>OY757039.1:8851335-11251335 GCA_963582015.1 Xanthorhoe designata
CATTTTAATTATTGACCTTCGTTAATAAAATGACTGGAAAATTAATGGTCTACAGCAGCCACCTTGAACTACGTAGGTATGTACCTTCCCAATTTTGTTGTATTTTATCATTTTACTAGGTAATCAAATGGTTGCGTAAAACCTAAGCGATTAGCAGCACGCATCCAACGCTTCTAATGCCTGGTTCGGGCAGAATGTAGCGATGCATAAAACCCTTGCGAAATTTGAACTTACTCAGCGAATGGATGACCCTCATCTGATCAGCAGGTAAGTACATCTTTCTTGGTACTACGAATATAATAAATAAATGTGGAAATTTATGTGTTTTAGATCCGATAAATATAAATAAATCTTCGAAAAGGCAGATCATCCAGATCATAAAGGATAGGATATTCTAAATTAGCAAAGGGTCTAACAAATGGAAAAATTAAAAAAAAATATTAAACCGACTACAATTTCGGAAGGAGAGAGCAATTTCCTGCACTCTCAAGATGCATTTCTGTTAATAACTCGGAAAATCCATATCAGATACTGAAAAATGTTTAATAGGACTACATATACCTCTTTTAAACAAAGAAATAATTTAAAAAATCGGTCCGCTAATGACGGAGTAATCGGTGATATAGGTATAAAAAAAATCCTTATTTTTTCGGTTAATACCGGCACCACACATGGGCTTCAACTTGGGGCCAACATTAAAGTGGCCAATGGCAATGCTCCGTTTACGGTTATTACTTATTAGACACAAACGGAGCATTGCCATTGGCCATTTTAATGTTGGCCCCAAGTTGAAGCCCATGTGTGGTGCCGGCATAAGAATTAGTAAGGTAGGTACAAGGTACAGCACGTAGGTAAGTGATTCCCAAATGTTATTCTTACCGTAGCCGCCGCCTCCTCCGCCGGAGGAGATGATTTTGATGATCTTTACTTCTGTAAAAGAAATAAGTACCTAGATACCGTTACCGTATTAAGATTGAATGCCTAGCACGGCTTGGAGATACGAGTACAATCCTTTAAGTTAAGGTCAGCACTGGTAAAGCAAAAGGTCAGTACATAAGTAATGTTTTTTGTCAATGAAAGGAGATAGTTACATACTCAGCAGCCGTTTGAGCTACAGGAAGTCGGTCTATTAGAAATAACAGGGTCAAAATAAAATGTCATCATTCTCATTGGGGAAAAAATACCTATACTAACATCTGCAACGCGGCGTTGCGTAATCTAAAAACTTGGCGTTCAACGCCACGTTTTATGATTGAGCATGGAAATGAATATGGAGCTGGTCTTAATACGTATAATAATAAAACTCACGTCCTCCGCTTCCGCCGAAGCCGCCGCCGCCGTGTCCGCCACCGCCGCCGCTGGACCACCCACCGCCGCCACCACCGGACTTCCAGCCGCCGCCGCCACCGCCGCTAGACCAGCCACTGCTGCCACCTCCGAATCCACCGCCGCCGTACCCGCCGCCACCGCCGCCGTACCCGCCGCCACCGCCGCTCGACCAACCGCTGCTGCCGCCGCCGATGAATCCGGCACTGGCAACCGCGGTGAGGGCTAATAGGCACACGAAGACCTGCAAAGAGTATGTAACATTTACTTATGACCTTCCGAAAACAATGCATTCAATTATAGATAAGTATTATAGTTTATTACAGACATAACTACCAAAAAATTTTATCAAAAAATACCCATTTTTTATGGCTGTTTTAACTGAGGGTTCAGTCGATCCACCATCACTGTACCTACCTACAGTTACTATCGTGATGAGATTTTTGTGATTGACATGGATGAAAATAAAACATTCCTAATCCGAAAAAAAAAATATTAAAATTTAAAAATCTGGCATTTAATTATATTAGTCAGCTTCTGCCCGCGGCTTCGCTCGCGTGGTACTAACCCGGATAAAGAATAGCATCTATCTGTATTCCATCCAGGATTATTCTATGTACCTATTACTACTATAACTGTGGTATAATCACTGTCAGTACCTACCTAATGTGGGATAAGGGCAGGAAGATGATCGATGAATCACCTAGATATGGTATACTTAAGACGTCCAGCCCCCTTTTGAAACTATCATTGCGTCCAGCAACAAGATTAACAAGCGACATTATCAAATGTATTGAAATACATAAATGTATTGAATTATTTCTTTGTAATTAATGAATTACTTACTTATTATTAAATGAATGAGCATAATTCTCACACAGATTATTTGCTGTGTACATTTCATCATTCAAAGTAATTAAGATTAGGGCCTTCGTAACGAAATAATAATAAAAAAGTGAATTTGTTTTCAGTTTGCGTTTTTAGTAAAAGTTATTTCAAGGGGTTGATGTGTTATAAATAAATTTATAATGCCGTTTTTATTATCATAGCTCTTAAAATGTTAAATCATGTTAGCAAAATGAAAGGAGGAAACGTTAATTTCGTAATTTTTTAACTGGCTGTTCTTAAATATGCTAAACAATTCTAATTATTCGAGTTGTATAAGGTATTTTCGTAAAATCACAATCATACCTACCTACTCATAAAAATTGGGTGTCCTACAAAATACTTTTCCACATCTATAGTTGAAACTTGTCACATAGAAAAAGTTACCTAATTTAAAAGTTTCAGTTGTACCACCCATTTTTAGCATGAAAATTAAATGTTATTAGTTTTATGCTATTAAGTGAGTAGGTAAGTAAGTTTGTATGAGCAAGTGCCCAACTCTAGTGACAAAGTTTTTAGGCCGCCTAAAGGCCACCGTCACCGAGAATTTAACTTGCCCTCCGAATATTTATGATATTGACAATGGACTATTGTAAGTGTGATATTATTTATAAGTAAAATTATTAAGTATTACACTTTACACTAGTAGGTATTTTGAACAGATCCAACAAATGTCACCCATTTACGAAATAATGAACCCCATTACCGCACTTTGACCCCCAATTATATAAAATATTGCCCAATAGCCGAATGGTAAATAGAATTGTTTATTACCTTCATGCTGAAGCTGTTAGGCTACTGCTTGCTGAGGAGTCGGTTTGTGAGCGTTATATATGAGTCGGTATCTCCCACTCGAGGTCTAACCGTGAAGAGCGAGCGGAAACGACGCGGCCACATGACGCAAACCATTGTCCCTTCTCAACTAAATTTTGGTAACATCCTTTGCCTATGTCTGTCCTTACTCCATGAATTATACGCAAAGCTTTGCCCAAGTTTTTTTTGTAGTCAAGAAAACTTATGCGTGTACCTACAGGATCGTTCGTAGATCGATGAAGGTAAGCGATGTTTAGGTCGGTCATCAAATAGATGGACGACATTGACGATCCCTTTTTTTTTTTTTTTTTTTTTTTTTTTTTTTTCCCAGGAAAATCCTTTATGGATACCACCCGCCCCGGGGGGGGCGGGAGGTTATGTGGGAGTCTCCGCCAGAGTGGCGGCATACCCACTAAAAACCTGGGGTGTTCCTACGTCTCGCTTGGGTAGGAGTTACGTTAACCTTAAAAGGCCGCCCTACCTAAGGTTGGCAGATATCCTCCACCTCCTCACAGATGAGGTCCTCGGGCATTGTGAGATCCTTGTAAAATATCTAAACGGGATTAGTGAAAAAAAAATCTGTTTGTAGGTAGGTACCTTCTTCAGAAAATGTTTAATGGACAGTCTCGGCTATAATTGTTACCTCGGCGATATCTGTGCAACCTAAAATATTGTATTGTAGGTAATTAGGTATTTCTAGAAAATCAAATTAGGTAGGTACCTCGCAATGTTAATAATCTTTTTGCTTTATTGATAGTAAGTATATCCTAGTAGAGCTACTATCATTTGCATTGCACACCCTAAACAGACGGGCTCCTTTCCAAACATAACGCATTGTTCTATTTCTTTGGGATTTAAGTTAAGATTGATATCCACATAATTGCATTGTTTCAGATAAGTACCTATCTATGTGAATTCTATCTCATAAATCCTATTATTAACATAGCTTCACAAAATGCTCTTGTACATTTTTCACCTAACTGTTTCTTGGTCGGCGAGTGTCTTTTTAAGTAGTAATTAGTGGCAATTCTGAGTGTCGCAAAAGCGAAACTAAGCTAACTAAAATTGTTGCCGTCCCTTTCATAGCGATGGGAATAAAAAGGATGGCAATAATTTTAGTTAGTTTAGTTTAGCTTTTGCGACACTCCGAATTGCCCCCATTATGCTACTACTTCTCCATAAAAACATTCTTCCAAAACATTACAGCACCATTACCTGCTCATCATACAGTGTAGGCATAAGCTTCGCTGTATTTATTATTAGGTAGGTAAAAGGGGTACCTAATTTAAAATGTATAATTGATTATGTTGGTTATTGTCATTTCTTACCGACTGTACGAAAGCTACTTCTGACTACGACACATAAAAGAATTGTTGTAGTTAAGTAGGTAGGTATAATCAAATGCTCAATGTTACGCAAATTATTAAAATATGCATACATAATTACAAAGAAGCTATGCAGAACAAGGTGTCTTCGAAATATTTTACGTGTTTGTTACGAAACGTGGATAATAATAATAAACAGCACCATAGTTCAAAGTTGATTTATTGAAAAATGTAATTTTAATGTAAAAATACCGGTTTTCTTAAGCATGTAAGAAAGTGCTACTTTACTCGCTACCTCCTCCGTGACTCGTTCTCCTCAGTGCTGAGGGTCGTGACCTCCTCTAAGGACCACATTGTCCCGAATTATCTTTTTCCATAGTTTATTTATTAGTTTACAGTGTTAAACCACACTTAGGTATTGGAGTCGTTAACTTTTAGTAAGATTTTTCATTTATAATGATTAATGAAATATCCTTTTCCAACCAATACGATCTCTTGCGGCTTTTATGCCATCGTGGATCTGGATGGATAGACTTTCGCACCTGGTTAGACCACCGAGATGGGCTGTGGCCTCTTACACAGTGTGTGTTTGGTGGGACCACGAAAAATTTTGTCCCACCAGTGGGACATCGCAGTGGGTCCACGGTTCCGGAGTGGATTAATCGAGTCTGTTGTCTTAAAAAAAAGTCCACCCTGTTTAGTTACCTCTGCTATGTTTGACTGTTTTAGCTTGGACCACTAAGACTGTTTCCTCTAATATGGAAATTATGGAACCAATCCTATCTGTGACATACGCTCTCATTCAGTGTGACACAGCTGCCGCTCAGGTGCCGCTATACGCAGGTTGCCTTCTTCTTCAGAGAGAACCTCAGAAACTTGTATCAAATTAACTTCGACAATGTTACAAGAATGACTAAGAAAGTTTCACCACGCGCTTCCAAATTAAAATTGTAGGTAGTTATGCGATAAGTTAATAGACTATGTGTGAATTCATAGGTAAAATATAAAAATATAGGTACAGTACTGTGGTTCCACGCAGTTAAACGCAATTTCACGCAGAATTTTGAATAGGCATTGCACTCTACAAACCTTTTGTTATGCTCCGATGTGAAACAAAACGTCCCATTTAACTTATCGCAGACATTTTTGCAGCACGGTTTACTGCCTTCACAAGTCGTAGATTTACTATAGTGAATTGTCTTTAATTTCGTACTTAGTACCTTTAATGTTTCAAATACTAGCTTTAACTAGAATACAATATTGGTTAAGCTTTGTCTTGTAATTGATGGCCCATCTCTTAGCTATACCTTCTCGTAAGTAGGTACCTATTGTAAATTCTAATTCCAAGTAGTAAAATCAAACGTTTCCTCAGGGAAGGCCTTGAGAAGTTTACTTTTTGGAACCTTATACTCGTATTTTACTGGAGTTGGAGAGTTGTACAAATCCCCAAATGGATTGCATGTTTTGGATGCTCACAGCTAGTTGGAACGATGACTTGCATAGGTACTGTGGCTGGTAAGAATTGGATGATGAAAACCCGCTTCCTCCTCGTGCTCCTACTAAATACTCCTACTAATGGAGCTCCGCACCGGGACAACCATCAGTCCTGATGACATCCTGAACATTTAAAAATTATGGGGAATAATGTACTTAATATTCTAAATTTAATTCCTCCTGTTCCTATTACATAACATATTGAACAGTCATCAACTAGGTATAAAATACTTTTAAAGCAACTAATAAACAAAATATAATAACTACTCTTTCACCAAAACACTAAAAAGTGTTCGTAAACCAAAGATAGCTAGGTGGCGTATCTTGGGAGAGACCCGAAATTGATGATGATGGATGACGCATGTTTTCGTACCTATTCTAAGTTTACTTTGATAATTTGAAAAGCAGCCATGAAATAATCAGAATGCTTTACATCAATAGCATCGTCGATAATTACAGCGATAAAATCATGCCTAATTTTAATAAAGAATGAAATAATTTGGTGTGAATATTTCGAAACCATAAGATTTCTGGCCTTGCCTCTTGCCAGAGCAGTCGTGGTACTATTACCAACCAGCCGAAATCATCGCATCACCCTTCCCTAACACTCATGAGGTCATCTAAACTATTGATGATTATTACCGTATTCTTTTATCTGTGTTATTACCGAAGCATGTCTTATGTTCATGACCTTATATTATACTTCAGGGTAATACATAATTTAAAACTTTTTACTGATATGACAATGTTTTGTTTTGGAAAACGTAAATCGGCGAAATATTTACGTGAGTGATTCTTGTGTGATATTATTACCTACCACCTACTAGTGTAGGTATTTATTATATTATCTTTACATAATTTAGGTACCTACTAGTATCACAGATAAAAGAATACTCTAGTATTATTTTATCTGTGCTTATGTGCAAATAACGCGACAGAATCGAGTGGCTGTTTGTTTGTAAAATGTTTTCTCCCTCCCCAAAACTACTAGTTCGATTTTGATGCATTTTTCAGTTATGGGTTCGTCTTTGATTGGTTCATGTTCTTAGATAGGTGTTACGGTGACAACTCACCAGGGGGCGCTGCAGCAAACATTTTTTGTGCAAATAGATTTTGCAAAAAAAACTTTACCTGTTATTAATGTATTACTTACCCCCATAATAGTACCCCATGGTTACTATGTCCGTCCATGGTCATTTTCCCATGGTACGATAGATAGAAAAACACGGAACAAATATTTGCAAATCATACAAACATTTGTCCCACGGCGGGTATCTAACCCGCAACCTTCCCCTGGCAGCGTCTCAGGCGAATTTAAAACATCAAAAAATTCGTTCCATGTCAGAAATAAAAATCGCATGTCAGTACAAATAACAAAATTTCATGATTACCTACTCTGTAGGTACCTACTTAGATTAAAACGTAAACTAGGTACTGAGGTTAATTTTGACTACTCTAGATGATAATCTGCGTTACACAAGCTCTTAGATCAAATGAAGATGATTTTAACGGAGGTTATGAAGGCGTGTACTTAAGTTACACCAATTTACTAAGGTTACACTCACAAAATAGTCCGATACTTACGTCCCTCTTCCGGGGCCTTACCTTACACTACAAATCGATAATGATTTATCGGGCGATTATCGCGGCTCGGCCTATATTTGTGTAAGATGAACTCGGATCATTTTACTGACGATAACGATAGTGAACTACGATAATATCGTTTTTAAATTCAAGAGTAGGCCCACTGTAAATAAATAAATATATTCGGACTGTAGGTAGTTACGTAGTTAGGTACATAAATCCTTGAAATGAATTGTACTTAAGTACTTATAACAAATCGATTAGATTTTACGTTTACGACTTTTATTAGGTTGGTAGGTACCTACCTTAATACCTACCTTTTATTAAAGTCGGTTATTGAACATTTAAGAATGTAATTTATTTGTATATTATAAGTACCTACTTACCTACCTATTAAGTACATAACTCATATCTACATGTTATATTTTATAAAGGTCCTAAATGAATACCTACATTTTATAAGGAAAACGAATTATTTATAAAAGCCAGTAGTTTTCATAATGGGATAGGTAATCAGCAGGTTCCTACGGTTAATAATCCAATTTCCAGAGGATTTATAAATTATTACACACGAAGAGGTACACGTCGAAACACAGACGACATGCAGTTCAAAAGTTCGCTCAACGCGATGAAAATCCTCGTTTAGCATGTTGTCACGGTTACATTTTATAGTTGGCCAGTGCATATTCACTGTGACTGTGAAGTGTTAATTATCTTCTGTCGTTGCACTCGTTGCATACATAATACCTAAATCATCTAGAATAGAAGTATTCGAATGTTTCCCTTACTGAAAAAGAGCGCGTTTATGTCTTTTATATGGCTAATTGGTTATATGAAACAACTTGTTAGCCGAGTAAGTGGTTGAAGTCGACTTTCGATCTAAAGGTTGTGTTTGAAATTTGGCATAGCAACAATGTATTTTTTGTATCTAAACATGTACCAATATGACTTTCGTCACGAAATTGTAAAGAAAAACATTGGGAGGATACCGTGCGTGGCTTAATCGGCACGGCCGATTTAACTGAAATGATGAGTGGGAAGTCTATCCAACAATGTCCCTGGACTACAGTCCCTTTAAATTCTCCTGACGCTAAGTAAGAATTTAATGTTGTTTTGCTATCCTCAGTGTTTTTAAGTAAGGTTTTTTTACTAGAAATTTAATTAATTAATAAATAAATTTATTTTACTCTTTTCTTCATTTATTTATATGTTGTCTTATTAAGTCTCCTTTATTCAGCTGAGATGAAGTAATCTCTTATTGTGGAGCTATTGTAGACAAAGGAAGTCATAATCAAAATCGATAACAAAGCAAATCCGATGTCCGTATCTTGGTATTACTACTAGTATTCTTTTATCTGTGGTATTACCTACCTTTCGAAATGCATGCAGACTGCCACATTCGCCATCCATATCTCACGAACGAATTGCACTATTACGAAGTAAAAGGTGGCTTACACAATAAAGTAATTCAGGATGGACTCAAATTTGGACACTACTAAAGCTTTATCTAATCGGTTTCTCTCTATTCATTTTGTATAGTAGGTCTTTAGCTACTGCATAATAAAATATTGGTAGGTATATCTAGATATGTTGTAATACATAGGTAAATTCGTTAGAGTAGCGAGTAGGATAGGTAGCTATCTTCAAAATAATCATTTATTATTTTGTTAGTAAACATTCAGTCAGTGGCAATGCGAACTTGTGGCTAGAGCGAAGAGGTCAAGGGTTATTCAACTTCCGTAACAGAACCAAACTCATCAAAGAAGAAATTAATTTAAAAAAACTAAGTAGGTAGGTAGGTACTTACCTGAGTTAGTGCTCATAAGCAATGAAGATGGTGACAAGACCACCGCGTACAAGGATAACCCTTGCAAATTAAAAATAATATAACCAACTGGTAGGCCTACCTACTTAACAGTCGATTTACAAAAATATAAGAAGTTGAACATACTAACCTCTGCCATTTTCAATTACTTAGGCTAATTCAATTTCAGAATCACATTTTATGAGAATGATATTATCGACCATAGAGGTTTACTAATTTTGATAAGTAATGCGTAGAAGATTACTGTGGTCTCCTAAGACATCATAGAAAATCATAAAGCATTGCATTTAAATATCTCAAACTTTGTATGAGTACCTATATGTTTATTAGGTAGGTATAACTTGTCACACACAGGCACAGGTTCATGTGTTTTTTATTCAAGTTCAGGAGCGTAGCCTCTACTACCTACTATGTAACTAGTAGTTCGTCCCGAACTGAGATCTCGCGCGCATGGACTCTGGAAAACAAACTTAAAGAAAAGCAAGATTTCATCTAAACTTCAAAAAATCCTGTTTAAATTGCATAAAAAAATTTAAAGCTTAGAAAAACTTTTGAAAACGCAAGCTTCGATTCGTTTGATAAAGTTATATAAAAAATGAACTTGCTAATGAATGTGCTAGAACCTACTTACATTTAATAGACCCAATGTTTAGCAGCACCATGTAAAGCTCAGTCAAGTCACCTTATTTCAATCAATTACCCTCTTAGCATGAACAGCACGTGTATTGGTGTTGCGTGTCGTGGTGGTGAATAATTAAATTTCGGAGATATATTGTCTTGTCTCTAAATACTCACCTAGGCGAAGTCGAAGGCTAACGCTAACTGCAGCGCGCGTCCTGAATACCCACCGTAAAACTTCTAAACGGCTAAATTGTGTAATTTTAAGACACGGGTGGCGGGTCAAGGGTGACACATCTTAATATCTTAATCTACGCTGGTGGTAAACATAGGTAGGTAAGTATATCGTTAAGGTACTATGTTAAATAGTAGGTAGGCACTGCTACAGCATTCATATAATATCATAGCTAATCTAACACTTAGGGGTGCAGGTTTTTGGGATTATTTAAATATAGGTACTTATTAACATCTAAGTATGGATGGATAGCCAAAAAAATTTAATACTTAACTCAGATTGTAATTCTGAATGAGTTCCTTGCCATAAAATATTTAAGTAATTTAACATACATTACCTACTAGCAAGGACAATATAGTAGGTATTATTTATCTATCTATATCGTCTTGGCTACTAGGTAGTAAGTCTACGATGCAGTAGGTATGCTTAGGTATTTAAAGGATGCAGTTATTTGTTAATAGCGAATATGTAATGAGTGGCTGCGCTAGGACCGCTCCTTAGAGCCACCGACTTGGACAACAATAATTGCACAATAAAATACAACTTGTCCATTAAAGGATATATTTGGACATACCTCGACTACCCCTTTAGACATCTTCAATAGGATCTAAAAATTGCCTGAAAAGATCTGAAAGGAAATTTCTACTGCTCCCTGGGATTACAGTCGTGATAATATTTCATTATGTCCATACCAGTTAACCCCATAGTATTCATATGAGCTAGACGTGGTTAACTGAGCTATCAGATGCGTAGTTGGTTTAGTTTTTACTACTGAATAAATAATAATAGTAGGTTGTTACCTTCTACCTAATAGACGTAGTTTAACCAAGTATCTCCTTGAAACTGTCACACACGCCCAGTCGGTACAGTTTTGCAAGAACGGCAGCCAGGCGATCATTTTACTAAGCTGAGAGAAAGGATACTCTACTTACCTGCGAGTGATTACCGTCTCGGATATTGTATTACTGCTTCCATTACTCAAACTTGAATTTGAGAGGCCTTTCAAAATAAGTGGTATCTATGAAATACTGGGTTGGGATGGGTGGGAGGTCATTTAAAGTTAGACGCAATCCTTAGGTAGGTAGTCCCTGAATTTTTCGTTACCGAAAATCATCGCAAGAACCCAGTTTAATAATTAAAAGCGGCTAAGTAACATTTCGAATGGCCGGGTTTTCCTAATATTGTCGGGCGGGCGGGACTGATAGAAACTGTGATAGGTGATGTTCATTAGCATTTTAAACATCATTTTTTCCACTTCTGTGACCTTTACAATTAAGTATGAGTAAATTCGAATTTCGAGACTTCTCTGTAACATCTGTGCACGACTGGGATTCGAATTTCGAACCCATCAATGCAGGGTCACTACACTAGCTGCCGCTGTGCTCCGCTCTGCGCGAAGAGCCGTTTCTAGTTCTGTGTGTCGAGCACTATAGTTTCGACACTGCGCTATTTGCTGCAACATGCACTTAGCTCCATCAATTACAGCACTATTCTCATGCAGATCTTACTATCAATCTGGGATATTTGCTTAATCGTAGTAGGTATCTTTTATTTTATCTATCTGTGGTAAAGCATTCTGCTAATGTTCGGGCATTTTGTGTCACAGGAAAATTGACAGCACCCGTTGGTCGTCTACGTAATAGTGTATAGTAGGTATCCAGATTGACCCTTTATGCTGGTGCGGTGTGCGTCTACACGTCTACAGTCAGTTTAGTCACGTCTACTCAGGCCTCTATCAGGAGGACACTGTAGTGCCTGGGACATTGTTTAGATGGAATAGGCTTGCCCATGCACCTAAACCATCCTCTCAGCTTAGCCGGCCATATCCATAGGAAAGGTAATAGTCAATACGTGTGTGGCTGACTAGCTGCGGGTTTCCACACAATGTTTTCCTTCACCGTTTAGAGCACATTAAATGTAAATTTTCCGAAACGAAAACCCACGAACCCACGACCTTCGGATCGAAGGTCGAGAGCCGTGTTGGCCGTGGTTTATTACTAATAAACCACTTGGCCAACACGGCTCAGTCTACTACAGTAGCACAGTTATTGTTTTTTTTTTTTTGGAAGGACTAACTACTGTTAGCTGGTCAGTGGAACCTTTGTAACTTTACTGGGCTACGGCGAGAGCAGAAGGCTCTGCACCGGAAAAATGCAAGCATGTGCAAGGGCACCTCTTAGGTACGGACCTCGGCTTGGGCTGTTGCCATGGGAGAGTAATCGAAGGACGGCCGGCCCTGAGGGTACCTACCTACGGAAAAGGGACAGAAATATCTTCGACTCCGCTGGCGGAGTCGGTGTTGTGTGTAGTGTTTATGTGAGAAGACTGAAGATAATTGACTAGATCATCGCCGCATTAGCGGCGGTGATTTTGTCATCTATGGGAGACCGAGAACGTGCATAGGTCAACAGCGCGGCGGGCGGCGGGATGAGAGTTATTGACTAGGTACTTCAGCCATTGCTTTTATAAGCTGTGATCGTGTACAGACCGGACGGACGAATAGTCATAATTACCTCTCAGATGAGTGGGTGTTGTAGGAACGTTCAATGTTCATACCTATGTGATTGAAGGCCGAAGACAATCTACATCAGCGATTGTAAATTACAACCTAATTGCTCTCTAAAACAGATGAGTATTTTGTTAAGTTGTTTTGATTATTATAATAGTAAGATCGTAATTAAATTGGGATTTGTTGTATATGGTTAAATTTATTAGGACTTTAATAGGCGAAGTTTATAGCTGTAGTTTATGGAGATATATAAAGGTACAGGTACCTACTAGGTTTAAAGCCATAACATGCTTAGAATTTGTTGTAGGGAATATTTTTTCTCAGTAAAAGTTACCTTTTATTCTGGAACATAAAACTTAGAGGCGTGTGGGATATTGCGTCGACTTTTGATCCGATTCGACAGTCGTGGGTTCGAATCCCATCCATATATTTAAACTCTATAAAATTACTTACATAAACTATAATACTGACTGAACTTATAAATTACACAATCAAAGCTGTCATTGCCATCATTGCTAAACTAAACTTTAGTCAAATTCGACGTCCCATGTTCGTAAACAAACTGTCACTCATAAAATTGAATTCCTTTCTAAGGTTTGGCTGAATTGATAGTACCTAATTAAATTGAAAGGAGTGGCCATAAATCCATAATAATTGAGAAAAATTTATAAAAATCATATACCTACCTACCTACTTACTTAATTACATTTACTTACCTACATATTTATAATCACGAATTTCTAAACTTAGTTAGGATTTTAATTAGGATTTTTAGGAAAACACCAGAATAGACACCAATACCTATCGATTATAAAAATCAACAGAAATAAAGTTATTAGTTTGTTTACAAACATGGACGTCGAATTTGGCTGAGTAGGTTTAGATGTTTATTTCTTCATTATCATACCCCGCCTATCAACACCTGGCTGTCGATTTTACGTTCCCCATGCTCTTTGCCCCATACCACCAGGAAAATGTAGGTATATTCGTAGCGTCAACAATAGAAAAACATTTTCTTAATCATCTAATTTATTTAAAACTATTTTGTAAATACAAACAAACTATACCAAACTATTTTTTAAATCTATAAAGGTCGACAAATACCAAACTATTTATTTCCTTCCCTTCTTCTTCTCAACCTTCGGTCCGCCCATGCCGTCCAGCTGTTGCTTCAGCTCGAGCAGTTGGTTGTCGGGCACGTATCGTATTTCCTCGTGCTCGGCCGTGTGTTCGTGCACAGAGAGCGCGCAACCTTCCGGTAGCACAGCGCGTGACGCCCGGAGGAGAGTGCCTAGCGCCCATGCGGGCACGTCCGTCACCTACCAAACAGTTGTCTTTTTAGTTTTTAATTTAATTCGTGGTTGCCGTTCATAATTAAAAATCTACCTACACCACGATTTTGTATCGCTGCGATACGTACCTACAGAAAATTATAGACTAATATCAAACGTGTTTACGTGTCACTGAAATTCACTGAATAGGACCAATAGGACAAAAAAGCACAATGATGTGCTAAATAGCAGTTGAGTTTGCAAGGATGCAGTAAAGTGATCAAAGTAATTTGTCTCTTGTTTCAGTGTACTTATTCAGTTACGCGGTATTTGCTGCCGCTGTGGGAAGCGAAAATACCGCGCAGTTATTTTCTATGAAGTTCCGCGGCGCAGTATTTTCGCTTCCCACAGCGGCAGCGAATACCGCGTAGGTCCGAGGAAAAGCAGTAAGTATTATCTGTCTGTCTACGCTGACATAATTATTAAGGGTTTTATGTGCGCGCACTGATTATAAAAGATAATAGCATAAATGTATATTAAGTACACTAATTAACTCAAATGTATAAGCTACGTTTTGTCACAATTGCTCACAATGCGACTATCGCAAATAAAACATGTTGTAGTTATTTTTTGGGATATTTAGGTACCTACATTATTTTTGGTTTAGCAATCTGCACTGAGGATAGGTAAGGTAGGTAGGTATTTTATGAAAAATTAAGAATAAATATTTTACGAACCTGTACATTGCGCTCATACATATTCAAATGGTACTCTGCATCCACAACTGTGCCTCCGGGTTTGTATCTTAGTACTTTCTGTTTCTGAGCAGGTGTAGCCCAGCTGGGAACAAAGATTTTCATACTTAGACCATTTCTGTTTATTTTTGTAATCATTGTTTTATTAATTTTAAAGATTCTTAATTAAGTTCAATGTATTAGTTTAATTATGTGCTGTTAGTCAAAATTAAAAATTTAAATAGCATATTACATAAACAATATGCAATAAACAGGCCAAGTGCGTGTCGGGTCACGCTCAATGTAGGGTTCTTTAATTGCCATTATGCAAAGGTAAACCCTGTCCGCATTGTCACTGAAAACAGTAACTTATGCGGGAAGCAAATGAATTAATGTTGACAGTGTGGAAAATAGTAGGTTAGCTAGATCGATAGCCACGGTTTCGAAATCCATTTTTGCTATTAGAGTAGGTATTCTATTCTAATTGTTGTATGGAAATCGATCTCATAACACATACTTTCACACACATTTTTAGTACGAACCTGTGCTTCAACGTAGGTACAGATTAATAAATACTTACTACATAGTTAGAAATTACAAATGGTGATAATAAAACATACCATTCCTCTACCTGTATGCCCATGACTTCAGCATATTTGTGTATTTGACTCTGTGCAGATTCCAATAGGGCATAGTCATATCCTTTCAATTGTAGGTTCAAACAGTCATACACTGGCTCATCAGGCTCCAAGCTCTAGAATGATGTTCATCAAATCAATTCCTACCTATAGAACTACAGAAAATAACCAATGTGATTACTGATTAGTCTAACTTTTTTATTTGTTTTATCTCAATAAAGAACAGAGACTGCATAGATTTTACATTCATTTGAGCTAACTGAAGCTTTTATGTTATTAGGTCTTTAAAATATGAAATTACTATTTTGTACCTAATACCTGGTCTACACATACAAAATGGTACCCAAATTGTGGTTATGCATTATTATTTAAAAAAAAACAAATTAGTTATTGTGTTGATAGAGTTATGGTTTGTCAACACTTGAACAGGAAAAAGTGTCAGACAGTTGCCCAGTTTTTGCCAACATTTGCCCAGTAGGTAAATGTTCATATTTATTTATTACTTCAAGTTGGTACATAAAATTAGGTTTGGCCGCAACAAGAGCCCCGAAAGTCCTTTCCCTTGTAGATATTTAAAGATACCATGCACAGTTTTCATCATAATTTTTTATGGATTATTTTTCATATCAAATTATTCAAGTAAGTATGTTACTACAGGTAGGGTCACTTACAATTAAGTAATCAGGTTCATACAGATCACTCTTGAGTCGGTTTGGCTGGGAGAGATTTGGCAACCGACTTTTGATAATTAATTTGTTAAATTTTACCTGAAATAGAAACAGAAGTAAGTATTTAGTTATGATAGGTATAGGTATTGTAGAATAATAAAATAACCAAGCATCTGTGTCATGATAGCTCAATGGCTCGAAGTAGCTACAAGAGAATATTTGATATAAAAATAAAATACCGGATAACCCTCAAAATGCAGGCATAACTTTAAGATCAAAATTAACCGGTATCCTGGTACTGGTATACAGAAAATAGGTTTAAGTTATCGGGGGCTCTCTCTGATTCAATAAATATTTTACTTTAGAATAGATTCAAGGAGTTGGAATTGTTTTCATACCACATTTATCAGTTTAGTCGAAAACATTTTACTTTTTAGTTCAAATTGTATGTAACAGTTGAGTTAATAGCAAATTAAAACTTGCGTTTTGAGGTTACATTTAGCGACTGCAAATAATCAATTCCAACAAAAATAACAATCAGCTGTTCTGCTGGATGACGTTGACATTTATGACAACCAAAGAGCATGTGTTGACAACCACGCACTGCTGCATTCTCTTTTCTATAGACTGATGATCACTGCTGACAGAAGGGCCATTACACAGAAAAAGATTGCTGAGCTGAGGAAACTTATCATGAATTAATATGTATATTCTAAGCTAATACGGTTGTAGGACATTGTATGATAATAAATAAGGATTGTAATTATTAAAATTATTGACATCGTAGTAAAAAGTGCGATGTTTGTAGACTACGTCCTAAAATCTACCTAAAATTCTAATTTGTCTATGATTATGGCGGCTGTCATGTATGTCAGTCATGTCATGCTATCAGCTATGCTATCTATCAAACTATCTATGCTCGCATCCTAGTAGTCTGTGGCTCTATGCTAGCTAATCCGTCATCCGACCGACTACAAATGTCAGTTTATTAAAAATGGAAAGAGAAATGTGTGAAAACTAAAAATTTTTTGTTCAGTGTAGACTTTTATTGTGTAACGAAGTGAGTTTAATGGTTATTTGATCTTTTGAGCTTCATCAAGGATATGTCTACTGGGAGTACGCCGTTTCCGAGATGGCAACTTGCCTTGCTACTCGGCGCACCTTTGGCCATAGGCTTAGGTTACCTTTACCTCCGAAACAGATTAGAAGACCCAGAGAAGAAAAAAGTCGCCGAGTTGAAGGCGAAAACTACTATCTCGTTAGACAATGAAGAAAACAACGCCAAGACTTTGGAGTCTGCCATCGACCGCGCCATGAAATTGAAAGGTGCCGGGAACAGAGCTTTTCATGCAGGCGAATATGACAAAGCTATCTCTTTGTACAATGAAGCTATCGAGGCTTGTCCACCAGATCGTACTGTGGATCTAGCAACCTTCTACCAAAACAGATCAGCTTGCTACGAGAAGCGTGAGATGTGGGACCAGGTGAAGGAGGACTGTGGTTTTGCCCTCAAGCTCAACGAGAAGTATGTGAAAGCATTCCTGCGACGCTCTCGCGCCGCTGAAAAGAGCGGGGATCTAGTTCTAGCTTTGGAAGATGTTACTTCTGCATGTATTCTTGAAAGATTCCAAGTGCAGAGCTCCTTAGTCAATGCGGACAGAATACTGAAGGCGCTCGGACGGCAGCACGCGCGGGAGGCGCTTGCAAAGCGGCGCCCCATCATGCCATCCAAGCATTTTATCAAGACATACTTCTCTGCTTTCTCAGAGGATCCCATTACTAAACTTCAATTGGACGACAATGCCACTGGTGGATTTGCAAAGGCTAAGGCGGCTCTTCTTGCGCAAGATTATGAATCTGTAGTACCAGCCTGCACTGAAGAGTTGGAAGCTGATGGAAAGTTCAAAAATGAGGCTCTGCTATTGCGTGCAACATTTTACTTGCTTTTAGGCAGACATGATGAGGCTCAGGCTGACCTTGGCCAAGTTATTGAAAGTGATGCTTCTAATAAGGTGAAGGTGAATGCATTCATCAAAAGAGCATCTTTATTCACACAGCTGGAGAACACTGAGCGCTGCTTGGAAGACTTTAGCAGTGCAGCAGAGTTAGATTCCAACAATTCAGACATTTACCATCATCGCGGACAGGTATATTTGCTATTAGAGCGCATGGATGAAGCCACCTCAGAATTTGCCAAAGCTGTTGAGCTCAACCCTAACTTTTCAATTGCTTACATTCAGAAATGTTATGCTGATTACAGACATGCTCAAATACACAAGAATGTTGGAGCTCTGCAACAAGTGAGAAATGACTTTGAAAAGGCTCTAGAAAGATTCCCGATGTGTGCAGAGGCATACATTCTATTTGCACAAGTCCTGTCAGATCAACAGGAATGGGGTCGTGCTGAGTCTCTGTTTGATGCTGCCCTGAGTGTAGATCCGGCTAATGCCACATTGTATGTACACAAGGGATTGGTCCAGCTTCAGAAGAGTACAGATTTTGATAAAGCAGTCAAACTGATCAACAAGGCTATTGAGATGGATGATAAATGTGACTTTGCTTATGAAACTCTGGGCACTATTGAAGTGCAGAGGTAAATATGATTTCATACACCATTTTATTAAAATGAACTTTATCTTACACTACTGTATCAGATCTGGTTAGTAAAATTGATAAGATATCAATTCTTACCACAGTGCCTTGTGTATGTGCAATGACAGTACCTTGAGTAGCTTGGTTACTATTAATTTCTTAGGTGCTGATATCTTGAGTTTCAGAGTTATCTTTCTTTGAGCTATGTTATCAGTAGGCAGGTAAACAATATTAGATAGGAGGCATCACTTACATAATCCTATATAATTCAAGCTAATTCATTGATGGAGATAAATAAATGAAGTGATATACATACATTGATAAAATATTTTTTATTTCCAGGGGAAACCTGAAGAGGTCATTGGAGTTGTTTGAAAAGGCCATATCACTGGCCAAAACAGAATTAGAAATGACTCATCTGTTCTCCTTGAAGGATGCTGCTGCAGCTCAACTAAAGGTGTCAGAGCGCTGGGGACTGGACTGGACAGTGAGCTAGGCTTATGCTAAAACTTTGCCATAAGACCAACGAGAATTAAAAATCTGGCCGTCCAAATTTTTCAATATCTCCTCAATTTTTTTGTTTGTAACTGTAAAATTTTGTGTTGTTAGTTTGGTATTAAAAATTTGATTAGCCAGCAATTTCTCGTTGGGAAAATAGAGATACCTGGAGCCGCCGCCGACTTTATCTGCTACACTTGCGAAAACAAGTGATGAAACGCCTATTGGTATCCTATTCAAAAACTTACAAGACCTAGAAATCATGTTGTAGGTGTTTGTACATAAACAATGATTATTTGATGATTAGGAATATCACCGCACGATCAGTAGGTGCTCAGATTAACTATATTCAGGGTAGCTGTAAGTTATTGCTAAATATCGATCACACATATTTCAAATACTTATTGATATAATAATAATTCATGATATTATGTACCTATGTACTTAAATATAAATGTGCATCCCATAGAGTTTGATTCAGCTCTCACATTATCTTTTGATAATTATTAAAGCAACCTTAGGATGGTTCAATGTCCCAGCCATTAAAAACTATTGTAAATAATGTTTCTTTTTCATAATTATTGTTTAAAATTCCATTTGAAGTAGTTATTTGCTAAAAGTAGGTTAATTTGAAGTAAGATTCAGCACATTATTTGAAAATAATACCTAACTCTCAAAAGTCTAATTAGCGCACTTTTCATTTTAAATGCATTGGTGAGAAATGTTCGCCATTACTTTGGAGAACTAACACTCAAAAAAATAGGTAAGTAAACAGTAATTGGTTGTTTAGGAAAGATTGTGAGAAGTGTGAAAGAAGCTCTAGGTGTTTGGAAAGCAAGTTGTTATTGTTACATAGATATTGTGTAAAAAAATTGCCATGTACCTTTGACCCTTGAGATAAGAGTTAGATAATAAATGTATGTTATTTGATGCCATAATGTTTTGTGGATAGTTTGGTCCAGAATGTCGCAAAATTATGCATTTATTTTAGCTCTATGTATGTATTTACTAGTAATATTGTATGTACTGTGGGATTGCATACTGTTCAGTCCTGACATGACAAAATTTATGTTAGCTGTGATTTGACTCCTTTAATTACGTATATTTTACGTACAATAGTTATGTTCTTTAATAATTTGCTTGAAATTTCAACAAAGAACACCCTAAATTGTATGCTTGGAAACTTGTTACTTTTAATTGCACATATTAGCATTTTATTTGGGTCCAAATTTTAAATTAATTTAGTGCTTGATGCCGCAAGCTTTTTGTGTGAAGAGAAGCGACTAGAGGTCGTGATTACTAATTACGTAGATAAGAGCGTCTGAGTTGAGCGGGCGGCGGTGCGTGTTGGTCGATTAGGGTGCATTTAACACAAGTACTGCGGTGTGCGTTGGGCATTGTCGAAAATGTCGTGTTTTAAAGGCTTTCAGCAATGCTGTACCCATTAGTGTGTCTTGTAGACTAGCCTGTGTGCTGTTTGTTACATTGTTTGTCGTATAGTAGGATCCTACCCCGGCGCATATCAGCACAATGCTATGTATTGAATGCACCTCAAAATTTATCAGTTAGATATTGAATTAGATTTAGCTCGCCGAGATGGTTCCGCAAGAGTTGTTACCTCACCGATAGTAAATAGTTATCAATTTATGAAAAACTACGAAATACATTTATTGAGATGAATTTGATTTTTACTTAAGATTTGTAAACCTACTTCCCGCTAGGGGAAGTACAACGCGAGCGAAAAACAAGATTAATCACATAAAGAGCAACATTTTGGAACATACTATTTTTCTACTTTGTGCCAGTATAGCAGACCAAACCCAAACACTAAACTTTCATCTACGATTTAGGTAACTATTCCCTATTTAGTAGATAGCATTATTGACTGGGTACTATTTTATTATATTATGTTTCACTTTACCGTACTGTAGAGTGGTAGTAGGTAGGTACACATTCATTCAGAGAGTAGGTAGCTACTCTACTCTTTACAATTTACATGATGTTTACTGCACTCGTTTAATTAGTGTTACGCTTAAACAAAAACAAAACTAAAATAAATTATATAACATGTTGAGGAGGTGGATAACAATTTGATATAAACACGATTTTAGGTCCTAGAGAAATGCTAAATATGACCTACTTTAGCCAAATTTGTAAACCACCTGTCACTCATTTTTTTTATGGGTTGGTTTTTCGACTAATAAATGTATGGTTCTTTCGTGCCATCCTTGCGCGCAACATAAATAAATGTTTCTTATAAAATCTCGTTGGCTACGCGAGTGACCTCATCAGTGTGCAATGCTTTTGTATATTGTGTATTTATTTTTGATTACTCAGGGAACGGGCGCTCTACTTTGTTATAATGGCTCATTTACTAACAAAAAAGTCGGGGAAGACCCTTTGCTTTATAGGGGAATTTTTATACCCACTAGGAAAACTATTACAAGAGTGAGTTGCGCTTTGACGGTCAACTGTCCAGGTAGGTTAATATACCTACTGAAAAATAAATTTTCGGCTCACTCAGTCGGCTGCTAACAGTTTGCCTACTGTGGACACAGCCTAATAGTGGAGACGGTACCGATAAATCGCTACCATGTATGTTATAAAACTGTACAGATTTATCGGTACCGTTCGAACTGTACCGTCTGATCGTAACGATTTCTCGTAGTGTGTATGTCCACTATAAGTTGCCACCTATATGATGTTTATATTATAGATCCTAGGTTGCCACTAAGCTCCGTTCGCTTCGCTCACTCGATCGATTATCAAAATTGAGGAAGCCAAATATTTTTATAACTTTTTTTTTTAAATATTCCCCTTTATAAATCATTCTAATTTTGTATTTGCTCTAAACTTTTGCACTATCTTGTAAAATAATTTTTCTCGTTTATGATTTTTGCTCTAGGATCAGTGTTGTTCCCAAAGTTGTTCATAGTTTTTGCTATAGGTATATACGTCAATGGTATATACCCAAAGAGAATAAAATCACGATATACCTACTGAGGTAATTTATAGTTGACATTATTCTGATGACTGACAAAATATTCTGTCATCCGTATTTTTGTCATTTTGTTTACTAATAAAGAAAACCGCTTTACTTTACCTACCCGTTGATAACATTAAATTGCCTGATAATTGTATCCTAAAATGCTGAGATATATTTGGGTCTTGTTGTGTTGGAGTATGTCTGAGGCTCTGCTATGCTATAACTGTTCTTCGACGAACAACGAGGGAAGTCAGTGCGGCGGAAGCTTCTGCCCATCGGGCGTTCCTTTCAACAGCAGCAGGCGTTTCCTGGTCAACTGCACTGAAGGTTAGGACCTGCCTAATTTGCCTGTTGCCATCGTCGTGATAAGATAGCCGTTTAAAGTGCATTTTTAGGGCTTGGACAACACTGTTTGTCTAATTGGATGTATTATAGTATACCTAGGTGTTATACTCAGAATATAGAGTTCTTTCTGGAGGTGTTATACCTACCTTCGCTTATACTTACCTACCTACACGTCAGTTTTATCTAAAGAAGGTTTAGAATATATAGGTAAGACGAATTCACGAATGTCTTTATTTTATTTTATTTCTAAGAATTCCCAACACAGGGTTACACTGTACATACCTACATCAATTTATAGCCAAATATTAGAAATAAAAAAACTAGTGCTCCCATAATTATAGGGTATCACAACATGCGTAAAAAAAACCATCTTAATTCTAAGTAGATAATTAGGTTATTATAAATTAAAAATTAAATTAAAATTAAAAATTAATTTGAATATGGCATCTCAGGAGTAATTATTGTTATTTCTTTCCTACTGTGATGTCAGACTCGAAATGCTAACATTTATTGTCTTTAGGAGGTGTAAAATTACAAAAAAAAGGAATCCAACAGATAGCTTTGAATGTAAACTAGACGTTCAGAATTAGAAAATTTGGCGTAGTTGAAATCAAGGTAGGTACCTATTATTGTTATTTAGGCCTTTAGGCGGTCTAAAAACTCCGTCAACAGAGTTGGCCACTTGCTCATACGAACGAACGAACCTATTATTGTAATCTGAATAGCTTGCGTCCCATTGCAGCGAACGCGATGTGTTTCGTGAGGTCGTGGTCTGCGCGGGCGCAACATAAGTGGCTGGTGCAGAGAGGGTGTTATCTGCCGCCCGGTGACGATCCACTGCCACACTCCATGACTACTCCCACTAGAGCCATGACTTGCAAACACGAGAGGTCAGTCAACCTAAGTACCTACTTACCTACTTCTTTGTAGTATTTTTAAAATTTTAAAGCATTGGGTATTTTGTCTATGACCCCGGTGTAGTTTAGTTACCATTGCGCCGTGTTCTATCTAAGATACTCGTAACATTTAAAAGCTGTGCAGTCGATCCATTGCTAACTTATTCTAGGTATCCAGATGCAGAGTACAAAGTGTGCTTGTGCCAAGCGGATTGGTGTAATTCTAGCTCAAAAATTATACCCTTCATACACGTAACGACCACTACCAAGATCAAATTTATTTTCATATTGATTTATATTATATTTACATAAACACGTTGCGTGTTTTATTGAAGAACAGTTCTCAGCGTCTCGATCGTTCCCTTATGAATGAAACGGGTCATCATGAATGATTTCTTATCGGCAGTGGATCGCAATAAATGTGATTCTTTGGGTTTATTTATATGCAGCTTTCACTTTATCTTAGGTGCCAGTGTTTATTTCTACGAAAAGGACGGTAAGAAGTGTGTGTGTTAGTGGGCCGCGTCCGCTGCGTTGCAAGTGTTTTTGTACACAAGTCCAATACACACCACCTACATTATACCTACGGGTGCTAGACATGGGGTATCTTGACTCCAAGTTATACTGTTGGATCCAATACACCAATGTGTAGATCTTGGACAGTTATCGGACATATAAACGAAACACTGCCATTGGCTATTCTTTTTGTAATAAAGCTTGGAACCAAGTCATAAGTCAATGCGTGTGGGCCAGGTAGTTTTCTACGACATTTTTCTTTTTCATTAGGTAGTTGATCCACTAATTACTCGTCAACCTGTAAAGCCTACTTGGTTGTTATTGTTTTCCTCTTAAATTATGTAAGTACCTATATGTTCTAGGTAGGTAGGTACTTACTACTATTTTTTTTATTTTTTTTAAATGCCTACGTGCGTCGGTTTTGCTGGTAACGAATTCTCAAACTTATATTTAAAGTGAAAAATAGTAGGTATTAGAAAACCCCCAATATTTTTGAAGCCTTAGCCGACGACACCTCACCTCACCCTCACTACGGAGATGATAATAAAAATCACACCACTTCACGTGTAAAAAAACTTTTTTCAGAGTAAGTATGTACTGAGTAGGTACTACCTACTCTGAAAAAAGTTGTTTTAGGTTTTTATTCTAGGTAGGTACTATTTTGTCGGCGTGATCAATGTATCCACGACAAATTAGTTTTCTAGTACCCTACCAATGGCCTCTGAGCAAAGCCGCGGACAGAGGGACGGACGGACATGGCAAACAAAACTATAAATAGGGTGTCCTTGTTGACCACGAAACCTTAAAAATTGAAAATTTTATTCTTCAATATGTTGTCCTTTAATTTCAGTAAATTGCTCACCTAAATATACCTACTTTATATAGACTCCACTCTTACTTTAATTTAATTCTTTAAATTAGTTAAGTACTTAGAACAATTAATAAATTATCTACTTAAATGATACATAATATATGTACATTTTAAACTGATTCGAATTATGTACGTAGTTTGCACTACATACATAGTGGGCTCTAGCAAAATTGTATTCTAAAGATGCCTATTGTCTATTGGTTGCAGACAGCTCATACATACTCCTATCTTAAAGTATTATTCGGAAACAAAGTTTCGGTGGGTATAAGTGTAATTATATATTCTAGCTAGATACCTACCTACTGAATACCCGGTAGCCAGGGACCAGATATCTTCTATATACGTTTGTTCGATTCAGTAGTCAAATGGGTAACTAAACTAAAATTTTCTCACCAAATATCTTTTTGGTATTCACTAAATACTTAAGCATCTACCTACATAATTCTGTCACTACGACGGACTGAGCGAGTTCATCTGTCTTCGTCACTCTGTTTCACTTCGTTGCTGTCCTCGTCGTCTTCGAGCTCGTCAACGGCGTTGGCGGCGTTGCTAGTCACTGCCTGGGCAATAAATCCTGTGAAAGAACTTTCATTCTTTTTTCCCTCAAAGAAGTTATAAACAAACTCTTCTATTGTGTCTTCCTCGAAAGGTATTAGATCTTCTAAATCAATCTGTCTCTTTTCTCGCTTCTGTGTATTGTTATGTGTTGTTTTGTAATTGTTTTCGTCACTATCAACTATTCCTTTTCTGTATAATTCTACAGGAACGTCACTACCATCACTTACATCATATTGAATGCCTAAATTTGCTTCTTGGATTTCTATGGACCCGAGTCCTTGATCAACTAGAGCTTTTAAATTTTGCGCCTTACTCTTTCTGACTTCAGAGACGAGTTTCTTGGCGAATTTTTCTTTCGGGTGCAAGTGTTTCACTTCATTAGTTTCGTTAGGTTTTACAATTTCATTATTAGTAATGTGTTTGTTATCATCTCCTGGTTTTGACTTCGAACTGTAAGTCTTCACTTTAGAATGTCCTTGTATGATCAGGTACATAGGTGCTGAAGCTTCGGTCGTAGGTTTGTTTTTATCAAATGTGTTGTCTGTCGATATCGTTGAAACCGGTGTAGTATAACGCATATGCAAATAAGGATCGTGTGTATGTAAAGATGGTTTGTTTTGCTGTACAGAGCTGATTATATTCGAATTTGCATGATAAGGTTCTTTATGAGATGAAGTAGTGCTTTCCGTGAATATAACGGGTGGTGGTTGCATAGTTTGTAGATTCTCAAGTTTCATTACGTCATCTGGGCGCCTTTCTTTAAATACTTGCATACTTTCTGATGCATGTGCATAGAGATTGTCTTCTGGCCTATCAGGCCCATTTAAAATTGGCATTGACATCATAGGACTCAGCATACTAAAAATATTAACTACTTCATTAGAGCTAGGTCTTTCAGTTGGTTTACTAATTACAGGTGTCGGACGCAAATGGATGGTTTTCACTGTGGAAGTCTCTTCATAATAATCTTGATTCTCTATCGTTGTTACATAAGTTGTTTGCTCAGTTGGCCATGTTGTTTCAGGTTGACTTGTCGTAGTTTCTGGAAGGGTCGTAGGTGGCAATACTGTTGGTAGAAACGTGGATATATAGAAGAAGCTATCATTTTCTGATGGTGGAGGGGGTGGGGCTTCTGATAACATAGGCCTGTAGAACGAATAAGGATGTTTGGAAACTTCCACATTATCATTAGAAACCAAATTGTGAGTTTCGTTAGCGGTCTCGTACACGTCTATGGGCGTGGTGGGTCCCCATCCTGTATAGTCACTGCTCACTGCATTGTTTGTCTTATGTGGTAGCGTTTCGTTTGTGTCAAGGATCCAGTTCTGGCTAGTAGATGATGATTGGTAAATTAAATTAGCTTCTTGAAGAGCGTACATTGACGTCAGTTTCTCTGGAGCATTGGTGGTATCCTTTGTATTGACTTTAGGGGAAATGATTTCTTTTATGTGGCTGTTGGACAACGGTGTTTCTTCGTCATCGAGAATAAAAAGTGATGGCTTATGACCTGGTGGCGGTGGCGGTGGCGGCACCAATATGGTCATTGGGTAGGTTTCGCTCAATTTGTATGTGAAGTCTTCATATTTAGGCGGAGGCGGCCGGAATTGATGATAACGTCGTGGGGGTGGCAGTGGTGGTTGGCGGGAAGTGATGCTAGGCTTTCGTGAAGATACACCGAGCATTAAAACTTCTGACTTTTTTTCATGAAAAGGTTCTCGTTCCGGTTTTGTATCGTCTGCCCAATAATGGACCTGCTCGAGGACAGGCGGCTCGTAGTCGTATGTGGGGTCATTGTGTAGCGGGTCACCCCGCCCAGTCAGCGGTTTCCATTGCTCAAAGTCCATGCGTGGAGAGAATATTGAAGCTAGACCACTTGGATTTGAGTGCTCACTCGAATCTGAAACAGTTAAATCGAATGTGAACATTCTATTTATACAGACAGCTGTGTAAAGTTTGTAAAAAATAATAACGTTTACAAACTAAAACTATTGGATTGTACTCACGGTTGTTATTTATCCGTCGGGAAACGTCATCTTGTCTTGTCTCGTCCTGCAAGCCGAACGC
Source organism: Xanthorhoe designata (assembly GCA_963582015.1). Lineage (NCBI taxonomy): Eukaryota > Metazoa > Arthropoda > Insecta > Lepidoptera > Geometridae > Xanthorhoe > Xanthorhoe designata. The sequence continues at coordinate 8,878,587 of OY757039.1, forward strand.
ATCGGTAAATCCAAAAACAGCAAAAGAGACCAGTAGCAACAGAAGTGTGCTATTTTCTATCTGCGAACAATATCAAGATATAAACTACGAGTAGGATGTTACACACTTTACTCAGGAAAATTATTATATCTTCCTACATATACCTAGGTAGGTAAAAATATTTTTTTTTTTAAACTGTTTCTCATTTTTGTTAAAGTGATAACTTTCATAAACGGTGTACCTAGGTATAAAACTTGACTTCACTGGTTTATCATTATACCTACATCTCAGAATTATTATACTTAACATGTATAATACTGAGCGAATGGCTCTTTTGAGGTTTTCATCCAATTAGAGTGCATCGCCAGTTTTTTGGGTGGTTCGGTGCATGAGATACCTACTCGTTAAAATGCCAGGGCCGCCGATGGGAATAAAGGGTAATTTAATATATTTAACATCGTCCTTATTTATGAGTAGGTAGCTGTACAAAATTCGTAACCTCAATCGATCATTGAAAAAAAAACTGGTCGTGTGTTCGTGTTTCCGTTGTCCAGGCTATCAGGCTCTGACTGGAAGAACTGGCTAGAAGCTAAGTAGGGATAAATGGTAATGCGAACCTAGATTTTGTTTTAAGTATAAATAAGTGAATTGTGAAAATGTTTTTGAAAATAAGCCCTTTTAAAAATGATCGGCTACAATGCGAATAGCAGGATACGCCGAGGCAGTGAAAGCGGCACGTGCGCCGAATCGCAAACTCGACAGCTACTTGCCGGGAATCGCTAAGGTGTTTTTGCATCTAATTTGCCCTCTTTCGATAGTCCTTTCACTTTTACATAGACTTCCTATAAAATTACACAAAGTGCATTAAAAGGCACTGCACGCTAACGGTATAACACATGCCGCAATGCAATACGAAATGTGGTAACCGTCGAATACTCATTTGTCCTAGCTTTTATTTGCGCGGGCACATAATGCATTCATGGCGTGTGTTACCTGCCGACTATATTCCTAGTTCCTGCCTACTAAAAGGCTAATTTTCTGAAACTAAACTTAATAAAATCATGACATTAATTACAGACCGGTAATGTTAATTAATACCTAGGTAAGTAAGTAGGTACCTACTTAAGTTTGAACGTGATCCTGAAAACTTACCATTATTATAATAATATAGTCTTCATGACCATATTTTTGAAATTTACGAGGTGCGTGCACGATGAAGGTTAATGTAGGTACCCGTAAGTATACCTACATTATTTGTACCAAGTAGGTAGGTACAGTCAGCATCAGAAGTAAGTGACATAAATAAAAAAATCAAAACTAGTTTTCAATATTATTTTCATAATATGATGTGCAACTTGGTTGCAAAATTAACTGACTATAAAACAAAATCATAAAAGTAGGAACGATAAATTTACAAAATTCCTGCTATGCTGACGCATCAGAAGAAAGTGACATGATTCAAAATTAGTTTTCATTATTATTTTATTAGTTTACAGTAGGTATCTATGGGCAATGGGTATGTATTAAAAAAAATATAATTGTTTTCAAAATCAAAAGTATGTGACAGTTCACGTTTCATAACTCAATCATTAAATGTGCTCAGGAATGTTCAAGGTCAATGTCACTAGAGGTATCCATGGGCAATAGGTGTGTATTCAAAAAAATATGATTGTTTTTAAAATCAAAAGTATGTGACAGTTCACGTTTCATAACGCAATAATTATTTATGCGCACAAAAATGTTCAAGGTGAATGTCACTGTAGGTGTCTATGGGCAATGGGTGTGTATTCAAAAAAATATGATTGTTTTTAAAATCAAAAGTATGTGACAGTTCACGTTTCATAACGCAATAATTATTTATGCGCACAAAAATGTTCAAGGTGAATGTCACTGTAGGTGTCTATGGGCAATGGGTGTGTATTCAAAAAAATATGATTGTTTTTAAAATCAAAAGTATGTGACAGTTCACGTTTCATAACGCAATAATTAAATGTGCTCAGGAATGTTCAAGGCCAATGAATGCATTGTATTTATTGATTCAAAAGAATAATAATATCAATTTTAAAACCATAAGTTGATATTTTTGTATTTCTTGTGACTTCAACACAATAATGACAGTGGCAGTTGTAATTTTATGTGTAGGTATTTATTTTCCACCTACCCACATAAAAAAAGTAAGATGAACTAAAGTTCATATATGGTCAAGTACTTATATTGACATGATAAGAGTGAAATTACCTATTTGTTTTAGGAATCCAATATAAAGTAGGTTGTGTATTGGACGTGTCTATGAAATAAAATAAATAAAACAGTCATCATTATCGATTTATGAAAAAAAACAAACATTCATTTTTATTGAAACTCTGACAATAATGTGTTAAAGTCACAAGAAATACGGAAATATCAACTTATGATTTTAAAGTTGATCATATTCTTTTGCATCAATAGATACCTACAATGCCATTCACCTTGAACATTCCTGTGCGCATAAATAATTATTGAGTTATGAAACGTGAACTGTCACATACTTTTGATTTTAAAAACCATCATATTTTTTTGAATACATACCCATTGCCCTTAAGAAACTGAAAACTAATAAAATAATATTGAAAACCAATTTTGAATCATGTCATTTTCTTCTGATGCGTCAGCATAGCAGGAATTTTGTAAATTTATCGTTCCTACTTTTATGATTTTGTTTTATAGTCAGTTAATTTTGCAACCAAGTTGCACATCATATTATGAAAATAATATTGAAAACTAGTTTTGATTTTTTTTATTTATGTCACTTACTTCTGATGCTGACTGTACCTACCTACTTGCGAGTGATGGATTAATTTTATAAGTACCTACTTACCTAGGTTATTAGGAAGTTAGTTATCGATGAAAATACTTCACAAAAATTGCTGCTTTCAGTGATTCACATTACATTTTTACCCCATGGGTAAGGTAGGTAGGTACCTAGGTACTGTCCGAAACGGCACGTTCAGTAAACATTTGTCCAGTCCGGCTGGGTACGAGGAAACTTTCCATTTCTAGTTTTATAAGCATTATTGTGATTTGTGGCGGCGCGGTGCTCTATGCTATTAAAACTGAATGTAACCACAATGGGCGCCCGATCGTAGTAGGTCGTACCTAAGTATAAAGAAAATCCTGGCTAATGTTACACGCGGTTTACCACAAGCAACCAATGTTTACTCTCGGAGGTTTTAAACACGATTAATCTTCGATCAAATAAACCCGGTACCTACTTATATTTGATCGAAGCGATTAATCATAAATAAGGTATACCTACATGTCGCTTCGTGTTAAAAAAAGCTGGCTATATAGGCGCATTGTGCGATTTGTTTGGTAACATTGCGCACAAAATTTTGATTACGAAATGGTTTTACAATAAAAAATTTTGATTTTTTTTTATACCTACTAGCTGCTCCCCATGGAACCTACACTTTAGAAACACTCGTAGAAATTTTCTCTCTTACGAAATTAAAATCAGTTAAAAAACGATTGTTAATAACATGTTTTTATCGGTAATGTAGAGTTTCTCAACTAAGAACAAGGACAAGGAATAAGTTAGTAGTAGTTTTTTCTGCATCGCAAACCCTTGGTTTCAACTGCAATTGTGGGCATTTTCTATACATCTGTACTACATGGTTGCCTGGGTCGTCAGTGGGTTTTTCTAGTAGGAAGGTAGGTACACTAGGTACCATCCTCTCAGATAAATCAGCCTCATCCAAGAAAAGACATGGTCAATACGTTTGGGACTGAATTAAACCGCGGGTTTCCCCTCGATATCTACCGTTTCATATAAAGCTAGTGTCAAAGTGCATGACATTTTTTCAAAACTAAATCTTTTCTAAAATATAATCCATTGATAAGATAGATAGATAGATAAAGCATTTATTTGGAAAACACATAGCACAGACGAACATTACAATATACAAATAGGAAGGGAGACAGACAGTAGATTCAAGATTGTACCTAGGTAAGTAGGTACAGCTAAATTAGAAGCTGTCCCCGTGATAACCGTTTGAGATTCAAGGAGAACGCAGGCGTTCGGGGCCGCAAGAAAAAGGAACCGCGGTCCCAATCGCCTGATTGCATATTTTATTGTTCTGTCATTAGGGACCACAAACAACCTGTTATGAAGTAATTATTGTAGGTACAGTCACCAAAAAAATCAAACGCTAGGCTAAATCCCACCGCCCGACACCGCACTTCTACAATAGAAGTGTTAAAAACAACCTCTGAACCTAGCCTGCCTATGACACAAATTCCGTTAGTTCCGCTACATGACTTCTCAACATTCTAGGTGTAGATAAGTAAGGTAGGTTGGATGGTTGCTACTACTTACTTATTACCTATTAAGTAGGTTTAATTTTATTACTGAGAAATAAATATAGGTATTTTCATTTTTTTCAGTCTTTTATCAAGCCGCCCACGGGCTTAGCTCTCGTTAGTGAAATATAGTTATATATATTATATTTATATAGTACTAGCTAACTTGCCCGTGGCTTCGCTCGCGTGGTACCTACCTTGATAAAATATAGCTTAGGTTTATTCGGAAAGTCTAAGCTATAAGTAAATTGGTGAAAGAATTTTTGAAATCGGATGAGTAGTTTCGAAGATTACCCCAACCAAACATACAAACAAACAAACCAACATTACCTCTTTATAATATTAGTATAGATAGTATAGATAAATATAGTTTCTTTGATGTTTCGACTAAAAGCATTAGGTATGGTTTTAATTATTTCTGCAGTAAAAAAACTTATAAGATAAAAAAAATTTACCCTCTAGCAGGGAACCCCATATCTTTACAACCCCTTGACCGATTAAGCTCATTAGGTTAGCAATACCACAGATAAAAGAATACTAGTATACCTACCAAGTTTAGTTGTACGCCGAAACATACCACAAGTTGCCACTAAGATCTTTACTCGCTTCGCTCGATCTTTCGATAATTAGTTAGGTACTTAGGTACTTACATCAAAATGTAATGTAGGTATTTTTAAGTATCGATAGGTATTACGACATCAAACACATAACCGGTCGACGATTAGTAGGTTCTAATGATATCCGCGCTCTTCCTAAAACTGAGTGTTTGGGAGAAAGTATTGAGTATCTTTATTTATTAAAACTTGGCTTTGATTTATGTAAACCTGTGTCATTGACGGTAATAGGGTTTAGTAAAGGGGCAAACTCGTCTAATAATGTACCTAGGATTTTACTTACTTAAGGGAAATGTAACAAACTCCAGAAATTTGTAAAATTATAATCTTAGCTTACTTAAATGTATTGTGTAATTATTATTGTAATATGAGTACCTATCAACTACCTATAATGACATTTTAGGGTTATCTAGAGTACTTACCTAAGTAAGTTTAAGGATATTATATTATATTTACCTATTATAACTTTCAAGTTCTCTCCAGATTTAGCCGTTTTCAAAAAAGGAGGAGATCTATGTTCCACTGTGTATCTTTTTTTATGTAGGCATGTTCACCGATTAGGTATGTCGTCAATAGTGGACCAATTTAAAAAATATGGGGATCTGATGAGGATCTTCGGAGTTATGAACAGAAATGCACCCCAAGAGTGTACGAAATTGAAGTCGGTTTTATATTTTTTTCTCCGCCCCCCTCCTGACTACGAGCCTGATTGGAGGCGTGAGAAAATCGAATGCAGACTGACTGACGCCACGGGCGGCGGTTCGACGCCCACGCTCAAACACTTTACTTGAAATGAAACATTCACGTCATCTGCTTTAAACTCTGTTGAGCCTTTAATATCGAGCTGGATTCTCAGAGTCCAGATAAGAACTACCTATATATAGGTAAGGTCAACCGGGGTAATTGCGTCATATTTTTCGATCACTTCAACTAGACTCCATATTGTGAGCGAATTTATGGCATTTTTCACTTTTTGAAACTGTAGTCCAAAAGTATGGCTATTTCTGTACAAAGCTATAGTAGTGAATTCTTCGCCAGAGTTTTAAAAAAGAGTCAAAATGATTGTTTTTTAAAAAATGGCATTTTAGACGCATTTACCCCCTTTTGAGGCAAATGCGTCTTTCTTGAGTAAAAACTTTTTTGATAAGCTTTTCGTGTTAAAAACAAAGAATTTTGTTTTGCATCAAGTTTCTGTGCAATGGAATGACAGTTAAACTAGACAAAAATAATATTTCACGCATTCAGGTACAATTAAGTAAAAAGGGGGAAAATGCGTCCAGTTTTTGATAGACGCATTTATCCGATACTAAATGCAGATGTTGTCAACATTTTACTTGGGTGGCTCGCGCTTATTACCTCTGTAAATGTTAGCACTACAGGTTTGCAAAAAAGTCATGGTGGCGCCATTTTTATATGCCAAAAAACTGGCAAGTAATTTTAACTTTATTTAAATCATATTAGGCACTTGTTAGTTCACTTCGGTAATGGTGGCGATTCTGTTGCAACACTGACTAGCTAAATTATGACTAAAACCGAAAGATTTTATTACGTTCATGCTAAAGACCAATCTAGCATAGCACTGGAAATAACATTTGAAGAACAAGGTACTTTTAACCTTGTTTTTCATCTTTGCGGGTAGTTTTAGTCAGAAGTAAAAATGGTCTTGATCAATTCTACCCACATTCACGTTAATTTTACTAAATTATAGTAATTTTAGAGATGTCACTCAGTCTGTTATTTTATTTTGAACTTTAAAGTGAACGAAATAAGAGCTTTCGGATTTAGGAATAATTTAACTAGTCAGTGTTGCACAGAATCGCCACCACTATCAATTATTATATTACGAGATCAAGAAGTTTAGAAAATCATATTTCGTTAAGTATTTGTCAATGTCCATGTCTTTCAATATCACCATGGCAAATAAGTAGGCATTTATCTGAAATAAAATTTCATTTAGGTACCTTCATTTAAAAACGTAAGACATAAAAAGGTTGACGTTTTCTGTTTTTGGGGCAAATGCGTCCCACAGTCGCAATTGCCCCAGAACGGCAGACGCATTTAGACCAAGATATTAATCCAAATCTTAAAAATAGAGATTTAATTATTTCTTGAATTATGGCATATTTACTAAAAATAACTATCTGTGCAAGCGAAGGATTCTCTATTCTTTATAATCATTATTGAAGAAATCTGTCAACTATTGAAAATAAATGTATTGACATGGATTTGGTTACTCACCTCTTGCAGTTGCAACTTGTCCAAAAAAGTGTAATTTACAAAATGGCTCAATACTTGAATAAGTGAACAACAACGCCATCTTTACAAACTACATGTTAAGTATTTAGTTTAAACAAATGTAACTAGATGGCAGAAACCTGTGTAGAATAAACCGTTTTCAAATAAATTCAAAAAGATGCATTAGCCCCGTAGACGCAATTAGCCTAGTTGACCTTACCTACCATGTACTTACCTAAATAAAAATACAGTCTAATTCTGTCCAATCCCAAACGCCTAAAAGCGCCTGTTGGGTTTCACAACTAACTTGTAATAATATACCTAGGTAGGTAAGTATATGAGTCTAGCGCAATCCTATTATATATTTTATTAATCGTGTATAGTAAATTAAATACTTATAAGTAGTTATTTCACAGTCGTTATTTCTTAACACCTACACGTCTCGTCGTGTTTCTTTAGTTAGATAGTGGTTGGCAGGTATAGGCATTACAGACTGATAATGTCCCGACGAGACGGGACGATGTGATTCCGTGTGGGTGCTGGAGGAGACATTAACACTTTCACATGATTTGTGCCGTTGACCTGTGGGCAGACGTACCCAATCCATGGTCACTGTCGAGCCTTTACCGACCCATGTAGGCGGTATGTCCGAGTAGGAAAACGTAAACTGTGTACAGGGGCATGTCTCATGGGATCTTTGAATTTGATTGGTGGACTAGATTAAGACTTGTTTATCATTCTATAACATAGGCATATAATAGTTGCAATTCTGCGTGTCGCAAAAGCTAAACTAAACTAACTAAAATTAATGCCATCCTTTTTATTTCCATCGCTATGAAAGGGACGGCAATATTTTTATTTAGTTAAGTTTAGCTTTTGCGACACTCAGAATTGCCACTAATATATACCTACTTATAATAGTAAAATGGTTCTACCTAGGTGTTCTTAATAAAAAAAGTAATTTGGGAATCAATTTATTATTTTTGTCTCTTTTATTGGGACTAATAGTTATCAAAAGAATCAAATATTATTTTTTTCGACTAGTTATACGACCTGTAGGTGTTGTAATTGTATTGATTTTTTATAATAAACATTTACTTCTGTCTTTAAAAATGAATGTATGTATGTATTATATGGATTTAATGAATTTCTGTAAAGTATACGGGGACAACGGGAATAGACGATCAATTTGATTCTGTCCTTCTTTATGTTACATTTCGGGAAAATTAAAGGTCCTACCGGTTTCAAATGTTTAACTCTTTCTCACTATCGTAGGTAATACTTATAGGTACATAGTCGAAATCTTTATTTTCTTGTGCGTACCTATACTTACACTAACGGTTACTATGTACCTACTTCGTAATAACTTGGGATTGTGTAGGTGTTAGTATTGATTGCGAGAGCGCGTTGATGTCTATAATACTAAGACCTCTTCAGAATATTTTTTTTATAAATTTAATGTTTTTTATTATTTTATTGTGCGTAACTAATTTGCTATTAGAATCCCATAGAGAATCACAAAACATGATACTTACCTATATTGAGGCAGTAGGTAAAGGTTTTTAAAAAGTGACGCCCGGCATAGGTAGCATGTGCGCGTTGAAATCTTTTGTACTAGATTAACTATTTGAAGTGTGATTCGTAGCACTTAAAGCTTTTTGGTCGTATTCGTCACAAACGAATTAAACAATCGCCAGATAATATAGATTTTACAAAAAAAAATAAACTATTTAAACAAGTAATTACTTACCTAGTGTAGGTCTGTAGGTAGCTATTATACGACATTATACGTACCTACACCGTATCAAGCCGCATTCTAAATGTAATTTGTAGTATTTTTTAAATTACTTACCAGAAGCATTGTTTTCGCTGTAGCCATCACAGGCGGTACACTACACGATAAGACAAACACGTGAGTAATCTCACCGGGAGGCGAGTGGGTTAAGGACGGACGCGTGCCCAGCTCGGTGTCTGCGCGACGTCTGCTGCTCTGCTCCAGTGGTCATTCATAGCGCACTCCGCCCGTCGACCACTCCATTCGAAACTTCCTATTACGTTATGTCAAACATTGATTATGCTAGATTGACCTCTGTTTAGCTTTGGAAGCTCTTCGACATTTTCTCGTAACGGCATTTTGAATACTGGATGGATCATATTGCCTCTAATTAGAATAGGAACATCGAGACGTTAATGCGCGAAAGGATTTCCTGTTTCCATTATTATCTTCACATCTGTTTTAATGACCTTGAATATGATTGCTTTTCCAAAATGCATACTTATTAGTTTCAGTAGTAGGTAATCAGGTTCTAGTTGCCACAGTCAGGTTGCTTTCTAGGTTTTTTCACTGTGATAATCAAAGACGGCATTTTGAAATAGAACCATGAATATAAATGAATGCGCTCATTTCTCATTAACGAAGCATATAAAACTCAAATAGGTACCTATCAACTTTCGGCATTAGTTGATACGCCATTCGTCAACTTCATCTTCGGTTTTATTATAAATATGAGTGCATTAAGGAAACGGCTAATGATATTATTAAAAATACAGACAAGTGTGAGAGAATCTTCTTCTTCTTTATTTTGGCTTCGCCGGCTTTTGCCACGCATTTAGCCACTACCATGTGTTATATATTTTCGTTTCGTTAGTCAAGGTCGAGTCAAAGTCATAGTCAGCGTCAGTAAAGATGTGGGTTCTTTACTGCAGCTTTACACGGACTTTTTGAGAGAACTCGAAATGTAATGATATACAGTTTTGTTTCATTTGCCTACACTTATGTACGTTCACGAACACTTAACAGTTAATAATCCACCATTATTACACATTAACATTCGCCAAAACACAAATTTCGGAAAATAAAACAAAAAAGGCAACATGCCATCTTGAATTCCCGTCAAAAAGCCGAGAGAATCTTAGCCCGAGATGCTTTCGTAGGGACTTGCCTAATTGTTCACTTTCAGTGTCTCGTCATCGTGGCATCTTAGCTCCCAAACGGATAACCGAATTTCAAGTTTTTTTTGTTCGAAAGATGACTAGATCGAGATTGTTCTTATTTTTGAGTTTATAATTTGGTATTATTTCTTGCTACCTACTGAACTCTAAAAAGAAAAAGTCGTTAATTAAATTTACAAACTCTGGCCCCTTTAGGCGAGATTTCCAATAAAAGGCTTAAAATCTTTAGTTTCGGTTTCGGGTTTTTGTCGGTAATTTCACAAACCGCTACTGTGTCAGGCATTGATGTAAATGATGATGTCGGGGGTATGGTTCGATGCGACACTACGTTCGAGGAGAGCTCATTTTTCTTCTGTCTAATTATTATGTTGGCCCATCCGAAATATCCAATGGCACCTTAAAATTTGCCGCATAGTGCCGCGCGAAGGCAGCGTTGCTTGGACATCCAAGCAACGCTGCCTTCGCGCGGCAGGTAGGTACAGCTGGGTAGGACACTTTCACACAAAAACTACCTACTGAAACGGCTAAATCCTGGAAGTCTTGGAATGTCTGGAATAACACATGGCTTCTTTTTAATTAATTAAAGTAAGTAGGTAATTAAACAAATCCTACGGGGAGCCGTAGGTACATGTGAAACGCTTTGGCTTTTTTCCTCGTCCACTCCGTAGTGTGGGCTGTCGGTCGTTGGTAGTCTCTAAAAAATATTCTGCTTTTCTATGATAATTTTGCTGATAAGTAGGTATGAGTCAAGTGTCCCCCCTCCTCCCTATATACTGCCTCTATAGGTAGGTACTATTATAATAAAACAAAGGTAGTTATAGTGTCGAACTTACGAAATTGGGTTAACTTCTACATCCTAAATAGGTACCTAGTTGGTTTCATGGAAATTAAACTTTTACCAATGAGAGACATACGACGATACATCGTTGCATGCACCTATACCCAGTCCTTCCTTTTACATCTTGTAGCAGTAACAACAACAAGATCTATAAGAACGGAACACACATAAGGAAAGGTCCACACGTAGGTACCAACAGGCGCTAGGTATGTAGGTGCCTTATGTGAAATTTGCAGTTCATACTTCTCAGAATGCATACCACGCACCTACTACCTTAGAAAGAAGCATCCACACAACAAACGCGATAAGTAGTGTCAGTGAAACGCAGCCAGTATTCGAAACGACCAATTATCGATATAGGTATACGCTATGTATTCACTATAATGTAAGGTACCTACCAAAGACGATTAATATCTAGAAGACAGACAAAGGCCATACACAAAATCGTAACCCTAAAAAATAGCCTGAAAACTCTAAAACATCAATTTTATCTAAGAAATTTCAATTACTTTCTAGTTAAAAATGTTTAAATATTGAATATTGTTGCTACCTACTACTAAGTATTGAAATTTCTTGGATAAAATTGATGTTTTAAAGTTTTCAGGCTATCTGGTACTGCGGGATCGGGTTACGATTTTGTGTATGGCCTTTGTCTGTCTTCTAGATATTAATCGTCTTTGGTACCTACCTACTACCTTTATTTTATAGTTAGCTATTTAATTAGGTTCTTTATAGGTAGCTGTTGCATTATAAGGAAGACATTTAATTATGCAACATTGCCTTTATTTCGTATTTGCATACTTTCTTTGGAGTTGAATTCACTTACCTACTGTTACGCAGATGCTACGCAATCTATGACATGTGAATGTGACAGTGTCGCAATAGGTGGGTAGGTAGGTAAGGTAGTACCACCTACGTCATTAAGGTTCACATGAATTTGCATCTAGCTACATTATTACCAGACTATTCGTAATGTAGGTAGGAAACTCAATTTCAGGGGGCCTATCATCAGTTTTCGACTTTCTCGCTCACGTGTCAAGTATTCTAAATGTATGGAATTTTTAGTTCATGCAAGTTACCGGGGGAGGTGCTGCACTGGATTTTCATACATTTGTGATACTTGACTCGCTCACGAGAACAGTATCCAATACTATGGTTAACTCGTGATAGACCCCCAGGAGTGTAGGTACCTTACCTAGGTACCTACTTTTCAAAGCATACTTTGTAAATTCTTTGTGTACCTACTTACTAAATTAGTTAGCTAATTTTATTATCTACCTACTTCAAAAAGGAGGAGGATCTATGTTAGAATATACCTATGATTATTCAGTCAATTAGTGTTAGTTGTTTTGTTGCAAAAATACTCCTGAGGCGGTCCTATCAAAATGTGGTGAGGTTGACTAAGACTTATGAACAGAAATGCAACTAGAAAAGAAGTCAGTTTTTATATAAAATTGCCACCTATAGGATTATCTTTTGTAAAATGACAACAACAAATTTATATAAAAAAATAGATTAATAGTTTTGAAAGAGGTTGTGATTAAAAACTATACCTACCACATTTAATAACTACAGTCAACATTAAAACCATGTTCTTAGTTTATAAGTTTATTTGAAATATGCTCCATAAATTCATCTAAAGGATCATTATTACTCATAGAATTGTTTGAATTCTTCCTGCCATACTCCTCAACCAGGTCCATGTGCTCCTCCAGGTTGTCAACCTCATTGGTTTCCGAATCAAAGTATCTGTCTTCAGCATCCTGGGAGACCTGCTTCAAGTCATCAAACTGCTCATTACTGTCAACACTCTCATAATCATAATCATCTCTCCCCTCTATGAAACTACTGTACATCTCCTGTAAAAACTCTTCACGGAGCAGTCTCCTCTCAGGAGCGCTAACCATAGTCTGCTTCCTAACCTCAGGCTTAAAACTGGGGACTGTGTCAGGTGTTTCAAAGTCCCCCCACCGCTTGTTGAAGCTGGGTTTTGTGTCAGGTATTTCAAATTCTCCCCACTTTTTGTTGAAACTAGGAGTTTCATCAGGTGTCTCTATATCACCCCACTGTTTATTGCTTTTTGATTCACTATTTATGTTGACTGCTTCAAGTCCTTCCTCAAGCAGCTGTTCATTCCTGATCTCTCTCATGTGATTTCTGTCTACAGTATCCAAGATCATGGTTAGCAAATTCAGATTGTCATTATCAATACCATCCCTTTCACTTATTTCTTCATCAGTCAAATATTGTCCAATTAATTGTTCATAAAGAAGAGGATTTCTAAGCATCATTTGTTTTTCACTAAAGTAATCTGTTTCATTTTGTAATTGTTGAAGAGCTTTGTACCTTCTGTTCCTTACTCTTTTGTGTCGGCTTGCTTCAGAATGATACATTTTCAGATTTTTTATACATTCCTGATAACTGTTGTTGTTAGGACATTTCATTTCAAAATACCCGATATGGTATGGGGCCAGGTGCTTTCCAAATTGACCTAAAAATTCTATAGGCGATTGGGTGTATAGTTCTTTGGCCAAGCGTATTTTGTCTTTAGTTCTGATTTCTGCTTCATGAATATGGGCATTTTTAAAGGATATTCTCGCGGATCGTACTAAGTAGTCAATAATATCATCCAATGGATCAACAGTAGTTTCGACTTCAAGTTCGTCCAGGTTTTCATTTACAGCTTCTTGCATTTGCATCACTATGTTACCCAAGCGAGTCGAACTTTTACCCTTCTATAAAAATTATAAAATGGATATACCGGTAGAAACTTACGTAGAAAAGAGCAAAATATCAAATGATAAATAAGTATGTAAATAAGCAAGAAAGAAAGATTAGATTATATTATAGTCGTAACCGTAAATTCGCAATTTTCGCAAACAAAGCAGCAGAGATGCAGAGATTTGTCAGACAGATTTTGTTTGTCACGATTTGCGATTTGGTGAATTGGTGTTTGTTTTGTTTGACATTGACTGACATTGACAATGAATGAACAAAACAATGAATGAAAGCCATACAATATTTTTACAGATTATATAAATAAAACTTAAGAGCTCTTGTCTCTTGTCGGTGTAATGGTGTAATAAAAGATAATGTAAATGACGTTTACGCATAACGCGAGTTAGTTGTACTGCGTAATAGGTATACAGCGAGTAAAGGAGTTTTTCAGTTTTTCTGCTGGATTATATTATTATCACTAGGATTATCTGTCGATTTTGTTTTGTTACATTCTCTCTCTTTGATTTGTTTGTTTGTCTGTCATGTCATGTCGCGCTAACTTGACGTAACTTGTCGCGGTAGACCTCAGAGTGAGACAGAACGAACATTGACATTATAAAGAACCTCTGGGATTGTCAATGCGATAAACCTACGGTTTATATTCTCTTTGGCGATGTGATGTAAATATTTTGTAAATGTCGGTGATGTCGGTCGACAAAATAAATAACACAAAAGAGTAATATTTCGTAAGCATTTAGTTTAACCAAAGAGACTGCTCAAGGGCTGCTAAAGTAATCTGTGCAAATGAATCTGACTTGTAACGAGTGTACACAATGCCCATAGCTTCAGCTTATAAGCTATTACATGCTCTTTGCTTATAAGTTTCATTAGATAGGCAGTGAAACTACAACAATGGGATATTTTGGTGTCAAATGGGAGGATATTTGTGGGCCTACAGGTCTGCAACCATGGGACGACAATGCTATGGACTTTGGCCAGTGTTTTGAAGAATTGTTTTTGCAGATACCAGTAGGCTTCATAATTGCCATAATATCGGGATACTTCGTCGGCTATAGAAAAGATTGGGTAATCCGTGAGAAAGCACAAGAGCGCGCAATAATTCTTCGCAGTTTCGTGGTCTTAGCACTAGTATTTATCCCTATAATTGAATTGTATGTATCTATAACAAAGGTTGATTTTGCTCTGTATCCTGTGGATTATTTTGCTGCTGGGACTTCATGCCTGTCGTGGTTGGTGCACTTTGGTTACCTACTAGCTTTGAAGCATCGCCTGGGCTCCAGTTCACGAGGACCTCTGACTCAGCTGATCTTGTGGAGTCTAGCTGCTATGCTGAATATAATCATGTTGAGAAGCAAAGTGTTGGTTGGTTCACAAGTGGCGTTCAGTATTGCATCCCTCTGTTGCCATGTGATATACCTGCTCACATTATTACCTTCAAGTGAATCCAGGCCCACTTTCTACTCACCATGCCTTGTGGGCTCACAGCACACGCATGTACGTATAAAAACCTTTTCACCTTGAGTTTGAGCTTTCTTGACTATAATTATATAAACTATATTGTCTCTTTTTTAGAGTGAATACACACCACTGCTTCCTCATTTAGATGAAAGTGTATTGGGTACTGCTATGCAAGGCAATGGATGCTTATCAACATTGTCATTTGCTTGGGTTAATCCACTGCTCCAGAAAGGTAATTCAATCAATAACATTTTAGGAGAAGATCCTGAAGATCAATTAATAAACTATCTACAGTATTTGTATAAAGGAAAACCAGTTTCTAATAAGATCTTAAAAAAATTTACATAATCTGATGATGGATATTAATTTGTTGTGCCTGGATTGACCTAAACTGTTAAAATTTATATGAGTTTACCATAAAAAAAAACATGTTGATTTTAATTCCAGGAATAGAAAATAAGTTGTTTGACCCTGAAGAGTTGTTTGACTTGCCATCTGAATACCGATGTTCTTATGTTGGGGCCCGGATGGACCGCTCTCTCATCGGCAATGTTGATGAGTACCAGCAGTATGCTGATGTACCACATGAACCTTTCATTGCATCAGGTAATACTTTTACATCAGCCTTAATTTCAATAACTTATACCACTAAAACCATGTTGTAAATGTAAACATTTGTGATATTATTATGTGTTTCAAATATGTTTCAACACCTCAAGCAATTTCCATAATGTTCACGAATAGAAATACTTTTTTTAACCTACTTTAAAACAGGAGGTTCTATGTTCCACTGTATTTTTTTCTTTGTGTACTTTTCCGTTAATAGTGGACTAATTTATTTTCTAAATTCATATTTTCTAAATTTCTAAAAAAAAATTTAATTAAGTCGAGTGTAAGTAAGTCCTCCTTTGTGTGGGTAGTCCCATAAAAAAATGTGAGGATCTGACGAGGATCTTGAGTTATGAGCAGAAATGCACAAAATTGCCTCTTGTTTGTATTGTTGTATTATGTGTGTTAGGGATGTAGAAGAAGAACAAACATTACACAGGAACAAAATGTTCTTTATAGTATTAGGAAAATTATAAAAAAAACTTGTGATATAAAATTAACATAGAGTTTAAAAATTTAGGGCATGGTTGCAGTTGTTATCAAATGCAAGTTCAACAATCCGTTTGTTAAAAATGAGTGAGTCATTATCATTTGTAATTGCAAATGAATCATGGTTGCATGTTGGATTTGTATGTTCTTTCCCCCACAGGTTCATACCCTTTCTGTGTAGTACGTATTCTTTTATCTGTGGTAGTACCTATTGTATGCTCTGTTATTTAGGGAACA
This sequence comes from Xanthorhoe designata, assembly GCA_963582015.1. NCBI lineage: Eukaryota > Metazoa > Arthropoda > Insecta > Lepidoptera > Geometridae > Xanthorhoe > Xanthorhoe designata. The sequence continues at coordinate 8,895,075 of OY757039.1, forward strand.
ACATTTATCGTTAGGATAACTACATTCTGTATTATACTACTAGTATAGTATTATATTTTCTGTGATAATACCGTGTTGGCCTACTATTAGAATCTTCAACTGACTTTAGATTGTTCGTAGTTTTGAATCCCTTAAGTGCACTAATTGAGATTTTTTTCCTTTTCGTAACATATATTTATTTATTAATATGGACACCCAACACAGGGTTACACTGGACATGCATCATTTCACTCAATTAGCCAAATATTAAAAAAACTAGTTGCTCCCGTAATTATAAGGTTATATACTATACTACATGGTTACAAGGTTTATGTTTTCTTTCACCATTGTCACACATCAAACTTGCATCTATAATAAATTCCTTGTTGTTCTGTGGATAAGGATGACGTAGCGAAAGCACAATAGCAGTTGGACAAGCCTAGTTGTCCCAGTCTGAAGGCATAGGTCCTCGCTATGCTGCATAAAAATCATCTTACATAAATAGTATATCTAAGAGCCTATGCACACCACGTTTTTCGAGCAGTCACTGCGCGATTTTGTGTAGCACGTCACCTGCTAGTTCGCAGTGTGTATTACAAACGCGAGGATAGTGTGCAGTGCATGGTCACAGCTTGTTCGCCTTGCGTTAAAATAGCGCATCCACTGCCCGTTCGAAAAACGTGGTGAGTATAGGCTCTAGTTCTAATCTCTAGTATTATATTTTCGTATGTCTGTTTCAAGGTTACGGCGCCACCGGTGAAACAGCTCCCCAATCTACCCCTGTGACCCCGACCTCCCGTGTGCTACTTCGACCAATCAGACGCCAGAACGTGACCTTGTTCAGAGCCCTGCATGCATGCTTCGCTTTCCAATTCTACAGTATTGGAATACTGAAACTAGTGTCTGATATGGCTGGGTTTGCGGGGCCTCTGCTGCTGAATAAACTTGTTACGTTTGTGGAGGACGAAACTATTGACATACATTTCGGGTAGGTAAACCACTATTTATAGTAACCTTAATCAATTTTAGAAATAAATAAGTTGTACTTAAATAAAATTAAATTCTTAATCAACATCATCATTGGTTTAGGTGTCCACCTTCCTTCTATCTTAATCACGCCATAACTGAATTAGATTTAACTTGTAATAATTGATATAAGTATTGGCCTATATTTGCATTGGGTAGGTAAGGTGGATATGCTCCAGCGAAATCTTGTGCCTAATAAAATAAATCGAAAACATACACGTACATCAGTCGCTGCATACGTTTATAAAGGTATGCCGCTAAATAATAATTTATAATATGTTTTATTTACAGCTACATGTATGCAGGCGGTCTTCTAACAGCCACTCTAGTATCAGCTCTTTTCAATGTCCACTTCAACTGGCTAATGTCCATAATAGGACTGAAGATGCGAGGCGCCCTCGTCGCGACAATACTCAGGAAAACGCTCAGCGTGACTTCGACAGAATTGACAAAGACTTTTTCAGTCGGCGAAATCACAAACTTCATGTCGACCGACACTGATAGGATAGTGAATTCTTGTCCTAGTTTTCACGCGCTTTGGAGTATTCCTTTACAGGTAGAATTTTTTAATTCATAACATGTTTGTACCTATATATTTTGAAATATAATTGATGTCAACAAATGGGCAGGCAATAATTGCAGCGCGCAGCAAGTATTGCTTCGCTTGCGCTCAGTCTCAAATTGAAACTTACGTTCAGACATGTTATTTTCAATCGTTTAACTTTTATGTTCTTAAATTATGTGTTCATATTTTTCTCTTCCAGTCCGCTCTGTCATTTTAACAATCAATTTGTCTTTACCCATTTTTAACACCCATCAGACTTCCCTGATGCCTTCAACACAAATCACCAATAATCCGAATTTGTGCCTTATAAAATTGCATTTTCAGCTGGTGATAACTTTAGTGCTCCTCTACCAACAAGTTGGCATATCCTTCTTAGCTGGCGTAGCATTCTCCGTGATACTCATCCCGATAAACAAAGTCATAGCCAACAAGATCGGGAATCTAAGCACTGAACTAATGCGGTATAAGGACGGTCGAGTGAGCCTCGTCTCTGACATGCTAAGAGGAATCAGGACCGTGAAAGTCCATGTTTGGGAAAACTACTTCATAAACCGAGTGTCTGGTGAGTAAACATGTTTTTTTAGAACCAGTACAAAAAGTTTGGCCAAAGACATCTTTTGGTGCATGCCTACATTTTGCAGAAGTTAACATTTCATACCTCTGATTACCCCCTTAGACATTTTTATTGGATCTAGAAATGCCTAAAGATCTAAAAAATGTGTCTACCGCAACTTGGGAATACAGTCGTGATAATATTTAATTTCATGTATATTTAAAAAGAGTTTGTGTAAGTTAGGTCGGAACCAACTCTAGTGACGATGGTTTCGGGCCCTGTGTGCCGATTACGGTTCTGAGACTCGTATTCAGAGACCATACTCAAACGTTGATCGTGTCTCAAGCGATGATTTATCACTGTTTCCATAGAGTTTTCAGTTATACAATAGTACTCTGTGCATAGAATACTGTCAGAAATCGATGCTTGAGCTTAAAAATATGAGCCCTGAGTATTGTACAATCGTAAGACATTATACCTACTGTACTTTTGGAATCGTAACAATGTTAATTTGTTTCCAACAGAAAAATTACTTGAAATCAAGAGCACTGAGCGAATGTATCACATTGTTTACCTACATTGAATGTACTACACGGTACTATTTTGCATAATAGTGTAAACTCTCGCTTGCGTCATTCTATTGTTCACAGCTTACGAAGATAAAATATTTGATAATCATAATCTATTCTTGTAAAATAATAATTGGCAGCCTATATCTATCAACGAAATTTTTTTTTGTGATAATGCCTATTTGTATATCTAAAGTCGCTAGCTTTTTTTTGTTTATCTGTATTTGTTAGGATTTTCAATTGTATTACAAATATTCGATACATCTTTACAAACTGCCTATGAAAGACCCTGCTGCTCTCGTATGAAAGACCCTGCAGGGCTATTTTATTATACTTGTTGAATATGAATGATTTGATAATGCTTGAAAAAGGTTCGGGTGTATGTATACCGTACCAACGTGTTCATTATAGTTTAATAAAAATATAAATAGAAATAGAAAAATATTAATAATATTAATAGTTAGTATCCTGACTGGATGACCAAGCTTCGCTCGGTATTTTTTTTATTAATCGTGTTTGTTGTAAATAAAACGTAATTTTCTAAAAATGAATCCTAGCTAGATAGATTATTTAATTCCTTTTCAGAGGAACGCCGTAAGGAGTTAAAATACCTCCGTGGTCGCAAGTATCTGGATGCAATCTGTGTGGTTCTGTGGGCGACGACGCCGGTGTTGGTGGCGGCGCTGACACTTGGCACGCATGCGCTTAGGAAGATGCCACTGGACGCGCCTACTGTATGTATTGTATATCATTAAATAGCTGCGCCCGCGGTGTAACCCGCGAATAGTTCCCGTTTCCTTGGGAATACCGGTATCAAAGTAAGCCAATGTGTTAATCCAGGATATAAGCTATCCTGGTACCAAATTTCATTGAAATCCGTCCAGCCGTTAGCGTGAAGGAGTAACAAACATTCACATTTATGCATACTTACACACACATTCACCTTTATAGTGTGATGTGTTTATACGAAAGGACAATTATTAGTTAAAAACCCTTGCGTGCATAATATAATTGTTCCTTAACGCTGTCCGGGATAGACAGCATTACCCTGGATTACGACATGGCAACTTTTTTCCCGTGACGCTTTTCTCACTTTCCACCGTCAATGTGGAATGCCATTAAAAAAACTACTACAATAGTTAAATCAGCGAGTATTACCGTTCTGTTACTTGTATTAGATTTTAGTGTTTGGAAAGACATTAGAATATAAGCTATATTTATTGTCAGCTGTTTCATGAAAATGTAATATACATAAAGACTCAAAAACCTACATGTTTAACATTAGAACCGAATTGCAATTTCTAACCGTGCATACTGCTGCTATTTTTTGTTGAGCAACACTTTGCAACACGTAATATTTAATAACAATCTCTAATTTTCGTGGCTACTTGTTACTATTTGTTAGATGTTACTGGTGTTAATGTTACTCATCGCGTCCATACCGCCAATAACATAATTTATTAGAATGTTGACTGTTTTTAAATGTTGGGCAACGTTGATTAACGTTTACTAACACCTCAACATTCAATAACATTAAATTACTTTATGTTATCAGATGTTAGTGAGTAACATTTAGAAACGTTGAGCAACAAAAATAACAGCAGTGTGGATGCTTAAAGTAAAATGTATAAACCGTCATCGGTGCTTTAACCGATAAAATCATCTTACTAATGGTTTCAGCCCTCGGTGTACAGGTTCCGTGGCCTAGTTGTCAGGCAGCTCGGCCTAGGACCGATCGCTGTATCTACGCAGGTTCAAATCCTGCCGGAGCTGTTAACTTTTAGTAAGATTTTTCATTTCCAATGTAGTATAAACCTTATTCCAGGTATTCACTACCATCGCGCTCATTAACATGTTGATATCGCCTTTGAATGCATTCCCGTGGGTACTCAATGGACTTGTGGAGGCTTGGGTCTCAGTGAAACGTATACAAAAGCTTATTGATGTAAGTAATTTCTAATTCATTCACAAATAATTTGTTGTGTCGTTCTTACTGTGCTTGGTCAATGATTTGCTTTAAAACAAAAAAGTGAGGAAAAAAAACACTACTACGAGAATACTATCGACTGGGTGTCCCCAAAGGTTTTCTCTCAGTAGTTGGAAGCACTTACAATTCTATTCTAAGGGCGAGCACATATTAGCATTCCAGATGAATAATGACAAAGTGAAACTAATTTACCTATACTTCATAATATTACTTTTTTTCCCATGGGGATAGGCAGTGTACACAGAATTCGTGTCTCTATCTTTATTTACTTAGGCCGGTATTCAGAGACCTGACTCAAGCGTCGATTTGAACTCGGTTCAGCGGAACTCTGCTTAAGCATTGATTCGTTGCTTAAGTATCGTTTGTATTCAAGAACGTTGCTTGAGTAAATGCTCAGCTAAATCGAGTCTCAAGTGTCGATTCCTTTTTGTTTATGAATTCAGTCTGTTCTCATTTACATTTTTAATTTATTTTGTACTTCCATTCCGTTATACGCAGAAATTCAAAATGCCTGGATGAAAAATTAATGGCGACTCTCGAAAGTGAAGTAAAAATAACGTGTAACGGAACGACTTAAGAAAACTGACAAATTCATTCATTCATACGTCAGTCGTCAAGCAAGTCAATCAAATTTCAACAATCGCCAAATCGCGGGATGAAAATGTGAAATCAATGAATTTATTTTTACGCTTTGACCAAAGACAGGTAATACTGCTTGGTTATCGGCGGTAGTGCTTCTTGCCCTGGTCTGATGCATTATGTAGTGTTTGTAGACACAAACGTTGTGGAAGATAGCACCAGCACTCGTTGAAGATGACGAGACACGAAGGATCTCTCTCAACAAGCTTAGCCTGGACATGATCTAACGATTAGCTGTTTCCCGTGACTCCTATAAACTTTATTTAATAAGTACGTTTTAAATAAGTGTGTGTAAAATATTAAATAAAAACATTATGGTAGTTTTGTCAATATATTTTTTATTTTACCCCAGCCAAACCAAATGTGTTTAGGTTATGTACGTAGGTAGAATTTTCGACATAAATAAAGTAGGTAAGTAATCCTTATGAGTACCTACCTACCAAGACTAAACTAATAGTATTCTTTTATCTGTGCTAATACTAACTATAAATTCACAAGTCCTTATAACATTTGTCTGTATGAAACAGAAACAAGGTCCCCATGCATATTTTGAAGTCTTGTCTTGTGTGTCCGTTATTCTAGCATGCTTAGATGACCTCGAAAATACAACGAATCGAATATATTATCCATTTTTACTGAAAACAAAACAAAAATGCTATCTGAGTAAATGCTCAAGCGTGGTCCAGACCACTCTCAAGCATTTACTCAGATTCCTTTGAAAAATGTCAAACTCAAGCATCGATTTCATTTGATTGAGGTTTCTGAATAAGGAATTACTCAGGTGAACTCGACTCAGCTGAACTCGACTCAGCTGAACTCTGATCAGCAAAACTACTCTCAAGTAACGTTCTTGAATAAGAAACGATACTTAAATCGACGCTCAAGCACAGATCGACGCTTGAGTCAGGTCTCTGAATACTGGCCTTACTGACCCAATTTAAAAACATACTGGCATACGTAGTTTAAACTAAAATAACTTTATTATAGCTACCAGACATGCAACCCGAGCATTACTACGACAAAATAAACAAAAATCACGACGAAGACAAAGCTATCATCTTTAAAAACGCGACATTCTCCTGGGTTAAGCCGTCCAAACGCAAGCCGCAGAAGAAACTCAAGAAAAACAAAGGAAAGTCGAAAAAACGACTTTCAAGAGGTCACACACAAAGGACAGAAGAAATAACATCATCCACTGAAGTATTAATTACCGATGAGCCGTTCATGTTGAAGGATATTTCCCTAGAGATCGGTAAAGAGGAGTTGATAGGAGTGACGGGTAGCGTCGGCAGCGGCAAGACGTCTTTGTTGCTGGCAATTATTGGAGAAATGATCAAAAAGAGTGGCGACTTGCAGTTATCCGAGAATCTAAATAGTAAGTTTTGTAAAGTATATTGTTTGGGGCTTTTTGGCGGGAATTTGAGAAGTCATGTTTTCTTTTTGTTTTATTTTCCAAAACTTGTGTTTTTTTAATTTATGTATCTAATTAATAATGGTGGATTAGTGAACGTACATGTGTGGGCAAATGAAACAAAACTGGATATCATTGCATTTCGAGTTCCCCCAAAAAGTCCGTGTGATGCTTCAATAAAGACCCACATCTGAGGCACAAGGGCACAAGGGAATTAATGGGATATTATGTATCATAGTACCTATATATATATAGGTTTATAAGTATTTATCTTAAATGAATTATTTAAATAACTTGATTGTGGCTAAATGCACAAGCAGTGCGAAGCCAAAATAAGGTGAAAAAAATTGTTTGGTTGCAGGTTTCGGCTACGTGTCGCAGAAGCCATGGCTTGTCAGGGGAACTATCCGAGACAACATTTTGTTTGGCAAGCATTATGATGAGGCCAAATTTCGATCTGTCGTCGACGCTTGCGCTCTCACTGGTTCGTATAAGGCTCATCACACCGAGACGGCAGTGAAGCGGTTACAGTTTCAGTGTCATTTAAATAATTTTATACATTTGGCTACCCCCATAGACATCTTCAAAAAGGATCTAAAAATTGCCTAAACAGATCTAAAAGAAATGTCTACCGCTCCCTGGGATACAGTCGTGATGATATTTCATTTCATTTTTCATTTTATACATTTGGCATGGATAAAGATCGAATGCCAGGAAAGGACATAGGCTGCTTTTCATCATCATCATTATGCCTTCGTCAGCATTAACGCGCAAAAAAAAAGTTAACGTGGTGACTAGCCGTGTTTTGTCGCGTTACGTTTTGTTGGGTCATAGTGAATAACCACTCCGATTTATTATAATTTTATGTAAATTTTCAGAGGATCTGAACATCCTTGGATGGAACGCATACGTCGGGGAAGGCGGCTGCACGCTTAGCGGCGGTCAACGCGCCCGGATCGCTCTCGCTCGCGCGGTTTATCAAGAAAAACAAGGTACTTAATCCTACTAATATTATAAAGGTGAAAGTTTGTGTGTGTGTAAGTATGTAAGTGTGTTTGTTACTCTTTCACGCTAAAACTACTGAACGGATTTGGCTGAAACTTGGAATATACATAGTTTATGACCGGGATTAACACATAGGCTACTTTTGATTCCGGTATTCCCACGGGAACGGAACCTACCGCGGGTAACACCGCGAGGCGCAACTAGTAATAACTATTTTAAATTGTTCAATAATATATACATTGTTTACACGTATGGAAAGTTAACTACTCATCCGATTTCAAAAAATCTTTCACCAATGTGTAGCATTGACTTTCCGAATATATTTTATCAAAGTAGGTACCACGAACGAAGCCGCGGCCGAGTAAGCTAGTATCTTATAGATATGCTTTATTCGTATAGTCTACAAATCCTCTTATGCATATTGGTTTTGTAAACCTACTTTAGCTAATCCGAGGTCGCTCCTCGAAGCCTGTGAAGACCCCAGGAAACTTCTGTGCTTCTGGGAGGAGCTAGGCTGGCTTCACTACTAGTGAGCCAGGTCATCCCCACGCATAAAGGACCGCCTTTGAGTCTAAATGCGGAAAAGGGAGTCCCCATACATACATACATACATACATACCTACTTTAGCTAAAGCGGATATTAAATCTGGTGCTATCTCTTTTCATTGACATAAGAGTAACAAGAAAAAAACATTTTTTAAACCTACTTTATAAACTTATAAATTAATAAAAATCTTTCAACGTTGTTTTCTCAGGCTATAATTTTTTTTCAGACAACTGATTTTTCTTTAGATTGCTTTTGGGGTGCTGTACCACCCCGTTTCGTTTTCGGTAGACGTCTTTTTACATTCTGTATATTAAATTGACAAATCCTAATGAATAAGACCATTAATAAAAAAACTCTGTCTGGTAATTAAGGTCTTTAAACCTTAGTAGTTATAAACCTAAACTAATGTTGTTCATTGTGTATTTAATGTACCTACTAATTGTGTTTTTGACAAGAACTTCTTGAATAAATAATAATAATAAATAATAATAAATATCGTTGGACATTCCACACGGCGTCATCTAGTCCCAAGCTAAGCAATTTAATGCTTGTGTTATGGTAACCAGATGACTGATAAACTACATAGATAATTTTTTTTTTTTGTAAATACATACATATTATAAATAGAAAAACACCCAGACACGAAACAAATATTTGCAGATCATGCAGACATTTGTCCCGCAGCGGGAATCGAACCCGCAACCTCTGCGTCTCAGGCGGGCTTTCGCCCACTGCGCCACAGAGGTCGTAAATATGTTTGTAAAAATGTTTTTATTATTTATTATTTATTATTAATAAAAAGTAAGTTCGTATGAGCAAATGGCCAACTCTAGTGACGGAGTTTTTAGGCCGCCTTAAGGCCTCCGTCATGGCTTAACGACTTTAAAAACCGGGACCGACAATTTTACGTGCCCTCCGAAGCACGGAAGCGCTCAGATATAAATGCCACTTGCGGTCACCCATCCAAGTTGTGACCGCTCAGAACGTTGCTTAAATTCGACGATCTATCAAGAATGTCTTAGCAAGCTTCGCCACGAGCGCTTCATTTATTATTTTATTTATTGATTATTAATGTAATCTGTGTTCGTGACAGTGTATCTATTGGACGATGTGCTATCTGGTCTGGACGGGCGCGTAGCGCAGCACATAATGCAGCGCTGCGTGCTCGGCTTGCTGCGACGCTGCACGCGCGTGCTGGTCGCGCATTCTCCGAGACACCTGGCCAAGGTACACTCCACGCTCTTGCTGCAAGACGGACGGATTATCAAACATGGTGAGTACTTGAGTACTGCAAGCATGGACCTAGAATAGTACCAGCGGGCCTAACATGCGCAACACGACAAATCTTCTCGTCGTCGGCAAAATCTTCTCTCCTGCTCTAGCATAGTACGTTAGAGCAGCTTAACATTATCGAGATATTACATTGTCGACCCGACACGTGGACATGTTAGGTCACCTGGACGAACACTGCGCGTGCCGCCGAGAGGGACAAAAATTGCAAAATGTTTCGTAGTACAAAATTAGGAGCATCAAGTTTCCGGCCATACAAAAAAGCGGCACGCGATGAGGGACAAAATATCGAATGCTTTGTCTCTTTTACTCACAAAAATGTTGTATAATTATATTCTTCTTTGTTTTTGTGTGACTGAGAAAGAAATATACAGCGCTCTATTTCTTCTCTAAAACTGCAAGTGAAGCCCAATATGTGAACAATAAGTTTTCCCTTCTCAGGCCCACCGGAATCTGTACTGGATGACATAGAGGAGTTCTTGCCGAGTGAAACAGAGTCTTTAGGAGAAGAACAGCCCCGACCGATAGCTCCACCCGTTTCCGACCAACAGGATAATATCAGTAGAAACAGTTTGGAGGAAGAGGTAGGTACCTTAATATTTACTTTTAACGAATTATCATTTCTTTACTAAAATAGAGCCAATAAATGGTGTTAAACACTAACCCTCTTATTCATATTCAGTAAACCTACTCTAGCTAAAACGAATATTAAATCTGTTGCTATCTCTTTTCATTGCCACAAGAGTAAATCGAAAAAAACATTCTTTAAATCTATATTAAATTGACAAATCTTTATAAATAAGGTCATAACCCTTTCAGTACCCATAACGCACATAGGCTCTGACAACATTCTGAAGATTGCATTTTTTTTCAGGAGGCAATGTCCCAAGGCACTGTCGGCTGGTGGGTGATCGGCTTGTACTTACGTTCTGTGGGCATCTTCCTCTCAATAACCATCGTTCTCTCTCTAGTCCTCATGCAACTCTCTCAGAACTTCACCTTTCTATGGCTCACGTACTGGGTTCAAGCCCGCAGTAGAAACATCACTCACAGTATCGACACATACTTCGACCCTATTACTACTGAGAAGACTTCGATATTAGACCACGGTGTTGCAGCAATCGATGGGCTAGTACACAATCTAATCAACTCTACAATATCCATAATACACCAACTGGATGGACATAATACAACAGTTTCAAATAAAAGTTTGATTCCGTTGCAAGCCGCAAGCAAAAACGTGTCTGTGGATTATGAAGATATGTTCTACTTGGAAGTGTATTTCGGATTGGCTGGCTTGAATCTGCTCTTTACAATAATGAGAGCTTTTTTGTTCGCTTACGGCGGAGTGAAAGCGGCTACGAGTATACATAAAGTTCTTCTGAAAGTTGTTGTAAAGGTAAGTTATTGGGATGAAATACCCAAGTAGATTCTATTAGAAATACCTGGCGTGTTTTCGAAATTTAGAATTCTTAGTATGAACACAGATAAAATAATACTAGGTATGAATACTCAACTTTACAGTGATTTTTTTTTCAAAGTGAATAATATAGTATTGTAGATTTATGCCCGGTTCCTATATCCAATGTACCAATGGATGACCGTCCACCGATCTTCATTAGCAACGTTGTTATCTGTCAAAAACTGCCATAATTATATTTTGTGTTGTATAAACAACGTTACTATAGAGATCGATCTATCTCGGTCATCCGGTGGTTATAGTAATCGAGCATAAGACGATAATCAGAAGCACTCCGACGCCTAGCTCTTAAGTATTGACAGTTTGTTAACTTTTATTTGCTGGATGGCTGAACTATAGTTTCTACAATATTTGTTTAACTGTTCACAGGCAAATACAAAGTTCTTTGACGTGACCCCCGCGGGAAGGATCATCAATAGATTCTCATCTGACACATACACGGTGGATGACTCACTGCCCTTTATAATGAACATTCTACTGGCTCAGTTTTTCTCTTTGGTCGGTAAGTTAGAATATTATTATTCATATCAAATTATTTAAGTAGTGTTATGACCACCTTTTAAAAAAATATCACATTATTTTATTATCTGAAATTTATAAATTTTAATACGAATCAAATGAAAATACAATCTAAGAAAACAGAACTTCCCCATTTCTGTCCCAAAAAGGGTAATTAAGTTTTTAGATATAGAAGTGACTTGCCTTTTCTATTTCAATTAAACAATTTATTAGGGAATCTCACTCACACTTGTCCATTGTTTTTATATCTGCGTTTTTCGTTTGTTAGGAGCCGTAGCAGTAACAGTATACGGCCTGCCATGGCTACTAGTGGGTGTGGCCCCGCTAACATTCTACTACTACTGTCTACAACGGCGGTACCGCATTACTTCGCGACAACTGAAGCGGCTACAGAGCGTCACACTGTCTCCCGTCTATACGCATTTCAACGACACACTTGAAGGTAGTTTTAACACGTACAAAGTTACATTTTTAGTTTTTAATGTATATACTTATGTAGTAAAAAAATGGTTCAGCACTTGCTAAACCAATTTTTATAATTTTATAAACTTTTACTTTATTTTTACAACTTTACTCTGTAGTAAATCATAATGAACAAAAACTTTTTCGTCTATATGGAGTATGATCATTAATAGTATAAAGGATATACCTATAAATTGTTTATGATAAAACTGATAATATTTATTCAACTAGTTTTATATTGACTATCTTATATAATTATTCTGTCGGAAATTACAGTTCTTAGCGCGCGGTGATAAAATCTGCGCGACTTTGCACCGTTTTTAAGAAGCAAATACGGGTCTGGATATAAATGTGATGTCTCGTAGGTCTGACGTGCATCCGCGCGAGCGGCTCTGACGCTCGGTGGGGCGCCCGCGGCGACGAGCTGGTGGAGGCGTGGCAGCGGTGCGCGCTCTGCGGGGCCGCCGCCGCGCAGTGGCTGGCTCTCCGGCTGCAGGCCAGCGCCGCCGCCGCCGTCGCCGCCGCCGCCGCGCTGGCTGTGCTGCAGCGAGCCACGCATGCGCCGCACGCTGGTACACACACACACCAACCTACCCAACACACACACACCCACACCCACCCATCACCCACAGCCACTTTCCCATCTCACACACACACACCCACACACACCCCTACAAATCTCTCTCTCACACACACACACACTAAGCAAACATACATTCGCTCCCATTCAAGAACTCATACGCACTACACGCAAACAGAAACGCAGCACTCATAATGCATTCACTACGCGGAAACAGACACAATGACTTACTACACGAAAACAAATAGTCACAGATACCCAAACACAATGGTTAACTAAACTAGTTGACCCATTCTAATCGATCTGGCCCATAAGAAAAAATAGTATTTTGTTTTTTCTTTAATTATAAACAGGCATTTCAACAAAGTAAACAGAAGTTAGAAGTTCAGAACCAATATTGAGACAGACCGTTTGTGGCCTTCCACTGAATAATAAATGTATACATCCTACAGGTCTCATCGGCCTAGCAATATCTTACGCCCTGTCGATGACTTCAATGCTTGGCAACATGCTGAACGCATTCACGGAGACAGAGCGAGAGATGATCGCGGTGGAGAGACTCGGCGAGTATATTAGAGAGGTCAGTTACTACATTGCCTCGTTTTTGCATTTATTTGCTTCGAATTTGTCTGATAGGAAGCTATTCTACGTCGTAGCTACATGAGCTACCTTTTATTTGAATCCACGGCTATTGCTAATTTCTGAAATAATTCTATTGTCGAAAATAGTTCCAACTAGTTCAGTAGAAGGCGCTTTCTCTATAGGTATCAATACAAACAGTATTTTCATTATTACTTTTTGTTTCAGATAAAATGCGAGAGAGTGGACGGTGATCCTCCGCCATATGGATGGCCTTCTCAAGGCGTCATTGAGTTTGATAATGTCAAACTAAAATACAGGTAACTTGTCATTTTGTATGTGTGAAAAACACACACATACTAACACGCCGAATGCCACTGGCGCACATAAGTACCATCATTCGCTCGGAGGGCAACGCTGAGAGTGGAAATACTCTATCATTAGCTGAGCATTTTTAACCGACTTCAAAAAAAGGAGGAGGTTCTGAATTCTTCTGAATTTTTGTATGTTTGTTACCTCAGAACTTTGGACTGCGTGAACCGATGTTGATGATTCTTTTTTTATTTGAAAATATTGCTTTCTGTGTTCCATACAATAAACAACAATGCACCTCAAAAGAGCAGAAAGTTGCTCTCTTCCTACGAAATTGAAGTTGTTTTAATGACATTTTAAATTTAGTTACTGTATTTTCACTTTTTTACCTATATAAATGTTTTTAAGCTAAATAAGTATTCTCATGTACTCGTAAGTGACTGTGTCTTTTTTGAGAATAAATATCATTAAACCTATTTGCAGTGGTCGAGACAACGGTACAATGGCGCTAGACGGGGTAACATTCTCCAGCTACCCTGGCGAGAAGCTGGCGGTGGTGGGTCGCACGGGCGCTGGCAAGAGTTCCCTCGTACAAGCAATACTGCGACTCTCGCCTGTCCATAGTGGCACCGTTCGGATCGACGGTGTTGATGTCACCAAACTACATTTACATGCGCTTAGGTAAGACTATTTAAAGATAGATATATATATAGATTTGTTTATTGACACACTTACAGCACAGATAGGTATGAAGATAGGTAAGTAAACAAAGCAGGAGGCAGAATACATAACAAGCAAACTAAACTAATACTGATTAGGTAGGGGAAGCAGGGTAACAGTGGATCACAAATGTTTGTCGACCTCATAACTCTGTTTGTATCTTATCTAGTCGGTTGTTTATTGTTTTATCCTACAGCTACATTATCTGGCTAATAATTGTCCTAAGCAATTTTTGAGACTATCTATTATAGTTAAGGATTTATGGGCTTTTTAAAGAAATATGGGAAATGATTCACTGTTCCACAGGCCCGGGGTTTTTTTATTAATTATTTTTATATAAAACAAATGAAGTATAGGTCGCGCCACGTAAAAAGAGCGCTGAAGTTAAGTAGTGGAGGTATGTTTGCGTCTGTGTTCACTCGCTGCTCGCTGACGAACCAATAGCATTCGCTAAATCAATGGTATGAAGTGCGCCGCGTTACCTCTCCACCAATCATCGACCACTGCTCAGTTTGACAGCCAGCGCTCTTTTTACGTAGCGCTACCTATACTTAACTGAAGGTATTGCTAGAGACCATAAAGATAGAAAGAGTCTAATAAAATAACCACTTGTTATATTTCCGTCAAGACCTCAACATTGTCTATCATTGCAGATTAAGAATCGGTGTGATACCCCAAGAGCCGTTCATATTCACGGGCAGTATCCGCGACAACGTGGACCCTCTCCGTCAGTACACGCTGGAGGAAGTGAAGACTGCGTTAGAGTCGTGCGGCGCAGGCGCAGTGGTCGCCGACCTGGGGGCGACCGCGAGCGAGCTGTCGCGAGGACATGCTCAGATGCTGTGTCTAGCCAGAGCGTTGTTGCATCGAGCTAAGGTTTGTATTGCTTTTGCAGATATCTATCTATCTAATCAGCCCACATCTACCCACTGCTGAGTAAGCTCATTTTCACGCCATTCTTTCCGATCTTGTACCAGTCGCATCCAAAACTTCTCTGCTGCCTTTTCTATGTCATCAGACCATGTCTGCCTGATGTTCTGTGACCCTCGCGTGGCCAGCCACCACTCGGTTACTTGTCCATCTACCGTCTTTCCGCCTTCCCAAGTGTACCGCTCATCTCCACTTCAACCGGTTTATCCTATGCCCACGTCCACTTTGGTCGACCAAAGTCGACCAAAGTGGACGACTTTGGTCTTACGTCAAATTTCGACGTTGAGCACTCGATCAACCAGTTAGATGCCTAGCATGGCGCGCTCCATGTTACGTTAAGAAACTTTTTTTGCAGATATACTCGTATAATACGTAATTGTAATTGACGGTGAGGATAGAAAAGTCACTGGTAAGCAGCAGTGCAGTCCACAAACAAATTCTAAAACTTTAATAAAAAAAAAACTTGACCATTACCAATAACTAAAGTTACTGACTTATCAAACTACCCTCGTATAAGCCTACTAATATTATAAATGCGAAAGTTTGTGAGTATGGATGTATGGATGTTTGTTACTCTTTCCCGCGAAAACTATTGAACGGATTTGGCTGAAACTGGCAACTTATAGGCTACTTTTTATCCAAATATATATACCACGGTGAAGCCGCAAGTAAGCTAGTAAATAATAAATGAATGATGTGATATTCAAACTTGACTATTTCGATCCATATGTAATTTTCAGATTCTACTAGTAGACGAAGCGACAGCCAACGTCGATCACGAAACGGAGCGACAAATCCTTGACACGATCCGTTGGTCCTTCGGCGGCTCCACAGTACTGTTCATCGCGCATCGAACCGCCGGTGTACTCGAGTGTACTCGGGTCATGGTAATGTCGGGTGGAAAAGTGATAGAACTACGCGCGCCCGATGAGGCATTAGCTGATTATGACTCGCATTTCTATAAACTAGTGTGCGGAGAAGAGCGATAAGAGATTCTGTGACGATCGTGCGGCTTGACAAGCACGTAGCAAACAAACAATTTGATCAAGCAGCTTGAGGCTAATGTCAAGCTGTCACAGGATCCGCGTTTGCTTGATCAAGCAAGTATCGTAACTAATAAAACAGGATTCGAGCTGGAATCTACAAGCTGCCTTTGAGCAGCCTGACTTCCTCGGACTTTAAGAATGTTTCAACAAAGTGTGGATTTATTGAGCTAGAATTTACTAAGTAATAGATTGGTATTCCATGTTTTATTTAACGTGAGACTGAGGAAATTTGCACCACACGACATGAAATGAAATGTACGAAACGCAAGTAAGAATATATTCAAAGTAAAACACAATCTATTGCGTGCCATTGGGTAGCGTTGTGTACATTCTGTAACGATTCCGTAAACTAGTTTAGCATAGGGCGTCATTAATTTATTGGGTTTGTGAAATAAGAAATAAATTAATGCAAAGAGTCAATAAATTTATACCGCAATATAGCCGTAACTCCACATTTCAATTGTGACTGAGCAGTTAAATGTGGCCTTTATTCGCAATAAGTTTGTGATATTATGATTGTTAAAGGTATGTTTTTTGACGTGCATGTGTGCATATACTGGGTGCTGTTATAGGTGAATAAGCTAGAAGTATTTTATTGCATGAAATTTTTTTCAGCACTTAGTAAACCATAATTTAATTCTATTATGCAGAGGCTCATAATTTTATACATTTCACGGTACTGAGGCGTGCATATTATGTAGTGTGACCCTTGTATCTAGTAGTCTATTTCGATTGGTCTCTTTTAAACTTGCCATTGTAAATAATAGAGATTTTAGGAAAACGATTACTGAACGACTTATGAAATTCTTATTATGATAACAATATTTTATGTTTTACTTGACTCGATATTACATCATTATTTAAATTCTAAGCAAAACTACAAACTAACCTAACACTTTGGGTCCTAATTACTGTGAGGTGACTGTGTTGATCCGAATGTTGTTTATCATCAATGGTTGGAATTTTAAAGAATACAAAATATTTCTTTTTTTATTTTGAATTAAAAGTTTCTATTGAAGTATAATTCAATTGGCTCGTTAAAATAAGCTACTATGTTTTTTTTAAATACCATTGTTATATACTGATAATTATATTTAGGTAGATAGTCATATCAATCAGGAGACTTAGCGAGTGAATGGCACTAGTCGAATGAAAATTAAGTCTGTGAGTGGTCAAAACTATACTTAATTATTTGTTATTGTTTGTATTCAAAGTATGAAGATATTTTTTTTGTATTCACTTAGTATTATTTTTAGTATATTGTTTGTTTGCAGAATTATAATTATATCTAAATCTAAAAACTGTTATAATATAATCTTAATAAATAAGAAAACTCCATTACTTACTATTTAAACTGTAAGCACCTTAATTTATTGCAGTGTAAGAACACAGGTGCTACAAAACATTCCTTATGTATCAGTAGAAGTAACGTTTGTTTTCTATGTACGAGTATTTGTTAAAATAATAAAAACTATGTGATATGGATTGATGAGCAACGAACTCCGGCTATTGTGATTGAAATAGTTTTTATTCTTTGTATTAAAAAAAGTTAAAGTCAAAAAGTTTTTTGATCCATCATAAAATCAACAAAAAGTTAAGTTACTTTTGAGATAAAGCTGAAAACGTCGAGGCAGTTACATATTTCGTTCTTCCGGTGTTTTAGGTGGATATTCAATATAATCAAATATATCTTCTTCAGATGATATCGGCACTGGTTCACCAGGAACACCTGTTAAAAATAAAATGGTTCATTCAGAATTCTACTGTGATCGAAGCTTGATGATAGATGTTTAAAATAGGCAAATTTCTTCACATTGAACTGAGATTATGCAATTTAGTCAATTTACCAGTTCGAAATCCTTATTTATCTCAGAATGTGTAAAAGCAACGACCTTATATATAACTATACTTTGAACTTTTATCTTGGGTTATGTGTTTTAAAAACACGATTGGTAAAAGTTTCCTCAGACGTGTTCCAAATGATTGTGGGCTTGGGCTTGGGCTATGCTACCATACACTAATCTCACAAGGCTGCTATAAGTTTTTCTTCTATAACCGGTTACTCACCTGTAACACCCACAGGCCTCAGCGAATACTCGTTAAGAGTAAAACCTTTCTCGAGCGCGTGAGCTCGCATCGTTTTGTTGAATACGTCACTGCCGGTGAAGTAGAGGATGGCGCAATAATACTGCTCGCACGGTATTAATCTGATATCGAGTCGACGCGCTGGGAGTTCCTCGGAGAGCCGACACACACCCTGTAGTGTAGTGTATATGAAAATTCACTTAATATAACCTTAACAAAGTAGGTAGGTATTGTTTATATGTTACTGCCTAAATAACGTTACTCGGCAAGTAAAAGAACCAGTAACTCCAAGGTTAGTTTAACCAGCGATCCAAACATTGTGAGGCACTCGCCATTTTAACTGAAAGCTAGATCCAGGTGACGTCACTTGGCACTAAAAACCATTTTTATCAGTGCGGTGTTTCGGACATCCGTGGAAATTCCGTAAAGTTGGAAATTGTAATTGAGCCTGCGAAAGTTAACGTGAAGAAGTATGAAACTCGCAATTACCCAGGTCATATTCCAGGTGTTCGTTTTGCTATAAAACTATAATAGTATACCTGTATAATGATATGATATCAGCGTGTACCTACCATGAACTTTGTATCTCCGATGGAAATAACATCAGTGACAAGTCCCTTCAGCGCGTCAACTAAATTCGTCATTAACCTAACTTCGTGTTTCTTTTTCTTTTCAGCTATTTTGAGAGACGGATGTGTCACCAGAGCATCTATATCTCCGCTTTCCTTCTTTCCTCGTCTGAAATACAAAATTAAGTCAGGTTTTTAAGTAGTTACCTAACCATCTAAAAATATGTGTACCTACATTATAAATCTGTATTCTGTGGTATATATAGGTAGTATCTGCTCGCTCACCTATAACTCCCACAAATGGTCAACGTAAAATCTGGATCCAGCGATTCAATACGATTCTTTATCTTGACTTCAATTTCCTGAATTTCTTTTCTAGGTATCTTCTTTTCGAAATCTTCAAAATACCTTAGGACAAAAACATGAAACATTTTAATTGCAAAATTTGTTAGGGGGTATAAATTATTGGTTAATATACCTACGCCGACGATAACAGCTTAGGTACGATAAGAACCATGTTGGCCTAGTGCGTTAGTGTCGCGACTTTCGATCCGAAGATCGTGGGTTCATTCATAAGTCCGGCCGTGCATCACTGGATTTGAACACATCTACCACTGACAAACAGGTCTAAAAGTCTGAAAGAATATTGTCTACCGCGCTTTGGAAATACAGTGGTGATCAATATTTATTTTTAAATTCATTATTAAGTAGGTTACCTTACTCCAATTGCTTGGTGGTGGTTCAATTTATCAGTATTGTTTCTAAGGTCCTCAATAGTTTTAATTCCACTCCTGACAAATTCTGCAGCTTTAACAGGTCCTATTCCAGTAACTCTAGTGAGCGTGGTGATAGCTTGCGCATTCTCATCTTGATGAATATTTTCAAGTTTTCTTAGTTTGCCAGTTTGAATGAACTCATCTATTTTCTTTGAGATTTTTTCTCCAATTCCTACTAGTTTTTTTGCCTCATCACCTGATTGTATTCTCTTGCTGTGGGTAGCAAGAACACTTGCTGCTTTTTTGTAAGCGTTGAATTTATGGACGTTGCGACTTACATTTTTCTCGTATTCTGCCAGTTCCATAAGAAATTCGCAAAAGTCTGCATTGAGATTGTCGTCGTTAGAAGGGTTTTTGCGTTTACTCATATTTTTCGCTAAAATTAACTAACAGATATTAAAAGGAAACATTGTAGAATTTGTAGAGGATATAAGTAGGTAGATTAATTTTATTTTATTTTTATATCTTAGGAACACAAACAGTCTTAGAAAACAAATTACTTACCTACATAACTAAACATATCTACCTAGGTATTACCACAGATAAAAGAATACTAAGTAGTATTACTAAAGACTATTTAATTTAGTTAGATGGTTGGAGAGATCCCATGGAAGACCTTTTTCCAGCAGTGGAACGATACCTACATAAGTACTTATACTTACAAAAAATGAATGTTAAATTTTGACTTCATATCTGAATGTTGAAGGTTCAAATACTAGCTGTTGTGTTGATGAAATTTTATGTTACTAACTAAATAAACACGGAGTTTACTTCTACAAAAAAAAAGCATTGCTAGGACACCCGAGTCACCCCGTGTGTGTCCCCGTCATTCCATACATTACATAGTAGGTAGGCATAAATGTTCAGGACCTGCTAGAAAAAGTTCTTGTAAAACTTACTGTAACTTTTCAAATTTCGCGGAATTTATAGGTGACTCGATGACAAGTTACCAGTATTGAAATATAATATTTTTTGATAACTAACAGTAGTTAGATTATGTTTACATAATAAACTGTAATTATTACCACAACTGGAAATGTAATTAAATAAATCAATACTCTGGTTAAAAGAGTGTAAAACCTACTATGAATATAAGATAACACATTCTATCGATTATCAGAAGCGTAATCGATACGAGATGGCTTTTGAAGTTTTGACATTTTAATTAATCTGTGTCACGTCACGTCAAATTACAGTAAATGTCAAAATGTGCAGCTGCGCTGCGATTTCTAATTTATTTTCAATTTATTTTGTTCTATTTAGAGGTTACAGTAAAAACTGCGGGTTCAAGTAGATTCAGTTTAGTGTAAACACTGTGTAAATTGCGATAAATATCAGATTGTTCTTGAAATGATTTTACGACGCTGTACCACGAAATGGATAGCGTAACCGATAAATTATTACAATGTTTTGGACACAGAAAGTTCAAAACTGAACTACAGGAGCGAGCTGTTAGAGCAATAAATAGAGGTATGTTTACTTACATTCCTAATATTTGTCAAAGATATGGATCGTCGCGTTATGCTATTTTCGTATTACTTTTGTTTTCATGTAATAGTAGTACGCGTCAACCTATCGGGTCGGTTATCCTATTAGCGCCAAATGTCAAAACTAAATGACGCGAAAATTTAAATAGGCTTTTGTTTGTGTTTATTCAAAAATTTAACTATAGCTGTCTAATTCTATATATTAATTTAGAGAGGTAAGTATAAAAAGGTGTTCCTTTTAACCAAAGACGATTAATATCTAGTAATCGTCTTTGCTAAACTATACTTACTTATTTTAATTCAAATTTGTATGTTACATACAAATTTTTGAAAAACAATTTAAATATTCCAGGTGTTCATGATGTATTTGTCTCAATGCCAACTGGTTCGGGAAAGTCCCTGTGCTTCCAACTGCCAGCAATGTTACAGGACAACAAATTGGCTATTGTTTTCTCACCACTACTGGCACTCATCAAAGATCAAATTGACCATTTATCCAAACTAAAGATTGTTGCTGAATCAGTTAACTCTAAAATGACATCCAAGGACAGGGAGCGAGTGCTGAATGATCTTAGAAGTATGAAACCTGACACAAGGTTCTTGTATGTCACTCCCGAACAAGCAGCCACTGGTACTTTTAAGTCTCTTATGGAGCATCTAGTCAAGTATAAGAAGGTCTCTTATGTTGTTGTTGATGAAGCTCATTGTGTGAGTGAGTGGGGACATGACTTTCGACCTGACTATTTAAAATTAGGAGACTTGAGAGAGAAACATAAAGAAGTACCTTGGGTCGCCCTCACAGCCACTGCTAGTGCTGAAGTTGTAAAAGACATAATGACAAATTTGAAGCTTTTAACACCAGTTGCACAGTTTAAAACTCCAAGTTTCAGAAGAAACTTGTTTTATGATGTCATGTTTCAAAATTGTATAGAAGATGAGATTGGACATTTAGCGGATTTCTTGAAGAAAAGCTTGAAAGAGGAAGATAGTGTTAAACAGGTACTGTTACTATAGGAATTAATTCTTATACATTAACTACTTAGATTAATTATTAAAATATGTAGTCTCATATAAAAAGGATAAAGATCTACCTAAAGATCTGAAAAAATACCTTGGGAATATAGTCATGATTTAATAATTTTGTAAATTTCAGACTAATAAAAATGTGGTTATTGTATATTGCCGAACAAGAGATCAAACGGAAGAGCTCGCTGGTATGCTTACAAAAAGGGGTTTGAAGTCTCTAGCTTATCATGGAGGTAAATATAGTTCTCCATTTTACTAGTCCAAAACAGGGACAACTACACAGAGAAAGAAGGATTTCGCCGAATCTCACATAATAAATAATAGAATATGTACCCACTTTGCGAAAGCATTTATTTAAATATTGTCTCTGCCTACAACGAAACAAAATACGGTGAGGGAAAACATTGTAAGGAAACCAGTTAGCTTTTTAATAGCATCGGCTTGCAACCTCTCACGTATCACAGATAATATAATACTACACTAGTACACATATGGAATGTTTACTACTGCAAAATGTGAGCATGTACCAAGTAATGTATTTAGACTTACATCTGACTACCCCCTTAGATATCTGCAAAGGATCTAAAAATTTCCTAAAAGATCTGAAAAAAAATCTGTACCTTGGAATATAGTTCTGAATTATTTTGTATACAGGATTGAAGACTGGTGATCGGATATCAGTACAAGAGCAGTGGTCCAAAGGCGAGTGTCCATGTGTCTGCGCGACGGTCTCCTTCGGCATGGGTGTGGATAAGGCGACCGTGAGGGCAGTCGCTCATTGGGGCCTGGCTCAGAATGTAGCAGCATATTATCAGGTACTGTGCTCACAATTGCTTATTTTATCACAGCAGCATCATCCTGTGCTACTTAACTTTAAGGCTTTTCAAATGTTAGGAATTGTTTTTTTTTTGACGACCTCTGTGGCGCAGTGGGCGAAGGCCCGTCTGAGACGCGGAGGTTGCGGGTTCGATCACCGCCACGGGACAAATGTTTGTATCTTCTACAGATATTTTTCCTGGGTCTGGTTTTTATTTTATCTATAGTATGCATTATCCAAAAAAAAATATGTATCTATGTAGTATATCAGTCATCTGGTTACCATAACACAAGCATTAAATTGCTTAGCTTGGACTAGATGACGCCGTGTGGAATGTCCAAGGATATTTATTTATTCTTTATGGTGGTTGTATGCGTCAAACTAGCGTTGGCCACCTATTTTATTTTATTGATTGATTGAAAAAAGCTTTCAAAAAAATATTATTATACCTACAGTTTGTGATACATATAAGATTTTTTTTTATACCTCTGATATAAGATAAAATAGGTGGCGGCGCGGCGCTAAATCAGGATTCAGATTCAGATCCTTGGAAGTTTGGTACATGCCCATATGTTTGCAGCTGTAGAAATATTACCTAGTTTTGAATGATGTTTCCATTGACAGGAGTCTGGAAGAGCAGGTCGCGACGGCAAGCCAGCATTCTGCCGCATCTACTACTGTCGCAGCGAGCGAAACGCCGTCGACTTCTTGCTGAAGAAGGAGCTCGGTTGTAGCAAAACCCCTGAACAGAAGCAACGTTGCAAGAATGCGTATAAAAGCTTCGAGATCATGGTCAAATACTGCGAGGAAGTTAGGTAATAATTGCTCCGTTATTTTATTGTTTTCTAACTATATCGATCGTTACCATTATGTACCATACATGATTTGTCTGAAGTGTGCGCATTGCTAGTTTGAATGGAATTAATATTCGTGATTTAAAATAACACAAGTAAGCTACTATTATTGAGAATCTTGTCCCTGATCATGGCTGTTGAACAACAGTAACATTGAAACATCGGTGTGTAAAAATACAAAAAAAATTATATATTATTTGATTATATTATCTTATTTTTTTCATTATTAAGCACGTAAGTCCTAACATGACTTTTCGAAACTTCCCACGGTTTACGACTTAGCCTCAGTAGCTTAAAAAAACTCACCCTGTATATTTTTAACACCCATGTCCCACTGCTGGGGGACACCTTTGCCCAACAGTGAGACATTCAACTTCCACTACTCAGAGCCCAATTAAAGAATAAAAACGGCGTCTCGTTATCCCCAGATGCCGTCACAAGACATTCGCGGACTATTTCGGGGAGGAGTCCCCGCGCTGCGCGGGCCGCTGCGACGTGTGCCACGACGAACGCGGCGTGCGGCGCGCGCTGGAGCAGCACGCGCGCCGCGCCATGTCGGCCACGCTGCAGGGCGGCGGGCTCGTCGTCACGCAGGACCCGGCGGATCTATACGGAGAGGGGCGATACGGACAACAGAAGTTAATGAACTTACATGCATAGATAGATAGAAAATACTTTATTGCATATTTACAAAAAAATACAAAAAAGTCGTGTTGGTCAAGAGGAAGTACCGCTCACTGGGATACAGTCGTCATAATCATAATTATTGCATTTTTTTTATATTTACAAAATCATCAATATACATAAAAAACAAAAAATTCAGCGGTCATATCGCTAAGGAGCGATCTATCTACCAAGATATATTTATTTGGACAATACATAAAATCACGCCTCTTTTCCATATGGGATACGTAGCATCTCTACCTAATCTGTGCATAATAGTAGGCGGACACCACAGATCAGTCGCTACGATCCTGACGATTATTCTTAGACACTTTTCGACGCCTGTTTTGACTATGGGCATCGGATATGTCTATACAGTACAACCTCATTGAATTTTTTTTTATCAAAGTAAAGAATGTGATGCCAGACAACATTTTGTTGAGGTGTTATCTTGTTAACTTTACAATTACTTTTACTTTTTTTGACATGCCTTACTTTGTTCGACTGGCTTCCCACTGAAGCTTGACTATTTAGATTATTTTAGATTGTTAAGGGATCGCTTTTAAAAAAAATTTAGGCCCACACCACCAGGTTCTTGCCTGATTCTTTCCCTGGTGTAGGGAGTCGCGTTGGAACAGGCATTAGAATCACCTAGCATGTAAAACGATACTTAAGTGATCCTTGAGGTCCTACAAGAATAAATGATTTTTCTTTCTTTCTTTCTTTCTTTCTTTCTTTCAGAAGTTGAAAAAATATTTTGACATTCTAGTGTAGTGATGACAAAATTATTATTATTTATGGCAACTGTGACGTAATATAGGAAAACAGTCATGCATGCGTGTTCTGTTAGTAAATTAGTATTAGATTTGGTAATATTTTGTTTCAGTGAAGCGGCAGCCTACGGAGACGCGAGCGATGGTTCAGACGGCGAGGAAAGCCGTCGACGAGTCGCCGAAGAAACCAAGTCACTGATTATGAAGGAGTTTGCTAATAGAAAGAAACGAGTCGAGGAAAAAAAGGTCAAGGACGAAGACTCAGCTCCGTACTCCAGATGCAAGGCTGCTGAAAGTACGGGGAAAAAGGTTCTGTTTTGGATTTGTTGTGTTAACTATTTAGCATTTTATCTTATGAGGTGTATGTATGTATGTATGGGGACTCCCTTTTCCGCATTTAGACTCAAAGGTGGTCCTTTATGCGTGGGTATCTTATGAGGTGTAGGTTCCTGAAAAGGATCATCAATGTGTGCCTATAACGAACTTTTAGATGGGGATGGCAGAGTGGGTTTTCTTTTTATTCTACAATTATTCGCAGTCATCTAAATTTCCCATTATTACCTTCTTCGTAATGAGGATAGAAAGAGGTAAAATATAATTAATTTCTAGAGTGACAGTAGCTCCGTTTGTAAAAATAATTATTTATAAGAATCTCAAAATCTTGAATGAATTTATATTTTAGGTTATCGGCTTAACCATTCCTAGCCGGGAAAGTTACCTCTCCTTACTAAACGAAGCGTTGAACGGTAATCTCGCTAGCACGAAGGATGAAGATGAGGATTACACGCGAAACTTGTCTAGACAGGAGGTCGAACAATGTGCTGTGGAAATGGAGTATCAAGCGTTTTCCAGCAGTACTGTAGTCAGCTTATACAGGAGAGCCATGACGAAAGCGGTAAATATATAATAAAAATCTGATACTTCAAGAGTATTTTTCAGTTACGCTACAAAGCATCAACAACTTTCTTGTTTTTCTAAAAAAAATGTTTTTTCAGATATCTGCAGTAAAATCTTGCAAAACCCAGGTTTATCCACAGCTTAAAACCTTCGAACCTAAGAAACAAAATACTCTAGGAGAGTTTGTAAAAGAATTTGAATCACAGAAACGGAAAGAGAAATATGGTGGCTTTGTTAAAGCATCTGAGCTGGAGATGGGTAACCATTATGTTTTAAATTTCTGTATACTTAGTGATTTTTTAAGTAAATAATACAAACTTAACATATTGGCTAAACTGTTTTAGATGAAGCAGAAGCATCAAAGGAATCTAAGGAGCTATCCAAATCCGATAAACATAGCAAAAGAAAAGCTAATCCATTCAAAAGAGATCCCCTTACACAAACAAAATTGCAAAATTTCTTCAAAAAGGCATCAGACGCATCACCTGACATCACAACACCAACTGACGAAAGTGAAAACGAAGATACTCTAGTCATTGATGATAATGATAACAAAGGTAATGATACTACAATTAAAATACCAGAACAGGAAGATGATCAAGACAAATACAATGATACGACTATAAAAATAAAGTCATCTCATTCCGAGGAAAACTCGCCCGTCAAGGCAAGAAAAAGATTCGTTATCAACATCACTTTAGAGGGAGTTCCTAGCAAAGAGAAACATAGAAGCGATAGTGAAAGTGAAGACATAACTGAGCCACAACCTATAGAAAAACCTGCTAAAAGAAAAATAAAAGCTCTATTTGGAGAGTCATCTGATGAAGAGAGTGAAACGGAACTACGAAAACCCAAGAAAATGAAGTCTTCCGATGTAGATGCCGAATCTGACAAAAACAAGAAAAAGAAATCAAGCTCTAGAGGAAATAAACCAGAAAAACACAAGAAAACAAAATCATCCAGTCATGAATCTAAATCAGAAAAACACAAGAAAAATAAATCTACTGATAGTGAAACAGATGTGGAAAGGCACAAGAAATCTAAATCAAACAGTAGTAGTAGTAGTCTAGGTGAATCAGAAAAGAATAAGAAAAATAAATTAGCAGATAGATTATCCGACAGCGAACCAGAACCTGAAAAACATAAGAAATCTAAATCAGGAAAGAGCAAGAAACATAGATCAGACAAATTACCAGACACCGACAGTGAAACTGAGCCAGAAAGATCTAAGAAAACGAAATCAACTGAAAGCCCAAACCGAAAGCACAAAAGAAAACAATCTAAGCACCATAAAGATGATAGTAAAAAAGAAGAGAAAGCTGAAAGAAAAGAGCCCAAACAAAACAAAAGTCATATCACTGAACACAAAAGAATTATATTTGGGGGCGCTTCTGATAGTGAATCAGAAAAAGAACTGGTAATTGATGACGGCAGTGAATCTCATTGTAAAAGTAAGGACGCTGAAGAAACACTAAAACTTGAAAACAATGAAAACGAAAGCAAAGATTTGAACAGTTCAACTGAATCAAGAAAATCTGACGAAGACAAAAAACCAGACGCAAAAACAGTTCAGACTGTCTCTGAATCAGTCAAAACTGAATATAAAAAACTTGACAAAGCTCACCAATTGAGCATCGAAGCTGATGAAGTATTGGCGAAACTAAAGCAATTCGCTGAAATGCCTCAAGAACCTCTTATTATCCCTGAACCTGTAAAGGTAGTTGAAGAAAAACCAACGGAAATAAAAAAATCTTTATCACCTGTCAAAATCGACAAGACAAAGAAGCATCGCTTGAGCTTAAGCAGTAAATCGAAAGAACACAAACTAAACAAACGTGATATAGATACAAAAATGCATAAAGAGAAAGAGAAACACAAACATAGACATAAAGAAAAGACAGAGAAAAAAACTGAAAAGTTAGATGTAGCTGGTCTCGTTGTGAAACTCCTAATGCCTTATTACAAGAAAAAACACATCAGCAGCCGCGATTTGTTTAAAATTACAGCGAGGCATATTGTTCACCAGTTATTAGCAATACAAGTTACAGGTATGTGGAAAAAAACAAAAATAGTGTCTTTTATCACGACTGTATTGTAATTCAAACATAGTACGGTCGGAAAAAAATGTGAGGCCCACCGGTTGAGTTTCATTTGAACGTCATGGTTGATTGCCACTTGCAAAAACTTATGAAGTGACAATGTTCCGCTGTTTTTTGGTGGTCCCATTATTTTGTCCCATTAAATGGGACCACAAGGAAGAACTATTTCTTGTAGTCCCATTACTATTTATCTACTTCCTGTATTTAAAAATAAGGATGCGTGGTTTGCTAAAAAAGGAAATTTTGAAAACAAAAGTTCAACTTTATTCAACCAAAAAATTACTTTTATATACTTTAGTACTAGCTTTCCCTTTAATTACCATTGATTTTTTTTACAGAAGAAGCAGCTATCGACATGTTGCTGAAGAAAACGTTTAAAAAAGAATTGAAGATAGAAAAAGAAAGTGACTTAGTTGTCAAACTAAACTTAAGCAATGATATATAGATGTTTTTTTATTAAACTATTTATTGATTTTTTTTGAGTAAGCATGTATAAAATATTCTTGTGACGTTATAAGGATCTGCTACGAATGTTAATTTTTAATGATTAAATAATTTGTTACTATAATAGACTTTAAAATAGTTTTTGTTTCCTAAACAATTATTGTAAGGTACCAAAAGAAAATATTTTTTTTCTTGAACCAGTCAACCTAACTATCGAAAAAACAAATTTTCCATAGTCCGGCTGACCGGACTACACAACCGCCGTGGTAAGAATTATTTAACAACATCCTAAACACATAGCGCAGTTGAACTCTTTCTCAGTTATATTTTATAACTAGGTATTATCATATTTTTATAATGGCTTTCCGTTATTTAAATTCAGCTTTGCAAAAAAAGTATTTAGCAATAGCCCTGAGAAAATAAATTTTGTCATAGATAATTTTAATATTTTTATTAATAACAATTTATAGAAGCTTCGTAGAATTCATGTAAAAAATACTTGATAAGGTGTAAATATTTACGGGCTGTTCTACATTCATAACGTAGTTCATACAACGCTAAAACCATGGTCAGCCAACCTGACATCAGAACGGCTGACCACTTAATTTTGTTGATTATTATTTCTTTACGCAAAGGTAACAAATATTTCATTATAGGTAATTAAAATATTTCATTATAGGCACATGGTCTCATGTCCATAATATGGATCAGGTTGGCTGGACCAAATGAAATATCGCCTCCATATCTCGTTTGGTCCATCGATTCGATCTCGTCGATCATCATAAACCTGAGAAAAACAAGTGAAAAATATTGATTATGCCTTTTATTGGAATTCCAAACGCACACACGTAGGTACATTATTTATAGTACTATTATGCAATGACACAACCCTAGGAATAAGAGAAGAGCAAAGATATCTCTCTCTGTTACTCCTCAGACAGATAACACTGATTTCTTGTTGATTCTTCATGTTGTATGTAACACCAATATTTTTATTTTTATTATACAAATTGTACTTACAATCTAATACACTACAATAAATTAAATATGAATATTATATTGATTCTAGTAGAGTAGATAATAAAAAAAATATATAGACTACTTCAATAACATTCATAATTTGTAGAGTCCCGTACCAATAAAAGCAATTAGTGTAATATAACATTAGAACGATAATTCATTGTATTTTAATGATGCTCATTTTGTAAGTTCTCTTAAAAAAATATTATACATTTGCAAAAACAATACCCAATAATTAATTGTACTTAAAGACTAGACGAATCTTATTTTAGCGTTTACCTACTACATACATACATAAAGTATAATATGACTTATAAATATGACGACCTCTGTAGCGCAGTTGGTGAAAGCTCGACTGAGACGCAGAGGTTGCGGGTTCGATCCCGCCGCGGGACAAATGTTTGTATGTTCTACAGATATTTGTTCCGGGTCTGAGTGTTTTTCTACACAAGCATTAAATTGCTTAGCTTGGTTAGTACCAAGCTAAGCAATTTAATGCTTGTGTAGAAAATGTTGTGTATTCTTGGACATTTCACACGGCGTCATCTAGTGATGACGCCGTGTGAAATGTCCAAGAATATTTATTTATATGTACCTCCTATCTATCTCTCTAACTAATGTATGTACAGTACAATCGCAGAATAAAAGGTTCGTCACTTTAGTCGGTTTTCAAATTTAAAACTGACGAACCTTTTCATTCCGTGAGTGTACTTACACCAAATCATTTGACGCAAAAGTTCAACCAATGATTAATATCTGACATGGTACGGAACCCACAATACGCGAGTCATACTCGCTTTTTATCATGATCAAAACGCATACTGCCACAAAAATATTACTTATTATAGAATTTATATTATAGAAGAACGTTTAGTATACGAGTAGGTAAACATTTAGAAATACATTTTTAAAACATTCAAAACCGTAAAAACAAATTAATGAAATACTTTCTAAAAACTTTGCGGAGGAGTAAAATTGACAGTATTTATGTAAAAAAAAGGAATCAAGTGTGAATTAAAAAGAGCTGTTGCCATTTGTTTCTCTCGACCCAGATAAATACCTAATGTCTTCAAGGCAAATTCCTTTTCAAATTACGACTTTTTAAAAGTCTGTAACCCCTTTTCCGAATTATTACCAGACTCATCAATACCTATCTAGATTCTTACAATTGAACACACACAAATCGAAGAGAGACATTACGAGACGAAATGCATATCATAGGTACATACTTACATATATAATATATTTAATAATGATTATGCATTTCGTCTCGTAATCTCTCTCTTCGTTTAAGTTATCTTGTAAATGTCGTGGCCAAATCGTAGACTTCATGATGTGGCTGGACATTTTATAAAATACAAACATATATGGCTGGCCAACAATGAATAATCAACGTATAACGATATGAACCGCTAAACGCACGGCCAGTTCATGATAATAGTCGAACAAAGTGAATATACTGACCATATCGTAAAATAGTATCATTATCCACCGTTAGTGTTAGAGGCGCTGAATTCATTATTGTTATTTTGAAAACAATCCAATGGATATTAAACTTCGAAATATGACTTTGTAGATATTGCGGGTAATAACCCTACACGTGGATTGAAATATCATCAAACGTTGATGTTAACCGATAGGTATGATCAGTTTTACGATCTGGCTACGACATAAACACAAGCCTTTATTACCTGGTATTGGGTGACTACAAGCTAGCAATTATGACGATGATGTAACAATATAAATCAATCAGAATCGCTGCATTCTATAGCATTGGCAGCCGTCGACATCAGGCCAGCTCTCAAATGTTGGCTAGATCCTGCAGAATCAAGGCTAGACCAAGCCATAACACTACTAGACCCCGCTGAAACACGATCAACCTGGTTATATCCAACTATAGCCTGACTAGAGCCAGATGAAGCGGAGTTCGAGCCCGGTATAGCCAGGCTAGACCCTGAAATGGTTGCTTCAGGTGTTAGTCCTGAACCACTTTGACCTTCGAAAGGGTCAGGAGTAGGGCCCGGTAATTGGCTAGGGCCTGCGGACGCAGAACTAGGACCTGCGGCTTGACCGTCAGAAAGCTCAACCCGCCGTTTCGCTCGTTTAGACGACTTTATAAGATTCGCTTTAGACGGATCGCATTTCTTGAATATCTTGCGAGGAGGTCCCTCCAGCAAGGGCTCGGGCGCCGGGCTCGGCCGCTTCGCTTTCCAAGGAGGAATTCGAGTAACCGGCTTCTCCACGTAGATGTCTCTACTTGTACCAGGTGCGTCGAAATCTCTCGTCTTGGGCTTATACGTAGCCTCGTCGTCGTCGATGTAAGTCGAGCCAACCACGGCGCTGGACACGCTACGGATGGGAGTTAAACTCGGCAGAGGCAAACTGAACCCACTCTCCGAGAAACGATTGAGCATCGAGAGCGGCATGTCATCCGGAGTGTCGCAGCGCGGAGGGCTAGAGATCGTCAAAGGTCTATTGGACCGAATACGACATGACCTATTAGCGGCCCTCGGCTTGATCAGGACTAGGCTAGGCATTCTACATTCAAACTGGCGGCGTTTCGATTTAGGCGGCGAGGCAAGATTCGGTGCTAAACTAACCAGTGAGAGATCTCGAATCGGAGTAGAGTTACGATTTAAATTTGTACTGAACAATGCATTATCGAGTCGGACGTCGGCCTCTGTCAGCATGAGGTCGAAGGGTGGGGGCGTGGGGGGCAGCTCGGGCCGGTCGCGGGGGGTGGGGCTGGCTGGCGTATCGCGTGGTGGTTCGGACAATCGCTCGGAGCGATTAGGTTTGGGTCAAATTTTGAGTGAGCGTTTCTTGAGCGGTTCCCGTCGAACCGCGCGTTTCCGCTGCGGGCGCGGCGTCTCGGGCTCGGGCGGGCCGGATGACGTCACCAGGTTGCGCATGTTGCCGGTGGTGGACTCCACGGCGTGGTTCTCGCGGAACGCCGCGATTCGCGTCACTAGCTCCTCGTCGTTCTCTATTAACTCCTCGATCTGAAAGTACAGTGCCGTTTTTAATGGTATTACATAATATAATATTATATACTTAGCTTGCCCAGAAGTGGTTTAGATCGGATGGATGATGCTTAAAAAAATAACTAAACAGAAGTAACAGTTAGCAATAAGCATCACCGGAATGCTTTGGTACCTACTATCACAAATACTAGGAATAATTTAAGTAACATTCTAGAAGTAATGTTACTAATATAATCCTTATTGTGAAGATATTTCTTCCCTTATAGAAATGTTACCCCACCCTTGTAGTGAAGTTAGTTACAATGCAACTCCATCCTTATAACATTACCTCATCCTTATAGTCAATCTCTAGGTCCTGCGCCAACATGACGAGGTAGGCAGCGAGCTGTCCGCCGCCCGAGCCCAGGCGCGCGTGCAGACGCATCACCGCCGGGACCATCACCTCCGCAACCGTGCGTTTCATTTTCTACAAACATTTCAACATTACAAGCGTCATTGAACATTAAAACAAACGACATAACGTCTACATTCAAATGTCAAATGTTATTGTAGAACATTGAATTTGATCGCACATTTTTATAACGTCAGATATCGATCGCGGATGTCATGCCGGCACCACACATGGGCTTCAACTTGGGGCAAACAATAAGGTAAATAACGCGATAAAACCCCGTGTCCTTGTATTTATAAATATGAATTGTGATCACGAAAGATTTAAGAAAAATTATTATAAATATAACACCAAAGAGTGTTGTCAGCTATTAGATTGTGACTCTTGAATACATCTCAATGATTCAACCTTATAGCCCATCCACAAGAACCGAAGCGACGCGAAACTGTCAACAATCCACACTCACAGAGAATGGACAATATCGTTCGAGTTCCTTTGTCGCGGGACAAAATACCGACAAAAACGGGAAAGAGGCGCGGATCGCGCGCGAAGTCGTGAATGCGAATGCAATCTACACTCCGATTTCGCGGGTTGTTCACGGCTTCGCGATCCGCGGGTGAGTGAGGAGAGGCTATTAAGTATTTACCTCCGCCACATAATAAATGATAGGTAGCTAAAGTCCGGTCGCGATGCAGGAAATAACTCGTACATTAACCTGTTATTACCTGTCCTGTCTCTGTTGCTCCCACGTAAATATGGGAGCAAGCAACAGAGACAGGTAATAGTAGGTGAACGAAATTCTTCCTGAATCGCGATCGGAACTTAGAGCCCGATGGCTGATAAATTTGTTGCTGTCTCTCTTTATTGATATAAGAGCCTTCAAAAACATCTAGCTAGAGCCTTGCTAAATTGACAATTTGTTTTTAATAATCATTTCATTATCACTAATTAACGAAAGCGCCAAGTGTTTTATTTGATTATCATAATAAGCACGATTTAGATAAAAACCTGGGACAGATATAATAAAGATACTGAATTGCATATTGCAGCCTAAATGAATTAAATACTACAAACCAAGGAGGTGATATTGTCTAAAATTCTAAATTTATAAAGCGAAGGTGTCAGCATCTATTCTCCTTTAAAATAAACAAAATATATCAATGAATGAAAATTAAGCATGCAACTATTAATTCGATTACCCGGTCCTTGTTCGACAGCTGCTTTTATTTAGAACAAAAATATCAAGTTATGAAAGTGCATGTAACTGATAATGATAAGATTAAGTGAATTTATAGATTCATGATACCTGCTTCTTATCATTTCATTTAACATCTTCAAATGAGCTAAGCTCAGAGTCAAGCTAGAGTTTTTGACAGCTTTATTGATGAAACACCGCTTGAGATACGATTCACGGTGAGTATGGATGGACTCTACGTGCCTTAAGTGATTTATTAATTGCTGATTATCAATAACCAAGTCATTTACGGCCAGAGTCTCAATAAATAAATAAATATCCTTGGACATTCCACACTCATCTATCTAGTCCCAAGCTAAGCAACTTAATGCTTGTGTTATGGTAACTAGATGACTGATATACTACATAGATACATTTTTTTTGTAAATACATTCATATTATACATAGAAAACACCCAGATAAAATAACCTATCTATCTTTGGTTTTACTTCCTGTGTGTCAAATATCTACAAGCAATAAACAAAACCAAAGATAGACAGGTTATAGAGACTGGCCGTTATAGGAATTACTGGTTACTTTTATTTTCCGGGTAAGGTTGATTAGGCAGTAACTAATGAACAATTTACATAGTGGTTTCGAGGAAATAATACAAGTGTATTTTTTTATGCTTACATGTGAAACTATGTTCGTAGTGACCCGCTCCTGTATGTCATCTATATCCGCAACTTCGCCAGTTTGCGCAGGTTTTCCTGGAACAAATCAGTTGAAATCAGCAAGTGAAATATTTAGGAATAATCTGTACTTCTATCAAACTATAGTCACTCTTCAAAACATAAAAATAATTTTTAGAATTGGCCTACTGTTGAAGGAATATTCGCGAACAAACATATATAAATTAGAAAATACATACAGTTAACTTATAATCTCATTTTTTGCAGTCGGTTATAGAGTTATCACCCACACGGTGCTCTCTGTGACAAGCCCTAGGAGAAGCAAAACAGTACAAGGTGGAGGACACACAAGGCAATGAAATAAGTAAATATAAATATCCTTGAACATTCCACACCGTCATCTAGTCCCAAGGCTAAGCAATTTAATGCTTGTGTTAACCAGATGACTGATAAACTACATAGATACAATTTTTTTTTGTAAATACATACATATTATACATAGAAAACACCCAGACACGAAACAAATGTTTGCAGATCATGCAAACATTTGTCCCGCGGCGGGGATCGAACCCGCAACCTCTGAGTCTCAGGCGGGCTTTCGCCCACTGCGCCACAGAGGTCGTCAAATCCTTTCAAGGGCACGACCTTCAGAAATGAAGTCAACGAACGAGAAGACGATTAAATAATTATCAATGCTTACTCGGTAGTCTCATACGAGGTCCAGTCAGCAGTTTGATGGTGTCCAACATGGCCGCCATTAGCGAGTCGGGCAGTTCTTCGGCATCGTCTGCCAAGTCGGCTGCATGACCCAGTATTTCTTTAGCTAAACGACATTGCGTGTTAAGTTTCTGAACCAGCGAGAGACGTTGTAGCATCACATCGTAGATTAACTGGCGAGCGTCGAAGTCCAAGGTATCTGAAAGAAAGAAAAATCATTTATTTTGGTAGGATCTCAAGGATCACTTCAGTTTCGATTTTCGACTTAAATAATTACCTAGTTTAAAACCAGGACTATCTTTAGTATTTTTTAATAAAGCCGAAAGTGTAATTATGAATTTGATTATGATAATGAATGATAAGGTTTGGCTCTTACTGGCACCGCTGTTGTAATGTAAGACACAATCCACGAAGTGTTGGAATATGGTGTCGACTTTGAGGCATGACGTCACGTAGTACTCGGCTGGTTCGCGCACTTCGTGGTCTGAGTCTGCTATTAGCGCGAAGTAACTGAAAGGAAGTATAGCTTTTATTAGTTGTAGGATACAGGGTGTCACCAAGATGGACGGATGATTTGGTAAAAGCTGCAGGTTCACGGTGGATGCAGGTCGCTTCCAACCGAAACAACTGTAGATCTATGAGGGAGGCTTATGTCTAGCAGTGGACGTCCTATACCTGATATGATGATGATGATGATACAGGGTGTAGGTAACAATGCAAAATGAAACAATCAAGTAACAAAGTTTTTCTTACCAAATGGTCACTATTAATACAAGCAATTGCCTTTTGGACTTGTTATAACAAAATCCCCGTTTTGACAAAATAATACTCTAATTATTATCTTTAAATATTTGTTTATAGCTTGTTTGTCTAAAAAAGAAATCAATAGCTAAAGTTTTAACAATTTAAAGTAGTACTGGACTTTCTACTATTATTTTAACTTCTTGAAACTTTAGGAGATGAAACAAGCATTAACAGCCAATCTCAATAACCTATCTATCTTCGGTTTTGCTTACTATCAGTAGCTATTTGACGTTTTTTGTATGGAAAAAATGTAAAATATCTACCCGCAGTAAGCAAAACCAAAGATAAATAGGTTATTGAGACTAGCCGTAAGTAGCATACACAAATTATAAATCAAGGATAATAAAACAACATCAGATTACAGAATGAAAAGGATAAACTCACTTGTAATACAAGGGTGTGCGTAGACGTAGAAAGCCGCTAAGCAAAAGCTCAGTTAGGGATCTCACCGCGGCGCGACGAAGCCTCGCCGGAGTCTTGGGTTCCAGACATCCGCATATAGTACCCATTAGGGGCTCCACCATGTTCGCGTATCTGTCAAACACAGTTAAAGGTCGAGTCACGTAAAAAGAAGCTGGACAATCAGTGAACATGCCGCTGAGAGGGACAAAAAATGCAGTGAATCCATAGTTTCGTAATACAAAGTATCCGGCCATACAAAAAACGGCACGCGATGAGGGACAAAAGATCTAATGCTTTGTCTCTTTTACTCACAAGAATGTTGTATATATTCTTCTTTGTTTTTGTGTGACTGAGAAAGGAATAAACAGCGCTCTATTTCTTACTTGCCGTTTTTTGTATGGCCGGAAACCATCGAGGTAGTATTAAAGAGTCACAATCTAATAGCTGACAATCATTAAAAAAATGTGCGTGCAAATTCAATGTTCTACAATGACATTTGACATTTGAATGTAGACGTTATTTCGTTTGTTTTAATGTTCAATGTCGATGGAACGCAAAAAAAAAACTCTGCGCACTACGTAGCGTGCAACGAGTTTTGGCGTTTACATTTTATTTTTGTGATTGTGGCTCTATAATACTTCATCGATGCCGGAAACTTAATGCTCCGAATTTTGTACTATGAATCTAGCATTTCGTCCCTCTCGGCGGCATGCTCGCTGTTCGTCCACTCCCGCCACTTCTCCTCAGCGTTCTTTTTACGTGACGCACTTGTATGTACCTCTGTGAGCAGTCAGCTAGTGTCAACAGGGCGTTGACCCTCGCCTGCAGCGGCGCGTCTGAATGCAAGAGGTCGGCGAGCGCGGGCGCGGCGGCGGCGGCGGCGGCGCGGGATCTGACGCACAACCGACCCGCGCCCGCCACGCATTCTCCGGCGCATACCTCCGACCAATCTGTAAAACAACAAAGCTAATTAATTTAAAATCATACTTTTTGTGCACCCCTGCCATTTTTGTCCAGAAATCCCCTTTGCTTCTCCTTTGAAAACCGGCAGGACATTTCTGGACAAAAAGTCCAAAAATCCCCTTCGAAGGGGATATCGAAGGGCATTTCTGGACTAAGCCAGCAATTCCAGCCATCTCATTCTTTTTCATTCCATCTAAAGGTGCTCTGGAAGAGAACGCTTCTTAGCGATAAGACCGGCAATTATAGAATTACTCTTAAGAGCGGTCAACCCGGCTCACTTTTCATACAAACGCTCGTACGTGATTATGCCGTTGTAACAGACCTTTCTTTTAAACTTTTGGACGAATAGGTATCTTGTGCACTATATCTAGGTTTCTATGGAAACTTAAAATCAAAATTTTGAGAAACAAATTCAGTATAAGCTTCCAAAAACCTGCTTTTAGCATAAATTTTACCTGAACTTTGGCCGTTCATAATGTACTCATAAATTGTAAAAGTAAAGAAAATATTGTCATAGAAACCTTGCAAATCTTATGGAGATTCTAAATGACTAATATTTATTTTACAAACTTGTAAGGCTTACTGAAAAACACGTATTTCCTGGAACACTTTTTATGAAATTTCCGCACACTATTTTTCGAGTGAGCGAGTGAGCGGCGAAAGTACCTACTGAATGCTGAGCGCTGAGGCGCTATCTCTCTTTTTTCGCTTTGCTTCTTTTTCTAGCATTGCGCTGGATGAAACAACAAGCTTTTCAGCTATGCCCGCGTCGATGATAGACGCACCGGGAAGGGCCACCTTAAGGTTTACTAGTTCGTAAGTAACCTACTTTAATAAATGTACAATAAAGTATTTTCATTAAAAAAAAAACACTTGGAATATGTAATTTCAAATATTATAAAGTTCCGGTAAATCATGATTTTTATATATCTTGATTGCGGATTGTCCCCGGGACTACGGCTAATTACAACACTTTTGTCCCACGTTTTATACGAGCTTACTTACATGGCGGCGGAGTTTTGATAACGGACAGGAATAGCTGCATAATTGCCGGTGACGGAGGCACAGGCGCTACCAGCGACAAGTCAGCTACTCGTAGAGCTTCTTGTATGCAACGACCTTCTAACGCGCTTTGCTCCGCTGAAATAAGTAACAAACACATCGATATACATACATAATAATCACGCCTCTTTCATTTATATTCTTTATCTCAGTTATACATACATAATAATCCCTAGAGGTAAGCAGGGACAACGGACTTCTACTTCATTCCGACACACCTTTTTCGCCTTATTTACTCTCATTACATTCTTCATACAAGCTCGCCGGTTTAGGGTACTTTTGACCCGGACGTTCTCGTAAGATATCATAATCAAGATATCATTAACATCGTTATAAAATATTTTTAATATTATAGTTACTTAAAAATATTTATAATGTTTTTATTGTAAGCCTGTGCTGGCCCACTTCTGGGCAGGGCAAAGAGGGCTCCTTTCCCTTTTTCAACTTAGTTTTATCTTGAGGCATTACGAAATTGGCTTGAGTGTTCACCGCAATAAACTAGGAGCCTCAGATCTAATAAACCTTATCCAGCCAGACCTGTGTTTTAACTTGTAGTTAGTCGTTAAGCCATGACGGAAGCCTTTAAGCGGCATAAAAACTTCGTCATCAGGGTTGGCCACTTGCTCATACGAACGAATGAACGAACTTGTAGTTGACCGCCAAACAAGAACCTTATTAAGGTAGTATTTATAAATATGGATATTGCCGTTTTTATAACATTACTGAGTTGTGGCGTCAT
Source organism: Xanthorhoe designata (assembly GCA_963582015.1). Lineage (NCBI taxonomy): Eukaryota > Metazoa > Arthropoda > Insecta > Lepidoptera > Geometridae > Xanthorhoe > Xanthorhoe designata. The sequence goes on from OY757039.1 coordinate 8,934,712, forward strand.
AAAACTCTTACATTGTCTGTCAGGCAGTTCAAATTTAAATCTTAGTAATTTTAATCATCAAAGTCTATAACTTGTTAGTGACAGGTTAGTAAAGAAATGACTTACACATTTGCATGAGTTGCGTCGCCCAAACCATTTGTTCCGGATCCAGTTCTTTAGCCAACATCACAGTCGGTATTCTGCATCCTACAAATAAAAAAATAATACCTTAAATTCTTCCTACTATTGTTTTACAGGTTAAACAAATTGTATCAGTAGAAAACCATTTTAAGAAATCCTGTAAAAGTGTTTTATGATTTTTTTGTGTCTTGTATACAGAGTACAACAGAATCACCGCCAATATTAATATAACGCGAACGAAGTGAACGCGTGTGAAGTAGAAGAAAAATGGTACAATTGAATACGCACCATCATCATCTTTAGCTGCCAAACGAAGCACGAGATTGTCCCTCAAAGCGGCGCGATCGGGAGGCTTCGCAAACTTAGACCACGAGCTGAGTAGCTCTAAAACCAGTATCATCAGACGACAGTCAGTCTTCTTTGGTATGGGTTCCTTAAGAAAAACAATAATAACTATGTTATTATAGAAAAGCTACAAAAAAGGGTCTTAGAACCGACTTGAAGAACTAATATAGAAGATGAATCGGGGGTAGAAGTAGTATTCAGGGGTAGAGATGATATGTGATTCAAAGAAAAATGCCAATTGGGAATTTTTGAAATTAAATTTTAGCTTTTTTAGTATTTTAGTTGTTTAAACAAAAAAATTAGACAAGACAACACATGTCAAGTCTGCAAGTATTTACGACCAAAAATCTTTAGCTAACTTATAAACTCTATACTTACTGCGTCCCGGATCTCTGCCAGCTTATAATAGTAGTCCAACACAAAACCGATGTCTGAATAATCGACGTGACGAGCTACACAAGTAAGTAGCACTAGACATTGCAAGTCACGGGTATCATCTTTGGCACCGAGATGCGAGCTTAATATATCCACAAGACGGACGCTGAAAATCAATTATTAACTATCTCAATAGTCGAACAGTCATTATCAATTTTTCAGAATGCCGTTTGGTTTAAGAAACGCTATCGGAGCAAAAATCGTACACTAATATTTATTTATTAGTAATTGCTTTTAAAAGACCCGGTTGAGTAAGCGAAGGCTTCTTAACATGTTATAATTCAAATAGTTACCTTATGCAATTTTCAGTCTTAGCCAGTAAAACACATGCATTCATTAGATTCTTGCGCATGTTATGTTTGATGATGCCTTCTAGAAACATCCAAGGGAGGACGTCTTCGTTAATGTTGTCTTTGTTGTACTTGGAAAGCCGCTTGATAAGAATCTGATCTACGAGTGATTTCACTTGGTCTTGAACCTACAAAACAAGCTTTAATTAATTATACAGAGATATTATACATCTTATAGCTAATGTATGTTCGTATGAGCAAGTAGCTAACGAATTTTTTAGGCCGCCTAAAGACTTCCAACATAGCTTAATGACTTTTAAAGCCGGGACCTAAAATTTTACGTGCCCTCCAAAGCACGGAAGCGTTTTCACTTACCCATTACAATTATGATCGTGGCTAAACTTCAACGGTCTTTCAAGAACTTTAAGCTACGCCACTAGCGCTATAATTTATAGCTACAATAATTAAAGACATTATTTACTTTGGCTTATAAGAGCCGTGTTGGCCGAGTGGAATGTACCAAGTCGTGGATTCGAATCACGGCCGTTTATCAATGGATTTTTCGTTTCGAAAAAAATTATATGCGCATTCCCACGAGCGCTGAATGGTGAAGCCTATTCCATCTAAACATGTCCCAGGCACTAGTGTCCCGTTAAGTGTAGACAAAACTGCCTTCCTGACACTGTTAAATCTTCTAGTAAAGATATGTTTTGTATTTACTTTGGTCTCGGGGTCTGAGAGCTGATGTATCGGGCCTGCTAAAAACGCATCCAGCGCGGCTTCATCCGGTCTGTTCACCAACAAATCACTGAGCGCAGAAATAGCTGCCGCTCGGACGGTAACTGCCGCGTCACGGCATAGGCCGACAAGAATCTGTAGAAAGTTACACAACTAAATACACAAACAGTGTGAAGCCAAAAAGAAGAAAAAAAAACAGACCTAAGTTCGGCCCGGTTACTTTATATTGCGCTTACTGAAGTAAGTAAGTTCGTATGAGCAAGTGGCCAACTGTAGTGTGTAGTACACATAATATTTCATGGACCTAGTAGTTAGCTAGGTATATGTTATTATCTATGTATTGTTTATTCTATTTTGTAGGTATTTTTACTGTGCATTATTTAAGTATTTATGTATGTTTTTTTATAAGGTTTGTATTTCTCTTCACAATATTTATGTACGCCACCGCCTTCACCAATTAATTTATATCCTGTCCATCCAAAGGTTACCTGGAAGAGATCGCTGTCAGCGATAAGGTCGCACATCGTTACACCTGTTTGAATGTACTTATGTTTATTTTATTTTATTTCTTTTATGGTGTGCATAAAGCTATATTCTATTCTATTCAGCATCAGCATCCGGCTCGAAGGACCAAAAAGATGTAAGGTACACCTTTTAAATGATAAGTTTTATTTTTGTTTGATAAATGTTTATTGATACTTTATTGAGACACGCGCCGTTTAGATGATTAGCGAACGTGAACTGACTTGATGGGCGCGCGCTCGGTAAGAATGAAGTAAAATGCTGACAACAGTGAATGTGCGGTCGGTTGCACCGTACACTATTCTATAGTACTTTCTCTAAGGATCGATGAGTGTGTACCTGAAGGTCTGCGGAGGTGGGTCTCGGCGAGGGCGGCGCCAGCAGGCGCTGCAGCAGTGCCACCGCCCCGCGCCGCACGACCGCGCGCTCGTCGCACACGCAACGCGCGCCCAGCGCCATCAGACGCGACACTGTGCCGTCGCCGTTCAACTCCTGCAATAACCACACATACTGAATAACCACACGGAAGAAATCGCCATGAGCGATAAGACCGCCGATTGTAGGATACAGTAATTGTGAGAGCATATTTACATTAGTACCTATACAAATTGTGTCCTCAATAAACATTATTTATTATTATTATGTATGTCAAGGTTTACCATCACGGGACTATGGAGTCCCGGACCTTTGGTAGGCATGCATGGGGCCAAAGCCAACACACAGAGGCCCTTTTGACAGTTTTGATGTTTTTGTGATGGAGACACATACCGGTGACTACCCTGAATAACACAAGAAATGCATCCAAAGGCAGTCCTCGGTCTGTGCAGGACTATTAAAAATGTGGGAAACTACTACTGGGCTATGGGGGTGGGATGGTAGTGGACTGGTTACCGGGGAACTATGGGGACTATGGCACCCGCCGACACAATGTTAACAAACATGTATAAAATGGCGGGCGGAGACTCGCCACCTCACAACTGGGCCCCCCAAAATAGTTGCACATGTCGCAACAAGGGGGCAACATGACGTGAGTAGCTAGAGGGTGGTTAAGATGTTACCGGGTTTTAAACGACGATCACGAGCTCCCTGAGGGTCCAGCTTCACGTGCCCACTCACCACTTACGTAACACCGCCAGCCCCCGAGCAATGCTCTAGCGACTCCACTCCGTCCGGCCAGTGAAGGCAACACGGAGGTGGGGGACCTGTTCCTCGTCAGTGTTCACTCCGGCCGGCCAGTAAAGGCAAGCGGAGGTGAGGAACGGTGACCTTATTATTATTATTATTATTATACTTCAATTCTACAGACGAGTCGTACATGGACCACATTGCCAGTCGACCAGGCGGTACATGGGCCACATATGGCCAGTCGACCAGTCGGTACATGGGCCACATGGCCAGTCGACCAGTCGGTACGTACAGCGAGCGCGCGGCGCATGTGCGCGCGCTCGCTGGCCGCGCTCTCGGCCAGCACGGCGAGCGCGCGCTGGCGCACGGTGCTGGACACGTCGTGTGCACACTCGAACACGGCGTGCAGGATCTGGCCGAGCGGGACTGTGTGGGGCTGTAAGCGCAGCAAGCCCGCTACTTCATCATCTGCTTCTTCAGGCTCCTCCTGCAACCATACCAATGCTAAATACTATGCGCTTTGCGTGAGTCAGTTGTTATTGCAAAAGTTAACTCGTGAGAGTATATATTATCGAAAGCGCGCTTTTGACAACTGTCAAGTAACTACTTCACAAGGCAAAAACTGGTTCGGAATTTCACTAATACTTGCACTTTTATGTATACAATTTTTTTGTTAAATTTATCATGTAAGTCTTAACATGACTTTTCGTTAACTCTTACGGTATCAAACTTCTCAGTAGCTCTAAAAACATGTTATAATTAGATATTATAAAGAAGCAAGTCTAGTGATGGTGATTGTAAGTGATTTACAACACAGCTGAAATTTTATCCCAGAAAAAAAATTGTACCAGCTTCTATACTTTACTGACATTTTCCTTCGACTCCTGGCTATCTTGCGAGGCATCATCATCATCTATCGGCAATGACGGCACGTCGCCAACAGGGCCGTGTCCGTTAGGCAGTGCGCTGGCAGCGGCGCTCTGCTTCTCAATCTCATGCCTTATTGTTTCTCTCTGCTCAATTATTTCAGGCTCATTGTTTAATAATCTTGCAAGAATTTCCTGACAAAAGAATATGTAAAGATTTTAAGTAATGCTATAGTTACCTATAAAAATATGCTTCTAATGATAATAAACCATGAGTATATTAAATTGTACGGCATTTTGCAAGTAAATAGTACTGTGGTTATATGGCAAAATGTATTTTACTAACGTTTTCAAGCAAATTGCACCATGCTTTGAAGAACCTATAGGTACTTACAATTGTCACTTTGATTTGTAAAAAGGTTCTTATTATACAGTAAACTTACCAATGCAATATGTCGGTGTACAATTTTGGCAGTGGTTGATAATATCAGCACCCACTTCACGAATTTCCGATGTCGGCGATCTGGTAGCAAACTCATTAGACCAACTACTAAATCGGCACGAGCGTTGCGGGCTTCTGAGCGTTCCTAGTAATAGAACCAAGCAAGGCTGTTAGGAATTAGCTACTAACCATGACTTTGTTTAACCCAATTCCGGCCCAACTACAGCTCGCAACTAGCCCACGTGCGTCAATGGCAGTGAAGTATAAAAACTAAAATTCAGGTCAAACATCAATTTAGTTCAAAAGTTCCATGATTGTTCTATGTAAGAAAGAAAAAATCATTTATTTTGGTAGGACCTAAAGGATCACTTCAACTTCGTCTTACATGCTAGGTGATTCTATTGCCTGTTCCAACGCGACTCCCCACAGCGCGAAGAATCAGGCAAGAACCTGGTGGTGTGGGCCCAGATTTTTTTTACAGGGACCCCTAAACAATCTATATAGCCAAGCTACAGTGGGAAGCTAGTCAAACAAAATTAGGCATGTCAAAGTAATTGTAAAATTAACAGGATATTATTAACTAATTTGTAGCTCCAAATGTCCTCACAAAGTTTGGATATATTGCAGCAGAGTATAAAAACTCCATCACCAGAGTTGGCCACTTGCTCATTTGAACTTTTTTACATGTTTCCTTAGGCCAATAATTTTTTAAATATCATTTAAAATTCTATTGGAAAACTCACCAATGACTCAGCAGTGTAACACAGATGCTCTAGCATGGTCATGAAGGATTTAATAGATGCTTTGCAATGGCTCGTCAGAATAAATCCCGCATATGTCACATATGAAGCCCTTACATAACCCTGCAACATTTAAAGAAAATTAAAGGATTTTATTTATAGTCAGAATAAATGTTGGATACAAATGTAGGTAAGGCTAGTAGCAACAGTATTCTTTTTATTATTCTTATTGTAATAAAGCAAAAATTATGTAGATTTTGGTATATCAAAATGTTAAAACCAGAACTTTTAACACATTTGTTTACTCCTAATCATTGAAAAAAGTATTAGGCAACTCATTATTTTACCAATAATTAGTTGATGTTTAATGCATTAGTTTACCAATAATTTACCATTTGCTTCCGTTTGACTGCATATTTGTAGACTTTGACCAATATTTAACTGAATCATAGTATTTACTTACAGTAGGAGCCTTGTTGTCCAATGAAGTTGCTATAAACTTCGGCACCATACATTTGAAGAGTAGCTCAATAGCCCGAGGATTGGGATGTTCACCATAATTGCATACCATTGAGTTTATTACTTGATAGATCACACTAGACACATTTGATAGTAAAATTCTATCTGAAATCAAAATAAGCAAACATAAACCTATAGCAAAAAGGTATAGAAAATTTATAGATGAGGGGTTTCAAATATATAAAAAAAAAAACATTTAAAGAAAGTTGCAGAATACCTGAGTATGATACAATAAGACTGAGCAAAAGGTAGTAGAAAAAAGGGACTGTGTTGTTATAAGTGTGATGTGACTGTCAAATAAGATACAGAAAGTTTTAACATTATTAAATGGGATTCCCGATTTTTTTCCACAGATTTAAGATTGATTCTTTCTAAATAGCTTACCAACACTTTGTAATGATTGAGTAATAGCCCCTCCAGTGACATCAATAAGATTGCTGAGAATATCTTCATAGTTAATATCAGTAGGCGTCAACTTTAACTGCAACACAATTCCCCTAAGGTCTACCACATATTCGGACAATTCCTTCAATACAAAGTTTACTTCACTCGACAAGTGCTTATTATTTCTATAATGATCACTTTTCTCACACATCAATCTAGGAAACCCAAGGCAGGAAATTGAATGAGCAAAAAGTTGGGAATGGTAAACATCAAACGCCCGAGCTCCAGGAATCAGTAGCAACCTGAAGTAAACTCGAGCAGCCAGCAAAGCATTGTCACGGTGCTCTCTTGCAGACACATGCTCCGTACCATATTTGATGTAGTGACCAACCACAGCCAACAGATTCCGTAGTGGAATTAAAACAGACAATGAAGCCCAAGTGTTCTCTTCAGAATCCTCAGCTTCATCAATGTACTCCAAAAGGTTCTCAAAAACACTTGGTACTTCAATGGTATCCAACAACTCATCGTAATCAGGTGGAATATCTTGAAATCCAGTAAAGTCGAAATAGAAAACAGAGTCTACCCAGTCACTCGGAAGACGGTCCAAACGTAGTTTGTTAATTTCATCCAGTACCCTTTCCATTTTTACAAATACGCTTTTTTGATATTGGTTCAATAGACTTGTTGATTTCCTTGTTGCAACACTCAAATATTCTGGGTTATCTACTCAGTAGGTCGTCAGTTTCCTCGTCATAGTTAGGTCCTGATGCTGTTAGGCAAACATAAAGATTATGTTTTGCTTAGGTCCTAAGCCTGCTGTTTGTTAATATTGCCGTTTGTTTTGCAACTGGTATTGCCTTTCCATTTTTAAAAAAAGAGGATACACAAAACAATAATAAACAACAAACCAACAAACAATGGTTTCGCGGTTTTCATTTCATTCTCGTCCTAATGTAATGTTTTTTAACGGCTATTTGCACGCACTCCACCCACTCCATTCCATCCTCAACCCATTCTTTGAGTAAGTAAGAAATAGAGCGCTCATCTCATGCATATTTCTTTCTCAGTCAAACAAATTTTTTTTAACTTCTAATTGTATTTTGGTACAGTTAAGTAATTGTAGTAGTTTAGTTTTTGTAAATAAATAGTTGACATAATTATTAAAAAACAAAAACAAAGAAGAATATATCAACATTCTTGTGAGTAAAAGAGACAAAGCATTATATCTTTTGTCCCTCATCGCGTGCCGCTTTTTTGTATGGCTGGAAACTTGATGCTCCGAATTTTGTACTACGAAACTGTGGTGTGGATACAATGCATTTTTTCCCCTTTCGGCGCGGCGCGGCACGCTCTCTGTTCGTCCAGCCCCCTGATTGTGTAACTTGTTTCACATTGTATCCAAGTTGTATCAAAGCAAAAATCACAGTAAATCGCGAAAATAACTGTCAGATTTAACGCTGATTAAGTAAATTTGTAAGTAACTTACTTAATTACTGTCATATTTGACAGTTGTTTTTGCGATTTACTGTGATTTTTGCTTTGATACAACTTGGATACAATGTGAAACAAGTTACACAATCAGGGGGCTGTACTATACTAGGTCAGTCAGTCAGTCTCTATCTCCTCGTCAGAGTATATAATTATGTTCTGTGGTCTATACTAAGTAGCGATGGGCGAGTCGAGTTGGCTGATTCGAACAACTCGAATAAACGAGTCTAAACGAGTTGATTCGAGTCGTGTTCATTCGCAACTCGAATCAACTCGCTTATACACCTACCTAACTACTAGAATGCGGATAACGAATGCGAGTTATGCGAATGCGAGGGCACGCGAGGTCGCGAGTCAGCGATTCGCCAACTCGAAACCGAAACGCAGCAATGCAAGTGTAAAGTAAACTCGAATCAAGAATAAGAATACGAATACGGTGCATTCGCATTCGACTCGACTCGCCGATCCGTTTGGCTGCTACCGCGAAGCGGATCCCATCCGGTTGATGCGAGTCGAGTCAACTCGAGTTATCCGAGTTGGAATAAAATCAACTCGTAACATCGCTAGGTCTAGGTAGTAACTAGGTCATCCATGAATCCGTGATACTAGGTCTATGTCCCATCCCCACCCCATCACATAGCTTGCTATTGTTCCGATATAGCTGCTACGGATACGGCCTTTTAGGCAGGAGTGGATTCACGATAAAAGTCAATTTTGTGATTTGACATTGACAATAGGTAGTATGATTGATTGAAGAGTAAACCGAATTTTAAAAGAAAAAAGATATTTCAAAAAGTTAGGTTAGGTTAAATTGAACAGCTGATTGAAAGATGCGCTAATAAAATAAGCTACGCTACGGTTCGATTTTACTCTTTGGTTCGAGTTGAGTTGTCTGCTGTGATTTAACTCCCAAGAATAAAAATATATATTCCTGATTAAATCGTTGAGCGATGTCGCATTCGACTACACCTAAGTAGTGAAAATGTCTTCAAAAAAACCGATAACTTGGTTCCTGACCAAAAATGGACGATTGTTTTCCTATAGTGCAGTAACTACTGCTGCTTTAGGATTAGCGGCAGCAAAATATGCTCCCCACACATTTTTTCTTTACAAATATAAGAATTTTGTCCACTACTACAAGTAAGTTTACTGTACCAAATTCATTTTTAAAGACATTATTTTTTTGAAGTAAGTACCTAGCCATAATTTCTTACCCATTTGTTTACTTATGATGTGACACATTTTACAGGAATGGAACACCAGTAGATTTGCCAGATGTACTTCAACAGCGCTACCAGCAATGCTTAGACATAATCAACGCTTCAGATCTGCATCGCAAGTTGACAGCTCCTTTCAGTGTGTTTGGATATGATCTCTTTCATGCTGGTAAAGTTTAGTTTGTATATTCACCTTCACATTGTCATTAAAACTCATCACTTTCAAAGTGGCTACATTATATTGTAGTTCCCGTTCCCGTGAGAATACCGGGATCAAGAGTAGCCTATGTGTTATTCCAGGATTTAAGCTATCCTGGTACCAAATTTCATTCAAATCCATCAAGCCATTTGAGCATGAAGGAGTATCAAACTTACACACACACTTTACTTACAAACTTTCACCTTTATAGTATTAGTGTGATTAGTTATTAAACTTGCAAATGATAAAAAAAAGTAGAAATAGGAAGTTAAAGAATGAAAGAAATCTAGTTATTATTGAAAAATAATTTAATCTCTGTCATTATTGCAGGAAGTACAAGCTCAAAGTATGGTGCAGCTGTTGGAATACCAGTCAATTTCACTTACCAATCCTTGGAAGACATTGAAAAGGATGACATAATGGTAAATAACATGATGGTAATAACTGTCAACTATAAGGGTGGTTGGTTGATGAAGGCAGCTTAAATGCACCCTAGAAGTCATTTGAGTTGCGTATGTCAAACATTACACATCTAAGGACTGATGATGATGTTTTTATCTAATATAATAACTCACAGAGCTTCCTTTAGAAAAATATTTCAAAACAAAATGGATCACTTATTGAAATAAAATTCAATTCAATTATGGTAACATAACCTGCAGCAGTCCAATTGCTAACAATATTTTTTTAATTACAGGTGAATCAAAAGAAAGTGGATTGGACATCAGAAGTTGGTCAAAAACTATCAAATGCTCTGATTCTACCAGAAAAAGTTCAACAATTTGCTATTTGCAGAGAAATGCTTATGACCCAAAACAACAAAGTTATGTTTGAATCAGTCTATCCATTTACATGCATATTTTTTGCATATAACCTTAGCACATACTTGAATAGAAGATTGAATCTATATGCTGGACCTACTAGTCTCAGAGCTATACTTTATTCTCTTGTGGGCACATTTTCAGCTGGAATGTATTTCCTAATGAAAGATATGACAGAGGTGTATTATGAAACAGAGGTGGATAAGAAACTCTGTGAATTAGGTCCCGATTTTATTGAGAGTGGCGTAATATTTTATACAAAGATATTAGAAAGAAACCAAGCTCTAAGAGAACTTATGGGCACGGAAGGTGAAAGGAAATACAGCAAAAAGGGGAATGAAAACTTTGGATTACGACAGCCTCGCCTAGCATTAATGCATAGAAAACAGTTTTTTGAAGAAAAGCTGAAGGAAATTGATGGAGAAACAACTGTAGAAGAATAATCTGTATATGTATGGAAATATAATGTAATTAGTAAGCCCAGATGCAAAAATAATGGAGTTCAAACAAAGGATGCACTATTATCAATAAATTATTGGTAGGTATAGAAAAGGCAAGTTTCTTTTTTTTTCTATTCATTTCCTTATTCAAATTCAAAACATTAATTGCAAATTCTACATGTTTGGAGTGAGGTTAAAAAAACTAGCGCCTCTAGCGACTTAAACGATCTGGAAATAATAGATCCAAGAAAGATAAATTTAAGTTGTCAATAATTAAAATACAATATCAAGATACTAAGTACCTACCTAATTACAAATTCAAGATACATAATCTATATTACCTCCACTACCCAATAAATATAAATCTGTGTGTGTAAAATGAGCTGATAAATAAGATAACTAAGCTTGGGTTTCCAGCGTTGCCAGATTTTTTTTCAGGCAATGCGTGTTTACTTATTGGGGAAAAAGCGGGACTCTTTCGCAGAAAGCGGGTCAATGTAATATAATAATAGCATAGCGGAACATTTAATTTTGCTCTAAAAAGTGAGACCGTCCTGCCAAAATCGGGACGTCTAACAACGCTGGTCGCTTCTGACCAAATAAAAATTACAGGGTATTAAGTATTATTAATTTATATTATTAAGTATAATAATACGCTTTTCAAAGATCTTAATAATACAAAGTTCGTACTGTAGGTAGGTACTCGTTCTTGGATAGATCGTCGAAGTTAACTGTTAAGTGACGTTCTGCGCAGTCGCAAAACGGATGGGTGAACGCAAAAACAATAGCACCCGAGCGCTTCCTAGCTATAAGGTCAGAGGCCTAAAAATTTTGGCACCCCAAGAGAGAGTTAGCAAATAATTGGTGTAGATTGTTAGGTATGAGAAGGGAAGATTAGAAGAATGCAGATGGATAATATCAGGCCTTACCCACCGTAAACCTCTTGAGACCACCTCGGTGAACCGTGGAGTTAGACTAAAGGAGTAATGGATAAAATTTTGTGAAAGATCAAATGATTAAGACAGAAGGAAATGGTGGAAGATTATAATGTTGTGCCGAACCCAAGAGGTGATGATAAAAATGAACATTTAGCGCGAACAAAGTTAGGCGAAATCAATCAATTATAATTTTATACATTATCATTATCTTTGTTTGCCACGAGCGATGGAGTGACAAATATTTTTGAAACTATCAAACTTACGATGCAGATATAAATCTGATCAGCAGATTAATTTGTTTTTATCAATTAGCTGCCTTATATAGCATTGTAGCAAGGGTATTGAGCAGGTAAAATGTTGAGAGTGGTATTGTTCCTGTGTCTTGCGGCCTCTGGGTATGGCCGCCGGTCTCCTCACGCCGATCTCGTTGAGGAGTACTATAAAACTGGTCCCGAAGCTGGAAGATACTCCAACAACTTGCTCGAGGATGCTTTACTTGATGTGGTGAGTAGGTACCTTTATTGTTCTTAAACAATATCTAGAAATCGGTGTCGTCATGAGCCTGTTTACAAATTCTGATGAGAAAATAAAATTCGAGGTATTTCCGATTTAGCGCAGCAAACCACCACAAAGATGGTAGGACTTGTTGTATTTACAAGGCTGGCTTTCTCACGTTGACATATCGAGATAACTTGTTTCTCGCGTCGAGAAATTTGCCACGTTGGGCATGCTAGGTCTGCTGCACGCTGCTGCAGGTAGGATAAAATGTTATCATTTACGAGCGACTGATTTAAAATTTGCAACAATCAAAAGCACTTATTATTTATTTATATTTCAAGCCTGGCCTTATTACGAAATATGGATACCCAGTAGAGGTTCACAACGTGGTGACCGAAGATGGGTATATCCTGGAGATGCAGCGGATTCCCTACGGCCGCGACAAACACAACACGCGGGACCCCAGCAAGCCGGTCGTGTTTGTGATGCATGGCCTGTTCTCTTCTGCTGCTGATTGGGTCCTCATGGGACCTGGCACTGCTCTTGGTAAGTGTTTGTTAGTTCATTACATGAACCTATTGTAGGTACATTAGTTTTACGGGCGTACCTAGAAGTACCTACCTACCTAACCTAGACGTGTGAAATATTGTTTTCTTTAGGTTAAAAGTTTTGTGTAGGTTAGGTATCAAGACCGTGGTTAATGGTATAAGCCGGGCTGCAGTGGGAGACCGAGCTGCAAATGATGATCTTGATTATGGTGTTACATTCTAATTGGATTGTATGTTTGGTAATTAAATTACACGAACATATTCCTCAGTCCTATTTGTTATTACCTTCAATCAAAAATAAGTCCAAAGACATTGCTGCAACCAGTTCCCAAAAATATAAAGACATTTTTCTGGATGTTTAGGTAAATTTCAATTTCACCAGAGTCCGTGCTTTTAAACGTCATATGACTTTTCCAGCATACCAACTCGCCGAAGAAGGATACGACGTATGGCTAGGCAATGCCAGAGGCACTTACTACTCCAGAAACCACGTCAGCATGGACCCTGATTCCAGGTCAAGCAATTTCTGGAAATTCAGCTGGGAGGAAATAGGCGCACTCGACTTGACCGCTATGATCGACCATGCCCTGCAAGTCACTGGGAAATCCCGTTTGCACTACATCGGACATTCGCAAGGAACTACCGTGTTCTGGGCCATGGCTTCTCTCCGCCCAGAATATAATGACAAAATCATATCCATGCAAGCTTTTGCACCTGTCGCGTTTATGCAGTACAATGAAAACCGATTGTTCATTGCACTTGCTCCGCATGCTGATAACATTGAGGTAGGTAATGGGAGTTTTGCATTTTCTATTATTTACCATAAACTAATCGTCTGCCATAAACCATAAAATTACCTTGCCTTACGTCGCGTCACGTAAAAAGAACGCTGAGAGGAAGTGGTGTATGTTTGCGCATGGGTAGGTAGACTTGCTGACGAACTAATAGCACTCGCTGAATCAATGGTATGAAGTGTACCGCGTTATCCCTCCACCAATCCTAAAATTAAGGACCTAAAATTCCGCGCAGCTTTTACTGCGCAGCTTTTCCCCTCAGCTTTAATTTTATGTGATGCGACCTAATATAGCTAACTTTAACTTCCACTTGAGACCTTAAATGACACTATGTTAATATAGAGTTGAATAATCTAACTGCTTATGTTTTGCTTTTCAGAGATTAGCTAACTTGGTCGGTGTGAACGAATTGCTGCCAAATAGTCCACTGATGACAGAAATGGGCCAAACTTTCTGCGCTGACGGCGTTTTAACACAGCCCATCTGTACTAACTTTCTTTTCCTAGCAGCTGGAAGAAGTGAAGACATGCATAATGCTGTAAGTGGTAGATAAAGTTAAACAACACTAATTTCACCACCCGTTCATTTTAATGAAGTCCTTTTAGATTGTGTGTTAAGAGTCGTGTTGGCTGAGTGGGATAGAGTCTCGACTTTCAATGTAAAGGACGCGTACAACGGGCAACAGGCTTTGAACTTGTCACGTGTCACGAAATGCTAACTTCACTTTCCTGACATCTAGGATCTGCAACGCCTGCACATATGAGGATCTACTCGTATAACCCGCCTTGGAGATACCTAGGTACTTCGTGATTATGTTAGTTTGTTAGCACCACGATTGTGTTATTTTCATTGTATTCTATTTTTGAAAATAGATTCTATAAGGGTGTCTTCTAATTCAATAAAAAAAATATTTTCAGACAATGTTTCCGGTGAAGTTGGGGCACACGCCCGCCGGAGCTGCAGTCAGACAGATAGTGCACTACGGTCAGCATATCCGAAAGAATTTCTTCAGACGTTTCGACCATGGACGTATTTCTAACCGAAGAATCTACGGAAGCTTCACACCTCCCTCGTACGATCTTAAGAAAATAACCGCACCTGTGTTTCTACATTATGTCGACGATGATATCTTTGCCCATGTGAGAGATGTTCAAAGATTATTTCAAAAATTGGGCCGGCCCATCGGCATGTTCAGAGTACCCCACGATACATTCAGCCATCTGGACTTCATGTGGGGAACTAGAGCGAACGAGCTAGTGTACAGCAGAGCGATCAATCTTATGAAATCAGTAGGCGATATCTGAATTGTAATCGCTGTAAGATATACCTACTTATAGGTAAATAGTGAATAATAAAATTGATTTGTTTTATTATTTTGAATTTGATCTAATGGCATAATTATCTACATCTTAGATACAACAAAACTGGCCAGTGTACCGGTGTTTACTAGAATGTGATGTGATGGCAGATACAATTAGGACCGCCTACCTATCCGCTACTTCGTTTGGATGGTTTTTAATTATTGTAATAAGAATTAAGAATCCCCCATAGGAGGGAAAACTGAAATTACCTACTTATGGTGCTAAATACCTACTACTACTTAGTATTCTTTTATCTGTGCTACTACAAATAAATTGTTTTATTCGAGTTAGTTAGTTCACCAGTCTATGACCGCATGCTCAAATATTATTCTTCCAATCCTGATCCATTTCCATTTTGACGCACTTTTTATTAGGCATACATATTTTTATTTAGGTACCTCAACTTTCAGCCTGCGGCGTTGCATGTGTGATAGATACATAAACCCGGATAAAAACTAGCCTTTGTTGTTCTAGGTCCTAAACTATGTAAGTACCTAAGTAGGTAGGTAGGTACCTAAACGTATTCCAAAGTTCAGCCAAATCTGTTTAGTAGTTTTTCCGTGAAAGAGTAATAAACATTTTTTAGTTTTTATTATTAGGTAGTGGGTAGTGGGATTCTAAAACTAATTTCTTTCAATCAACCAAGTGATTTCCTTTCATACCAACCCGGCTCGTAAGGACCATTTTAAATTTTAATGTTCTTAGATGGTGTGTAGGGTTGCCAAATAGCAGAATGGTCGGGAAACTCCAGAATTAATTGTCATTATTCTGTCAATGTCAGTTGACATTGGTTGACATTGACAGAATAATGACGTCTTTCTTTCGTTCTCAGACAGACGGGAAATCAATCAAATCAAATCAAATCAAATCAGTCAGTCATCTTGGAGGTTTACTTTCTTACTGTGATTTATTTCCGTAAAAAGCAAAATATTGATCAATTTGTCCCCGTAAATCATTATTTATTTATTTTATTTTAGTGGAAGAAGAGTGTAATTTTTTGAAAGATGTGTGGTGGGTTTACATGTTCTAAAAATGCTCTGATTGCTCTGAATGTTCTTTATGTGGTAAGTAGACGCAGTTGTATGAAGAACCTACACAATGATTCTTATTTTATTTAGCTAGCATTAACCAAAATTAAATTAATTTTTTTATAAGGTGGTGGCGAGCATACTCATATCAGTCGCAGTGTATGGGCAAGCTGCGTCTCTTGGTGAAAACTTGCCCATTGTGGGTGGTATTTTAGCATGTGGGGTGTTTTTGATCCTGATCTCCCTACTTGGATTAGCTGGAGCCGTAAAGCATCATCAAGTCATGCTCTTCTTTGTATCCTTTTGGTAATAAATAATCCATAGAAAATTATTTAGGACTACAAACATTCTTTCAAACCTGAGATAATTTTGTATTTAGGTAATTATGTGACAAAGGTGTGTAAATTAGTTCATAAATTATAACATACATACATAAAATCCGCCCTCTTTTCCATGGCAGAGACCACAATCTCTAGTTGCTACGATCCTGACACACCTCTTTCGCCTCATTCACTTATAAAATATAACATATGGCTACATCAAATATTGACGTAACATATCACTGAATCAAATATTCAGTAAAGGTTAATGAAATAAACAAACTTACCAGCTCAAGACCAACTGCCTTAGCCTAGTCTGTATGTCTTCACAATGTAATTTAAGAGTATAACCTTGACTCCAAGCCCAGTACATGGTGATCCTGTTCATGCTGTTCCTAGTGCAGTTTTCCGTGGCCTGTGCCTGCCTTGCTGTCAACTCTGATCAACAGGAAATGCTGGCTCAGCAGGTACAATGTATACTGTGTAAATTTTAAAGAAAAGGTTTTGTGAAATTATGCTGTGTAACTTTCAATTAGATTTTAAAGTTAGTTATGTAATCAAAATGTTTCCTTTATGTGAAAGGCTATAATAAAACAGCCCTGACCGTATGACATTGAGGTCGACAAAGAGATGAAAACTTTCACTGATGGCTATTTACCAATAGCCTTGAGTTATTCTATCAATGCATCTAGAGTAGGTACATACATTCAATATAGAACAGTGACTTTTAAAGGTTCAAAGGGATTTGATTGAAGGTTATATAATTTTGTAGAAACCTTTAAAAATTATTAAAATTGAATCAAAATCCCACCAACATTATGTATTGAAAAATTCAAATAACATGATTCCTTTGTTCAGTTCCATGTTTAAGTAAACAATAATGTTATCTAATTTATTTGTGTTGCTAAAACTATAACGATAGGTACTAAAAAGATAAAATTCAAGGAGCTCTAACTAGCAGTTGACATTATGATAAAATGGTTGACTGATATGAAACAATTATATTTTGTAGATAAATATTTGATAATCAATTTAAATATCCTGTCTATGATCTCTACTAATTATAATATTACATGCCTTCATTATCATTGCCAGCTTTTAGTGACCCACTGCTGGGCATAAGCCTCTTTCTCTAACCGGCAAACTGCTCTATCCTGAGCCTTTTGCATCCAGTTCTTACTCTTCGTTCGTTCGTATGCAAGTGGCCAACTCTGGTGACGCGGTGTTTTAAGGCCGCCTAAAGGCCTCCATCATGGCTTAACGATTTTAAAAGACGAGGCCGACAATTTAACGTGCCCTCCGAAGCACGGAAGGCGGAAGCGCTCAGCTGTCATCATAATGCCAGTCACCCATTCAAATTGTGACCGCTCAGAATGTTGCTTAACTTCGACGATCTATCAAGAACGTCTTAGCAAGCATCAAGAACGTCTTAGCAAGCTTCGCCACGAGCGCTTGTCTTACTCTTCTTCTTTCTTACTCTGAACGGCAACTATATTGGCCATCTGGCAATGGATGTAATTTTTTTTTATGTAAAATTATAAGCATGTTCTTTCACCTGAATAATTATTTATAACAGCTAACCATCATTTTCAGGGCTGGAACACTGTGACAATGGATGTGAAGGAGAGTGTTCAAGAGAAATTCCTTTGCTGTGCCTTCCAGAACAGACTGGTACCGCTGAATGGCACCGCTGACTACCCATCTTGTGATTTGGTTGACGTAAGTATTAATCATCTTTAGAAGTGGTCAGTTTTCCCAGAAATAAACTATACAAGACTTAGGCTTTTACATCTTTAGGGCGTTTGTGCACTACAAGGAATTTTACTGTCCGGCAGTTTAGTTATTTACGGTCCGATATGACGGATATATTTATTTCCGATATGTTGGGGGCATTTAAAAAAATTGGACTACTGAAGAAACCGGATAGTGCACAAGCGCGCTTACTAGGTGATTTACATAGCATCAGAAGGCGATCTTTGCCTACTGGAACACTGAAGCGCCTACCTAGGACATTGTTGAGATGGATTAGGCTTGCCCAGCACCTAAACCATCGTCACAGTGACGGTTGTACGGGATAGTCTTGTTCATATTTTATTTGTTTTTTTTTATAGAAAGACTGTTGCAGCCTCAAAGGCATGCCACTATCCATTGCCTGCCAGTGTGAGCCTTGTATGGAGAAGCTGAAAGAATCCATTGATTATTCTTTCAAACTGTGCGGTGGCATTGGTCTCTTCTTCAGCTTCACCGAGGTAACATTTAGAATGTATCTTCATGCTATTGGTTAAAGAGGTTATCATTTTGTGTATGTTAATTTATGCAGTTGGAATTCCGTGCAAAAAATGTGCTAAGAACTAGTTTAACTTTCTTTACAGAGCTTACATTATGAATAATTTTTTTTGTTGCCATGTACAATATTATCTTATTTTTAAAATAATTAATATATAAGCTCTTTAGGACAGTATGGTAAGAAGTAAAAGAAGCTCTGAGAAACTCTTCCTTATATTCGCGCATGTACTCTTGAATAGAAAAACTTGTAACTTAAACTCTTTTCTGACCTACATTTGTTTAGCGGTTTCATTAAAAAACGTCCTGCGCAGATATCTGTGCGAAGTACAGAACTTTGCGTATTTTTACCGACGCGTTATTTTTATATTATTTAATTTGCAATGTATATACTTTATTATCATATTTTTTGCACGAAATATGGTTTGTAGACATTGATAGTAAGATCTATCTCTGCAGTTGTTTTCTTTTGGAATGCTGGAATGGTCTGACTGTTAGTATTCCATTATTGATACTTGTAATCTGTGGAATATTTACTACTAACACAAAGTGGGTGTGTACCAAATATATTTGGAGTTACCCTTGGCTCTAAAGAATGTTCTATGGAATAACGTCATGAGATTTTGTATTTTTTTAAACTAGAATTTGTAAGCAAGTGCCTTTTAAAAAGTTTTCTTATTCTCACATTTTATTAAACGCTCATGTCATTTTACCTAAAGCATTTTCGATTCATAATGTATGGCACGCTAGTTTCAATTCTTTTTGTCTTTATATATCGCAAAATCTCGACGCTGCACTACATACATAACATTTTTGTAATAACAGTGCTTGCCACTTTGGTATTTAACTAGATAACATAAGTATTTAAATCTTTTCTTTTTAATACTTTTATTGAAGATATTTTATTCTGTATCAGTTCTCAAAAGTCTTGTCAAACTTCAGTATAATTTTCAGTAGCTAAAACACTTAAACAATAAAAAATGTTTTTTTATTGCACAATTAAAAAACATTTTTTTATTGTTGAATATTGTAAAGCCGTAGATAGACCTATTAGCGTCGTGTCATCACGGCTCCAATCAGTACGTGGCTTATTTTACATGAACTGATAAGGATAAAATAAAATGCACTGTGCTAATCTTACTATCATTGTATACTAACACTGAATTGGTCAAGGTTCTAGTCATACTATGGTGAGATCTATCCCAAAAATTATGAGACTCTTGTTTTGTTACTACTATATTTATATTAAAATCTAGCTGTACTCGCGACGTTGTACCGTTGAACGCGTTAGATTGCAGGTTTTTTCAGTTTAAGGCTCATTAAAAAAAATGTTATCTGTTTTGCAAAGATGTCAGCAAAATTGAGAGCTTTATTTTTATAAAAGTTTTTTTAATACGAAGGAGATTCAATTTTTAAAATCCTATTCATTTCTTAATGCCTACATTTCATATAATCTTGTACATATTTTATTTATACATGGGCCCATAACCTGATTTACTAAACGAAATGTATGTATTTAATTATGAGAGCAGCCATTACTTGACAGCTTTAACTGGAAGTAGATATATTATTTTTCCTAATTAAACCTAACAACTTAAAACTACCGAACTAGTAACAACACACTAGTGTTGCCAACTTAATTACATCTTGCACTGTAATTCTAACACTAGGCACTGTAACAAAACATGGGTTGGGAATATGAATTATTGGGATAATGGAAGTCAATGGTATTTCAAAACCGACCGCGAGCTTGATGTCACTAACAAGGTGTTATACTTTCCAGTTTCTTGGTGTATGGTTGACCGTAAGATATCGTAACCAAAAGGACCCGAGCGCTAACCCCAGTGCATTTCTGTGAATGATCTGAACGGACTCGCGACATTATATCATTTGAGGTGGATTAGTGTTGCATTATGTCATAGCATGCGACCAAAACCAATATAGAGAGCTTATAAATAGCTGGGAATAAATTACGATTAATTCAAGACGCGACCGTAAGTCGCGATTAAATAACGCTAAACCTAACCTAACCAGTATATATCTAAAATGTGACTAATCGCTATTCATAGACTCTGAATAGCGATTATAAATGATAAATAAATGATAAATGACATTTATTTGCACGAACACATGTGTTACAATATACATTACTTAGTCCAATTATTACATTTTAGAGAGGGGCCAAGTCAAAAGTACCCTAACTAAACCTGTTGTATGAAGAATGTGATAAAATGTGAGTAAATAAGGCAAAAGAGGTGTGTCCGGATAGTATGTACGTATATGTGATGTGTAAGCGCAATATAACGTGCCCGGGCCGAAATAAGGACCTCCGGGCGGTCGCGCAGAATGTAAAGTCGTTACGAAAGAGCTAAACATACTAGACCGTACGAGAAACAGAGTGGTATTTCCTACCGTTCAATTTTGATAGAGTTTTAATCGGACTTGTGCAGAACTTGAGTTTAAAATAAATGTTACAAACGGTAAAATTGGAGCAATATATAATATTCAGGGTGAGTTTTTTTAAGGGTTACTTTAGCTAAGTCTGAAACCGTGCTAATTATTGAAAAGTCAATTGCTTGATTTAGATAACTATAAGTTCTGCATTAAAATTATTCGATAACGCTCAAGGGATTCAGACTTGCCCTTAGTAGCCCTAAAAAACTCAATTCTATATAATAATTAATCTATATCATGAACAAAGGCCATGTTACAGTAGCCATCCATCATCGGTCGCGACATACGCGTCTTGTATGCGATTGATGATTTACTCCCAGCTAATCGTTTATTGATATTTCCTCAATATGTATCTTATCTTCCTTTTGAAATATGTATATACAGGGTAGGGCAACATTTTGTCCCAACCTGTACTATTTCTTTGTTATATTGATATTTGATGTTGTCAAAAATGGGTTTTGTGTTTTGGTTTTGGTCAAGATTACATTCAAGGAGGGATAATAATGGATAGCTCGTAGTATCCGCCTTTCCTCCTTGAATGTGCAGTTGTACTAATCCGTATGCATGTCCGTAGTGTATAAATATACCGCTTATATTATCTATTTGCGTGATTCCTGCTGCCCTCTGTTTCTATTCGACGCTTTGAACTGAATACTAACTTGAAATTCTCGAATTGATTTTTGAGACGAGTGGCGTAGTCTTCTGGAGATACGTGACTTTCTGTGATTTTCGATAAAATTGAACTTATGTTGAAAATATGAGATCACGATTACTACAAATTAAAGTACACACTGCAGCTTAGACTTTTTTAGATGCGACAAGGGTCAATGGATAAAAGTTCAAATCGCAACTAACCTACTTTCTACTGAAATAGTTGTACAATAAATTATACGTACATCTCGACCTGGTCATTCATAATCATACACTTATTCTACGGTTTATGTAAATGTTGTAGGTATGTTGAAAGCCTATGTAATAAGAATATGTGTATGAAAATATTCATGGTTTGATTATAGTGGCAATTCGGAGTGTCGCAAAAGCTAAACTTAACTAACTAAAAATGTTGCCGTCCCTTTCATAACGAGGGAAATAAAAAGGATGGCATTAATTTTAATTAAGTAGTTAAGTTTAGCTTTTGCGACACTCCGAATTGCCACTTATGTATGCATAAACGCCTAATAAAATAACTCGCTAAATAATTGATATCGCTTTGTAAATAGTGCACGCTTTGGTATACATGCACTTTATTCAATGCAAGCATGCATGATTTTGATGTTTTCAATTAGACTTTTTAACCTCGAGACGTGAACTGTTCACTAGCAAAACTAACCAGTCTAAAATGGACAAATTTTTGATTCAAGATTTCAAATATTGTGTAAGTATAAATAAAGATAATTTCGTGATAAATACCCGTTTATATGTATATTTTATGATGTATACTACGATTTCTTTCAATACTCGGAATAAAGTTTTAACGCGGTGAAGCCTATGTTTTATGATAATCATGTCTCTATGTGTTTCATGTCGCGTGGGTAAACTATTTTTAAGTAAACGAGTATATGTTTCAAAGTGAGTAACTACAACGTTTGATACAGTTTACTTATTTCAGCTATTCGCTGTTTGGCTCGCCCGACGTTACCGCAACCAACCTGACCCTAGCTACAAGGAGCCACACGCTATTTTCCCGAGAAAAAATTACCTTTACTAGCAACAAATTGTAGCAAATAATCCCAGTGAGCCACTGTGTTGTGTTCTGTATTCATTTGTGTTTTATAAGTTGTGGTTGAAGGTACGGTCTACCTGATGAAGTAGATTCCTAAATAAAAGTCGTGAGACATCTTTTACGCTCATTTTGACTGCAGACCTTTGTCAGATTGTCGCGTACCTTCAACTTGAATAGTCTGACTAGTTCGTTGAACTAAATTACTGATGACTGAATTATTTTGTTTAAACATTAAGCTCAGGAAAATACGTATCTTGCCCTATTTTAAGTAATGCATCGTGTTACAGTGTGATTACTTTATTATCTATGTAAGAGTTTGTGGCCTGTATTCGGAGTTCGAACATACACTTGAATCGTGCTTCAATTGATTATTAATACCTGAATTGCCACAGAAAACTATTATCGTATAGTAGTATCGTATATTATCTCGCTAGAAAATAACCCATTGCAAACTGAGCCGCTGTGGCCCACAGCCTGTGGGCGGAGCTAACCGACATCTGAATACGGCCCTTAGAATGTTTTATAAAGGGAATGTGTGTGGTTATTTTCAATTGGCCGCTAAATAGTCAAACTTTCATAATTTCAGTTCGCTAATGATAATGAGAGCAATTGTTGTAGAGACAGCGAGTTCGAAGCTATTTGTGCATATCTCTAAATTCGCCTTGGCGCTATTTAGATAAGTAAGTAAAAAGACATCAGTAGTTTACTAATATTTTTTTATAATATTTAGTTACATTATGAATTTATGATGCTTTTAGTAGATAATAATTAGTGAATTTAAGTTACAGGTACATCTCGTCTACTAGTCAGTAGTCTAATTATTTTAGTTAAATCCACTCAAATATTGTACCGTTATTTAAATAACCCCTAATGAAGTATCAATTATCATAATCCTTATCCAATGTACCAATCGGGTTTGAATGCATGTACAGGTAAGTTGGCGAAGACTTTGCAAGTCCCACCCAGTAGACGTTGAATACAAATCAATACGATTTGAAGTTATTGTTACACTTTTCTTACTCTTTTGAGCTTTAACTAGGTAGTTATTTTAATCTGTTTTGCAGCATATTATCAATGATTTTCAAGTGTTATTGTTGTATGAAATGTATTCATTTGTAGAATGAAAGTAATATTTATAAGAAATATCTATGATTTATTTTAATGACGACCTGTTGCACCTACAAAGTTAGCTAAAAATCGATGTCTTCGTTGTATACAAATGATTAAATTAATGTAGATATTTTCATAAGAAATTATATTGGTATATTCTTTTACGTGTGTGTGAAAATAACTATTGTATTATAATAGGCCAGTGTATTGACGTGTTTTCATCGTTAGATGTTCTATTTTGTCTTGAGATGTATTTTTAAAGTACAAAATGTGAAAAGAACATCTTTCTGGAACATACCAATTCTTCCATGCTTAATGTTTGAGAATACTGAATTACGCCAATGAAAATATAATTATATTTCTTATGTCCCCTTAGATCTGTAGTGTTTGAAATATAAAAAGTTCTAATCGAACAATGTAGGTATCTATTATTATGTATTCCAATAAAATGTGCAAGCAACATGGTTGTATTATTTCAAATATTCAATCGGCTTTACAAAATCAAACCTAACATTAGTTTCGTCTTATAATTTTCCTCATAAAATACTTAAACATTTCAAAATCCCGTTCACGGTGAATAATGGGAAAACAAATATTTATCCGTAAATATATGTAGGTATGTTTAAAAGTAACCCTACGGAAAACATAGGCATAAGGACCTACCTAGTTAGGTATTTACATTAGGTATATTATAATATGCAAACAGACTCCATTATGTATTATGTAGTCACATAATAGTGGCAATTCGGAGTGTCGCAAAAGCTAAACTTAACTTACTAAAAATGGTGCCGTCCCCTTCATAGCGATGGAAATAAAAAGGATGGCATTAATTTAAGTTAGTTTAGTTTAGCTTTTGCGACACTCCGAATTGCCACTATTTTATAAGTATATAAATGCATATCTTGATAAAAGTTTTAATTCTATACTTATGAATACATTTTGGAGTCAATTACCCTTTAATCCTAATATGACTTTATTGCTGACTCATAGGTCTTACGTGTGAGCAGGTAAAGCTTTGCCTTTTGATTCATTGTGCCAAACAGATCTAAACTAATAAGACGTCCATGATTGCAGGCAAGAATGTACGATAAGATACAGAAACACGTAACAAAGGATTAAAGTTGTCAGTATCTTCGCGCAGACAACCGCGCAAGCTCTTTCACCCGCGCCCTGCTGCTGGGCGGAAAGCGAACCAGTCGCACGCCGCCCGCCCGCCCCGACCCATCGATCGATCTGGACCAAATATTGTTTAAGTGTAGTGAAGTGCAACAAAATCACCACGATGTCATTCGACAAAGATGAACTCCGCGACGAGTAAGTTACGAGTTACCTTATTTCAGTCCGAAATACGAAAATCCAGCGAATCAATTGTTACGCACTGAAAGAAATCTTTCTACTTATACTTATCTATACCTGCTTATGAGTTGACATGAAAGATGGTTATAATTACTGCGTCAGTGATAACGAGCGTGTATGGAATTGCGTATGGTATGACACGACTCAAGTTACTACAATGAATATGCATGCCCTCTTTACAGGTTTGACCTAATTTGGTCAGATTACTTTCACGCGAACTTGACACGACCTCTTCAAATCGAACATAGGTAGATCCATAAACACTGATGGGAAAATGTATCTACTTAATGTAAAGGAGTTTCCATTTTTTCAGTGCGTCACGTAGTCATGCCTACAAGGATCACTAGTCCTTTTGTGATCCACTTGTCTGTCTTAAACAAATATCTAGCTTACTACCTATTCAAAACACTGGTGTTTGTATGTAAGTGTTGATTAGAAACACTGCCTTCTTAAATCCTATTGTCCGTACATAGACTACCGATGTTAATAACTAATGGTAGCTAGTAAGATTCTTTAATGTATTCAACAGTAATAGTAGGGTACCTACATTACAATGTATCCTACCTACAGTAAACTTTAAATGGTGTTATTATAATCAAAAAAATTACATTTAATAAAGAGCGATCATATTTGCGTCTCAGTTTCTCTCTAATAGAGCTTAAATTGTTTGTAATGAACCGCTATTGTGTACATCTGATATTCAATTATACCTCGATCGCGGGCAAACTCGGGCACCCTGTAATTGGCTTCCACTTTGATATTGAAATCAAAGCTTGAATTTACTGTTACGCTCCATTTCACTTTTAGATCTTTATTTTATTCCTGTACCTATGGTTAAAATTCATCTAAATATATTTGTTGGAGTTTCAAGAGGATCTAACGTAACGTAAAAAAAAATATTCTAATTTAAACGATTGTTGGTCAGTGAAATAGACGAACGAAAGGAGAGTGCATGCTACTGAGATGCTGATGTTAAGATGGCTGTGTTGTGTGACTCGTTGGGATAAAGTAAGGAATTAATCGAATCTAAAGGTGAGGAGTGCGAGATTATCATGGTATGGATAGACACGCAATGAGGAGCGATAAAAACATGTCACCAGCAAGTTAAGAGTGTGGCTGGGCATGCAAGTATAGGAAGGCCGAAGAAGAATGTGAGAGGAATAAATTCAGAGTTGACGAATTAGGTATAGGGGCAAGTGGAAGAAGAAAGCATGTTGTGCCAAACCCACCTAGCGTGGGACTTATTCCAAAATATAATATTCATACTCCTGCCCTTATGCAAAATGATGCAGAAGATTTTATTATAATATTATGATTATCTTATAATTAAACATATTTGCGAAGAACACATGTTGTGCCGACCCCACATAGTGGGATAAGGGCAGGAAGAAGAAGATTATCTTATTATTATCTTATAACGCATATTATCACAGATACCTAACGTAATCAGTTTAGTGTTGATAGGTAGGTACACTAGGCAAGTACCGAGTCGTTTGCAAAAAGATAAAAAATAACCGATGCTATCGTTATAATTCATAAGGCTTATCCCTGCTTAAACAAGATAAGCATACGATAGGATAACTATTGTACTAGGTAGGTACATTCATAATTATAGTTTCTTGACACTATCATTGATTAAGGCATTCTATAATATTATACTTCCTAAACATAACTACTTAGGTACCTACTTGTAAGTATTGACGATAAAATTACTAGAAGAGAGAGAGTAACGTCATGTGGTTATATAAAAAAACTTTTTTTAAGACCCGAGGATTTTATTACGAGTAAGTAGGCATATTTTTGCACACAGCAAAAAAATGTCAACAAAACCTTGAATAATAACTGGCCAAGTGCGTGTCGGACCACGCTCAATGTTAGGTTCCGTAGGTGCCCAATATGCGAAGGTTTACCGTATTAAGATGTTCATTCAATAATGTTTTAAACAGATAATAATTTAAGTGTGTGCCATAACGCCGAGGAATGAGCGGGAGAGCGAATAATGTTTTTACTCGTGAGTGAGAAGCGCAGAACGATAGACACGCAACATAATTTATAGCGAAAAAACAGTTTTTATTTAATTACAAGTTAATTAAACAAGTAATCGAAAAATTAAAAAACCAGAACTAAATGAATACTTCTAGGCTATTTGTCAAAACATAAAACCAACAAAAATAGCGTTCTGTTCCTGAGATAAATAGCAAACTGTGTGAAAAACATGTATTTTTCAAAAAAATATATGATCGAGAAAACTTTTACCAATCGTGTTTCTAAAAAACCACAACGCAAGATAAAAGTTCAAAGTTTAATTTCTCCAAACATTATAAGGTGATATCTTTCACGGATTTTGAGATCTAATACGATTCAAACCACATATTTGCTACCTACGGCCTCTTAATTAAAGTACTTAAGTAGGTACCTACTCGTTACTCGTAATTTTTTTTACGAAATTTTTACATTTTCAGTTGGTCCTCTATTACTCACTTATTTTCTGGACTGGAACTGGAAAAAATAAAATTTCCGTGTAGTGCACAAACGCCCTAAGGGTTCATTGTTGACTTCGGAGCCCTAAAAACGCTAGCAAACAGTCATTGAAAATTAGATGCTAGAGCCAGTGCGACTGTAGTGACAGTCTTGATTCTGTTGCTAGTATTGATTTGTTCTGCAAACAAAGTTGCCATACTTGAACGCCAATGTACACTGAGACTGTTGATAATATAAACACTGCAATTCTATCATTGTGTAGGATAGGAAGTGAATTCCTGAACACTTGGCCGAGGCGCAGAATACTAAGCTGTTTCTATGGTGTAAATAAAGGCTGCTACTTTTTGTTAGTAAACTGTATTCGTCTCTGGGAAGTTGGCTCGTTCGAACGTTTCATGCTGCATCGTGTTTCGATCGCATAAATATAAATTGTGACTGGTTGAAATAGTGTGAGTGCAAATAATTGAAATCAGAGGTAAGTGTACCTACCTACATGTTAATTATTTTTATTTATTAAGTATATTTTATAACAAATACTTACTGTTATTTTTTGTACAGTCAGCGACAAAATTCGATGAACACTTTTTTCTTCTTCCTTATTTCCGCTTAATATCCTACTTAGGTACTAACGAGTTCACTGTTTTTTGTTTAGATACTGTTATTTGTTGATACATGGAAATTTGTTACTACTTTATTAGTATGTTCAACGCATTTTAGCTCTTGCAAGATAATCTACTTTTGATGTGCATGCAGTGCTGTATGGAAAAGTTGAAAGTGTTAATCGAAATTTGTCGCTGACAGTACCTACTTATATAATACAATATAAAAACAATTTTACTATTTTAAAACGTCTAATAATACAATTTAAGTACTTATCTGTTTTATCTTTACCTATTATTTTTTGTTATTAGGTAGGTATGTATATATTTTTGTAACTATTAATTTAAAATTTAGGCAAATGCACAACTAAACATAGGAATTAATTATAATTATGATTTCATCACTTTCCGCGCGCCAAATCTGATGATGTCGTGCGTACATAATAATAATCTGTATGACATCCTTTCATGACCTTCAATGACTGTTTGCAAACAGTGGAAGATACGATACGAAGTCGAGAAACAATCGATAATACAAAAATATTTTGATACTACAAATCGATAACCCTGTTCTGATAATGGCTAAACTCGACCCGATGCGATGGTACTGTACGATACTAGAAAGAACGACGTCCTTGATAGAATATTTATGCTGTGTAGGAACTTCCGAAACTAGATCGTACTAGATTGTTACAAGGCGTTTGATTAAGATTGATTAACTTACCTAATATCGAACACAGTCACAAAATTTACGGTTGACCGCCAACCGCCATTAGCAATATGTAATGAGCAGAACCCAAGCACGTGAAATTTTCGGACCCGGTTATTTAAATACATCCGGCATATCGTCTTCAGCAGCCTAATAACCCCGTCACCAGAGTTGGTCCTTACTAATTAACTTTTATCACGATTTTTCAGTAGGTACTTACTGATTTGATGTTTATTCAATGTTTATCATTTTTGTTGATATTGTCTTTAGTTCGAGATGCCATGCAATTGCGATGTTTTGGACTCCGGTTCAGGGCACAGTAACGGCTGCCAGCTGAACGGCAACAGTTCGGAGTGTAAGAATGGACATCATCCACACAGGAGAGTTTTCGACTACGATGACGAGCACTTGGATCCACTGGCGGCAGAGATAACACCACGGGAAAGCGTTAGGTGGTTTTATGATTTTATGGTATAAGTGGAATGTGCACGTGAAACTGGTTTTACAACTGAATTCGCACCTCGGGACTAAATCAAGATAATAAAAGCATTTAGATGCAGTATTCCGAAAAATATTTGTTTTTATAACTAGACCTACGAAATCTTTCTATGACATTTGTTAGGTACCTTATGTTTTCATTTTTCATATCCCTCTGTTGAACAATGTCACGTTTCATTTGTATCCTTTTTTTGTTTACTAAATAATGAAACTACGACACGCAATCACCCATAGGTAGGTAGGTACCGATACTCAGATCGTTATCATTAATTTTGAACTTTGGAAACGAATAACCTATCATGGTTATTTCAGCATACGGACTAAAACAAGAATAGGGTCGTCTTGTATTGACTTTCAAAACCATTGATCGTAGGATCAATTAGTCTTCAATAAACTTCCTGCAATTATTAAGATAAATGCTTCTTGCAGGTATCCTGATGGAACAGTACGTCTCCGAAACCCCAACATCGAGCTGATGGACCAAGACATTCTGTACCATTTGGCGCTGGGAAGCGGCTCACACGATCTCGTAGAGATGTTTGGGGATGTCAAGGTATAACACGCAAAAAATAGTAGTTTTTGTTTTTGCTACGAGTTGTTGTACCTACCACCACATTAATATCCATTTATTCTTATATTTGTTATAAAAAAAAAGTATTTAGACATACCTCTGACTGCCCCCTTAGACATCTTCATAGGATTAGAGAATGCCTTAAAAGATCTTAAAGAAATGTCTACCGTTTCCTGGGAATACAGTCGTGATCATATTACATTTTATATTTCATTTCAAAAAAATATAGGCACAGTTAGATATGATTATAATACTAAAGGTACATCCACATGCTATTCTTTAATAAGTACTAATCCAAGCCAAATTCTACATCTTACAATAATCCACTTAGTGGAATAGTTATTTTGCCACGAAAAAAACGAACACATTCTTTCAGAAATACCTAACTACAAGAGTAGCATATCATAGAAGTTTATCTGCGCAGTATCACAAAATATCATAAATAACGAGTGCAATTTGTTTGATTAGTTCGTGTGCATGGGCGGAACTCCTAAGCGGATGGAACAATTCGCGTACACTATCATGGCTGAGATTGGACACAAGCTGCCGTGCGGGACTACACTGCAGGACATCAGTCAGTTCTCCTACCGATACTCTATGTACAAAGTGGGACCTGTGCTTTGTATCAGCGTAAGTATTCCTATACTTTCAGCGCAGTCTATGTGTGAATGAATAAATGCATACTAATGCACATTCAGGGCTTTCCTAAACAAGGTTGCCTAAACATTACCAGAGCTGGCTTTATACTGCCTTGTTTTTACCTTTCTGTATGTTGCTTTTTTTCAATTAAATTAAAGGTATTAGCTTTTCCGTGTTTTGAGTGACCCGATAAACCATAAAAGATGCTGCAGATGCTTTAAATTTTTGTCACCCGACGCGGCTTTTGGTAAACTAAAAATGATACGAACGAATGTACTTTGTAGAAAATCACACCTAGTGCCCAAATATTACACAAGAGAAGACTCAATGAATGTAGCAAAAAAATTGGAAATATGATTCTCCTAAAGGAGAACGATTATAATTCACAAGGTATTAACTTAATCCCGATGTAAAAGCTTTTACTATTAACAATGTTTAAATCTATGCCACAATTTTAAAGATATACGAGGAAAGTGGTTTTAAAATATCTTCTTGAACTTTGAAACAATTAAACCCTTTTAACATTATAAGAACGTACTTTGCACGTGATTTACCAAAAAACGTGAGTCTACCAAAATTATGAGGAACACGTGTCTCTCATTATTCTTTAGGTAAATAAATTATCAACCTCTCTTGTTTTTAAACAAACAAAAAAATAATAATTAATTCTGATACAATATATCCGAGTTGATATCAATGTTATGAACTTACGAATGACGATTGTTGTGACCAGCATGAAGCAACTGTAGTTTTTGTTGCTATGATTACACACAGGAGAAGATAGCAAATATTTCTAAAAATTACAAACAGGAATTAGTTGTAGAAGTTGTACATTAACATTTTCTAAGTACCTACCTATAAGCAATGCAAAAGAACGTAATATTCAAGGGACCTATTGGATTCTTTTCATGAAAGCACTTGTCTTGTTTCAATCAGTGAGCGTTACGCATGACGGGTTCGTTCGATATGGTCATTTAGCTACGGCGATCTGTCACAATCATTTTCAATTGAAGCAATACAATTTTTATCCTTTTTAGATCAACTTCAGTTCACTTTAAATCTCAGAGATATTGGTAAAATTTCGGTATTTATATTGTTTGTACCTATAATACTGACCTTCATTTTTTCAGCTAACATTTTTAGGTCATATAAAGGTTATTGTCATAGCTTAGCGGGTATAGCTCGAAGCACAGTATAAAGTGCCTACCGAGCGCATTATGTGCTTTGGTGGGCTTATTTCTTAATGCCACTAACGGCCGAAATGAATATTCAATCCGACGAACGATCGCAGATCTATCTCCATAGCAACATTGTTAGGTATACAACACAATAATGTATGGCTCTTTTTGACAGACAACAGCGTTGCTATGGCAATAGATCTGCGATAGTTTATCGGATTGAATATGCATTTTGGCCGTAATTTCCATTTTTTTATGGACACAAAAACCCATCGTTTTTGTGTCCATAAAAAAATGGCTTAATTTCACATTAAGAACTACAAAGCAAGCTAAGCCTCGTATTATTTTATAGTTTAAATGGTTCTTCCTTTGCTAATGGACATGGTGTTTAGACGTGATCTGAATCAATTGAGGCATCTAAAGATAATTTATTGTCTCAATTGATATTGTAAATCTATGCAACCAGTAGGTAATACCAGTTATTTTTACCCACAACGGAACGGAGACGGTAATGTGTTTGGGGTGAGAAGATATTTGTTTGTGCAAATCCATGTTGCCATTTTTCATATGTGCACAAGTGTAGGTACCTACATAAATATTATAATCATCAATGTCTACTTGAAGATCCTGGTGTAATAAGAATACTTCCGTAAACTAAAAGCACATGATTATGATGAAGATGATCTTAGTCGATTTCGTCGACTACAGCAATGTTACTGCTAGGTACATACTATGTTATGCGATCCTAAGTGGCTAATGGAAACAACTTGGCCCTAAAAGTACCTACGTTCACATGTCTAGTGCAAGTTAGCACATAATTGCGGATCAAAATTCTACGAACCTATATCAAGACAACAGTTCGTTTCGAAGAAAGTTGAGCAAACTACTGTTTTAATTGTGCTTTATCATATCAACTACATTAGTAGGTACATACATACAGAACTTTCTTTAGTGATCATTCATAAAGGTTGGTTTGCCTGAAAAATCAATACTTTCACGTATCTTTATTGCTTACAGATATATAGAGGTTAAACTTATCGACCAGCTTGTCCGACATCAATTAATGTTGGTCACGCTCGGCCGCTAATTAGCAGTAATTGATATGAACAGCGTGTACTAATTCTTGCTACATCCACACACATATGAACGGTACTTAGACAATAAAATTATCTAGTTAGGTACTCTTACAAAAGTGAGCGGATTCTCAATACCTACTACCTACATAAATTACAACAAACATACGCACTTAGAATGGTTTCGTTACAAAATTCACTGAACTCGTGCTGCATGTTTCATACAATACTTATTGTACAAAAAGTCCTACAATATAATTATAATATCCTATTATATTATATAATGTATACGAGTATAATAACAAGGCTATTAGGTACCTATGTAGTAGTACGGTAAGATAAAACTCTAGCGTCCTTTTATAAAGAGTTAAAAAAAATATCAAAAGAGAAATTATAAACAAACGACAACGAAGTCTCAAAGTATACATTTGTCGTGCACTGTTACACAGTTCTAAGGCGCAAGACACAAGAAAGTAAGATGAGGACGCGTCAAAACATACTGAAGAGACGTCCGCGCCCCTTCTCTACACTGTCACTTCAAAGAAGTATCACGATGCAAAACATACTTATTATTACTGAGTCTTTATTTCTTTACGATTTTTGTTAAAGTTCATCAAAGAAGCGCCTTGTCGGCAACTCTTGCTCTTAATACTCGTTTATTTAGCAAAGAATGAACCAGAGTTCTAATAAAATTAATCTAGCAAGGCGTGGTGATGACCGGTGGAGCAGAGTACTTACCGAATGGTGGCCTAGAAGAAGGGTATAGGAGTGTAGGTCGTCCGCCGGCAAGATGGGTCGAACTGCAGGTCGGACATGGGTTAGATTGGCGCGAGACAGGGTTGAGTGGCGGAAGCGAAGAGAGGCATATGCCCAACAGTGGGATGAGAGGGGCTGATGATGATGATGAATTGATTCAGGCAGGCGTGACTTTGCGTAAATCCATCTGCAGATATTGAAAATTTTCAAAATATCTAGTAGGTACTCCTCCGCTAATATAAACCAATATAGGTTTCCTCACGGTCACGAAACTTATTTGGTTTTTAAAAATTTTAAATAAGTATCTGAAAATTAATCTATTTTTGCAGCACGGAATGGGTATACCCTCAGTGGGCATTCTCCTCCACGAAGTGATAAAGTTGATGTACCACGCGAAGGTGCGCGATCCGGTGTTTTTCCGCATCGGCACGTGCGGAGGCATTGGCTACGAGGGCGGCACTGTCGTCATCTCTGAAGAGGCCGTGGATGGAGCTCTCAAGAACTGTCTGGAACTGGTAGGTGATATCGATGGTTATGAAAAACACCGGTAGTTTAGGTAATATCACTAAAAAACCATATTGTTAGTGATAAGTATTATTATTTTCGAAAAATATACCCTTGATTCCATAATCAAGGGTATATTTTTCGAAATAACTCTTCAGAGCGGTGCTATTATCTATGTGTATCATTTGCTACATGATTTCAATTCATTCCGCAAAATCACATGAATTTATTTTGTGTGAAGCACTTTACTACTCTATCTTGTGTCAAACTAGGTATTTAGCTTCTTTAGTTGAGTTCACTTACTATCGTAATCGGCTTAAATTGTCTTAATAATATATTGGCCATAATTCCATGCTTGTTAAGATTTAGAATTTAACCACATTTAATATATCAGCGTCTCGTTTGCGTCACCTTAGCTTCTCACTTACAAATTCTTTAGTAAAAGCAAAGACGATTAATATCTAGAAGACAGACAAAGGCCATACACAAAATCGTAACCCGATCCCGCAGTACCAGATAGCCTGAAAACTTTAAAACATCAATTTTATCCAAGAAATTTCAATACTTAGTAGTAGGTAGCAACAATATTCAATATTTAAACATTTTTAACTAGAAAGTAATTGAAATTTCTTGGATAAAATTGATGTTTTAGAGTTTTCAGGCTATTTTTTAGGGTTACGATTTTGTGTATGGCCTTTGTCTGTCTTCTAGATATTAATCGTCTTTGGTAAAAGTCATAAAAGCGTATGACGTTATCTGCAGACTGTGCTTGGAAAGAACATCCAGCGTCCCGCTAAGTTGGACAAGCGCCTCGCACGCGAGCTGAAGCTCCTCGGCGACCCGGAGGACCCGTACGACACCGTCACTGGCAAAACTATGTGCACATACGATTTCTATGAAGGTGAGCTTCATCTATTTTATTCATTACCAGAAGCGCTCGTGGCGAAGCTTGCTAAGACGTTCTTGATAGATCGACGAAGTTAAGCAACGTTCTGAGCGGTCACTACTTGGATGGGTGACCGCAAGTGGTATTATCAGCTGAGCGCTTCCGTGCTTCGGAGGGCACGTTAAATTGTCGCTCCCGGCTTTTAAAGTCGTTAAGCCATGACGGAGGCCTTAAGGCGGCCTTAATACTCCGTCACGAGAGTTGGCCACTTGCTCATACGAACTTACTTATTACCAGCGGCGGCCATTGTCAGAATTCGAGGAAAGAAAGAAAGAAACAAAGAAAAATAATTTATTTTGGTAGGACCTCAAGGATCGCAACAGTATCGTCTTACATGCTAGGTGATTCTAATGCCTGTTCCAACGCACGGAGGCATCGTCAAAAAGCCGCCCGTACAAATACCTATGTATGAGAAAACTTCTTTCTTTCTTCCGAGTTTCTGCGCAATTTTCTTAATTTTTTTAGTGTAAGAACCTTCTTTGAAGTACTAGAAAACATTAAGCTATAGCGTGACCAGAAATAGGGTTTCATTTATATGTAGGTATTTAAGATTTTATTTTCAAGATTATTTTTATTATTTTATTTTTTATTAAGATTTTTTTTAGTTTTTCCGATGATTTAATATTTTATTCTGTTAATCGGAGCGGACCAACAAATCAAACATCATAAAATCGGTCCAGCCTTTTTAAGTTATAAATAGTGCAACTAACCCGACTTTGTTGTACCTACATAATGCTTTTTTGCTAGTATGCAACTTTATTACATAGGTAGTTAGGTTGCAAACGCATTACCGCCTACTCGTATTACAATAACAATTTATTTCCTCGCAATAGTTTTTTCACTATACTTTGACAGATACAACTAATTCCCATTACACATGAATAGTGAACAGCTGTTCTATATTAAAAAGTACGTTGTATAATGAAAGTATTTGCACCATAATCGTGTTTTTGGTTCCGCGCTCTATACAATCTTTTCGTTCCGTTCCGCCTCCCTCGCAGCTGTCAAGGCCAGCTGCCACAATATGGTTGATACTTGAGTGACTGCTTTGTAAGTGAAAGTAATATTTGAACTATACATAGGTAGGTAACGTACTTGGTAATAACGAGTTTTTAAGTAATTACAAATAATGTTTAACATTGACTCAAATCTGACATAATTGAATATTATTGCCCAAATCTTATAAGCTTAAATAAAATCTAGAGCCAATCTAATTAAAAACTATCCCCCTTATGCATATTGGTTTAGTAAACCTACTTTAGCTAAAACGGATATTAAATCTGTTGCTATCTCTTTTCATTGACGTAAGAGTAACAAGAAAAAAACAATTATTTAAACCTATATTAAATTGACAACTCTTTATGAATAAGACGATAATATATGAGTTTACCTGTTCTAATCTAATAAAAGTAGGTAGGTGACTTAATCAAAACTTTCCTGATGTATAACTAACCCTTAATCATTGTTGATTTTTACAATGCAATTTCTCAGATTTTTAAAACCATTCATCGCCCTACAACGACGTCTTAAGGGAGGTAAATTCTAATAAAAATAAAAAAAGGCTTGCACACTGTTCTACAAAAGTATATTTTTCTTTCAGGGCAAGGTCGGCTCGACGGTGCCTTCTGTGACTTCACAGAGGCTGACAAGATGGAGTACTTAGAGAGTATCCACAAGTCAGGGGTCGTCAACATCGAGATGGAGTCGCTGGCCTTCGCCGCGCTGACGCACCACGCGGGCATCAAGGCCGCGGTCATATGCGTCACGCTGCTTGACAGACTGAAGGGGGATCAGGTACTGATATCCACAAGTCAGGGGTCGTCAACATCGAGATGGAGTCGCTGGCCTTAGCGCGCCATTTTCTACTTTTGAGAATGTTGACGGACCTACAAATATGTACTAAAACGAATTTCATGTTCTAATTGTCATGTTTGCGTATCACATTTAAATTATTTTCTTTACTATACAGGATAGGGCGAAATTTCGGCCCCTTAACCTACCTTTTCTTTTGTAGTTATAAAGTTTTGTTCTTAGGAAAGTATAATTTTATTTTGTAGACAAATACATTAGTTTATTTTAATCGACTCTGCCACCACGTGCACTTTTCCCAAAGTAACTTAAAGTAGTCTAAGCAGTGGTCAGAGGCACTTCAGAATGTATATTCTGCCCATTCCAAAAATCCATTGGCAAGAATTTAATCCCACGACCGAAAGACCAAATCGAAAGTCAAGGTACTATGCCAACCAGCCAACAAGGCATCTTGTGCCTTGAGTGTTAACTAAAAGGAATCAAAGACTCAAGAGTATAATTAAAAAATAATGAATATTCATTGAAATTTCAGGTTTTGGCGCCTAAAGAAGTTTTGGACGAATGGCAGCAACGACCGACTAAGCTGGTGTGCCGCTACATAAAAAGGTGAGTTATAATATAAATATATAATAATGTAATATCATCGAAGGTGGCGAGATCGTCCCGCCAACGTTTTCTCGGCCGACCCCGACGCCGCCTTCCATCGTTTGGAACCCAAGACGAAGAAGGATTCGATGAAGGATGGTGGGACGCAGCTAAAGATCGAGATGATTGGAAGAGTTTGGGGGAGACCTTTGCCCAGCAGTGGGACAGAATAGGTTAAAAAAAATAAAAATAAAAAATAATATAATATACTCATCTTATTATGTAGCTTTTTATCCCACTAAATC
This sequence comes from Xanthorhoe designata, assembly GCA_963582015.1. Taxonomy (NCBI): domain Eukaryota; kingdom Metazoa; phylum Arthropoda; class Insecta; order Lepidoptera; family Geometridae; genus Xanthorhoe; species Xanthorhoe designata. The sequence goes on from OY757039.1 coordinate 8,972,472, forward strand.
TTAACATAAGCTCCTTTCACTGGGCTTTGTAATTGTAAAATATAGGTATTAAACTATTTACTGTACCTACTATATACTGTACCTACTATAAGTATTATCACATTACCTTTCATGAAAATCAATAGACAAATTCTACAAATGAAAAATCTTACTGAAAGTTTTACGGCTTTGGCGGGATTCGAACCCGCGATATACAAGCGATCACTCTTAGGGCGAGAATACTGTAGATGGCGCTCATCGGTGCTTTAACCGAAATATCATCTTAATGATAGTTTCGTCTTCGGCGTCATAAAGTTTCGTGGCCGAGTGGTAAAGGCGCCCGGCTTAAGGGTGATCGCTTATATCTCGCGGGTTCGAATCCCGTCGAATCCGTAAGATTTTTATTAAAAAATTCATTAACTCTTACTTACACTTTTCCTTACCAATATGTCTGATTTCCAGATACCTTCAGATGAAGGGTCGCCTGTCTCTAGACGGCCACGGCTCCATCGCAGTGAAGAGTCCTCGACGATTCAAGCTCGTCCAACAAGAATCAGAGACCTACGACTAAACTATATCTAGTTCCAAATGTTGACATCACCTGGATGATTCCAAAATGTTTATAACTGTCCCTGGATTGTGTACCCTTGTCTCGGATTGTATCCGAGTTGTATCAAAGCAAAAATCACAGTAAATCGCGAAAATAACTGTCAGATTTAACGCTTCTTAAGTAAATTAGTAAGTAACTTATAATTACTGTCATATTTGACAGTTGTTTTCGCGATTTACTGTGATTTTTGGTTTGATACAACTTGGATACAATCCGAGACAAGTGTACACAATCAGAGGGCTGGTTTATTGCTGTACAGTCGCCTAAATTAATGGTTTATCACTATCAGATAAGGTAGTTGTTTGACTTTTATGATGTCTCACTTTCTTCGATTGACATCGTCACAGAAAAGAAAAAGTAAAAGAGGTGGATATAGCAAACCATTGTCGCCAATATCATATTAGGAACGTTTTTACACTATTACTTTTTATTAAAATTTGTGAGCATACTGGTGAGTCGCGGCGTTTGTGCACTGGAATTTTTCTGTTTCCGGTCCGGAATGACAGTTTCAAATGTCTTATCTCCTTATTTCCGATAAGTTGGAAGGGGACAAAGACATTTTCAGGACCGGAAGTAATATTCCGTGTAGTGCACAAACACCGTCATTGCTTGAATTTAAAAGTAGAATCATTGGGAATAATAATAAGAGAAGAATGAGAGAATAAATTTTAAATACTTAAATTTAAGCTGCAAGTCGTTTTTTCTTGCCAATATCATGTCGAAAGAAAGCAGATTTAGTAGAACTCTAGAAACCCTGAAAGTGATTGCTCTGACATTTCAAAGTGATACTAAAGTTTTAGAATTTGAAAAACTCACGAAAAACGTATGTGGTAAGCCAGATTTTTGGGCGACTATACATTTAGCATTCATACATTCGAATATCGAATAGATGGTAGTGTTTTGATTTAATGTTCAGCTTGCGTAGTGATTGCTGTTTAATGTATTCGATTAGGTTAAGATACACAAGGCAATTCGGAGTGTCACAAAAGCTAAACTAACTAAAATTAATGCCATCCTTTTTATTCCCATCGCTATGAAAGGGCCGGCAACATTTTTGGTTAGTTAAGTTTAGCTTTTGCGATACTCCGAATTGCTTCTAATTTCACCTTAAAAATTTCTTTTTAGTTTGCAGCGTTATTAGAACTGCACAATTTGTAAAACAACTTGCATTCATTCATTCTTTTGTTTGAAGTCACCGTGAAGATACCAAAATTGGGAATACCTAAAGAACCTACGCCTATGTATTTTCTATAATATGATATTTTCATACTTTTAGAAATACCTATGTAAGAGTGGGATTGAGCAACCAAGCCATATTGTGGTAAAAATATCAGATTGAGTACAGGCGGGGAATTATTTATTGGGTTTGTTGGAATTTACAGAGGTTGTATTCATTCATTAGTTACTTTGAGTGCACGCTAGTACCGAATATCAACAAAGACATATGGGATAGTCGACGTATTGTATGTAGTTGCTATTATTTATTCGTTAGTATTGAAAATCAATAGATTGTTATTGTAAGATAAAGGATACCCGACGTGGAACAAAATATTAGGATTAATTTAGTTGTAGATATAATAATGCTAATGCTGTGTATGCATTTATTATTATTTGTAATTTTATCTAAATATTTCGTGTTTTGATGCCGGTATGTAAGGCCAAATAAGTTTTCTATGAATATATCTTATTTATTCAATTCCTAGGCTTCTACTAATAAAACGAATGTTCATTAAAATATTTACGATTTTTTAAATCTTAGATGCAAATACTGATGTTTTAACATCGAAACCTTATCTAACAGCTTGTTTACATCTTTTTAAAATAAGTTTTTTGATGTTTTTTTTAATAAGCTTGTGTAATAAGTGTTTTGTAAATGTAAGCTCACAAAGTAATCTTCACTTCTATATACCTATTATAATATCATAAAATAAAATGCTTTATGTCTGTAGGAGACAATCTCTGGAACCATTTTCTCTTAGGTTTTAAAAATTATGTCACAGATTGGTTATTTTTTAATATTATTGTTAAAAAAGATTGAATCCTATAAGAATCTCTATGCGAGTAAAATCGTGGGTCGCAGCTAGTTAAATAAGTAAGGCGTAGTTTAGTAAGGGCGCGTCTGTGTATAAGCTTCGGACACGAGAGTGTGATGTGATCGGCACAAATCTCTAGGGAATTCACTAAGGCCTTACAAGGCAACGAACAAGCTCACGTGTTAGTTATCGGACTATCAGTCCTCGTTAGTTACAGTAGTACGTTGACAGTAAATTATTTTTTCAAGCACGTTTTAATCTAAAGTACCTATGTGGTACCTAAAAATATAAGATCCATAGTTAAAAATGATAGATCCGTTAAATTTCATATCGTCTAAGATTTCGGCCTAACTTTTATATTTCGTACTCGTTTGAAGTCCAGTAGCCCTAACATGCGCAACGTGTCGAGACGAAAAACGAGATATCTTGATTACGTCAAACTACTCATAACTTGTAGGTGACAAAAAAATACGATTTCGAGAAGATTTGCTGTGTTGCCTCGTGTTGCGCATGCTAGGCCCGTAGAGCTATCACATATCTGCGTATGGGACGCCAAACATTAAGATTTAAGGGCATGGCAAAGTTCTCTTCAATATACTTACTTACTCCTGTTTTAATAAGGAAATTGCTAAGGAAATAGTAGCACTAATTCGTAGCTTGTAAGCTGCGTTCAACATCGTGGCCATTTGGCGACCATGGACCTCTGGGAATAAGCCCACCATCAACTTTAGAGACATCCATCCAGCACGGTGTGCCACTTGAGAGTATAATGTGCTTCCACTAATCGTTGAAATGTTAAATGTTTATGCACGTATAGTGGATTTAGACGTGTTTTCTAAATTGACAGAGGTCGAAAACCTAATTATAATTATATAAAATTGTCATTATAGGACATACAATTGTTGTAAGGAAATATGAATGTTAAGCCTGAGCGTTTGTGTGCATTTAAATAAATTGTATATTATGTTATTCGTAGTGGTGCATGCTACATAGTTTAGTACACTGCTGATCGGGATTTATTGTTAACCTAGTAAATTCAGTTTGAAAAAGGATTCATTACAATCTGCGTAATCTATGAAAAGATGTTACTAACCAATAGTATGATTTTCAGGCAGATTAATAACAATGTAAATGTTGATGTATCAAAATATTTAAAGGAAACTCCGATAAAATATCTCAATGTTTAATGCAAAATTGTTTTTATAAAATATTTCCTGTTACTTCATTGCTATCTTATAGTATTTATCACTTAAACTTATTTATTATTACAGATAGTCAAATGGCACCATTGTAGTCTATATTATCAGAATGGTCTACCTACTTAGAAACGGTTACATTTGAACAAGGTAGTTGCTCATAATTTCAAGAAAGACTACAATTTGAACGGACAAATTGTGTTAATTCTTGTTGGAATCAGTGTCTCTTGAAGTCCTGAACAAGTGATTATCTCTAAGCACTGCATCACTGAGTTCCAAGTCATGTTTTTAAACAACGTTCACGATAATTGTAGGTTCTTAACATATTTTGAAAATATAACAATGATTCCACTATGGCAACGCCCTTATTCGAAAATTTTTGATAATATTGGTGTCATTTCAGATGTCGCAAAAACTAAACAACTAATTTGACAGCTGCACTAAATTGTTGCCATCCTTTTTATTTCGATCGTTACGAAAGGGACGGCAACATTTGTATTACTGTAAAATTAGTTTAGTTTAGTTCTGGCGAAATCTGAATTGACTCCATTGTTTAACTAACTAAACTATGTTTACTACGAGTATGTAGATTGTAGGTACTTACTTGATTTTATACATCTTATCTAATTGAAAAATAATTTCACTGCCAGAAAGTGGTGGTTTATTTATTTAATTTATTTAAAAATCGATTGAAAGAAGTTTTAAATAAAACATATCTAAGCCTTTGCGTTCACAATCAAACTAACGTTGCCTCATAGGAATTTTAGCGCCAAATTATTGTAATGTTTATATCTTTGAACTTTTTGAAGAGTGGTAAAGTGAAGGTTTGTTGTTATTCGTATGAGCATAGTGATGTACATATCGCCCTGTTGTCAGGATAACGTTTGCACTAGGAGAGTATTACGGCGAACGAAGTGTTTCAGATATTCGGAAGTAACCAATTAGTTGAATTTAAACCATTATAATCAGTCAGTCTTAATGTTTACAAATAAATTATTATTAACTGTTAAAGGTGTAACGCGCATGATTGTTATTCGTACTAAACATACTTACAAATAAATGAGCAAATTAAGTTTACTTGGATTTTATTTAGAGCAATGTGTTTGTCTATTATCTATTTGAGCTGTAGGAACTTCATGAGTGCATCGTAAATGAGGCGAGGGCTGGCTTCGCTGTCTGCCGTGTATCGCACTCCTCGCAACGCGCCGTCTTCGTTCCTCACCACGCCGTATTCACCGACAATGAATCCATCGGAGGTCCTCTCCTCCACCCTGTACTTATTGAACTGTCGTCCCTTCACGACGTAGCCGACTTTACAATTCTCTTGCTTGCATTTCTCCGTTGACGTTTCCTGCTCACCGTGAATTCGTCCGTCAGAGAGAACGCTGACTTTCTCGTCTACTTCGAAATTTCTTTCTGGTTGTTGTTGGTGAGAGTTATTTGTGCTCGAATCGGGGTCAGTTGTGCTTATAACAGGGGTAGTGCTGAGAGTGGTCGAGATTGAAGGAGGCGGTGACTGCCACGCCGGGTAAAGAGAAGGAACGTTGGGCTTTAAATGTAGAGATGCAGGTTCGCTGTAGAACTTGGCTGGTTCGCTATAAACCTTAGCGGGCTCACTGTAAATCTTTGCAGGTTCACTGTATATTTTCGAAGGTTCACTGTATATTTTCGAAGGTTCGCTATATATTTTTGCTGGTTCACTATATATTTGTGCAGGACGACTATAAATTGTTGGACCATCATAGAATTTGTGTTGTTCTTGAAACGACTGACCCGGGCTTACGTATGGTTTTCTAGGGTCGTTGAAACTAGACGTTTTTGGGGCATCGTGCACTATATTAAAACTTATTGTTGTTAGTCTGGTGCTAGACTCCCTTTCGCTCGGTGGTTTATCGTTTAAACCTTGGATGTAGTTTTTTGAGGACGGTGAATGTGCTAGTGACCTAGCCAAAGGAACATTTTCAATGTTTTCATAGTCTTCGCTATGTTTATTTACTAATTCCAATACGGATTTTATTGATGACTCTGCTATGGAGTCATTAATTTCATGCATTTCCTTGTTATATTGTGATTGACTGTAGCTGTCTTTATCGTCGCCATTAAATTCGCTTTCATCGTACAATGTAGACGAATATGAGTTTTCAGTGAATGGCTCTGTAAGCTTTTCATTGTCAGTCATGTTAATATTTAGCCGATCGTCTGCTAATTTTAGAGCTTCATCTAATATAGAGATGGATTTCGATCTAAAATGTTTAAAGTCTTCGGAAGATAATACCTTTTGGGCTTTTTGAATACCTTTTTCATTTGTAATCGTTTGATCGTTTTTCGTTTCGTAGGAAATTCTTTCATCACCATCGTATCGTAGAGCTGATGATTGGAAATCTTCACCGTGTTCTTGAGTAAACGGCTTCGAATCTTTCTTTGCGTTAAGTTGTTTGAGAAATTCTATATTAGCACCTCTCAGGTTCGGCGGTAAATCGGTGACGTCATCGCTGCTTTCATTATTTTCGAATGTTTTTATTGTCGTTTTACTAATATGTTCCTCTATAGGTTCTGTATCAGAAATTAGGGCCAGTTTTCCATTCCCCCTGGCCACTGCTACTGATGACGTTATACGTACAGATATCACTTTTTCGTTTTGGTTCGATACATCATCGCTGGAATGGTTATATGAGAGTGCTTGTTCAGGATTTTTGGTATTGACGGCGTCTCCGGCGGCGGGTCGTGAACACACGTAGCAAAGTTGTACTACCTGGAAAAAGAAACAAATAAACCATAAGCAAAGTTTAAAAGAACCTAACGGTAGGTAACTAGCGGCTGGAGGTCTACCTACTCTTTAAGCCAAAAACGATGCATCGTGACAATCATCGCAGGTCAGCTTATGTTGGTTAATGTTCCGAATTCAGCTTCCACCAACATAAGCTGATCTGCGATTATTGGCACGATGCATCGTTTTCGGTTTGTAAAGTAGACCTACAGGGTCACTTGGTACTTTGCGGAGGTCGAAAATACATTCTATAAGTCGAGCCTAAACAAGTTGGTAAGTAATAGCTTTCCATCAACAATATAAATGTCTGCTCATGACATGTCTCGTGTTGGTAAAGGTCTTGTGAGATATTTATTATGCAGGTTGAATGTCACACGACACATTCCTCTCAGCTGACTCCAGATAGGGCCAGGGGTAGGTAATTGAACGCGGAAATTCGCATTCACTTGACATAAAAATCGATCTGCCCATTCAACTTATTAATTTATATAATTTTATTATTACAGATTATAGAGAAGACGGTCTTTATACCTTATTCAGTATATTTACAGATGAATAAATATCATTGCGGATGCCGTAGATCCTTGCTTTAAGTAAAGGGCAAGTCAAGCCATTACATTTAAAATATTTGTACACTTCATGTATACTTTATGGGATATTTAACGCCAGTTGATTCTCAGAAATGTTACGATAAAAAATAAACGGATTACGAAATAGTAACACGGAAGCAATTTTTTTGTCAGGCCCCTGAACCCTGTAATTATTTACAAAGGTCGATCTATACGAGTATAAGATACCATAGTAGGACCTTTAGATATTTTATACATGGTTTTACATTCATAATTTTGTTCTAGACAATTTAAACTCTAAATACTACTGAACCACTATTTTTGTAAAAATAATCAGGGATACTTTTTTGCAAAAACATAAATCTATGTTTCACAATTAAGAGTACCGTGAAACATGCCAACTTTGCCACCAAGGGTATCTTTGCCCGAAAATCAATTCTTAAGCAAATCTTTAAATTCCAAAAGTTTCGGAATACTATAGTAACATTTATTGACTTAGATAGAAAGTAGGTTATGTGTCTAGTAACACAGTCTATCAGGTGTGTCGCTAACTTCACTCAGTCACTTTTTAGAACTTGTAGAATGTGGTGCGTATTTTCGCGGGCAAATTTTAGTACAAGTTCTAAAGTTAATTGTGCGTGATGGCGAAAACACAGGTTAGTTTAATTTATAATATGTTATACAAAAACACTATAAGAGTATTGTATTTTATTATCATTGCTGAAGGTCTTTTAAAACTAAAGTTATAATGGTGGGTAAAGTTACCCAGTGATGTTGCGATCTACTACTGACAACATTACCCGCCATCAAAATAAGCTTAGGGTTGGCACTTACGAAACTTATTAATTTTATTATTCTATAGTACCTATTATAGTATTACCAGTGATCGGAATAAGTAGATTATATTGGCCTAAACTTCAAGGAAGTTGGTAAAATGTGAATTCCTGCTTAAAATTTAAAAGCGAATTACAATACTTTGCAGAAAAAGAAGAAAAATACGTTAAGATCAATTTACTGAGATGTGCCAACCCTAGTACTTTTAAAAAGCGAAATGCGGTTTGTATGAAAAAGAGGAAAAAAGTTAGGGTAACTTTGCCCAGCCACTTTGGTAGGAAACCTTTCATGGTATCGTTTTCATTTATAAAGTAAACGCCATTTTTGCCAAAATTCTTGTATTGGACTTTGTGCCATCTGTATAGAGGCCTTAGTTGCGTCAAAAATCAATGTGGGTAATGTTGGCAAAAAGTCCAGATAACTTTGCCCGCCATCAAAATGAATAAAATACTTAATTAAATATTGATGAATAATAAAATCTGATAAAATAATACATGCTCATTATCTTTTAATTGCAGATGCTAAAAGAAAATACTTACGTTCCCATAGAAAAATTATCCAAAAATTGAAATTATTTGAAAAATGCTGGCAAAGTTGGCATGTTTCACGGTACTACTCTTCTATTAAAAATTATGACTACCTATTTAAAGAAAGAAAGAAAAAAAGAAAGAAAAATCTTGTTGCGTTCTTACCTACCTCATTACCTTCTCCTTTAAAATCTCTATGTGTACATGCTTTCGGCAGTAGACTAAATAACTGGCTTATTTCCAAAGTGTATTACGATCTTCAGGAAGTTTTCAGTGATTAAAACTTTAAAAGGTAGTTGGTCTATTTAGGTAAATACAAAGTACCTAGGTAGAGCACAGGCCTACTTTATCAACTTTCAGCTAATTTCGTTGCGCGTAGCGTAATCTCTTACTTATCCCAGTTTTAGGTCATCCATCAGCCAGGTCACAAATTAAAATCTCTAAAATTATGAGGAGATTTCTCTATTTCTTTGGCCTAAGGCTCACCTAGACTAAGTTTTGTCCTTGGATGCGGGGATATCGACTAATTAAAGTGTCCTTGCATGACCGCACTATCACAGAATAGTTGATTACCTACCAGAACCAGAAACGGTTGATCAGTTAAGGCTTGACAGGGTTAATGAGGTTGCTAGCTAAAGATAGGATTCGTTGCTAGGCGTTGGCTGTCAGTGACCGCCAGTGTCCTTGTACTGAGCAATCTATATCAAAGACTACACATATACGAGTATGTATCTCACTCACATGTATCTGTAGGTAGGTACAAATACATACGTTTGTCCAGTTATTTAGTCTACTGCCGAAAGCATGTACACATAGAGCTCGGACAGAGGATAAGTATAGCAATCCAACGAGGTAACGCTGCTAGCCTTTTGGGCACTCTACCGGTGGTCCTGACCGGTGGTCGGTGACCTGAACTGTCTTCTATCTTTAGGTCGTCTATATTTTGGATAGAATACAGAGTTCCTTTCATTTATTTAGTTGTTTAGTCTAAGAAGTGTAGGTATTTTTTGTTTCTGTGTGTTTGTTTCTTTCTTTGTGCATAAATAAATAAAGCCTCCTAAGTCTATTTGTAAGCTTGACAACGTGGGAGTAAATTACCCTTTGCCCTCCAATTACAGATGCAAATAACTGTGTAGAATGAAATCAGGTTCTATAATCACAAGCGACAGTACCAAGATTGACTATTCAATAATTTTTATAGTTTATAACGCTTAAATATCGGTAGATTTAAGTACTACCTAAATTCGGAAAACAAACGAATTTTGATAAAAAGAAAATTACAAATGAAAAATCTTACTAAAGGTTTTACGGTTTCGACGGGATTCGAACCAGCGAGATACAAGCGATCAACCTTAAGCCGGGCTGCCTTACCACTCGGACACGAAGCCCTTGACGCCGAAGACGAAACTATTAGTAAGATGATATTTCGGTTAAAGCACCGAAACCTAAGTGTTGTTTAACACTATAATTAAATATATAAACTATAGAAAGAAAATGTAGGTTTGACTTTGAATGAAAACTATCAATTTACGTTAACGGACACGTTAACATTTTTGAAAGTTAACTAAAAAGTTTATCCGTTAATCAAAATGTTCTAAACTTCGTTAATTAACGATTAACGGATTAACGAGTTAATGCCCAGCTATGTTTAACACTGTAAAATAATAAATTAACTATAGATAACAATTGCATCGGCCAAATTAACCGAAAGCCAAGCTATTACCAGCGGAGCTAAGTGACCGCGTGGGTGTTACGATAGCACGCGCTCGACCAGTGGCAGTGAAAAACGAAGGTCGCTAATGTAGTCGACCACATTGTCGTTGAGATAAAGTTCGCATGCACTGCTACTGTATTGTATAACAGAACGAACGAACGAACGAACAGTTACTAGTAGGTATAGATACCTACGTAGTAATAGTATACATACCTATACAGGGTGTTTTTTTTGAGGGCTATTGAGTGGAAGTCTGAAACCGTGAAAGTTATCAAAAAATCTTATTAGATAGATAGATAGAAAACTCTTTATTGTTACACCAAGTTATGCACTAAAACTAAAAACTTAAGAACTAATACAAGGTATTAAGGACTTATCAACGTGCTCGAAGGACTAGGTATTGTTCCGACGACTAGGGGTAGTATTTAGAGTCAATTTTATCTGTGTCCATATTCAAGCGTGAATTTGTCATAAGCGGTGATTCATGAGCATCACTCAGTTTCCATAGGAAATGAAATGGAAAAAATGAAATGAAATATGATCACGACTGTATCCCAGGGAGCGGTAGACATTTCTTTCAGATCTTTTTAGGCAATTTTTAGATCCTTTTGAAGATGTCTAATGGAGTAGTCAGAGGTATGTCCAAATGAAGGTATATTTGGCACATGCCAACACGGCTTTTTCCATACGAACTTTAAAAAAATCGATACTTGACGAGTACTCTAAATACGAGTCTATTTTGTCAAACAAATATAGGTGTAGAATATTCATCATATTATTAATATTTCTTACTTAGCATACATTTTGAACTTACGGCTCGCGGCGCGAACTGCGACGCGAAGTACCTATAGATTGGCTATGAACGTAGTCTGAGATATACCTACATTACTTAATCATTCGTAACATAAACCAAATTAAACCTTCTAATTGAATAAACTAATAACATTTAACACGTCACCGCCTACAATCACTTAAATCAGTCGGCATATGGAAGTGATTAATGAGATCTTTTAAAAAATCACAAATAATTACCTTCCTACAAGATCTATAAGTTCTAGGTAAGTATTTGAAATTATTTTGGTTCTATACATATAAATATTAAGACGAAAAAATGCATACCTACACTTTTTCTTTTCTCTCTATCGACGAAAGATAGATTTACGGCACTTGGTTATGTACTTACATTGCATCTTTATTTGTTTGATGTCTTGAGTGAGTGAGTTTGTTTGAGCAAGTGGCCTCTGGTGACAAAGTTTTCAGTATTTTAAAATTTTCTACTTGTGGCAGCAACCAAGAGAGGTCTACTTATGCCCAGCTGTGGGATGATATGGGCTATTGATAATTATATTTTTTACTAAGTAACCGATTTGGCTCAGAGATTGAAAATATCAAAAAATAGAATATTTAAATAAGAATGGAATATATACAGGTGTGTAAGTAGATACCTACCTACAGACCTACATAATAATAATTCAGTGTATTTTTTCATACAAAATTAATGAGATAACCTACTTACCTACATGGTCTACGAAAGCGTAGCAAGTAACGCGTTGAAGTCTTTTGTTTATAAAATTACCAAAACAAAAATCCCGTTTTGATTCAAATAAAAAAAACAATAAAAATGCCAACAAGTTGTAAATATCAGTTGTAAAGTAGTAAAGGTACCTACCTATTTTAGTAACAGCACAAATATAGAAAGGAGTTATTTATTGAAGACCTTACCTCTAAGTTTGGGAATAAAAATAATTCAAATTATCAATTTCATGTAATTAGGTTAGGTCTAATATTTCTTACAAATACATAGTAGTTTGTCAGGTGTACAAAAGAGGACACGCCTTTCGTACAGAAAAAATAGGTACCTACCTAAGTAGTAAGTAGGTAGATACCTCTGTTTCCGATGCATAGAAAATTCATAAACGCGCGCAAAGCAGCAGCCAAAAGCTAGTTCTTGAATACTGCTTGGTACTGCTGAGTAAAATGTGGCCTTAAGCGACGCAGTACGACGACCACAATCAATCTGATATTGGGCTTATAAGCTTCCCACAGCTCAAGTAAATATCTGCTAAACCTTTTCCCATCTCCATTTATTCATAAGAGAGTAATGAAAAGCACAGCCTGGCAAAATTGATAATTACCTATGTTGTACGAGATTGATCGCAGAGGTATGTCTGTGTAAATCATCATCCGGAGGAGAAGAGAGTAAGAGGTCTTAAATAAGGCAGGGCTGTTCCTAAAACAGCTTAGCTGCAAAGGCAGCCAGTAACTAAGGTAACAAACCTAGCCTTTTCTATACTAATATTATAAAGAGGTGAAGTTGGTTTGCTTGTATATTTGGGATAGTCTCCAATACTACTAATCCGATTTAAAAAAATATTTCACCGATGTGTAGCATCCAATGGACTTTCCGAATGTTAGGCTATATTTTATCAAGGAGGTACCACGCAAGCGAAGCCGCGGACGAGGAGTAAGCTAGTTTTAAATAAATATATTTTTGTCATGTTTGCCCGTAAATAGTTCTGGATCATTTATCAACTTTTTTGCATTGCCAGACAAAAAGTATTGAAGTAATTAAAGGCGCGTGAACTTGAGATCTGAAACAGAATCCAAGTTTCGCATTTTACCTTTACCGGCGCACAGGGCGAGGCGGCAAACCAGTTCTCATTCTGATTTACCAGATCGTGCGGTATTTTAAACTCGAATGCAAATACTGACCCATGATAAAGAACTTGAGACGACAAAGAAGTACTTGTGTTTGCACTTACTGTAATTTATATCGCTGATGATGTCCCTGCGCTTTATCATAATAGAAAATGAAAAGTCTTATCAAAATGTTAGATTTCGACGGTATTCGAAACCACATTACCTACAAGCGATCTTCCTTCTTCATTGTTTCTTTTTTTTTTCATTTTACCCTCTTTTGGACGGTGTTCTTGTGTGGTCGGGAGCTGGTTGCGCCACCCGTGATCGGAAATCGACAGACCGCGAAAATTCCTGACGCTGCGGCCTTCTCCACTCCCTTTCAATGGCTTTATAGTATGTAAAATGTAAATAAAACTTCGCCTTTTATGCCGGAGATTTTGTCTGTTTTATTCAAATAAGTGAATTTGCCTGTTCGGGATTACCTACATTAATAATAATAATGAACTCTTTATTACACCAACAATAGGAATATACAGTTACAGTAAAAACAACTTAATATTAGTATAATGGGCGGTCTTATCGCTTAGAGCGATCTCTTCCAGACAACCTTTGGATGGATAGGAACGGTGATTATAGGTATTTAGTAAGTATGTAGGTACTCATTGGTATTGTTTATCACTAATACTTACTAAACTATACTTTCCTAGTAAGCTTTTTATTATTTTAATAGTGATAGCAATCGTGAGGCTCTTTTTACTTTATAACTTTTCATACTTCGCATTAAATAAAAAATATGCCAAGTGAGAGTTGGGCTCGCATACGAAGGGTTCCGTACTATTTTGTGAATATTTTAAGCGTCTACATAAAAACGGCAAAATAATCACGTTTGCTGTGTGGCAGCCCCCCTAAAATATTTATTTTATTATATTTTTAGTACTTAATAATTGTTATAGGGACAACAGAAATACATCATCTGTAAAAATTTCAACTCTCTAGCTATCACGGTTCATGAGATAGACGGACAGCGCCGCACCGAAACTGCCACGCTTAGAGGCTAGTTAGGAGGCAAGCTTAGTTGTAAAAACGCTTAGATACATAGTAGCTATACTGCCTGGCTACAAAGCTCGTCTCTTGTTTCTGAAGTGTTGTTGTAGAAAAATTGCTTCTTGCTGAAAGCATTATCCTCAAATTTCCGTCAATTAATTTACCAAAGGTATCGAACATGTTCGGTACATGATAACATTATATGCGATAATTTTTTTGCTATGAATCTTATGACGACATGTGATCATTAACAGCCATACCTACATTTCCACACAATACATACGGACTTAGGTATAAACACCTACTTGACTACCTGACTCAATTTCATAAAAACATCAGGAAGTGGACTAGACTCGTTTCGCCCTCAACTGTAGCAAATACGCGATCCAGTTTGCTTAAAGATCACTCTGACATTTATTATGCGTTATTGATGTTTTCTTTTTAACCATCCGTTTATATACGAAGGTAATGTGACCGTACGATCTGTAGCAGGTAGGTACTTCAATGAAAAAGTATTAATATAACAAACGAAACAGGATAACAACTCAACTACCAAGGCACAAATTATATTTTAATACAAATCCAAGTCCTTTGAAGATAGGGTATAGTCATTGTCACAGGTTGAGCTTCTACATTCTACGTTAACCTCACGGTCCGGTCAAAAGTATTATGTTGGTCATATGAGAAGGTACATTTGTTTGGTACAATTATTGTACTTATCTCAGAGGAAAGTGCATGTAAGCGGTCAGCGGTAATAAAATAATGAGCAATAAAATGGGTTTCCATTCCATATTAACATTAAGAACATCTGCTACATTTATATGAACAGCATATAATCAGTAAATTAGTTAATTTAAACATAGGTAAGTGAAAAGCCCATTTATGTGGCAAAATAGCATAAAAAGGTTTTGTAGGCAGGAACCCATAATTCATAAAAATATGTCTACCGCACCGTGGGAATACAGTCGATTAGCATATTTTATTTTTTAATTTGATTTATTTTATAAATAATAAGAATTATCCGCCAACTCCCGTGAATAACTTTTAAAAGTTCCATCCCGTGAGTCCTACCTAACCGAACCATTTAAAAAAAAAATCTAGTGATTACAAGCATAAAAAAAACAAAAATATAACGTTCTTATCAATGAAATTAACATACCGACAGGAAGTTAAGCTAATGTATCCCTACTTGGGTTGGAGGTAAGTTACAAATAAGTAGTAATTAAGATTTCAGAACAAGAATACTCGACGAGATATGTATAAATTTTGATAAAACTTGAAATACTGGAAGAAGGCTAATTTTAATTACTTGTTACAACAAATAGGTAATTGACCAAATCGTTCTAAACATTAATAACTGCTGTATAATTAGTGAATGTGCATAACTCAAGCCAAATACTGCATGTGAATGTATTTAAAGCACGATTTAAAGGCAACCTTGCTTTGTGTCATAAATAATTACGAACTAAGCAGTAATAATGTGTTACTTTACTGGTTACCTTCCAGCTTCCTGTCGGTATGTTAATTTCGTTGACAAGAACGTTATATTTTTTGGGTTAAAACAGAAGTATGAATACGATGTTGAAAGGCTATTTTTTACCCAGCTGACTGTGAAGTCACAGGGTTGAGTATCACGCGTTTCTACTTAAAAACGTTTGTATGTGCTATACAGTACTTGTAGTCAATACCTACTGGTGTACGTCATGGCTTATCTAAGTACTTATTATTCGGGACGTCACTCTAGCTAGACGAGACGTCATCCATTTGTTTATTTTTAACACAATAATCCAGCTACGTGCTATTTTAGTAGGTATAAGCTACACCAAGAGCGAGACTACATCCAAAACAATGTGCCTAAAGTCAATTGAATAATAAAGTTATGGATATCAATACGTTCACGCCTCTACACAAGTCCATGTTGAACTTTAGTGGCAATTAGCGTATTAAACCACATATACTTATAGCATTTACTTTAAATACCTTCCTTTGTGGTAATTTGTAGACCGAGGCGAAGAAACAGTTGGTAATCGTACCGGGTACCCACGATACAGATTTTCTTTGGTGTGGGCACCACAATCAAGCGCTCTTTGTAATATCAAACAGTGTTACTCGTGATTAGATAATAATATTGTATCTTGTTTTACTGAGAATTATGCTTGTTTTACTGAGAAATACATATATATTTTCATTTTTTTCATTAAGTATATCCTATTAAGAGCCGTGTTGGCAGAGTGGTGAGTACCTTGACTTTCGTTCAGAAGGTCGTGGGTTTGACGAAACGAATATCTATAGATGTTTCGTTTCGAAATATTTATTATGCACTTTATGAATACGATCTTTAAACGGTGAAGGAAAATATCGTGAGGAAACCCGCTGCTTACGGCCAGTCTCAATAACCTAAGTTTTATATCCTATGAGTATTATAAATATGGAAGTTTGCGAGTTTACTTGTTTGTTTTCCAATTACGTCGTTAGTTGACTGATTTGGATGAAACTTAGAATAGATCTTGGCCTAGAATAGCCTAATAGGTTATTTAAAATGTTTGTACAACGCGAGTGAAGACGCGAACAAAATTATTAGCGGAAAGCGGAAAGCTATTTATTAGATGGTGGGATAAGGTAAGGGTATCTTTATTACATTTTCTATACAAAAGACATAAACGCGCCTGCTGCTACGAAAGTCTAGTCATGCTGCCAAACTAAAATGTATCCTTACTCATTAAAAAGTTCATATTAAATGGGACAAGTGCGAGCTACACTCGGACTTGAATGCCAGGCAGTAAATTTAAAAGATATTTTTACTGTTCGTAAATAATTTTGAAAGGTTAGTGATATTTTTTATGTTGTTTTTTTATATTTTATAACAAATTAACTCCGTTATTCATATTGGACTAAGTAGTAAACTTATTTTAGCAGAAACGGATATTAAATCTATTGCTATCTCTTTTCATTGCCATAAGAGTAACAAGATCAAAACATTATTTAAATCTATATTAAATTGACGAATCTTTATGAATTAAGGCCTTTCTATGTACCTATATTAAAGCGTTGTTGTGTCGATTTCCACTAATATAACAAACGTGAAAGTTTAAGTATGTAGGTACCTACCTAGTAGGTATATAAGACAAGAGTGTTTCAGCCAGACCTCAATTAGGTACATTGGACTGATTTAGATCAAATTGGGATTAGTCGTAGATCGTGGCCAGGTATAGCTTAAAATGAGCTCTGGTGTAGAACCCATATCACGGAATTTTCATACATATACCCGTGCCCGACTCGGAGTGGATTAATTAAACTGTTTTTTCAATCAAGTTTTGTGAAATTGTAGCAAGGTCTTGACTTTGGATCTAAGTACTTCTACCTACTAGTTTTTACTAGTGCTAGAAACTGGCAATATACTTGTATACTATAATCACCAGACTACATAGGTACCTACTATTGAACTAAATATCTAAATTATCTTGGAACAAAATCCTACCAATCAATCTAGGAATCTTAGGTACTTATTCATTATTTCCTAGGTCATTCGAGTAGGCTGGAAATTATCAGACTGTAAGTAATTCAGATCATACCAGAACATAAATCCATATCAGGTTCCTGTTCATTTCGCTGGACACCGCAGCGCTTCGGATCTTCTGAAACACCTGCAACCTATTGTATCGATAAAGACATGTCCACTCTATCCCTTATTGTTTTTAAGAACATCTTTTTATTTCGAATTTTAATTTTACTGATGGCACTATTCAGCGGCTCTTGAAACTCTGTAAAACTAAGCGATATCTTCTCATTCGATTTGGATAGTGATCAAATAAGCGATTCGCTTCTAGTACACGAGTGATCTGCGCGCGCGCCGCGGGTAACTACGCTACTCAACAGTCTTGGTGACCTTAGCAATTATGAATTTATTTTATTAATGCACTTTCTTATGACGCGGTTACAACGAGCTCACGACATAACTGGCCCGACTTACATCTAAGATGAGACAAAGAACTAGATAAATAGTTTATATTTGTATTGCACATAGTTATAATCAACTCTATTTCTTTGAGAAAAGAGGAGAGAGATAAAATCAGTAATTAAATTAGAAGATTGTGACTTTTTAGTTTCCGTAATAGGGATCATGGACGGGTTGTTGTGTTCCATAATGTTGTGCGGTGTACTGTTGTGCAGATGCAGTATATTGCGGTGCGGGTGCGGCTGAAGGGTGATGCGGGTGCTGCTGTTCATATTGCGTGTATGACGATGACGGCTGAAAAAGACAGTGTGCATCAGCTCATGGCATTTGTACCGGGCTCATAGCAAGTACTGGCTGATGATAACCCATTCCCGGCCCGGCTCCGGTGCTAGGGCCATGGCCGAGTACTCGCTACTAGACGACGCGCGTCTTGGGCGGTAAACGGTTTTCCCAAGTTATGATAGGACGGAAATTTTAATGCATGAAGTCACATGTTCTATATTACCTTCAACAAAAAGTTTGTTATAGTTTATCTGATTCACCAAAAATATTGCATTTTACAGTGTTTATCTTGTACCTATTCTGGGATGTAACCGCAATCTAAGTAACATAAGCATTAAATTGCTTAGCTTGGGACAAGATGACGCTGTGTGAAATGTCCAAGGATATTTATTAAGTAGTAGGTACCTATATATTTTGCACAAAGTTAAACTCTATTGGATGCAAATGTTATCAGAGTACCTGCCTACATCTGCCTTCGTAGATACTGGGCAAGTTCCATGACAATACAAGGCTATAATCATTATTCAAATATCAGTAGATTCCGACGTGTATCACAACCTTGTTTGAAAGGATATCAGATGTTGAGAATTTCTAAGAAGTAATCGAAGCGCCGCTAGCAGTAATGCTTTGTCTACAGAATAAAGACAAATATAAAAATAATAGTGTAAAAAATATAAGCATAAGTAGGTACCTAAGCTTTGTGTAAACAGCTACATATTTCAGGTTAGGATAAATCAAGGTACAAAAATCAAAGCCCTCTTCTGTCTCTCTGTTTGCGATATACCCAAAAAGTACTGAACGGATTTCCATACGATTTTCACCAATAGACCTACATGCGAAAGGTTTTTAAGTGTTTAATTCGTTAAGTTTCTATGTAAATTAGACCCGTCCAAAATCAGTGTGGGTCGCTAATTAAAAACTATTTACGTTCATTCTTGTAATTTTAAGAGCAAAGAGAATAAAAGAGCTAATTTACTTTAAATGCTCTGTCATAGATAAACCATTATCATGCTACGGAGCTTCGCACAATATAAAAAAACATATATGGTAAAGAATGCCATAAATAATAATACAAATGGAATAAACCTCGTCATAATGCTGTCTTAGAAGGATTAGAATTTTTAGTTAGTAAATCCGTAGTTTTATTACCGTGCGTGATTCGCGCCTATTTGCAATTTTATGCGACGAGTTATCAAATAACACGTGTGGATAATAAAGAAAACATATGGTTTTCCTCGGCATTTATTCGTATTATTTATCAGTGTAGGAACTTCCGATTGGGAAAATTGTATATTGGAGTATTCATTATGAATAATAATAAATATCCTTGGACATTTTACACGGCGTCATCTAGTCCCAGCTAAGCAACTTAACGCTTGTGTTATGGTAACCCGATGACTAATATAATACCACAGATAAAAGATAATACTTAGATACTTTTTTTTGTAAATACATACATAATATAGATAGAAAAACATCCAGACCCGGAACAAATATCTGCAGAACATGCAAACATTTGTCCCGTGGCAGGGATCGAACCCGCAATCTCCGCGTCTCTGGTGGGCATTCGCCCACTGCGCCACAGAGGTCGTCATTATTTAGGGACATCGTTACTCAACATAATGTGCTTACGTTTACATAAACTTCTAGGGCTAAAATGGCTGTTACGCAATTTGTTTTATAAATAAGTTATATTAACACTAAATAAATGTAATATAAATGTTTTTAGGGTTTGCATAATCTTGATTTTAGCACAAAACCCAAATAGAAAAATAAAATTACTACTAGAATTTAAAATTTGATAGGTACAGTACGCAATGATGCCCAATCTCGTCACGAGACGTATTCTACTGTGTCTAGTGAGAGAGTTATAGCAAATAAATTAATTGCGTTATAGGAAAGGTATTTGCTTAGCGACCAATTTACCTTCATAGATAAGACAATGTTACAAAAATATCTTACTTGATAGTTGTACACCGGTTTCGAATCGACTTCCACATGCTGATGTTTCTTCAGCGGTTTCAATGAGTGCTTCAACAACTCTTTGACTTGCATCTTCGTCAACAGTAAGTTTGCCGCTAAAGCCTTGTCGAAGGCTTTCAACTCTTTTAACTTAGCCTTCAAAGCCCACATCCCATCTTTTAGCAAGTCCAGCTTACCAATCGGAATTTCATTGTCGTAGTTATTGTATGTATCATAATTGTATGGCGTGTCATAGCTGTATGATGGATTGGCGTTATTGTAAGAGGGGTTTTCATATGGATCGTAGGCAGCTTTGAACAGCATCTGATCATCTTCGTCCAAGTCTTTGAAGTTCGGGACATTTCGTGATAGCACTAGAAACGAATTAGTTAATATTATTATTTATTTTTCTTTTGAAAAATATTAATTAATGCACAATTACAAGACCACGTTTTGCAAAGATGGTCGATATGTTTAAGATTTTTAAATTCTCATAAACATATACAATTCTTTTTTGAAAACGTTATCTTCCATCATTTCATTGATTTAACGTTCAACATTTTAAAACTGTATTCGTAATGCCGCCGTCACATACCTAGTCTAGTTTTAACGGTTTCAAAAACTGCAAAGCCACAAAACTCATTAATTTTACCTCGAACGAGTAA
Organism: Xanthorhoe designata; assembly: GCA_963582015.1. Taxonomy (NCBI): domain Eukaryota; kingdom Metazoa; phylum Arthropoda; class Insecta; order Lepidoptera; family Geometridae; genus Xanthorhoe; species Xanthorhoe designata. The sequence goes on from OY757039.1 coordinate 8,993,249, forward strand.
TTAGTGAAAACAGGACATACCAGAACAGACCAGAACAGCGACACAAATTATTTTGACGAACATTTTAGAAATACGCAAGCACTTTTATGATTATTCAATCTGCAGCAACTTGAACTAAGGATGTGAACTATTAACTAACTACCCTCAAAGTATTATTTTATGACCGGGGCCGGGGTCAGACAAGAAGTCTTTGCGAGGGACGATTTCGACGTCTAGAGAGTGAGGAAAAATATCGACGAAGGACAAAGATTTTTAACTGATCTTTAAGAATTTTACCCTTTAAAGTATGCATATTCTCTGTATTGATTGTGTCTAACCTTAACCGTTAACCAACAAAAAAATAATAGTAACTAGGTAAAAGTACTCGATGTACAATTAGTTATATACAACATTTAATTAAGGTATATTTTGTAGTAGGTACACCATATATACATTACACATACGATATTCTACATATATCGTATAGAATCGGCGTCTATTTATAACATATTGTATATGGTCTTAGACTTAGGCCGGTATTCAGAGACCTGACTCAAGCGTCGATTTGAACTCGGTTCAGCGGAACTCTGCTTAAGCATTGATTCGTTGCTTAAGTATCGTTTGTATTCAAGAACGTTGCTTGAGTAAATGCTCAGCTAAATCGAGTCTCAAGTGTCGATTCCTTTTTGTTTATGAATTCAGTCTGTTCTCATTTACATTTTTAATTTATTTTGTACTTCCATTTCGTTATACGCAGAAATTCAAAATGCCTGGATGAAAAATTAATGGCGACTCTCGAAAGTGAAGTAAAAATAACGTGTAACGGAACGACTTTAGAAAACTGACAAATTCATTCATTCATACGTCAGTCGTCAAGCAAGTCAATCAAATTTCAACAATCGCAAATCGCGGGATGAAAATGTGAAATCAATGAATTTATTTTTACGCTTTGACCAAAGACTGCTTGGTTATCGGCGGTAGTGCTTCTTGCCCTGGTCTGATGCATTATGTAGTGTTTGTAGACACAAACGTTGTGGAAGATAGCACCAGCACTCGTTGAAGATGACGAGACACGAAGGATCTCTCTCAACAAGCTTAGCCTGGACATGATCTAACGATTAGCTGTTTCCCGTGACTCCTATAAACTTTATTTAATACGTTTGTGTAAAATATTAAATAAAAACATTATGGTAGTTTTGTCAATATATTTTTTATTTTACCCCAGCCAAACCAAATGTGTTTAGGTTATGTACGTAGGTAGAATTTTCGACATAAATAAAGTAGGTAAGTAATCCTTATGAGTACCTACCTACCAAGACTAAACTAATAGTATTCTTTTATCTGTGCTAATACTAACTATAAATTCACAAGTCCTTATAACATTTGTCTGTATGAAACAGAAACAAGGTCCCCATGCATATTTTGAAGTCTTGTCTTGTGTGTCCGTTATTCTAGCATGCTTAGATGACCTCGAAAATACAACGAATCGAATATATTATCCACTTTTACTGAAAACAAAACAAAAATGCTATCTGAGTAAATGCTCAAGCGTGGTCCAGACCACTCTCAAGCATTTACTCAGATTCCTTTGAAAAATGTCAAACTCAAGCATCGATTTCATTTGATTGAGGTTTTTGAATAAGGAATTACTCAAGTGAACTCGACTCAGCTGAACTCGACTCAGCTGAACTCTGATCAGCAAAACTACTCTCAAGTAACGTTCTTGAATAAGAAACGATACTTAAATCGACGCTCAAGCACAGATCGACGCTTGAGTAAGGTCTCTGAATACAGGCCTTAGACTATTGAAGGACTTTGTTTTTTGATAGATGTTTATCCAATGGAAACATTCCAAGCAACTTGCATAAGTAGATACATTTGAACAACATTCAGAAAAGATATACCTACTTTAGTAACAGGTAATCTGTGGAACCACCGAACCAATTTCAGAAATTCATTCACCGATTGAAAGTTGCACGTATGAGTAGGTATATCAAACCGCGGACCGGTACTAGCAAAACAAATTTTCTATAGTCGTTGGTATATTTCATATGTATTAAAAACATATACAAAACTTCGCAAGCGTTTAGGTACTGATCATTTATATAGCTGAATACATACTCGCTTATATTTTTGAAGAATGTCGTAGGTACTTACACCTTTTTTTAAATTTGTTTATCGTCCACTCACATTTTATACAAGATCGAAACTACAGAGTGTTTTTAGCCAGAGCACACATACCTATTTCAAAAAATAAATTACAGGATAAGTATAAATTAAAAATAAAATACAGAAAGGCATTCGTATTGCCTGACTCAATTATTATTATTCGAATTAATTTATCTCTCAGAAAACACTCATCCTGTATGAGTGCCTAAATAGTTTTTACTAACTAATAATGTCCACACTAAGTGGGTAAGTATGGAAATTAGATTAGTTATTTTATTGGGACCAAAAAATAAAGCAATCATGTTTGTCTATGTACATAAATAATATATTTGGTTTTCCTTAATTAAGTTATCTAATGACTACTGTTCCGTTACTTGATATGTAATTTAAGGTAATAACAATCTGTTACGGACTTGCAAATTGAGTTATATCGAAGTTTGAACAACATTAAAACATTAACGCACATAAATAACCTACACGAGTATTTTGTTTATAATAATTACAGCTTTGCAAGATAATACACAAACTCAGAATGAAGAACCAATAATTTATAATTAAGTTTTAATAAGTAAGTAGGTAATACATAATAATTAAAAACAATATCAACGCAGCTGGAAGACTAAAATAATTTTGATTGAATACAACAATGCTATTTAAAACTATATGAGTATATTATTTATTGATAATATATAGATGGACCAATCTAATCTAACCTTAGTAATTTAATCAATGATTAAAAGTGCAATCTAATTCATAAACATCTAAAAGTGGAGTTATTTTATTTTATAGATTTCCTTATTGTAATAAAATTCGACATAAGGCGGGCGGGCCGATGCTCGCATTACAAACACAGAAAGAAATTCATTATCTGATAAGTACCTACTACCTATTTCAGAATTTGGGTCAAGGCTGGTTTTAACGTAAATCGATTATTTAAATTACAGCGATGTACAGCTTTATAAGAAACAGTTCTAAATTCAGATAAGGCAAAATCGTATTTTTAATATCATTGGTCCGTAGTGGGCTTCAGATGGTCACTGCGGACTTATGCAAAATACCTACATAATAATATAATACATATAATACAGTACCTAAGTTTAATGGAAGAAAGAACAATTTTGTTTTGCTTCCATGCAACCATCATTTTATCTTGACCTAAGTAGGTACCTACAGATTTTTTTTGAGCTGACTGATGTCTCTATTTGAGAATAAAGCTTTATGAGTTAGGTACATAATTTATGATAATATGTAGGTACCTATAGTTCAATCCAACGACAAAGGTCAGTAATTCAGTGTCAAATATTAGCAATAGGAAACGCTTTCTTTATGTAAGGCCCTCGGATTGACCCTGACTGATACTGATCGGAATGTGCTTGGCACCAGGGTCGGACTAAAGACGAAGAAAAGGGGCAAATATTAGTTTTAGTTACTCAAACTTACCTTTAATCTCACGCTGTGAAAACTAGCATGAACTTTAAACCTATGTGGAGATGTTATCTTTTAGTATACCGGTACTATACCGGTACGGTATAGTAAACACATGGCATAAAGCTTCGGAATTATACATTTTTAATAATATGCCTAAATATTATGTGGTTAAGTATTAATAAAAAAAAACATCTTTAATACCCGTCAAACATTTCTCAAAATAATGCTAGATTTAAATTATTATTTCAGTTTTGCTTATTTTGATTTAGTTTCAAAAGATAAAGATAAAGATCATTTATTTGCATAAACATGTGTAAAAATAACTGAACAAAAGTTTAGAATCAATGTCATTATAGCAACAATGTCATCAGTGTTTAAGTTGGAATTTAGCCTGGTTTATTACGATTCAGAATCAGATATTGCTATAATTATCCTTAAATGCATATGCAAACGCGTACTTATTTCTGGGAAATACGCTTCTATTAAAACAAATATTCTCTTGGATTTCGTTAAAGGGGAATACCAACCACAAGTTTTATATAAGTACGTACCTATAATATACATTCCATTAATGGTAGTAGGTACCTGTATAAAAGAAGCTGTAAAAATAGAGTACCTACCTAAACATGAAATTTGCCTCCTCAAGAGAAAATCTCCGATATGTAAAAGATGGGTGCAGTATGTATTTTTACTACACAGTGTAGGTAAGCACCTACTACCTAATTGTAAAGTAAAAATTGAATAATCAAAAATTACACAAGAAATGAATCTGAACTAAACTTATTATAAGTAGGTACTTAATAACATACCTACAAGAAAATACTCACGTACCTACAAAATATTATCAATTTGGGTACCTACCAAAAATGTTTCGATTCATCCGGAGAATCTTCATCTGGGTATGAATTTATGGTTTAAGGATTTTGTTGTGCAAATTAAGTAGTTGTTTCGTCTGAATAATTATTAGTGAACATGATAATAAATAAATGATAGGTTGTTGGTTTGGTTCCTTGTGGTTCGGAGTCCGCGCCTGTCTTCAGGCACAACATTTAGTTGCATTAGAAGCGAGCGCGGCGCCGCGACTGTCACAAGCCGGCGCGGCTCTTGTACAAGTCATCCTCGAGGTCGAATGGGATCGGGTCCGCGTAGCCTGAGTCATCGTAGCGCAAGGACCTGAAATTATAAGTCGGATCACAACGCAGATCTATCTAGACCCCTTATTATGATAACTATAGAATCTATATCTATACCAATATTATGAAAAAGTAAAGTTGGTTTATTTGTTTATTTGTATGTTTGGGATAATCTCCGAAACTACTCATCCGATATTAAAAATTATTTTATCGATGTGTAGCATGGACTTTCCGAATGAACATAGGCTATATTTTATCAAGGTACCACGCGAGTGAAGCCGCGGGTGAGTAAGCTAGTATAATATAATTTTATTGTACAGTCGCCTGCATAAGATGTACGCATCCAAACGCTCCAAAATTATGTAACTATCAACTAGTGTCATTATCATCTATACATTTTCAATAAAAAAGTAAGTATGAATTTAAAATGTAACACAGAAAAAAAATAAAACATTACAATGTACGACTTTATTGCTGAAAGCGATTTCTTCCAGGTAACCTTTGGATTAATAGAAGTTGTTGTTGTTATTGCATTATGAAGTTGTTTCTATTTCAAGAACAATTAAAACGTTGGGATTTTATTTATTTAAATTTCATAATAATCTCATATACATTAAAATACCCAGACGTAGAATAAACAAACATAACGTCACTGGAAATATCACTTAACGTAAGGGACATTTTGTCGAAAATGAGTTAAATATGCAATTCGATCTAAAATTCGACGCTCTATCGACTGGCATACTCAGAATTTTGATATCTTTAAAAAAATGTCCCTTACATCACATTTTTTTAGTAAGTTCTAGACAGATTAGTCATAAATATTTAACGTAACGGACTTGTAAGTATCTTTAAGATTTTTTTTGTCCCTTACGTTAAATTCACTTGGAGTCATTGTATGCTTTTGACTAAATCCAACGGCTTTTTAACGTATAGAAATTGTTCCTTGGTCAACTCCTAATGATTCTGCAAGCTTTTCTTGCATTGGGCACGAGTCTTGATCTAGCAAAGCCTCCAATTTATCAAGTTCATACTCTCACAACTGGTCCTGAGAAGGAGATGTAGGTAACACCTCCTTCTCACTACAGTTACCTACGTACAGTTTTTTTTATTTGGTCTACCTCTACTCTTAGGATATCCAATTCATTATTTATAAAACACAATTCACCAATATTTCTATTCCTCTTCTCTTTATATATTTTTGTTGTTCTGCGTTTAATTGCAAAGCCGTTATGAAACCTCCTGTTTACTCACTAGGTGTCAAAATATATTTTTAGGCTGATTATCTAATATTTATAACCTAATTAGTCTAAAACTGGCATCGAAATAGAAAATTGTAGATCTAATTGGTCAGGTAATTTATATTCTCTTCTCACATACACAGATACGAAAAGGTTTGATCTCTATTCGATAGTAATAAGGGTGATATTACTAGGTTTGTATGTACTTACAACAAATGAAAACTAATAAAAGACCCTTACGCTAAACTTACCTATTACTTTATTTAATATGTTGTTCCTAACATCATCGCAGACTGATTTCACCTTCATTTTGAATAACGTAAGGTACAGCTTTACATTGAATTTTACGGTAAGGGACAGGTTATCTCCTAAACCATAAGTTTTCTCACATTTTTGAAATAATAGTAAGAAAGGTGCTGAAAAACTAAGATACTTTGCTCTTTGAAGTATTCAAATCGGACGTCAGGAAAAAAAGATACAGATCAATTTCCAAAAAAAAAATCTTATTTTGGCTCTCCTGAAAAACAGGGGTTTGTCCCTTACGTTAAGTGATATTTCCATTAATACAACACAAAACAAAGATTAAGAATAGGAATTGAATTGAACCTTGTGTAGATTCAATGCAATTCCAATGATGGTACAAAAGAAGATCCACATTCACTTCAGCTACAAACAAACAACACGACGCGACGTGACATCCGTGTCCGGAAACAAGTTTTTTGCGAGGAATTTCTCCGTAGTTCATTGTGCGATCCAATAAAATCTGTAGGGCCATTACGCATAAATTCAAGATCATGTTACTGTAGAATCGTGATGATATACAATTTATTACTTTGTTTCTGAATTATTTTATCAGCATGTCAAATGGAATTGTTACAGATCATAGCACGTCTCGATTTCAAATCTAAAATCATCAACATCATCAACAGAATTTTAGTTAAGTATATAGCGAAAATAGAATTATTTTCTGTTGTTTTTTGTCATTATGTGAAGTTGGATATATAACATCGATACTATATAATAATGTTATAAAGAGGTAAAATTGGTTTGTTTGTATGTTTGGGGTAATCTCCGAAACTACTCATCCGATTTAAAACTTCTGACACCGATGTGTAGCATGGACTTTCCGAATGAACATAGGCTATATTTTACCAAGGTACCAAGCGAGCGAAGCCGCGGGCGAGTAAGCTAGTTACAAATAAAGTGAAAAGAAAATAAGGCTACCCCTCCGCATGTGTGATAATTTTAATATTAATTTAGTAATATTTTAGAGTTAAAGATAATCAAATAGGTACTTTCTGAATTCTGAGCAATGGATTAAATTCATTTAGGTAGGTACATGTTATATTATTATTATCAGTTTCAAAAATATCTGATTAACCTTTTAATTTTGTTGCTGACTGTAGGGTGGTGTGGTAGCCAGTGAATCAAGTGTACTCAGTGAACCACAGGGCCTACAGCCATAACGTGACGTTGCCAGCTTATACATTAATACACGTTTGAACCGCCTTCTGATGCTAACCTGTCACGTCTAGTCGCCGGCGAACTGTCGCCCAAACCGAGCGAGCTATGAGTAAACTTCTGTTTTCAAGTGCAAAAAGTAAGGAAAAAATGTCAGTATATTTTTCTCTTTACTCAATTTGTTAAAGTCCTAGGAACTGATGTGTTGTTTTTATCTAAAGAATATATTAATTAGCATGGTTTAGATTTATGCTTGTTATCCAATCGCGTTCCTGATAACTGTAGAAATTTTTTAAATATTTTAAAAGGGGTATGGTACACAGTGAAACGTTTTTTTTTTAGCACTCAATGAACCATGGTTAATCGCGTACTACTTTAACAATTTTATATAAAAAAACCCTATTTCTTCTGGTCACACTATAACTTTAGAGATATCACTTAAGATAATTTTTATGATATAAGAAATGTTAGATTAATGATCTTAAAACGATAGAAGATCATAATATAAGAAATATTAGATAGGTAATAAATAGATCATTTAAAAACGATAAATACGCCAGAACTAAAGCCATAAGCCAGAAGTAAATGCTAAAAAACATCTTGATTTATAAATAATTAATAAAAAACACAATTACCTTTATAATGTAACATCCTTCTAGGCTTAAATCATTAATGGTAGAACAACGTTTTATTGTGTACCACATGGTTTACTGACTACCCACCCCCCAGTTCATTGTGTCCCCCTAGGAGTACACAATGAGCCATTTCCCTCTTTTTTTTAAAAGTCTTTTTGCCAAGTATTTATCAGCTAAAAGCTAAAAATACAAATGCAATTTCAAAGTCATTGAAATTTCCTAAGTCATGGGCTAAAAAGTATTGTAAATATGTTACAGAAAAAAAAACTACAGCTCTCTAAACTTTTGGTGGTTCAATGGCTACCACACCACCCTACCTTAAAAAAAGACCAAGAAAAATAACAAATCTTGGTTTAATCGGTGCATCAGATCAGAGGCGCAATGTCATCCTAGAAACATAAGTTCTATTCAACTAAGATGCGCTCGTTCATTTATTTCAATTTGTGCATTGAAGCAACTGTGATAAGTTTATCTTTATGGGAGAATAAATATTTCTATCAGATAACTAATTTATCAATTTATCTCTCCGAAGGAATGTCAAAGAATATAATTTATTGGTCATAACATGGTGTAAATATGTTTAGACCATATTTCGAACAGTTATACCTACTATTTTTATAAAACTGACAATGCTAAACGAGCGCGTTGAAATCTTTTGTATCAAGGGGCATAGTGATGACTCATTGCAATGAATTCTGAACGAGAATTTCAGAAGTTGTTTTTTTTAGCATTTTTAGAGACCGTAGTCCTACGTGTTTGACTGGATACCTCCATCTGTTCCTGAGGAAAAAGGACTTGAATTACGGACACCCAAACAGATGCGTAGACGGACGGCCAACCGAGTGAAATCAGAGTTTGTTTTTTTTCCTTTGAAGTAGGATCCTTAAAAGTGTCTGCTTATAAAATGAATGTCATGCTAGTGTTTTCTTGTACCTACCTGTTATTAACCCCTTTCCGTCCTTGTTTCTTCTTTTGTATTATTTGTTTTAGTTTGTGAGCTAAATAAATGCGAGCCTAGCGCAGTAGCTAAGTCGGCCGCGAATATCGAACGTATGAAAACGCCGGTAGTGTTCACACCAAAAAGCCTAACGGCTGAAATTAATATTTAATCCGACGAACGATCGCAGATCTATCTCCATAGCAACTTTGTTATTCAACACAACTTGTATGGCACTCTTTGGCAGATTACAGCGTTGTTATGGCAATAGATCTGCGATCGTTCGTCGGATTGAATATTAATTTCGGCCGTAAAGCGGTCGCCTAGCGCGGTGGCTATGAGCGGACGCTTGTTAACTACAAGCGTTCAGAGAAATTTTTGGTTGTAATACCTGTAAAACGTCAAAACGCTTCAACCGCCCGCTCGTTCGGTGTGAACACAGCACGCCTAGGCTAGTCCATAGATAATACACTATATAAAAGGTAGGCTAGTCACTAGGCCTAGCCCCTAGTCACCGCGCGTTCAGTGTGGACGAGCACTTACAGTCGAAGTCGCCAGCGCTGGGTCATCGACCGTCATTACTGAAAAGTAGTGGTAATCCTTAAAAATGTCTGCTATATACCTGTCAGGTGTCCTGGTTCTACAACGCGAAGGCGGTGGTGACCGAGAAGATGCCCTCAGAAGTGCCGGGTCGTCATACCGACGCGACACCACCGTGAAGTCGTGGTGAGCGTCTATGAGCTTCTGAAGACGAGACACCATCTCGAAGTCGGAGACCGACGCTGGTACTAGGATGCCTAGGAGCTTCGCGATTGAGTTCCTGGACAAAAAAATAGAAATATGTTAAGTAGACATGCTGTATTGCATTTTACTATTACACAAAACACCCCCATTATTCATAAAGATTTGTCAATTTAACAAAGATTTAAAGAATGTTTTTTTCTTGTTACTCTTCTGGCAATAAAAAGAGAATAGCAGTTTTAGCTGAAGTAAGTTTACTAGTCCATTATGATTTGCTATCTCTTTTGTGCACACTTTTCAATTAAACATGAGTGACAAGAAAAAAAACTTTCTCCAACAAATTAAAGAGCTCGTGTGCACGTAAATTTTCTGAAATGTATAATATGTTTGTCGGCTTGGATTCTTTGCTAATCAATTGTTTTGCTAAAATTTTTATTTGTGTCAGATCCTGCATTATCTAGTGTAGATAATGTGTAGATTCTACACAGAGTTCTGACCTACTCAACACCATATCATACGCAGTATAAACAATCAACAACATAAATATACCTAAAGCTCTGCAATTGTGCCTCTCTTCTCTGACTCTCAGCTAACATCTCCTTGGTCCTGGCCATGTCATCTCTCAGTATATTGATCTGGACTTCAGTGCTGTTCCTTTCCTGCTCAAAGGTCTCTCCGGTGGTTCTCACTGCGTCTTTAAGAACGCAAACCTTGCGGTTGTAGCGTGCTCGTACTAATTCTGCCTCCTCCAGTTTTTTTTGAAGCTCTTCTACTCGGCGAGCTCTTTCTAAAGCGGCTATCTGTATTGATATGTATTATTTATTCGAGACTGAGTATAGAAACAAACATATCTAAAAACGCCCTTTGAATTAGTAAACGCGCAGCTATTAATACTTTATATACCACCAACTTCTCCATTTGATGATCTAAATAATTTTATGTTATGCCACAACTAAGATGCTACATAACTTCAAGCAATCGATTTTAAGCTTTCACTTTTGTAGTAACGTACTTTATTCCCAAGATGCGGTAGACATATCTTTTAGATTCAGGAATTATTAAATCCTTTGCAGATGTAAAAGGGTAGTTAGTCACAGGTATGTCCAAATACAGATTTGGTGCAAGATATAATACACATATGTGTACCTTGTAATCAGCCGCGTCTGCCAGTTGTGCGTTTAAGTCGCGGATTTGAGCGCGCGCGTCGTTAAGCTGCACGGACAGCTTGTCGCATTGCCGCGCGAGCTTCTTGCTGCGCGACAACGCCTCGTCCCGCTCGGCTTGCAACACCGCTCGCACGCGGCAACTCTCCTCCTAATACGAGTCATTTTTTTAAACAGACTTCTTTGTTGCAGTGAAGGGAACAAAATAAAATCGGACTGTCGGATGATAAAATTCCTTGTAGTGCACTAACGCCCATAGGCTTCTTTTACTCCAGGCCGCGCGCACTTCGCTCGCGCGGTAGGTTCGTCGCGAGCGAAGCGCGCGCTAGTGAGCTGTAGTTAATAAACAATCGTTCAGTGTTATCTGCGCTTAGAACATTCTAACGCGAAAAATGCCAAGATAAGTAGTTTTTTCTAAAGTTGATCTGCTGAAAGTGCCGAATGTTTACCTGAACGCTTAACTTGCGCCGTAACAAGTCCAAATGCAAGTCCTTCCTCTGAAGCTGCTCTCTGAGAATTTTGATACGTCTTTGGAGTTGATACACTACTGCAGTCTGCAAAGTGTTAGACAATTATACTACACAAACAAATGTACACTTATCTATCATAGTCTGTATAGGTACCTACTTCTTTTACCTCAAGTTTAAGTACCTACTTAAACTCTGAATAGGTACGCTGAAAATCTTAAGAACTCAGATGAAACTTGTTCAAAACTGATTAAGTGAGGTGATATTTAATGATGATCCATAATATGAATAATTGTACAAAAAAAAACATAATTACTACTTAATTGTGAACTATAAATGACTCGATTAAATACTAATTATACTAGTAGGTACCTACTTATTGTAATAATCCAGTAGTTATGTTGATAGTGGAAAAATATCACAAAATACATGCCTAATGAAAACAATTGCAACATTAATTCGAATTTAATGACATAATTAATGTGGAATACCTACTGAACCTGCGAGTAGATACTACAGTGCAAAATAAGGTTATTTTCGGTTTAATCGATCAACTTTATTAATGTCTAACATATATGTTTTGGTAGTGCGTTCTATATTTTCAATAATTAAACGTACTCTACCAAAGCAACATTGTTAGTTATAATAAACATAGAGAATAATCTGTGGGGGAGGGTGGATAGGCTATAAGAAACCTATGGTCATCCAAAAGATGAATACAATCCAGGAATGTGTTACCAAAACTACGCTACCAAGCATAGTATTCGTACAGTTTGTGAGTAGTTTTAAAGATGAAACCTAAAGAACGACATGCCAATTTGAATAGTATCTTACTTCTTTAAGATAAGGCAAGTCGTGGAAGGACCTTTCTCTGCGCAGCCGCGGCAGGGAGCCATAGTATCCGTAATATAGCATCTATAGAAAACACTGATTGTTAAACGAATATTTACAAAACCAAAACATAAATAAGGTTGGCGATCACATTTTCACTTACTTTTTTTTTGCTCTTGTTTTGTAGAAACTATGGTAACATGCTTTGTTTTTAAAATTTCGTAGCTACATAGTCATTAATTTCCTCTTATTACCTACTGTTGCTAATTCACGTTCATTTTATAATCAAATGAAATTGATCATTAATGTGTTCCCAGGGAGCGATAGACATAAATTTTTAGATCTTTAGCTATTTTTAGATCCTATGAAGATAATATATATAGGGACCCTTATACATCTTCATACGATGAGGGTACCTTACCTAGTCAGAGGTATTTGTATATTACATATTTGGTAGGTGAGTACATAGAACAGTATTCATATACTTACCTCTAACTGCTCACTTAGCCCACATTTTAAATCTATTTTATATTAACGGAAACATGCTTTGTAGGTATGTACCTATAGATAATATTATTGATAACACAGATCAACAATCGTTAAACAATAATTACTTATGTACCACATACTTTGAATGCAGTTGTTTACAGAAATTTATATTTCAATAACAACATCTGTAAGGCAAAATCATAATCGTTTACATAAAAATCAATCTGTATTTTTTTGTACAAAACTTAAAAAGTCCTTTCGTCCCAAGTGAGCGACGACACGCGCGCGATGCTTCGTCTTTTAGCATGACGTTATTACCGTAAATTTATACCATGCTAGAAAGTGTCTTCAGTTTAGGCCTAAATTGTGGATCGTAAGGTTAACTACAGTTTGTATGAGTGAATTGACACACAAATACGGCCTTATTGAAGTAAATTTTTTTAACGAATCTGTGCTTACCTATAGCTAGCCATCGCACCTAGGACAAACATGTAATTATGACAAAAAAATGTATATTGCTCACCGGCATTGCATTCAACTGACCTTGTCAACAATTTTATCGCTCTCCAGCCGCGCCAGTTGCTCAGCCCGGTGTAATATCGAGTCGGTGTGTAGCTCCAAGCCGATGTCTTGAGTCAGCTCATCCATGTTCAACGTCCTGCTCAGACGCTCTAGGAAGCCAATAAACTGTAAAATGTGGTGGAGATAATGAAGTAAAATAAAATGCCTACCAAAATGGACATAGCATTCATTCCGATTCGAGATAACTTTATTATTACAGGTGCGCTATGGTTTAGCTTTACTCGGTTATATTCTTGTGATATATTTTGCGTTCAAATCAAATCTAATCCAAAGATTTATTTCAAACTACTGAGATCCATATTAAGTTAGTAAATATAATGTAACTTATACCTAGTTAATGTTAGTAGGTAAGTACATAAAGTACTTAAGAAAGACAAAACAAAATTATCAGATTACATTTCGAACAAAGCATTGCCACATGGGAAAGTATAGTTTGTAGGATGCTGTTGGGGCTGCATAAAACGAAAACATAAAATAAAAATGAGGTAGGTACGATTTTGTTTTATCTTATCATTTTTGAAGTGAATTATATTTACTACAAGAAGGTAAGTAGGTACACTATAGCCGTAGTATGACACAAGTTTAGAAAAAATACATGATCATCAGTTTCAACATTTTTACGATGCAAATAATGAATAGCCTACAGCTAAATAAAGCTAAACATAAGATTCAAACAAAAACAAGTGTCTTTGCAATATTTTATATCTTTTTTGGATATTGTATTAAATGAATAAATAAATAAATATCCGTGGACATTCCACACATATTAACTCACATTGGCTTTGTCCTTTCTCAGACTGTCCCTAGAAAGTTCGAGGGCGTTTAGCTCAGACTCCAGTTTGTGCAGCTTGGCTTCCAGCATGTTCCTTTCATCCTCAAGAATCCGCACCCTAGTAGTCACTTGCTCGTTGATATGTGCTGTCCGGTTGAGTTGCTGTGACTCCAAGCCTAGTTTGTCGCGTAGCGCGTCCATTTGCTGCACAAAAACAATTAATCTTTAAAGTTTTAAATTCCACCAGAGCAGCTATGCTGAAAACGTCTTTATAAATAGGTAATGGTGTCAATTCAGATGTCGCAAAAACTAAACTTACTTAACTATTTTGACAGCACTAAAATTAATGCCATCCTTTTTATTTCTATCGTTATGAAGTAACATTCTTAGTGTTGTCAAATTAGTTTAGTTTCGTTTTGGCGACATCTGATTTGACACCATTGCTATCTAATCTAAACTAATAAAAAAATGTAACTGGCTGATCTATCAATACACAGCCTAAACTTTATAAATTTCGATTTGGTTTATTTCGTAGTAAGCATCCGCTATGTTGGCAATTTTCATTTCAAGGGTTATCATGGGGTGAAAGCTTTATTTGAAGATTTTGAAGTAATAAACAAAAAAAATAAATGATAACTACCGAGGAAAACAAATGATTTCGTGTTCCTGGGTCTTAGGTAATTTACGAAGAAAAACGGGGAGTTCGGATAACATACCACAGCTCGGTCCTTATTTTCACTGAGAATTTCACGGATCCTATCCTTGATAGTACTTTCGTGAGCCTCAACGAATCTCGTAGGCAGGGAAAGCAGTATGGCAATGGACTCCATCGTATTTCGGAACTCCGCCTGAAGCCTCAGGTACTTCTCGTCACGATGCTTCAGATCCTCTGTACAAATACATGAAACAGTACCTACCCTTGAAATACTTCAGTTAGTAATGGTCTTCAGAATTTTCTTTGAGATTAAGCTACATTGCTTTCAAAGGAAACTCAACTCACGTTCATAGTAAATTGGATGGATTGATTGATGACTAATGATTGTTTAGTGTTGGTTCAATGAAAATATTTGAAAGCGGACGGCGTTCACCACAAATGTAAATAGAGTAGACTAGCCTAATCGAGTAAAAAGTAAGATCAGCATGGCACAACTCTGAAAAGCAACGTACCTTTTAATTGCATTATTAAAGACTCATTTTGATTAACATTATCAGTCACGACGTTCAGGTTCTTCGAGCAATGTGCCAACTTCTCTCTAGCTTCGTGCAGTTCTCTCTCAAAAACTCTATTTGATACTAAAAGAGACTCCTTTTCCTGTTTGAGTCTTTCAATATCGAGGAGCTGGGATGACAGTTGCCTCTGCAGCATATCCTTCTCGGCACTAGCTCTTTCCAATGCGTCTCTGCAGCTGCGGAGGTCTTGCTCCGTGCTCGATAAATTTTCCGTCGTATTCATACATTTGTTTTTCAATCTGGTGATCTCTTGAACGAGCTCAGCGGCTTTTATAATGAGGCTTTCGGGAGAGAGGGTATGATTTGAGTCGCATATTTCTGCGTCTAAAGCTGCCGATAGCCGCCGCACTAGGTCGTGGAACTGGCATCGTGCGTTTTCTTTCAGCTGCTCTTCATTATGGCACTCGAGTTCAAGAGCTCGCAGCTTTTTTTCTAGATCTTTAATCTTTTCGTCGGAATAGCGGTTATCCCTCTGTAGAGTTTGCACCGTGATCTCGCATCTCCCCTGTGCGGTCTGAAGGTTCCTTTGTATTTCCTCAAGGTCTTGGATCTTCTTCCTGAGTGATGATATAACTGCATTCTGCCGAGCATTGTGTTCTCGTAGATGATCGATTTCCACCTGCTGCTCCAAGACCCTCTGGTCTCGGGAGAGCATTTGATTTTTTAAATCACTGTTCTGTAAATTATTTTTAAGTAAGGAAACACAATTTTTTAAACGACTTCAAAAAAGGATAATGTTCTATGTTATTTATGTTTTTTTATGTAGGTATGTTCATCAATTATTCCGTCAATAGGGGACCGATTTTGTGAGTTAATTTTATGTTTGAAAGATAGGTCTATACTCCCGAGGTGGAAAGAAAATTCCCGCCTTTAAAGAAAATTGGGGATCTGATGCGGATCTTTGGAGTTATGAACAGAAAAGCACCTAGGGAACGCAGGAAATTGCTCTATTTAAGTCGGTTTTAAACACATTTTAATTTGCCACTTGTTTAATAAACCTTGCTTTAGCTAATAGCTTACTTCTGAAATGAGCTTATCCCTTTTGTACTGTAGTCCTGCTAGGTCGCTTCTCAATGATGTTATCAGATCATTTCCAACTTCGGAATCCAACTGAAAGTACAATTAATGTATTTAACTGACTTGAACAAAATATATTGATATAATAATTCAAGTCGATTAGAGAAAACAGCCAAGTATTTTCATTTCTCCCTCGGGAACACGAGCTCAGTCTAACGTGACTGGCAAAAGACGACTAGTGTAAAAAGTAGGTAGGTACTCCACGTTGCATGTAGCGTGATCCGGCTCACTTTTTCAGAGTTAGCTACCAGAGTCACGATATCTTATTGAATACCTACATCGTGCATGCAGAAATGGGGAATTAACATAAATCCGGGGATTGTAGGCTATTAAACGATTTGTTTGCATGACATTCTGCGTAATGTAATCCGAAATTATTCAGATTAACCTTCTGCAAAAGCTTTGGTTAAATTCCCATTAAAAGTACCTAACAAATTCAATAGGTAGGTAAGTACAGTCAAACAACAATTTGGTAATAATCGTTTTTAATCTATAATAGTAGGTACATTATTACTCAAAAAGGCAAAAGATACACTGATTGAACAATTCCGAAGCAAGCATTGCACTTTATTTTAAAATGATGTGCCATTTTTTTACCGACAGTACCGACCATACCGGAAGAGTTCCGTACGAGGCACGAAGTATCGCATGCCACCCCTTCATGGGGAATCATCATGAAATATCAAAGGTACCTAGCTAAAGCAGTAGTAAACACAAGTAGCTCAGTAAAACTGAAAGTAGGTGAGTCTATAATTAGAGCGTTATTTTTGTAATATAGTCGGGAAGCCATTGACCATTGTCTTTCCTGTGGATATGGCCGACTTAGCTGAGAGTATGGTTTAGGTGCTGGGCAAGCCTATTCTATCTCAACAATGTCCCAGGCACTACAGTGTCCCGTTAAGTGTAGGTAAAGCTTGCCTCCTGACTCTGTATAAATCATCTAGTAAAGATGTAAAGGCCTAAGTCGGGAAGCACAACTACCCACTGCAAAATCAATGAAAGTTTGAGTGAAGACTCTAAATACGAACCTTAGGTTCGTATTCAGAGTCTTCACTCAAGTATCGTTTTTTTGACAGTTCTCTTTGAAAACTGAGTGTTGAATAATAATATCTTTGATAATAATAATAAATAAATATCCTTGAACAATTTACACGGCGCGGCGTCGTTCTAGTCCCGCAAGCTAAGCAACTTAATGCTTGTGTTATGGTAACCAGATGACTGTTATAATACTTGGATACATTTTTTTTTGTAAATACACACATCCAGACCTGGAACATATATATCTGCAGAACATGCAAACATTTGTCCCATGGCGGGGATCGAAATCGCAACCACCGCGTCTCAGGCGGGCCTTCGTCCACTGCGCCACTGAGGTCGTCCATCGCTTGAATCACCGCTTCAGACACGATTCACCTATTGAGTATGGACTCTGACCTTCCTTCCACTCGACACCACCAAAACGACACCACCGACTAATAGTGAGGTTACCTACATACAAAGTTGTTGATATGAAAACTCCAATTTAGTTCAAGCAGTTTCACTAACGAGGTATGTCATTTGATAAAGTTTATATTTTATAATATTTATATTTATATTTATATTTCATAAACTCTGTTTTATTAATTATCGTTTAACTATAGATAACTTGAAATAATAACTTCGGGGTCGGATCAATGTATGTGATGGTGTCTGATATTTATTACTGGGAGCTGTTAGTCAAAAACACGCGTTTCTGGACATCACTAGGGTGGTGTCGTATGGACTAGAGATTCCATACGACACCACGGATGGTGTCGTTTTGGTGGTGTCGAGTGGAAGGAAGGGACTCTGAATACAAGCCGTAATTCCCATCGAGAACTGTCAAAAAATTAATACTTGAGCGAAGCCTCAAGTCTTAGTGCAGACTCTTAAATAAGTAAGAGCCTATACCTACCCCGCGTCTAGCCGCGCAGGGCAGCCGGCGGCACTCCGAGCATATGAGCGATGCAGGCACTGAATGCGTTAACGTATTTCAATCAAGTAAATACCTAAGCTATCGCATTCGCACTATACTAGTACTTTCGGTGAAAAATAAGTGTGAGTCTGAAATCACACTTAACTTATTTTCAAAAGGTTCCCATTTCCCAAAGTACCAATTTTTCATTATCATTTTGCTAATACTGGTCTCAAAGTTTTGGATCTTCTGTACAGATAGAGCGCGGGGAGCTGCATTAGGGGAAAAAAAACAGCAAGTAGGTACCTCTAAAGATAACTTATGAAGTTATGAACTAAATCGAGACCTACAATGTAAACAACGTACCTACTACCGAGGTAGGGAACATTTTGTTCATTGTTTAGTTTTGTAATTAGGCGCCGCCTAATCTTTAAACAATAAGTTCATACAGTAACTAAAAAAATTTAGATTTCATAAAACAAATAACTTTACACCTACTAGCTAGGGGGTGGCTAAATAGACAGAAAGATAGAAATCCATGTGCTGCAAACAGAGAGGAAACTTGTATAAATACCTCTGTTGGTGTTTTCCGAGAAAGCATTTCAAATACCTTCCAGTTCTCAGTATCCTCACTTCCCTTATCATCTTCCATTTTGTAACACTTATTTAGTATTTCAGTACTTCAAACTTCCAGCGACGACTGAAAACGCGTTGTGACGGGGTTGAGCGTTGCTATGCATCCCAGCATGTAAACACCATGAAACACTGAAAATCGATGTCGCTATAAAGACGGCAAAACTACATTAACTACTAAATGTATAAGTATTGTCGTCTAAGTAACAGATTTACGTAAAACTTGTAAGACCAAGACAATGTGATTTTTTGATAAATGTTTACGAAGATAGTAGTCGTCAGAAGAGATCTACAACTTAACTGATTCAGTGCGGAAGTCCTCATAGCAATATTTTTTGTACC
This sequence comes from Xanthorhoe designata, assembly GCA_963582015.1. NCBI lineage: Eukaryota > Metazoa > Arthropoda > Insecta > Lepidoptera > Geometridae > Xanthorhoe > Xanthorhoe designata. Next base: position 9,012,492 of record OY757039.1, read on the forward strand.
GGCGGCAAACAAATAATTCCGTGGCTCCTCTGAAGCGTTTAACGCCAGGGATTATGATGGAGATAAGGTGCCACCTGCCAGGCATTGAAACTTAAGTTTTTCTTCGATTCCCATGTGTTATTCGTTCAGTTGTCACACGATATCCAACGGAGGCGGTGTGACTTATATGTAACTACATGAATTATTAATATTTAACGGCATTTATTTTGGAGATATACCAATACCTTCTAGTTGTATTTTGTACACTAGTAGAAACAAGGAGCGCCAGGCCAATAGTGAATGAGAACACAAACTACGTACAAAGTATTTATTGGTAAGATTTCAACACTTAGAAGTACATAAGTACAACATTTACGCCCGGTTCCTTTATTTACGAATACTTACTAACGAATGACCATAGGTCTATCACCATAGCAAAGTTGTTGTCATAACATTTATTGTGTTGTATAAACAACGTTATGTACCCACTAGGAGATACGATCTACGGTTATTCGTAAGTTGACTATAGGAACTGGACGTTAGACAACATCAAGATAGATTAATCTTACATAGGACAGTTGTCCAAAAACAAATTTAGAAAATAATACGCGTCACCCACACCAGTCGACACAATGTAATGTGGTTCATCATCAGTATACAAATAAAGAACACTTCCAAATTAGGATTTGATGAATTAGTCAAAGTGAGTACTAAAGTCAAGGATTAGCCTTTCGTTATAGAAATATACCAATGAATCCCATTATATATGTGGCGTGCGTGACAAATAGTATTACAAAATCAACAAACTAAATCTAATAACAAAAATATAATGAAAATGGCTGTGACTTGGCACGAGATTCAATTCAACACAGCTATTTAAAGACACTTAGTGACAATTATAATATCATGGCCTCTCTTGGATGTTTGTTCTTAAGCTCAGGTGGGTTTCTTGTCAGGATTTTGTCTGAGCTTTAGGGCGCCTTAAAATTGCTAAGTGCCGCAGGGGCGCGGGGCCGCAGCGCTGCAGCCGCGCGTTTTTTATCTATAAAGATTTACAAAGCAGCGCGGCAAATTTTAAGGCGCCCTTAAACTAACTCGTTTGGTATAAATCTTTATCTATCACAAATGAGTAAGTAAGTGCCAATGCACATTTAATATAAAAAATAAGTCTATGCTAAAAATATTCACATTATCAGAGTCGATATTTGGAGTGGCAATTCTGGATGTCGCCAAAACTTAACTTATCTAATTTGACAGCACTAAAATTGATGCAATCCTTTTTATTTGGATCGTTATGAAAGGGACGGCAAGTTTAGTGCTGTCAAATTAATTTAGTTAAGTTTTGAAAACATCCGGAATTGCCACTAATATTTGTATCTGACATGTGAAAGTTTTATCACAATTTTACACTTAAAAAATATAGGTATCTAAGTAATGACTTCTTATTAAATGCAACTGTTAGAAAATCAATCAAAAATTACCTTATCCAAATGGATAAGTGATACAAAGAGCTACTGAATTTGGCATACATCATACACAGAGATGATCACAATTAGTATGAGTTAAGAAACACTACTGGATAATATTGAATACACATGTCATAAATGCTCAAAATAGTGGGAGCTAGTCACCCACTAGATAAACATCTCAAAAATGGAATGTAACATCTTATTTGTTGACATTCAGCTGAGTCACACAAATGTTTAAACAAGAATTACAAAAAGTTAAACTCACGAATTTTAGAGAATAGCCTACAAATCTTATCAGATTTTGTTAATAATACAAAAAAAACTTGACTTTTAGCTGTCATTGAAAATAATGCGCTTGTACTTAGCACAAAAGCGCGTATACACACCATAGCACCAGGCTTTGTACCAAAACAGATAGCTGGTGGCACAGTACATGTTTACAAGAAATAAAGGGTCTCAGTCAGGGAATAATGTGGCTGGTTGTGCAAACTGTTAGCAGCCAAGAAAGCCAGTTTGTGCGCGTATTGGCACACGGACGGGACGCGCATGGTGCTCGAGCAGTTGAAATACATGTGCGTCAGCTTGTATGTGAGGCGCTGGATCTGTAACAAACAAGATAAACTTCATGATCACAGAGTAAATAATCACTTGAATGGCATAACCACGTTTGCCGGAACAGCTTGTCTATTTATATCCTAAGTTCGAGAACACCATGTAAATAATACTTGATATAACTTACCCGATCGGCCTGAAGCGCAGTGTTATCGCTGATAACGTTGTACGACGTCGGAGCGATTGTGCCCTCGCGGACGTTTTGGGACACCAGGAAGAAGTCATATCTAAAACATTTTTTAGTTTACTTCAAGGGTAAATATTCCACTTATTGTTAGGCTGGTTTTTTAGAGTCACGCTGACCGTCGGCGCTGACAGGCCAATATGTATGATTACTTATGAAGCGTTTTAGAATAACACCGACGACTCAGCACTGTCAGCTCTGAGCCATACGCGCGCGTACGCGCCACGCGACGCGATGCGCTTCCGAACTCAGTTATCGTTACACTGTTACATAAAACGCACGCGCCGACGACGGCAGCAACTCGAACACTTATTTGATTGGGCATAAATAAAATAAATAAATATCCTTGGACATTTCACACGGCGTCATCTAGTCCCAAGCTAAGCGATTTAATGCTTGTGTTATGGTAACCAGATGACTGATAAACTACATAGATACATTTTTTTTTTGTAAATACATACATATTATACATAGAAAACACCCAGACACGAAACAAATATTTGCAGATCATGCAAACATTTGTCCCGCAGCGGGGATCGAACCCGCAACCTCTGCGTCTCAGGCGGGCTTTCGCCCACTGCGCCACAGAGGTCGTCATGTCGTGGGCATGTCTGTATTCCACGACGTTCAGCACAATACTAAAACGAGTTGCCGCAGACAGCTACGCGCTGAGAGCTACGCGCGTAGTCCTCAGCGCCGACGGTCAGCGTGACTCTAAAACCAGCCTTAGTTAGAACAGACACATATCAATAAGCCGACAGTTCTCGTAAATGAGTACTATCCCCATGCAGCACTAACTATACACATAATACTTTCTTCATAAGAATGGCTAACTCTTACAACAGATTGGTTGACTTTCCTGAATTAGATTTATTTATACTAAACCTTAATGTGGGTACTGACCAACGTTACGAGGTGTAATGTAACATTCGCATCGAGCGTGTTACGCATCGAGTTTCTCGAGTTACTCGCTGGTTTCCCCGTAACACGACGTACTGACTGCACGAATGCTCGCGGTGTAACACGTTACATTACGCCCCTTAACGCCGGTCAGTACTCACCTTTACGGTTTAAAACATTTGCTTTTTCAGAATTATTGGTTTCAATTGGTTCATTATCTGTTTCTGTTTTTTTTTTATGTGTACACTTAATGTAAAACACTAGTGCTTTTATTATTTTCCAAATTTTGTTTAAGTTTCAATCAACAAGCTTTTTGTTAGTTATAATGTAAAAAATATTTAATGGGGACTAGTTTATTTATTGTGTTTTTATAAGCTGTTGAAACTGTTTGTTTTCCAAACAAAATAAATAATCTTAACAACAGCTGCTGCTGGCACAACTGTTTCAGTTTTCTGAAATAACGTAATATACAGAACCATTGTTATTGGTTAAATTCTTTATCATTTGACATCACTATTTGAACGTAGTAGGTATACATGGCTATTAAATCATCAAAGGCGACATGCGCCCCTATTTTTGATGACAAATCAAAAGCTGTAATTCAATTTACCTTTCCGGCAAGGTGACAACATCATCAATGATTGTCCCTGGGCGTGGGTTTTGTCCATTCGCTGTGAATATACGAGTATTGATGTTTTTCGATACAATTATGAACGCCATCTTGTATGTGTCTCCTCCGTAAATTTCCGCAAGCTTCTTTTTGATCTCCTCAACCTGGAAACAAATAGGTTTGGTTGGTTTACGTTACGGTATTGATCTGGATTACCTGTGCTAAATAATAATTGACTGTGATTTTCGTAAGTTTTTTAAGAGATAAGGCGTCGTAAAGATCAAAGAAAAATGCAATTTAAGGAAATTGTTTACCTCATGGCTGTGCACATACGGGATCTGGCCATCACCTACTCCATCTCTGTAGATGAAGATGCGACCCGGCAGTGAGCCTGTAACAAACATCATACATTTATTTAGTCAGTTCAAGAGTGGGATGTTCCATGCTAAAACTAGCTATATTCACAGAATGGTTTGATCTAGCATGAAGTCACACATTGTGGTCACTTTAAATGAAAGTTAAGTTGTAATTGAGTGGAGTGCTTATATATATTTTTTGCTAGTTAGTTGATACATTAACTCGTCGACTGATAAAGCGACTTTTGAATAAACAAGTTACAATTTCTTGTGTATCTATCTACTGATAAAAACAGTTGGTCCTAATTATATGGCCACCACTGTATATGTGCAACAAACTCAACATGCTAGATAAGGATTCTCCGGATGTTGTAAAACATTGTAATGATAGTTTAAATAAAGTAAAACTTACCGTTCTTTTCCCTGTATTTCTTCATGGCAGTGGCAATGTTAATGGACATATGGGCGCTTAGTTCTTCGCCAGAGGAGTGAGTGTTCACAGCCGAATAGTACAGCGTCATATTCTTGTCGAGTGAGGCGACAAACGCTCCAAAGCTCTTCTCCTTAGAGCGGGTATCGTGGCACACGTCGAAACCGATCACCATCAGGCTCGGCAGTGGGACATCCACGCACCATGGCGCTCCCCCCAACTAAAAATAAACATTTATGCTGTTTTAATAGAAAGTTAAAAAATATATATTTTATATAAAATAAATCATAAATATTAATATCTGGAAATTATTGTCTGTACCTGCTGCCCTAGCTATGTTCATTTCTACAATCGCTTTAGAGTAGAAACTAAAAAAACATATAGGAAGGAATTGACATTTGATGATCAAAACTCGAGCGATCAGAAATGTCACATCAAGGGTCTAGCGATGATATAAAGATATAGAATAAATAGATTCGAAACATTTGTCACTTGTCTACGCGCCCTGGTATTCCAGCTGCTATGTTTTTTTTGGAGTAGGATATATCTGGTAACTATGTATTTTGTTTACCTTGCAGTTAATTTGGATTGCCACTTTAGTAGCAATGGACATAGCGGATTTGCTGGAGAGATTGCGGCCGCAAACAACTTGTGTTGGTACCGCGCGATCGACCGTGCACTTCTTCTTTATGGCTTCATACCTGTTAAAGATATCATAATATGGATTCAGCTTTTTATTTACATTACACGTATTACATTGTTTCAATATTCGCGGATGCGAATGCAAATATCAGAAACTGACATTCGCGGAAGCGAATGTCGCCAAATATGGCGCCAATTGTCTTCGCCTTGATGGCAGTCTCGACTAGTCTCGAGCAATTCTCTGCAATTCTCGAAACAAAATACAAACGGAAGTGGGATAAAGCGCGACATAGACGGTCGGAAATGTTTGGTATACACGTTTTCGGAAGAAGGAAGTTATTTTATGCTCCGTGAAACTTCTATGTAACTAGCAAATCGGATGCCATGGAAGGTGAATCGCGCAGGATTTTATGTGAATTATGTATGACATATAAAACTCACCGGTCTCCAACATTCTTCATCAGGACACACATGATGAGGCCAGGATTTTTCCTAGCAATTACTTGCTCACATGTGTTCGCGTATTCCAACGCTGAGTCGTTTCTGAGAGTAACTGAAATAAACAAAATAATAACATTATAAATAACTTCACATATAAACATTCAAGAATGATGTCAAAAGCGTAGCAAATGTTTCCCTTACTCATCTCAGGTCTAGGCATCCTGAAGCCACAACCACTGCCTGTTTTCAGCACTAACTCGGTGAAGCTTTCTGCGTCACGTTTAAGCCTGTCTGGAGTTAAAACCACCCAAGATGACAGAGGAGCAATCAGGAAAAGAGGATTAGACCTGAAACAAATTATTCAATTTAAAATCGCTTATAAACTTTCAAGTAGGTAATCTAATCACAATAACAAAAGATAATAAACATGTTATGGCTTGTGGTTACAGGAAACGGAAATTAGATACCACAATGTCTACAAGCATGATTACACATAATATCACATACACATATGATAACTTTAGAAGGAAGTACCTCATATCCCGAGTCCAGCCTTCTGTGGTGTCTCCGGCCGGGAACTTGGCGTTGCCTCCCTGTATTATACACTCGGCGGGCATGTGACGCCCCTTGAATCTGATCAAACTGTTTGACAGCTTCAAGTCCCATGTGCCCAATTCCTACAAATAATGATTAATTGGATAATCTTCATACATTTTCATGATTAATATCTTGTATGCATCTGGATATTTTGAAATATATTTAGAATTCAGATGTAGAACTTTACATAAGATAAGATGTTCATATAAAAATAGATTATAAAGTTAGTACTTTCTGGCTTCACCGGCCATATCGGACGAAAAGTACCCTTAAATCTAAATAAAAAAAATTGTATAATAAACATTTAACTTTGTTCATAACTTACCTTTACTACATCTTGGTTCTGTGTGAACCGTCTGTTGAAGCTGAGGAGTTTCTGTATCCTCTTGTCAGGTCCAATTTTGGTGTGTATGTTGAGAGATTGCATCAGCCTGAAGTTTGCTCGCATCTCATCAGACAGGCCGGTCTGACGGCAGAGCTCCGGCACGAGGTAGACGAGCGGTGGCATGCCCGCGCGGATGTCACGCTCCTTCGAGCGGGATATAAGCAATGGCTGGCCTCTGTCGTGGATGGTAATGTTATACTTCTGCAAAATAAATATTATTTTAGGATATCACAATCTCAGAAGTAAAAGAAACCCTTGACTTTCTCAAGAACGGGTGGAGACTGGAGGATCAAAGTAATGAACTAGCGGTGCCCTTGCGGCGTTCATGGTGTAAGGTCGGCCAACATGTATTGCAGGCTTATGCAATTATTTTGAAAAGTGAAATTTGAAGAACATACCGTTTTGTAGTAATCAATGTATGAAACTTCTCCATCTCTCATTTTGAAGGTTGAGCTAGGAGTTTCGGTCCAGGAAATGTCATCAATTTTATAAGTTTTCATATTGTAGTCTGTCATAACAATCTTTCCTGTAAAAAAATGCAGTTTTTAATGATAATTATAGATAAAAAAAAAATTCTTCAATAATAAAATTATGGTATTAGATATACTAACCTATTATATCCTCGGTGAACGCCTTTTTGTAATAGCTTCCTTTGGACGCAGCATACTCTGTCAGCATTTGTAATGCTGTATCCATCCTCAGAACCTAATAGAACACAATTTAATTCAAAATACATAGTTCTGTAATGTTCAGAAAGCTATTAACTTTTTTTTTTACTGAACTATAAGTTTACTTTTTATAGTTTGAAAAAATCTCTATAATGATTGAGAAAGTAACTCGTCTGTCTGCATGTCGCGCTTTTACGCCTAAAAACGAATGAACGATTCTTATGAAATCTTGTACAAATTTAGACAAGACCTTTTGGGTAAGAACATAGGCAACATGTTCTACGGGTCTCACGGAAGCCGCGGGTATCAGCTAGTATACAATAAAACTGACATTGACACTAAGAAGACTCGGTCCTAAAATAAAATTAGAAAAAAAAAGACATAACCTAAGCAGTAAAAAGCTTTAAGCAAAAATAAGTTACCTTGTGGGCGATCTCAGTGACCATGAGAAGGCGATCTTCATATTGGTTGATTGTGGTTTTATATCCTGGTAAGACTTGGAGCTTGTACTCTGGGATATCAATCTTTGCCAGTGGGTCGAAGTAGTCACGGTTGATCAGTTTCAAGTCGATCAGATGAAAACACTTGCGAATGATTATGTTGAACACCTGGATGTAATGGTAGTCACCAGGGTTCACATCGCATATCAACTGTAAACAGAATACAATTTTAATGATGCTCGAACTTCTTTTGGCATAGAGGGCGAACTTAACGCGTTACGGTTATTGTATGGGACTGTAACTGGAACATGCAATGGAAAAAATATTCTTTGTATTGAATATTGAGAAAACACCCATTACTCTTCCGTTAGCAACCAACACTGTAGCAAGTTCCGCGCCTGATACAGTCATGGAATGATAGTTGCCAAAGTTCTTATTAATTTCATTAAAAATATGAGTTGTGATTGCGAAAGTTTTTAGTTGTATTATTATAACTTTTAGTATAGTATAAGTAGTTATAATTTTTAGACACTATAGTAGTAGATAGAGGAAGTACCAATAAATTGGGATGGACTCAAACAAACCTTGATGAGAATGCGCATTCTTTGTCCATCTCTATTGTCAGAGTACAACTCCATTGGGTTGGGGTTTAACCGTTTGACGGTGTAGAGTGCCGTTCCATCAAAAATGTACCTGTGGATAAAAACAGTAAAGTTAGTACAACTTGGACATTAAATAAAATTAATCATTGTGTTATCAGGTAAAATTAATCATTGTGTCAACACTACCCAGGGGGAGGCAACTCAAAAAATCTGTTGATGACAACCACCTAGTCACGATATCAACGAGCCAACCTACTTATTGGCCAACTGACTCCAATAAGAAACCAGATCTTGTTGACTTCTTCATCATAAAAGGAATATCCGGTAATTATATGAAAGCTGATTCATGCTTTGACTCGTCCTCGGATCACACGCCCGTTATACTAACAGTTAGTACTACAATCATCGAAATTCAGCGCCAGGAAAGTCTCTGTAACAGAAATACTGACTGGGAGTCGTTTAGAGAGTACATCGAAGACAATATCAATCTCAAGGTGCCTCTCAAGACTGCTGAAGATATTGAAGATTATACAAGATACATAACGTCTCTTATACAAAAATCTTGCTGGCTAAGCACGCCGGTAGATAACATTAAAAACAAAACTAGAAATATTCCACTAGAAATAAAAAATAAAATTCTGGAGAAAAGAAGACTACGGAGAGTATGGCACACCAGCAGAAACAGCTCGGATCGAACTGCTTTCAATAAAGCCATTGTCGAGCTTAAATCTATGATAGAAAAAGCCAACACTGAGAAATTCGATAAAAAGATGTCATCCCTAACTGCCACAGGATCAACAGACTACTCTCTGTGGAAGTACATGAAGTCCGTCAACAGACCACAAATAGCAAACCTTCCATTGCAGTCCGATAGCCGATGGGCCAGAACAAGTGAGGAAAAAGCACAATTGTTCGCTGAACACCTTTCTCAAGTATTCACTCCCCATCCACCGAATGAACCTGAAACCGAGAAAGCGATAGATGAAATACTACAACAACCTTTCCAACTGGACCCTCCACCTAAACCAGTTTCACCTAAGGAAGTTGTCCGAATTATTAGAACGCTTAAGAGCAAGAAATCCCCCGGCTATGACTTAATCACTAAAGAAGTACTTATAGAACTTCCAAAAAAGGCAATAGTCTCAATCACTATGCTGTTTAACGCTATATTTAGAATAAAATACATCCCCTTGCAATGGAAAGTATCACAGATCATAATGATCCACAAGCCCGGAAAACCAGGACATGATGTATCATCGTACAGGCCAATCAGTTTACTACCACTGCTTTCCAAGATATTTGAAAGAACTCTTTTAACTCGAATCCAGCCAGAACTCGTTGAAAATAAAATAATACCAAACCACCAATTTGGTTTTAGAGAACAGCACTCAACAGTGGAACAAGTACATCGAGTCTATGATACAATCAGGACAGCCCTAGAAAATAAGGAATACTGCTCGTCTGTTTTCCTGGATATACAACAGGCCTTCGACAAGGTGTGGCATAAGGGTCTTTTATTTAAAATTAGGCAAAGCCTTTCACACACCTATTACCCTATCTTAAAGTCATATCTTGCCGAAAGAATATTCCATGTGAAGGAAAATGGGTCTACCTCTAAATTCTATGAGCTCAAAGCTGGAGTTCCACAAGGCTCGGTACTTGGACCAATCCTGTACTCACTGTATACTGCAGATCTGCCAGAGATTGAGGAAGTCACTACAGCTACCTTTGCCGACGACACTGCTATAATGGCCAGAAACAGCAACCCACAACTAGCATCTGAGACATTACAAAGTGGCTTGAACAAGATTGCAGAATGGTTGAGTAAATGGAGGATAAAGGCTAGCTCCACGAAATCAGTGCAGGTAACATTCACTTTAAGAAGACAAAACTGTCCCCCAGTAAAACTTGGACAAAACTACTTACCTCACAGTGACTCTGTTAAATATTTGGGTCTACACCTGGACAGACGTATGACTTGGCAAACACACATAAAAGCTAAGAGAGAACACATAAATATGAAATTCAGGAATCTTGCTTGGATACTAGGAAGGAACTCTAAGCTGTCCATTGACAACAAGCTGCTAATATATAAAGCCATACTAAAACCAATCTGGATGTATGGAATACAACTCTGGGGATGTGCTAGCAACTCCAATATTTCTGTCTTACAGAGAGCCCAGAACATGATGCTGAAATCAATAGCCAATGCCCCCTGGTTCATAACCAACACGGAAGTACATGAGCATCTGCAGATGAAAACAGTAAAGGAGGAAATTCAATTAACTGCTGCAAAATACAAACAACGCTTAGAACACCACCCTAACCAGCTAGCAGCCCAGCTCGCTCAAACCAACTACCGAAAACGGCTAAAACGACAAGACATACAAACGCTAGATCAAAGACACTAGCTGCAAACATTCGGAATTGTATCCAGCAGTGGATCACAAACCAAACGAGATATCCTCCAAGAACACATTTGCTTATAGTCCACAAGACTGATCGCAGATCATACAAGGAAAAAAAAAAAAAAAAAATTGTGTTATCAGTGAAAGCTGATGGTAGTAGGCAAGGTCGACGGGAAAAGACCACGCGGTCGCTCACCTACCCGTTGGCTAGACCAAATAAAATCACTCACCGGCCTGCCAATACCTGAAGCTTTGAAGACCGCCGAAAACCGGAAAACGTGGAAAAGCATAGTGCACAGTATAAGAAGTGAATAATCCAGTTTCTAACTAGACACGACCTTCAGCAATGAAGAGGCCGACTAAGAAGAAAGATCAGTGATGAAATTTGATAAGCAGAAATTGGTGAAAACACCAAAGAACCAATAAACTTACCCGCCCAAGATGTTTGCATGTACACGAAGTAATCTCTTCCTCCCAAAAGTGCTATCTTCTGGCGGGTCGATATCAACATGGTACTGATACAAGCACCACTGTGGCGTTGTCTCTACCGTGAAGTAATTGGCAAGCAGATCTATGGGTCTGCCATAGTCACCTGAAAACATTTAACAATCAACATCTGTCCTAGCTATTGCAAGTTAATTGATTTAAGTATAATTAGTAATATATAATTATGCTTTCTTGATTCTGGTCTGCAACAGTCATATTTAGAAGTTGACTAGCCCTTAGCTATTTTTTTCATATCCTTGGCTAGGCGTGGTATTTAGAAAAAAAATTTTATTATAGATGACTCCTACTCATAGAATACAAATAAATAAGGCTTTAGATACTTACGAACTAAGTAGAGAAATAGCTAAATCTCAGTTTTGTCCCAGTGTTTGCATGGAAGAATAACAAACATTTAACCTCACTAACTTTTTCATTTATTAGTCATTAGCATTAATTTGTATTAGTAGGATTCATAACAATAGTAGGAAATAGGAATGAGTTTAGCAATCGCACGCGGCTTCATTCCCTAAATACAATACTTAGATAAAAAGTAACTAACAATGTTATGGCAGGTCATAAACTACTTAGATTCCAAGTTTCAGCCAAATCTGTGAAGTAGTTTTTGTGAGTTAAAGTAGTGGAGAGTACAAACATTCGCATTTGTAAAAGGACCTATATTATTAGGATAAGATAATAAAGTGTGTGATACCTTTCTTAGAGGCAAGTGTTGTTGGTCTGGTGCGGAGTATGGCAGCAGGCAGCTCAGAGAGCACTCGGCCTCCGCCCCGGCGACTGCCGCGCCCCACCGCGTCTCTGCCGGCCGCGTCGCCCCCTCCGCCAGCTGATGGATGTCCTGCACCTTGAACATTCACAAAACAATTAATCATTTCTGAAAATCTGTCCCATAAATTCTTATGATTTGATTACAATGTTATGAATTGGTAGTTAAAGTTTAATATAGTTGTCCAGTTTAATTTGAAAGCTTTATTTATTATATCTTTTTAAAAATACTCTAATACCTATAGTATAAAATATACTTACAGGAATTTCTCTTGGCGGATTGGTATGACTTTACTAAGTAAGCATTTGTTCGTTTGAGCAAGTGGCCAACTCAAGTGACGGAGTTTCTTTGCCACAAGCGCTTCTGATTGATCAGATAAGTACTTACTTATATCCACTTGCGCCATCCGCTGTTGGATATCAGCATCCCCGGGATGTTCGTGCACCGTGGGAGTTATGCGGTGCGATGCTCTTCCTGCCTGAGCGGTAGGCGCGGGTGCCCCGGCTCGCATGGGGGGCGCGACGGAAGGCGGGCCCCAGGCAGACGGCGGCTGCGGGCGAGGGCCCGGCGGCCCTGGTTGCTGCTGCGCCGAGGGCCCAGGCTGCTCCCCTGGACGGCGCGGCGCGGGCCCGGCGCTGTCGCCGCCACGACCAGCGCGCCCGCGGGCACGACCTCGACCACGATCACCCATTACAACTGCTAACAAAATTTTAGTTAAGTAAATAAAGTAGGTACACTAGGTGGTGCCTAGTGTACTTTATACACTAGGCACTAGGCGGTTTGAGGCTTTGAGGGGTCGTGATCGTGAGGGTAAGTCATCATTTCTTGTGCTATGGCGACTGTTTGGTTAGGTATGTATGGCATTAAACGCAACAGATCAGTCTATGTCACACACATAGGTACTTACTTATAAGTAGTACCTACTTATTCCTAAGCTGTAGGTAAAAGGCTTGTAAGATTCGTACACAACACGCTAGATACTTAGTAAGTAGGTAGGTAGGTAGTACATTTTTTCCAAGATTGCTGATCTTGCGAAAACTGAAACCGGCATTCAGCCATATTGTTTTGGCTGGGTAAGTTTAGACCTATTCGTTAATGCTAACGTATGAAAAGATAACAAAAAGGTATCTTACCTATTGCCTAATTTGTTTTGAACATTTTGTAGCTCTCAAATAAGTTAGTAAATACTATTTTTTACGTCATGAATGTTTGAAAATGGCGGACATAACTAACAAATAGGCATGAAGAAAAATCAAGAATACTACAGGTGCTGTTTGCAGTGGGCATTGATTATCATTCAGAATAAAAGGTATCAATATTTTAATTCGACACTCACCAAATTAAAGTTGTAAGGATGCCGAATTTTAGCAAAAAGCAGGCACACCGTACACCGCCGAGGACAGACAGTCATGGGTTGTGTTTTGTATCCATCCTCATAAATATCATAACAAACGGCACTAAAGAACTCAAAACATAGTATAAATATATATTCTTACCTCTATTTTACGCAGCTCACAGACAAAGCAAGGCGAGTTTCTTCTGAAAATTAAATTACGATAAAATTACAAAACACTCCATGCGCTGCGTATGCAACAGGCGGGTAAAAAAAAGTGGCGTGGCGGGGTGGCGGGCGGGTGCGGGTGGGGTGGGCAGTGTTGCCAGTGGCAGGTAGTGAAATGTCATGAGACAGGACAAAAAGTAACATTTTCACTAGACCTAGTTTTGCATGACAAACTTAAATGATATTTGGAAAATGTTTTGAAGATAAAAGCAACGTGGCCCTTGGTTTCAGCCTATGATCGGTTTTTACATTGCGCGGAACGATCGAGCGAAGCGAGCAACATTTTTTTGAAGAAAAAAGCGACGTGACCTTTGATATTATGTATGGTTGGGTCGGTTAATTAATATTTTGCTAGAATCGATGCGAGCGAAGCTAGCAAATTTTTTTGGAGAAAAAAGCGACGCGGCTCTTGATATTGTGTATGGTGGGGTCGGTTAATATTTCGCTAGAATCGATGCGAGCGAGGCGAGCAAATTTTTTTGAAGAAAATTTGTTCGCAATGTACTAAAGAAGATAAAACGCGTGCTAATCGAGCTTTGAACCAAGCGAGCGGAGCGAAGAATTATAATAAATACGTGACAACATTAAAAAAGTTATTAAACCGACTTAAATTTAGTAAGTAGAGAGCAATTTTCTGCTCTCTTGAGGTACATTTTGTGCATTACTCTGAAGATCCTCATCAGATCCTTATAATTTTTTGGGACTACCTTGACTACTTTTGTATTTCTTTGCTAGCCGCGATCGACTGGACTCATAGCAGCGATTGACCGGTCGATCGGGATCGACCACCCCTGCACTATACCTAAGTACCTACCTACCTACCTACCTACACTCCACTTAGATGCTTTATAGAATCACAAAAACTAATAGTTCGTTGACTATATTGACTGCAGGAAATCAGTACCTACGTTAAAATATAAATACAATAATTGTGAACTTAGCTTCCTAATAATAAATTTTAACTGCGTTCACCTTAACTTTGTCATCAATGCCGCGCCCCGCGCCCCGGACTAAAACCATTATTCCAGCTTAGATGTTTGTTTGTCATTTTTTCTTTTTCGACATTTTGGAAGCAGGGTATAATTATGCTTATTTAATATTGTACTTAAAAGGCCTTACTTACACTAACAAAAAAGTGATCTTTTGACGATTTAGTTTATTAGATGATGAATTTGTACACGGGTGGTCTGATAGTTTACCGTTATGGAAAGTACTATGGCTATGATTATAAAATGTTTGATTACCAATGTGTTGTAGACAAGGCCTACTGCTGCCTACCAATGAAAATTTGATTTAAATCATTCAAAAAATTCTTTCACCATCCTTCTTTAGATACTTAGGACTAATTATTTACATTAAAAAAAAAGGGAAACTTCTCCATTAGTATTGGTGAATTATTGGCTACATCATCGACGTCAACACGACAATGTCGATGATAAGCACATCACTACCCAAAAACTAGCTTGTGACAACCTGCATGAAACGAAACAGAACGGCATTATAATTATGTCTCTTTCGTACGCACTATTAACATCGTAAGTAAAAAGAGACAAACATAATGCATTTCATTTCTTTTTTATAGCTTATTTATTCTGATAACCATGTCCGTAATACATCCATGGCTAGGCTAGTCCAAAGAGCAGTAGCGGGCACAGATACCTAATCTGAGATATTATAGTAGCGGGCAATTTAACAAAACGGAGTGTGTGGATGGCTGCTCTCCTGCCGCCCCGCCGCGCCGCCTCTGCTCGACAAGCCTCGCGCGAGCGCCTCGCTAGAGAGAGTGAGGACGCCCCATGAGATCTAATACCATTATTAGGCAAAGAGCATGCCACAGACTACTATGATGGAGCATGCCAATAGGATGGAAGATATTGAAATACAGACTAAAATAAAGAACGAATGAATAAAACTCCAGGTATTTCTAGGATCAATAGTATGTACTAAACAATAATAATAATAATAATTAATAATCATTATTATTATTATGAGCCGTGATGATCCCACTGCTGGGCAAAGGCCTCAATAATAATAATAAATAGCATATCAATCAATATTAATGTTCTTATATCTTCCTAGAGGAATCTTCCTTCCACTTCCCAGACTTTTATTACTGGCACTTGCCTATACATAGTATAATACCTAAATAAAGGCATTTGATATTCAGGGCTAATAATAATAATTTAATTAGCACGCACAATAATAATTTTACATTACATAATTAACCTTAAAACAATAAAATAAATAAAGCCACTAGGCAAAGAGAATAAAATCGTACAATATTAGACAAGCACATACTCTGCTTCCCTAATGTCGAAGAAAAAAAAAAGAAAAACAAACTTTTAGGCTTTGCTTCTATTCTAGGCTGGAATAATGAAAAACGTCCGAAACGGGGCGAACAAAATCAATCAGTGGCTAAGGGCAGTGACGTCACACGATGAAATCTCGGATCCTTGATTGAATTATATTTAAAATGCCTTAGAAGTTGAATAGCTTAGTTATTTTTCAAGATAGAGGTACCTAGGTACCTACTTAAGTATTCAAAATTTTTTTTTCACCATGCTTCATGAAATGTTTAGTTTGATGCTTAGCATGATTTATTTATTATACCTACCTACCTAGTACCTACATAAAAAAAAATAACGGAAACTTTCTCCATTCACTCTTCTTACCTGAAACCACAGATAAAATAATACGCTGAAACACAGGATTAGGTAGGTACCTACTTACCTAGTTCAGCCCCCGGAATGTGTACCTAGTAGGTAACTTGTCTCGGATTTTTTCCAAGTTTTACCAAAGCAAAAATCACAGTAAATCGCGAAAAAATACTGTCAAAAATGACAGTAATTAGTAAGTTACTTGCAAATTTTTTTAATCAGTCTTTAATCTGACAGTAATAATAATAATAATAATATTTATTATTATACAGACATACAACGCATAATTAATCGCCCAAGTTGTACTAAGATCACCATTACCACCACCACTAAGATCTTTACTCGCTTCGCTCGCTCGATCGATAAAAGGACTGGGCCTGGCTCATCCAAAAGGTTTGCATTAGCATCCTGGTTGGTAGTCTGTGCATTAGGTCGCGCCACTTAAAAAGAGCGCTGGCTGTCAAGTCAACTGACTGCGCAGTGGTGGATGATTGGTAACGCGGCGCACTTCATACCATTGATTTAGCGAGTGTGCTATTGGTTCGTCAGCGAGTGAACACAGGCGCAAACATACCTGAGCTACTTCCCCTCAGCGCGACCTATACCCACCTAAACTACTTACCTACCTACTACCAGATAACTAATCACTTATTTTATTTAGTGGCTACCTACCTTTTTATGTAGACTCGAGAACTTAGCTTTACTTAATGTGGTTTTGATGTTATCGAAGGAGCTTTAACAGCGGTCTAATGTATTTTTCTATAGAAATTAATGGACATGTGACCGTGTGACGAATAGTTTCCGAAGTGGTCGCCCGCCCGCCACCGACCAACTCCGTGAGGGCGACACCTTTTTATTTAGCTGGAGAAAAGGGATAGGTACCTACTTACCTAGGTACTTAGGTACGATTTTTGAGCCCATTTACACGACGTGTTACGAACGAGCTTTTTTTCTAGCGCGTCACCTTGTGCAGTTCACAAGGTATAGGTAAGTACCTAGTAGGGTACCTAAGTACCTACTAATGACAAAGTTAAAAAAATTACTTATCTATCTACTAGGTATTTAAATAAATCTACTTTGAATATCAGTTTATCTATGATATCAGGTAGGTAACTTTGTATGACAGGTGAGTGAAATCCACTTACCTACCTACCTACCTACAAAATCAAACAAAACATGAAAATAGTTTACCTACGTAAGTACCTACCTAGCAGTACCTACCTACTAGTAAATAAATAGCTCAAATTTCAAAATAAATTTTGCCAAATTTACCTAAGTAGGTACCTACCTACCTAGGTACCTATCCATTGTAAGTACCTACTCAATGAAACGGTGCGTTTTTCCTTCAGCATTTTTATTAGCATCCACTTTCCTCTCTGTAACAAGATCTCCCTCTTTAGAGTAAATTTATTTAAATTCTTGAAAGAAAATTCCGTTTCTTTGTCTTCGTCTTTCAACGCTCTTTTCCGAAAGTTTCAACGATTGTTTGTTGACAATCTATACCTTATGGTAAACGAGAAAACTTTATAATTGATTTCTGGAAGCTTGAGTTGATAGTCAACATTTAATTCCAGAAATAATACTTATTATTAGGTACTACTAAAACCTATTATATTCTAGAATTTGATGTCATAAATCCATTGCAATGCATAGGTACCTACTTACTAAGTATGAGATTATAGAAGGCCATCCAATAATTTTCTAAAAATCTAGAGGAACTCTATAGGTCCCTCCCTCTTATCAGAGTTGCTTGGACGTAGGTAGGTATACTACATTCTCATCATGGAACTGATTAATCAACACTAGAGCTAGGAACAATTATTGTTCCTGGCATTAGAGATAATTATACTTAATTCGATCATTCGAATCATCACGAAAAGTTCTAGGATGTGGGAAATGTTTCAGTAAGTCTTGAAATTTGAAGGATGCTAGAATTTGGGAAAACAGCGTGTTCTATTTCCTTCGTTCGGTTATGGCCAGATTCTGGTTATGATAAGACAGATTCTTCTTATGGCAGATTCTAGAGACAGATTAGTGTTAGGAGTTAGGACAGAAGAAGGACCTAAATATAGGTAAGTAGTAATACCATGTAATACTTTCGTAATAACGAATTATTGTGAAATTCACATTTTATTGTTTACGATGATGAAAGTATTTACTGTCAAAAATTACATTTAATGTCAAAAATGGTACGTTTATTCAAATATTTATACTTATTGTCCGTATAGCTTCTCTGTGGCTTATAAATGATTAAGTAGGTACCTAATTAGTAATCAGAATCACAGAAGAAAAGCTCTACATACTTACCTAATAAAATATTACAATTTGATAGTACAATACTGCATAATATACTTATACTTACCTACCTACCTTATTACCAAAAGATTGGTCCTATGTAAGAAAAGCCATAAAACTCTTTTTCAATTTACAATAAACAATAAGAACGAATCACCGCGTAATATTAATTAAAATCCATTCCCTCGTTGCTTCCCCTTAATTAAGTGCTAGTGGAGTATCGCCTCTTGGGATTTTGGCGACAACGACGGACGCCGGGTCTGACATAAAGTATTCATGCCCTTAAACCGGTTAATAGCCACAGTTTAGCGTGTATCAGGACAAAGAGACTTTAAAATGATCTTTGGTATTTAGGTAGGTAAGGTGGTAGTAAGATGGTTCGTTTATGATAGTGCTTGAAGGCAATAGTCTCGCGAAATAGCTTTGATAGATTTAAACTATGAAGATGCCCATCAGGTTCAAAAATCATTTTCATCAACTATGTAGGTAGGTATTTCCTTTTATTTATTAGGTAGGTAAGTACCTACCTACTTAATTCTAATAATAGAAGAAAATACCTAGTTAACTGATGACAATTATTATTTCAACTATGAAATTTAATGTTCGTTACCTTCGCAATGCAAAATAAAGGAAAGGATAAAAACATTTCATGCACGGTCAATAACATTACCATAATCTGAATGTAACGACATCATTGCAAACAATATCTCTGCGAATTAATCAAAGTTTGAAATGATTTAAATATTGATTTAACTCCAGTAAGTAGCGGGGCCGTCCGTGCAAATGTTTGCTGACGGCAAACAGCAATATCGTTGCGCCTCCCGGCTAAACCCCGATTATTCTGCAGCGGATAAAGGATAGAACATCACATAACTAATATTGACTAGACCTGGCGTCTGCAAGCTTAAAGAGCCTAATACAACAAAAAAGACAACAATCTAACCAGGAAACGCCAATTTTCATCATAGTCTGCGCGATGTATGAATGGAAAAAAAAACGTTATAAAAATGTACCTACAATGGGCGGCCTTTATATATATTTTATATATAGGTACCTACCAGGCGATAAGAAAGTATCTCATTCTACTTATATCAATACAAAATAGATTCTTTCAAAACCGAAATAGCGCTAAATATTTTATAAGAAGCCGCGGTTTGCCAACCCCATAACTAAACAGATCAGATAATTTGCTAAGTTTTTTTTATTCGTCACCATCATCCTCAGTTTGCTTGTCATCACTTCTGAAACTGCTGGCTGTTGAAACTCGTGTGTAGCTCGATTACTTATGTATGATGGGCAGATTGGAAAGTGGCATAAACATACTGCATGCATACGTTGCATTTTTTGTTTTTGTTAAAACATAACTGTCCGGGTAGGTACCTATGTCTATTCGCTATTAGGTACCTTTATCTAATTTTTATCATGTATTCTGATCGCGAAAGACAATTAGATTTTTGTTTTCTAATCCAAAAGTACCTATTGGTGCTAACTTTGACTGCAACATCTACCAACCAAACGTACAAAACGCTCGCTCAATATGTTAATGACGGTTACACGATGAATGCTGATGCGTTATTTTCGGCTGAGGCGAGGGGTTTATTGAAACGTGTGCTTAACTTTTTTAATATAGGTACTCAATGGTAGTAAGACAATCAAACCTTTATTGAAAAAATATTTTATAAGTTTAAATACCCGGATATTAGCAAAAATACTTTATATAATTATGGACGGGATGGTGTATCTAAAGGCGAATACGTCTACTAATAGAGATCTAGCTCTAAGTTTCCTATATAATTTTAAATATTTTTAATATATTTACCTATTTTTTATCTCTTTGGTTATATCGTTACCTATAATTTTTGTGTTATTTCTATCTAGGTATTTAATTTGGTATGTTTGTAACTGAGTATTAAAATTAGGCCATTTTATAAATTGTTTCTTTTACCTTGTAAAGTCTACCGAATGACGAGAACCAGGAGTCACACTTAAAATTTACTAATAGTTAAAAGTCCCTTTTCATTAAATATTATAATAAACAATATTATAGGCAGGTAGGTACTCTATACAATTTCTAGTTATGAAAAAATAAATAGCGTTGTTGATGGGTAACATTATCCCTTACTCTCTCTAATGACTTGTCACTTTTAATGAGGACTTTGTAATTTGTTGTTTCTTGTTTAAAATAGAGCAAAATTTATGCGTTGTTGGTCGAGTAGTGCCTCGATTTCGAGGTTTGATGGTGGGTTTGAAACCCGGCTCTGATTAGATAAGATTTTTGATTCAAACAATTTGAGCAATAACACGAGTTCTAAACAGTCTCCCCTCGTGATGAAACCAGTTAGTTTTTTAATAGAGGCGATAGATTTGCAATCTGCCACGTAGGGGGTACGGCATACTAACTTGTACAAAATGTAGGCTTATACACTTAAAGGAAAATAATCTTAGATAATGTCTACCAAGATCTGCAATAGGAATAAACCCAATAATGATTGTGTTTATTTTACTGATTTTAGGTGACCTGTGGGCGTATTTTGAAACACAATTTCAAAAAATTTGAATATAAAATCTAAAATAGTAGGTACTAAACCCAGTACAGTTTATAGTTCGATAACTGCTTCTAAGCGACACGGGCTTGTAAAAAACTATCGGAAGGGTACTTTTAAGCGCACTAAGCGATAAAATCGAGGGGCGAGACAAGGATCATCTTAAGCTCGTTCTAGAAGTTTTGCGTAGCCAGCAACTCTGAGTAATGAAGACTTATGAGTCTGGCTGTCGTGTCTCTCGGTAATTGTCATCTCAGATATTAGGGGAAATGTCCCTCGTTATCAGCTGCTATCTAAATTGACTTTGACGTCTCAAGGATAATTGCCATTATTTTCCGTCGCGGATTTAATGAGTGTTTATAAATAAACAGCATTGTCTAGTTTTGTGTAACTAATTTCACGTTTGTAGCTTGGTAGAGCGATAATGAAGTAGATTTATATCTTTTTTTTTTTACTATTTCTCAACATCTCAATATCTATTTAACTATCTATTGTTCAACGACTCAAAAAACGTCTAAGGTTCTGTGTGTATCTATTAAGTAAGTATGTTATAAATAATAATTTACATTTTAGTTATGTAGTAGGTACCTACGTCTACTTATATAATTTTTCTTCGAGAAAAAACTTAGGTAAGTACTTACCTACTTTTCATAATGTAGGTAAGTTACGAGTACCTATACGAGTATACCTACCTACGAGTACTTATATAATTTTTGTAGCACTCAAACATCGTAGGTACCTTTTTTTTCGTAGGTACCTACGTCGGTCGTTCCATGTGAACGGGCATGATTCATCAGGAACCATTCATAGTGATCTCTGGATTCAACCGCGGTTTAGATAGGGATGTGAAAGAATATCAATAGGTCATTAATATCGATGAAAAAATAAACTTATCTATTTGTTTTTATGTTAATTGAGTAGAAGATTACAACATACAAAACATAATTTCAAAACATTAGGTACCTACATAATTCCAGCATAAAATAATATTTTTCGCCTGCGGCTTGTAATACCTATTATTTGCTTTCGTTTCATACAATTGTAAAGAAAATGGTATAATTAATGTTATTAGAGTATAAGTATTAAGATAGATAGATAGATAGATAGATAGATAATGCTTTATTGAAAAACATAGGACTAATTGCTTAAAAATAGTAGTAGGTACCTACAATTATAGGCGTCCTTATCTCTAAAAGCAATTTCTTCCAAGCTACCTGGGTATGGAAGATAATGGAATGTATGGTAGTTAGTGTAGGTACACACTACCATTCATACTGCTTCACTCATTATCTTTCTAAGCAACATAAATTCATTGTAGATAATATACCTAAGTAAGAAACCATTTAGGTACTAAAAAAAGAATAAAAGTGAGGTTTTTCAAGGATCTGAATAGATAAATGGAAAATAGGAAAGGAAGCGATCTAAACAATTTGACTGATAAACTGATCGATAACAGGCAAATTGACAGAACCTAGGAACTCCTAAGCTCAGTAACGCTCCTAGCTGACAGCAATAATAGATGCCTATAGGGTAAACCCAGGATAGATGCCCCACTTTTTGAAAGAGCCTCGTAGTTTTTAAACTATTAATTTACCATGAATAACTCCTATGAATATAGCTAGTTAAATATTTTATCTTGCATTACGCGTTGTTTTTGTAGTCCTAATAATTACTGATTGTGCAGAAATTGAGTTTTCGCAGAACCTTTTTTTTGGGGATAGTTGCCTACCCATATGGATAGATGCCCCACTATGAAAATGCTAAGGAGGATAGATGCCCTATAGAATCAACATAAGTAAAATACAATTTTTACTTGAGCATTCCTATAGAATAATGTTTCTGTCAGTCGAATTTGACTTTGTATTAGGTATCAGCTGTTCTGAAGTCCATAAAGTTACTCCTACCTTTCTTTTGTACTTTCGTGGCATGGTTCACCTACAAACATGAGGTATTGTATACAAATATGTATTATAAGATTATTACTTAAGTATAATTATACATGTATGTACCTACTAACACAAAAAAATGTTTCCGACGTATAATTATGTTTTTCAACAAACACTGCACATGCTTAGAGTATTAGTGGATAGATTTTCCTAAGGGCACCTATCCCCTTAAAAAATTGGGGCAACTATCCTTTTTGATACGGATAGGTGCCTTTCTAAATTTAAACTTAACTAAATACAATAGAGTGGGTATTGACATCTAGGTATGTACTCAAAGTACCAGAGTATTAAAATAAAATAAAAATTAAAAGAATTTATGACCACATTAAAAGTTATGCAACACTGAATACTCATGTTTCAAACTTTGACGCGTTATCCTGCGTTCGCCGGGCAGATAATCGCACACACAAGAAAACCAAGTATACTCTGCTCAACTGCCTTTTGGGCCTGAGGAGTGTGGCACGTACGCTCCTTATTTAACCTATTAATTAGTATGTGCGACTTCGGGTAGTTGTGTTTTTTGAAAACGAGGCATCTATCCCAACGAGGCATCTATCCTGGGTTTACCCTAACTCGTTCGTTCATCCTTATGAGCAAGTCAACCAACCAACCAACTCTGGTGACGGAGTTTTCAGGCCGCCTGAAGGCCTATAACTAAGTTACAAATACAAATACAAATACAAATACAAATTGTTTATTATTTCTCTCACAAATCACAATACATAAATAAAAATATAAAGTAATTAAGTAATTTTAAATATAAGTACAGTAAAAAAATAATGATAAATTGAAACAACAAAAATAAATTGAAAATAGGTTAGAAGTAAGAACCGTTTTGTGAGAGACTGGTGCCTGAAATAGGTATAAAAACCTGTGCTACAGGTCACCAGTGCCCTAATACTCCACTGATTTAACAACTAACTAAACTAAGTAAATTTTGAATAAATATTTATAAATACCTAACAAACTAACATACATAACACAAAATATACCTAATTAAAATTAGTTAAGTTAGTATTTTAATGCTCTAAAAATCGATAGGAAGATTTAATCGTCAGTGTGAACGTCCCTAGTATTCAAGAGAGATTTAGCGGAGGCTGTCGACGGGGAGGATTACCGTGATTTCCCGGGGGGCTCGGACCTAAAAGACACCTTGGATGCATCACGATATTACTTTTCCATACTTCGACAGCTGCTAATATAGGCCAGTGTCTGGTAAGTAATTATTTTGTGGCGTAATTATTTCGCTTGAAGGTAAGTAGGTATTGTGTTACGTATTTTCTTTAGAGTGTTAAATCACCCACTTGTTTAATTTTATTATAATCTCATTTAAATTTAAACAGTAGGGCAGAGTTTGATTGCGTCATATTTCTTTATAAGTACAAAAGAGCTAACATTTTTCATTTATTTTTATATTTTAGATTTTGACTAAGTTTGGTTTAGATTAGGTCTAGCATAAATTTACTTATTTTTGAAAGACGGCATACAAATTTGATATAAATGAAAAATATGACGAGATAATGTTATAAAAAGAAATAGCTATAAGTTTATATGAGAGGCTAAGCAAGGTTAAACACTATAAAATATGATATAATTTATGGCTTCATAAATATGGCACAGAGTATAAATGTTTGCGATGGTATAATGTAAACATTGTCCACCCTCCGAGGCGTCGACAATGCATCACGAGGCGACTTCCGGCGGATGCTGCGTAACGAGACCGTTGTCCCCCTTCTTCCTACTCTCCTATTTTTATAAAGATCCCCATGACCAGAGATGCAGTGAGGATTGGAGCGATGGCACCGGCTGGCGTGGCTGTTGGGTGTATCAAACATTTTTGTAAAATTATATTAGCCCGCTGGATATAAAACAGGCCTAAGCGCCCATTCGCACGAGAGCTAAAAAAGCGTTGCGTTAAAACTCGGCGTTGGCGCTTTTAAAAAAGCTTTCGTGCGAATATGGGCTTTAACGTCCAACGTCCAGCGCAGAAAATACAACACTGCTCGATAAAAAACCGTCGCGTTTAAAAAGTGCTGACGTGTGAACATATACTTGGGAATACATTTGTTCTATTTGAACGCTTTTTTAACGGACGTTAAAAAAGCGCTCGTGCGAATGAGGGCTAACTCGTAAGGTATTTTTAATAATTCTTGTGACGGATTAAAATTTAGCATGGTCGCTAAACAATTCACTCCGTAGACAGACTTAACTTACTTAGGTACTTCAAAATAAGACCTGTCATTCATGATTGATAAATCTGTCGCATCTTTTTTCATTGTGATGAGCGTGTTATGAAATTAACATTCCTTAGTTGACAAATGCTATGAATACTGGGGTATCGACCTCGTTTTCTTCCTGCTCACTAGCCCCTAAAAATCTCTACTACAGCCCTGCCAACCCCTACCGAGATTATTTCGGATAGCATTCATTGGATCTCAATGCGGATGATGAATGCGAGATATTAATAATTTGTCCGCAGGCGGTTATCGATGTTGAAAGCACAGTTACGAAAGTAATAACTCCTAATAACAGCAAACGAGCCTCTTTGAAATGACAGGATGTTTTTATATTAGGTCGAAAGTTTTTTGATCCAAATCAGAATGATCCAAAAGTTACGTCGACATTATTGTAAATTTCAAATTATAATATGGAGAGGTTTTCTAAAAATAATGACCCAGGTTTAAAATTAGAAAACAAACAAATTTAGAAAATAAATCACAACGTTCCCCTCTTCCATGGGACTGGGTCATGATTAAAAAAGCAACAGCATAAACCCTTTTTGTGTCCTGCTGAGTAAAATATTAATTTGTTGAATTAACTGCTGTCCTGTTAGATTTCTTATAAATGCTATCTTGTTCTGGTCCCGTTTAATATTCCAACTAATGAAAACCCAGAATTATTTTTAATTAGTGACCTGCCTAGGCTTCGTTGAAATGTTTCTCTTGTATATTATGCATGTATTTTACTTAATGATCCTTTCTCTTGAATTATTATGTCTATTGATGAAAATCGCACTTAAATCTGTTGCGTAGTTTAAATGGTCGCGTACAGACGGCATGAAGCGACTTTGTTCTAATGTATGTAGTTCCTTACTCAAAGGGTAAAAACGGTAGCCTATTATTACTAAGACTCTGCTGTCCGTCTGTTTGTCACTAAACTGTATAACATGAACCGTGAATAGCTTAATTATGCTAGCCGTTTAAATCTTCATAGTTGGTGCAACACAATATTGAGCGACCAGCGGTATTCGCTTCCGCTGTGGAAAACTTATTTCCTGATCGAAACTAGAATACGGTATTTTTACCCACAAGGATAGCGAAATCAGCTTTGGTGTGAACAGTAATATTACCGCATACCGCATACCCACTCGGTTTTCTCTACCCACAGCGGCAGCGAATTCCACGTAGATAAGAATAGGCCTTTTCAAATATTTTACAGATATATCTTAAAGTAGGTAGGTATTCGTATATCGTACTTCGATAGCGAGAATTGTTAATCTACAGTGCAATAGACGGACGTTGGTCAAGATGAAATTCAGCAGGAAACTTATAGGTAGGTACATTTTAAAGAGGCACAAGTGAAACCGTGTGTAAAAGCTAGTAAACTTTACAGGATCTCTCACTGAAGTGAAATCCTGCCTAACGAGGCATCCTGAGTCACATCATACTCTTCAAAGTGCGCCAATTAGAGGAGCTTATAAACAGGTAAGCGGCTTACCTAGCTCCCTCTATTGAAGCCTTTGGCAACAGCGTATAAATACGCGCTTAGAGAAAAATATGAGTTGGAGTCACTATAGAGACGCTTAGAGACGTAGGTAGGTATATCTATAGGTACTCGTAGTTGGAATGGAAACCATGACATTTTATATATTTTGGCAAAGAAAATCAGTGTGCTGTGCACCTGTTTTTATTTAAAAAAAATGCGAATTATTGTATTTGAAATAAAATAGAAATAAATGAAAATAGCTACAGCACCTCATATCAAAATCTGTAATTTAAAAATCGATTTATGTACTTATGTAAAATGTCATTAGGTATATCTGCTTTTAACCGACTTCAAAAAAGAGGAGGTTTTATCTTCCATTGATGTATTTTTTTATGTTTTGTTTTCATTGTATGTTCATAAATTTTTCTGTCAATTGTAGACTGATTAGGATAATATATTCATAATTCCAAAGATCTTCATCAGATTCTAGGATCTGATGAAGATCTTTGGAATTATATATATTTCGCGGCCGCCTTAGCCACTGCGGTAGTCTCGCAGTATTGTCGAGCACTAAGAAGTTTAAAGTCCATTAAGAATAACATGCATGTCCTTAACAGCTTTTAAAACACCGATGAGCAACTACATATCCACCTGGTAAATAGGAATAAAAAAGTTAAAT
This sequence comes from Xanthorhoe designata, assembly GCA_963582015.1. Classification (NCBI taxonomy): domain Eukaryota; kingdom Metazoa; phylum Arthropoda; class Insecta; order Lepidoptera; family Geometridae; genus Xanthorhoe; species Xanthorhoe designata. Next base: position 9,039,868 of record OY757039.1, read on the forward strand.
GGTTAATCTGATAGCCACTGAACTGTTTTTGACGAAATTGTCTTTGTGACGTGGGAAAGCTTTTAACACTTATAGGTACTGTTGATGCTTAGCAACATGCATTGCATTGCTGCAAATTACAAAGGGAAGTAAAAATTATCGTTATCGCGTGACGTCACCTAATAATAATGGCTATTGTCCATTAGGCACTGTATTTAACTATGCTTATCTTTATTTTAAATCGGTGCGAGGAATCACGGACAGGTTTCCGTCAGTAGGTAATACTATAAACTGAAAGGTTGTATGGATGTATGGATGGAGGTTTGTTATCGTTCCTTTTTCACATAAAAACTACTGAACAGATTTAGCTGATGTTAGGCATGTACCTACATAGTTTATGACCTGGAATAACACAAAGGCTACATTTTATCCAGGTAAGTACGATGGAAACAAAGCTGCGTGTGGAACTTTCTCCTATTAATTCCTTTCTTTCTTTCAGCACAAGGCAACCAGTAAATTTTATTTTTATAACCATGTAAGCATAATCATAATTTTAACCGCTTCATTATGAGCCCGTGAATGGATTTGAAGAGTTGTCTCGTGCAAGGGAGTTACTTATATATGACGCTGTCTGTACCTACGAGTAACAACAAAATCATTATACCCTATTAATTTACGAACCTAACAAAGTACCCATTTCTCGCTGAGCGCGGTGGAGTGGAAGACGCGATAAGAAGATTTGCGCCATAAAAACGGTCCTACTCGCTATTTTATGAGAAGCATCGGGATCAAAATATATTGTGAACGATTTGGTGATTTCTTTATTAATATTTGGACGGATGTTCAAATATTAGGTACATACTATGTTTTTAACAGACTTAAAAAGGAGGAGTTTCTATGTTTTACTGTATTTATTTTTTTTGTATGTTCACCGATTTCTCCGTCATGATTGGACGGATTTTTAAAAATATTTTTTGTTTGAAAGATTACAATTTTTTACGTGAAAAGTGAACTGATCTTGAAAATTATTTTAATGTTTGAATGAGTACACCCGAGAGGTGGTTCTTTAAAAAAGTTTTGAGGATCTGATGAGGATCTTCGGAGTTATGAACAGCAATGTACCTCGAGAGTGCAGAAATTTTTTCTTTTTCGAAATTGAAGTTGGTTCAATAAAAATAGTAATTTCAATAGAAATTAAGTTTTAAAGTTACCTACATAGCTAGTTTGGGAGTTTATTGGATTCAATGTTTCTTTGTAGGTACACTCTATTATGTTTTTGCGTCATCCTTCTGGAGGCCTTTTGATATTACAATTTACTTGAAATATTGCGTATTTCGAGAGCAAAAAGCGATTTAATAAAGTGCTTATACCCTAGCGTGAAAAATAACACTTCGTGATTAGAAAATTAATTAACAAAAACACTAGTTTAAGCGATTTGCTTACCTATGCTGAAATCTCTAGTCGTTCGACATATAATAATCAAAACTGTATAAAATAAATACCTACTACAATTTAAAATTTACTAATTACTGATAACGAAAAACAATAGCATTTCCACTGCGGAAGACGAAGTCAGGGGTAGGTGTATCGGCGGGGTGGATGGAGGGGATGTAAACACAAAGCCTCGCCAGGCCGGCAGTCACGTGGCGCGCTTGCCGGGGGCGCATCACTTTTAGGGGTTCGATAAACCCTGCAATTGTCAAACATTAAAAAAAAGTTTTCTTCGTGCACTTAAGATATACTATAAGTGCCAGTGGGCACTCTCAATAACTTACAATTGTCAAAGATTAAAAACAAAAAATTTCAACATTGGACTAATAAGTGATCGCGATACTATTCCAGACTAAAAGTTTTTTAGTTAGTTAAAAGTGCATTAGTTTGTTATTATTCAAAACTTTATATGAATTAAGTTTTACAAAAAAGTTGTAAATAATATTGAACCTCTAAAAGTGATGCCCCCCGGCGTAACTTATCATTGCAAGAATGCGTATCAAAAACATATTAAAATTGTTTAAGTATTGAATTAGAGTCTTGTATACAATGCAAAAACAACTCTAAAGAATATCAATACGACAAACATATCAAAATGTAATTATATCTAATTTTAATATAGAATTAATTGTAAATTAGAACTAAACCTAAGTAGATTCATGTTTACTAATTAGAGTTGTGTGTTATGAGAAGAAAAAAGGTGTGAAAGGTAAGAGTCTTGTTTATTATTGTCTTTCACCTAAAGCATAACTGAACATTATTTTTATTGAATTTACTTGTAACACATTGTACTACTTCCTCTTGATATGTTTTCCTAAAACTTTTGTTGTAAAGTTTTGTTGATAAGTATACTTATTTATTTATTTAGGAACAAGGAAAATACACAGAAACAAAAAAATACCTACACTACCAAATTGATTAATATTAATTTGTTGATATATTTTATGTAAAAGAAACTTTAATAATTTTAGAAAGATAAAGGAATTTTTAATCTCTACATATAATAAAATTGGAACACGTCGATGTCTGTAAAATTGAGATATCAATGAAAATCTTATGTCTATATTCGAGCAACAGAATGGTTTTTAATTACAAATAAAAACATAGTACTACTACCTGTAAGGGTAGGTACTTGTAAATTGTAAATTCATAATATTTTTAGTTAAAAAATTAAATTTTTAAGTAATTTATTTGATACTTGGAAAACCTACAAAGTCAACTTATGGAAAAAGGTCAGAATTTAATTCAGAAGAGAATATAAATACTTACTATTTGATTTTAATCAGTAGATTATGGCCTGATGTGAACTAGCTAAATTAATTTATCCTATTGTCTCTTAGGAAACCAAAAGAAACATCCAGCGACAGGTGAACACAAAAAATAAGGTCAAAACTCAGTTTAGTTCTGACCTTATTTTATGTTGAACACATACTAACCTACTAATAGCCTACACTACAACCTTCCTCAAGAATAAAGCTATCAATTGAGATATTTTTCAAATGTGACTGTTAGTCTGTTTCTAGAGATTCCTATTTAAACAAACAAAAATAAACAAATTAATAATAATTAGTATAGATTATTAGCAGCGCCCTCGCTGTTTTTACCCACGTAATGATGGTATGTTGAAAAAGATAAAACAAGTTAACGAAAAATATCCAGGCCAATTTGTAAAATATTTGAAATTGAAATCTGTTTAGCGGTTTAGAAGTGAAAAGAAAACAGATAGACAGAGGTACATTCACATTTATATATTAATTATGAATGGATGTATTACAACTAGGTATCTATAATACCTATCGTTTATATTTAACCTACTTAGGGTAAACCCAGGATAGATGCCCCACTTTTTGAAAGAGCCTCGTAATTTTTAAACTATTAATTTACCATAAATAATTCCTATGAATATAGCTAGTTAAATATTTTATCTTGCATTACGCGTTGTTTTTGTAGTCCTAATAATTACTGATTGTGCAGAAATTGAGTTTTCGCAAAACCTTTTTTTTGGGGATAGTTGCCTACCTATATGGATAGATGCCCCACTATAAAAATGCTAAGGAGGATAGATGCCCTATAGAATCAACATATGTAAAATACAATATTTATTTGAGCATTCCTATAGAATAATGTTTCTGTCTGTCGAATTTGACTTTGTATTAGGTATCAGCTGTTCTGAAGTCCATAAAATTACTCCTGCCTATCTTTTGTACTTTCGTGGCATGGTTCACCTACAAACATTAGGTATTGTACCTATACAAATATGTACATATAAGATTATTACTTTAAAATGTATGTACCTACTAACACAACAAAATGTTTCCGACGTATAATACAACATAGTTATGTTTTTCAACAAACACTGCACATGTTTATAGTATTAGGGGATAGATTTTCTCAAGGGCACCTATCCCCCGAAAAATTTGGGGCAACTATCCTTTTTGATACGGATAGGTGCCTTTCTAAATTTAGAACTAACTAAATACAATAGAGTGGGTATTGACATCTAGGTATGTACTCAAAGTACCAGAGTATTAACATAAAAAAAAAATTAAGGGAATTTATGACCACATTAAAAGTTATGCAACACTGAATACTCATGTTTAAAACTTTGACGCGTTATCCTGCGTTCGCCGCGCAGATAATCGCACACACAAGAAAACCAAGTATACTCTGCTCAACTGCCTTTTGGGCCTGAGGAGTGTGGCACGTACGCTCCTTATTTAACCTATTAATTAGTATGTGCGATTTCGGGAAGTTGTGTTTTTTGAAATCGAGGCATCTATCCCATTGAGGCATCTATCCTGGGTTTACCCTATCTGTTTTTTATTGGCAACTACAATAAAAAACAGAATGTATGAAAGAAACAATCCGGGATTTACTGCAGGACTATTGCGTATGTTTGTTGACAGTTCATAGTGAAGATGACTATGAAAAGTGAGCAATGGATGGACTCTTAAACAGTTTGGTTTGTAGACAACTCCATTTGAAGGATTTTTAAGGCCGCCTAAAGGGCTCCGTCAGGGCTTAATCTTGAGAAGCCGGGACCGACAATTTAACATGCTCTCAGAAGCTTGTCGAAGAAGATGAATGGTCTATGTTGCCATTATTCTATCAATTATGATAAAAAGGATGCCGAGGGAAAATAACAACTTTGCAATAGGCCTACTAACTACGCCGTGTTGGTCAAGTGGATTAGTACTTCGACTTTCGATCCGAATCGTGGGTTCGAATCCGGCCGTGCATCAATGAACTTTTCGCATTGAAAAATTTATATGCGCTTTAACACAAGCTTAACATCGTGAGGAAACCAGTTAGCTCTCTAATAGCGTCAATGGGCTTGCAACCTGTCACGTATGGAAAGTTAACTTCTGCAAGATGTGGGCATGTATAAAATATGTATTTGGACATACCTACTTCTGACAACCCCTTTAGACATCTTCAAAAAGGATCTAAAAATTGCATTTAGATCTGAAAGAAATGTCTACCTCCTCAGTCGTGATCATATTATTTTTTCTACTATAACTACATGTTACTTGGGCCACTTGGGCTTTTATCATTGACCATCATCATCATCATCATTTTCAGCCTGTGTCAACCCACTGCTGGGTGTAGGCCTCCTCCAATGACTGCCACTCGTTTCGGTGTTGAGCCGATCGCATCCAGGTCTTGTTGGCGACCCTAACAATATCATCCACCCATCTAGCAGGTGGTCTGCCAGCACTGCGTGTATTCCCCCTGGGATTCCATTCTGTTAAGGCCCTACTCCACCTGCCGTCACCACGTCTCGCCAAATGTCCCGCCCACCTCCACTTCAGTCTCATGATCCATTGACCATGAATTAATAAATATTGTAGCTAGCCTCAATGTAAACAGAGCTTGTGTTATGACTGATATAATGTATATAAATACCTGTGCTAGATTTAAAAATGTAAAGACCACAAAAGATTCACATTTGGTGGAAGTTTGGAAAAATCTGCATAATAAATATAGTGTTATACAGGGTGTTACCAGACCACTACCGAAAACTTAAGGGGATGAAAGTACCCATCAATATGAACAACTTTTTCTAAGAAACCAACACTGTGAACGCGAAAAAAAAAAACAGCTGTTCCATACATAAGTTCAATACCTACTTGGCTAAAGTGTATGAAACAGCTGTTTTTTTTTCGCGTTCACAGTGTTGGTTTCTTAGAAAAAGTTGTTCATATTGATGGGTACTTTCACCCCCTAAAGTTTTCGGTAGTGGTCTGGTAACACCCTGTATACCTATATAAGTATTTTTATATTTTTTATAATTTATACAAAGTCAACAACAGTTATTCAAATAAAAGATGTTCGATTATTAAAAAAATGCTTTAGTTAGGTAGAGGCATACACAGACCTTTTGTAAATGTTTTTTATTTTGTTTTCTTTGTTATAGTAAATATTATTGAATTATTGCAATAAAAAAAGATAATTTTATTTAAGATAATGGCTTCAGCGACTTTTTTTAAGCCACTTCAAATTCCTGTCCAAGTATTTGATTGATGCAACGAATTGTATGGATGATATTCCACAAAAGAAACCCTTCATAAAACACCAGATTTAATTAAATTAATCAGCATGGAATGTTTCTCCCCTCCATTAGTAAAGAAACTAATCTAATAAACCGACCATCCCCTAAACATTGGACTAAACTACACGCCAAAAGCTGTTTGCATCAGTGTTAATAGAGTTATTGAATTTATCGTTAATTTATTCAATTTGAGCTCGCGAGAGACAATGGAAGTCGTGGGCGGGGCCCTGTACGTCCCGCCCTCACCTGAAATCTCATTAACCTATCTATAGCTTATTATTATATAGTCTCTGGTATAACTGTGCAACTCAATTATCTAGAGCTGAATACTATTGCTGTATAATAGGTAGATATCTATTCCACTGAATAGAGGTTTCTGGTCTGTGTTCTTTGTGTGAGTGCCTAGATGTTGCAGTTTAATTGGAATTTTGATTAGACATAACAAATGATTGAGTAATAACTGTTCCATGGAACTTGTTAAGGAATTACTGAAGATTATCTCAACGTTCGATTCGAAAATTACACTCAGCAAAATATCAGTTTTCATTTTTAGTTATTAGATATATTGTAACCGATCCCTCCTTTATTTAAATTATAGGGGCTAAGAAACTTAACGATAGTCTACCAATTGTCAATTGATAATCACCATCTTTATCTATATAATTATGTACTGTACAACAATCATAAGACAAAAACTAATTTCGCTGCTTATCCAAAACCGTACAAATATTGTCTCAAGCTAAGCAATATTTTCGCGATACGCATCTGTATTTTCTATCAGAGTTCTCAATAAATATCGGGGAGTTTAGGGGCAAATTTTATTGCTTTCTGAGCGGAACTGGTTGAGTCTCCCCAAGGAGCGATCGGTTGGCAAACATCGAAATCTGCCGCGGGAGAATACGGATCGGAGATTTCCACACTTGAAATTTTATTTATTCGAGACAGATATTTTCGTTCTGTTTCTACGAGTGCCTTAACAACGGAATACACGATTTGAAAATAGTGTTTGTGTTTAAATTTATTTGCAATATTTAAAATTCATAACCAGTATCATTTCTTTTTAAGTTAGGTTGGTAATTATCATGTTTTATCTTAAATATCTCGTAAATAAACTTTGAACAAGGTCCCTATGAGTAAGTGAGAATAACACTGTCAAATAAAAGTCTATAACTATGAATTATGATATTAAACTCCTAATAAATATTCAGTTCATTTACTCCCAGATACGTTTGAACCAGATTCAATAAAGCCGGCACGAAATGAAGCATTACAAATTGAATGCTACTCGGGTTTGCAGAATTTAATAAACTGTATCAAAGTTATTTTCAGTTGACTTCACAATTTTCTATATTAAATCGTCGAGCGACGTGGGAGCGGTTGCCATGATACCTTAGAGAAGTTAATAAGTCATAAATAGAAGGTGAAGAGGGACAGAGAGATGGGGAAAGCTTAAAGATAGAAAGGAAAGGGAGTTCCCCCAGGTAGTGGTGGTGATATGCAATCGTCTGGAAAAAGGTAGCTTTGAACGGGCCATGAGGTGTCACCAAATGAAGATTTTTCTCAGTAGTCATGAGGATAAATGTATTATTATAAATTTCTTTCATTTTACACGAATGTTGAAAGTTACTGAATATAATTATCAAAATGTTGAGAGGTAAAGTAGTTTGGAAGTTAATAGGAAAATTTGGGAAATATAAGAAATACGACAAGCAGCACATTAGGTATAAATTAATATGTTTTTAAGTTATCAATACAATGAATGTTTTTTTAAATCAAATATTAATTTATCAATAGTTGAATTATATAATTTGAAGACCTAATATAAAACATAAATAAAACACAATGCATGTAAATCGACGTGCCTTCTTTTATAACAACGTAGCAAGTATTTTGATGCCTCGTTTGCCCCATTAGCAACGTTTTATCGAACTTCTTTGTCCTCGCGCTGGCTTAAAGCTTTTGTTTCGTCATCGAGAGCTGCATGAGAGCCGATAACAGCTGAGTAGGCTCTTTGGGCGTTCGATCAAGAGACCGACGGGTGCCCCTTCAACTAGCTAGTATATTGTGAAACACGCGTTAGCACTTTTACGATAAAAAGTACCCTTTAAACACAAAGCATTTCTCTCAGGGAAAGTTAATAAATGTAAAGGATTTTAATTTTTTTTTGTTTTTAAATAGCACTAAGAGTTTTTCATCACAGAGTTTATCACATCACACATCATAGAGTTTTTAAAGATATTTTGAGATAGGAACAGCTTTATCTTTGTTATAGGCATAATATATTAATTTTTAAATGTTCAATAGCTTTGATAATACATTTCCATAAGCATAATCGCAGCATAAGCATAAGCACTTGTGGAGAACCTTGCTAAGACGTTCTTGATAGATCATTAAAGTTAAGCAAAGTTCTGAGCAGTCACAACTTGGATGGATGACCACGAAACTGAACAGCTGAACGTTTCCGTACTTTAGAAGACACTTTAAACTGTTAGTCCTGGCTTTTAAAGTCGTTAAGCTATGGCGAAGGCTTTTAGGCGGCCTAAAAATCCATCACCAGAGTTATACACTTGCTCATACGAACTTACTTTTTATCCTAGTATAGGTTTAGAAAATCAGACATCTTCTTGGAATGCGTACTACGTGTAACTTATTAGTAAACTAATGGTTTTTTGTGTGTGATGAACTATAAATTCCTTGTCATAGTAGTAAGCATTAATGAAAATACCAAGTGATAATTATAATATGTTAAAAATATAATCCCATTTGATTCCATGTATCGTGCAGAAATGTGCAAATTTTTAAAAGCGCACAAACAAAAAATAACAAACAGAAATACATTAAAAACTTAAGAACCGTTGCTACTATTTAACCGGATTGCTTCGCAAAGAATCCATTAGTCATAAGGGGTGGCATTTTGTCGGTTTAGCTTACTGCGCAGATAAATATGCAACGTCCTGCTTTTTTAGGGTTCCATCGTCAACAATGAACCATTGTAGTTCCAAGTCTATCCGTCTGTCCATGTCTGTCCACTGCTTAGCTCCTATGACCAACTCTGGTGACGGAGTTTCCAGGCCACCTAAAGACCTTCTCCGTCAGGCCATCTCCGTCTTACTCTTGGTACCATTATAGAAAAGAAAATAAAAAAAAAGAAATTATCGAACCAACCAAGTCGTAGAAAAAACATAAGGAGAAATAATGGTAAAAATAACAAGTAAAATGGGGATATTTATTTTACCTGTCTATCCCACCGTGTGGTATGTTGTGTCATTGGATATGTTATTCACTATATGTAATGAGAATGTGTTGAGAAAGAGCAATTTCGATTAAGGGATCCATTTGGAAACTTGTTTTCTTAAAAACGATTTTTAACAGGTATTATGTATATGTAGTTGTTACTATATATACCAAATAGGTCGCAAAAAACAGGAGTAAAATCACATTTAATTGATCACAGTGTTAGAAGCCTTCTTGGCTTTGTGGAAATGTGCCTCTACTTTTGATCCAAAGGGTTGTGAGTTTTATTTTTGCATCAATGAAATTTTTCAAACGTTCTACTCGACTACCTCTCAAATAAAAAAATCTGTCCATAATTAACGGAGAAATTGGTAAACATACAAAACATAGAACATCCTTTTTTTAAAGTTGGTCAAAAACATTGTGAGAAACCCTGCGGCTTCAGCAATGTCCCAGGCACTAGAGTGTAGGCACATTATTGCCATTCTAGTAAAATTGTTATGGCCCGGTAAGATTATTTTATATCTATTGATTTTATTTAAGGATAAATAATTAGAAGAAAGAGAGGACGAAAAATAAGAAGCTTACATAAAAATAATCCTAATGACTCTTTTCAAAGGCTGAAGGATTGCAGACATAAAAGTTAAAACGATTGGATGGGCAGATGATTCAAACGCGTTATTCAGCCAGCGTAGCAATGTGATTCGGTAACAACGAGCTTAGAAACGCGATGAAAATGATACTTTATTAAATAGATAAAATCTGGCTGGTATGTTTTCAGTACCCAGCAAGGTAATTTTCGGAACTTTGAATGGTAAATTATTTTATTTACCATTCGAAAGGTACACAATACTGCCGTCCTCAAGCTAAAATGCCGTTAAGTGACAAAACCAAGTTTTGAGTTATGATCAAAAAACGCGGCGAAAATTTGAAATCAATGCCATTTGGTAACTATTCGTCGTATGACAGAATTTAAAACATTGGAAGGTAGCTTCATTATAACTCTATCGAACAGCTGTATAATTTTATTAAAGTTGCCGTTCAAAAGTTGCATAAAATAAAATTTGGCATTTTAATGCAGGAATTGTTTACTGTAATGGATGAAGAAGACTACGCTAAAAGACAGCTAAGTATACCTTAGCCGCGCTATAGTTATGTATTTAATCATAACTGCATGCAGTATTTACTTGATCCTGACATTTACATAGCTAAAACAGGGTTAATGCACTTTAACTATGTTATAGCTTAGGATTTATTAAAAAAAAATTTTTTTTGATAGATTTTATCATGAAATACATGACTAAATTGCAGCTAAATGCAAAACATTTATCATTAACCGCTTTTTTGTCTAGTATTCATTATGAAATATTGTAGGAATCTCTACAAAAATAACGTTATGTACTATAAAGTTAACATTAAAGTGAATCATTTATTATTCAAACTTCAGTACAAAACCCATTGGTATTTAGAAAATTAGGTGTGGAATATTATTCTAATGAAAACTTTAAGTAACGTTGCACTTTTTAATATCAAATTGACTTTATAAAAGGGATAATGTACCTACTTACCTACCATGATTCGTGGATTTATAAGATATTTCGGCACAGTACCATGCTGTTTGACATCCTCAGTCTGTGACCGAGGGGGCCTTCGGCTGTGAGACAGAAGGCTGCAACTATGATTTCTGTCACTAGACATAATTATGTTTGTATGATTGGCCATAGAAATCGGCACAGGACTGGAATAAATGGCGAAAACAAAGACAGACCTACACTTAGAATTGAAATGATGATGATCTGCATAGATATTTGTCTCACTGGCTTAAAATTCGACTTGGAATTCGGAAAAAAGTCACTCCTATAGTGAGAAAAGCGAGCCGAATTTTACCAAAACAATAATGCAACATGTGATACTTGTTTTACCTTCGAAACTCAAAGAAAAGGCTCACAATTCTTATGCTGCAGTAAAAAAAAAACAATTTGATCTCAAAATACTCATAAAGAGATATGCGAGCATTGCGAGCCAAACCAACTTCATACCAAGCGAACGAAGCGACCTTCTTGGTCTCTTGGACCGTATTTTTTTAAACCAATTACAAAACAGTTACTTGATTTAGCTCAATGAAATGAATGAATAGCTGCTTGTCTGTTTTCACTCTGCGATTAAACATAAGTTACTTAATTATCTCGCAGAAGACCTACATTATAAACCAACTTAATTTTGATTACGGTACTCAAAGAAAAATGTTCCTTCTCTGATTATTCTACTGAAAGAAAAAGGTTTATTTTCTGCGATCAGACATACGAGTAGCATAAATATAAACGAGTTTTACGCTAATCGCATCGCTCTTCAAAAAGTTTCAATACAAAATTAAGCTGATTCCATCACTTTTTAAGGGTTGTTTTGAAAATCGTCAAGTAGGTACCTATCTATCGAATCGGAGTTTAAAGCAAACCGTTTTTCGCATTCAAAGTTTTATATAAACGTTTACCTCACTTTTTAACCCTTTAGTTAGGGGTTCAAGTATGATAAACTCAGCCTTAGTGGGTGGTTTTACTTTTAATGGAAGCCACCTTTCAAATTTCAGCTTTCTAGCTTCAGCGGTTTCGGCATGGCAAACATTGTCGGTGACTAAATCGACTATAATATAGTATTATATAATTTTTATGGTAATTTCTCGTGTGTTAATAACGTATTCAATTAAAAAAAATATGCGGATAAAACGTTAGATTTGAAGAAATAATTATTTTGTCTGTCAATTATAATGAACATGTTCAAAACGGCGGATGGAGACTCGCCAACTCACATTGGAGGAACAAAATCAAGAGGTCTGGTAAGACGGCCGGTACTAAAACGTCACGGACAGGTCGCAGCGCGAAAGCAGATAACTGTATTTTAGTTATGGAAAGCATGTTAGCCGTGTTATAGTGTAGCAATTCTATCAAAATAAATTTTATTTTACAAACGAACCTGCAGATAATGACTTTGAAGTGTACTATATTTATGATAAAATTAATGAAAATAAAAGACTAAACAGTAGTTAAGTGATTTTAACTGCGTTTAAGCATAGTATTTACCTGGTAACCCCTTTTAAGACTAGTACGGCGATTACTGTAAAAGTAATAAACCAGGGCTTAAACATAGTTACGGGGTCTTAGCCACGTTTAAGACAAGTTAAATTGGATAACGTTTTTTTAGTCTTGTATCCATCGGGCTGGTTTCAATATGATGGAGCAGTTAAAGAATGATTGCCGTTTTATAAGTAAGTAATGCTATTTAACTGTGTTTTAGCATTGTAATTTCAAAAATAGGTGTTATTTAGCCACGTTTTTGCTTTTGCTATCTCGAAAACTAGAAGCGATAGGACTACAGTTCTTAGACAGGTCGATAGAGAATTTTGAGCTCTATAAGATGGCATTTAAAAGTGAAAAATGACCATATGTCACTTAACGGCATTTTAGCTTGAGGACGGCAGAATACATAAATGGACATATACTATATTAAACCGGATGAAGCCGTTAGCTACAAATACTTACGATCTATAAAATATTTGTTTTGAGTCATTACTTACTAGATTAATCGGTCGCAAATTTGTCCCCGTAATACCAACCTGGATAAAAAGTAGCTTATTTGTTATTTCAGGTCATAAACTATCAGCCAAATCCGTTCAGTAGTTTTTGCGTGAAAGAGTAACAAACATCCGTACATCCACACGTCCGCACATCTATCCAAACTTTTTTATAATATTAGTGGGATATTCATGATTGATGCATTGATAATAAATATGTGATTGCTACCAACAGAATTTCAAAATAATTTTGAATCCTAAATAATACCAACTTACATCCACAATGTGCTTATCAAGATAAGATCGCAGTACCAATTGTCCCTTAGGCATTTAAAACTCCTGTAGCTCTTTTTAGCATACACTGAGGGATGACCTATAGTGTGTCTGCATTTAATTATTACATTCCATTGTCATCGTTTTAAAACATTACTTCAAAGAAGACAAAAAGTATAAAAAAAATAAGATAACTAGGCGTATCAAATCTTATTCAAAATTCCGATCATACCGTATCCATTTCATAAATCAGACGGGAGACGCGCCCGTTGGACCGCGGAAACTTCATTTGCGAGCTCCTCTGGCCGTGAAATGAACTGGCGATATTGCCGGTACCCAGCGAAACGGCACGGGGTGCTGATCGAGCAGATATGGATATTTTAGATGGATATTGGATGCAGATGTAAATGTTCAGTGTAGGATTTATGTAGAAGTCTTAGTAACAATCGGTAATAACGTTATGTATTTTTATGAATTAAAGCAAAACGTACTTGTTTCTTATGATATTCTGAATCTCAGAAACGGCTTCAACGATTTTTAGGAAATGAAGTATGCAGGCGGTTTCGGGGGCGCTAAATCGATCTAGCTAGGAATAATTTTAAATTTTAAATCTAGTTTTATTTTCAAAAAACATGATTTTTTCTAAAAAAAATACCAAGCAAATCTTGGTCATCCAGGTAGGTGCTAAATAATGTTAGAAACGCTCAAAAACAATGTAGTTTGATGAACTGAAAATGATTTTTTTAAACTGTGATTAATCTCAGAGTAGTAAAAATATATTAATCTTTTAACTCCTATAAGTATCTTTAGTCTGAAATTAGATGACGCTTAGTAAAATTCCACCGATGAAAATTCATTACAAAGAGTCATAAAGCTTGCGTTTTAGAGCGAACTAAGTATTGAATAGAATAGTACAGAGCAACGCCGGTTTTAAGTAGTATTAGTTATGCCGCAGTCAGGGTGGATAAATCATAGATTTTTTTTTGAAAAATAATGTTTTGTATGTCACAATCTCAAGTTTCCGATAGTATACAGACTTGAAAGATTGTAGTCTAACGGTATTTACAATTTAACGGTGACATAATACACCATTGATAACTCAAGAACTACAGGAACGATTTTTATGATTTTCGATTTGTCTCCCGAATATAACACAAGATTTGCAGTAGCATTTTTTTATGAAAACAGACTTTTATATTTTATGAAGAGCAATTTCCTGTAGGTACCTACTCATAGAAGTCATAATTAAAACATATTTGCATTACTCGGAAGATCCTAGTCAAAACAAACATTTTTAATGGAACCACCTCAGTAAAACAAAAAAAGAAGTTACAAAATCGGTCCACTATAATTGGTAAAATAATAAAAAACTACATACCTACAGCTAAAAAATAAAATAATAATTAAAAAATGTAATTAAGGAAATTCTGTTATTCTTTCATTTTGTGTGAAATGGCTTGTTTGGTATCTTTTCGAATTCGACAGGTAAGAAGTTAGCCGGGTCAGCTATTTGATGCAAGAAATGATAAGATATTGAAGATATTGCAAATGTTTATGTAGGTATTTCAAAACCAATTATGCTTACCATCTTTGTTTAAAAGTAGCCTGCTTCGCAAATCTGCAAATAAAGACTGACTTGACATGGCATTTCCACTGGATCACAATTTTATACGCAGATTGCATTGTCACTTATAATACCGAGCTTCAGAGTACTAGCGGAGACTTTTATGCTGTTTTATCTAATCCTGCTAATATTATAAACCTTGGAAAAAAACGTGAAAGTTGAATAACTTTCACGTTTTTTTTCAAGGTGTGTATTTGTTACTCTTTCATGCAAAAACTGCCGTATGAATTTGGAAATTTGGAATAACATAATATAGGCTACCATTAGTGGCAATTCTGAGTGTCGCAAAAGCTAAACTAAGCTAACTAAAATTGTTGCCCTCCCTTTCATAGCGATGGGAATAAAAAGGATGGCAATCGTTTTAGTTAGGTTAGTTTAGCTATTGCGACACTCCGAATTGCCCCCATTATTTGACTTACACTAATTAAAAACTATCATTCGAATAAAGTAGAAAAATACTAGTAGAGAATAAAATACAATGACCGTTCTGTTTACGTTTGGATTATGTTATTCATAAAATATTAAGAATTCAAAGTCCTAGAATTTTGATAGTTTTCTTTTTCTTTATATTTTTATTAGTATAAGTATTGTATATTAATCCCACCGTGTCTTTTAGGAGTCAAATTTAGAGAATTTTCTGTTTCCATTCAGTTGCTACGCAATAAAAGAAAATTACTTTCCTTGTGATATAATATTATATCAAGGACCAATGGTTTGCAATGTGCGGTTCTGTATAAGTCAGTAGGTAATAATAAGAGTTTAGAATAGGTTGATCTTAAATTAATTGGATATTTTCTTTCTTTTAATATAATATTCTTATTTTTATTAACGAATTACGAATTTACTGTGGTAAATTCGTAATTTTTTTGGATTTTGGTTTATGCTAATATCAGTTACAATTATCATGAACTAGATGGTTTTGTATTTCGTTAAAAAATGCATTGAATATTGAACTTATTCTGGAGTTTATCAACATTGCTTTCATCATATAAAAAAAGCATTATTTGTTATGAGATTTTAGTCGACAAAACAGTAAAAACTTGCATGCCTGCATCGGTTTCCCTTTGTCTTCATCCCTTGCTTTTTCATGTGGAAACATTAATGGGGTTGCTAGTATCTGTACATATTATTTTGGGTACATCTGAAAATTTTCTGAAAACTGGAAAACCACACCCCTTTACAGCGACGTTCCTGATTGGTGGAGGTTTATCTACATCAGCAAGCTACGCAGCCAATGGGTGTGGTTATTCCGCGCAGTCGTCGCGCTACGCCGTAGCGGCGCGCGGGGTGCTACGAGCCACAGACGCTACGCCGTAGCTGCTACGCCAGGGAACTGAAAGTAAGTACTCATTTTATTCTTTTTTTGCCTTAAAACCTTCTATTTGACCATGTAATATTACAATCATATTACTTCAAATCCGTGCTTGTACGTTTCATTACGCTGCTTTGAAATCTATAACCATATACATAGATATATAACGGATATTACATAACTATCTATATCACTTCACTACTTATATAACACAACTTAATTATGTTTTATACTGAATAGGAAAGTCTTTTAATACCAAGTCCTGGGATTTATAAAGTGAAATAAAGATTAATTCAGTGAAAATATGTATATTTGCATAATTACTCAATTTTTTTTCTTACAGATGTGGTGTCGTGTAGTTTGATGTGGGAGGTCAGGTCGCAGCGATGCAGGGGCTTCAGGCTGCGAAGGAAAAAGCCTCCGGGCTGTTTGCCAACAAACCCCTTCTTTTCAAGTAAGTAGACTTATTATCTTAATTTCAATTATGGTTTTATTTTGCAGGCATAATTCTTACGTCATTTTGAGATTTGAGACATACCACTGGTAAAATCATATTCGTTTTACAAACAGAATTTAATAATAATCAATATTGATCATATCGCATGTTTGTTAATGTAAAACCTTGCTCCAAATGTACCTAATGCATATCGTTTTGAAACTAAGTACAAATAGTTTTGTTGGTTAACGCTAATAGATTTTAAAATGTCTACGGAGAACATTTTATTATTATTTTTTGTAGCTGATTTCATAAATAGAGTAAAATAATTTAGGTCAATTGTCGGCAACGCTTACCTTCATTTTTGTGTCTTTCAATTTCAATAAAATAGGTGATAGTTTAACAAATATGTCATGCCTTCCTTTCATTGATGTTTTACTTATTGTTATTGTAGTTACTTCTTCTTAATCCAGAAATATTTTTCGTCATGACAAATCAAGGGATTCTGTTTATCTTCTGAAAAACAAATGATTACCACCATACATGTTTTTCGTACTGTAAGAAGAAACATAAATAAAAACCATTTAAATATGAAGATATCTATAACAATTTAATCTAAAAAAAGCGAGTGTGCTTTAGACCACATGACTGAAGTAAAATTAATTTAGCTCCATCTATATCACCTAGCCTGCACTGTGTCTTAGATATACGAAACGTAACTGGTTAGGTCAGAAAGAGAGAAAGATCTTCATTGTTTCTATCTTCATTAAGTTATATCTTCGCCTCGCCCGATCACACTTTTCGTCACGCATTCACCAGCTTACTCCCCAAGTAAAGTTTTACTTCAAAATTACTGAAAATATATATACCTCGATACGTATATATTTACCTCATCAACGATAGAGGAGCTGATGATCTTCAAGTAGCTGAGCTGATTATCATGAAACTAGTTTTCAAACAATAAAATCTGTCCATCCGTTCAAGCTAAATTGCGTCAAATATATCTCAAAACTACACAAAAAAGAAACAATAACAGTCGGGGGAAACCGAAGAAATTTTGACGAGAGAGAATCGTCGATAATATTGACAAGCGAATATTACGTGTGCAATAAAATATAAGGGGAATTTTGCAGTCTCGGACTATCGAGACGAGTGTCTTGAAATTTAGGATTTTTAAAAGTAAAATAATATCCTAGGACCTTCCTTACCATCTTCAAGGGTGCCTAAATTTGTCAAAAATTAAATGTTTTTGACATTCGCTTCCAACTAAAACTTTGACTATTTAGATAAAATAGTCACAGAACTAAACAGTTGAATAGATTTGTACGAAAATACTTTAAAAAACGTGACCCGGAATACAATAGTATCTTTTTCTCTAGCGATAGAAATAGAGGGAAACTAATAATCCACATTATTTAATATCCCATAATCGTTTATTTTTCTATTCAAAGTGACTGCCAGTGTATTGGGCACACTTCACTTTGGCAGTGGCTTGGATCAGTTGTCATTTTACATAATATAAATCAATATTAATAAAACTTTTTAATTAATATAATAATCCACTGATGTTCCTAAGAAATACCAGAAAGAAATACTCGCACAATATAATATGAATAGAGATTCATGTTATTATATGATTTTATGACATACTAGGTTCTATATGTATATAGGTGGTACCAATATATTCTACACACACACTCAGGGACACCGTAACTTTTAACTTATAGGACTGAATATTATATAGCTGGTATATGATTCTAGATGCGTGGTCGGGTATAGTTTCTTAGCCAAAACGTCGAGATATAAATAAAAGCAATAAAATTCCGTGTTTAAATATTTCTAAAATAATAAAAATGCAGATTAAAACCGTGAGTTTGTTCGTAAATCGAGTGGATTCGATAAATAATGCGATTATTCGGTGGGTGGCAACCCTACAGTCGACTGCTCACCGCTGATAACAGACATCATCCGGATTTGTGTCGTCATGCGAATGTGGACAGACTGAATCGACTGTTCTGACGGAGTTGACTGATTTGAGACTTCGTTGAAGACTCGGCATGTTATGATGGATTGGTTCGACAAACAGAAACAATATTTTTGTGTCGACAATCCAGTCTAAACGTTAAAAAGGTTTCCGAAAAAGGTTATTTAATATGGGTGGGTATAGAGTAGCAAGATCTCGAGAATTTGGTAAGGATTACTTTCTACTCATTGTATAGTATCAGTAGTCCTTAGTATCAGTAACTTTTTGCCAAACAATACTCGATCGATTTGTTAGATAAGTTTATATTAATCACTAGGAGTTAGGCTATTACTACGGTGCTGAAATCATAGCATTGCATCTCGGTATCAATATTTTTCTGCCGATTTCCTTGAGATTCGCAGAGGCTACTTCTTTGACTGAGTCGTTTTGACAAATCTCGTGATAATATAAAAATTAAATATGATCACAACTGTATTTCAAAGGTGGAAGTGGACATATTATTATTAATATTTTGTAATTTTTAGATCCTTTGAAGATTTTTATGGGGGTAGTCAGAGACATGTCCAAATACATGCCCACATTTTGCAGAAGTTCACATTCTTGATAGTGTAATACATTTCTAATTATTATATTGCCATCATCGAATGCAGGTTTAAATATAAAATTTGATTTTGCTTGCGTTCAGAAATGCGATCAAGCGTCAATAGCACATCGCATTTCATAGAGAATGAAATTCATACTTGAGATTTTAATAATATAAGTTATTTAGTTTTAGAACAAACTCTATATTGCAGAATTGTGTTACCTCAGCTCACCCCATATCGCGTAGCTTTGAAAATCATCTAGTGTGTTCAGATTTCTTTGTGTAGCTTAAGAGCGACGCTTCACTGGTCACCCGGATGTACGCACTGACGCAAAATGATCCGCTTGTCAGACAATCCACATTTAAACTCCCTGTTACAAAACACTGTTACATTTGTTTGGCTATCGATTCCTTTTTTTGGAATTATATATTTTTCAACCAAGACAAATGAATCCAGAGTTTTGGGAATTATGTCTAATCAATTATAAGTTCTAGCTAGAACGTTAATCTAACTGTAATGGAACTTAGTTAGTCAATAAGAGTACATAATTAGGTCTACAAGTTCAAAGTTTTAAAATTTCAGTGCAGAAAATATTCTAACATTATGAGGCAGAAAGCCGCTAATTGAATAAATGATTTAATCAATATAATCACGCATAGAAATCACTTATAAAACAACTGTATCGAAAGGTACATCTCAAACTACCCCAAGGCTTAAGCTCGTAAATTGGGAAGCGGGTAGCGACAGAGGAAGGGTAGCTGGTTCATTATTTAGTCCGTTTAAATCACTAAGTCCTTAAAGGACATTAGCAGGCTTTGTAGCGATATGGCTGTAGACAAAAGAGATTTAGAACTGGCAGGGGAGATAAAGACTTCATTTTATAAACTCCTAATACCTCTATCTAAAATTATAGCGCTATCAAATAAACTTAAAAAAAATACCTACTCCAGAAGAAGAGTAATTTTTTAAGTTTATTGAAATATTATTTAAACATGCGTCATTAAGCAGCAATGTTTAGTTCTATGTGACAAAATAGTGCTTGCTCTTCAAATTATTATGATTAGAAACCGAAAACCCCTTCTTACACCCTTTCAAGATTAATAAAACAGCGAATGGAGGCAACCACTATTCAACTACATCTGAAATTAGTTACATTAAATCAGATTTGCACAAACAAAAGAAGAGAAAATAACAAAAAAATTTAAACAAATAATTTACAAAATATTTTCCCCTGTAAACTTCAAAGGAAAATAATTTGTAAATTATATGTTGAGCTCGTTAATGACCCCTAAGCTAAAATTGATTGCAAGGCACTAAACCCAATGGGCCAGTAGGAATTATACTCACTACTTAATTTATTATTATCTCATAGAGTATACCGGTCAAAATTGCGCTATTTGAACTTGCCAATCGAGTGTCACGTACTAAACTACTCAGCTAAGATGACTTATGCTCACTTTAATCTTTGGGGTCTTTTTTCATCTCCCTTTCATAAAAACAAGTAACCGTTTTGTGGGTGCTAGTGCTAACATGTGCAAGCAAATGAAGTGTAATTTTGATAAAAGCTTATGAAAACAATACATCTAGGTGGCACCATAAGCCTTGGTCCAGACAAATGCGTGCACAGCACTCACGTTAATTGTTTCCGCCATTTGAATATCGTCGGCGACAATTACTGGATTGGTCCGCCAGAGGTCGCTGTAGCTCCCCAAATTAATTGCTCTCTCGCAAATACTTTGCTTTGTTTTATTTTGCACTCGACATTATATTGAAAATGGAGATGAAATTGGTTTCTTCTCTTATTGATTGACAGTTTTTGTTCTACTTTCTGGATGTTAATTAATTCGAAGTATTAAAATATTTACTTGGATGGTTTCAAATGATCATTTCATAGATATTTATCTATCAGTTAGCTTTATTTGATACAAGTCTGTGGCACCGTAGTTCTTAAACGACCAATTCGAATGCAGTTTTTTTTATATAAAAGCAGATTTTCTAGCAGGGTTCTTAAAAATGTTTTTTCAAAATCGGTTAAATCGTTCACAATATTATGTGGGGTGAAAGTGGGGATGAAAAATCGAATGTTTTCAAATATACCCAAATTTGGTAGGTATCCTACCTATAAAAGGAAATGGTGTGTAGAATGCAAAACTGAAAGTAACATAGGAATCGGTTGTGCCATTTACAAGATGTTTTAACCCAAGTTTGGTTATAGAATGCAAAACTGAAAGTGGAGATGAATAATCAAAATGTGTCGGAGGTAACAAAACATTTTTAATTTTACAAACTTGTTTTAACATGGAATGCAAGATCTTGTAACATTGTTCAAAGTTTTCTTAATCCCTGTTTTCTATTAGGTACATCTATTATTACACCGTTATTGTTTAGCTTTCAAAACTGACAGTCTGATACGTACAGGGTGTTGCATTACCGCAAACAGCTTGTTATAACATTTGCCTGCGGGACGGCGGATGAAATTTTAATGAGCCTCTGCCTTTTGTGGGCCCGTCGCGGTACGACGGCCAATTAGCTAGGAGAGCCGCTAAAGAGCGTTGATGTATTGAGTTGATATTTGATAGAAGGCTCTGAAGATCAAATTTTAATAATGCACAAACCTATACATAAACTAAGTACATAATTTATGTTTTTTTTCAGTAAACTAAAGTTTTTGCGTAAGCATGTTTCCAAATCTGTGTTCAAATCAGAATAGATTTGATTATGTATGTTCTCTACAACGAAAATTTAAGCTTCTATTGTATGAATAATAACTGCTAGTTAGCAAGTAATTTAAAAGCTTTTCAAACAGAAATGGCAATTCCTTTCTGAATACATAACGACTAGTAAATCTTGAATAAAGATTTAATTAAACATTAATATATTTAGTGTGCATTTTATTTTTAAGCTAGGCTAGCCACGTCTTGCATACTGGCCTGGCACATACCGAAATGTATTAAGACCATGAAATCCATGGAACATTCTAAGCTTAGTTAAGGTAAAATGAGAGTGTACAGCAAATATGTATTTGGATCGGACTTGCCTCTACCCTTAGATATCTTCAAAGAAACTATCTCAAAAATATCGAAAATCGAACTAAAGACACGATCGCAAGACGTGTATGTAACCTTTCTTTTTTAGAACATTTTATTATAAAAACAAGGGTATGGGACCTACTAAGCTAGCGAAGTAAGAAAGCGGCCAAGGTTTAGCGTCCGTGCGTCATCTCCTGAGATCGATAGATCGTCTGTCGCCTCGATGTCTGCCCGTCGGGACGGCGCGGCGCCGCCGACGGCGCCAAGGGGACCACCGCCACAAATAAATATTTCTAACTGCCACTTTTACAAATAATATTTGTGTTTATTTTCGTTACCGTGACTTTGATTAGCTGGAGTTTACAAGTCTTTGAAATACTTAATTAAATCTATTGAATTCCATAGTTGGGTATGAAATGATAATATCTAAGGGATTACAATTATCTTCTTTTTATAAAGCAAGTTTTGATTTTGACATTTTACTGTGATATTATTATTGTATGAGAAAAATGTGTTATAAAATTATTTACAGAAACTAAACTACTACATTTTAGATTACCTACTTAGAAAAAATGATTATTTTGTCATGGCATCTTTGTAGTGTAGGTACTTAGCTGCAACTTAAAAGTACAAAGTAACATTTTTAAGTACGGTGAGTAGAGTTCCATAACTTTCTTACAAAGACTTAAAACTAGGTCACAGTGGTCCATGCAGGGTAGATGCAGTAGATGAGAATACTTAGTTGCTCAAAGGAAACTTGATAAGAAACATTTTCAATTGAATCTTTAATGAAAGTTCTTTATAGAAAAGAAACATTTTTCCGATATTTGTTAAAGCAGTCGTTGCTGAGATATCTACTACTTGTTCTGATTTATGCTTCATGATAATACAAGGTAATATTGAAGTCCTGCTATTTTTGGTTTTTTGAATACCCTGGAGCTCATGAATCATGATTGTTTTTCCGTTTTGTCGTTTGCAGCTCTATAAACTCTACGAATGCGGAATAAACGTAGTTTAAGACAGTTATGCTAATAAGAGATGAACCTCAACATAGGAAGAACTCCCTGTTTTGTTTCATTTGTTTGTTTGCGAACCCATCGATCGACTCCCGTCCTCATTAATGGAACTACATTGCACAAATGAGAGTTCTGTGAAAGGACACGGATTTAATTTCGCCGTGTGGACGGTAGAGGGCGGGACCGGCCGTTATTAATCCCACTTCAAAGGACACTCTTAAATTACAACCTCTACTGTATTATATTCAAATGAACGCTGACTTTGCGGAGATTAATTATTATTGACGTACATTGCATTGGTTTTAATTAGTGGGGTGGGACGATATAGCTTGTTACTGTAGGGACATTCCTACGCATTTAAATCATGTTTGAAATAGCTACCTCAAAGTCAGTCTCTTGTCACCAGCAAAAAGACGAATGCACATTACTTTTGGAATAAAATGACACAGTAAAACCATAAGGTTAATAAACAAACGACTATTAGTAACAAATTAATATAGTTATAGCCTATCCTCACTCGCCCGCGGATTTCGCGCGGAGCCGTGGACATCGGACACAAGAGTGTAGATTCCATTCGCATAATTTTCACGGTTTAGCGCGCTATCCGCGCCTCGTTCCCGTCTGTTGACGGTATTTTGTCCCACGACAACTGAACGCAAACAATATTGTCAAATCTCTGTATGTGTGGATTGTTGACAGCTTCACGTCGCGGATCGCGTGAAGTAGGTATATTTAAGTCTGGTGTCGGAGTTTTTAGGCCAAAATCAAGGCCTTCATCAGGCTTAACAACCTAAAAATAACATGCATCTATACGAAGCATGCAAGCGCTTCGCTTTAGCGGTCACCCATTCAAATTGTATTTTAAATGTAGCTGTAGTTTAAATTTAGTGGAATGTATACAATTTGCAGACTGTTCATAACTTACGAAAAATTTGAAAAAATATTTTTTCAATTGCTGAATCATGTTATTGCGATTGATTGATGAGCCACCAATCTCTATAAAGTCAACATCTTCCAGTTTGTGGCTATTACCCCAAAGATAGATGTCTGGCGCCACGGAAGAGCAGTCGAGTAGACTTCACGGCGCCTACATTTACAGTGTAGGCTCACAATACACTGTTTTCTGCTACGAAAAGTTGTAGAGAGGTCACTCGACTGGTTTTATTGGATTTATTTGAAGTGGGGGTCTACAAAATATCAATATGACCTTTTTTGTTTTGTTTCAAACAAATAATAATGACTTTGAAGCTTCTACGGTGAAAGTGTGCGAGTTTATTATAGCATGTGCTACGAAAATTCGTAGAGGCATCATGCCTCTACGGATATTGATAGAAATGGTTAATCTCAATTGATAACTTGCTTTTAGAATGTCTTACAATGAGTGAGATGTAAGTAATGAAGTTCCAATAATTGGGTTGTACTTTTAAAAACTCCATCACTGGAATTAGTCGATAGTGAACTTGTTTCTATTCTTATACTTTGACGAACCAACAGTTTTGTTAGATTGTCTCACGTCTGCAGCATAACTAATTCAATTTAAAAGGATACATTAACAAAAAGAAAGTTGTACCTACTTAAATAGTTTTTGTTGCCTGGTACTACATGGCTAGTAGAGGCACCTAATTTTATTAAGACTAAACGGTATACTAACTAATCTCTGCGTTACTACTGAATCAAATTTTCTTTGATTTTGATAATTGACACTATCTCAAATAAAAAGATCCTAATTCAAGATAACTTCAATATATTTATAGGATAGATACTCCATACCCTTCGTTCATCTCGCTTAATGTTCGTGGTGTGCAAATATTTGAGTTCGGCAAGACTTATCGATCGCGATCATGACGCACTCCCACTTCACTCGGTTTCCGTCACGTCTGGAGTGCTTGTGAGCGAGGCGTGCCTGAGACATGGCTAAAAGCCGGAACGAACTAATGTTACTTCACAATTAGCCGGATGTTTCAATGGTAGTCATAAAAATAATCTATGAATAATTATGGTATTCAAAAATTAAGTTTATTTTATTAAGTTAGTATTCTAGAAAGGTCATCTATTATAAACCAAACTACTTAATCTCAATCAATTTACTAAGACTCCATTAAAATAATTCATTATAAATGCCCTATTAAGGTTCCTGTATGCGTGAAATTAGCGGCGCCGCCTATTTTATTTTATTATTACGTTGAACAATGGAATTATTTGCGAAAACAGAGTTTGATGGCCCCCAAGTGAAACTTCACTACTCTTCCTAAACTATACAAAATAAAACTATTTTTTTTGTTTGACAAAAAAGTTTGGCAAACGGAACATTCCGTTTTAAAATTCTTTTGTTTAACGTAATAATAAAATAAAATAGGAGGCGGCTTGACGCACACAACCACCTAAAGCAATGAATCTATTAAAAAAATTAATTAGGTATAATTATAAATGCCGGATAAATGCCCCTCCCCAAACACGAGCAAGTTCCCGCTCTTTGGCTTTCAATGGAAGAATGCTTGACATACATAACGCGACAATGTTCTTGGTGGGTGTCGGGAGATCGACAAAGAATGCCTATTGGCTTCACTATAAGCACTTACTCCTTCGAGTTTATCTTCTTGAAACATTAACAATATAACTTTTAGATAAATTTCATTTAATTACATTTCTCAAAACAGGCAATTCCAAGACATCAAAAATTGTGTAGACTTTAACCCCCTTATGCATAATGGTTTAGTAAACCTACTTTAGCTAAAGCGGATATTAAAACTGTTGCTATCTCTATATTAAATTGACAAATCTTTATGAATAAGACTAAAAAATATTAGTGTTTAAAACACATCGAAATATTTAAATTATACTTTACTTACTTATACCACATCACCATGTCAACTTGCAATCCCATAGCCGCAAATCTTATGATTGAAATTTGAATATTTTTTAAAGACGTAACTCAAACATTTAGTTATAAGTCCAACCTGACTTTTAATTACCGATTAAAAAGTGGTCAAAATACCATTGACTGAGGTACAATTAATAACAAAATTACAGAAAAATATGCCTATAATAACTTAACTTTGTCATCCTATCCGCTTTTGAACTGTGACGTAACGCAAGAGACGTTCCAAACTCGATTGAATTTCCGGCCCGTAACAACATTGCGGGCCAAACGCCACCGGAAATACTGTTAATGCATGTCAATTGTTGGGCCCCTAACTTTGTTACCGACCCCGGGACCGTCACCTACCATATTTTTGATTTTGGTAATTTTGTTTGTTCATAAGCTAAATATGGGGTTGACCAAAACTACGATAACAAGGAGCTTCATGATTAGTAAACAAAATATACTTTTTAAAAATCTTTTGTGTTCCTAGTAAACTTTTTCCTAGTTAAGAAGCTAGTGGCCCATTGTAAGGATCTCAGGCTATATCTTCCTGCTTCCACTAGACGTACTTTATGGAATAAATATACCCACCACCCCCAGATTTTACTCACGAACCATTGACCCGCAAACAAAAACAACTTTATAATTAGGGCTGATGGTTTGAATTATGGCATTCGAAGTACGAAGCGCTCTGATACACAACGGTGACCAAATTTTTCGTAATAAACAATATAACACATCGCATTTTATTTAAAGAAATGAAAAAAAAAGAAACTGACACATTAATTCCAATAAAGCTCTTTTAATCAAAAAGGCTTTCTCACAGCTTTCCCACAACTAGTGCGGTTGCCGTCAACCATATGAGGTTGCTCCGACTAGGGTGACGACAAAGGGTTGCAGTCAGAATTGCTTAATGGACAGTGAAGGCTGAGATAGCACGGTGATAAATCACCGCCGTGATTACTGAGCCATTATCTAAAATACAATCTCGGGGGCGACAACTCCTGAAAGTAAAGTTGTTGATGTTAATTGACGAAGACGTGTTGAGTTTCAGTTTTTAGGGAAATTCTTTTGCAGTGGAAATTTTAAATTTAATTATAGATTGTCCTTGTTTTGGAAGCATTCTGTCACGCACTTATACGCTTCTACTAATAATTTCAGCAGAGTCATAAGCAAATATGAATAACGTGCTTCACTGTTTCAAGCGACGTTACAGTTTTTTTTCAAAATAGTTTTCCGTTTTCCGAACTAAGCACCAAAACGATTTGAGAGGGTTATTCATATTGAGATGAGAGTTATATAAATTGTTTTAATTTGTCAGATGGCTTACCCATTCTCAGCCCAGCTACCACGGTCCACGGTGCTCCCCTTCGTACAATATCGCCAAGTGCGTTATGAGCACTGAACGCGATAGTTTAAATGATACATTTATAATGTAAAACGAAAGCTAAACCTCAATAGTAGTTATTTTCCGATAACCAGTATCAAAGCGTCACTAATATAGTTTCGTTCTATTCATCTCAAGTGAATCGTACCTCAAATTCTGCTCTATAACCGACAAGCGTGTGACAGAAGCCTTTAAATTGCGTTTCTCCCCCGATTGGTGGCAAACAAGTATCGGCAATGCTTTGCCCCAAGCCCCTCAAATGCATCTCAAAGAAGCGAGAAGCCGTGCGAGCCTTTGCGGAAGTTACAAAGGAAGGCTTATTGCCATTACAGATGGGAAACGAAGCAATTTAAATGTACAGATTTTATTTTGCTTCACAAATGAACTAGCTAGATTTGCATATTGTTACAAGACGTCTTATAAGAGGCTCTGTTACAGCTTTTGCTCGTAGATTTACTTGCATAATTGGTACTATGCGTCAAAGAGAATACGCGCACTGCGTTTACTATGCGTTTTTACTACTTTGATTTACGTCTTGATTTGAAAAAAATAATTTTAACTTTAACTTTTTTTAATATTATGGGACCACCATTACATCAAGAATGACACCAAACAGAATGCCAATGGTGGCTTGACATTATTTGATTTGATTATATTATATTATTATTATATTATTTGATTGACATTATCAATCGAAATTTCGTAAAAAATTACTCTTAGAATTTCAGAAAAACTCAAATTAAAATGTTTTAAATATGCAAGATTTATTTAACTGTATCAACTTGTACAAGATTTAATACGCTAGGGTTGTTCGTATGAGATCACATACGGGTACTTTACATGAGTATTGAAACGATGGCTTAGTATTTAAATGGATTTCCATTTGTACTCCCGAAACATGAAAATAGCGTGGCTCTTAAATAGAGAGGGGCTGCATAGAGCTAATAAAATGAACGACCTGTCCTTGACAAAGTTGTATGCAAATAAGATAGTCGTTGTTTATTTAAGTCTTTAATCTGGCGCTTGCAATGCCGTTTATGAGACTGGGGTGATATTTAATTTGTACGACAATGTAGTTTTTAAAGTTGTATTTCGTTTTACGTTTGAATAATTTTCTTTGTTAAACTAAGTGTATTTTTTTATGTTTATCATATTTATTTCTTCCAATAAATTTGACTTTATTTCCAAGGTGCGGTATACGTATTAGAAAAAAATCCATGTATGTAATCCTGGTACCAAATTTCATTCAAATCCGTCCAGCCGTTTGAGCGTGAAGTAGTAACAAACATAAAAACACACTTACATATTTACACACACACGAACTTTCACCTTTTTAGTAGGATAGTAGGATTCATTACTCACTGAATCGTATGTTTTCATAACTGTATTATGAAACTACTTGAACTGTTTATTGTGTTTGTAGGTCTACGTAGAGTACTTTGAAGTATATTGCGTATCCTCATACATACGTATGGAGAGGGTTATTGTTGTTTTTCAAAGCCCTGTGGAGGTTTCGCCCACTGAAAGGGTCTCCTTGCAGACATAGTGCAGTTAAATAACAGTCTCTAAACTACACAACAAGCGGCGCTCCACATACTGGAGGGAAAATAAAATAGGTATTCCTTAAACTTGACACCGTTTTTCACATAAACCGTAGATAGGCTCACAACTGTAAAGGTGCCGATATTTACAGTATCAGATCTTCACTAATTTAAGATTCTATGAAAATATCTAGTTGTTTTTGTATAGTTTCCTAGCCGTCGTCGTCAGTCGTCTTGCCACAGAAATCACAGGCCAAGTCAAAGCTGTTTTTTTTAATTTTAAGTAAACCAACAATTATTGGTAGCAGTAATAGAGATTTAGCTCTCCCCTCCACTGTTGCGCGGACACGTCGTGTCCGCGCTCAAATTCGGCCATCTGTGGGCGGACACGAGGTGTCCGCGAGCGAATGCGTCATTTAAAATTGACTGTTTTAATTCTAAAATCTTCCTGTCATGCTCAAAATCGCACAATGTGTAGGGGAAATGTCAAGGATGGGGACAAAGCCTCATGCTTCAAGTCTAAACACGATCATCGACAATATTTCTTGAAACAAAAGTCGGATGTCATTCTCGCCGCCATTACGACCAAAAAAATTGATTTTTTTGTTGTTTTTTGTTGTTTTTGTGCTATTAATTCGCTGTAAACGTGTAATAAATAAGTATTATATAGTTCTTTGTGTATTTAATAAAGATTTAAGACCTAAATACCTAGATATTTCAACAAAAATCGCTCGGGAATTTTTGTCGTCATGCCGATACATTTTCGCTTTTTAAATATAATAAAAACAAAAATGATAGATTTCTATTGGCATTAGGGATTAGGTTATGAGTCTAGCTATTGTTTTATGTGCCTTTGTAATGGTATCATGCTACCTGAAGTATACAAAGACCCTTTTTGCCCGGCGCCCGGACCGCGCGAAATGGCCGGTGTATTTGTAAACCTTGTTTTACAAAAAAAAAAATATGAGGAGGTGTTCTTTTTTATTTTTTTATGTGTATGTTATATATTATTGTAAATAAAATAAAAACTCGGTATGCAAATAATTCGTTTATTAATTAATTATCACCATTTTTGTTCAATAAATTCGCTCAACCTGATTTCAAGTAGGTATTATTTAAACATTGCAAGTATAACAGGACTAAAACATTTTAAATGTATTGGCTTATTTCATGACGATTTCAACGATTTAAGTATTATATAATAGCTCTCTAATAATTTTTAGAGAAAACGTAATTCTAATCACACGCGCCGTCCCGCGCGCTAATTCCTAAAACTGACGTCACAGAGCTATGATTTCGCGCAAAATGGCCGCCACAGCGGAAGGGTGGGGATGACCGCACTCTATTGCTGGGATGTTCTTGAAAGAAAGAATTTTCCACTTGGCGATAATACTATTTATTTCTTCCCTTTTGTTCACAATTTGAAGCTGAATGCTGAACCTTACAATTCAAGTTATAGGATTTAACTTGATCTTAACTCTTGTACGAATTAAACTGTTCTTAACACTTCCAGTTACAGAGTTAAACTGTTTTAACTCTGGAAGGTACACAATTTAGTTGAAAGATAGATTCGACGGTCAGACGTGACTAGTTTACTGTCCAATGGCGATCTCATTAAAAGTTAGCAGTTGTGTTACTGGGTTTCAGTTCTACTGCGTCGCTTTTTCCCGGTTCTAACAGATTTGTAGTACGCTACGTACATTTAGATTTTTTATACTCGCGGTTGGTTTTATTGAGTGTTTAGGAACCATAAAAATGTAAATCCGGATGCGATGTAAAGTCTTTTTTACAGTGATAAATTGTGATGAATAATCTTTTTAAGGATGGTTAACGTTTGCATTGTGTCTTAACGACTTTGAATTTTATGAAAATGGTTTGTTTATTGCGATATCATAACTTTGTTTAGACCACAGTTTTCAAAATTTTTAGTAATATGCTCGTTTATTGAATCAGATTTCAACTTCTGGTCAGGAGATTCTGGGTCGAATCCTAACCATCCGTTATTATGAATTATCTACTTTCTGCTGTATTAAAATCTTCACATTCAAAATATTAAAATTAGTTTTAATTTTCTTGCAACCGTAAAATTAATTAATTAAGTTGTATAAGCTAGTAGGCAACCCCCCCCCCCCCACATAGAGAAAGTCTTCCAAAGCAAGGAAACGCGTATAAATTAAAATAACTAAGTAACTAAGATAAAATATCCGATTAGTATACTAGACGTTAGTTATACTAGACGCTATAAATCATCTAGAATAGATGTAAAAGCCTAAACTGATATAAATTCTACCGTCGTACGCGTTAAGAAGCTTATGGTTGAAGCAGTTTCAAGTGATATAAATGTGCTTCAATCCTTTGTTTCGTCTAGACTGTTTTGAAGAATTATTATTTTTAGCGCTGTTTTGTTTGACGAAATATGAATTGCCAAATTAAAAATGTATGGCAGTTTATTTCAGTAATTCAGTAATTCATTTATTTAACCATATAGTTACATTTCATAACATAGGCATGTCAAATTGTAGATACATAATTTTCACTTAGTTAATAAAATAAATTAATTAAAAAACCATCATAAATATAAATTTGTATAGTACCTAGCTTATGTTATTGTCCTTTGTTTCTAAAGTAAGATACTTTTATTTAACACGTCGATCATACCAGCACCGCTTCGAAGGTTATTTTTAGAATCCTACTATAAGACAACATCAAATCAATAACGAAATTAAGTAAGGAAATCAAAGCTAATATTAAAAAAGACAGGAAGACCAAGAGACTACAAACATTAGAATGTTTAAAAATTTTTGATGATAAATAGTTACAACATCAAAAGTGAAATTAAAACCAATACAAAACAATAGGTTAGTACCTACTATTTATTAAAAATACGTGTGTAGGTCCTAGAAATTACTTCTAGCCCATATAATAATATATATAATCATAAATTTATGTCGTTGATTCGTACCCAAACCCCACACCGTGATAAGCAGAGCTACCAACTGTCCTATGAGGTCAATCAGACGATGTTCTTGCGAAAATCATCTTCGCTTTACCCAGGCTGATACCATCAAATGGGTGAACCTTAAATAAGCATTAAGAAACATTTTTGCGTCCATGAAGATAAGTTTCTCTTGATCCCGTCCATTGTGATAGCCATCTGTGGAAAACTCTGAAAAGCCCCGGCTCATTCGCCATTCATGGGGCGATTTGATTTACTTAAGATCTCTGCTTTGATACTGTCTATTAAGCGAGTGGATTGGGACGGTCGTTTTTATAAAGGGACATTGTGATGCGGTACAAGGGACATTGGTTCAAATAGTTTTCGGGACGGAAAATAAAATGAATGAAAAGGATCGTAAAAAATATTGGTTACGTTACGTGCCTATCTGTGTTAAAGGATTACATTTGGATTATACTTCCTTTCAGCTGGCAAGTTTTAGGTTTTATTTGTGTGTTTTTGTAGTCTGAGAAATGTCTATAAAAATTATGTTTAACAATGCAATCATGTTCCTTGTTTCATTTCTTAGGCCGAATCAAAGGAGGAAAAAAATTATTAAGTCCAAATCATTTGTTTCGAAACTGATGGATTTTTTTTGAAGCGATTAATTTATTTTTGACTGATCGGAAATTCGGAACCCCCAATGTACTCTCCAACATGCTATATGAACTATTTTACGTAGAAAGCTTTTAATGTTTTGTTAGTATCGCAACGGTAGGGTGGGTAACGCGTGGTTCCGGGTAGGATGGCCGATTTATAAAATGAGTTTGCGGTGCAACCAAGCCGTGATACCCCATTGGTTACGTCTCACTTCTTTACTAGTGATGCGACCAAAAATGTCGATGTGGAATAGAATGGTACAATAAAAAAAATACTTAGTTTTATTTTACTCGCTCAAGTCGTTTTAGAAAAACATAGTCAAGTCAGGAAGATACATAGCGGTAAAGTAACAGTAATAGGCAAGAGGCAAACTGGTTAGGTATATTAGTAACTGAATCATACAATCCATAATAATGTAGATACATTATTGTTACTTAAAAAAAAAACTTTAATTATAATGAAAGTAGTACTCACACATTACGTAAGGTGCTTAATTTTTAAGTAGATTTTTTTAACAGTGCGTGTAAATCTGAGTAATCTCATCAAATCTATTTGTTGTTTCCGTGTTACTATTTTTAAACGTTATACTTACCGTTATTTTCGTATGCGAAATATAATCTTAAAAACACATCGATAAGTGTGTAATAACTTTAATCGACAACCACCCGGCCCTTTTTCACGGGCATTTGTCGCGGGACGTCACCATTTTTCCCTCGCGCCATCAGTGGAAAGTTAAAAGCATTGAAAGACGTATCGCGGGTTCCTTCCATTTCCATTGTTCTCTCGCCCTTTGTCCCCGGCCGAATGTTTTAATGTAATTGGCTTTGTGCGATGAGTTTTTACCCTATTTTCTTCATGTTATATGGAACTATAGAGGTGATATCGTCATTGTTGATTTACTTAGTTAAATCAGATTATGTTTTTTTAATTATTTAAAATGTTATAGAGTTGAAACTAATTGAATTCATAGTTTCAATCGTTGTTATAAATTCTGTTCCTTAATTATTCTAAATCTGTTTTAGGTATTACATTATACGTTAAAACTTAACCTCAATCATAATATTATTAGCCATTCAATTGTGTACTTACCATTGTGCAAGATCATAGACAATAAACTCCTAGATGTCTTCCTTTTTTATAAAGTCAGTCAAAAGCATCACGCACATAAGTTATTTGATCAAAGCAATGCTCTTAAACAAGTCGTATGGATACAATATTACTAGCATCCTTCCTACTCTCACTCAACTGCCGTGTCACCCCGACTCCAGTAAGTGAGTTGGATATAAATTGGGGCATTGTCTGTGAAACTGGAGCACTCGAAGACGAGCGTCACTATACATCAGCTTGCGTTCTAATGTAAACTTTAACACCGTTAACTTGGATTCATTTTAGCGCGATCCCTAGCGGTCTAAGCATCTATGAATTCATCTGTGACGCGGCATTTCCCATGAAATTTTCTCAAACGGAACTGAACTTTCTCATGATTATTTTAGTTTTAATAGCAATACAAAAAACTCCACAGATTCAAATGTAGTTGAACCTTTATGTGACGGTCCGAAGTGACGGCTAGTTCGTAACTTATCTTATTTTTACTGGGGCATTGGCGCGACTTTTGGACCTATTCTGCAACTTCATGAAGGAATATATTTTCCAGGACGTCTCCCCTCTTGCTCTGACTGATAAGTTTCTGCACTGATCCGACAAGGACAGAGTGAGATTGATTATGAAATCGGCGGGGAATTTTTGCAGAATAAGATAGCTGATCTTGAATGAATTCTCTTTTGTTTTCTCACTCGGACGTTGTAGTCATTTCGCTCTAGCGCACAGCATCTCGCACTATATCTACACATCGTCACCAGAATACGGGATCAATTTGCTGTGTGATTCTCATAAAGTTTTCCTTAACATTTTTTTATTTGAAATCGTTTTTATAATAATTTAAACTTTATGTATTCTATATATTATTTGATTAATTGTAAAGGTGTGGAAATCTAGAACTGTGAAGGCAATCAAATTACAAGTACTAAGTATTTTTATAATCTACAAACGTAGAATAGTGCAGTTCATTCATTAATTTTACGAGGCTATTAAATAATGAGGTGACTTAATAATAAACATTTTCTGACTTTTATTTGAGTGCCTTATTCCTCCAGAAAATGTAGATCTAATATGATTTTCATTTGCTATGAAAATACTTTTGATGAAATGATATTGAGAGCACAATAAAATAATAAAAAGACGTCCTGAAAATCGCAGAATAACCCGGCGAGTCAGAACAGTGAGCGTAGAAAGCATTTCAGGCTAGTTTGATATCAGCTCCCGTGACGTCAAAACCGTTCCGCTCGCTAATAAATTACTCCATTTTAATCACGTTTTCTTTGTAAATCAACTGTCTTATTACTTAGTGAATAAACCTACAGATTTATTCTTCACAATGTTGTTAAAATCTTCAAGTTACTCATGATTTATTAGTGAGCTTCAAAAAAGATCTTTGTGTTAAAATGTGTTAAAAATCTACAGGTTGTTTTTTACTACTAAAATAGTTGTGATTGAAATTTGGACCGTGTAAGTGGAGTATAGAGTAGGAAGTTGTTTAAGGCCTGCTTAGGGTGTGAACCCTGTTATCACCTGTTGATTTCTGTGCAGGAATCTTGAAGAAAATGTTCTGGAGGTGGATGTAAGTGGACTTATTTTAGGCAAGCCTACTTGTTGCTAACGTAAGGTTTAAACCTACTCAGTTATATTTAATAATAACATCAATGTTACGTTTCACTTCTTTAAAAGAATAAAAATCTTACATATATATTTTTTTATTTGTATTACTAAAATTATTATTTATTTATATTCCTAAGATATTATAATGCCAAACTAAAATTAAAATGCTCACAATAAATATAGTACTTAAATACAATTTTAAGACATTATAAGTACTCTCTTTCTAATTTTTCTTTCCTTCCCATCCTTAGTTTTGTTGCAGAAGTAATAGAAATAACTTACTTTATATAGTATGCGTCCAATTTATGTAAGTCATAAATTGTATTAAGTTTATACATTTAAGTTCTTCTCCACACTGTTGTCTATAGAGATATTTTGATTATAAATTGAGTTATTTTGATTTATCAAAGACGTTCCCTTAAGTGACACTATATTTATTGTATATTGTGCAAAGGCGTTTTTTTTTTACTGTTTTTTCCAATCGTCAATGCATTTTCATATCATTAAAATACTCTTCAAAATGCAACCTCGTAAAAATAAAACATTTTGTTTCACAATAATCTTCTCCAAAGCTAAGTATCCTTACTTCCTATCCTACATGTATGACAATGTTCATCTCTAAGGGCTTCCACAAAGTGATTTTCGTCCTTCGTCACGACAATAAGCCGCAGTTATGCTTATGTCTCTATATGTCATTATGCCCCTTCGAACCGCTCTCTAGAGACGGAATTATTATGTCACAGGTACACCAATTTATCTTTACGACTTCGGTAAATTGTATTTATTGATAGTTGCAATGTTTTGAAACTAACAAACATACTCACATGGCACTTTTCTTTCATTGTATTTTTCACTAAAGCTAGCCTGAACTACTTATACATAACTTGAAATAGTTAAAATAGCTGCAAAACTAAATATATTTATTTATTAGATGAAAGTCGTGGGCCGGTAGTGGATCAGGCAGGCAGTGGCAATAGCGCAGGACCGGTAAAAATGGCAAAGCCCAAGAAGTGGGAGAGTTCTGGCTGTGGATGATGATGATGATAAGATTAAAGTATTGACCCTGATTTACATACATAATAAATTACATAAATACACCTTTTTCCTATATTGGCAGAGACCACATTGTAGTTGCTACGATCCTGACGTACCTCTTGACCTTGATTAGACAATATTTAATTAGAAAAGGGTTGAAATATTTTATAAGTTCCAGTGACCTCATAAATCGGAGAGTACATTGTGATCGATACAAGACTCAGGGGATGGCGACACGAATATTAAAATCATCTTCATCGACTCGTCCCGACTCTATTAGATTTGAGGAAAAAATATCCCCAGAGAGTTTTATCCAATTGCCTGCTTCTTTTATTTGTTACTTTGTAGAGTTAGCTCGTTACTATTCTACTTTTATTGAGTGGGATGTGGGGTCAGCTTACAATTTACTTACTAATACGGTAGTAGTATTGCATAAACGATGCAAATGAATTTTAAATCAATTTACCGTAAAAGGTTGTTACATGGCTATCATTGTAACCCACAACTTATTAACGCGAACTAAAATATGTCAAAGGGCTTGATACTATTGATTAGTTTAGTCTCGGTGCTAACTTATTATAAAAATCATCATATTCAAAAATATCTCAGCCACACACCATCTGATTTGTATCGACTCAGATGGTGTGTGGCTGATGATGACATTATTCAGTTATTACGATCTCTACATGTAGATTCAGTTACTACATAATATAAAAATAATAAAACCTTGAATGTGACACTTACCTGATTTCAATTATGAAAATGGAATTCGAATAGAATAATTTTAAACTACGTATTTGATGATAAAAAGTGCGATGTCTTGTATTATGTATTAGGTAAGTATCTCAAATTAATTAAATCAATAAACTCATTATAATGATACACAAATGCAGGTTTTGATTCGAAACGTTTCACACTGACCCCGTTATTTAACGAAAGTGATTTCACTCGTCGACAGCATTATCTCGGGATTGGGGTCTGTGAGTCGTGTGGGTGTTATCCTAAATTCCACCCGTTTTCTCAAATCATACTCTTTTTTCTTTTGTAATTTTCCGTCTTCTTACTATTTTGGGCATACCTCTGTTAATTTAGACATCTTTAAAAGATATAAAAATGCCTAAGTATCGGAAGAGAATATGTCCTTGATAATACCAGTCGTGATCATGTTTTTTTATCTTTTTATAAAAGATGTCCTTATTTATAGTGTTATGAGTACCTATACCTACAGATCGAAAATAGGTAATAGCAAAGATAAAGTAATTATAAACATAGATGTCGCAAATCATCTGAGCCTTTAACCTACTCGTATATACAATTTTGTATTTATCTAATATTCCTTGACATACAAAATAAACAATTCAATACAATCAAGATTATAATAATTAACTTTGTAACCAATATACTTTATCATAATTTCTGACTTAAAGTGAATATACATACCTAATAGGCTATTATTTTGACAGTATGAAAAATAATAATGTTTTATGGCCTCGTAGATTATGGATTAAAAAAATATATTAAAAATATTGAATATTTTTAACTAAAAGCCCATAAATAAATAATTTCTTTTTAATTCATGATTGACCTTAGACGGTTTTGATTGGCTTAAAAACTGTGACGTCAAATTGAGGTAAAAATTAATAAAATCCACAGAGCAAACTGTGAAGCTCCATAATTATAACATTACTTTACATAACAGTCCTGAGGGCCTAGACAATGTAACAATCGATTAGCTGAGTCGACTTCATATTTCTGAAGCAAGCGTTTTAACAACACAAATAAGTTATTCTTATAATAAAAAATACATATTATTGGTATGATCTTTATACTTACACCAATAAAAATGGTTTTTAGAAACAAGTAAAATAGCCTATTGTAGCATAGATCTGTATAAAATTTATATTCTAATGTTGTTTTTGCTATCACTAGACTAGATCTATCATTACATCCTTTGCAATCTGCTACAACATTTCCAGAAATAAATCGTTTCACTTTCACCCCTTGAGTGTAAATGCATCTACACGGCTCCCGGTTTAAGAGCTCTCCTAAAGCCGGGGTATTTGCGTAATTGATATTTACAACTAACCTGGATTTGGGAGGCTCTTCTTCGGATTAAACGGGAATTTGTTTGGATTTTCCTTCTCAGCGAATTCACTTAAATATATTTACAGCCTACAGTGGAAGCGGCGATAACATTTACAGATACTACTTCCTCTTCAGAAACAATCGCCATAAAAGGTTCTGTTACTTGAGAAGTCAGTCTGTTTAAACTGTGATGCTAATTCCGATTATATAAAAGACTTCCACAAAAAAACATTGTCTTGTTAGTCATTGTACTTTTCATCAACTTTGCATCTTTTTAGTACTTACCTACAGAACAAAACAATTTAGATTTTTGTCGTTAAAATACAAATTGAAAACAAAAAGAAATATAATAGTAAAGAGTATATTTTACGCATGTTTACCACATGTATTATATTTCACTCCTTTATCCCTAGTCATCTGAGCGCTCACTCTACTCCCATTCGATCATATACGTAACAATACATTTCATATCGATACTACTGTTTACTTACAAAAATTGTATTGCGAAAAAGTTTCCGTAAAAATAAAGAAATAGTCTATACGAAAGCAAGAAACA
This sequence comes from Xanthorhoe designata, assembly GCA_963582015.1. Classification (NCBI taxonomy): domain Eukaryota; kingdom Metazoa; phylum Arthropoda; class Insecta; order Lepidoptera; family Geometridae; genus Xanthorhoe; species Xanthorhoe designata. The sequence goes on from OY757039.1 coordinate 9,078,727, forward strand.
ACAGAGGCCTTACTCGGACGTGAGGTCCCTGAAGCCCGGTAGATTAAGGACCAAGGATTCGTGAGCCCGATAGCACCCCGGGCAAATAATACCCACTTGTTTACCTTCCATTTTTATGATATTTGTCAGATTCTGTCAACAAAAATATTTAAAACGGAATGCTGGCTGCGAATCCGATATCACGGAGCAACGTGATTTTATGTACAAAATAGAAAAAAAATTGCATGCTTTCTTTTTTAATACTGATATTTTGTTTTCCGATATAATGAAGAGACTTAGCTTGATTATTTTAATTACAGAGTACATAGAGAACCGAATGGTATTATATTTTTTTTATATTCAAAATATGTCCTCAAACAATAAAAATAATGTTCAGGCTCATCTGCATCTACAATATTTATACAGTTAATTGTTATTAAGATCACACACCCAATACTTCAATTAGTATAATGTTTGCAACTTTCAATATCAATCGTCCCAAGACGTTCCAAATCTCCGATATTATTGTGTTAGCCTCCACCATCGTCCCCTATTTGATTCCAGTGTATCCGTGAACGGTCATAAAAGAAATCTGGTCATAAATAAAAGCGGGAAGACGCTAACAAGCGTCTCGGGTTCGCAAGTTACTCCCGTCTCTACATTTTTGTCATAACTCTATTATACAGCGAGTGTCGAAATGCGATATCATTCGGTTGATTTATTTATTGACTGCGCGTTTTAAATTTACGGATTTCTATATTTCTTGCAGGAGAAACATGTGGCTCTCTTGACTTAGTTTTGTTAATTTAAATGTTGTAGTTTTGAAATTGTGTAAATAATGTTTTGAATTACAAGAAAGAGAATTAACTTAGTATAAAAGTATCTTTAGTTATGTAGTTATGTGAATTCAAATCAGCTTTTTTAATTAAATAATACGAAACACTCAATTTGTCCAGCACTAGGTCCAGTAAAGGCCGTACCTACCTACATTAGGTCGTCACGTCTGGTTACGTTTATTTATTACATGTTTTATTCAATATCCTTTCGCGCTTTCGTGAGTCGACAGACTGGTCCACTTTCATATGAATTTACGATTCAAACATCTCTACTTCAGCATACTTTCTGGGTAATAAATTAGAATATGCAAAATGTAAATATAAACATAAACATTACTTATTAATATAATACTAGGCTAAGATCTATGAGCTAGCGGCCAACTCTGGTGACCACTCCGTCACCAGAGTTGGCCACTTGCTCATACGAACGAACGAACGAACTCTGGTGACAGAGTTTTTAGGCCACATAAAGGCATACGTCACAAAATCATCTGACATTATCTAATCTAGCCAAGGCTATACCAATTGTGGAAAAATGAACTAGGATCACACGTTACTTCCCTAGGTGCGATAGACATAATTATTCTTTCAGATCATTAGGCATTTTTGGATACTCAATACAATAGTGGGAATAAGTTTTAATTAAAAAAAAAATTATGACACTAGACTGAGCAAATTGTCCCGTTAATTTTCCACCCGTTCCAAATAAAATCATTAACAGAGTTAAAATTCATTTGTACAAGTATCCTAAATGCATTTGCGATCAGTGATCGCAGAGGGTGGTCGGGAAACAAATTTAACCGACAATTGTAAATCAATTAGAGAGGGTGGCTTTATGGGGTGTAATAGCTACCCCCCACGCGTCCCAACAGGGATGGAATCGGAAAATATATTTTATCTGATATTTTACACGTTTTATGACTCACAAACACATACCTACCTATAATATTAATGAACTATACAAAAAACGGTTAGTCTTATCAATGAACCAATCTAGTTTATAAAAAGATAGAATACATAATACAGGGTGAATTTTTGAGACGGGACAGTAAGGGCAGGTACCTTAAACGTTATAGTTACAGGAAAACGTTTTTAGGAGACTATCCATTAATTTTAAAAATATTCTGAACTGCATTTACAGATTTTGGAAAAAATGTACAGTCAGCAAGGAAATGGCCATTTTACACAAAAACTTTTTTTGATGCCAATCGATCCTGTTTCTTATAAGGATCAAAAGTCTCTACTGGACCGACTGAGGTTTGAGTACTAGAAATGTCAGAAATCGCGAAAAACTTTTTTCGGAATTGCACGGTTTATACGGGAATACGCATAAGATAATTAGTGAGAGTCCTAATGGCGAGTGTCTAGTTGGCCTCATGGCTTACGCAAAAGCGCCTACCTAAGTAGAAAATCATAAAGTTGCATCGATAATCTTAAAAAACATAACATCACATAACATCTTATAAAACATTAGAATTGAAACAATTAAAATAAAATAAATCATTTTAATATGTTGTACTTTATACTCAGACAAAAATAACTACATTTAGATGATCTACGAAATAAATTGCTCAAAATGACATTTTAATAAAATTACATTTTTTAACAAGTATGTACGTACATAAATTAATTGCAACTAACAATCTAGAATTTTCTCATAACAAACACAACAATGACCTGAAATAAACCAAGAATTCGAATCGAATTCGAAGATTGAAATTTAAAACTTTTTTTACTGACCTATTTTTTTCATACCTTAGCACATGGCCTGTGGACGCGCTAAGTCGCGAAGAGTGGAAGAATGGAAGGGAGGCCTTTGCCCTGCAGTGGGACGGTTATGGCTGAATAATAATAATAATATTTTTTTCAGCCAGCCTTTTTTCTCTTTATAACGGATTATAGCGGATCTACCCATAACAAAAAGTTTGACTAATTTTGAAGTTTGGCTCTTTTACCGAAATGTATGGAAAAAGTTTTTTGCGATTTCTGACATTTCTAGTACTCAAACCTCAGTCGGTCCAGTAGAGACTTTTGATCCTTATAAGAAACAGGATCGATTGGCATCAAAAAAAGTTTTTGTGTAAAATGGCCATTTTCTTGCTGACTGTACATTTTTTCCAAAATCTGTAAATGCAGTTCAGAATATTTTAAAAATTAATAGATAGTCTCCTAAAAACGTTTTTCTGTAACTATAACGTTTAAGGTACCTGCCCTTACTGTCCCGTCTCAAAAATTCACCCTGTATAGATAGGTTAGTACTATATAACAAAGATAAAACCCCTCCGAAGCACGGATCAGATGACGAAGACGCTCAGATTTTAATGCCACTTACGGTCACCCATTCAAGTAGTGACCGCTGAGACCGTTGCTTTACTTCGACGATCTATCAAGAACATCTTATAAGCTTTGTCCGACGAACTCCGAACGAAGATAAAATCACAAAACCAAAGACCTCTGTTCGTATTCCAATTAAACAACTAAATGTTTTGCTATATTAATGAAGACCTCAGTTCAGCCTAGAAGCTGTAGGTATTTATAGCGAGGAACGTTGAAGTGCATATTGTGATCTACGTAATGCCTCCCTTCTTTCGCCCCCTGCTCTTCACGTCTGATTCAGGAGTTCTGTCTTCAAGGAGTCAAACCTGCATGCTCGGGAAAGTAATTATTGGCTAGTCGTTTTCTAGAGCACTCCAGACGTCACGGATGCAATCTTCACAACTTTGAATAATTAAGTGCTAATGAATTTATTCTAAAACAGAGTTTATGAATATTTTAAAATCCATTCTGACCAGGAATTCAGATCTGAGATTCTTCTGCTCGAATAACATTCATCTTTATTTAGACGACCTCTGTGGCGCAGTGGGTGAAAACCCGCCTGAGACGCAGAGGTTGCGGGTTCGATCCCCGCTGCGGGACAAATGTTTGTATGCTCTGCAAATATTTGTTTCGTGTCTGGATGTTTTTTCCATGTATAATATGTATGTATTTACAAAAAAAATTATCTATGTAGTCTATCAGTCATCTGGTTACCATAACACAAGCATTTAATTGCTTAGGCTGGGACTAGATGACGCCGTGTGAAATGTCCAAGGATATTTATTTATTTATTTTATTTATTTTATTTTAATTATATGATACCAAGATAAATTGGGCTCTGCATTTGCTTGGAACATTGCAGCACATTTGCTGCAATGTTCCTACTATTAAACATATTTGAATGAAGCCAATGGGTCTACGATATTTTAAAGTATCTGCAGTGAAAACCTTAAAGGTTTCATTTTGTTTCCTTTACCGTCTGACTTTGTGACAGAACATGCATTGTGCTCATAAGCAAAGTTAAACTTGCTGCAACAAGTTTAAGACAATGTGACGGTACAAAGGACCTAAAAGCGAAGTTGGCAGAAGAGTTACAAAGTCGGTCAACTGTATTTTGAGGCATAACCGAAACTGTAACGAAGCCGGGACAGAACTATCCGGGGTTGACTTTGTTATATTTTGCGGGATTCATTAGAGGGAGTGTTCATCCCTCTCCTCATCATCTTATCTTCATCCATCTTCCTCATCCCTATTTATTTGTAAACGACTTTAAAAAAGGCGGAGGTTCTATGTTTTACTAAATAAATAAATCAATATCTTTGGACAATTTACACGGCGTCATCTAGTCTCAAGCTAAGCAACTTAATGCTTGTGTTATGGTAACAGTATGTATTAACTAGTACTGTATGTGTTTTTTTTTATCTAAGTTCACTGATTATTTCGTCAATAGTGACTAATTTAGACCTATATTAAGGATCATTGTCTTTCTTGTGGATATGGCAAGCCTATTCTATCTCAACAATGTCCCGTTAAGTGTAAGTAGGCCTCCTGTCACGGTATAAATCATCTAGTAAGACGGAAAGGCCTTGATTTTTGGTCCTCCGCAACTCGAATGAAACTTCAGTCTATAATTTGTAAAGAAAAATTGAATGTGATTTACAAAGTTACAACGAACCAACATAGATTTAAAACAAAATGACAATATCCATTAACAGGGCGTAGACAAACGGGGATAAAACAGTAATTACGACATTTTGAGTTGCGTCACATAATTATAGACGTAGTGTGGGGTGCATTAGCGAACAATGGCTCGGCGGAGGGTTGAGAGATAATCACGTTGATATTTTATGTTGGAACATCAACAATTTTACAAGTTATTTATAACCGTGTCCTGAATTTTTGTAAACTTTTTTGGCATGTTATAAAGATGAATAGTCAACGGATATTATAAGCATAGTAAAACTTAAGCTATACTATTTTGAAATTCCTTTTAAGATTTTTATATTTTTAATTATTCTTTTTTTTAGGGTACTGTACCCAAATGGTAAAAACGGGACCCTATAACTCAGACTCCGCTTTCCGTCTGTCCGTCTGTCTGTCACCAGACTGTATCCCATGAACCGTGATAGCTAGACAGTTGAAATTTTCACAGAAATAAATATTTAAGGGGGTCTCCCGTACAACAAACGTGATTTTTAGCCGTGATATTAATAACGACAGCTGGTAGACGCTTGAAATATTCACAAAACAGTAGGTACGGAACCCTTCGTGCGCGAGTCCGACTCGCACTTTGCTGATTTATTTAAAATATTTAGGCAAAATATTTTCCTAATTTCATGCTACTTATAGGTATTTGTAATGAGCTAATGGAACCCACACTGCAACACGCTAATACCGACTGAACTATAAGTCGAAAACATATCAATAAAATGAGAGAACACATCCAATATCATAAACGGGATAATTAGCCGAAACCCTCGGCACCGTCACATCTCGCCCGTCAACAGTCGCTAAACGCATTACGAGGGCGCCACTGTCGCAGGCCCTTCCACTTGGTTATGCCTTTTATGCGCCGATTCATTACCAACATCGTTGAAAGGGGACGCGGACAGATAGCCGCGTTTATTACTTTTGTCAGCGGAAAAATGAATTCACACCCGAACGCTCTGATGTATTTATTGAGATAGTAGTGATCGATATATGAAAATTTTGCTGACGAATGCTAACAATGCTTAGTTAATACGTTCACTGTTAACCTCTACGGTGCTGTAGCATCACGTTGAGATGGTACCCATGTGGCATTCAATGATTTTACATAAACATAATTTAAAATAAAAATTTAAAAATGAAAATCTTATTAAAATGTTCGAGTCCAACGGGATTCAAACCCGCAATGACGTCAAAATAAAATTCTTGATTGAAAGATTATTCACACCGATTTGCGATTAAAAAACATTTTCATAATAAGCAAAAACGTAAAATCCGGTTATAGAACGAAATGTTATATAGTTATCATAATATAACAAATTGGTACTTATACATGTTTTTTTGCAATGAATCGTTTATCGTATCGTAAGTATGTTGTAGCCTATACATTAAACCACCTATTCACAATCTGTCCCCCGTAAAACTTTCGTAAAACAATATTCTCGAAAGCTTTTAACAAACCTGCCGTGCCCCTTAGTTTAAAATTTCATTTTCATGTTTTGCACTCATCTACCGGCAAAACGGGTTTTAACGAAGTTACAACGTTAAAATCCCTGCACTTCGACCTGTCAGATCTACCTATCTGCTTGCAAACAATAAAACCAAGAGTATGTGACACTGGACTAAAATTAAACAAAATATCACGTTTAAAAATCATTTCATTGCCTTAAAATATGCTGTTACTATACAGATCACATGCACCAATCTTTTCATGGTATGGCTTTACACTAGAAATTCAATAGCGATATCTTACGTCCCAATGCTGTATTTATCTTGGTGAAGGCACGCGACGCCAACTAATTCAATCTTGGAGCTTAAGGGGTATACAACGATAGATGTTGCACGTTATTTGAATTTTGTGAAAGTGTGTGGATAAAAATAATTGTTTGGTCTTTTATAAGTAGTATCCTCAATAACAAACAATGAATGAAGATTAACTTATGATAATTATATTCATGGATTAAACTCAAAAACGTATTTTAGTTTCTCGTCTTATAGTTTTTGTCCATGATACATACCAGTCTTTAAAAAGTACTGGAATAAATGGGCTTTATTATTATTATTATATTATTATTATAACATACCAGTCTTAATCCAGAGTATGACTTGAACTCAGACTTGAATCTTCGCTCGAGTATCGATTTTTTGAGAGTTCTCTGTGGAAACTGAGTGATGAATCACCGCTAGAGACACTTTCACGCTCGACTAAATACTCTGAATACGAGCCTTAAAATTAAACACCTTTATTTAATAACAAACTATTTGTAAAGCATTGCGGCATAACTCGTGATCTTCAAAACTCAAAGTGAAGAATTCCACTAAGTTCTCGAGTCTTTGTAAAGTCTAGAGCTCTTGCAAACTTAATCTCTTATCTACCTGAGGGAATGTTTTAAACAACGCCATCACTAAGAATCAGAAGAATCTATAGAGGCCAAGTTTCTCGTGACCGCTGACGTCACAAATTAATGAGCTAAGTTTTCTCATAGTAACTGAAGTAGAAGACACTTCCTTGAAGTTTTGTTCATAAAGAATATTGTAGAATGCTATACGAAAGAAATAAATTCGATTTAAAGGAGCGCTTTATAGAACAGCTTGTTGAAGAATATTGGGACTGTTTTGACTGTTTTTATCATAAGATAAAAATGTAGATTAAAATATATTTAATATAAATTTTGTACTTGCTAAAATTACACGGTCACACCCAAAATTACCTAACAAGTTTCCTATGGCTATGATATATATAAATAGATAATAGTAAATTCATTATTAATTACATGATAATTATCGTATCTTACAACGTATCTTTCGTAGTTTTATAAACCATCATTAAATTGAGTCTTTTTGTTGTAGAAATGCCCAATATGAGAACTTCCACATGGATCAGAAGGGCTACGACACCATGTACGATGGTGAAGATTTGGAGACGCCACCGTCACCTAACCGGCCTCCACCACGACCGATTGGTGAGTACTTTGGTACTTCTTTTGTTATATAAGTTCTGTTGCTATTAGAAGTACCTACTACCAGACATAATTCTTATGTATACCTGCACAACATTTTTGCTGCAGATAAAACACAATAACATTATTAGTAGATTATGAACATGTTGGCTATTTGAATGTAGACACGAATAACCTTTAAAGACATAAATTCACAGCTTTGCAGTATTTGTCTACAATAATTGATAGATACAGTCGTAATCCTTTTCTTTAGATAAATACATCAAAGCAGAATGTCCCTGTATGACCGCGCGGTACACGGTGGCGCTGCTGGCTTGCTTTGGCTTCAGCATCATGTTTGGGATGCGCTGCAACATGAGCATGGCGAAGCTGAAGATGACAGACAATGTAAGTATAACCACAGATAAAATACTACTATACTCGTCTTTTCGGTGCTCGGTCGGAATGACAAGTCGTAGGCATCGCTAAAATGAAGTCCATTTTTCCTGAAGATGCACCAAGGAGGAGCGAAACACGTGTCGAAGACCATCAAGTTTGAATTGAGTTCGCGTTGATGTTGCTTCCGGATTTTTCTTGCCTGACTTAATGTGGAAACTTTTTTGGTATTAATTGGCGGAGGAGTACTTGATATTTTTGAATTTTAAATATCTAATTGTGACCTATTTTCAGTGACTTCATTGCGAACTTTTATTCAGGTTTAAGAACACAATTATACATTAATGTATGATAAAGAGACTTTTAGATTGGGTTAGGTAGAATGTCACCTTCCAATTACTTTGCTTTCAAGGACCGTCAGGTTTCCATTGAAGTACTCGTAGCGAACAAATAATGTTTTATGAATAATATGATGAGATTTATATTTTTAGCCTACATTTAAAAGCCTATTTTCATCTTTTTACAAAAAATATCTTGTTATATGAATAAATAAATATACACACCATCATCTAGTCTCAAGCTAAGCAGTTTAATGCTTGTGTTATGGTTACCAGATGACTGTTAAACGAGTTATTTTTTCTTCCTACATAAAAAAATACACTCGAGACAAATACGTACACGTATGATCATAACGCTGCAGGACAAACATTTGTCCCGCAGCGGGGATCGAACCCGCAACCTCTGCGCTTCAGGCGGACTTTAATTCACTGCGCCACAGAGGTCGTATTACATTGATAGCAATGGAAAAACGAATCATACTTTGATTAGTTTAAATATATATATACACATTTTTTCCCGCAGGCATCATCGGCAGACAGTCCCTTCAACTGGACAGTGGAAATCGAGTCAACAATAGATTCGTCTTATTTCGCGGGCTACCTCATCACCCAGGTGCCCGGAGGTTTCTTGGCCTCTATGTATCCTGCAAATAGGATCTTCGGCTTTGCGATCTTTCTGTCTGCACTTTTCAACATGGCCATCCCTGGGGCTATGTCTGTCGGCCCGGCAGCAGTCGTAATTCTCAAGGTCGCTCAAGGGTTTATAGAGGTTTGTAACACTTTAATACCAAATTATAAACACTAAAAACGGGAGATTTACTATGATTCGTTTTAGGAGTTTCCCGATATTTGGACATAGTTGCATGTGGCATGAGCTGAGCATTGAGCACGGTCAATCCCGTTTATAATGTTCAAAATCATGATAGTTTACAAAATGTTAATACAAAGGATCTCTTGCTCCTACTAAGCCTTTATATCCACGACATCAGTTAAAGATCTCAAATTACTTTTGAGAAATGAACGTAACATTTATATGTAGAAAACAAGACCACAGGTGTAGGACCGTGACACTTTTTATAGGAAAATTTGTAAGAGGTTGATACTCATAGATGAGACAAACTACGAATGGTTTAGTGCTTATTATTATTGTGTTAAACCACACTTAGGTATTTCATCGTAAATGAAAAATCTTACTAAAAAGTTGTATCATCGCGGGGTCGCATCCTGCCGGAGCCGTTACTTTCATTTATTATAAACACTAGTTATTCAAACAAAAATAATAATGTTACTGTGTGCTTTTCTGTGCAATTAATTTTTTCAGAAGTTTTGCAAAGACAATTTAACAGTTATTTTTATAGTTAACTTCCTCATATTCAAAGTCGATAATACCGAATTAAAACTACGTCTAAGTAGTCATCCCACTCATTGCAATCCATCTCTTGTTCAATGCAATTAACGGACAGCGGAGCCATTAGCTAAACCAATAAAGCGGAAGGGTAGGTACTCCACGGACGGCCAGAAACGTCGTAACTCCACAATATTCGAATATTTGACGCAGCGGACGTGATGATGCATGATCAAGCTTATTATAGATGCCTCAAATTTGACACCCGACATTTCGCAACTCGTCACGTTTTGGTGTACCATCCCTTTGTGCAACTGTCTTGTTATATGTTTTTGATCATATTTGCACACTAAAACATGTAAGTTTAAATGTTATTTAAGATTTTTGTTATATATAAAAAAATAGTTTAGGTATTGTTCTACTGCTATCAATGAGACTAACTAGTAAAGTTCATTGCGCGAACCAAGTATTAGACTTACCTAGATTAAACCTTGGTTTTTTATTGGTATACACAGGTAGGTAGGTCTATTCGTTTGTATAAAACTTTAGGACGTTATAACCTCTTTTAACTTGATTGGTATTACTACAGCAGTACAACTTATATTAAAAGAGTAATTGATTCAAAATCTGCAACAAAAAGCACGTACGTACCATAACGTACGTAATAACGACATTTTCAATCGTTTTCGAGCAATCAACGAACTTCAATATGAATATAGGTAGGTATATATAGAGCCTCTTTAGGATTACCGATCCCTTCGGAGCCATGGCAACGTATTTACGGCGCACATCCAAGCTTTAGATGATTCCTCAATGCTATCCTATTAAAGATGGAATTGTATGGCATTGATATCAGCCTTGGAAATGATAAGAAAAGTATCGTTCTATTCAATACGGGATTGTAAATCTTATCTACTTATAAACTTCATTGCGGATTATTTTTGTGCTTACTAAAGATTGTCTAAGGTTTATTCCAAACTCACGACACAAAACACGTTTCAGGCTTTTCTATTCAAAAATGTAGTTATTACTTCTAAATACAGATTATATATCAACTCGGATGGTCCATCGACTTTCCAAAGGTCATGAATTCGAATCCGTGTAACAGTAGAATTTTTATATACGCATCACTAAGGCGATAGCGGTTCGTGATAGTTTGCAAACACAATGGTTTACAACCTATCGTGGATGGAATGCTAACATTCATAAAATGTATAGGTAGGTACCTCTAACGATTTCTTAAGAAACGATTTCTTAAGACTAGACATCAGAAGTAAGATTTACACGAAATGCATCCGATTGGAAGATCTTTGACATTTCTATAAGAAGGTTAGTAAGTTCATATGAGCAAGTGGTCAACTCTAGTGACGGAGCTTTAATACTGAAAAAAAGTCAACTTTTCTAAGAAAATCTTCGATTCTGATGCATTCTCAGAAGTGTCAATGATCCCACTGAACCTATCATCAGTTTTCAAGTGATATGGTAAACTATCCTTGATACCCGGTCAAATATCAAATATATGGAGTGCATTTAGTTCAGTCAAGTTATGTAGGTACAGGGAGCAGCGATGCACTTGGCCGGGTATCGACGGAAGTAGGTATATCATACTGATAGGCCCCCAGATAAATAGTTCGTGCTAGGAGAACATAATATCATGTTTCGTTTCATATTCAGGGTGTCACGTACCCCTCATGCCACGGTATCTGGCGCATGTGGGCACCCCCTATGGAGCGGTCACGACTGGCCACGCTGGCTTTCTGCGGGACTTATGCTGGCATCGTCATCGGCATGCCGTTGTCTGGAATACTGACTGACTTCATCGGATGGCAGGCACCGTTCTACTTCTACGGAGTGTCTGGTGTTATCTGGTAAGAAATATTTCTTAGAAACTACTTCTAGAATGTGTATAAGGCGGCTTGTATAAGTACATAATAGTACTCGTGATCCGACGTCTGACACGGATCAGCATTGCCATTCAGCGCGGTAATGCTGCCAGTTTTTTAGGCACTTAGGATATAGGTAGCTCAACTGGTTCTTATTGTATTTGAATTATCAAGTTAAGCAAATTACAATATGTGGTTGTTTGGTTTCTGTTATTATGTATGAGGCATATTTGTGGTTGGTTTACAAAAAGTGGCTTATATTTATTATTTTTAATTTGTTGGCAAAGAAGTAGAATTTTTATTTCTCTAAATTTCGTGTTGTTTCAGAATGGTATCGGTTTTATGTATTTTATGTTATTTTTACAATAATATTTTTATGTTAGTGTCGAGACTTTGCTATGTAATTCTACTCATACAAAAAGTATGAATACGATATTTTTCTTTAAAATAATTAATGATAATTAATTCTCAGTACAGTCATTATTATGTAGGTAATTTATTTCGCTAGATTTTTCAGAGTAGGTTACAGAGCACGTCGTTCACTTAACTATTACTCAGTTATGAAATGTGACTTGGTGATCTGTGTGTGACCCATGTACCATTCTCCTTTGTAAAGGTACGTGATGTGGCTATGGCTGGTATTCGAGAGGCCCAGCAAGCACCCTTGCATCTCTTCTAAGGAGCTGACGTACATCGAGCAGTCCCTGGGCACCGCCACACAGGCCGCCATGCCTGGCTTCTTTGCCACGCCTTGGAGAGCTTTCGCCACTTCGGCGCCGGTACGTTTTATTTTACCTAGTCTTTCATGTTGTGGTAAAAAATTCTACTGGATTTCCACTGGAGCTGGACTATTTCGTGAATGGATTATCGAAAAAAATAAAGGTGTGTCGCATTGAAAAAGGCTACTCGTATGTTGTCAAATTTCATAGTATAAAGCCGTTACAAATAGTGTCCCATTACAAATAGTGAAGGAACATCTATCTGTTTTGGATCATTGACAGCATATAGTATTTTGTTTTAGGTATACGCTATCATTGTAGCCAATTTCTGCAGGACATGGAACTTCTGCCTTCTCGTCATCTTCCAGTCTGCGTATTTCAAGACCAGATTCAATATGCAGATCACTGAAGTAAGACAAATGCCACTATTTTCGACTAACACAAAACTACATAGAAGCATTCCTAGAAAATTTATCATAAAGTTCGATTCCAACGGTATTCAAACCCACATTGATCAAACCGTTCCTCCGAGCCACAGTGCTTTAAAACTCAGCCGCAGAATCCTATGAAGTCGGCCCGAAATTCTTGATGTTCATATTTTAGCGCTTGAGCACCGATTGAAATGTGGTTTTAACACTTTAAACATATTAAAAACTGTAGCATTCTTGTTTCTAATTATGTTTTAGTCTGGTTTCGTTGGTGCTATTCCTCATCTGATAATGACGTCACTGGTGCCTATTGGTGGAATGCTTGCGGATTACTTGCGTAAGAACAACATTATGACGACAACAAACGTGAGAAAACTGTTCAACTGCGGCGGGTTCGGGCTTGAGGCGTTCTTCTTTGTACTCGTCGCTTATGCTAATAACAAGGTCAGTAAAGTACCTGCTATAATGTAAAGAAAAATCCGAAAATATCATTCGATACGTAAGGTATAAATAAGAATCGCAATAAAAAACCAAAACTGATTTATTGTAATGTATTTTTTTAAGCTCCATTTTTTCTGAAATTTAGCAATTTTTTCGAAATTGAGCGTCTTCCATGTGTATAACCATGACTAAACTTGTCCGAGAAGGGCCAAAAGCCACATTTAATCTCTTTTTATTTATGTTATATACAAAAGTAAAATGATATTTATTATAGTCGTAAATAGAAACAAAACATTTAAACAACGGAACATTATAGGTACAATTGTATGGTGTTTGAATTACCGAGATTGAAATAGTAGAATCTTTGGGAGTCTTATTCATTCACCATATTTTGTTTTTTTGTTTTAGTACGTGGCAACAATAGAGCTGACTCTTGGCGTAGCTTGCAGTGGTTTCGCAATATCTGGCTACAACGTGAACCACCTGGACATCGCTCCTCGATACGCCTCTATTCTCATGGGATTGTCTAATGGTATCGGAACTATCGCTGGATTCGTCGTGCCTATTGTGATTGACCACATGACTGCGGAGAAAGTTAGTAAACACTTTACCTTGATACAATTTATGTAATAACCAGTTGATTTTTACCTTTGTGATACATTTTATATGAACATTTGTGAAAAAAGGAGGAACATACAGTGTGGTTTGTCCCTTTTGTTTGTTTGAAGTCAAATAAAATGAAAACGTGTACCTTAACACACAGCCTTAACATACATTTGTTTTTGGAATTTTCTGAAGCTTGAAGACCTATTTTTTTATATATAATACCAGGACGTTTATTCGTATTAGCTCTCTAAACTGCTTATGAACTGTGATCTACTCGTAGGTATGTTTTTAGATTATCTCTTAAACTTTTAAAAGTGCAGAACGAACAGAACTTCCCTAAAAAAATACACGCACATTTTTTAATCTCACCAACGAAATCTGAATCTTTTCAAATGAAACCGAAACCTTTCTTCAATTTCAATTCGTGCGTTTATATAAAACTTTGATGTGACACCCCAAGCTGGAGGAGATAGGGTATTGCGAGAGGTACTCGAAACAAAAAGGACATTCGGCCGTGGCTAATTTTAAATAGGAAATCGAGCAGCTCGTGACACGCGCTCGGAATATGGAATGAGTAGCTTTGTGGGTGCGCGACGATGCGTTTCACGCAGTATATTTCGCGCTGAGCACTTTATTAACGCTGGCTCCAAAGCGGCAATGCGCACGAATGATCACCGCATTATGTTTGGAGGGTTTGAAAGTTTACCACTTTTTGTAATGGCTGTACGATGTAAAAGTATTTGTTAGAAGTTGTTGAAGAAATAAATTATAATTCTTGGGCCTGTTGTAAATTTGCGATATCAATAGATTACTTCTTCTTCTTCTCGTTAGAAAGCGACATTTCAAAGGTTAAAACGTCTGTTTGACTCTGTTAACCAACTTTTATGTAACAATAGGATCAAAAGGAAAAAGCGATCACAGAATGGCGCGAGGTGTTCCTCATGGGGGCTACGGTACATTTCATCGGCATCACTATATATGGCATCTTTGCGTCGGGCGAGCTGCAACCATGGGCCGATGCTGGCAGCGAAGAACTACCGCCCAACTCGCTAGAGCAAGAGACCACATTTGTAAGTCAAAATATCTCACCTTAAATAACAGGCTTGGCCACGAACTCATACGAACTTACTTATTTTCTCAGTAAGCCACAACGGCCTTTAGGCGGCCTTGAAACACTTTCACCAGGGTTTGCCACTGGCTCATACGAATTTACTTACTTTTGCCAGTCTATACCAGACTACATTTTGTTGTTCTATTTAGATGGAGAGGCCATCAGCCACCGCGCCTCTGAAGAATGGCGAGCAGCCTGCATACGGAGCCATAGCGCCCCCCCGCCCCCCCGCGCCCGCAGCCGGCCCCCCCTCCGCCCACGTCCCTAACAACCCTTTCGTCTCCGGCGCGTTCTACCAGGCCGAGCCAGTCCAACCACCAGCTCAAGTCTACCCAGAGCTTACTGACGACGGCACCTACTAACTACCGCTTATAGCTCTAGTCAAATATTCTAGTCGTTTTGTATATTGATGTACCTGGTTATCACTATAGTTTTATGTTGTTGTGGATTAGCTTATCGATCTTAGCTTGATGTTTGGTTTGATGCTCGTGGGGCGGTTACAGAGAGTTTATGGTTGTAATTGTCGACATGAAGGATAATGACTAATCTCAAATCAACATACGTATCAAGAAGTAATATTCCACTATAGTACCTACTTAGGTATATTAATTTTATATTCCAAATTTCCATAAATCCGAAATTCAGAAGTGAGGATCAGAATCAGATTGCAATAGAATTAAGAATCAAAATATGAATGAATTGAGAATATGAACGACACATTGAGCCCAAAACGAGCATCATTTTCACTGTTAAAAAATCTTTTCTAGATTAAATCTCAAAAAATATCATAAATATATTTTATCTATCGATGCGATAGATCAGTTCTTGTACAAAGTTTTGTAAATAAATTACTACATTGCATATCATAAAATAAATTTGTTCAGCAGTTCAAAGAATCTTCAACTTTTGATTTATTAGTTAAGTGTTTCCTCTTTATTATCAAAGTGACGATTCGAAATTTTCCAAGCTTATTACGAGAGGAAACAATCATCTATCGTTTATTTGCGCGAATACTGTTATTAAATTTATAGAAATGATCTCTCAACCTTGTTGCTAAGTTTCTTGATATTGTTGTGAAATGTTTATAAAATATATTTATTAAATAAATGGTTCTCTAGTGATATAAAAGAACATTTGAAAATAATGGTGTAATATCTACTTACCGATAGAGTAGTCAAAGTTATGTAATAAAATGTAATGGGAAGTAATGGAACCATCCTAGTTAGGTACCACAGATTAGAAAAATTCTGAAAAACTTGCAATAAATAATGTGAAATCTAAAGTGATTCATTAAGTATCAAAATTTCTTAAAGGTTAGTCATCTAAACTTATAAGCTAAATCGTTATTTATCTAAGGTAATTTAATTGTTTTTATAAATGCATTTACCATTCTCTGTGTTACCAGTAACACACTTAGTCTTTTTTTAGTCAAATAGAAGGCAGATCCAAATATTACATTAATTAGTTAAGTAGATATCTCGTATACAAATGACATATTATTTATAATTTATATATTCAGTACATATAAAGCGTATTTAAAGTTCAAATTATAAATAAAATAATTGTGTAAAATAAGTTTTTGTGTGAACGTTTTATTAATTTATTAATTTTTTAATTAAATAGTCATATAAATAGATGATAGCTGGTTTTTTTCGTAACTTGTCAAGCAAGCACTAATAATAGCTTCAATATGCGAAAACCTCTAAATGGTCTTTAGTATTATATTTGGCTATTTCATTTGTTTTTTTATGACTGTTTGTTTTCCTAAGATGTAAAAATAAATAAATAAATAAAAATAAATAAATATAGCTCATTTATGGTACATTTAATGTTAGTTAAGGGTTTATAATGAAGATGTGATATTTAGTAGAAAAGTATGTTTATTAATTTAAATCGCTTAATATCGTTAGCATAAGTACAAGTAATAACCTTCTTGAATAAAATCTTATAAACGTGTATTTCATTATGTTACATCATTGTAATGAAAAAACATATTTGTTAGAAAACGTGAAAATGAATACTTTAACTTCTATATTATATGCCCCGGCTTGCGTGGGTGTTTTTTACGCATTCAAATGTGTTGCGCACTTTAAAAGATCTATGCGTACATACAGGCGGTGGTAAGTGACTTTGTTTATACTATGTAGAGATAGAGAAGTAGGTAAATCCTCTTGTGGTAGATAGAGTCAAAACTAGTGAGCGCAAGGTATGTGAGTCAGCTTTTTGGCTGACCTTTTCCACGACAATAATTCTAGTGATTATATTTGAGCCCAATCTCACTTGTTACGATGCACTCTTTATAAATAATTAATAAATCTATCAAATATAAAAGCTTTCGGAACGATTGAAAAATAGATTTAAAACTACTAAATTCTAAATCAGATTACATTAACGAAATAAATATACTCGTTAATTTTTTAAATGTATTTTTGATTATTATTACAGAATAAACTAGGTAAAAAATGTTTCCTGATTTGAAATGCTTAAAAATGATTTATTTTTCGCTTAATGTTATCTATAAAAACTTGTGTGTGATGACAAAATAGTAGAATTAATAAAAAAACAATAAAATAAAAAAAAAGTATATTAGGTAGTTTAGGTGCATCCAATATTACACAAATTTAATAATTAAATATTTAAATTGGACATCGGTGAGAATTATCATAAAAGTAATTTGGTCAGCATTCAACTTAGGAGTTAATAGACATAATTTTGTATTATAATCTTATAATAATTTAAGAAATTAAATATTTTGTTAAACAATAATAAGTTATATTGCACGCTTGAATTAGATCACTTTTCGTATCTTATAGGTTTTTTTTGAAGACTGTTAGGTACATACCACTGGTAGGTATGTAAAAATAACAGATGTTAATTCGTTTAATTGATTACAAATGTTTTATATCTAAGACATTCATAAATTGTTATTTGATGATCAAGTTATTTTAAAGGTAAGCAATATCATTAAATTTAGAATTATTAACAAAGCAATAAAATTGTTTAAAAGACGAATCTCTACGCCGTCAATTCAGTGATGTAAAAATATTCTTTGAATATAATGAAATAAATAATTCAGTGTGTAGTTTATGTATCAGATAAAATAACCATTTTACATTATATATACCTATTTTACTGTACCATTATATATACAACTTTAGAAATATTGTATTTTAAAAATGTGTGAAATATCAAATTATAATCTGGCATTTCATCTAGGTATGTATTTTTGAAAAAAAAAACTTTAAAACGTTTATTTTAGAAACTATTTGGAACGCAAACATTGAGGTCAATAAATTGCCATCAATAATTTGGAATTTTAAATAATTTTACCTACCTTTATCCGGTACCAATGACAAACTGTTCCTAAAACAATAAAACATGATTATTATTAACAATATAGTCGGTCGAGTTTCGTTTAATCTCGAGGTCAAAAATCAACTAATGAGGTAATTGCAGTTTTCCGAAGCACATATAGAAGCAATGCAGTCTATTTATACTGGAGTTGGTTTTCATAAAACTACATCGCTTTGTCAGGGCATGGCCTTAATTTTTACTCTTTTATGTATAATTTACAATTTATTAAAACTGTTACAACGACTTTGTTTTTGTATAACATGCCAGATGTTGTAAATTGTGTTGGCCGGAGAAAGTGCAATAAGATATCATAATGAGGACCTTATGATTTAAATTCATTATTTTAATGGTAATTTTCACAATGTCCAATAAATGGCGGTAAAGGTACCAATGATCCCCCATGCACTCGTTGGTATGCACCATTATATAATGTATACTGTTATTGATAGTTAGCCTTTAAGATACGATAATAATAAATATATTTTGCTTAATTTGCAAAAGCTCAATCTTTTATATTTATATAATTTTTGTAGGAACTAATTTTTTTATACCGATTACTATGCATTCATTTACAGAAATTAAGCTAATAAATATGTAAATAACACTCCAAATACTTAAGAACTAAAACCGAAAGATCGTTGCAAATTGTCTATAGATAGCTCATCTGATCTAATCTCTCTGTCACTGCCAGACGGAACTTGCTCAAGCATTTTACCTCGCTGAATGCTGCTAGAACGCCAAGCCAAATAACCTATGCCAGCTCTTTAACGTAATACAGTATGAATTCTGTAAATGAATGTTTTTCAGCCAGATAATAATAATATCTACTATATAGTACCAACATGTTTATAATTATTTATTTGTACTATGTTATATCCTAGATGGATCTCAACTCAAGTACTGGAGAAATCAAGATCTGTTCTTAATTATTATATTAGATGGAGTATTTCAATCTCAATTTTTTGTTAAAGCGTGCTATTTATGTAAATGTAACAATAATTATAGGACAATAATTTAGTTTAATAAATGGGGTGATCTCACTCTGTAAGGCTGTGTCGACAATAAAGCTTTTCGGAGCGACAGTAGTTAATCTTAAGAAAGAGGTATTTTTATGTATAAATATGACAATACCGTAATATTAAGAAAATATTAGTTATTAAGCTCTAAATTTACAAAAAATATTGTGTTCACTTTCTACGTATTATATTTTTGTAAGTAGATTAGTAATTAAAGACTCATTTAAAATAATTTACTCTTTATACATTTTAGTTTAAAAATCAATAATCGGAATAAGTATTTTTCTTTGATAAACTAAATATTTATTGACAGTAGATACTATTATTTACTATAAGTTAGTAAAAAGTAATATAAAATAACAATAAATTTAATAATTAACATAGCCGTTAACTGCAAAAAAAACATTAAGTAGTCACATTATTTAATATTTTATTTATCCAATTTATTGGCTGTGTTTGTGATTATGTAGAAATATAATTGAAAAGCATTGGAATCGTAAGCATTTGTTTTTCAAATTAAATACAGTTTAGAAAGAGGTACCTTATTTATAATAACGTTAACGTTATATACAATAACGTTTATGTTAATTGAATGCTCAATTTGTATGTTTTGACATTAATAATTATTAATATTTTTTTTTTATTATTAATATTTTTTTGTTCTCTGCCAATCCTATACATTTTTAGCGGTTACTTCAAAACTAATTAATAAAAATATTTAATTGTAAGATAGTTTAAAAATATATGAAGCACTGATTTGTCAATTACTGATTAGACTCATGATTAAGGATTTGCTTTAAAGTCCTCATTTATAAAACAGCTGTAACTAATTGCTTATCATGTTTTGCTTGTAAATATAATCATTTTATTTTTTAGTAATTTATGGAATTGTGTTGCAACAATATCTTAGTTATTTTGTCGATTAAATTATGGATTGCATTCATTACATTTAGTATTGGTCAACTTAATGGATAGTATACAAATTAAGATAAAGTAATTACCTATTAAATATGTATTAAATAATAATTATTATATTCTTCTATTCTAAAATAATTTTAATCATGCATTAAAATTGCATTTGATATCAGTTTTTATTTATAATGCATTTATTTTGATATTTGTTTGTGAATTATATTATTACAATACGTGTTTAATATTTATATATTCATATTTAGATTTATATATTCAAAAATAATATATATTTAAATAAAAATTAGATAATTCTATTAACACAGTTTTGATTTAGTAAATTTAATACCAACAATAGTGGCAATTCGGAGTATCGCAAAAGCTAAACTTAACTAACTAAAAATTTTGCCGTCCCTTTCATAGCGATGGAAATAAAAGGATGGCATTAATTTTAGCTAGTTTAATTTAGCTTATGCGACACTCCGAATTGCCACTAATATTTACTTAATTTTAGTGTAATCGAATAATTATGTATTTAGATTTTGTAAATAATACAAAAATAATGGTCGAATGTTTGGTAAAAAAATAAATATAAGCCAAAACATGCAACACTTGTGAATTTGACAGAAACATCGTATAAGTATCATTGTAGTAAATTTTGCGCTATTATTTTATACTTTTTGCTTTCTTTTTCTTTGTTAGTTTATTGTAGATTATTTTTAAGGTCATTATTTTATTGTTAAAAATAAATAATTTTAAGAGTAGGTTTGTAGCACAGATAATGGTAAATGTGGTTTTGGCGAATTATTTAGAAATAAAAATTTGATTTTATATAATCAAATTTTTTAGCTTTGGTTCAGATAGCACTTCAGTTATGGATCGAAAAAACTGATAATTTTGAATTATTTTCAATCCCAAGTTATTTTCCAAGTTTTATTGTTATGGTAATATATTATTATGTTTGTAAATAGGTACTAGTAATTTGAGGCTAATGTCTTAGGTACTTTCCGCCAGTTGATCTAAGTATATTTATTGTTTAACTAATTATGTTTTCAGAATAACAACAAATCTATTTATAAATGATGAAAATATGTGTAGGTAAAATATTTTTAATTGTTTAGTCCAATTTAATGAAATGTATTGTTCTTTGAATGTGGTGACATTATCTTCCCAAATATATGTTAAAAAGTAATGTTGTTTTATTATTTTACTTCGAAGGTTACTGTAGCGGGCTGAATTTAACTCGTAAATGCTCGTATTTGTACAAAATTACTTTAAAATATTATTAAAGTAATTTTTATACAATCAGGCCTACAAATCTTCAATAAAACCTTCAGGGACGTTTAAATAAAAATAAATAGGCAAGTTTTATATTATAGAAAAACCCCCATCTGTCATTCATAATACTTATTATGTATATTTTATAAAAGTTAAACATAAGGCTTACAGAATAATAATTTATAAGTCCATCTTTTATTTGGGTATTAAAATAAATTATATTAATCATAAGGTAACTTCATGAGACAGACGTTTAGGTATATGTAGGTACTTATCTAAGAAATAGTAAACCGCCACTAATAAATTAACAAGGCACAAACAAGGACTACTTAAATTATTTACAGAACACATTCTTTGTTTTAGGTATACTGTAAGATATAATGAAATATATATACAGCATACACTTACATAATTACCTACCTAGTAGATGGATCGCATAATTTATTGCTAATGCAATACTTTTCAAGTTGTGTAATATTTCTTAACAATTCCATAGATCCATAGACTATTCTCCGAAACTAACAATAATATAGGTAGTTAGGTACTAATTATCAATAATTTTATGGAATTTTTTTTTTAAACACTTTCTAACTCCAAAAATGTTTAATCGGTAATGGCAATAAGTATTGAGCAAATTAACAAGTAAGTACTCGATTTCGAAGCATTATAACCGTTTAAAGCTCAATAAAAGTTATTTAGAAAAACTAATAGGTACCTAAAACTTATACTTTCATACTGAAAACTGATTTGATTAGGTAGGTACACCCTTACTTTGAAACCCTTTAAAAGGCCTAAAAACGATATCACCAGAGTGGGCTCATTCTGACATAGGTGGTAGGTATACACAAACACATACACATTCTTTAAAAAAAATAAAGTAGATTCATGATATAAATAAGGTAACTAGTATCAGCTATAAGGAGTTATGGATCTGAGGCGCCTGCTCTTTCCCGGAAAGCCTCTCGCATAAGGAGGTTTTGCATTTGTGGTAACGTAGTAAACGCCTCGAGCGCTGTAAAAAAGAAAATTTTAATGATTTATATAAGTAGGGTATTTTTTAAACTGGGATATAAATAAAATAAATAAATAAAAATATTCTTGGACATTTCACACAGCGTCATCTAGTCCCAAGCTAAGCAATTTAATGCTTGTGTTATGGTAACCAGATGACTGATAGAATACTTAGATATATATTTTTTTGTAAATACATATATATTATAGATGAAAACACTCAGACTATATATGGGATAACCCGATATCATGAACGAATTATACAATTATTTCTGTATGAGAAAATATTTTAATATAGACTTCTGCTCCGATTTTTTTCTTCCGATACAAAGAAACAATACCTACTTAGGTATAATAAAGTCGCTCCGTTATTTTTAACTGATTTATTTCTTTATAAGGATCACTTACTTATGTGTAACATGTTCTCCCATGAGCACGTACTCCGTATCCTTGGGCTCGCACCAGCCGATGAGGTAGGAAAACAGGCTAGGGCACGGCCCCGCCCAGAACCCGGTGCGACTATTAATCGACTCTATGAAGTATGGAGTCACTTTGGTGTGGTCGCATGATAATGTTTCTGGAAAATGATATAAACTCTATAAATGGATAAGTACCTACTGAAAAATATTTTCTATTGTAAAGGTAATTCTAGGTATTGAATCTGTGGTAGAGGCGAAAGTACACAGGCAATTTTCTACAAACTATGGTAGCGCCATCTAATTGCCAGATTGTAAATTAGTTCCCAAATGACTTTATGATATTGTCACATTTTTTCTTCAAGCATTTATAATTCTATGATAACATGATTGTATGCGTCAAACTAGCGCCGCCACCTATTTTATCTTATTATTACGTTAAAAAAGGAATTAAAAAAAATATTGTACGGTTTGTGCGTTTTATTTTGTATAGTTTAGGAAGAGTAGCGAAAACAGAGTTTGATGGCCACCAAGTGCAAATTCGCTACTCTTCCTTCAAAACAAAATAAAACTATTACCACAGATAAAATAATACTAGTACTATTACATAGTAATAATGAGATAAAATAGGTGGCGGTGGTAGTTCAACGCATACAACCACCTTAAACTTGGGATACTAGAAAAAAAGAAGTTGAACCTCAAAGCGTAAATTGGAGAGTCATTTCACCGCTTGATTCGTTATAGAATTGAAAGATGGCGCCACTTTTGATACTTTTGTAGAAGCAGAGAGACACCGTATCGTTGATATACATTTCCATAACGGAACCGGTTTAGTTTAATAACTAGGCATTTTCACTTGTTACGCAAAAATATTAGTCAGTTAGCAGCAATTGTTTTGGTTAGGTTAGATTAGTTTTATTACCCGAACTATTTTTTAACCGACTCCAAAAAAGGAGGTGATTTGATGTTTTTTCCGAATTTTCTATCAATTTAAAAATCATAAAATATTTTTTTATTGTTATGAGTAAGTGCCTTTTATGAGTTTCCCTACTCCTGACATGGTTATTTTTGGTGAGAACTGACGAGGATGTTCCGGAGTTATAAACAAAAATGCACCTCAAAAATTCAGTAAATAATATCACAGCTTAGAATATAAAAGCCAGTTTACCTATATTTCACCAGAAATAAGATACAAATACACACATTATTTTCGGTGGTGGGGCACTAGGCTAGCTTCTTTTAGTCGTAGGCGAGGCCGTAACAAAGATGCTGCGTTATTGTGTTTTTTTTTTAGTTGTGGAACACAATAAATAAAATACTTTACTTTAAAATTCCGGCTTTTGAGAATTAAAGCATCTTTATCTATCTGGCCACTCATAACCAAGTCAAGAGAATTAACCAATCACGTAAGCTATCTCGAGTCGATAGATGAGAAGAAACGAAACCTACTTGCAAAAGTAACTTACGGAATATCGTATCATGCGCGCACCCCGGCTGACTCGAGCCACCATTGACGTAGAAGTCAGCGTGTCCATTAGGTCCCCATTGTCCCAGGATACCAGCACCAGTGTGGAATATATCCACAAATAGTGCGTCTGTGTGGTCCAAGTCCCGGGAGCGGTTGTTGCCCATGTAGAAAAAAATGGTTGGGTCTAGGCCTGAAAGAATACGCAATTTAAGGATGATTTAATAGCGAAAGGAGGAAATCTAAAAAAAAACAATAATGTTTGTGTTATGATAACAAGATAAACTAACCAGATATACATTTTTTGTAAATACCTACTTCTGCAAGATGTGGGCATGTACCAAATATGTATTTGGACTACCTCTGACAGACATAGTAGACATCTTCAAAAGGATCTAAAATTGACTAAAAGGATCTGAAAGAAATGTCTACCGCTCCCTGGGATACAGTCGTGATCATATTTCATTTTTTTCATTTTAACCTACATACTTATTATACATAGAAACCACCATTGTGTCCTGAGATAAATATTTGCAAATCATACAAATATTGTACGGCGGGGATCGAACTCGCAACCTGCTGCGTCTCAGGCGGGCATTTACCTACTGTGCTACACAAACGTCTACACATCTCGAGTTGCTAAAACATTGTTAAAATTAAATAGGCTTGCCCAGCACATAAAAGTGTACCTATATTTAATCAAAAAAAAGTTCTACAAATAAAACATTTACACAGGTATTAGCGTAAGCTTATTGAATCAGACGGATAATCTTCCTTGGACGAGAGGATCTTTGTGGTAGAGTCACACACTCTGTTTTTAACATTCAAAATAGAAAGAAAGAACTTATTAAAATTCCTTTTAAATACACTTTCAAAGTATCATAATATATCTTAAAAAATATTCGTACAGCAATTTTTGAATAATTTTGTTCTTTGTTACGTACGATGTAGGTACCTCATTAAAAGTAGGTACCTACATAATTACTTTTATGTTATCTACCTTCACATTAGGTCAGTAGGTAATTCTGCATCAATTTTGCCGACACAATTGTTATAAGTATGTAGGTATAAACATCTAAAATCAATCTTTAACTTAATTTCTTCATAGGAATATTAACCGTTTATTAGCTATAATTAGTAATTTGAGCATAGTTTAAGATTGACAAAATGCCATATATCGTTTTTGCGTCAGAAATTGTGATTAAAGATAATATTTACGAGTTTAACTAAAGTGACCTCAATCTTCCTAACAACGAATACTGAAATTACATTTAATTCTATGTATTCCGTGGAAAACAGGACTAAAGCAAATAAACCTATTTTTGCCTTGAAAATCCTTTCCATTTGTTTCTGTTTATAAACTCTTCTGACGTAGGTAGTTATTAAAAGTAATTATACAAGTATTCTCAGGGTCGTACAGAGCCGAAAGGACCAGGGTGAACAAAAGTCCAAGGCCCGATTCTAGTATCGGGATATTATATTATTATCCTATTCATTTCTATCCTATTGTGAAAGTAATGAATTCAATTGTAATTTCGTTAAATTATTTATTTCTTACATAGTCAATTAAAATAAATATGTTTGGGCATTCTCGGGTTCCTAGGCCTTACTTGGAATAAACGAAAACTTAATTTGGTACCTATATATTCGGCTGCCGCTTTATGTTGTTGAATACTGAATTCGTAACAGTTCACCAACATAAACTGAACTCGAATATTGTCAAGAAACGCTTTCGTTCATTCCAAGTATCATCTAATGATGAAATCTCATAATACTTATGTAACATTTAAGTTTCTACGTAGGTACCTGTGATTCTTCCTAGCTTCCCCTCGGCAAGATGATTGGCTACCAGTCCCAGGATATGAGCTCCCACGCTATAACCGATTGTGTGGATTTTCTCAGGTGCCACAGACTTCACAGGATGGTACTGCAAGTATTCCACCAGTTGTGCAATACAGAGGCCAGCGAAGCGCGGTGCCCATTCTATCTGGAAATAACCAATCATTCATTATCTAGTCATCATGGACATATTTATCGGCATTGAACATTTTGTTTAAGTACTAAAATTATCATGTTAAACTTCGGTTAAGTACCTACAGCTAATCTACTTAGAAGATTTTATACAGTCAAGTCCTATGAATACCCTTGTGTGTGAAGTGACGAGTGATAGAGGAAAATGGAAAAAAATAAAGATGTGCCACATAAAAGGAAAAGGGCAGAGATAATAATATGATGAACCCTTTAATACACTCAAATGGTCGTTAGTATTATATTTGGCTATTTAATTTGTTTTTTTATGACTGTTTGTTTTCCTAAGATGTAAAAATAAATAAATAAATAAATAAATAAAATTTGTATAAGCAAGTGGCCAAATTAGTCTCTCTATCTCGTTAATATACTTAACGGGGTATGGGTGACCTTTATTTTTCGGGGGCAAAGCCGATTAAGCTGAAAGGAAGGTATAGGTGCTGGGCACTGCATTTTAACAATCAATTTTAATTTAGCTCTCTAGCGTCGATGGGCTAGCAACCTGACGTATGGAAAGTTAACTTCTGCAAAAAGTGGGCATGTACCAAATATGTATGTATTTGGACATACCTCTGACTACCCCCTTAGACATCTTAAAAGATCTAAAAATTGCCTAATGATCTGAAAGAAATGTCTACCGCTCCCGGGATACAGTCGTGATCATATTTCATTTTTTCATATTTTAATTTATTGAGTAACCTATATTTGACCATTTTATTTAGCTTACCTTGTTTATAATATCTTACATAATATTCGTTTTAAAAAATCTTCGTAGTTTTTGTGAAACAATTAAGATAGTTCACGTTGTACATTGAGTCGTCACCATGCCATGAGTTCTGGCACTGTTTTTTCACATAAACAATGCAAATTCACTCAAATTGTCTGCCATTCATCGTAGAATTCATTGTTTTATATTACAGGCATTGTGTACAATGAGAGGCTGTTGAAGTAATGCCTAAAATTTTGATAATATGTTACGTGGTCGCGCATTAGTGAAGTTGAATGACTGTGACGATACTTTCGCTAGACGACCTATGGATAGGTTTGCACATGGTTTGCACTTACGTATACATGTACTTATGTATACCTACCTACATGACGTTTATGGTGTGCGGAAGACATTTATAGGCTTGCTTGAGTGTGGTATAGGCCGCACTACGGCTAAACCGTCGTGTAATTTTGTGAGTCTAGGTCTACTATCATAGGGTTTTACAGTTAATATAATATAAACATAGTTACCTGGCTTAAACAAGGTTCCTTCACCAGCGATCCGTAATCCACGATGATGATGTTATAGTTTCCTCTAGTAAAGTAAGCTTTTCTCATATCCGTGCTTGGAGACAGATTTCGGCCGCCTCCGAAGCCGTGGACTACGACCTTCGTTGGATGCTTCGTGTTGAACCTCGAGCGGGTTAGCGAGTCATTATCTAGGGTGTTGATCAGTTCTCCCTTCTCTTGTGTATGTCTGAAAGAGAAGGTTATGTTCATGTTAATTCTTAAATGTCTTTGAAAACTTACATAGAGGCTACATCTATTTTTAAGGTAGAGTCGAATTTGAGAAACAGCAACGATATGTTTTTTCATGATAAATTATCTCCCTTCCATTAACTTAATAAGTACCTGTAATTTGTTTATGGACTAAAAATATTTATAAATTCATTTTTTTATGCTCCACAGTTAACATCAAGTAAGTCAAGTAAGTTCAAGTAAGAAGAAACTATAAAGATTCAAAACAAGTATAAAGTGAATAATAATGAGCCTCGTCTAGTAATACTGATCCCATAACACTTACCTGGTATATAAATAGTACTGCATCTTCGGATGTGGACATCTGTAGGGAGGCTGGATACATGACGTTGTATTAAGTAGATCTCGTACTGACTGTGGTTTCTTCTCTTTTCTTATCTTTTCAGCATTTTGTTGGCTTTCTGATACTATAAAAAAGCTAAATAAGCTACTACTTCAGGCTATAGTAAATAAGTAACTAGGTTTTTAATTACTATTTTCCTGTGATGTATAGAGCTTTTAAAAAAGCGGCAACAGTTTAAACAGTGGGTGGTGTGGTATGTAAGTATGTTCATGGAATAATAAATTTAGTATCATGAATTCATATCGCCATATCAGATCCTGTTTTAAGGTCATATATTATGGAATATTACTAATTCTTATAGTATTTTAAGTTTTTCTGTCCTATCTTCGACTATACAACTATTTCACAATGTGATGTAGCTATTTCCTATGTGATATCACTGGGGAACAAAATGATGTTGTTCAAGTTACATATTAAAACCATTCAGTCGTTGGGACTTGATTGAAACATGATACTTACGATCATGCAAATACATACACAGGCTTTCATGTTTTTCTGTTGTTATTTGAAGCTCATGTTTTTTCTTTGACTCGTCACACCAAGTTACACGCCCTTTCTTTACGTATTACTACGAACAGTAAACTTTTTTATTAGAGTATTGAGAACAGAGATTTTAGATAATGTAAAATCGTTTACTACTAAAACGTGTACTAACTTGGAAGCAAGACCAATTAACCCACCTTCCTGCAGCTCTTGTCATAATGTTTCGTAACATTTGACACGCGACCACAAGGTCAGCAGCTACCTCGGTAATTACATGCGGAACCAATATTTTAATGGAATCTTATGTCTGATTCTGTTGTTCTGTATTAATTATGATTTATTTATTATAAAATTTATAAGATTCCGATAGCTAAATCTGATGCCATCTTTTTTAATTGAAATAAAAGTAATAAATATGATTGTGTAATATTATAATCTTCATTATTGTAAATACGTTCGGGGTGAAGGAGTTGCGACCGCATCAGTGTTACAGTTATTATACCGATTATTTTGTGAGGCTTTTACATTTCAAGGAGAACTGATAGGTAATACTAGAATGAATGAAATAAAAATTCGCAGTAGCAATAAAGTTTGATACCTAAATACTATACACTCACATTTATAGTCCAGATTCTAATTAAAATTCTCTGTTTCGTAATTTTCAGTAACAAGACACTACAATCTACAGCACGCGGAGCAAATATTTGAAATTGTAAATTATTATGGGATTTAAAGATTAATTTATCCGTGTTTTTTACTAACAATTTGAATCGAAATGGTTACTTAACTGCATATCATTATCATCTTGTTTTGTTGATTCAAAGTACGTGGTCAGAAAGACGCAAGTCTCATACTTTGCGCTCTGATTGTTCCAAACAATTATTGCCTACATAAGGTAATGCAAAAACTTTGAAAACATTCCACGCAATTTGTAGTTAGTTGTAATTAAGTCATTTAAGTTTTTAGGCACTAAGGTAGTTTATTTATCTATAGGCACACCTAATGTCCTAACTAAACAGTAAACACTAATCCCGGTCAGAATTTGGACGGCGTTGCATTTGTTGGTATGTGGTTTGTTGGTGTTGAATCTAGTTTTAAACTAAGTGTAGGTACGGATTTGCATAAAACTTGAAAAGACACTTCAACTACAAAAGACACTTTGTAAAGGGTACCGAGGACACAAGAAAAGGATGTCAAAACATCTGCAGGTGTTAAACTATCGGAACTGAAACTAAGCTTATTTATCTCGGTAAGCAAGTAGGTTTATAAATCATAAACATGATGTAATGTTATCTATCTAAAGATACCTACAACTCATTAACTAGATCAGTTCACGAGGATCGACGACTGGAAAGCAAAATGAACTAGTGAAAGTGTTACGACCTATCGAATTGTTTTATTTACGTCACCAATCGATACTGATCTCAATTGTCATATAAAACCCGCTTGCAGTAGGATCTTGCAACACTGGCTTATCCCACGATGTTTTGTAAGAAACGTAATAAGATGTAAATTATGGTGTGAACAAGAGCTATTCAATTTATAATTGTAGACTGAGTAAGTTTTTGAAGACTCTACATTAGATAACAAAAGTAATATTTAAGTTAAATTAAACTTACTTGAAATTCAGTTTTTTATAAGTTAATAAGAACCTAACGTAGGTATGTTGTAACTTGAGAAGAGGTTCATTAAATTAGCTAAACCATGCCCATTATTTCTCTCACACCCAATTTATTTTAGGTAATATATTCTAATAAGTTTACCAATTTCAAATATCATTAGTATCTGTACCTTGAAAATATAAATGGGTTTCGTAAGCAGAGGTGTCCAATGCTCTTGCGAAACGTTATTTCCATAAGAATATTAGAGGTCACGATGCACCTTGAACAAAATACTTAATAATTGCTAAAACGTTTTCAAAGTGTGTCAAAGATTATAAGTACAAGTATTATGATGTAAATTGCATTGCAGTATGATCGAGGAGTTAGCCGGAGAAGCTGTTCAGTTTTAAATGTCCACTTTAACCTGACCTGCAATTGTTAAATATTTTCGTAACTCTTCATAAGTGGTAACCGGCACGGTGGAAGGCAAAAGACCGAGAGGACGAAGCCCTAAACGATGGGTCAACCAGGTGTCGGAATATCTGCAAATGCCGGTGAATGCAGCCCTCCAACAGGCAACCGACCGAAATTCCTGGAAAAAAATACTAGCAATGCTACGTCGGCAGAGTCACGATCCTCAGCTTTGAGGGACCGATAGAGGAGGAGGAATTCTTTTAAAGGAAGACACTTTTGTATAGATATAAATGCTCTTTCTTGTAACAACTTTATAATAATTTAAATAATTATAGTCTTAGTCGTTAAATAATTATAAAAGGATACATTTTTAACAGTCTATGAAAAATAAATAAAATGATAAGGCAGCTGATTTTACAGCCAATTAATTTTAAAAATCTATAATTCATAATGAACAGAGTAGAGTCGATACTTACAACATTTTTCAAAAAATTTCAAAAAAAATCTACTAGATTAAATCGATTCATAATCTTATTGAGAATATTGAGACAAACAACATGACAAAAATTATCGTATTTTTATTACCACCTACATTCGGAATTCTACTTTATACTTAGGTTTTTTTGAATGTAAAATAAGGAAACAAAATTCATAGTTTCAGAATAAGAGTGTTTTAAAAATAAAACCGGAACCTATAAATTAAATAATAAGTACAAACTGGTTTTCCTAAAAGGTCAGGTATAGTCGTATAAATTACCTACAGATGATTTATTTCCGAATCTAACAAAACGCATTATATTTCAATTATGTAATGTCTTGGGCAACAAGGTGACTTCATGGTCATTCAACCTAATGATAATGGTCATTTATTATGCGTTTAGCACACTACACGTTACTTTTGTATTATAATTAGTTATTGAAGGACACGAAATCGATACAAAACCAGCGATTTGTCCAAATGACGTGACAAGACTTTTAATCTTTTTGTTTTTGCTGTTATTTTTCAAATATAATAAAAATACGCTGGAACATTTATTTGATGACAATAGTTTTATCTTACTTTTTGGTACCTAAGCAAAATAGACAAAAATAAATCAAAATAGACTTTTCTACAAGATTTATAAAACTCAATTTGATTATAACAAACGTGACTTGATCATGCAATGAAATCATAATAATGTTATATTGTTCAAGTCACGAAAGTTCTTAGGGATGGAATGTTTAGTAGCAGCGGGTATCGTGCTTGTGATTTCACGGAGTCGACCTGGCACTTTTCAGGTATAACAAACATTGAATACGAAAATCCAACAAGACCGATGACCTTTTCATCAGCTGATTTGTTGATGCATGATGTCGAAGAAATCATGCCAAGCCCTGGTTGTAGGTAAGACAACAGCAGTCTGATTGTTTCTGATTCCAGAACAATAGTGCTGGAATAAATCAGACTGCTTAATGTTAGCATTTTAACTCAGCCTCATTCAATAATTTCATTTAATAATAGATTTCCTATAAAGGTCCTAAATAAAACCCAAAATCGTCATCTCAATTGTCCCATTTTTCTCAGTAGGCCGAATAGGCAATAAGACAATAATCAAAACATCGAGAAAGCACGAGAGGTCGCGAGCGGTTCACGGTTATGTAATGAGAATGTCGGTCGCGACCGTTCGGAAGCGACAAACAGCGCGCGTTTACCTTAAGTGTGTGCCATAACGCCGAGGAATGAGCGGGAGAGCGAATAATGTTTTTACTCGTGAGTGAGAAGCGCAGAACGATAGACACGCAACATAATTTATAGCGAAAAAACAGTTTTTATTTAATTACAAGTTAATTAAACAAGTAATCGAAAAATTAAAAAACCAGAACTAAATGAATACTTCTAGGCTATTTGTCAAAACATAAAACCAACAAAAATAGCGTTCTGTTCCTGAGATAAATAGCAAACTGTGTGAAAAACATGTATTTTTCAAAAAAATATATGATCGAGAAAACTTTTACCAATCGTGTTTCTAAAAAACCACAACGCAAGATAAAAGTTCAAAGTTTAATTTCTCCAAACATTATAAGGTGGTATCTTTCACGGATTTTGAGATCTAATACGATTCAAACCACATATTTGCTACCTACGGCCTCTTAAGTAAAACATAGCTCCTATACAGAAGATTATTATATTATACCTACTACTATTGTACACACAAAATGAGTGCACAATGAAAGGGCGTGTACAAAGACGAGCTTAACCGTAACATTGGAAATGAATAAATTAACATCATAATAATATAACAATGTATTCAACGCGATTAAACACGATTATAAATATATGAATTATAATAACCAAACCAGTAATTTTGCGTAAGTTACTCTACATAGTTGGTAACCTTGTAATGCATGCACTACCGGAAAATAACGATAGGCTGCAATCCCTTCAATTATAATTAATTAATAAAACACTTTAGCAATTTGATTATGCATGTATTTTTGGGGTTAACATTAAACTGTGGTTTTAGAGATCATTTTACTACACAACCAACATAAAATATTTTTGTATAATTGTGTATTATACAAAAATAAAAACATTTCACAGGCACTACATAGGTAGGCCCTTGTTTTCGACGCAAAAAATAACAATAACGCTTCCTAAATAAAAAAAACAAAATATACACGTGTTCACCTTTGAATGCCGACTGTATAACAAACACGGATGAGGAAGAGCAGACAAACTTACTAATATTATGCAATTACTAACGCAGTAGGGTTACGTCTACATTTGCACTTGCTCGTAACGCAGACTTGTTGAACTTGTTCTAGAAATATCATAACAATTACTTTTTACCCGACTTCAAAAAAGGAGGAGTTTTCTCATTTAATCTTATATATTTTTTAGACACAAATATTTTGTTGTTTTTATGTGCCTACGCTAGGCCAAATTTTATACACATTTCTATAGTCGCTTGCGCTATAGAAACTGTGATATCATAAATGTATAGAATTTGGCATTCTATGACGAGTAGTCTCGTGGTCAGAAATGTCAAAACAAAGCTAAAGAAATGTTTATTACAAATGTTTGTTAAAAAGATTGTAATTAATTGTTTGTGTCAAACACAAACCCTGTTAGGGCTTAACAGGATTTCACTAAGGGCGCTAAGGACACGGGATTAGCGACGATTTTAATGTGGCTACAGGCTCTGAACTCCGTAGTAGAGTAGTTAGTAAAGCTAGGTTAAAAAGAGAGGTTCCGTAGTATGGCAGGAACAAAAGACAATTGATACTAATTAACAAAAGTAATGTTTTGTCAGTTGTGTTCAAACATAAAAAAATAATTTTAACGGGCCAAGGATCGTTGTTTTTATGTTTTTATCTTTATCTGTTTATATAATATTAAATTAATAATTAATTAGCTCGCTGTAAACTATTTTCCCATTTCAATAAATTCTTATTCACAAATGCTGTGATATATATGTTCAACAAATGTTGTAATGACAATAATAAACAATCTACTTACCAGAAAATTGCAAAGCCGTGATCCCAATCAGAAACAACCACTTTGTATTTGAGACCATTGTTGGAAATAATTATTACAAATGTAAATATTTGTTGCTATCACAGAACTATTATCACCAGGGTGTGCGGAACCCTAAACACGTGCGGTACTTGCGTGTTCCGTGCGGGCACTGAGAGCGAAAGTGGTGGTAGCTGGCTCTGACCCTCGTATTCCCCTCTTAGTTACCAGGAAATATGGAATTTCCAAAATGCGCGATGCCTTGGGCGCTTATAAGGTCACTACAAGTAGGTACCTACTTATTTAACAATTTTTAGGTAAACTATTTTTAAAATTTTATTTTAACCTCTCGTTATGACTCTGACTATTTTTTTAGTTTACAAAGCAAAAGGTACTTTTGTAGGTATTGCATCTGTTGGACTAAACTCGACTATCCGAAATGGTTTTAAGACTAAAATACTTAATTTCTTGATAAGTTGTTCTTTTTATTTGGAGTCAGCTTGATTCTTGCGAGCATCTTTTGCAATTTGTAACTTAGCGTCTCTTTTATCATGTAAATTAATTCCAAACAAAAGATATTGTGACAAAATTCTACGATATTTTTATTTTGAAATTCATCCTTAATTAATTTGCCCTTGTGTTTGAATAAATAAAAATGCATTGAATGATTCCTTTGGGCTACAACAGTGGTCAAATCAAGGGAGAACTTGGCCCAGCAGTGAAAAATGAGACGATCATTTAAAAAAAAGTTTTAAGCCAAAATTACTCAGTGGCAAACTACAAAACTGAAGGCAATAGTGTTTTCGAAATACAGTGATATTAGGCAACACGGATGCTGATACACGTCGGTCGCTTACGGTGGCGTTCATTTACAAAAATACGTTGACTGTTATATCACTACCGTAACATAACATTTATGAATTATTTATCACAAATGTAAATATTTGTTGCTATCACAGAACTATTATCACCAGGGTGTGCGGAACCCTAAACACATTTGTAATAATCATATATTTGTTATCTGTTGAAGTTTTACTTTTACATTAGGAATTTTAGACAGTTGAGATGAGAGGTACGGAATTGGTAATAATTGCTCATGATGATTTTATATGCAGAAAATGTAGAAGTGTTATCTAATTATTAGGTATACATTTATAAAAACATGTTGACTAGGTATTGTTGTTGATTACTTACATGTTATGAACGTAATTCGGCCTACGAAATAACTTTTGCCATTTTGTCGTAAATTGGTTGTCGTGACTTCAATGATTGCTTCGATAAAATGTTTCAAGCTTCTGCAATAGTTCAACATCGCTGGTATATTTTTTATCATCATTATCATTCTCCCCCCAACAGAAGTTGATAAAGTGACAATTAACACTTTCCATCATCTTCCTCTATTTTTATAAATCCAGTCCTCCCTGAAAGAGATCGATTTTGCCGAAAAAGCCATCTGTTGTTTTTATCATATTTTTACGTATCATTATTATTATTTTTCTGTAATTTTTTTTTTATTTCTATTTCATTCTATGCGAAACAGATTAAATATTTTAAGTTTAATTAAACTAAGGAATAAATTTATAACAGGCCAGCGTAACTGTTATAAATTAATTCCATATTTTCTGGCATAATTATGACGATGGCCGTTAGTTTGGAAACTAAGATTTTACAGTGATGCCGGAGACAGTTTTGCAACCATAATTTGTGATGACCAAGGATATTGGCAAAACAACTATGACTGCTTCCACTCAGGTTGAGGATACGCACCTTATCATTAACTCTTTGGAAATGTTTGATGGGTAATTATGGTTATGGTTATGGTTAGTTATATTAATTTTTTAATAACGAGTAGGTACCTGTACTCTTATGACTTATCATCTAACAAAAAATCCGTCAATTATCATCGGGTTGTTATTGTTAACGGGTAACTTTTGCAAAGTAGGTATGCACTTGTACCAAATATGTGTTTGAAACTTTGAACGTATCTCTAACAAAACGAAACATTTCTGACGACCTTTGGCGCAGTGGGCAAAAAACCCACCTAAGACGCAGAGGTTGCGGGTTCAATCTCCGCTGCGTTACAAATGTTTGTATGATCTGCAAATATTTGTCTCGAGTCTGGGTGTTTTCTATGTATAATATGTACCTCTGTATTTACAAAGAAAATGTATCTATGTAGGTAGTATCAGTCGTCTGGTTACCATAATAAAAGCATTTAATTATTTAGCTTAGGACTAGATGACGCTGTGTGGAATGTTCAAGAATATTTATTATTATTATTATTTAGAAGAAAAACATAATAATATCTACTTTTTTCTTATTGCCTTTTTTTATTTTGGGTAGCAATTTATTCTTTTCTATTACCTACTTGGATGGGTGACCGCAAATGGCAATAACAACTGGGCGCTTCCGTGCTTTGGAGATATGCTTCTGCTCTGCTCTTTAGGCGGCATAAAAACTCCGTCACCAAAGATGTCCATTTGCTCATACGGGCTTACTTTTTTACTATCTATGACTTTAGATAGGTGTATTCCTAATCTTATCATCATAGCGTGGGTGAAACACTATATTCACAATAATTAATTCATAATAATTTATAAAAACTTGTCTGATGAAGTGATGATTGGTTTTTGAATGAATTTAAACAGTAAAAAGATTTCACCACATATCACATTATTTGTAAAACTTGCAGAGTCAGTTTCATCACGAAGTTTTTCAACATTCTATGCAAGCGCTAAATGCTGATGTAGTAAGGGATTTGTTTTTGTCACGCCTCTTTCTTCAAATAATTTAGTGTCTTCATTCTGCGTATATAATATATCTTGTGTGTATAAATTATAAGTGCCCGCGGCTTTGCTCGCGTCGTATTTACACGGATAAGAAGTAGCCTTATACTTATGTGTTATTTCAGGTCATAAACTATGTATAAGTATTTCAAACTTCAGCCAAATCCGTTAGTAGTTTTTGCGTGAAAGGGTAACATACATCCATCTATAGATCCGTACAAACTTTCCAGACCAGTTTTCCGGACGCCAGTTAGCATCGCTTTTCCTGTAAACTTTCATCATCTTTCACAAGTTTTTCGGTCATGATGTGCAAAGGCGAGTACAAACAAAACAAACCTCAGAACTTGTTCCCTAATGTAAACGTACTAAACGTACCTAACTTTACATCGTAATGGGACTAGTTAGCAACAACATTCCAACAGCATTTAATGAGATATTTGCAACAAGGTGTCGTGTTTTAGTTTATGAAGAAGATAATATGGACATTGCTTGTTATCTCCATCTTTACAACTGACCTAAACACAAAGTGCATTTCAGGGTGTTGCACTTTCTATCAGCTTCATCTATATGTAGTTGGGGAAGTTGAATCTATAGGTAATAGTTGGGGAATCAAACATGCTGGCCATTTAAGAGCTCAACGGTATCGCGGTACGTGATGATGGCGTGAGTATTTGATTCCTTGGAGTTGTGGGAGGCCGTTGGTATGGGACGGTACTTGCGTGGACACGCTGGCAAGCTACTCATCTATCGGCAGCCCCAGGATTGTGGGTGCACCTGCGGCAGCATTTAGAAAACTTAAAAAAGCGCAAATGTACATCTATACTATAGAATACGTATAGAAACGTAGAGCCATGAGATCCCGAAGCGTGACTCTTTTACTGGCAAATTTCCAAGAATTTGATAGAGAAGACCAATGACCAAGGCCTGGTGCTTACCTCGGACCGAGGAAAGTATAGCCAGCGTGGCTAAATGTGGCCATCCTTATCAACTATTAAATGATCATTTAAACTGGAAGATTTTAAACCTCTTTTACATTTGGTTACAAAAGGTTCCTATAAAATATAAATTTTAGCTTTTCATTATTTTTAAAGTTTGATATTTCCTTGTACGAGCGTGCTTAAATAAATAAAAAACATATTTGGAGTTCAATAAAAATAATACGAGGTTTGATCGTGATTATTCGTGATCCATTCACATCTTGGTGATCAGGTTTTAAGACAAGGAAGTTGACACAGGTTATTAATCTGAATTTACTTTCAAAACAACATTTACATACCATTTAATTAATTATAATCAATTGCTAAATTAAGAACCAAAACATTATTATAATTTTATCAAATAAGGCTTCTTAGAAAATATACAAACGTTTGAGTTTTAATTTAGGGTAGATATATACAATTTTAATTTGGCTCAAAGGATCATTGACATTCAGCGCGGCAATGCTGCATTGGGCACGCTTCCGTCTTGCAGTGGCTTAGATCAATTGAGCTACCTATAGATCGTTTGTAACGATCCTTAGGTGGCTTAACTGGTTCTATTTGATTTTGGTACAGTTGTGTAAATATATAGTAGTTTAGTACCTGTAACATGACCTTTGCCCAGCAGTGGGAATATATAGGTTGAATAAAAATATATATAGAAAAAGGGATCGCACACTCGCTCTCACTTTTCAAATGATTCACTTAAAATTTTGCACACCTTTTTTATTGTATCAATATTGTTATTTACGTTAAGTCATGAAGAGTAGAAAAAGGGAAGGGAGGCCTTTGCCTTGCAGTGGGCCACCGCGGCTAAATTATATTATTAGGTGGCTTTTTCTTAAACTGGTTTTAAATATTGTAGGTACATAAAGGTAATTTTTTTGTATACAGGTACTGAAGCAATCCTTAATTTTTTTCAAAATCAAAATATACCGAACAGTAAGGTAATGTCAATCAATAAGCTTTATCCACAATAGCTTTTTAATTGTCGATTATATCATTTTTTCTTTTGCCTCTTAAAATACAATGATATTGAATCACATCAATTGAGTTTTGTACTTTTCTTTATTTTTAAATTTCCGGTGTTCAGGTTTATTTTGTAAGGTTTTGTAAATCTTTATGACTTTTGAAATTATGGGGTCATGGCTGAATGGTCCTTGGCTGTTGTTGGAACTGAGGTACCTAACGCTAATTTGTAATTTAGTACTGACGAACTTTACCTACTTACTTAAAAACTTTCCAGCCTTGATGGGGAAAAAACGGGGTCGAGCAGGAATAACCCAATATTTTATAACTTGACAAAATTCTACTGTGTCTGTTATTTTACTTACTTGTACTTTTAGCGTAATGAAATAAAACAAATATATATAATTAGAAGGATAATATATCTTTCAAACTGAAAGTAGACACGCTACGTTTCTCCTTCTTACTGGGTCCTTTTGCGTACGGTTCCTTATCGTTGGTACTGAAAAAATAGTTTCCTGTTGCACTGAAATGAAAAAAGTTCTGTGTCATTATCTCTACATAGTCAAAAAAAGTCAGTTAACAAAGTCGCTCCATAAATTAGTGTTGACAATTAATGTTACTTAAAACTTCCCTATGATCCTCTTCAGAAATATGCAGAAATAATCCTTTCCTTTCATCCCCGATGGGGACAAACGGGAATAACCCAATTCCAAGGTCAAATAGGGTCATCGGAAATCGCCGTTGATGGGATTAATTAAAGTAATTAGGTATATCTATTTTTAAGGCAGATTGTAGGTAAATGGTAATGAGATGTTCCTCAATGTTATCTATCAAAAAACTAATTATAATGTTGCAAAACTAATTTAAAACTTGTATTGGTACAACTTAAACGACCCTAGGTTCAGAAGGCAAGGTTGTATTGGACCAACGTATACCGACTTCCCGTGACCTTTATAATGTCATCGTCCCATCGAGTGGGTGCAATGTATGGCACTTAACTTCATCGTAAATGGCTGTATAACAGTGCCTTTTGAATAAGTGGAGTAGGCGACTTTTTGTGACCACTCATAATGTGTTACAAAGATTACGTAAAGGTTGTGTAAGCAAGCATCTGCAGACTATAAACTGGTTATTATAGGTCTTTACCAGACAAGAGTTCTTTCTTTAAAAAATGTACTAAAGATGTACTGTACCTACTCATTATTATTAACGGCTTAACGCGTTCAGTACCCGTGACGAAAATGTGATCCATGAAAATTGGCTGATGCAGGGACTGTGTTAAAAAAAGTTAATTAAGTGGTATTGGCAGATATATGATGATAGAGTTTAGGCCTTATTGGCCACTATCGGTTGCCACTATCGGTCACCCGTACATTTTGTGGCCGCACTTGAGCGAATAACGAAGCTACACCACAAGCGCTAACTCATGACTTTACTTAACACTATGACTTTATTTTACTCATTGTGTCACGATTAATATATTACAGAGCTGAAATGTTGACATTGATTTATCAATATTATCAGCAAAACTTACTAATTTTAATACAAAATTAATAGAAAGATTACTTTAATTACGACGCAATGTCACAGATTAGTTCATACACAGAGGATCATAATTATAGCCTATAGCCCCTATTAGGATATTTAAAATGTCCTAATGTATAGGTAAAATCTAAAAAGTACATAAAGTAACCGTTATTTCTGTATGTTGTTCGTTTGTTTCTTTCCACGTTTTAGTAAATCATGTTTAAACCTTATGCAACTTTATAGCATTGTTAAGTTTTATTAATTACAAAGGAAGATGCAAAGACAGCTGTGAAGAGAGAAAGTGTCTCGGTGCGCGCACTTGATTATTGAATACCTTACCTACCATTGTCACTCTTTTGTACTCGTAATAACTCCTTTCATGGCTAATTATACCCTTTTGATAATTACTTTTGTGTTTGTATGATTTTACTGCAAATATGGTGTCTTGAGAAATTTCAGAAGTGTAGATATTATTCCTTAGATGTATGTAGGTACCCGAATAACTGTATGTTTTTGGTATAGGTATCCCGCGATTTTTGTCCTTAGTAATGAGATACTGAACAGAAATAGAGAGATATAAATCATTTTACTTACTTCCAAGGAACATATTCGCCGAACAAAATTTCGGAATCGGAGTAATACATCTCACACCAACCGATCATATAAGTGATCCAGGTCTGGCATTTCGTGGCGTAGAATCCCTTTTCAGTGTTTATAGACTCGGCGTAGTAGATCGGGGCTCTGGCGTGGTTGCAACCGGACTTTGCTAGAAATAGAAGGTAATGCTCTTGACTTGCTCATCACTCTCGTAGCTGAGTCAATGACCTCTGTATAAAGTATGGTTCCGAAAAGAACCATGCAGTTGCCGTTTTTATACCTAGTCTCGGGAGTATACCTACTCTTTAAAAAAAAAAGAATTGAAAAATCGGGTTCAGATTTATATCGGTCCACTATTGACGGAAAAAATTGGTGAATACATACTGTGGAACATAAAACCTCCTCCTGTTTTGAAGTCTGTTAAAAAGAGGATTAAATTTATTGTTTTTTAATTCACTATTCACACATAGGTACATCAACAAATAAATAGCACGCACAACAAATGACACAACAGCCGTTGGAGCCGAAAAACGAGCTGGACGAATGATTTGGTAAAGGCTGCAGGTTTACGGTGGATGCAGCTTCTAACCCAAACAATCAGAGGTCTATGAGGGAGGCCTATGTCCAGCAGTGGACGTCCTAAGTCTGAGATAATGATGATGATACTTACAAATAAATAACTCCAACTTACATTGTTCGTGGGTCGCCTTACAACCGGGCTGAGTGATGCCCCCATTCGCATAGAAGTCAACGTGACCACACGATTCTAGCTTCCCTTTCTCCAATGCGTTTGTGTGAAGGACGTCTACGAAATTCGCGTCACTCTTATCTACTTTCTTGTTTACGTCAGGTGTGACAAACAAAGGCAGCGCTGGGTCCAGAGCTGAAATATTTTATAGTTGAACCTAATCTGTTTAAATTTTCTTGTATTTCTAAAGGTGCTATTCGAATCTCAGTTGCAAGTCGCTGCAGCACATGCAGCCACAGCCGCGTTCAGCCAGTTTTTTTCGCAGAAATCCATACAACTATATGTATACAAATACAGTTAGGTTACTACAGCGTCACAGCTGAGGCTCGGCAGCACGTCAGGCGAGATTCGAATAGCACGTTTAAAGTCGTTGTATAAAATCTGTCTTTCATGACGGGGTTTGTTCTTTCACTAATTTAAACACAACAAAGTAAGTTCGTATGAGCAAGTGGCCAACTCTGGTGACGGAGTTTTTAACCCGCCTTAAGGCCTTAAGGCCCGTCATGGCTTAACGACTTTTAAAAGCCGGGACCGACAATTTAACGTGCCCTCCGAAGCACGGAAGCGCTCAGATATAAATGCCACTTGCGGTTACCCATCCAAATTGTGACCGCTCAGAACGTTGCTTAACTACGACGATCTATCAAGAACGTCTTAGCAAGCTTCGCCACGAGCGCTTCGCAACACAACAAAAAAATATAGATATATGTAAGTAAGTATATCTATATCTATCCCGTATTATTTATTTGTGATAGAACAAATTTTATTTGTGTCCAGATGAATAGCTACAAAATAATGATTACTTTTGATTTCATCCTTACCCGTGATCCTGTCCAACCGTCCACACCACAAATTAGAGCCGATATACCCCGCTGTCTGCCCTCTAAGACTGAAGCCGATCACATGGAACTGCTCAAGCCTGAAGCCGTAATTCTTGACGAGCTCGCAGATCAGCTCGGCAGTACACTTGCCAACTAACTCCGTGTTTCTTGCGGCTTCGAAGTAGCACGGCTCGCGGGCAATGGGGTTATAGTCCACAGACATAATGGTGTAGTCGCAACACTTCATGTAAGCTGTAAATCACCAAGCTTAGTGCTATATCTTACAAAATTATGTTGCCCTAGTAACTACCGTGTAAAGCAATACACTGTATGTTGAAATAACGCGTTTTGAGAAAACGCAGTGTTTTGGAATTTGAATCCCTATAGATTTCATGAATACAGTGTTTTTTAAATCGTATTTTCTCAGTGAAGGTAGTAGAGAGAAAAAAAAATTATTTACTTAAACATAGAACAGGTCAAAAGCTAACGATTGAGGAGCCCTGATAAGGCAAAACACTGAAACTTAAGATTCAGTGGCTTTACACGGTAGCGTACTTAAACACACTATAATTCCGTCGCGGATCTTCCGCGTCGGATAGTCAATATGGCTAATATTTTACCTACATTAGGTACGTGAAAATTTGGTCGCTCAGTTTACGAAGCGGTAGTGTTCCTTTATTAGTCATTAATATTATAATATTATGGTAATTTAACATTGATTCCACGCGAGTGAAGATCTTGAAATTTTAAAATATAAACGCCTTTAAAATAACACATAGCAAAAATATTTAGAATTTAACAAAACTCAAGAGTTTTTCTCTAGAGATATACCTAATTAACACTCATATAATTTTATAAAATAAAAAGTAGGTACTTAAGTATTTTTATAAAGTTGAAATACAACGAGTATGTGAGTAAGACTCACCTGGTTTTATTTCTGTGTTCGGCGAAAAGTCTTTATGACCTGTGTAACCATGTATCAGTATTTTGATAGGCGCATTTTGAACCCATGGTGCCGTTTTAATGGATTCTGGATCATCCACCATTATTTGATGTCCGTCTTTTTCATTCTGTCTAAAAATTAAATTACTGTGTATTAGTGTCGTACTTTAAAAATATTATGTAAATAAAATACCACAAAACTGCGTAAACATTTTCTTTCGGACCTCGTAGGCACTTTTTTATCCTTTGGAAATATATAATGGGGTGGTCAGAGGTATGTCCAATTTTTCACACCTATTGGGATGCTTCTCGTACCAATTTCATTCTAAGCTTAACATAATTCATTCTAGTACAGTACCTACCTATACTTTCGAGAAAAAAATCATTTTGAGTCTTAAACCTAAATAAACCTTAGAGTGTTTTAATTAAATGTTCATTTCTTTAAATTGTGTATGCCAGAACAACAAAGGAAAACATCGCAAAGAAATCGCGGTTTTAGTTACAATACTAACTTATCGTATGACCAGGAAATAATTATTTAAAAACTGATGTTTAATAAATACCCTTTTTTACCATATCATCTAAAATAGAAACTTGCTAAGATGTTCTTGATAGATCGTTAAAGTTAAGCGACGTTCTGAGAGGTCACCATTTAGATGAGTGACCGCAAGCAAAGACAAGGGTTTACAATTGTCTTTGCCGCAAGTGACAATAACAGCTGAGCGATTCCGTGCTTCAGAGGGCAACCTTAAATTGACGGTCCTGGCTTTCCAAGTAGTTAGGCAATAATGGAGGCCTATAGGCGGCCTAAAAACTTCGTCACCATTATTTGTCCCTCTCGTCCATACGAACTTACTTTAATCTTAGTTTGCTTTGTTGATTGTAAAAAATCAATCAAGAAAATCATGAATTCATGATTTTCTTCAATCAATAAATTCAATCAATGCTATTGTTCTTTTATCAGGAAAGAAACATTAATAGACGCTTCGGTTGATATAATTTAGTGAGCTGAACTATTAATGGCCGATTGTCATTGAGGTACAATCTATAGAGCCACAATCAGACAAATAAAATGTCCGCACCAAAACTCGGCGCACGCTACTTAGTGCGCCGAATTTTACTTTTTTGTGTATAAGCGACATTGAACATTAAAACAAACGTCATAACGTCTACATTC
This sequence comes from Xanthorhoe designata, assembly GCA_963582015.1. Classification (NCBI taxonomy): domain Eukaryota; kingdom Metazoa; phylum Arthropoda; class Insecta; order Lepidoptera; family Geometridae; genus Xanthorhoe; species Xanthorhoe designata. The sequence continues at coordinate 9,123,656 of OY757039.1, forward strand.
AAATGTCAAATGTCATTGTAGAACATTGAATTTGCGCGGAAATTTTTTGAGTGTTGTCAGCTATTCGATTGTAACTCTTTAGTATAGTAACTCGATGCCGATTGTCAACTTATTATTGACCGTGGATCTATCGCCATAGCATATGTTTAGGTGTAAAACAAATTAACTTTTTGACAAGATATTATAGGTACAATGTTCCTATATGTATACGGCGATTAATAGATCTAAGGTCTTGCCAGTGTCTTGGGCACGCTTTCGTCTGGCAGTGGTTTGGATCAGTTGAGCTACCTATAGATCGTTTGTTACGATCCTTAGGTGGCTCAACTGGTTCTAATTGTATTTTGTACAGTTATGTAAATATGTAGTAGTTTAGTTTCTGTAAATAAATTATAGGTAGTTTTAAAGTTGAATATAGAAACCGGACATAGGTAATTAAAACCTAAACCTTTTAAGGGTTTCTTTGAGATTTTTCCAGAACATTCACTGACCTTTTTGTTCTTGATCTTGATAATAACCTTAAAGATAAAATATTACTCTATCTGATTACACCATAGATAAGAATACCTACAAAATTTTCATTTTATTATTACAAAGAAAAAAATAAGAAAAGAATCAGGAATATGTGTGCGAGAAAATATAGGTACCTGTAGATTTTTTATTCCATCATTAAGATTTTTTCAAATTCAATATTTCCTATACTTAGTAGGTAGGTTACTATTAAGACAATGTGGGATTTAACTCGACTATAGATCCGAAGATCGTGGGTTCGAATCCTGGACGTGCATCAATGTATTTTTCGTTTCTTAAAATTGTTATGCGCATTAACACTATGTAGCTCTAAACAGTAAAGAAAAACTTCGTGAAGCAACCCGCGGATTAGTCAGCCCCACACGTTTTGCGACAAAAATTAAACTTGTTGTTTATAATTTAGTTAAAGTATCTAATTGCCTGCTATCTAATGATAAATAATTTATTTACAGAAACTAAACTACTACATATTTACATAACTGTACAAAATACATTTAGAACCAGTTGAGCCACCTAAGGATCGTTACAAACAATCTATTGGTAGCTCAACTGATAGTATATAGCCACTACCAGACGGAAGCGTGCCCAAGACACTGGCAGCATTGCCGCGCTGAATGGCAATGCTGATCCTTTATCTTTATCTTTGAGAAGTGCCAGCCCTCTGAACACGTGTCGCTTCGAATAGACACCCCGATAGAATTATGAAAACGCGATGAGCCCCGATACCCCATGGGGTCCATGGGGTATCGGGGCTCATCGCGATATCGAGATTTATATACTTAAGCCTCTTGAGATCCCCAGCCGAGTCTGCAGATCAATTAGTAATTTACAGTAGGTATCTCACCTTGAGTAAATCCAAAATGTGATATTTTTATTAGGACATTCCATTGGAGGTTTAACACATTCCAATTGAACCACAGATATATCTGAAAGTATCAGTTTTGCAAGTTACTTAATTATATGACCTGTAAAATGAGTTTCTTTAAATATTCTATGCAGTCCAAAAACGGATCCAAAAAAGAAAATTTAGAAAATTATTAATCGGAAATAAATCACAGGAAAAATAAACAATTAAAATAACACAGTCCAACTTTTGAAAAGGACGGTCGGGTCAGCTTGTACCTAAGAAATTACACAAAAAAAAGAGTATTGTATTGAAACTCACTCAACATCCAACATCCAAGATAAATTAGCACGATTTTAGTTAACATTCTCTTCTAACTACAATTATAAATTATCACAATTATTTAAACCCAAGTATCACATCAAACATGTAATAAGAATTTGAATTTGATAATTTCGTGGGTCTGGTATACGTTTTACAGTTTCAGCTGCTTATCGACTAATAACAAAGAACAACGTTACTAGGCTTACATTGATAATTGTTAGGTACTGAATAACATTACCAAAATTGTCGTTTTCCTTTTTAAGGCATCCTACACAGAAGTACCTAAATGTACTTATACATACTATCCTACACTACTTTTTAAGGCGTTTGTTCGACCTCCATTGAGACCGGAACTCATATAAGTATTGCTCTATGAAAAGTCTTCTTCATTGAAGTAATTTGATAATACATATGTAAAGATAAATAAATATCTTGTGTAAATAAAGTCGATTCGGAGGCCGTCAACATAATTAAGTATAATATGGTTAAATTTCATCTTTAATTAAACTCTTTTTTTACATCACAGTAAGAAGACACTTTTGGTTGTAGATCAATAATATTCAATGTAGCGGTCCAAAAGAAGTTATACTTACGTATAAAAATTATCTGTTTTATTGATTTTTCACATTATTCAGCGCGGCAATGCTTCCAGTGTCATAGGTGAGTTGAGGTACCTATAGAATACTCCTGTCAGAAATCCACTCTCTCAAATACCATGTTATTCGATCCTGTGCCTCTGTTGAATTCTTTATGTTCATTATTTTACTCGACAAGCAGAGAGTAAAGTTGATCAAAGTATTTTTGTAAGAATTTAAAGTTAAAGTCAGAGTCCCATGTTTAAATCAATTTGAATCGTTTACATGCCAAAAATATTTGCTCATAATCATGTTTACTAGCTACTAATTACGTGGTTAAAACATAATATACGTATAATACGTACCTACCAGCTACCTACATCTGAATTCGGGAAATGGTGCAATAAAAATGATCACGACTGTGTTCCTGCGGTAAATATTGATCTTTTAGGAATTTTAGATCTTTTGAAGATGTCTAATAAGGTAGGTCCAACCAAATCCATATTTGGTACAAAACCATATATTTTTGAGGTGACTGTAGTCTGTCCCCGCAAATTCCGTGACTGAATTAGGTTTAGCTGTAATCCATACCCGCATTCCAAACTCCACTATAGGTACCTAAACGATGACAAAAAAAACCTTTTAAGTAAATGAAAAAATTTAATGAAATATGATCACGACTGTATCCCGGGAGCGGCACACATTTCTTTCAGATTATTAGGCAATTTTTAGATCTTTTTGAAGATGTCTAAGGGGGTAGTCAGAGGTATGTCCAAATACATACATATTTGTACATGCCCACTTTTAGCAGAAGTTAACTTTCCATACGTTATACGATTATACGACAGGTTGCAAGCCCATCGACGCTTTTTCGATGCGAAAAGTTCATTGATGCACGGCCGGATTCGAACCCATGACCTTCGGATCGAAAGTCGAGGTACTAATCCACTTGACCAACAGAGCTACCTTTTAAGTACAGTCAGGCAAATACACAATGCTTACCAGGTCAAATATTGCAGAAGTTAATTTTCATACGTGACAGGTTGCAAGCTCATCGACGCTATTAGAAAGCTAAATGGTTTTTCCACGATGTCGTCCTTCAAAGTCTATCTACCAAACGAAAATGTGATGATTTTGAAATACACTAGAATTCATGCCCGCGTGGTACCTACCTGGATAAAAAGTACCCAAAAAAGTACGTGTTATTCCAGCTATACCAAGTTTCAACCAAATCCGTTCAGTAGTTTCCGCGTAAAAGAGCAAAAAACATCCACACATCCAAAACCTGTACGTGTAACTCTGTTACTTAGCACAATAATTTGAAAATTGAGATTTAGCTTTACGACATACCAACAATGTACTCTCCTTGTAATTTTGCCCCAAATTCCAAGTATTTTAAATATGTAAATGAAATCAATTACCGCGAAGAACATGTTTGTAATGTCGTCTTATCGCCGAAGTTGTATTTCGGTGAGCTAATTTTTTGTAATTGTGAATGTTATCTATTTTCTGATATCGATGAACCATAATGGATCTGAACTTGTATGGTGTACATTGCTAATAAACTAACTTCGAATCGATTTTTCCCAGATTAACACTCAAAAATCAGAAGAATTGCAAAATAAATTCTAAGTCGAGATTTATAAATTATTCATTTTCATGTATACCTACCTACCTAAGTATTTGGGCGATACAATAAAACATGTTGTTGAAAGTGTTGGAATTGTCTTTATTTTTAAATTAACTTAGTCAGTTCTTTTCAGTTTACATTTGGCACCTTACTAACTACATAATAATGGCTGATTTAATTCTTAACAATTTAAGGAATATTTTGTTTTGCTGAAAATGCTTTTATCTAAGTTTATTTCTTAATAAGACGCACAAAAATAATTTACAGTCAGCCATAAATTTTATTTTATAGGCAGCCATAAATTTTACAAAGAGAACCAAATATATAATTTAATTTATTGTTTGCTATCATGTAAAACTCATTAATTTATACACAACAGTGTGACTTCATTATTTCTGAAAATTTATTGAAATTGGTGAGTGTTTTAGGAAAAAGTTTTTATTTTAAATACAGAAATAATGAATAAACACTCTTCAATAATATGGCAAGAATTTAGAAATCTTGATACAAGATTCTAAAAATTATTACTTAATCTAATTTTTACAGTCTATAAAGGTAAAATTACGTAAGTAATACAAAATAATACAAACAGTTTCTCAAATACCTAACTCAGGAGTTCATTTAAAAAACGTAGCACGAACCACTAATGTGATTTACTAATCAATTCGTTAAACTATCATCATTTTCTACAACCTCTATGATATTTAACTACATTTTACATTTGTACAAGGATTTACATTGTTATAATACATTCATTATCTTGAGGCATAAATAAAATGAGGTCATCTTTGTTGCGACAAGATTAAAGGAAAATTCATCTAATACTATATTTACAAATATTTTATATCATACATATTCTTCAGACGGCTTGGGCGTTCCATTCTGAAGCCTTAGAGAGGAAGATATTCGCCCGTTCACAGAATCTGGCAGTTCAGCAATGTCTTTGAACACTCCAATCATGCTTTCAAAATTAGGGCCCCAATTGAATAGATGGTCCCAGCCGAGTGCCGCCGCAGCGGGAGACCCATTGGCTTGCCTGTACAGCGCTGAACTCACATGCGGTGCTAAGTCATCATCAGACGCGACTAGAGTACTCAAGGAACCCCGAAAGGAAGAGTCGAAGCTTTCGTATGGAGGTGGTAGAATTGGCTTTTTTTGGTTACTTCCACTGCTAACATTCTGTCTTCTTACATCTTCAATTTTATCTGCATTGATGCTATTATTATCGTACTCTATTTCGGAGCAAGTGAAACTGTCATTTCCGCTTTCATCGTCCGAGCCCGTCGAGCTTCTGTTATCATCTGGAGGTGAGTGATGTCGATGCGACATGTGATGGCCTACACCTCCTCCACGTGGTGCCTCGCTAGAGCTAGACACTGCATCTAAAGTGGAAACCAAGCTAGAAGTTCTTTGTCTGGCGTTCATTCTTTCGATCTCTTCTGCTGTGAGACCTACTGCGCCTGAACCAACAGATACTTGAGGTACTTGAGGTGTAACGCTAGGGGTTTTTCTTCCAGCTGATGAGCTTTGCCCACTGAGCTGTGACATAACGGGGCTGTTCAAACTACGCTCACTGTTACTATGTACATCTTTTCCAACACCGCCAGAACTAGATGTTGTAGCCAGAAAGGCACTCTGTAATGGTTTCCCGGATATATCGTGGAGTGTTAGTATACGAGGTTGCTGACTCAACTCACTACTGGGTGATAGCCTGGCTAAAGGTGTTGTTTGTAGCTGTTGGCGTGTTGGTTGTGGTGGGTGCTGAGAGACTTGAGGCAATATTCTTGATGGGTATCCACTCGGGTGATGGGAGGAATGCCGGTGTTGAGGAGTCTGATGCTTATGGTGGTACCCAGCGACAGGCGGTGGTGTAGCTTTGTATTTTCTAGCACCAGCTGCTTCGCGGAAACCCTTATAGTGATACACAATATCTATATCAGATGGAGCTATTGAGCTAGCATTTTCGAGATCATAATGTTCAGGAACTTCTGAATTTAAATCCATACCACTTGGATGATCGTGGGTATGGTGCGACGTATTTATGGATGGTGGTGGTGGTGGGTGATGATCTTCTCTGAGAGCCGGGCTCTTGCCTACTACTTCGCGTTCTATTATGTCCGGCCTTTGGGGTCTCGGTGGGTCTATGTTCATTATTTCTCGATCTTTGTATTTCTTTGACAAAAGTTCTGGGCCGACGATATGCCCCACATTTCTAGTGATATCTGCATTTTCGGACATGTAGCTGTTAAGATTAGTATCATTATTGTGAAGGTTTCTGCTCATGAGACTGTCGTTGGTACCGGCTATTAAGTTTGGTGCATTTAACATTGCAGGGCCACCATTTTGTTTTGAATGAGATAGATTGGTTTTACTGGTGGAACTGTTACCTTTTTCCTTTTTCTGTCTGCGTAAACGGTAGTAAATAATTGAAAACAAACTAGCGGCCATAAGAATTATGAAAAATACCAGAACCAAGACTAAACCAACGGTTAAAGGAGAAGTGTTCTGTACAATGCCGCCGGCAAAAGCGCTTTGACATCCAACCAGTACTTTTCCTTTATAAGCAGTTTCTCTAAATATACTTCCGTTCCCTCCAAATGGTTGTATTTCATTATTTATCGTAAAGTTGGACAAGCATCCTTCAAATTTATTCTGAGCAGATGTAGTCAGCCATTCTGGCTTTATACCACCCAGCGATATGATCGTGAGGTAGGGGTCTAAAAAGTCGTGAACACCAGCCGCATCTAACTCTTCCCCAACATGTGACCCATCTACTATTAGGCGAATGCTGCGTCCCAACGAAAATAGGGTAACGTTATGCCAGCTGCCATCGGCTACGTCATCTTGTTCTGCTTGTGTCATATTTACGACCGAATTTTGTTTTGAAGTATAAGCCACTTTTCCATTTAGTAATTCTATCAATGTGTAGTACTTGTCAGTGGCTGCAAAGAATAGAATGCCATCCTTTCTTTGTGTTCTAAAGAAGAAAGACAATGTTTTAGATGGGTTGTTGACTTTAGTTGTCATTTTAGCGGATCCTTTTACTTTCTTGTCCCAAATTGTGTTTCCACCATAAAATGTTTCTAGTAATTGCATTCTTCTATGCTTGTCAGTTATGATGTACTGTACCAAACCATTTTCAGTAACTGAAACAGCTTGAAGTGAGAGACTACAGTCAGGAGTGATGAAAGTTCCATCACATTTGCACATGTGACCTTTCCATCTGTCTTGACATTCGCCACTGCCACACATGTCTTTTTTATAGCAGGCTCCTTTCTCTGAACGAGCACAGTTGGCTTCAACGCCACGCGCGTCTATCGGGCTCGACAAATTTAAAAGTCGACCATTTACGGAGATACTGTGCATGCAACCAATAAAGTCATCTGAATGCAGTTGTCCTGGACGTTCTAAGGCTGGGTCTGCTTTGTGTAGTCCACCAATCAGCAGAGGCTCGTTGTTAAAGTTCAGCGTTCTGAAAAAAACAAAACATTTGATAAGTCCTTGTATTTTTTATTACAATTTCAGTTCTTCAACTTTTTGTAATTCTTTATTAATTTAATTATTTCCAAAAATATGCCGTAGTAAAACAATTTCATTTTTAAAATATGTATGAGAATATTACAATATACGTTACGTACCCAGCTTGTCCAGTATCATCGTTGTAGCAGGTATCATCTCCAGGTTCGCATTCCGTACAAACATCACCATGATCTGTGCAAGAAGTGACACTCAGGGATATAACTCGTCCATTTCTCGTCGCTGTTAGTTTGTACCAGTTCCCGTCAGCTAGGTTCTTGTTTGCAATGGAGACAGACGTGATAGATGTTCGGGCCCCTCCAAACGAAAACAAGGGTCGTCCTCCCAGCAACTCGATTGCTATAAAATCAGATCTCCCACTTGTTTGAGAACCATAGTTGTATAGCAGCAATGCATCTGGTTTCGTCGTAGCAAATATAATAGTTATGTCATTAGTAGAAGCGTCAAGTGCGGCAAATTGCATGTATGATAGCTCAGCGAAACCAAAGGTAGTACTCTCACAGTGTGTTCCATATCGGCCGTTCGTACAGCTGCATCGGTAGCCGGGTTTGAGGCTAATGCAGATTCCTCCATGCATACAAGGATTGGGTCTACAAGAATCTACAAGAGCTTCGCAGTGATTGCCCCGATAGCCAGGGCGACATAAACAGAAGAACGAGTTTCTATCAGCACTTTCTTTACATGAGCCGCCATTCTTGCAAGGGTTGCTACTGCAAACATCGTCTCGTTCCAGTTCGCATGTCTTGCCTTCTCGTCGTGGAGAACATGAACAAGTGAAGTCGTGACCTTGCTTGTGGCATTGTCCTCCAAAATTACAAGGATTCGGTGTGCAAGGATCTTGTCTCTTATCGCAGTTGGTACCCATAAATCCACCTATGCAATGGCATGCATACTCATGTTTGACTAAAGGTGAAGACAGTATAAGGCTTGAACTTTCTGTTATTTTTGTATCATCCAGTATTTTGATAGCATCAGTGCAACGACCTCCATTTTTACACTGATTAGATGAGCATGGGAAGTAGGGCACTAAAATGCGTCTACTCAATGATTTAATCATCTCAGATTCCTTTGTTTTTAAATATTTTTCTGTAGTTTGTCTCTTCCAGATTGAGTTGCCATCTTTTACGGCTATTGTCAGATCCAAATGGTTTTCAATTTGGTTAATACTGTACAAGTTAATGGTTTCTTTATTTTTCAAGCCATGTTTCAAAATTTCTAGCAAACTGCGGTAGTAATGTGTGAGAAAGTCAGAAGCAGTTGTATTAAGTATTCGTAATGTGATAGATTGTTCCACAGTTGCGTTGTCGAAAGAAAAGAACTCAACACTAATTGAAGATATGACATCCCTATGGATTCCATCGTTTCCAGAAACTGAAAAGGAATATCCTTCGCCAGGTTTTACTGCGTTTGTGTAAAGATCACATCCGGTTTTGATGTACAGCGTTGAAATTGTGATTTCTGAAGTAGAGTCTTTAAGGATTTTGCATTTGTAGTCGCCCACAATATCTGGATCATTAGGTTTTACATCAGCAATTTTACGATTAGGGACTTTCGTATTGAAAGCGTAAACGAGAACGTGCGCTGATCTCGGAGTAGGAGGGTTGTCGTTTCTATCCAACACTTTTATTTGTAGCGTGTAATTTGATTTCATAACAGGGACACCACTATCTTCAATTTCAATCATTACTTCTAAGAATGGTGTAATTTCTCTATCTAGTTTTTTCGTCGTCACTAATACTCCAGTATGTTTATTGACTTTAACGAAATTTTGATGTTTTCCAGCGATGACGGCATATGAAAATGGAGCCCCGTTTGGTGGTAGGTCAGGATCCGTTGCTGAAAGTGTTGCAATGCTGGTGTTTGGCGGTTCGTTTTCATAAACTGATCCTTCAAAATTAGTAACATCAAAAACTGGTCCATTATCATTGATATCTGTTACAGAAATTTTAACAGTTGCAGTTCCAGTCTGTGGTGGAACTCCAGTGTCAATTGCGCCGATAATTAAAGTGTACGCTGACAAAGTCTCTCTATCTAACTGACGAGCTATTTCAATTTCTCCAGTTTGGGGATCAATCTTAAAGTTTTGATCTGTATTGCCACCAATTATCGAGAAACTGAATTGATTATTTTGTGGTCGCACGTCTTTGTCAATAGCTTGTACTCGAATAATTTCAAAGCCTACATTGGCACCCTCAGAAACTGTTGCCTCATAGTGGTGTCGTAAAAATTCAGGAGGGTCATTGCCATCTTGGATTGATATAATAACCTGTGCTTCGTCAGTGTCGTTTCCTCTTATACCACCAGAATTTTTAGCTAAAACTGTAAGCACTACTCTATTCTGTGTTTCTCTATCTAAGTATCGTGCTACTCTTATTACTCCAGTTTGTGAATTAATGCTGAAACCTTTGTCATTACTAGAGCCCACAAAAAGATAATAAATAATTCCATCATCACCACTGTCTTGATCCGTTGCTTGAATAATGCCAACGTTTGTTCCAACATCAGCAGATTCAGATACATCAAAATGAAAGACTGGTTGCTTGAATTTTGGGTAATACTCGTTGACTCCAGTTATGTGTACAAATACCTCAGTTGTGTTTCGCATGTTAGAATTCGGATTTTCAGCTCGGATTTCTAATTTGTATGAAGTTGTTTCTTCATAGTCGAAAACTTCTTTAGAATATATTTTTCCAGTGTTTTCGTTTATGCGGAAAAGTGATGCCATTTTATTACTGATGTGGTACTTTATAATTGCGTTCTTCGGAGAATCAATATCAGTAGCTTTCACCTTGTAAATGAAACTGTTGATAGGTGAATTTTCAGGTAGATACGCCACATACTTCGTTTGGTTAAAAACTGGAGCATTGTCGTTGATATCTGTTAAGATTATTGTTAGAGTTGCAGTTGTTTCTTTCGATTTGAAACCAAGATCTTGAGCAGTTATGTTCAGACGATATTCTTGGACTGTGTCGTAATCGAGTGATCGTAAAATACTGATAGCACCAGTTACTGGGTGAATTGTAAATACTTTTCCAGCATTTCCGGATGAAATTGAATATCTGACCATGCCGTTTGGGCCTTCATCTTCATCACTAGCTTTTATAGTTAGAATGGATGATCCAACTGGTTCATTTTCAGGTACTATAACTTGATAACTTAGGGCGGTAAACTTAGGGCTGTGCATGTTTTCACCAGTAACAACAAAAGTCACTGTAGTCTCATCGGATTGTGAAGGTACACCTTTATCAACTGCTTTGATTTTTAATCCATAATATTGCCCCAAGTAGTAAAATTGTTTACTGACTATGACCCATCCACTGATTCTATCAATTGAAAAGTAGGATGTACCGTTTCCACCTTTGACAAAATACTCGATCTCTGCATTGATTCCAAAATCTAAGATATCTTCTGCTACGAGTTTCATAATTTTCTCACCGGATGTTGCATCAATTGGTACAGGTACGAATTTTTCATGAACTTTGAACTTAGGTGCATTATTATTGGCATCTACGACGTTTATGGTAACCAAACACTCGGAAGACATAGGTGGTTTACCATTGTCAGTTGCAACAACAATAACAGAATAAGTGTTTTCTGGGGAAGTATTAATTGATGTTCTTTTGTAACTCATCACATATTTACTTGATATTTCTCCTGTTGCTGGATCGATTGAGAATAGGTCCGAGGGTTGTTGTAACGAATAAGATATTATAGAATTTGGACCTTGTTTGTCTCTATCGTTAGCAATTACTTGACCGACAAAACTATTTTTCTTTTGTAACTCTGGGAAATTGAAGCTGTAATAAGAGTATTCGAATTCTGGAGCATTGTCATTTTGATCTTGTATTGTTATAGTTAGAGGCGTTTCAGATCGCCACGCACCATCAATAGCTGCAACTTTTAAAATGTACTCATCTTGCAATTCCCTATCTAAGGGTCTTGCAACTGTAACATTGCCACTTATTGGGTCAATTGTAAATTTTTCACCAGGGTTTTCAACAAAACTGTATGTTGCATTAGCATTTGCACCAATATCCAAATCTGAACTTGTTACTCGAATTACAAAAGAACCAATCTCTGCGTTTTCTGTTACATTTACGCTGAACAGTCGTGTGAATCTTGGCGGGTTGTCATTTTTATCCAGTACAGTGACAAGGACGGTAGATGTACCAACCATTTGAGGGACTCCATGGTCTACTGCTTCAACTAATATTTCATAGAAAGGAATAGATTCACGATCTAAAGCTATATTGGTATAAATTTCTCCGTTTTCTGAATCTATTGAAAATGTTTCTTCATAGTCGTTGATAAGTTTGAATGAAACTCTACCATTTTCGTTTGAATCCTCATCATGTGCTTCTATTTTAATGACTAGTTGTGGTGGCGAATCTTCTTCTAAGACAGATGCATTGTAAAGTATGTTTTCAATAACAGGAGCATTGTCATTGGCATCAGTGACTTTTATCTCGATTTCTATGAATGATTTTAATGGAGGGTTGTCTGAATCTTTGACTTCAAACCAGACTTCATACATTGGCATGGTCTCATAGTCTAAACCTCTGCCTGTGATAAAAACTTCGCCACTCATTGGTTCAACCCTCAATGCATCTCCCACATTGCCTCCTGCAATACTATACTGTAATAATCCCACTGGACCCATTTTGGGTGAAGTTGCTGACAATCTAGTAACTAGAACACCTTCAGGGGTGTCTTCGGAAAAGGTAAAAGTAAGTTTGTTGGTTACTGTGAACTTTGGAAAGTTTTTTACCGATTTGGGTACTAATATCAATTCAGCCGTACTTTGTCTGGGTGGTTCACCACTATCGGTGGCAACTACAATCAAATTGAAAGTGTTATCCTGATATTTCATAAGATTATCATTGGCTTTAATCACTCCAGTTTCTTTGTTGATAACGAACAGATCTTGATGTTCACCTTTTAGATCATAGACAATTTTCTTGTTCAACCCAATGTCATTGTCCTTAGCTTTCACGCCAAATACAAAATTTCCTTTGATAGTGCGATCAGAAATATGAGCTTCGTAAACTGGGTTAGCAAACGTGGGAGTATTATCATTTTCATCTTCTACGATTATAGTAAGATTTGCTGTAGCTGTTCTTGGATCTGTTGTTGACGAGTCCTGTGCCATAATAATAAGATAATACACATCCCACTCTTCTCGATCTAAAGTGGCGTTGGTAGATACGACACCCGTTGATGAATCTATTTGAAATCTTTCAGATTTTTCTCCAAGTAGGCTGTATCGAATTTTAGCATTGTTTCCTATATCATTGTCAGTAGCTTTTGGGTGTATGATAAATGTTCCAGATGCTAAGTTCTCTTTTATACTGGTTATGTAATTTTGCCTTTCAAACACTGGGCTGTTGTCGTTTACATCTTGAACTATTATTTTGACGGTGCCAGATCCAGTAAGAGGGGGTGATCCTGTAACAAATATAAATGAATATATTTACTCATCATAATTTAAATAAGTCACCTTAAAAAACGACTTAACATAATTGCATATCGTTTTTTTAATTTTGGATTCGTACCTGTATCCATAGCAACAAGAGCGAGAGTATACTCATTTTGTGCTTCGCGATCCAATGTTCTGAGCAGAGAAATCTGGCCTGAAGAAGCATTGATTTTAAACAGGTCTGCATCACCTTCCTTTATGAAATAGCGCACTTGATTGTTAAACGGTGGTGAATCAGCGTCATATGCGTGCACTGTAATAATGTATCCACCGTTTGGAGGAATAATATTCTCCATTACATAGGCTAAGTATGGTGAATCTAAAAACGTGGGTGGATTATCGTTTATATCTTCAATGGAAATGGATAATTCCGCCGTATCGAATCGAATATCGTCTTTTGCGCAATCTTCGGCCCTTATTGTAAGAATATAGCGAGATTTCCTTTCAAAGTTTAGGTTTTTAGCCACGCGCACAATGCCGGTATCTTCACTAATGCTAAAATCGCGATTCTTGTCGCCTGACGCAATAGAATATCTGACTCTCCCATTAGCGCCTTCATCTATGTCTGTCGCTGATACCTGTAAAATAATGAAATCGTTTCTTATTTGAAAACAATGAATAAATTATTGTTAACTTATATTTAGTAGAAATTTTAAAAAAGTACCTGAAGCACACTGGCCCCTATACTAGCGTTTTCAGGTACAGAAGCACTGTATTGCTTTGGATCAAAAACTGGGCTGTTATCATTCTCATCCAAGATATTTATTTTCAACTTAGTCCTTGTCATATTTGGAGGATCGCCTCTATCTTTAGCTGTGATTGTTAGCGTGTAACTAGACTTCAGCTCTCTGTCTAACTTTCCTGTAGCCCTTAATATGCCATCTACGTTTCCGAGGGAAAAATATCCGTTACTCTCTGGGTCCGGTGTCATAAAGTATTCGATGTAGCCATTTCGACCTTCATCTTTATCAACAGCTTTTATTGTCATCACTACAGTGTTAAGTGGTATATTTTCAGAAATGGCTGTAACATTTGGCGTTATGAATTCTGGTGCCATGTCGTTTACGTCCTTAAGCTGAATCGTCACCTGAAATAAAAAATAAAGAAATCATTTAGCTATTTCTGTAAGCTATATAATAATAAACATTTATAATATAACAATGTAAGCAGACACCTTTCTTTTCATAAAATTACAGATATGATAGTCGCAAGTCAGTTCTACAATGCACAAATTCAACAATAGGATGTAATGAGCAATTCCTTAAGGGCCTCAAAGGAATCCAACCGAACAGATTTATAGTTTGTAATGTCTATTCTTAAACTATAAAAGATAATGAGACGATGAACATGGCTACTTACACACTACTGTCGGGTTAAATTAGTTTTTGTAACGTGATTTTTATGTGTTTTTTAAGAATAACATAACCTTTCAAAGTTAGATATTATAAGGTCAGGATGGAGCAAAATTTTGGGCCCTTATGGGTTTGGTAAGTTACCTTGGAAAAAATGTTCCTGGTAGGAAATAGAGTCGATTAAGATCTACTTGTTTTTATTTTTTTTAATTACAATTTTTGGACGAACAGTAGGAACTTTTGTTCCAAAAATCAAAAAATGGCAATATTTCTTTCGTCAAAATAAAACAGAAGGTTCCTTCCAAAAAAACAAAACCTTCTAACTACAAAAAAAGGTACATTGAAGGCCCAAAATTTTGCCCCAACCTGTATAACAAACAAAAAGGAAATTGTTACTTAATGCCTGGGACAATGTTCAAGATGAATAGGACATTTTAAATTAATTGTAACTAGGTCTGCCCAACAGCTTGAATTATCCTCTCAGCCTAATTAACATTATCCACCGAAAATACATGGCCAAAACTTGTGGAGTTGGCAGAGTCACGGGTTCCCTCACTATATATTTTCCTTCACCTGTAGAGCTGGTCGAGTAAAAGCGTTTATAAATCTTTCAAAACGTATAATAAACAAAAATTCGCACGAACGTATTCGGATTGAAAGTCGAACCATTCTCCCATTAGGTCATCAAATCATGACGATGTACAAAACCTTTAATAGGTATAGGTAATTGAACTAACCTGTACAGTTGAAGTCAGTTGTGGTTCTGGAGCCTTTGCCATATCCTTAGCAGTCACCACAAGATTGTAAATTGGTATTGTTTCTCTATCTAAAAATTTTGCCGTGAAAATTGTACCATTATCGGCTATTTTGAAATCTTGGCTCTCATCTCCAGATGTAATGCTATACTGGATCTTTCCATTTAGACCTGAAAAGTATGAATCAATATTAATTTTTTTTGTTAAATATTATTTTTTACTAATGAAATCTTATGTCTCATACTCACTAAAGTTCCCACTGAAGCAAGGACAATAAAACAGTTTTTGTTAAAAACTATTTATTAATTATTTAAAATAAAATATTATTTTTAGATATTTTGGCTTATTTAAAGGTTAAACTTAGGCTTGCCAATCAACTAACCTGAGTCCAGATCTGTAGCGCTGATAGTAACCACTGAAGACCCCACCGGAATGTCTTCTAGAATCTCGTTGGAGAAGCTCATCGGGTCGAATATAGGCGCATTGTCGTTGAGGTCAATTACGTTGACGTAAACCGTCACTGTGCCCGAGAGAGATGGGTGACCATTATCCTGAGCTTGTGCGACCAAGATGTAGTGCTGAGTCTAGAAGAAGGTTATAATTTTTAAGGACAGTTTTTACTTTTCGGTAGCGTTCTTCTTTACTTGGTTTTTAGGTTTTTCTCTAACTGAACGTCTTCAATCCCAAAATAACATATTTTAACAAATAATATTTTTTTTTGACTTAACTCAACATTAAAAACCTACATAATTATATTTGGACTCGTTCGTTCGTTATTCGGACAGAGAGCAAATTAATTAAACATAATATTCGCTTATGTAATTTTCGAAACATTCTGAGTGGCACCCAAAAAAGTATAAGTAACGAAGTCAAAAGTAACATTAAACGAATGACGCAGAGGAATTCAGATTTTCCATATAATAGGACACCGAAACTTCCCAGCTATGACAAGCTCCCTCATTCGTGGATCGTGAAGCGAGATGGCGATTTAAAAAAGAGGCAGCGGCTAAGGAATCCGGCCCGGGGATGTTTTGCCGACGGCCGCTTTGTCAGACATTGTTCAAGCCTTAATTTCGATGGCGAATCGAGCGGGCAAATGCCGAATATGATGCGCGCCGACGAAAAAACAGTACCAGGATGAAATTAGCAGCTCTCTCTAGCGGGGTACGCCGAATTGGCGGGCGGTCGAACGGTCGAGAGAACGAATGTACACAGCGAATTGTTTTTACTAATTAGCAGGACCGGGCGACTTGATGAGTCTCGGGGACGGCTATTCGAGCTCTTATGGCCGCGTTCTCTTCACATTGTGTCGTGAAAGGCAAACGAAACGCAACGATCATTTTAAAAACAATGAAACAAGTTTTGTCGTCATGTAACAAAAAATGCATTTGCGACCATGAATCATTATGTTATCAATCGGTGAAATGAAAGTTGGACGCCATTCAATATTCAAGATTACCTTTATATTTTGGTGATCTGATGGTATTGATTATGTTTTTTTTGCTGCAATTAAAATATTTCGTTGAAAATAATCAATGAGCATATTCATAGAAAATTATCTACTTATATTTTTATCATGCGAACTTTTTACGCGAGTAATTCCCAGGTGTTATTATTATGCGTACCTAATGCATTCTCCCTGCAGTAAATAAATAATGTTTAAGTGCCACGACAATTTAGATTAGAATAACATAAAATTTAGAATTCATTCTTATAATTAACCTGTTCCACGCTCATTTTACTAACGAACACATGATTTATATCCATAGAAATATTAACGAGCTGCTTGCCATTTTACTATGGCATTGATGAGTATCACAATAAGGCTGTTGCGACGGCGTTGCTGCAAAAACTGGTTAAATAAGCTTTAAGCTGTCGGACTTTAATACGAAAATAAAAATAGAGACCATAACGCGAGCCCCGTTTATAGCCGAACGCCTGAACCTATAAAAGCTATTTCACACAGTGTGCGTCTTTGAGATTCCAACTCCGCCTGCGATTCAATAGAACTCATTCGTAATTACCAACGTCTAAGCGAATCTTTAAATTTCTGAATGCATGTGTAATTAAAGACAGAAAAATATGTTTTTTTAAAGCTTACTTAGTTAAAATTGCTTCTACCAGTGTATATAAGGCTTAACACTTGTTATGTCGCATTATCCAGAGACATAATGTCGGAAGGGCTTGTCCAAATGGTAGATAGGTTTGATTACAAATATTTTTTTCATTTTATAGGTAAGCAGAAGCGGCTCAATGATCTTTATAGCATCGAAACCGCGGGCTAAATAACCTTTAAAAAGTAAATTAAATTGCATCCTAGGAAAAAATATTATAAGTATTAAGCCGTGCATACCTGCAAAATGCCCTTGTTCAACCTCCCTTTAAGGCATCATTGTCCTTCAGAATTGAATGATAGTAACCACATATAACTCACAATACGTTTATTAAACATGGATCATAATATTTTTTTCATTATTATTTATTTTTATAGCCAAAAGGCTTTGCAGTGGCTTTTGTAAAGAGGTTTTGGTTTTGTTCTTGCCAAAGCACTATCATTCTCCTATTTCACTATCTCTATGCTGAAGTTAACTACAAAATCTTATTGAAGGATATAAGTACTAGACTCTGAACCATTTAGACACAATTGAGTGATATCATATTATGTAGGATTAGGTGCATATATTATATTTGGCAATCAAAGTGTTGTAATATTATAATGAGCCTGTGGTAAGTTTTTAGCGGCGGTACAGTAGAACTTGTACGGTCATTGCCCTGACAAGATCTATGTTAAGATAATAATTATTTCAACCGCAACGTATGGCCCCGAGCACTTCGGGATGGTCGAGGCATGTGGATAGGTACTCTCGTGCTCCAGCCACCAATCATTCTAGGTATGCAAAAAGATTGTATTATCTAGGTAAAATCAATTTACACAATATCATGCCACGTTTATGCTCCAAAGAGTTTTTTATGTACCTGAAGAAAACAAAATAAGTTAAACTAATAAAAAGGTAAATTATTTGGTAAATTTGTGTGGAATAAAAAAAAATCAGAACAGACTTTTGTTTTTTCTGTACTTGGTACTAGTATGTAATACGTATTGATTAAAACATTTTTTTTTGACATTTCTTGTAGATTAACTTTCTTCACGTTAAAGGCAATTAAATAACTTAGTGACTGTGATTTACCATGTTTGTTAGAGAGATTTAATCCTTATGATAGACCCTATCAATTGATGCCAAAAATATTAACATATACATAATACAGGGTGTTGTTTGTTCGAATTTTCCGGTTCGATTTCTAGATGTGGGAATCATATTTTGAAACAGTAATTCTTTTCAAAAATAGAGGAATGATTCCTTAATTGAAATTTGCTATTTGTTTAGAGTACTTTGCATCCAGGTGGCACTAAAAAATTCCATCCTGTATACTTCTACATGTAAGTAGGTATATAAAATACGTACCAGCTACGATAGCATAGCTATCAGCACAAACTGGTGGAGACTTGCAAGTTGCAACTCAATTAGCTTTATAGTCGACAGTCAACACTACTACATTGACGTCGTTTCGTTAGCATAAACCATTAAATCGTTTATGCAGACTTTGTTTATAGTACTCGTATTATGGCAAGCATATTTGCTATGTTATCACTCTTTGACCACTACACTATCGGTAGTCGCGATATTACGTTAAGGAAAATACTCCAAAGTCTCCAAACATAATGATTACCAGTGAATTATCGTCAACACACATAATCCAATGCATTATTGCATGAAGTTACATCATTATTTGATGATAAAAAAGTTTAGATACTTTATAGATTGCAGAGTTTTTAAACAAGGATGAATCTGTTGCGCAACTTTGTGAATCAAACCATTTAAAAGGTTCCACCTGTTTCTGATATGTCAAGGTTTGAAGTGGTTTCAAAATCTTGAATCCTGGATCGTTATAATAAATTTTGCTGTTAATCACTTAATCTATTTTAAGTGTTTTTAATTGCGCATTTCGTTCGTTTTTACTGCGATGCCGTGCCAGTTTACGAGTTTTTATTTTTTTGTTTCTTATTCATGACTTTATTTTTGCAATAAGCACCGGCTCCTTCCCGCTGCGAGCTTTATATTGACAGAACGCATTTACCTACTAAAAACTTCAATCGATTTAAGACTATTAAGATTAACATTATAAGTAGAATTGTTCTGTTTCAGTTCTTTATGACAAACAAAGGCAGTGCGGTATTTTATGTATACGTTTTGATGTTATTTTATAACTTTATTCTTAAAAAATGTAAAAGTTGTTTGAAATGTTGTTGTTTTTTGTTACACTATACTTTGATTCGTTATACTTTCAATCGCAATTTATAATAACAGACCTAAATTAAATAGCAAACTTACCTCCTCATAGTCAAGCCGGGCGGTAAGGGTGAATACGCCTGTGTGAGGGTTCAATGAGAAGACATCATTTGCCCAGTCGGATATCACCGTGTATGTCAACTGGGCATTCGCTCCTGAATCTAAGTCGAATGCTGCCACGGTCCCAACAATAGTCCCTCTGGCTGCATTCTCCGGAATATCGAAAGAGTATGCGCTTTCTTTAAACACCGGTGGATTGTCATTTGTATCGGTAACCTGGAAAAACAATACAGCCATCAGTATCGATAGTTATCTTTAGGAATAATCATAAATTGAAACAAAATGCTGATACCATTTGCCCTTGCAGAGCAATAAACGAAATAACGGTCTATACTATCAAGAATTTTAGAGCCATTTTAATACTTCTATTAAACCGGGAGGCGCCTTTTACTCCCTGTCTTCCTGCCTCACATTAACATTGCATTTTATTTATTTTATACTTACAGCTTAAGGTTCCTATCGCCTACGCTTTGAAATCTTATATATTTATTGTCTTTAGAATCATCCTGATAGTACGCAGAAACACAGTTAAGAGAGAAACAATAGTCTAACGATTCTCAAAAAGTAACCGTCTTCAAAAAATCGGTATACTTACCTAATAAAAAAATTAATAACAATGTGAGTTTTTTTAAACAAAGCACAAGAAGTTTTAGAAGTAGTCTCGGTAGAGTCGGTAAGATTTTACATCGATGTGAATAGACATGTGGAGTAGACAGACGTAGGTATGCTCTAATGATTAGTTAATCGCCAACGAACCGTCCCTGGATGTAGACACAGCGATAACAATTTGAGTGATTGGAGCCGACACGGCAGCCGACCGAGATACAGATGTTTGGGATCAAAATACAATCGACTACAAAACTGTTTGTACAAAAAATAAACTAAATAACTAAACCAGTTTGACAGCCGGATTTTCTCCATACCTTTTCAAATTTTAAACGGCTTTTAATGACGACATTTATATTGAATTTGCATTTTCTCTGAGTCTGTATTTTCTCTTAAATCAGCAATTGTCCGACAATGAGCTAGACAAACTGAGAGTGACTAATGTGTTTGACTGTACCGCAGAACGACCCAACGTTTATAAACTTATTTTTATTATGTTACCGGCTATATCCTAAGTAATATTATAAATGCAAAACCATTTACAAACCTGTACAACGATTGTAGCATCGGTAAACTGTATCCCATCATCTGCTCGTATAATCACTTTATATTCTGAGATGGTTTCCCTATCCAAAGGATCTTTTAGTGTCAGTACTCCTGACTTGGAATCTAGAGTAAATGGAGTAGGCAAGTCGTTTTGTATGCTGTATGCTATTGTCCCGATGGTATCTGGATCTTCTGCTGTAATGGTTGCTATCCGTTGTCCAGGTGCCAAGTCTTCCGATGCCATGTACGCTGGTGGAATGTTCTTAAACTCCGGGGGACTATCATTCTTGTCCAGGATCACGACTTCCACCTGAAAAAGAATTTTGTTTTTTAAACACAAGTAAAAAGACAAAAACAATGCAATGCAACTTCATAATAAAGTATTTAACCATGCGTCGACTCTTACAAAACAGTCGAAGAGACCCAGCTATGTATTATGTATGAGCTTGGGACAAAATCGGCCACTTTAACACAGTATAAGAACACGGACCAAATTAATAATTCTAAAAATGCAGGCGAGCGGCCGGTCAATAAATGCGACTTCAGTGCGCGGGATATTCTCTGGATGACAAAATGTGCCTCCGGCTCTTTATTTGATACGCTCCAGGGCAGTGATCCGATATTGAAATGATGAATACGTCACGCATAGGATCTTTAAAAGGAAATTGGTGCCTAAACTGTCGGAGAAACGATCATACCCTGAGCCAATTATGTAGAAACGCAAGCACGATACATTCTAAAATACCATTCGATCATTTGCAGTCCACGAGCAATATATTAAGTTCGTCACCCTGATGACCCGTTTAATAAAATAACGTTCCTCAGAACTTTATAGGTGCCTTTATACCTTCTTAAAATACCAACATCCAAACTAGTTTTTGTAGCAGCTTTTCGTCGAAGCTCAAGATGAGTTGCATTTTTAAACGATTTTGGATGCCTATTGATCAACAGCATCGAATTAAAAGAAAATCAAAACTATTTTCTGTGGGATGCATCGCATTGGACGTATCTGTCTGTAGTGTATTCTCGAACTAAGTGCATTCATCAATATGATTAATGGAGCAATTTTTTTTCCTGTTTCTTGTAATTTAAGCTTTTTGTCCCCTCTATCGTTTTTTTGTACGTCATTTTAGGCAGTGTACGGTTTGATGAGTTTTTGTTCGAATATTTCGCAAAGATTGATTACATCCAAATGATTGCGTATC
Organism: Xanthorhoe designata; assembly: GCA_963582015.1. NCBI lineage: Eukaryota > Metazoa > Arthropoda > Insecta > Lepidoptera > Geometridae > Xanthorhoe > Xanthorhoe designata. The sequence continues at coordinate 9,145,443 of OY757039.1, forward strand.
GGTAATGAACCTCGAGCGGAGTCGGTTATGCAGTCAAAAACTTTAAGATACAGACACGTTTATTAAAGTAAGTCTTGTGTCATTGTTTTTTATTATCTTCTAGCTATTAAATTGTATTACTATTGGTCGATGCGATGAATTAGATAAGGTATCTGAGTTAGAGCCAAGCTTTACAAACCATCCGGCCAAACGTTTACAAAAAACGATTCGAAGAGAAGTCGACAAGTCAACAAAGGCATAGAAAAGTAAAAGAGTAAAACGTTGCAGTATTTCGTCATTCATAGACCGAGCCGAGGCACGAAGCATTCGGGACACAATGATCGGAGCCATCATAGATAAGAAGAAGCCGATTGTAGAAAGTTCTTTGCTCTCGTGGACAGCGTGCGTATTTGTTATGATGACTCAATCTTTCCTTTGTATCGGAGGAGGGTGCATTGAGAAGGCAGAAAGCATAGAATACCTGCAGCCAACGCCCACGGTGCACTACGTAAGAGGAGCAGCAATTAAAGTTGATTGTGCGACCGTGCCTCTTGAGAATATAAATTGTGACGTGTTAATATAATTTATTATTCAGAAGAGAACGCTTGGGAAATAGTGGGATAGTAAACATAGTCACTGTATTACTAATTGTCAAAAGATACTGTCATTTGATACGGAAGTGACTCAAGATAATCTTTGTTTTTCTCACGAAATAAGTTTCACGAATTTTATTATACTTACTTCCACAATAAAAAAAAACTCCATAGATCACAGTTAGGTATATCATGTTTCAGAAAACTTACGTAAAAAATATGCCTAGAACCCATTACATTAAACAAAGAGCCTTCTGATTTATTATCCATAAACCAAATACTTAGAGTCTGTACGCATAGGTTGGTGGACCCCCGTAGCTCATGTTTGAAATAATCGATTAAAGGAAGAGAAATGACAGTACGTCAATTTATTGGGTTCGGCGATTACTCATGTTTCGATAATTGATTGCGGTTCACTACTAGATTAATAGGAAATACTTTGTGTTTCGCTGTAGTGTATGTGTTGAAAAATGACCAGCATCTATGTGTGGTAAGTATTTACCTACGACAGTAGGTATTGACATTACTTTTGTTACCTGACTGACTGTTTTTGAAGATGAGATGGATATTTCATTATAAATGAAAAATCTTACTAAAAGTTAAAGGCTCCGGCAGGATTCGAACCTGCGTAGATACAAGCGATCGCTCTTAAGCCGAGCTGCCTGACCACTAGGCTACGGACCCTCTAAGCCGAGGCCTAAAACTATTAGTAAGATGATTTTGTATCGGTTAAAGCACCGATGAGCGCCATCTACAGGGATATTAGAATATCACCTGCTCATTGATTGAAGTTGCATTCAACACAAATGACCAGAGATGTCGCTACGCTAATTCTATAATTTATTTATTATTTTACAGTGTTAAACCACACTTAGGTATTGGAAATTTCATTATAAATGAAAAATCTTACTAAAAGTTAAAGGCTCCGGCAGGATTCGAACCTGCGTAGATACAAGCGATCGCTCTTAAGCCGAGCTGCCTGACCACTAGGCTACGGACCCTCTAAGCCGAGGCCTGAAACTATTAGTAAGATGATTTTGTATCGGTTAAAGCACCAATGAGCGCCATCTACAGGGATATTAGGTTAGGTCAGGGATACATCGGTGCTTTAACCGATACAAAATCATCTTACTAATAGTTTCAGGCCTCGGCTTAGAGGGTCCGTAGCCTAGTGGTCAGGCAGCTCGGCTTAAGAGCGATCGCTTGTATCTACGCAGGTTCGAATCCTGCCGGAGCCTTTAACTTTTAGTAAGATTTTTCATTTATAATGAAATTTCCAATACCTAAGTGTGGTTTAACACTGTAAAATAATAAATAAATTATAGAATTAGCGTAGCGACATCTCTGGTCATTTGTGTTGAATGCAACTTCAATCAATGAGCAGGTGATATTCTAATATCCCTGTAGATGGCGCTCATCGGTGCTTTAACCGATACAAAATCATCTTACTAATAGTTTCAGGCCTCGGCTTAGAGGGTCCGTAGCCTAGTGGTCAGGCAGCTCGGCTTAAGAGCGATCGCTTGTATCTACGCAGGTTCGAATCCTGCCGGAGCCTTTAACTTTTAGTAAGATTTTTCATTTATAATGAAATTTCCAATACCTAAGTGTGGTTTAACACTGTAAAATAATAAATAAATTAGAGATGGATATTTTTTTTTTTTTTTTTAAACATTAAAACCAATTGGTTTATTTAAAAAGACTTTGGTACCTATTCCTTTATAAACAAAAACAATCTTTGACAAACTTTTAAATTTATGTTTTTATACAGCAACAAGTAAACACCACTAATTCACAAGAAATATTCTGTCCATAACTCACACAAATTATTGTTGAACAGAAATTATATTATGTAGATGACGATGAATAGCGATCATTTGTTTGCAGAAATGAAACTTCAGTTAAGAATATTCGAAGAATCTTCAACATTTCATAATTTGTTTGGCAAATGTGTTAGAAGTTAAGAGAACAGGTTTAATTGTAATACATCGTTTATGCACAATATACTTGGATATAATTAAATTTCTCGCTATAGAAACCACTTTGAACTAAATATCGATTAAATAGCACATACTACCTATATAATACTATAGAATGTTAGGAAGAATAAAATGTTATTAGAGATAATTATATAATAATAAAATTCTTATTAAAATCTCTCTCTCTTTTAATTATTTCTTTAGGTATTATGGTAAAATAATTTAAGCTGCAAATTACTTTGATCCGCTTCAATTTGCTTATTATAAGGAACTGCGGTCGCAGTAAATTTTTAATTTCGCCCATATTTCGACCCTAAAATATGACCACACAGTCCTGTCGGTTTTGAAGCATTGTAGGTAATTTCGCATGCATCAATCATTCAACTCTTTTACTTTGGAAATTTCAACGTCATCGTCACTACCTTCGATACGACGCGCTTTTATTTTACATTTTCGAAACTGTTGGATAATTTGTTAATTATTTTGGTATACGTGAAAAATGTAGGTAAAATAACACAAGTAATCAACTATATACTCGAAGAATGTTGATTATTCTTTATTTCTAAACAGTTGTTTTATGTATTTATAGTTCAAGTGTTATCATGCCTCTACAGGCTTATCTTCTCTTCTGTTTTTCGCAATTATACTCTGAACAAGACCAGTCAACTCATGTTGAGTTTTCCACGTCACCGCGTTATTATATTTTATTGGGAACAGTTTGAAATTGAATAGATAAATTATCTGTTTTGCTAAATATATTTTACCTTGATATTTTATTTGTGTTAATTGCTTAGTTTATTCAAAGAGAACCTTATCTGTTCACAGCTTCAAGCGACTCTAGTACACGGGATAGTGTGAAAGTTAAAAGTTAAAACAGGTTAGGTAAGTTTCGCCTGTGTAAAACTCAATTGGTTACAAAACTGAATCATTTCTATTAACAATCCAATCCCAATCAGCCGATTGGGTATACCTAGCCAATATATTATTACATCAATACACAATGATTTGCGTGATAGGCTCTGCTGCCGCTAAATCTACAAGCGCAGAGTTAGCTGGCGATTGCTATGAGTATATAAAACACGACGGCGTGAGGTAGGGCCATGCGAACCCTCGATGCAGCCTGCCAACGGATATGGTGGCACCGTTTAGGGCTACAGTCTATGTTTAGAGTGCTTCGTGACCGCAGCGCGCCGCTATACCCTCGGGACTCCACAATTATGTTATGGTGTCAGAGATTAGTTGCCACAACTAGAGATACCGATCTTTATTACTCATATTTATTTTATGCCTACGCAAATCGTAGTAAATGTAATAGTAAAACAAAACTATTATTTTATAGTTCACAATCTGCATAATGTAGATAGGACGTATCTGAAATGAACTAAAAAACTGTACTCGCAATAAAAATAACTTGTGGTTTGCTAAGATATTTAGTAGAGTCGCGTTCATAGGACCTTTTGAACTCGTGCTGTTGCAGAATGTACCGGTAGACTTCCCACAGTGCACTTGTTACCAGTCTGCACCTGAAGATGTTCCTAGTCTAGACATAAGCAAATTATCCGAGAGCAGTCCACGGAGTTGACCATGCATTAGCGAGCGGGCGCGGGCACCGCCCACACCGGCCGCGTCCCTGCAAATATATTATGTAAAATATGCACAAAAGTATCTACCTACCCCGGATAAAGTGCGCCGATAAGAGGCGACGCAATTTGCATCGCCTTGAGCACACCGTTGAATATTTGGTCCTATGTTTACGGTAAACGCTGCTGCGTCACCGTCATCAGGTTTATTTAGATATTTATTAGCACTCGCTGCACAAAAAGTTATTAAACTTAGCACTACAACTGGAACAAAGTATAATTCGCAAAATAAATAATGTTTTTAAGATTTTATAAATTTATCTATAGTGATAATAAAAAGAAAAATCTTCCCTTCAGACCTCTCAGACCCTTATAACCTCAGATTTAAACTGTTTTGCAATCGTCCAGCATGTTGATTGTGCTAAATCATCGACCGTGTGCTATATGATCTGTCGATGAATTACATTTATTATATTCATGTGGAGTTTATTCAGCTCGCGGGAAGGCACGCAAGGCACCCTCAATTTCTCCTAAATTTGCCACCGCAGGGCACTATGCCGTATTATTGCTCGATCGATAGTATAATTTCGTAATAACTACACGCGTCGCACATAATATTTTTGAAGAATCTTGGATAACATCAAAAGCATTAACACGCCATATAAAATTCTGCGAAAACGACTCAGATTGAGTCGTGATAATTAAATTAATTAGTTGTTAATTATAATGTGAGTTTTTACAACACAAATATTTTACATAATTATGAATATGAATATATTTTTAACCACAACAAATATAAATCAAATAGAAAGGCAGAGTGCTCATTTCAAACAATATTCCTAGTTCCTGGACAAATAAATGAAGCACACGAACGAAAATCACGAGCTCTGAATTTTTCAACGTCGCTCTTGGATCGAGATCGGACCGAGCGCGGCGACCACAAAGCGACCAACTATTAACGAACTGAAACAAAATGAGAGCGGAGCATAACTTATTTTTGGGCACAAATTGTTTATTTAATCCTTTTGATATCGTTTTGACACACGCCTCCGACATAACTTAATGTTAGCACAAAGCGATCGTCAAATCACAATGCTATCTATAACCAACGGTTTCAGATCATCGGACATTATCGTCCATCTACAATTGCAAAGTCACTAGTCATCACAATAGCAATAATAGCATCAACAAAAGAATTATACTGTGAGCTGCCAAAATGTACAATAACACCGGATCGTGGTACAGGTGGTTCTAGCAATTTATCGCGGGCCGATCGAACGGTCGATAATGACGGTCGAGATATACTTGACGGGTACAACAAATGATAGTTTTGGCTTGAACTAAAAAGTTGTGGTAACCTTTTGTGATTAAAACTTTTTCCCATTGAAAATATCGACATTATTTGATTGAGTGCTTATCTATTTACTGCAGTTTTAAATATTTATAAAGTCTAAGTTGCCTTAGAGCGCAAGGAGTGGAAGTTGAAGGGGGAGACCTTTGCCCAGCAGTGGGACATGATAGGTTAAATAAAAAAAAATAAAAAGTCTATGTTGCCTTTGTCTCACTATTATACAGTAAATAATAAAACACAAACGGCCCAATCTCTTCTACAAAAACACTGATGTGCTAATCGAACAAAGAGGCTCGTCAAAGAAGTATACTCATTACCGCTAGTGTTATAAGTTCGTTCACTATGTCGCAAGTCACTGATTTTGGTTTGCCCGTCGGTCATCTAACGATGGAGCGATAATTAAGATCAGACGAAGCATTATTTACGCCCGCAGTATCCCGGATGACCCGAGAGTCGGTCACGACTTTTTCCATGTTCGCTGTTGAGCTCGTGTTTAGCTATATCCGCTTGTACAACAGAAATATGCAGGCTTAGTGACCGAGCTGGTTCGCTTATGATAATTTGGGTTAAGAAGGGTAGGAAACAATTGCAAATGGTAGGTACCATATTGTTAGATTTGTTCTTTATTACATTTACAGATAATTGTTTGTAAAGGAGTTTTTTGTACAAGTGGAAGAAGAAAATTCTGGATTGAATCAAATTTTACAGGCTTGTTCATTTGTAATTGTAAAAATAGTTAAAAAAGCTTTGTTTTGATTAGTCGTTTAAGACGAATAAATAAGTTGAAATATCTACACAACAGTGTGGGATTAGATTATTTTACTTTAGTAGAGTTTTTACCGTACATCAATCCAATTCAATTCAAATTGATTTATCAGTTCCCAATACCTATAGTTCTAATATAATTTTCACTAAAAATCTCATTTAATTATGACCTACGACCTCTGTGACACAAAAGCTCAGAGTTCGTTGAACTCAGTCTCGCTGGTCTCAACTATCTCAATACTACCTAAGTAGTTATATTTTACATAAATAATTTATTATTAGACACCTAAAAGCCATCGACATCGTGTTTGGACAGTCACTAATGGATGCCGGACGACGACGTAGGTGTGTTATCGCGGATAAAAAATATCTGTCTATACTAGTGACTGCATACGACCAGTTTATGTGCCGAATCTGACACCGAAACTTATACCATTTTGTACAAGATGATCTCTAATATTATAAATGAGAATATTTGTGAGGAAGGATGGATGAATGTTGGTTACTCTTTCACGCAAAAACTACAGATACTTACTGAATTTGGTTGACAATTGGAGTAGGTAGGTATACATAGTTTATGTCCTGGAATAATACAAAGGCTACTTCTTATCCACGTACACACAAGACCAAAGCCGTGAGCGAATGCTAGTTGCTAATACCTAAATTGCAAACTTCAGTAAACATTAGCTAAAATATTCTTATATTATTATATCACATAAGATTTAAGCGGAATGATAAGACGAAAGTCTAATTTGGTTTGTAATGAAAAGATTCGGTCCCAAGCCAACGTGTACAAAACTATTCCATTAGTGTAGTTATTAAGCAAGTACTACACATAATTATATCAACTGGTGTTTTTATTGCAATTTGATGGATAATGTTTATGTTTGAATATTATTTGCACAATATTTCAATATTTGGCCACAGCTTAAGTATCAGTTACAGTAGTTAGTGAAGTAACATTAAGCGCTTGTTTTGCCATCTCCGATTACGGTTCCAAATTAGCAAGCCATATATTATTTAAAGTGACTATTAACTCGCATACGTTTTCGCAAACTCTGATTATCGCTAACCAGGCTGTCATTTGTCTACTTTAACTTGCCGATTAAAGTTATTTAGGCCCTTTGAATACTTCGTCGTCGTTCGTTAGTCGTAGGATTGTGCCCCAGCCATGCATCAGTAGATTTTTATATTCAAAAAATCGCCTATTTTGTGGATACGGCTGGTTAAGCAGAAAGGATGGATTACACTATCTCAATAACAATCCAGTCAGTACAGTGTCCCGTTAAGGGAAGGAAAATATTGCCCCCTGACATTGTATAAAACATCATTGAATACTTTTTATAAAAGGAAAAAATACTTAAGATTCATATCGTAAATATTTATAATCATAGTCCTTTCGTAAAATGCATAAAAACAACACAAATAATTCAGATAATTTTTAGAACTCCTGATAAATTGTTGCTAATACTTACATGTTAAATACTTCATTGTTGTTGCTTTAAAATAATTTGTAATATTTTATGTAAACAAAAACGATCATGGACATTCTGTGATAAAACTATGATAAAATAGCGCAGCAACAAAGTAGCTTCATAATTAAGAGCTAAACTTTTTATTCCATTAAAATTCTACTTTTAACAGTAAAGTAGAATGTTATCAATTGGGTCTAGAGCACACAATGGCGAGATTGTTGTCTTCGCACGAGGGCCAGAGGCGCGGGTTCGATTCCCGTTCGAATCAGGCTAACGAACGGACGTACTCGCGTTACCTAAATACCGTTTTTACAATGTTAAATTAACTTGAAACAATTGAACACTTCGGTTTGCTCTAAACAAAGGAGGACTTTCTTACTAAACTTTCAAGATTAGTTACTACTGTAGCTTAATTTTAATTCTAAAACTAAACATCTACTATATCTCCAAGGTGCGGTAGACATTCAATCAGATCTTTAGGCATTCTTCTTCTTCTTGTCATGTCACTAGTTCTTTCGAAGTTCGAACAAGTGTGGTGAAAGGATTTTGAGTTCGCCTAAAAGGCTCTTAAGAATTCTAATGTAATTAATTAGGTATGAATTGGTTTTCAAATAATATTTGTGTTTTTTTACTGCTACATGAGAGATATGAAGATATTAAATAATTTTAAACAAATTAATCTAACCTTTGATATAATATATCTTTTAAAAATTTAACTTTGAGTTCATTTTAATTTTAAATATAAAAGTGACATTTAAAGTAACGATGCGAGTTGCTAATAAATTCGACGCAGTTACGTACGGGTTCATTATCGTCACTCTAAACTTAATCGAAAAGTTAATACAGAACCCTAAAATTGATGAGACGTCACTGCGAAAATAATTCACACTCGTTCGAAGGCTTCGAATAAAGGGCATTATAGACTGGAGTGTATTCAATAACGACTTTTCTTCAAAAGTTTTGAAAATCGTGAAAATAATCTTTATTAGGTATACATAAAATTATTGAATTCGTCTTACAACTGACTATTTGAAAATTGTTTGTTGTTGAAAACCTTTTTATATAATATTCACATGCAAATTGCTATAAAAGTGTTTGTATGCAACATACACTTTATTGTACAGTTGGCATTTTAATTAATTTTGCATTGATGAGATTTAGTGAGTACATACCCTAAATTTTTCCCTTCAGGCCCAGTTCATTAGGGATCGTTCAATCATTTCTCAAAAGCAACTCGCTTCTTCACTTTCGACACACGTCCCCGATTCAATTTAATTATTATTACATTTTCAATTTTATTCAAACACTCACAAGTGCAATGCTGAATAATAAAATAATTTAAAAATCGTTTAAAAGATGACATACTCACGAAAATAACATAAGTCGCGGTGGGGGTCGTATGATATTTAATTGGCCAGACCCCTTGCTGACCACTAGCACGTATTTTGAATAAATCCTCAAATTATTACGTTCAAAGCAAGGAGGGGATAAGATACATTTTTCATTTTATGTGTACTGATTTGGAATTTGTCGTCCCAGCATGCCGGCATCTTACGATACCTGTTGCTATTTGTTTTAGACCTAAAATACTATGTACTAAGAACAACGCGTTTGCCGCGCAAAAGATAATTGCGTAAATAAAAAGGCGGTACCTACCTATGACACAAACATCACTGATGTTTTATAAATGGAAACCTATAAAATAATAATATTTAGAATTACGTAACTCATTAAGTACCCTTTTTCAATATTTCTCTTGTTTAATGATGCTGGGGCTTGTTTTAATGATATTCTAGGTAATTAGGTATGTGGTGTTAGTAGCGAGAGTGAATTAGTATCTCCTATCTAGCCTAGACACGCGTGCTACATCGTTAGCTTTATCCTCGCTTTCTACCTCACGAGTAAAAGACTTTAAAAGTATTTTCTTTACTTCAAAAATACGAGTACCATTGTTTTACGGAGAGGATAAACTATTAATAATTTATTATTACTTTATATTATTGTATCCCAAATTGCAAAGGTGTTACAGTCAGAGTTGGTGGATATCCAGGCTATTTATTTTACTATTTAATAAGTAGATCAAGCCTACCATGTGGACGTACAGTCGGAGTGTCAATTATCACGTATCCTAAGCCAGTACCGTTTCAATAAAACGAAAACAGTAAGATAAAGCGATTTATTCTGATCACGTACAGGGTGGGTAAAAGTAGAGTAACCTCCACCGAGCGTTTAACGAAGTGACGCGTGCGCCCCACTTCCACGACAGATAGCTATCAAGTAATCATTATAAATTAAATCGATGGTAATCTGAAGAACGTGATTAGCTAGTACTAGTCTGTGGGACATTGTAGCGCTGGTTTTTGTAACTGTAAGGCCCTTGATGCTGCCACTGTACCTACTCGTAGAATGATATGACAGAAAATATTAAACTGAGCATAAGCTGGACGTATTTACACTAAAACTGCATAATATACATGCTTTAGTTCTGGTTTATGTATCCTGTATTTAAGCCATCTCTAAAAATCTAGTTGATTCAACCATCAATCTCTACGAAAGGCTCATCACCATAGAGGTGTTAGATGGTTACCGCGTATAAGTGTTTATAACTCTCGGCTTATTGCAATTAATATTCAATTTAGCTTAATTAATTAATCTTAATTTGCTGTACAATTACTTTTATACACTGCCCTTCCTATAACAGCAATCCATCAATATAGCGGTTCTACTGTCGGGCCGGGCCTATCGTGATGCAATCCGAGTTATCTCCGTACATACGATCTATGACATGACAACTGTTTACATATATCAGTACCTAGACGCTAAGCTATACATAAGTAACCACCTATCTACATTGTAAGATAAGCACTACTTAAAGATTACGGCTGCCCTTTAAAATAATAATATTTACATAGTCATTACACCTCATTTACAATAAGTAACCAAGCGTACCTAATGCTTTCCGTAATGTGTTCTATGAAAGTCCGTGATCTGATGGCATAGCAATGCAGTTGATGCAGCAGGGAGGTACTCTCTCATTACCGCTGTTCCAAGTTGCAGACGAAACAGTAGTAAAATACGAATGCGATATATCCGCCTTTGGTTAGGTTTGTTTGAGATAATTACGGTTAGCTGTCCGCCCTCGCCTGGCCTTGAGGTTTCCTCTAATGGGCGCGCCATCGTTCAAACCGTGCCACTCGTGTGACGGCGACATGGGTTCATTAGTGCTATCACTCGTCTCTACCAGAGATTCTGTACTTATCTACCGAAGCTTTTAGCGCTCACTTTGCTGATTCACTTCTTTCAAACTCGCTTCGCAACTATCTGGAGTTTCAAATAGATTTTGTTATCGATCTGCTGCGGAGTGAGTGAAGCGAACGCAATTAAAGTTTGTTTGAGGAAAAACGACCACAAGATCTTTCGAACGGTTTATCTAGTTGAAATGCCAAACAAATGCAAGGAGATAAAGAATGCAGGCGCTGTGATCATTTACGAGTTTGTGTCAATGAGCCTACCTACATACCTATTGTATTTATAAGCCATTGTAGAACCGAATATCGTGTGTGGTTACCGATAGATTCTCATTTTCAATTTTGGTGTATCCATGAATGGAAGCTGTCGCATAAAATATATATTTATATTTTTGAATAATTCATAAAACATTTCAGTTGATACTTTGGTGGCAATGCAGGAATTTAGTCAGTCAGAAGTAGTACCGTTCAATAACGGAAAAGGCGATGGATATCAGTTTATCTCGGATAAAAAGCTCATTTGAATTTACAAGTGTTTGTTAATAATTTTGTCGTTCGGATTGCAATATAGCTTGAAGCAATAGCGTATTTGGTTAGAAAATTAATTTGTTATTCAAATTCGATGTTACTTACGACGACCAGAAACATGAAAGTTTGGACGTCGTCTACTGAGGGCTCTGAGGCCCAAAGAGAAGACTAGCTTGTCAACCTAAAGAGAGATAAAATTCTACATTTATTAATATTATAGGTACCTTATTTCTTAGTTCCTTTTTCAAATATTGGATTGAATTGTGTGGTTATTTTGCAAGAGTTTTAAATTACTATAAAACCTTCTTATTTGATTGAACAGATATTCAATTGATCTGCGACAACAACCAATTTATTACTTATTTGTTTGCGAATTATTATTTTATACAAAATAAATATAGTCACATTGAATTCATCGAGAGTAAGTCCGTGACAAGACGCGTAAAACTGTCTTGATAAGAATCAATTGCAAAGATACGAATCGATTCTCGTTCCAGACTTAGCTGGACGACATTTGCCCAGTACCTACTCTTGAGAAAGGATCCTTCCTACAGCCAACCCTGTGAACTTTATCAGTATTGAAATAGAGATTGTTTTTCACCTACAACTGCACCAGTGTACCATGCTTTTAGAACTTAATAAAATTACACCGGCAATGTTTCTGCATAACAGCATTATTGTAAACTTAGTTACAGAACCAGCCAACTAGTTTATTAATTTAGTATAGCAAGATTTAATTACACGTGCTTTAATTTATAATAAATCCACGTGTAGAGATGGCAATCTGCTTTGATTGCTTTTATTGACGTTGCTTATTGCTGGTTTTAAGACATCTAAGCTTTGCTGAATTTACTTTAATAACTTGTTCAATTAAGATGATTGTACAAGATGGAACTTGCTACACATAATAAATGCTACTAATAACTTCCTGCTTCGGATATGAAGGAAAGTAGAAACCGTCACCATATCCTCGCCGTGGCCTAATAAAGAAGCGTGTTTCGAGGCAGATAAAGGTGGATTATAAGGTGGGCCACATTTTACACTAGATAAGTAGGTACTCCTTCGACAAGCCGTTTAAGTGGACGTTGTAAGATCGCCGTAAGCTCGGACGTTCGCTCGTTCCCGTCCAATTTATTTACTTTTTTCTTGGGTGTAGTGTTACGACTATAAAATTGAGTTTTTGTTGGTCGGGCGCATGCTCGGCTAGATCTCCCGTCGAGAGATATGTTGATTTACGTTTAACGCGCGTGACCCCTCGTCGGAGCCGATCATAGACTCGATAGACGATTCGAACTGGCGCGCGAAGATATCGCCGCATCGCACTCGTGCCGATGTATCGCGGGAAATATTTCGCCCTCTGTACTTGTGTACTGCAGCCTGCCTCTTGCCTCCTGCCTCCCGTAGCACGCCACACATTCAAACAAAGATTCCAAGATTTCTTTATGTTTCACACGATTCATTTCGCGATGATAATAGATTCTAGAGCTTATTAAATCGACTTAAACAATGAAACATACTCCTAACTAGTTGGTACTTTTTCTGATTTCAATGTCAAAATAACATAACGAGAAAATTTCGGTAGCAGAGACTATTCCTGTGTTAAAAAAAAATAATAATAAGTACCAATCTAAGGCCTGTTACATTCACGACTCTGGATACTGCTTCATAAATCCCATTCATAAGTTAATTAAGAAGGCATGTCCGTAGACGACCCAAATGGCACATGGCTGATTTCAATTAGCCACACAACAATGTATTATTGTATGGAAATATTGAACCAAATACATTAAATTGGTCCTGCGTAGTCGAAGCCGCGTTTAGTTGACCTTTCTACCTTCGAACAGTTAGCTCTTTCACGTTTGCGTGATCTTTGCTTAGGATGTAGATGGTTGTTCCATATAACTCATTCAATGCAATAGAAACTTGATGTATGTGCTTATACATTTATATTGTTTAATTAAGTATGTTCGCTTTATTTACTATTCACTTGTCAAATGCTATATAGCTGGTACCTTATACATTTAATTTCTATGGAACTACACTACAATACAATTCATCCATTTGTCATAAACAACATTCCTATCACAGTAACATTGTACGGACAATACCAATACTCTCACGAAAATTATCATGCTACGATAAATTGAAAGTCAATTCAATTTTCAATATAATGAAATATTTTCACAGACGCAGCTCCCCATTTACCACCATCCAATCGCAATAAAGCACAGTAAAGTTGGACGTCTTCCGGCATTCGTCAAATGGTCAGAAGTGGGCACCGGTTGCGCAACCCGCCACCCAACTAGTCGGGACCCGACAGCCTCCGAGCCGGGACAATTGAGCGATTTGTCAACCGTTGCATTAGGCAACCGGTCACCGCAGCCAGCAAACCGTTCCCTGCAAGCCTGCGACGAATGCGACCAAGAAAAGCGTCACGCGTCCATTCCTTCTCACGTCCCATCGATTCAGATAAAAGTCCGTTTCAATACAGTAATGGATACTTCGTCAATCAATGGTGACGAGCGTTTAGCAGCGTGGGTAGAAGCGAAAGCTCGCAACAATCGCAGGCTCCTTACGCAAGATATATCTGTAAGGCACACAATGGACGAGGAATGCTTGCAGAACAAGCTTTTTGGATATTTATTGGATAGATATTGTGTGGGATGAATTTGCTTTTGCGAGTTGCACGCACGCGCAGTCTAACGCCATTCATGTAACAATAAATTCTATTTGCTAAGTTTATGGTGTTATATTCCCTGTTTTTGTTTTGAATTATTTGCTTTTTAGGGTTCCGTACCCAAAGGGTAAAAATGAGACCGGAAACACAATACTCAAATTATTTGCACCTAAACACGAACTTGTAAACTTTAGTGGTGATTATACTGACAGACTACTGAAAGTAGTAGTAGTAGTTAGTAGTTTTTCGTTTGCGACTGTCTATAAAAAAAACTGTTACTGTGTAACAAGTAAAAGCTATTTAAACTATTTTAAACACAAAACAAACTAGGAACCTAAGGGTAACTGCATTACTGAATTTATTATTAAAGCTTTGAACTCTGGATAATTAATTATCAACACAGATGATTCAGAGTTATGTCTGCGTAGTAAAACAAAACCCTGTCGACTCAAAAAAGCCAGTAGTTACAACGGCAAACAAAAAAAACCAAGATCGTGGATCGAACATGCAACGTTGTATGTAGGTACTATCGGGCCATGACGATCAAACGAGTGTCACTATCGGCACAGTTGCCGTAAATGTCTAAAGCCAAGGTTCCTGTACTGTGTTATACGTCAAATTACGGCCTTATGATTTTTTTCTTATTTATGATTGCTTTACTACTGCTGATGGTAATATATTCGTAATACGTAAATTTGGATGGATGTTTGTTACTCCTTCGTGCAAAACCTACAGAACGGATGTGTCGGTGAAGAATGTACTTTTTATCGCGCAAACAAAGCTGCGAATGGTTACTAGTTACTATAACTTTTAATTTATTTAATTTTTACGAAATAGGGTTTTTTTTTCTATGTTCTTTGTCTAGCTGTAAGTTTTCCTAATAATTTAAAAATAAAATAAAATAATAAACACATGGTGTCCCATTGCTGGGCAAAAACCTTTTGATTATAATTATTACGGTCTTGTGCCATTTATGATAGTATTTCACTTTTAATACTTCACCTTTCCAACTACTCTAGATGATTTATACAGCTTTAGGAGATAACTTATGCCTATACTTAACGGGACACTAGAATATAGTGTCTATTAAAATAGTGCATGTCTTGTTGCTAAGTTCTTGTTATGAGAAAAGCTATCAATTGTTGAAACTTCTTGCCAATATTTAGACAGTTATTATAAAAGAAAAAAGTTCACCGCTGTATCCTCTCTTACAGTTGACATCATTTAACTTGTCTTTTGTGATAGTAATGAAAATATGATAAAAGCAATATAAAAAAAAATCTACTACTTTTGACACTTAAGTAGTGTTGTACCGTTTTGAAAGGAGTTTTTCTAAGATTGCGTATACTCGTAGCAGCTACATATTAAACTATTCAAAAGTACTAAGGCGAAGAACCATCATCTTCATCATCATTGGAAAATAATTAATCTTGATTCTTACGCTGTATTCAACTTATTCGTTTAATAACTATATTATGGACGTTTTATTACAGCCGCAGTTTTTAGAAAACAAAATCTGGTTTTGGAAATTAGGAGAAAATATTCGACGGACATTTAGCCCTGTAACATTAGCTTTGAAGTGTATTATTATCGTCTTTGCTTTCACCGTGAGCCATGTTGGCTTACGTCGACTTTTGTCCTGAATGTCCTGGGTTCGAATCCCAGCCGTGCATCAATAGTTTTTTGTTATTGTATGCACTTTAATACTAGGTCTAAACAGTGAAAGAAAATATCGTGAGGAAAACCGCAGCTTAGTCAGCCCCACATGTATTGACTATTTATGTGGATATGGCCGGTTTAGTTCAGAGGTTGGCCATTACATAATACCTATGAAAAATCTGAATTGTGGTTTGACTATTAGAACAGAGCAATTCTGTGGACTTTTTGCCCTAATAAATCAGAATATGTTAGTTTGTGTAGGTACTTCAAATTCAATTTAAAACAGAACGAGAAATCCATGGTTTCGTAAATTTTTTTTATTTGAAATTCCTCTTAAAATTCCTGTCAAAAACTAAACAAAATATACTTACATTTATTAATATTACATAAGGTTTGCCATGAAAACCAGTAGTAACCATAAGTACTAGTGCTCATATTTATCCTTGTTCACCATCAAATCTGTCACGACTTTAATTTAATATGATTGCAGAATCATAAATTTTAGTGCTGGTTGTACGTGTAATATCAAATTTCATTATGGTCTTATTTGCCTGACCCCGGTGAACCTATAGCTACCCGACACCGGCCTAGCTCTAGGTCGACATACCAGCGCATCTAGACAAGCGATCATCGCAAATACGCTATACCAGTGTCCAAACTTCCCTATTTTGTTGCTATTATATTGGTTGCTGTTATTTCGGTTTTAACACACAGTATTTCTTGAATGTTAACTTCTGCCACTACATATAATAAAACTTCTGATAAGCCCATCAAATAAAAACACGTCCTTGGCCAATCATTTAGCGACAGCGTTAAAACTTAGATATTTTCAAGGATTATTAATGCCTAAAGATCTGAGAGACTACCGTGCCTTGGGGTCCAAATGATATTTACTTTTTTAGAAATCAGTCCCTGTCCAGAACTATTGTTTTTGTCATGTTCTTGTAGTTTTCTACTGGCCATTTGTCTAGGAAAATAGATGGTTGATCGCGGTGCGAACTATTTGTACCGTTCAGGCCGGCAGTTAGGGTTACACGTGCTAATCCAATACCAGATAAATGATACGGCTGGCTTTGTAGGGCGACGCCATCTTGAGACAAATAGATGCGTTGTGACAGTGCGCATAATTTCTTTCCTAGAATAAAGGTATCCTCTGTTTTCTCGAGGGATTTAATATTGATATTTATTGAATGATAGATTATGGTCAAACCTTATCCTAAATGCGACATCCTGCCATAAACGCTCCTAAATTTTAATTTTCTTTCACCTACTTATTTTTACTCCTAAGTAACACTAAATACTAGTAAAATCAACAATTTAATTTGTATACTTAGTACACAATGTTTTTAAATAAAAAAGTACTTCTAAAAATAGTAGTCGGCAAATAACAATTTTAATAATATTTATTACTAGAACTTTTTCTACCTCCTCCCCAACCAACCTTTATAATAAGTGGATAATAACTTAAAGACTCTCGAGTACAATTTTCAGTCTAAAAGACATAAACGAGCTCAGCCCTAATAGTCTTTATCTTTCTGTCATAGATATACAACATAGATAATTAGTACAACAAGACGACGGACACATTTAGTATCAAAATAACTACTTTTTAATATTATAAATGAAAAAACCTTACTAAAAGTTAAAGGCTCCGGCAGGATTCGAACCCTCTAAGAGGGTCCGTAGCCTAGTGGTCAGGCAGCTCGGCTTAAGAGCGATCGCTTGTATCTACGCAGGTTCGAATCCTGCCGGAGCCTTTAACTTTTAGTAAGATTTTTCATTTATAATGAAATTTTCAATACCTAAGTGTGGTTTAACACTGTAAAATAATAAATAATTTATACCTTTTAATAATTCTGTAAAAGACATCTTAGAAATATGACGACGTTTCTTAATGGTTTTATATCAGAATTTATTTTATATTTTCGCAGTCATTAAATCCAGGCTTTTGTATAGAATTTCACGGTGTTCCTAGCGCAACAAAATCCAGCCCCATAAAACGCAGACATGTTTTGTTAGAGGCATGGATTGATGCGGTGCCTAACGGAGGCGCAGCGCTCCGTAGGCGTCTCTATGTGACCGTCCCTGGATTTACGAGACACCTTTTACTTTATTGGGTACAACGATTCACATAAATTCACTAACTACGTTCCAACGTGTAATTTTTAATGCGCAGGATAGTTTATTTTTAAGATTTTATAGCCACTACAGCTTTTTAAATCCATTTGTACACATTACTATCTCTTAGAAACCTGACACTGCTGGTGTGAAATTTGCTGGCTGTCTTAGTACAGTTATTTGTAAAGGTATAATCTGTTGGAGAGATTGAGTGACAGGACAGACTTAGGCAGACCGTCAGCAAGGCACACCAAGCCTAGGCTAAGACGCGTCCGTTAGGCATTCAAACTCACACAAGCTACCCGGAATCTTGCCTGATATCATCTGCACAGCTTGTTATTTGTTAGAAATGGAAACAACGAAGTCAACATGGGCGTGATAGAATCTATCGAAAAAGCATGCTATAATTGGGTGAGAACAGTATCTATATTATTGAACCTTTTAAAAACTATCAACCTGTGTGAAGTAAGAAAAAAGTCACATTTATATTTCTTTTAATTATTTTGTCTTTATTCCATACAAATGTTATTTGGAAGAGATCATTTTGTAAGCTCATTGTACATATTTTTCTAGTTCTTATGGTTTCTGTATTTAACTTATTCATTCAGTGTATGACATTTTAGTCTTCGGTCATACTAGAACTGTATTAGTTTAACATCGCAGTTTGCTTTCCTCATTAGTTTCATTATCGTGGAAACAATGAGTACAGTAACAGTGCATGTTAAGGTTTCGTATAGTATATTTATTATGGTTTATTCATACTTCGGTTTAAAAGCGTCATAAATCTACAACTGGCAGCGTGATAACGCTACAAATCAAGACAAACTTAATTACTGGGTATTCTTAAAACCGCGGTCCACTGCAGCACTTGAACTACGCTCTCCAAACATGTATTTAAGTTGCTGCATCGACACTTATTTTCACTTCTTTATCGCTTCTGTCAACAAGCACTCGATGATTGCAATACTAAATAGGCGTAGTTTTATTATCCAGAACGAGCTTTGGTCGATAGTAGGCTCCATATTTTAATAGAAAAGGAAATTGATAAGCTATGTAGTATTTTAAAAATTCAACCATTTTTTACGTTTTAAAAAACATGAAAGTTATTTGTTAGCGTGTATCGTTTTATGCAAAAAAGTTGAGTCAAATGAGCTGAGATCGAGCTAAATATTTCTAAATGATAAGCTGATATGCTTATGGTTAAGTACAATAAGATTTGAGCTAGAGTGAAGAGTGAATACTGTTATGACAACTAATGGAAAAAATTAGGTGCAAAATTCTTGAGAATGAGTTACTATTTGAAAAAAACAATTTGTAGTATTTTATTTGTATGAATGTGTATTATAATTAAACATGCTTTAACAGTGAAAGAGGATTACAATTATTGAAAATATCAAGTTTCTACTCAACTGCATCCGTAGTAGGGGAATTCATTAGATGGAGATGTGAAATCGCCTCAGTTTGCCCACAGTCAAGCTGAGTACCTACTTGTGTAGTGCACCAATGAAACTGGTTCCGAGCTAGTCACTATCGTAGATGGCACGGCACATGAATGACTCATCCATGCAGCTCGTAAAAGAAAAACATTAAATTTCCTTCGATTTCACTTTATTGTCTTGGGAATATCATATCTGAACATTTTCAGGAATTTGTTCAATCTTGCCTTTGCACGTTAAAAGTTTAGAGCTAACATTCACCCAGTTTGTTTTTGATTACAATCTGTTATTTCAATTTTTCATTTATTAATAACGCATAAAGTACTTTCGTTTATTGGACACAATGCATTTGAATAATTATGTCTTTAACAAATAAACAGAAATATACATGGTTAAATTTTGCAATTATTGTCAAGATACAAAGAAATGTAAATAATTGATGAAATTAAGCAACGTTCTGAGCGGTCACTACTTGAATGGGTGACCAGTTGTAAGTGGCATTAATATCTGAGCGCTTTCGTGTTTCGGAGGGCACTTTAAATTGTCGTTTATTAAGCCATAACGGAGGCCTTAAGGCGGCCTAAGCTCCGACGACTCCGAAACTGATACGAACTTAATTAATTATCAGAGTTGTCTTTTTTAAACTTTCGCGATCAGAACACATTATAAAACATACACAAACGGGTATTTATCACGAATTTTGACTTTAATAAACGCCCGACGTTTCGACCGGATTGCACAGCCGTGGTCGCGGAAAGCCGCGTGCAATCCGGCAATTCTATTGCTAAACTGATTCAGTAATGGTAAAAGCTTTTTTAAAGTAATTTTCTTTCATACAACGTATGAGAAAATTAGATGTAAATCGAATATACTCGAGAACATCAAAAGTAAGCGTGTCGTTAACGACAGCCGCCAGAAAAACTCCAATAGAAACTGCCAAAGTTTTTGTTGATTCTCATAACTAATATAATTGAGTACAAAAAAAGAGTCGCACGATATCTTCATCTCGATCACAGATAAGCGACTTTCTAATCAGGTCGAGTAACGTTTATGTTTACAAACTAGTTAACCGTCTGAGGCCCTACTTGGATTCCACGAAAACGAAATTTCGTTGCAATTTTCGGGTTAAGCTTATGTTGGTGAAAAGTTACGAATTCAGTATCCACCAACATAAGCTGAACCCGAAAATTGACGCGAAACTTCGTTTTTGTGAAATCTACCTCTGATGGATAACAATGTTAAAGATATTTTAGTAAGAGTCGAATCTGGACTGTTCTACAGATGGCATTACAAGAACAAGAATTGATGTTTGCTATGTTGTTGAAGAGTCAGTGGGCTTCACATTAATGTGCATATACACCTGTTATTATTAATCTTTATGAAACTCTATTTTTAGATTATTACATTATGTCAGTGATCAAAACCATTAGCTACATTATGTGAAGTTCTATACTCAAATTGCTTGAAAACTTACAATCTTTTGCAAATAACTTTTGTATGATTTACGTTATAAAATAAATAAAATATCCTTGGACATTCCACACAGCGTCATCTAGTCCCAAGCTAAGCAACTTATTGCTTGTGTTATGGTAAAGAGATGACTGATAACTACTTAAATACTTTTTTTTTAATATCTACTTATAAAAATATAGATTAAAGTTTTATTTTACAATAGCAGTCGAATACTGTCCTATTTCGTTGTAATGCGACGCGTAGCAATGTCTGATCATTTAAATGGGAATGTTAAATTTTATTCTTGTTAAGAACACGAAAACTGTTCAGCCTGTATTAAGTATTGTATAGGTAAAAGTAGAACACTTCATATTGATAGGTGTTAAAAATCAATTGGAAAGTTTCGGTTATTATATTTGAATTATTATCAAACCGTGTTTTACATGCTACGGTACAATTTATGGCTTCTTTCAATGTTCCCAATACGCGCACGCAATGGTGCTGTCATGGCGTTAAAAATAAACGCATGTCTTCAAAATAAAATAAAAGTTTTGCAACAAGGCCTGCGGTCAGCAATTTTATATTTATAATCATCATCCACTACATGATAGGGAAACATCGTAGACCCTTTTAGATCCCATGTGAATGGAGGTATACTCGTTCAGCTACTGAGAAAATGAATACTAAGTTATTCCATAACACAATAACTTAGCATGTGGGCAGTTCATAGCATATTGTTTTCAGTCCTTTAGGCAATTTAATTTATTTTTCATTTTTTCATATAAAAATCATAGTAGCTGTGAATCAAAAGTATTCCTTCTAGCCTCTACATGGAAAGCCTTGATAAAGCGTGAGTAATTTTTAAGTTTCGCCTACAGGCTTATACGGACAGTTCACATTAGGTACAGCCTTCGAGGCATACAACATTAGGGGAGGAGCTAACCATAGATAACATTTTTATAAATAGAATAGTTTATTGCTAATTTATCTAAATCGATTGCGATTACGATGAATTTTTTTTTTCAACACATACAGTTATACATGTACCAGGTACCTAATTACAATTACCTACTATGTTTTTAATACAGTCATGTAATGACAATAGTTAATTTGCATTCGATCTGTCCACCGCAGCCAACTGTCATTCTCCTCCAAATGCACTATTGAACGATCTATACATACATAAAATCACGCTTCTTTCCCATGGGGATAGGCAGAGAACATGGATCGCCACTTGCTACGATCCTGACAAAATTTTATTGCTTTATTCACTCTTATCACATCTTCATACACGCTCGCCGGTTTTGGGTACTTTTGACCAGGCCCTTCTCCAATAAGACACGAAAAAAAAACTATATAAAAGAGTACCTAAATATTTTCTAAAGACTTATTTTTGGCCACAACGTTATCTAAAGCGAATCTTCAAAGTAAGGTTTGCTTCAAAAATAGGTAAGTATTATCATAATCACGTACCGTTTATCCCATAAAGAGATATGAAGAGTCGAGTTCAATGCAGTGAAGAAAATTGTATTGCGGATACGGAAACATTGCAAGTATACGAAACGAAAAAAATACTTCTTTTTTGTAAACAAATGTATCCCCAGAGATAGTAGCCATTCAAGCAAGATCTATTTGAAATGTTTAAGGAAGTAGGGCGTCAAAATATTAGTTGAGTACTTTTTAGAATACTATAATGCTGTAGTTTTTTTATCAGCACTCAACTTTTTATAATTATTTTTAATATTCAAAAAGCCGCACCGTTTCTTTGAAAACTTCACTATTTTTCCAGCTGAATACGAACTCAATGGGACATAAATATATAATTTACTTGAGTATACTAAATAATTTCACAAACAGACAAATTAAATTAAATGAGATCGTAACCATTTTTTTATGGATACGGGAAGACGTATTTTCCGGATTTCCGCACATTCAACAGATACGGATCGATTGCTCAGCTCTAGCCAGTGCCAGAGTTCACACGCAGGCCGCTCCGCTATCACGAAAAGCTATTTACTACCGACACACTTCTGTCCATCTGTCTAGATAATAAACAGTGCTGTTATAGTGCCTGTATTGTTTAAATTGTTCTCGAGCGGTACTGAAATTGTATTGGTAAAGTTTAACACGTAGTATTAACTTATACAATTTTATTTTTACAAAACTAATTATCGGGGTTTGATATTTTAGGACTATACTTTGTATGGAAAGTGATTCTTTGTTTTCCCTCAAAACTCGGCAAATTCAAGTGCAACGTGTTGTTTTACAGTGTTCATAAACTTTTACACATTATAAACTTTCGCAACTTGAACATATTTTACAAGCTTTTTAAAGTTTCACCTGTCCCGTCGTCTGTCTGCAATCAAATCTTGCAAGTTAAATTTGACCCACTTTCCGGTTTCTAATTGAGCTGAAATTTTGCATGCATGTGTAAATTAGATGACAATGCAATATTATTATGACATGAAGCTGATTTGATTATGGAGGCGAAAGGTGGCCGTGGAAACTCTGTAATAAAACGACGTATTCTCATCCATTTGGGCATGTTTGATTCGTCGTGGCAAGTGCTCTGGTTTTAGATGATGTCCAAGGCTTAGTGAGATATCAGAATAGTATTATTTCATGAAACTTTAAAGCGCCATCGAGTTTGATATCTTTTATTGAATTTATGAAGTATTTTGTTTGAATTAAATCATCAATCAATGAACTAATCAGCTTACAACTTGTTTTAAAAAAATATTTTTCATACACTTCTTTAAAATATTAACGGGATAGATTCAAATATTTAGAGGGTGCGGGTTCGATCCCTGTTGCGGGACAAGTGTTTGTATGGTCTGTAAATATTTGTCTCGTGTCTGGGTGTTTTCTATGAGTAATTTATGTATTTACAAAAAACATACATCTATGTCCTATATCAATTGTCTAGTTACCATAACACAAGCAATAAATTACTTAGCTTGAAACTAGATAATGCTGTGTGGAATGTATAAGGATATTTATTTTATTATTATATAGTATTTATCAAGAAAAAACAATTACGAATAAACTTGAGATCGGACATTAAACCTAAATTCTAACCAAAAGTTCCTACATTCTTCCTCCTGAACAATTAAACAAGTAATTAACAATCGTACGTATCGTATACATTGTTATATATTGGAAATAAGTATTTACCAAATTAATAATCATTACAGTTGTATATCTTTTATAATTATTCTGATTTTTAGACAATTAAAAATTCTCAGTGTATTCTGACGATTTTGATGTGATTAAATAAAAATGTATGAATCACAAGCGCCTGCTCAATCTCACCACCATTACCAATAACCGTTTCCCGGACGCCATCTTTGTTAAAGATTTATTTCAACCATAGAACGCACAACTTTTTTCATAGAAAAAGCCTACCATACTACTATACCGTCGTATTTATACCATCAGGATGTTATATTTTTGAAGATAACTCGCTTAGACATTACTATAAATATGCGCTTGGCTATAATAACAACTTATTACATTATACCTTATACAGGCTCCTATATAACGAGCTAAACTTATGTCGCTGTTTATGGTAAACTATTAATAGTCCAATAAATCGAAGTGTTATATTTTTATACGAACACAAAGCACAACAAAAGAAGAAACATAAATATAGTAAAGCGCCTATTAACGTGATATAAACAGATACCGATATAAATGGTCAATATAATATTTTTGAGTCACGATTTCGACACAATGTAATGTTCAAAAGTTTGTAGCTCTGTATTCTCGCAGCCAACGAGCGATATGATCGGACTCCCCGTCGCCTTATTGATAAGGTTTCCATACTTCCCGTGTGTATTGGAATGCTTCTGACTTTATTTAATGTGATTTCTATATGGGTGCGTACCAATATATTCATATTAATTGTGTAAAAGAATAAAAATAAATATTGGTCCTGTGTTATGTAAACCTTTAGTGCAACATCTTTGTCACACTGTTAAATAAAAATTTATATGTTTACGAGTATTGGATTATGTACATTATGTGCCCACTTTGAATATCAATAATATGATGTTATTTCAGAGCAATTACTCCGTAAGTTGTCTGAAAATACGTTTCTAAAGTACAATAACACACTACCTATAGTGCAAATAACACGTAGGTACTAAGAATTTGTCACATACCTATATCAAGTGTGCGGCGTTTGGTAAGCAATTCCATAGAACATCGAAACACCGTCATACATCAGCCGATAGAATAGCCACCGTAAATTGAAAGCAGCGATTATGATGGGCAAAATAGATTCGCCCGGGGTCGAGGCGACATCACGAGCGCAGGGTTAAGGAGCAATCCTTCTAAGCTTGTTCGAGTTATGGGCCCAGCCGACACAATAGCCAATTTCATAGAATTTCCTTTGATGGATACGAACAGCCCGGAACAGTTAACGGGCCCTAACAATAGTTTAGCGTTCGTAACTGTTGATTTATTTATAATAATTTTATCGCCATTATCTAATTAATTTATAACTTTTATGAGTAGGTAGGTAACCTAGCTAAAAATAGGTGTAGCTTTATATTATACTAACTGCGCCCCGCGGTGTTAACCGCGGTGAATAAGTTTATACATTATATACCTACCTCCCGTCTCCGTGGGAACGCCGGGATCAAAAAGTAGCCTATGAGTTAATCCAGGATATAAGCTATCTTGGAACCAAATTTCATTTAAATCCATTCAGCCGTTCGAGCGTGAAGGAGTAACAAACATACACATACACACACACCCTTACACACAAACTTTCACCAGTATAATGTGAGTGTCATTAGTAAGATGTTGTACCTAGGAACTAGTAGCCTAGTGAATACGTCTCTACCATTACACATTTACATAAATAAAACACGAGTTATCTTTTGTAAGGAGTCTGGACGTGCCCTGCAACCCTTAAAAAGCAAAACATCACAACAATTCGACACAGCGCCGCCGCCCGGCTCAGCGATCACAAAGCATTCTCATTAAGCGTCACCGGTCAAATCCGTGACACTAAAGTCATTTCGGTGAAAAAAAAAACATCGTTTTGTAACACTTTTCGGTCGGGAAAAGAGCACAAAAGATTTTCTTAGTTGAAGCGTGACTGCTGTAATTAGGTTGCTGTGAGGGTCTTGGTAGAACGTCAAAAGCACTTTGTCACAGGCTTTATGCTGCACGACCCTACGTGTGCTCTATGGATCTTACGTGATAATCTCTCTTATTAAGCATTGTGTTATCTTGTTACTGTGTAATAAGCTTGTTTAATGAGCATACTCTATGAAAATAGTTTAGATAGACTATTGACATCCAAGACCAAGTTTTGCAACAAACGAAGATTATATCAGATCAGAAATGAGATTAGTTCATGATAATGTATTTATTTTACTCGTATTTGGAAAACTTTTAAAAAACATTCAAAAGTTTTTGAATATTATTCGAGTGTAAGATGACACTTCTTGCTACTCAACATTTATATTATATTTTAGGACACTGCTTACATTTCAAAAGCATAAATAGTCGATTGGAATGTTACCCGGACAAGCGCGCATTGAAACTGCCAATCACGATGTCCCGTCGCATAAAACCGGGCTTAATAAGTTGCTTCCAATTTAAAGTTGAAATTATTTTTAAGGCCGCTGTCCCTCAGAATGGGACCCATCGAGGCCGGATTATAAATCATAACTGGCACGTTAGCCAGACGGCGAGCGAGTATCAAAATTATCGCCCTCGAGCCTCGCGTAAAATATACAAAACAGTTTCAGGTTACCACGTCAATTATTTCTTTTGCTCTCAATGATGACTCACATTTTGGTGTTTTAAAGCGTTTTGGTGAGAATCTTGCGCTATTGTAGACATAGTTTAAATATTTTATGATACAAACTATGTAAATTACATACCTACTTAAATAATCAGAAAAAAGACATGTTAGATAGGTACTATAATTCACAGTACGATTGTTAAAATATCGGTATATTTAACCACCTTTTTTACTATTATTTCAATTTGCCGTGAACAGGTTTGATATCATTACAATTTCAGTAGTTTTATAAAATTAATCAAACAGCAATCAACTGTCACACTAATTAATAATTCATTAAATGTTTAATGAGACAAATGCCAACGAATTGCTTTGGCAACTGTGATAAACCAATCAAAAAGTCAAATTAATTACACATAGGGACCTCCCATGCAAAGTGTACTAATTACATACTCTCTCAGCCTAATCGAGTGCCAACCACTTTTACTTGTATCTGGTGCAACACTTCCGCATACATACTCTAAATACACTTTGACATTAGAACGAGTTTCTAACGCACTAAGAAAGTACTTAGTACCCTAGAAACTAAGTAAATGATCCGTAAATAATCAATTATATTTACTCTACATGGTGATGTGCAAGTTTTTATTTAATTTACTTAGTACCATTATACGATTATTATTATGTTTGTCAACTTTCGTATCTCGGAACTATGGAGTCCCGGACCTTTGATAGGCATGCATGGGGCCGAAGCCAACACACAGAGGCCCTTTTGACAGTTTTGATCTTATTGTGATGGACACACCCTGTATAACACTAATTATTATTATTATTATGTATGTCAAGGTTTACCATCACGGGACTATGGAGTCCCGGACCTTTGGTAGGCATGCATGGGGCCAAAGCCAACACACAGAGGCCCTTTTGACAGTTTTGATGTTTTAGTGATGGAGACACATACCGATGACTACCCTGAATAACACAAGAAATGCATCCAAAGGCAGTCCTCGGTCTGTGCAGGACTATTAAAAATGTGGGAAACTACTACTGGGCTATGGGGGTGGGATGGTAGTGGACTGGTTACCGGGGAACTATGGGGACTATGGCACCCGCCGACACAATGTTAACAAACATGTATAAAATGGCGGGCGGAGACTCGCCAACTCACAACTGGGCCCCCCCAAAATAGTTGCACATGTCGCAACAAGGGGGCAACATGACGTGAGTAGCTAGAGGGTGGTTAAGATGTTACCGGGTTTTAAAATTATTATTATTATTATTATTATTTTGAGCCCGTAACGTCCCACTGCAGTTCAAAGGCCTCCCTTCCTTTTCTCCAGTCACCCCTGAATAACCAGTACCTAAACGATACTTTCTATCTTCTTTGTCTAGTATATGATCAGAAATAACCTTAGGTACCTATTTAAAACTCTAGTAAGATTCATCTCGAATGAAAATCAATCGATTTAGACCCACATGATATACATATTATAATAAGTGTTTTATCAAAACCTACAAGAATGGCTATCATAAAGTTTTGCGATCACAATTAATATTAAGAAATATACTTAAGAATTTATCAAGTTACTTAAATAACGCGATAAAACCCCGTACTTATCTATAGCGATAAAATCCCGTGTAATTCTCAAAATGAGAATGTTTCATAAATATTCGTAGGATTTCATATCAGTTTGACAATGGCATGCGCCGGTGTTAGTCCAAAAGCACGGCAACATACACGTGTTCTACAATAAAACAAACAGAGCACGACAAACAAGATCCTGTTTGGGTGAACCAAATATGTATAACCACTTTTTTTGACACAAAAAATGTAGTCGTCAGATCAGTTTCAATCAATGAGCGATTTCTAAGTCTACTAATCACCGAATACGTGTAATTTAACTAATCCTTTCGGCATTTTTTTTAATATACGAGAGATACAGTATTACAGATAAAACGGTTTAGGTACTTTTGTAGGGCGACAATCTTTAGTTTTTAGTTTACAATGGAAGTCACAGTGAAAGTCAAAATCATAAGTTCAGTAGGACCACAAGGATCACATAGAAACGTCTTACAAGCTTAGTGATTCTCCTGCCGGTTCTAACGCGACACCGCAAAGAAAAGAATCAGGCAACAACACATTGGTGTGTATCTTTTTACGGGTGATCCATTCACAAGGAAACTTAATCACCCCTAAAGATGCGTATGACTCCTGTCATGAGTTCATGCGAGCCAGCAGTAAAATTATAGTATACTATAAGATAAAAACGCTGATGCATTAGGTTTAAACAAAACAATAAAGAATATCAAATGTATAGTGCATTGACTGTTCATTTGAATATTTGATTTGATTACTCTATTAAAATATCCCATATCGCAAACAAATATTGAAAACGAACATTAAATAGCTATCAAGCTGTTGCGTTACTCATACGTGGGTTGTGGGTTGAAGTTTCAAGACGAAGTATATCATAATGTCATTCGGAACGAAGCTGTCGCACGCGTTACCATTGATACATCTGGCCGAAGGTTCTATAAATCATAGACTAGAATAGCATGAGTAGGCTTAAACTCTAGTTTTATAACAAGCGGTACATCATAGGTCCCGTGCAGCATCGGAATTGAAAATCGTGTATCTGCCTACATGACTTATCGAGAGATTCTAAATTAAAAAACAGCAGTCATACACTTGAGTACGCAGTATAGCATCATAAAATATGTGTAAAAAGATCTTTATTTATAAACGTTTACTATAATTAAGAAAAAGTTTACAGTGTGTGACACAGTAAACTTTTACTTAATTACAAGTTTTAAACTAACATTTGTTTGAAGTAGTTTTAACTCTCAGATCAAACAGAATAGAAATTTACTTTGGATAATAAGATGTCTATATATTATACCAGGTCATAGACTATGTAGGTATATTCCAAGTTTCAGCCAAATCAGTACAGTAGTTTTTGCGTGAAAGAGTAGCAAACATCGATCATCACATACAAACTTTTAGTATAGGATCCCGTCATACAACGACCTTCACCGAGATGTTTATTTAATGAAACGTATTTTAAACGTATTAATAAATTAATAATAAATTCATAAAAAACTCATAAATTAATTTAATTTAATTAATAGTTGTGACCGGAAAAGAATAGGCAACCCAACGTTTGCATATTCTATGGGCTTCAGACTTTCGATTGGTATAGAATTTGCCTAATAATCATACCGGTGAAATTATGTAAAAAAAAAATTTTTTTTTAATTAAGCATGTACCTACTGGACTGAAATTTGTTAGGCAACCCATATGCAATATTTTTATTTACATATTAAATTACATATAAAATACGTTTCATCAAATAAACATCTCGGTGAAGGTCGTTGTATGACGGGATCTTAGACTATTTCACGTTTTTATATTAGTGAGATAAAAGATCTCCTATATGCCTCTGTGACAATACACCGGGCTTTGACAACAAAAGCATCATCGATGTAGTTTTTTCTACGAGTAGTTCTGTCTTTGTTCCACAATAACTGCATTTGTTCTAAATTCAAGTTACTATTGGTAAGAGTAGAATTTGTAGATCTGGTTGTGGAAATCTCGAAAGTTGCGCTACCATATTTAGCAGTAGCTAAATTGGCTTCAAATTGGATTTGGGTGTGTAAAAGATACCAATTCGGATTAATTAATGTATTTATCACTTGTAGGTTTTAGAAGCGTTTTGTTCTCACATAGTATCGTGAAAGATTGTATGGATGTGTGGATGTTTGTTGCTCGTCACGCAAAAACTACTGAACAGATTTGGCTGAAATTTTAAATATATTTAATATCAGTACATAGTTTGTGACCTGGAATAATACAATAATACACTACTTTTTATCCAGGTAGGTACCACGTGAGCGAAGCCGCGGGCGAGTAAGCGTTATACACATACCAGTGATGAGTAAATAGACAAAACATAAACATTATTTATTACCTTTATTTATTATCATATACTTATTGTTCTGTTGATGCGGGTAAATTTTGTATTGTGTTATTGTAAAATGCAATATTGTTATCATCCAATTATACTTTATTCTTCCAGTTAAGCTTCAAAATATAATTTTTAACTATTAAAAAGATCAATATCTTTTAAAAACTCAAAATAAAACATTAATTCCCAAAACGGAATCCCGAATAAAATGACGGATGGTTAAAGTGTACAAGTAACGGCAACGGTCTCAATACACCAATTCAAAATAAAAACTTCCTTTTATAAGTCGGTCAGCAATAAAACTGACCGGAAGTTTGGATAAACTCGTTCACAGCCCAAAGCTAGAAGACAGAAACAAGAGACCTATTTCAGGTTAAATATACAGTTTGATAAAAAGCAGCATAACTTGCAAAGAGGCTTTTATTGAGTCACGTACGAATTGCTACTATCGAGTAATTTTAAACCACGTAGGAAGTTAAATGGCGTGCCCATTTCATCCGAGATAGATAATATGTCATCGGGATCGAAAGGCAAAAACTAGTGTTGGATCGCGACTGTGCTCGCCGGCCGGCAAAAACAACCTCACATTCACCTACAATTACAAACCATTTATGGCTCGCTACGTGCTTCACATAATAGTTAAAATCTAACACTTTTCTATTAGGATTTATATATTTTGCTATGAGGATATCAATCTTTTTCTTGCAGAATATGATTGTGAGAGTTTTCAGTTTATTTTATGCGATTTGTATCGCATAGAAATATGAGATTAATCACGTGGTCCAGGGAAATAAGTAGCTTATAATAGATCAGATAAATATATTTTAATGAATATGTAGTAGTGTAATAGGTATATACATACATACTCTACATTCAAATTGATCCAGGTGCAACGGCGTGCTTAAATAACAAGTATCTCGATAAATAAACATTCTCATTTATTGTCATTTAACTTGGATCGTGGGATTGTAGACGGTCTTTTAGACGTCCACATTTGAGGAATTGGGCGTAGTTTTGTCTTTAATAATAAATAATATAATATATCCATAATATCCCTAAAATGAATCTCAAAGAAGACAGGTAACTCATTGCTTTATAATAATAATAAATAATAATAAATATCCTTGGACATTTCACACGACGTCATCTAGTCCCAAGCTAAGCAATTTAATGCTTGTGTTATGGTAACCAGATGACTGATAAACTACATAGATACATTTTTTTTTGTAAATACATACTTAATATACATAGAAAACACCCAGACACGAAACAAATATTTGCAGATCATGCAAACATTTGTCTCGCAGCGGGGATCAAACCCGCAACCTCTGCGTCTCAGGCGGGCTTTCGCCCACTGCGCCACAGAGGTCGTCGTTATATTATAGTAAATAGATTTTCTACTTCATAAGGAGTCTTAACGCTGCATATTGACTCACTTATTACAGTTAACGGTTAATTTTACGGAACCATATTCAAACAAATGCATATTGTGTTAAAAATTCTATAAAAACTTTTTGTAACAATTATACCATAAAAGAAATGGGTCCTACAAAGAAGCTTTAAAGTCTCAGGTCGTCAGAGAAATCAATTGCGTCTCTGTATTTCGCTATTTTATAGAAAAACGGCCGGAGGCGAATAGCGTTGCAATTACAGTCGAGCGTCTACTGGCTCGTCCGTCTGTCTGGAGAAACAAGATGGCCGCTCATGCCTGCCCAAGATTGACTAGTAGCTGTTCTCCTTTGCCAAAGGCGATCTAGCTTGAGTGGATCTGAAGGCATGTGGCATGCGGGAACCACTCTTGCTCCTCGGAAATTAAAATACTTTTTGTTTCATAAGTGTTCTGTGATTATCTTAATTGAATGCAATTCAAATCCAAGCGTGTCATTAGATTATTATAGGTACATACTTACTGTTTGATGAATGCTCGTGTTTATTACCTGCAACAAACAAAACATTTAGAAATTTGGTCAATCAAAATAAACTGTAAATGCAATAGACAAAATTGACCACACAAAATAAAGAAACAAGTTTCGACTACCGACTTCAAATTAATTGGCATGCAAATCTAATGTGTCATTATTTTCAAACGGGTTTTACAAATTACGTTTATCGGGTCGAATCATCGTCGAAAAAACATAATGATAGCGTTCACACATTAAACGGTCCCGCCTAACCTGCACTACCCCATCATTACACAAATGCGTCCGTTAGCCCAAAACCACATAAGTCACATTTATCGCCGCATCAAAAAGTAATCAAGCGACAAAAGTAAGGACGAGTCACTCGACGGAACTCGACGAAATAGCGTTCGAAACGGACCTAATCGATTCCAAACCGGAGCCGAGGGCACAGGTAATACTTACCTTAATAATTCACAAAGCTGCTCTACATAAAATATTTATAACATAGAAAAGTTGATCCGTCCACCTACACATACACAGTCTACACTTACTCACTTGAGAAAGTCCATAATTTATAAATTTCAAACGTAAATGTCTCAGAAATAACATTTTTATTTTTATTATTAGCATGTAAAAAACTCTTTAAAACATAAAAATCGGTTTAGCAGTTACGGAGAAATTTGGTAACTTAAATAAAAATGTTTAAATATTTGCCTGCTGGTTTTGAAGTACTTTAAAAAATAAAACCCTAGCCTCAAGAGTAGCAATAAAACGTATTCATTTATGCAGCTATCATATCTTTATATTGGTAGTAATTTTGTGTCTCCTTATAATGCAGTCGAATTTGCGTAACATTATTTATTGATTTAATATAATGGTATCTCTGCTAAGAACTGTAATTGAATAATGCTGTTGCGCTCAAGATACAGATACAATCAGACACGAAACCGAACTAGTATGATATCGATCAAGGCTAAATTAGTAAGGCTCCTATTTCGCGGAAACTCAGAGCTTCCTGTATATCTTTAGAGTTCCATAACACTATTTATTCTAGTTAAACTGTAATATGTAACAAAATTATGTTATAAGGGTCTAGTCCTTTGGTACATGAATACACAAATAAACATAGATACGGTTACATTATAGCCGCAGTTCATCTTATAAGTTCGGGGCCACCCCCCGTCGCGCGGGAGATATGTTACCTGCCGACCGAAGGAAACAAACACTTATGTATTGACGAGGCTATAAATTTCTCAAATGACCCTGCGTCCTGATTAAGAAACTAATTTTCGGTGCTCAGATGCGAGTTTTTAAAATATCGATTTGTAGTTTTATTGTGAATCCAATAAAAATCATGTTTTATCCGTTTTGCTTTCAAACTGCCATTTACAAATGGTCGGCAAATATTCATATTGCTAAAAATAAAACAAAATGTACAATATCTTTAGAATTGATCATAAAAGTAAAGGTCATAGAAATAACTGTTGAAATGCGATAATATTCACAAGAATTCAATTTCACTAAGCGTCCGGGACATGTTCGAAAAGTGACTTCATCAAATTATGGGCGCGGTGATTTAATCACAAGTTTGGACAGAGAGTCGTAACTCAAAAAGCTGTCACGTCTCCAAGCTACGGTGTGAAATTCACACTTCGTGTAAACATGAATGAGTTCAAACAAATCATTAACTTTCAAATACATACTTGAATAATGAGAATAACAGAAAAAGGTCTATTAATAGTACTGCATTTTCCAAAGAATATTTCTACTGAATAAAGTATTATGAACAAATTGGTAACAGAGATTATTATTTAAAAGCAATCACATGTTTATGCGACTACAGAACGAGATGATCAAGACTTTCAGAATTAATTGTCTCTTCTAATATTTTAATTATAATTAAACAGTAGGAAATGCGTTCGACGATGACTTGGCTTACAACAAAGAACGCCGACTACATAGGTCATTTACAGCAATCCAAGATACAATAGTGCAAACTGAAAACAGCGCAATGCCTCGATATTTATGTTCCGCATAAAAGGCGATTCAGTAGGAGGTCCCGAGAAAGCTGCCGCTGCGCATGCGCCGGAAGCCCCTTCAATACCCGCAGAGATTCCGCGACTGCTAAACCAAGCCTAACCACCAGGTAACTACTGGTTAACTAACGTAAGTGCTGCCTTACTTTTGATTAGATGGTAATTACGCGCTTGATTGGTAGGTAAGGCGTTAGCTCGGCTATTCAGGTTAACTTGTAGACAATGACATACATAAGGAGAAACTTGCGGGGAAAATTCACACGGCGTCTTTCTGGTGTATGGTGCCACTAATCAACATTCAAACATACGACATTTTATCTTATAGCTTAAAAAGAAAATGTCTTCAAAGTTTAACACTAACTAAACTATAGTGATGAAGTTTTAAGGCCGATAGAACGCCTCCTTCATGGTTTAGCGACTTAAAAGCCAGAACCAACAATTTAACGCACCCTTTAAAGTACAAAAGCACTCCGCTTTTAATTCCACTAGCGGTCACACATCCAAATTGTTACCACTATACGTTACTTAACTCCTACGATCTATCAAAAACGCCTAAGCGAGCTACACCACGAGAGCTTCAAGATTTAAACAAGTCTATAACATCAAGATATCAAATATGTCGCCACATATGGTAGTAAAAAGTAAAGTATTTCTAAATTAGAATCTGTCTTTAGTTTAGAGTAAATAATTATAATAAATATCAAAAGACAGTGTGTTTTCAATAATAGTTGCGCAACGTATCAAAGTGGTATTGTAAGCCAATGCCGAGGAATAGTTGGACTATAAAAAACTTTTATTGCTTTTCTTCCCACTTGACCACAAGTTCGTCAACCTCATATATTTTATTTTGAATTTACAATACAACTAAATATGTACATACGATTACCATCCAATTAATCAATATAAATATCTGTCAATTACAGGTTTTTACTGGAAAATTATTGCTTGATTTGACATCTTGTTTACCTCAATTTACTACTCGTACCTATAAGTTTCCCTTTGATATGTTTTGTCTCATCTGTTAATACATTTCTAATTAATCCGACATGATTAATAATGGAAATCATCTTATTCTATAAGTACCCATCGTTTAGTGCGGTCATACATGTAAGCAATACAAGCCACGAAGTATGCTATATTTTTACTCTATAATAATAATTTTAAATTAAAATAACTTAAAAAGTCATATTTTAATGGTTTTAGGTACTGTGTGTAATTACACACTTACCTACAACAATAAATCGGTAAAACTAGGTTGTTAATAATCACAAACATTCATTATTATAGAGTTTTAGCTACAAAATGTTTATGGGAGTATTGTAAATAAATCAATTTAGTAAAACTGGTATTTTTTATACCTAGTAGGACAGTTGCATGCGATCCAATGAATTACAATCTTGCGAAGAAGTCGGCCTAGAATGAAATGCGAAGCACAACTTTGTTGAGTTTTATTACGAATTAATATAATGTCTCAAGTAATAACTTTGCATCAAAAGTTTTATGTGAATACCTGGAAGTTGACTTTCCAAATGAAGATATATGACAACTTGAAACATTAAGTAAAAATAAAAACAAATCTTCGCCAAAACATAGCATTTTACTATTTTTTAATGTTGAGTTAAGAGCTGTTTTAAATAAATTTTAGAAATTAAAGAACATCAAAAAAGCTTTAAAATTTAAATTAACTTCACTGTTGGAGCTGACAGTATTAAAACCGGCTTATTTTCGAATCGCCATGTCGCTCTAGTTAAAGTAGTTGACTTGGAAGCATATTTTACGGAGTTAGATAAAGCCTTGATTTTCTACATCTTTCTACTGCCTCATCTGAACGACAACCATATTATGTATAACACTAGAAAGTGACATATAGAAATACAGAATTTATTAATTACTGCTCAAGTAACATGTCAATGAATAATTATTATGTATAAACATACAATTATTACACTGAATCAGGTATATGATTGTGTAAATCGTAAAATTCACTTATATCATAAAATGCATGCTCTGTAAGCTACTTCTTAATTCATAAAGAGGGGTGCAAGGTGCGTCCCGGACATATATCCGGCACCAATCAATCTGATCTTGCTTCTTTCACTCTCGGTTATTTGACCATGTCGGCTGCAAAATAATACATCTCTTACTACCTTGACGCGTAAAGTTTACACAACATAGTTTGAGAAAATCATAAGGGCTTTGTTTGACACGCTGTATTTGACAGGCAACGTGACAATTATTATTTGGTGTCAATAGTGAGTCGTGAGAATTACATCAGTTGAACACGGACTCGTGACTGTTTATACAAGAGGCTTTGACCACTTAGTTCTCGCAAGCCTTTCTCGGAGCTTCGCATATTCCTTTATCTCTAATCATTGGTATTCAGGTCACTTGACAACTTGTTTATTAATAATTTGCCTCGAACTGAACAACAATACAACCTTAGCCTTATGATTCTACTTATCAAGCTAGATGCGTACCTATCTGATACATGGAATACGGCATAGAATAAAAATAAAGACATTTATTTATGCTTAAGAATATCATATCAAGAATTTTTAAGTGGTTAATCACCTTTAAGGTGTCAAATAATTTATTTAAATTGCTAACGATTTGAGTGTTTCCAAAGCCATTGATTCGTACAGATATCACTACGGTCTAAATGTAGACATGAATATTTTCTTCTTATTTTGAATAATACAGCGATACTGGTGCCCTCATCATAAATTGACAAGTTTATATCTTTACGAACACATTATAAATTTCTTGTTTTTCTACTCTACGTACAGCGCAGTGCCGTAGTAATAGGTGTAGATTAAGTTTCACTTCGGTATATTTGTGTTGCTTTAATTTTATAGTTGGTACAAGGTTTTTCATATCTTTTTTATAAATGAAGGTGGCTATTTAGTTGCTAGGTTCGTTTTAAATGTCATCTTCAATAATCATAAATTGTCGTGTTACAAATTCGTAAGTTCTTTTTAACTCGGCGAAGTACCTCATGATTTTTGTATTGGTTTCTAAAAAAGTACAACAGACTTATAAATACAACTGTTTTTTCACTAGAATTTACTGATTAGTATCAATACTAATGAGTTTGATTTTACTGCAATTTTAGATCTCGCATTATAACTGCAAAGTTCTTTTGTTTTTTGTCAAAACTTCTGATGAGCTTGTAAAAAGATTTAAAATATAATACTAATTGTATGGGAAATACAGGTTCTCATTAAATCACACAATTCACAACACGCTACCGGCGCCGAGGACTAATTGAAAATAGCGAATACTCGGTGCCAAGATTCAGCGTATTAATTAAAACTTAGATTCTCGACTCTCCCGACTTACGCTCAAATACCTACTCCCTCGCGACTATTTGTACTTGTTCCATGCTAGCATAAATTAAACATTAACACTCGGTTTTATGGATTAAATTCCAATGGCCCTTCTCACACTCCGTACAGCCCATTTTGTACCATAAACAAGTGTTCTAAAGTTCACTTTGAAATGAAAATTGATAAGTAAGTATGAATGTGGAATCAAACAAGGAGCGTAGTTAATAATTTATTGATATAAGACATGCGAAGCCCATAAAGTTACCTTTGGCACACGTCTCGGTCTCTTTTAATTTGTAACTCGTTAGCATAAAGCGACCAGCGCGCGGAGTGCGCTCACATTGAGATTTCGACTTTGGGCAGGGGCAAACTCTACGTAGTCGTATTTCACCACTACCAACAATATCAAGAAACTTTGGTTTAATTTATGTCGGCCAATACCATCCATTAATTGTTTAATACAAATTCTAACACGAACAGGAAATTGTATCGAGAAATTAATGACTCAATTAAAATTACTTTTAGGAACCTGAGCTTCGGTGTCGGAGACTTTTCTGAGGTTTAATGGAACAGTGAAGTCATGTTGTACATTATAGAGCTAGCGTCAAAAGTAAACAAATCATTAGGAGGATGAAGTAACAGAGCTTCATTAAGCGAGCAAACACTTATAGCAAGCGTAACAAGCATCTGTGTGTCGAACAATAGTCATAACTGTTGAACAAACACAAGTTATAGCTCTTAGCGCAGGCGTTTGGCCGAAATAGAGGGGGCGGTGCACCGGAGAATGTTAGAAAAACTTATAGAAAATGACAAGACACAGACAAGGACGGAGATAGCACGCCCATAGAGACGAAAAGGATGGATAGAAAACTCGTTCTCCGGCATTCCGTCGCATGGTGGATTTAGGAACGGGGGCATAACGATACGATTAGGTTATGCTGTTTTATTTTCGAGGATAGTATAACTAAGTAATTATGTATCGGTAACTAAGTGAAAAATTATGAGTTTGTTAGAAAACCGCCACTGAGATGTTATTAAGTTTGATTTACAATGTAGAGCAATATTGCAAATTGAATTATTAAATTGGAGGCTTCGCTTCTTGGAACGACCTGCTTCAATGTTTGCTTCCAGGACGGATTGGACTTTGCTTATTTTATATTTCGAACGTCTGAATAATGAAATATCTTTTCCTGTACCTCTACGTCTGCTAACCTTGATATATTAGGTACTGTCTGTCTCATTCCCATGTTTTCTAATATCTTAGGAAATTGGCTATAACATTTGAAATCACATCTCGTAACTTCTCAGGTCTTGCTAAGATAACTTTGACTAGCTACAACATTGATTATAATGTTTTATTCATTGAAATTGATAAGATATTTATGACATCGATCGGTATTATTCACAAGTGTGATCACAAGTTTTAATCTGTTGTTTTAGTTCCAATAAACATATTTATAGGATAACGTATTTGTAGGCTGGTGCGAAGTGGCGGGATATTGCGACTGTTGGAAGGAATTAGACGTGATCTTTGCTCAAAAGTGAGAATATATGGGTGGTTTAAAAAGCATATTAGTAAGATAACAGATAATAAAATTTTAAAAAAAGTTTAAAGTTAGGTTTTTTGCATTAACAACCGGTTCGCAACGATTACCTGTCTATACTCGATGTCCACCACAAAGATATTTTTCGTTTGACTATTTATTACATATTATTGTAGCTAATTGTACGAGCACTTGTAGTACATTGTTATGATAGGTATTCGCAGGAGTGTGGGCTACCAGACTGTCGGGCACTCGCAGCACGCAACACGGTGTCCGGTTGCTTGTCTTGTAACATTACCGGCGTGTAACGAACCTCTCACGACATGTTATGACACGGCAACAAACGCCGACGTCCAAAATAAAGCGCTCGCCTTATATTAATCTACTTCAGTTTTGTGAACAGCAATTATCAGTTTATTTTAAGCCGATGAGTATTAGTGATGTTATAACATTTCCAACCACTAGAGAGCTCGAAATCGTTAAATATGAATACTAACTACTTCGATCCTTGACACTACAGCATAGAACCAGGCGGTAAATAGTTTAAGCTTTGCCCAGCCTTTTACTGCAGTCGAATAAAGTTTAGATGAGACCAGCCCGTAAAAGTAAAAATAATAGGTATATCAAATGATGGAACAGGAAGTCCAAGCTTACGAGTATAAGCACTTGATCTCACATACACAGTGCACGATCAAACCGTGTAACTGCGTATTTAGTACATTAACATAAAAAATACCCATAATAAACTCAATCGATATCCTACAACCCTCGAGCAACAAACACAGTGTTTTTAAATTTTTTAAAGCGATACGTTATAAAAATTCCGAACATGGGCGCGACAATCTCCGATCAGAAAAGTGTCGTAATAATATGGCAATAAGCTATAAAATACTTTGGAGTAAGTTTTCATCCTCTGATACTCATTATGAATAATTCGTCTGCGAAAAGTTTTTCAAAAAACTGTGTACACAACAGGAATTCTTAAGCAGGACCTCCGTTTTTTGCACTCATTAAGCGATTGTATCGCGAAACAGCTCCTAAGCGCATTAGTGTTAGTTTATAAATTAAAATTTTAATACTTTCTGGTTTTACAAAGTCAGCCATTATGAAATGTATTACCTACTTAAAAAAACATTAAGTCTTTCTTGAGGTGTGTCTGGTAGAGCTTTATTCAATACTAACATACAAAAATGTAATACATAATAAACATTGCACATCAAATAGGTAGATATATCTGTTTAGTAAGTAATATAACTTACCACTTATAAGTTACTGAAGAGTCACCAAATAACAAGATTAATTAGATATAGAAGAGAAAGTTAGATTTAAGAATAAAAACATCC
Source organism: Xanthorhoe designata (assembly GCA_963582015.1). Classification (NCBI taxonomy): domain Eukaryota; kingdom Metazoa; phylum Arthropoda; class Insecta; order Lepidoptera; family Geometridae; genus Xanthorhoe; species Xanthorhoe designata. The sequence goes on from OY757039.1 coordinate 9,186,156, forward strand.
AACAATTATAACACAACAGAGAAAGAACACCAGAAGAAAAATTGGCACAATAACTTTCCTGGAATTCTATGTTAAGCATATAATTGCATTATGCAATTCGAGCATTTGGTACAACACGTCTTTTGAAAAATATATATTTGGTATATATAGGTATAAAAAGTTTTTCTAGGAAGCGACAACGTGCGAAGTGATAAAATAGTCGACCGCCGGCAACAGGTCTGTTGCACAGACAATGTGAGTGTTTTTGTGAGCAGTGCCAGCTCCTCGCCTAGATCATTACAATAGCATAAAGTAGCCAGTTATGAAGCTAGCGAACATTCTCAGAACTTACCACACAACCGGTTTAGACGCAGCTTTACGCTTTTTATAGGAAAAGCGTCTTAACTTCAGCAATTTCTAAAATTATCTTAGGAAGTATCAGCAAGGTGACAATGCATATTCGACAATCAAATTTTTAGATCAGCGCCGATGAATACCGTCCTGCTACCTGTATAGGAATTTTAACATAAAAGCCCGATCTCGAATTATCGATACACTGCGAACAACCGATCCATAAAAGTCAGAAAAAGAAAAATGGAATATTGTATAAAATCGTATCGGCTGAGATAAGGGCGGCGACGTCCCTGGCGTGTAGCCCACGGCTGCCACTCGATATTTCATGAAACAGCCGATTTATATTCGCTGCCGCGGTGGAGCAAAACTTTTATGTTCCACGAGCGTAATTACCGGCAAAAAGTGAATACCAGTAGAATATGCAAAAAAAACAAAAGCTCCTGCGAACTAACTTCAGAGGGAAAGTTGGCGTTTAAGACAAATAACTTACTAAATAATATGAAAACACATAAATCAATGAGTTAACAAGCCAGGGCCTGGTATGGCTAATGACAACAAAACTCTCATTTAAAACTTGCTAATAAATAACCTTCTATTAACATTCTCAGTTTCACACCAGCCGCAATTCAACCTGTACTCAAAAATGAGTTAATACAATTTAATATCTTGCGGCAAAAGAAAGTCGCCCATTATATTAAAAGATTCATTCGTAAAGTAAAACTATCTGATAATATGACAAAAACCGCATATTCCTCTAGCCATTAAACTAATCCGGTATATTCATTAGGCAATTCCAATTTTACGATCAGCTATAAGAGTCCACAACATGGATGACGTAAACTGGGATTGTGAAATTATATTACTCGTATTATTTGGATAGCACTCATAAAATATAATCCTTATACACTAATAAGCGCTGATCGAAATATTCAAATAATTCTGAAATTCCTTTGAACAAAACTAATAAAGTTGTTATTATTTCCGGTTTTTTCTATAAGACACTGCAGCCTTGTTAATACAAAGTAGTCTATACCGTCAACGTTTACTTTATAATTATACAAGAGTGTTATTAGTCCTCGTAGTGCATTCAATGCCATATTACATATTTTGACCCAATTTTTTTTTAAAGAGGTTTAGCTTATTAAACTCGTAGAAGCCGAGATTTCAGGCCGCCCAAAGGCCTCCGTCTTGTTTTTATGGCTTTATAGCCGATCGACATTTAAAACTAGGTACATGATATATTCAACTGTTCATGATATGCTCAGCTAGCGGTCACACATCCATTTTATAACTACGACCATCTCCACGTTAACGTTGATACAATTTTAGTACTTATGATGTTGGCATCAATCAAAGTTGCCACAATGTATTTGTAACAGTAAGTATCGCTGCCAAAACGGCATTTATAACTGTATGTGACATGACGATGTAGAGTTTACGAGAACATGTTCGGAATACTCTCATTCAGCTTCCACATGTCAGTTTAAACATTATCTTGTTTAGATCAGAAATGCGTAGTCGTCACTGAGCTAGTCCGAGATGCTTATCCCACATTTCTGGATGAACTTACTTATATTTCTTAATAAATCTTCATTACTAACAGGCGACTCAAAACAGAGGTACCTATTGCCGGCAGTCAGTTAAGTTATTTTCATCTACAAGAACTTATGGAATTTACAAAATAAATATTCTTGGACATTGCACACAGCGCCATCTAGTCCCAAGCTATTTAATGCTTGTGTTATAGCAACCAGATGACTGATTACTACTTATACTTATATACATTATTTTGTATTTATATACCTACATAATTATATATATAAAATACCCAGAATCGAGACAAACATTTGCAGATCATACAAACTTTTGTCCTGCAGCGGGGATCGAACCCGTAACCAAAGAAAGCTATTGATCGTTCAATGTAACTTATATTTTGAGTCGATCTGCACATTCGTAAATGCCCGAGATGTTTCCTGATATTCTTATATACTCGAAGCAGCCTTATCGGTAATAGTTATTATTAAAATAATATTAACATGTGTGATCTCTATTAATGTATTACTAGTAGTTTCAAACCCTAACTTTTAACTTTTCTAATTTTCAGAATAAAAGCACTTCATAAATCCTTTTATCACAAAATCTCCAGTCACAAATGTCTATTTGTATTTTTCTACAAAATTCACCTTCAAGCTACCTATAATATCACTTAATGCCCGAATAGCGAAGTCCAACACCGTTTACGTTTACCAAAGTAATAATAGGCAAAGTTATTTCTCACGTGCTTACATAATGTTTTTGCGCCAGTGAATAAAATTAGCACAAGTCCCCATAAAAAAATATGTAATTATAATTGAAGTAAAGAAGAGCTTCGAACTTGCTTTAGGATTGCCCCGTCCGCCATGAAAGGTGCTACAGAACCTGTTTATATGACAACCAATAACGACTCCAGCATTAATAAGGACACTATAATAAAATAATTGTTTTCTCCCACTTACACTTATTATGGCGTCTATTTATAAGGCAGAAAGCTGGGGCGATAAAATAATACGATAGTAATCTAGCTGACTTTTTTTTCTTGTTTTGGATTCCATTCCACGCACTCACAGAGTTGCTTGAATTTGCACGAGCTAATTTGAAACAGAGACAACCATAATTACCAACAATTCGCCTCGACTATTCTTTCACAAATCTCCTTTTAACGAGACAACGATGGCTCTCTATTTGGTTGTTGTTATGTCCAAGTTCTATAACAGACATCAAAAAGCTTTTTTTACTAACTATCGATATATAGATACGAAATATCACTTTGATTGTAAAGCAATGGTTAAAGTGTTTTAAATTTTTCAAAAAGTAAATTATCAATGTTTATAAAAATGAGTGTTCTACCTACCATAGTAAGTACTATGCAGTATCTTCTTTATTTTCGCCACGGAACCCCATTAGTACCTACACGTTTGTCTTTTATTTCGTGTGTATGACTCAAGCCTTAATACTTATTACTGTGACAGGTATATGGCCTTATCTGCGCCCAGTGTCTGATGGATCGTTGTTAAAAAGCCATTCTTGTTGCTCGTGTTGGTTCTCTAATCGACTGCCCTTTAGTGAAGCCGCAAAGCTTTATTTACGCTCACAACTTAAAGCTGTTTAGTCATATTTTTTCAATCCTTTAACAAGACTGTTAAACTCGACTGGAATACTCTACTTCATATTTTTAATTTAAATAAACATCTCAATCAAATGAGTTGAAATTACGATTTAATTCAGAATAATTAAAGAATTTACAGATCAGAACAAGATTTCAAAGTTGTTTTTTGTTGAATGTGATATGGAATTACACAGCATGTGTAGTTTTTTCCTGTGAAATTCGATACATCCAAATGTTTCGTTAATAACGTAAAGCAAATGTGGAAGTAACAAATAGCTGCTTCTGGCCTCCCACTAAATGTATACCTGCAGCCGACCACAATAGCACACGTCAGATTAAAAGATGAATGATTTGGATTGGCGTCCCACAACGCTCTACCTGAGAACCCGAACCTAATGTTTGATTTAAATACAAATTCGTTTAATTTTTCTCCGAAATGTGAAATTGTGGAGTTTCTTCATTTTATTTAGTAGCTGATATTTGAACCAACCAAATATGTAAATATATATATATATAATATAATATAAAGTTATATTTTATACATAAGTAATAGTTTTTGTAAATTATGACATAATTCAAATAATCTTTATTCTAAATTGTTAACGTAGCAATTGTGACTAACGTCAACATAATATTGGGATTCACTAATCAAATTAAATAACTTTTAATGCCTGTAGTTAAATTATGGCTTAATATTGATCGAAAGTTCGTCAATGCCGTAGCTAATTACAGAACAGCGTTTGCTGTAGCTGGATATTAAACCGAGTGTCGGATATCCGACGAGCTAGGTGTACGTACACTCATCTCAATATTTTTTAGCACACTAGATTTTTGCAAGGAAATGTAAAAAATAAATATCCTAGGACATTTCACACAGCGTAGTCTATTCCCAAGCTAAGCAACTTAATGCTTGTGTTATGGTAACCGAATGACTGATATACTACTTTTATATTTTTTTCGTATAATCATTTGTATTATACATAGAAAACACCCACACTCGATACAAATATTCGCAGATCATACAAACATTTGTCCCAAAACGGTGATTGAACCTGCTACCTCCTGCATCTCATGCTAGATCTCGCTCACTGCGCCACAGAGGTCGGCAGTTACTACTTATACATAGTATATCAGTTATGTTGTTGCCATATAACACAAAATGCTTACTTTGGGGCTAGACGATGCTGTGTAAAAGTCTAGCAGTATTTCATATTATTAATAATTTTAAGTACATCATAATTTCAAGCCCGAAACAAAATAAACCTGTTCATTTATTATATGCCCAAGACGCGATAAACATTATCTCTGATCTTTAAAAAACTAAGGATCCTTTGAAGATGTCAAGGGGGAATAAAAAAAAACTTTTCCTTTGACATTTTACACAGCGTCATCTAGTTCCATGCTATGCAACTTAATGCTTATGTCATGGTTACCAGATGACTGATAAACAACTTATATACATTTTTGTAAATAAATAACGTAATCAATATGGAAAAACATCCAGCACCGTTGCCCATATTACAAAGCTAACTGGTTTTTTCCAGATGTTTTCCATCTTCATTTACAGCCGGTCTCAATAACATATCTTTGGTTTTGCTTAATTTCGTAAGCTATTTGAAACTTAATTAAACTTAGTTTAGAAGAAAATTTCATGTCTAACTACAGTATGAAAGGTCACAGATAGGTTATTGATACCGGCCGTTAGTTCTTGTTATGGTGCATTTAAATTTTACAAAATAGAAGGTTTTTTTTTATTGATATTTGTTGTTCTCAAAGTTTGTAAATAGTTCATGAAACGAACAAAAGCTCAAATCTCCAATAGTTTACGCTTAGTTCTCAGAGATAAACGCCTTGAGCTGAGTGTACCTCGCACCGAACAATGCACGCTAATAATAAGTCGGTTGTATTTATGACCATACGTGCCCTCCGACGGACGAGCTAACCTATTGTGCCTCAGACCTCCTATGATTATTTCGCTTCTCGCACTTTTCCACAAATCCCATTTTAACTTTAGCTTTTATAGCCATAGGGCCGTTCTCACCGAGACCTGTTAACTGAGTCGCTCAGATAAAAGATTTTATGAAGTCTGACAAGGGCTTACCTTCGGTCATAAGATCTTAGCGCCACATTAGCTATACTGGTCTCTCTGTATTCAACTTACGGATGATCGCATGGCTATAACTGCTATAACATTGATTTGATATTGCTACTCAAATCGTTGAAGGAAGACATCGGAGGAAACCAGTTGGTATTCTAATATACTTGCATCCTGCCACATAGGAATGCTGAGAAGTGCCAAATGTAATAATTAATCTAAACGCATACCATGGCAACGTAAAGTCTCTGTATCGTTGTCAAAGAGAAAATTGGTGTCAGTGGGTACCATTATTCATTCTTTATCATTATGTGAAAGCGTTCTTTGTCTTCTCATATTGAGACTAAATTATGTGTACACAAGCATATACACAACTGAATACTTTTAAAAGCACCAAACTTCATAAACTCTCTTGATACAATTAACTGTTTTAACTATACAACAAACATTATTATTCAGAGATGAGAGATAACGCAAATTACTTCGGAATTTTATAGGAATCTGTAAAAAACGTTGTTAACCAACATTGCTAATTTCTGCAAAATGTGTTGGGACATGCCTCTGAATACCTTCTTAGATTGCTTCAAAAGGATCTTAAAAGTTTAACGATATGACATAATTTCTACTTCATCTCAGGGTCATACAATCGTGATCATTTTCGTTTCGATTTCATTCCATTACTTGTTTTAAGTAAATTTTCAGAAAACAACAAACGTTTGCAGGTTATGCAAATTCACATACCTTTATATACATTCATTGATAATGTGATTACATAATCAGGAGTAATAAATAAAGGCAATGATTTCATTGTGCCCCAGAATAGTTTTGGTTACAAAAGCTCACTAGACTAGACCTACGCTGTGACCTAAATACGTGAGCGCCTGCGCACCCGGCGCCCGCCAATCACAGCACGCCATTCAAATCACAAGCCGGCGCCGGTACTCGTATCTATAAATCCATGCATACCATAAATAATGCTTAACCCAGCTATTAAATAATATTAGCAAATGCCCTTTAAGTTATGTTTTAATGACTCCTATTACTCTAACATTATAATAACAACAACCAATTGTTTAGGGTCACCAGAGACGATCGACGTGACCTTGAAAATATTTTTTTTAGTTTCAAAATTTCAAAATGTTGTGTAAATATATTAATAAGTATGCCACTATTACAGCATAAAATAAAAAAATGTGTACAAGTATGTAGTAGGTACAACAAAGGAGCATTCAAATTCAAGTTTATTTCGTACATAATAAAATCGTTGGTATATGTAAAATATTCTGGACTACTGACAAGCTCAAATAAACTACTAAATGGTAGGTGTTGAAATACTTGGCAACCCTAAAGCTCCACGGCGCCTAATACGAGGTAGGTACCTTCGAAAATTGATTCACTGTCAATGTAAGTATTGGAACTATTATGATTATGAGGAATAAACACTAAACCGGTTCAATAAATTTAGCAAAATGTATAATGACTACATTTGTATGAGCCTTGGAATTATACGTTTTAATCAAATTAATGATACACCACTTTTTCAATTTGTTAATTGGATTTGACAGTTCAAAATGAACGTGAACACCGTTCCAGGCAATTGATAATTGTATTATTAATATTATTAATAGGTATGTACGCACATACATACGAAGTCAAAATACAATTTCTTGAAAAAATATTTATCAAGTTCTTTAGCTATTAGAAGTGTTTTTTTAAGAAGAATCAGAAATATAAATGCGACTCGTGAGTTTTCTTGCTCACAAATATTTGTAAAACAAAAATAAATAATATATGCCAATACATATTTGTTACTCCGGTAGTAAATAAGGAAACCTTCAAAGGGTTCTGCAAAAAGGCCGCGATAATATTTTTTTAGTTATGAATAAGTCTGGTTTTATTATTAAAGGTTTCTCAAGGCATATTTAAAAGCTAAAAAGCACCACGTTGCCACTTAGCGAACAAAAAAGTAATTTATGTCATGTGTCGGTTTTTTCCCATAGTGCCTAGCAGGCACTAAAGTTTAACGGCCATGGTGAAGATTTGACTGAGATAAAAAAAACATGAGTCATTTGCTATTCGTCATAGTGTAGCTCTACATTATGTTCTATATATATTATTTAGTGACATCAAGCTTTCTTTATTAATTTTGTATTCTTTAGAAATTATCTAGGTACTTACAAGACATCACAGCAATATCTAGAAACATATTTTAAACTACTTATATGCTAATTTAACTTTAAAACAAACAAAATATAATAAACAAATCATAAAAGATGATTATCATGACGGTGTTATCTGAAAATATGAATAGATCATAAAAATCTACTGACGACTGATTAATAAAAGTCTGCCCGCGATCATGGTTAATTATTTTAGCCGCAATTTCGCGATGTAAATAAGGTAAATAACGCGATAAAATCATGTGCATTTTTAGATTATAAAAGTTTTAAATACTTCTCGTTTTCTCAAATAAGCAACAGTTTCAACGATACTTTAAAACATTTTCTATTTTTTTAGATTTTGCAGTGGCACTGATTATGTTGTAACACTGACTAGTTAAATTATTGCTAAATCCGAAAGCTCTTATTTCGTTCACTTCGAAAAATTTGAGTAGAGATTAGGATAGAATGGATCAAGACTATTTTTGCTTCAGACTAAAACTACCCGCAAAGATGAAAACAAGGTTAGAAGTACCTTTTTCTTAAAATGTTATTTTCAGTGCTATGCTATTATTGGTCTTCAGCATGAAAGTAATAATAGCTTTCGGTTTTAATCATAGTTTAGCTAGTCAGTGTTACAACAGAATCATCGCCAATGAATGCTACATTCTGTTTATCCGAAGAAAGCTGATCAATAAATGCACTGCGTTCACATATGAATAAATTTATTTATGACTCTAAGTCGTATGTAAAGAAACTGCTGAACGAAAGAGCCTTAAGGTGCGTGTATGCGTGAAACTCATACAGTCGAATTTCCCGCATACAGGAACCTTACCTACATTTTTTAATCACAAGAACAACGCGTTTAGTTCGCAAGTATCTATGTAATAACAAAGTTTCAGTACTTACTTCAAATCAACAATCGAATACCACGTCTTCATAAATCACAAATTTAGCAAGGGTATGCGAACAAATCATTTTCTTGTCTCTCAATGGGAACTTACGTGTCCCTATAATATAAAGTAATTTATAATACAACGAAGACTAAAACATCAATAAGTTATATTTATTCAATTAACCTTGTACCTATGTATCGTTTCTTTATACACGGTAAATTAGGACTCGTAGTATTCATTGTGTCCTCATAAAAAACCAGGTGGTAAAACGCATAAAAAATATTTTTCACAAAAACATTATTTCTTAAATTTAATTCGACAGGCTACGTAAAAATCCAATTTAGTACTAAACATAAATCATATCATGGTTCAAATGAGCTTAAGGTTGAAGAATGAGCCTTTTAAAAGCATTTCCTCAGCCGCGGCAAAGTGAAGATAGCAACAACCTTCCGACGACGTGTTGCCAACACCATAAATACCTCTATCTACTTTGCTTTTGTTTCTGAGATAAATCGAGTCGTTTGACCAGAACATCGTTGCCAGATTGAAATATTCTATGTTCCAAGGCGTTTCCACTTTGTCTACGACTTGTTTTCAAATCTGTACTGGGTCTTGCGAATCTACTTTAGCATTATATATAATGTAACAACCGTTATGTCATTAATGCTATAAAATATGAACTGCCGTTGTTTTACAAAACACTTAAGAGTAAAAGCATTAAAGACCCTTGTCAAACAAATATTTGTCCAAGTGCAACTTTACAAGCACATTATTTTTTTAATAGCCTATGAAGTTATTAAAATATTTGTTTTATAAATTACTTTAATTCCACGCGCGCTCACGTATAATATAAATAAACAGACCTCGGGCAGATAAGATGTATTCATCTACTGGGTGGGTATCCGATGCGTTGTGGGCAAGGTTACAAAATAATCCTACAGCAACATTACAATCTCTCGCTAATAAAAATAGAAAATTTAATCCCACCGCGAGCCAATGACAAAACCTTACTCGATCCGGAAACACATTCTTAGGTCACATAATATACGAGTGTCGCTTAAGCAAAACTAACTTCGATATTTCAAGCCACAGCTAAGTTATTGGCTGTTATTAATAATGCACCTTTCTTAACTTAATCTGACTTGAAAGGCATTGAGACGCACGTCGTGTAGGCAATGTATTGTTCAAACAACAAATAGAATACTTTAAGAGTCTGTATGAGATACCTAAGAGCCTATACACGCGACGTTTTTCGAACGAGCAGTCACTGCGCGTTTTTGTGTAGCGCGGCACCTGCTAGTTAGCAGCATGGGTCACAGACTCACAGCTTTCCGATTTTTTGTTCGTCGCGCGTTTGTATTGCGTTTGTATTGATACGAACGCGCGCTTGCAGCGTTTTAGTTATTCATTTGCGTTTGTATCGATACATATGCGCCGCAAAAACACACTGTGTGCATAGGCTCTAAGTACTACGCTCAGGAGCAATATATTATACTGTCAATAAGAAGAGGTAAAACGTGATCGCACGCTTAAATAATTTTGTTTTTATTTCCTCAATACTCATGGGAGGTTTCTGGATTCGAAGTTTATATATTTCAATATTGTTGGTTGATATTTAATGGAGTACCAAAATATGTCACGTTATATTGACAAAATACATCGGTTTTTATACTTTTTATTTGAATAGATATCCTTTAAAATAAATATGTATTTGTATCGGGTGCATGGATTCTATAAGTACCTTATTTGAATTGGATATGGAAAGCATAGCTACAACGCGCGTAGGCGTGTTCTAACGCCTACTTTTACAAATTTAAATGTTTGTTCATTAACAAAATAATTGAATAAATAAACCAACAAAAAGATTTCTATTAACTTTTGACATCACGAATGTTGACGCTTTACTTTTGGTGTAAGTACCTAATGTAATTATTGTTTATTTTTTTTATAAATTGTTAATTGGCTATAACTACATATTTCGCTAAGGCGGCGGTACAGAGTTTGTGTGTCGCTGTGTATTATTCCTGTAAATATTTTACTAATAAAAATGTCAATCCATGTAAAACGTTCTTTGAACACGTCGGATCTTACTGCTGGCCCTGCAGTGCTGGGTAAATCCTAGCATTTCTTCCTCCCAGATTATGAGACAACTTGACGCATTGTGAACCCACTTTGTGGTTGTTTTAGCTCGGTCCATCCCGCATAAGGCACACGTGTCCAGCCCAGCCCTGTCACACTAAAATTTGGCACCTTTGTGGTTGACATCAACAATTTTTTAAACTGACCTCAAAATAAGAGGAGGTTCTATGTTGCACTGTATGTATTTTTCGTTTGTGTTTTGAAGTCTATGTATGGCATTTGTTATACAGACTGTTGATTAAAATCGGGTATTAATTAAGTATTCATTTCATAGTTCTGGAAGACCTCAAGTTTGGATTGGAAAAATTTCAAGACCAAGTTTTGCGCACTGGTAGTGAGAATGGTTCGAAATAATGTGTCCATGAGTTGTTGTTTGAGAAGGAAAGATTATCTTTCATTTAGGCATTTATGACTTAATAGCTCTTCCGGCGTGATTTATATCTCCTGTCTCGCCTGGAAGGAAACTATCTTACTAAGGTAAATGTACTCATTATAGGAATGAGGCTTATTGCATATTAAAACCTTATTCCTAATACCTTTTGTACCTACTTTATTTTATTTTTGTCATATTTAAGTCGATATAATATGTATTTTTTATTATTTACAGAAACTAAACTACTACATATTTACATAACTGTACAACATACTATTAGAACCAGTTGCGCCACCTAAGGATCGTTACAAACGATCTATAGGTAGCTCAACTGATCCAAACCAGACGGATAATATGCAGGTACCAACTGGAAAAAGCCTCAGGAAACTTGCAGAATAAGCACTACATAATATGAATAGTTTTGGGAGATATTAATAGAATGTTTGTCGTTTCTACATTCGATATTATTTATAAATCATTAAAGCATCGGGTTATGTACTCAACGGCACTCGAGTCAATCGTTACTCGTTAGCCGTGGTCGACGTGGTCGTGCCTCGAACTTAACTTCTAAAGAATCGAAGTATCTCTTGAAAATTAACGCTGTGTCATTGCTCCAAGTAAATAGAACAAGGAATGCTTAGAGTTTTGTTTCATTTATTAAAACATAAAATAAATAAAAGTTTTAGTTTGAGGATGAGTGCTTCAAGGTTTAAAAACAGAGATGGTGCCATTTCTGAAATGTCTATACTTATAATTATTAAACTGTTAGAAAGTTTAGGGTGGTGTGACGTTAATCGTGGTAAATGGCTGAACACGTTTGAAAGATGTTATTATTATGCACACACAGCTTACGCTTCATAAAGCTTTTTTGTTTTGTTTTAAATTATTAATAAGATATGAATAAAATTATCCATATCGTAATGTAGAACGTTTACATAAGTTGACAATAGCTTTATTAAACAACTAGCTGCGCCCCGCGGTGTTACCTGCGGTAAATAGTTCCTGTTCTAGTGGGAATGCCGGGATAATAATTTCGTGAGAATAGAGCAATTTCTCGAGGTGCATTTCTGTGCCTAGCTCCAAAGATCCTCATCAGATCCTCAAAAAATTTATGGGACCACCCTTGGAATAATATATCTTCTTTCCAACAAAAAAAATCATCAAAATAGGTTCTTAAACGACAAAATTATTCGCAAAAATAAATAAATAATATATAAATTTATATATAATTCTATTATTTTTATACATTATATTTTAAATTTAGAAACCTCCTTTTTTTGAAGTCTGTAAAAAAATGGAATGAAAATACGTGATCATTATACCTATTTCCATTCATTTAATTTTTGTTTTTTCATATGATTACTTTTAGTGAGCTAGTAGTGGCAATTCGGAGTGTCGCAAAAGCTAAACTAAACTAACTAAAATTAGTGCCATCCTTTAATTTCCATCGCTATGAAAAGGACGGCAACATTTTTAGTTAGTAAAGTTTAGCTTTTGCGATACTCCGAATTGCCACTAGTGTGTAAGTCTACTCCATTCCGTTCGATGTGCTTATAGAAACACGAACGATTGAGTGGCCATAGGCTGGCGTGTGGGCCGTGGAGGACTATTGAGCATTTTCTTTTTCTCTCCGTACCTACGCGCTTCGACCAGCCGGTGCCGGCATTGTCCCTTACACTCAAATAACCTGCATTTACTGCGTACGGTACGTACGAATAAAATGACATACGGCCAATGCCGCTAGCTTAGACCTCATGATTTATACCGTGAGTTGTGCCTCGACTCTCGAATTGATAATTTAATAAAAAAATATTTCTGGAATGTAGTAATTTAAACTATCGAACACAAATGGAATATTGAACATTTTAAAGATGCTTTTGATTATTTTAAACTGACACAAAACGATGGTAAATGTGAAATAGAATTAAAACATATGATTCACGACTGTATTTCCAAGGTGCGGTAGACATAATCTTTCAGATCAAGGTAATCATGTTTCTTTAAATACTTTTGTACTTGTTTGATTCGAGATTCTAATATCTTATTTGATGTGTGATGTATGGTATTTAAGCTTTGTCTCTCGGTCTATAAACCAGCTAGATGAGTCTATAAAAATCACGTATCCTTGACGCAGCGCGATAGTCCCTATCTGAACTATTACTCAGGGGGACATTCGACGAATAAAGCGCAACCTTATCTCCGCCTCGGCCATTGTCGTAAAACCTAAAAGCGTTTATTAATAAAATATCTATATCACCATTTATACTGCATATGGTTTAGCGCGAATTGCCTAGCAGTTATAGCACTAAGCCGAGCTATTCGACAATAGAGTATTTATTATGTACTTACCTTTCCTGAGAGCTAATTTACAATTTTATAATATCTATATTTAAATATACTGGTCAAGTTAACAGCTTAAGGAAAGTTGAATGACCTCTCTAATCACTATAGTTTAATGTGAGTGTGGTAAACTGGTTGACACAATATCTAAGGACATCCCTATAGCTTCTGAAATGTGATAGAGAACTTACTACTAACTAAATTATCAAAAACAAATGATTTTTTACAACATATTTTTGTAGACCGTTTAGTTAGAAGGACAGGACAGCATCAAGTAGAACATGGGTATCACTAAGAAGCAAATAATAAAAGCTTAATTGTTTAACAAAAATTCAAGTACTATAATTAAATTAATTGCATGATAGTAATTACCTGTCTAGAAAAGATTAAGAGAGCTGTAGACATTCAAGCTAACTTCGTAAGCTTCGATAAAATCAATTTTGTACTTTACTGTTGGATGTCATAATAAATACTGCTATATAGCTTTTCATTTTAAACTTTATTATGAATTAACTACCTTAGTACTAATAAAAAATAATAAAATAAAATAAGCCTTTATTTCTACTACCTTAACCAAATATTATATAAAACTAAACTAAACACTAACATAATCTTAATATGAAATACACTTAATACCTATGTTTTACTAATGTTACTAAATCGATATGCCAGTAGTAGTCGCCTCTTTGGCGTAGGCCTCCCCCATTTCCTTCCACATTTCTCTGTTTCTGGCCTTGGACATCCAGTTGGGTCCTGCTTTCTGAGTGAAAATATCTGCCCACCTTTTTTCTGGTCGACCTCTCCCTCGTGTTTCATTTCTTGGTAACCACTCTGTTAGTCGTTTTGCCCATCTGTTGTCCATTCTGCATACATGTCCAGCCCATTTCCATTTTAAAGATCTTATTATTTTTACTACATCGGTTAGCTTTGTCTTTTTCCTGATTATTTCATTTTTTATTTTATCTATTTGTCTAAGTCCTAACATGCTTCTCTCCATTTTTCTTTGACAAATGGCTAATTTGCTTTCATCTTCCTTCTTTAACGACCAACTTTGGCACCCATAAGTCAAGGCAGGAAGTACAGTTATTTCATAGAGTTTTTTCTTTATACTTATATTTATCTGTTTATTTTTCATAACTTCTTTTAAACTCCAATATTTCTTCCACGCAATAGCTATTCTTCGGTTGACTTCATTGCTTGTGCACTTTTCAAAAGAAACCATTACTATGTACCACCTTAGTACTATGTACCCGAAAATAGATCTTACCCACTCTCATTTTAGTTCAATATTGATTGGCAAAACTTATGGTATGATGTTATTACCTTTTCCATGTTACGTGGACAGTATTTATTTTTGTGTGAGTCCAAATTCTTGTTAGAATCGAGTGGCGAGGAGGAACTGGTTTTAAATGTAGGTATCTGATATAATATGTAGACAGTAACGCCCCCGAGGTGATCACTGCTCTTCTAAACTATTCCAATATCACCCAACGTCTCATATTACAACATTAATTAGCTGGTATCTTCATTAATTGGATGAGTAAAATATGCCTTCATCTTACTCTGACAAATTTTTGAATGTTTATTATAAGGAAGCAGACAAACACCGACGCTTAATAAGCTTTAATATAGAGCTGTCTTTACTCATATTAAACACAACAAATGATACCTTTCAAGAGATAAAATTTATTTACAGAAACTAAACTACTACATTACTGTACAATATTGTACATAACTGTACAAAATACAATTAGAAACAGTTGAGCCACCTAAGGATCGTTACAAACGATCTATATAGGTAGCTCAACTGATCCAAACCACTGCCAGACGGATGCGTGCCCAAGACACTGGCAATAGTTCTATTTATGTTGGATTCCTATCTGAGTGTTTTGGAGCGCAAGTGATTAAAGGTAGTTTATAAATAGTTTCATACACATCGTACACGCTGGTATGTCAGTAACCCTTTACGTCAATCAGTATTCAGAGCCCATGCAGCAGTGAGAAGGAATTAAGGGCAACATCATGTGATCCGACGGAGAACAATAGAGACGAAAGCGCGCAAAAACCGGCGGACGACGCGTACCAGCGCAGCCGACCGACGTCGGGGGTATTAATTAGTTAATACGGTGACAATGCGTTCAGAAAAAAATGTTTTTTTAATCAAACAACACAACTAAACAAATCAAATAAGTTAATTAACGAGAAAATAAGGATATTAAGTACAAATGCAATGCAGACCCTACTTTGCGCATTTAGCGAGCAATCTTTTTACATAGGATTTTTTTTTCGGGGGTTCGTTGTCCAGAAAATTAGTGGTAATCATGGTTGTCCTAATTAAAGAAAAAGTGTCGTCATTTCGGAGCGCCAGAAAAGGATGTCCGAATTACTCGTGCATTGGTTGTGTGAAACTCAAAAAACCGTTTAAAAATCACTCGCTCCGCCCATAGTCCGCCCAGCGTCGCTTGCGCACTTATGATTTATCGCTACGTGGACAACCCGCCTCCCGCACTAACTACCAAGCTTCTGTCTGCTAATTTATATACACACATTGACCTCTCAATACGTAAATCGCATTCTCCTTTCTACAATCGGAAGCTCCTCGACGGCGAGCTTTAATCGAGTTGGCCACGGCTTATTCGTATTAATCGTTTAACTGCGATTTACGTGCTCTACAACTTTTTACCTCCTTCAATTTGGAGCCTATTATATCTCGGAGAATCTTAATTTATTTAATGAATGACTGAATTTCCTACAAGGAAAGAAAAAGCAACCGGACGAGTTGGAATTCGGTGCGCATGAGCTTTGTATTGATATTTCGATTAAATTCGATTAATCGGTAGCTATTTCCGCCAAGACTAGATCAAGATAACGTGACTATAACTATAGGTTATTGTTTGGAATATAATCGAAGTAAGATCGCGATGTAGTTCTTTCTAGACAACAGGTAGGGACGGTTGAGTGTGCGCGTACGTGCGAAGTAACAATACATTATTACCTGTGCTTGTTCGTTATTAGTGATTCAGTAACAGGTCACGCATCAAGGACGTGGATTGAACGTATTCAGAATACTTTGGCAGTGGCAGTGGCCGTTCTCACGCTGTTGGCATTCTCAGTAGATAACGCGTTTGCATAATATTGTGATATTTTAAAATCTCCCTTTAAATACGTTTACTGATTTGAGACTCACTTCTAGACGGTGCTGAATATTTTATTCAGTAAAATAAAGTAAAAAACTCGATGTTTTTCTATCTTTAATATGTACCTATGTATTTACAAAAAATAATGTATCTAAGTAGTATCAGTCATCTGGTTACCATAACACAAGTATTCAATTGCTTAACTTGGGACTAGATGACGCCGTGTAAAATGTGGATAATATTTATTTATTTTGTTGTATATTTTGTAAAGTATGAAATCTCTGCACTGAAATGATGAGATTCCATACCAAATACGTTTGTAAATGAGTCATAGTTAAAGCTCAGTGCTTACGCATGCAAACGATCTAGTCTAACCATAAAGACTGATAAGCCGCTATAAATCTCTTCGCTAAATTGATAATTAATCGAATCTTGCTTATATTTAATGGAATATTTCTTTGCATCTTTTAAAAACCTTCTATCATAAGATATCTGAGACTTACAAAAATAAAGTGCTAATTATGAAGTGGGATACTTATTATAATATAAAATTTACGAATCTAGCTGTGGTACATACCTTCGTGGAATCCTGGTGTGGGGTCAAAACTAATATGTATTGGCTATTGATAGTTTATTTATTTATTTAATTACTACCATAGCAACATCGTCCATAGGTAAATTAAATATTGGAAATAGCAAAATAACTGTAGTTAGGGTCATAATATTTATAGATCTTGTTCAAATTATCTAGACAAATAGGCACGCAGGAATATAAAATCTTGAACATAAAATAACACAGGCACCGCGTATTGACCAAGAAAGGACCAAGGGCACGGACATACCTGAGTAAACTTAATACAACATGCGTAAAAACGAGTTAACCACTATTCTAGTTTAATTAGTTACTGCTAAGCTCTCAGTTTATCAAATCTCAAACGAACGTTTTAACGGCAGATTAACCTAAAGCTCTTATTACCATATTTACCATATTACCATAGATATCTATGGTTGAAAGATATAAAATTATATCATTCTATTGTACAAATAACGTTGAAAGTGAAATCATGCGCAAAAATGCTTATGTATTAATATCATACGAGTATTACCTTCTTTATAAATGAAACTTAGATATTTATAACTAAATTGTGTATTCGTTATGACTTGTGTGTGTCAATAGGTATGGATCTGATGTTTACCGTCATATAAAATAAGTTTATGGGGATGAGGTTAGCACTAGAAGTCTCAGAAAAGAAAAGAAGAAGCTATTTTGCAAGATAATAAAAAAAACAAAATATCTATTCACTAAAAGGTTATGTTATGAAAGAAAGGAAGAAAAAATCATTTATTTTGGTAGGACCTCAAGGAACACTTCAACTTTATATTACATGCAAGGTGATTCTATTGCCTGTAAAATAAAATGATAGACTGTGTAAAAAATGTTATGAGAGTAAGGCGAAAGATGTGTGTTAAAATATGGAACGTATACTTGTAATACATAAGTTATTTATAATCTGAGGTAGTTTAATTATGCACCAAATGACTTGTAAATATACAATTTACTTCGATTTCGCGACAAGTTAGAAAATACCTACCCCTGTTGTTGTAAAGGAAAGACAGTCAAATACTCTCATTATCTTCTATGATTATAAATCTCTTATTTATACGCCTATAGAGTTTCTTTTCTGAAAAAACTCGATGGTTATTTTAATCATCAGTTTATGGTGAACTTGGAAGTTAGCTGTATCTTGGGAGGCAGTTTTTTCGAGTAGCTGGGTAGCTGACTGGAATGCGACGTGAATCTTCAGAAGGTCTAATACAAGCTCTAATTGCGGTAAATAACATAAAAAGCATGTTAGTAATGGAAATAATGAATCCGCCGATAAGACCGTACATAATCCTATGATAAAATTTCTAATTATGAGTGTAATTAAAATTTACCAGAAGTCTATCACAAAGAGATTCAAAACTCGCTGTTTGAATATCTACGTGATATACTTCTGTAAAAAAGTAAACAAGGTATTCAAAATAGTAAACAAAAAAAAAATAATGAAAAAAGTACCTAAATAGCCCCGAAGTTCAACAAGTTTATAAGGTGTTGGCGCAATAGAGGATTTTATTTATGTTTACCTATAGTTATGTCTTTTCGTTTCTCATCACTTAGGGCTAGATGAGATCTAGTCAGATATCTGTTTATTTTTTAATAAAAAACTTTCATAATTCTTTAAAAACTCAAAACGACGATTCTAGGTGCAATGGTAAAAGTTAAAGTTTCTCAGGGCTTGCATATGAAATTAAATTAATTAGATAGAGATATGAATACGCGAAGATCTTACCGTTGGTGTAACAGTTTACTTTTGAATAGTTTACGTAAATACCTAACATTACAATGACCTCCATGACCCATGAATAAACATCTACTAAAGTTATTTTTAATGCGAGTACCTATAGTACCTTTATATAACTTATATTGAGTGAGAGTTTTGATAAATTTTGAAAAAGATATTGAATAATAAAATTGAACAAAATTCTGGGCAAATTACTAATAAAACAATCATAACATTACAGATCTATAAATGTAATATTTAATCAGAAATACAAATAAACAATAAAACATTAACCATTTTATGAATTCAATTTACGGTCTATGGGTGTTTTAGTATGAACGTATAAAGTAGTCAAGAGTTATCTACAAATAGGAAAGTGGTATGTGAATCAATATAAATAAATTGCCCAATAGAATTGCCTAAGGTACAGAGATCAGATACTATAATTTAACACGCAATGCATCAATTAAATGGGATTTGAACGTTTTCATTATTGCAATGACTGAATGACCAAATTAAATGTATTTGGTATCAGTAGAATTTTATGGTTTTATTAAATGAAATACGTTTATTCTAAGAAAATATTAAGCAAACGTAACGCGTTCACTGCCCATGACGTACGTCGTCTTGATACGAGTACTTGGCCTAGCTGCCCTGCCCTCTGGTCAGCACCGTGGTTTTGAGCCGGGAATGGGATAAAGCCACGTAAGGTTTTTAGGTATAGGCCTTATGACTTTACGTTATAGATTAACCCATTCGCTGCCTCAGATCTACGGTGCTCTTAATTTTTTTTTTAAATCCATGAACAATAAAATAAAGTAGATGTAAGTACTCATATCTTTAAGAAAGAAAACATCAAAACGTGTTGCCAAAAGGTTATTAGAAAAATCTCTATAAATAAGTACAAGCTTATTGGCCAACTCTGTAAATTATTTGTAACATTACTTATCTTCAAATGGGTTTGTCATGTCTATTGAGTCATAGTTATCTAATACGTATCTGATCACAAAAGGCATTAAAATCGAACTCAAAGCAATTGATTTAAGACTTCGTCTGCCTAATAGGACAAAAGGTGGTCATGCATTCTTACTGTATCGTAATAGCGCTGTCGTTATAAATCAGAGAAAGATATTGATCGTAAATAAAGTTGCAATTTATGACAAAACTGAGTTCTTGCCGCTTTAGGAACGGAAAACGGGCTAGATGTGAAACTAAAATGAAAACGAGCTTGGGATTGTATGTACCCTCAATTTCTCATGATATGATTCATAACATAACTATCTACAGATTTAATGAGCATAATTTGAAAGTGATTTTATATAAAAAATATACAAACGTAAACCAAGTTTGCTTCTTGAGGGTTCTGTATTAGATTTCATACTTTGCCTAGCATCAATATTGAAATAAAATATTAGGCAAATCGTGCCTACGAAGATCTCCACCCTCTGCTCATTTTAAAGGCAAAACAAAGACTCTTAATTTACTTAGTTTATTTTTGACACTTTTAATGATGAAATAATGGATTAACCATAATTATTTTTACTATCAAGGTACCTACTAAGTTAATTGATTTTTATCTACGGTATAAATTTCACCTTTTCAACTAACGACGTTCTCGAGAATAAAGTTCTTGGCAGAAATATATCTTTAAAGATCCAAAATGTTACAGATTAAAAATTGCAATGTAACTCATTTTTTAATTCTATCGGGACCGTATTGAAATCATTTCATCTCGATGTTTCGGATGACAACTTTTTTCGGATATTACAGTCACCGCGGTAACGACTCGATTCACAGGTAAATGTATCGTCATCCAAAACGTCGAAAATATAATGACGCCATTCAATTTCGATAACATTTTATTTTCAAGTAAAAACTCGAAAGTTAAAAATAATGACAGTTATTAGAAAAATCTAAAACGACAAAAAGCAGATGCCTTTCTATACAATATTTATTTCATTTATAACAAAACAGCAGCGTTAGGCCAGCGTGTTACTGCCTATACATGGTAAATGGCCTTTGATCCTTGATAGATGGATACGCTTGTAAAGTAAACAGTATGATAATGTTGCAACAAATGACCTGGGATCGCAATATTAGGCTCTGAGCAAGTTAATTAAGTTATACAGCTCTTTAGAAAATTAATGAGCAGAATTTTTATTTTAAGTTTTTATTATATACCTACCTATAATTAAACCAAAATGTTTTTAAAACGAAACACCAAAGTCAAAGAAACTATATTTTTACAAAAAGCATCTAATATTTTTCTACAGAAATACAGAAGCAAGTTCAAAATAAACCACCAACCAACGGTGCGCGAGATCTCGTTCTGGGTGAACTACAAACATTATTATTATGTTTTACATAGCCTTGGGACTTAATAACCTCGTAATCCTTTTACAGAATTCTCAGAGTGAGAAAGAATAAGGAAGATTTTTGTATGTTGAAGGATGACTGATATGAAGTTATGACAAGATAAATCGAATGTCACTAGTAAAGGACGAATTTCTCGACGTATTAAACATGCATTGAAGTATTTATTAAAACAAGACTATAAATATAAGTCTGACGCGCTCTTCCAGCTGTTCAATTACTTGCCACAACTATAGTTTAATGCTCGTGTCTTTGTTCGTGTCATGTAATTTGCACAAAGTATCATTCTCAATCATCCTTATAAAGAAGACTAAACATAGTCCTTGTAGCCAGCTTAAAAGTAAAGACCTAACCAAAATGAAAAATAGGTAAAAGACTTAGAGCTACCTGTATTTGTACTGTTATTAAAGTTTAAGCTTGTATCTATAGTTTTAGCTCGGTTTACACAAGGACTAACTATAGTCTTTTTTTGCAGCTTATGTTCATATCTAAAGCTTTTTGTTCATATTTAGTCTGAACTGCGTACCGTACGTAACCAATCTATGGCCGGGCTACAAACCAAGAAAGGGAAAACTTTGTCTCACTAAATTCCGTTAGAAATATTACAGACTAAAAAATATTGTAGTTGCTCATAGAAGCTCGTGACATAGCTTGCTAAGACGTTCTTGATAGATCTTTGAAGTTAAGCAATGTTCTGAGCGGTCACAGTCACAGCGCTACCGTGCTTCGGAGAGTACGTTAAATTGTCGGTCCCGGCTTTTAAAGCCTTGACGGAAACCTTAAAGTGACTTAAAAACTCCGTCACCGGAGTTAGGTCATAAGAAATTACTTAGCATAATAGCTGACAGTAGCTCGTATGATGTGTAGAAACAGTGCGAGTAGCTGCACTTTCTAGCTTGAAAAATAGCTCGCATCGTGCAACAAGGCTTACAGAAAGCAGTGTCATGGAGTCTGTAAGTTGTCTGCCGGTCAGTAAAACAGCAATTTTATATATCGAGTTTATTACGCGTTCAGCCGCCAGCGCTGTATTTTTTCAAGGATCCTTCATGAATAAAGGATGTGAACTATTATTCCGTATTTAAGTTTTAATTGCCTATTGGCAGGGCTTGTGGTATATGATTAGCAAATAAACGAATTTATATTTATATCTGGATACCCAACCTAACCCAATTACTTTAATGGCACCTTCATCAACCATACGTCAGATGTTATATTAGTAATAAAACATACATAAATCGTAGATAACAAATGGCAAACTTTCAAGTCATATTATATATATCGTGTAAGATTTTCATACTTCAAACCTATTTTATATTTAGCAGAAATAAATACTACTTCAATGACTGCGTCATCTCGTTCGCGTTAATTTTAATTACGAAGCATAAAATAATTGCGACGTAATATAATAAACCATACAATTTAATTACCAGCGGAGTGGGTCGCAGGTTATCACGCCGCTGAGCTTGTGATGCTTGTCAACGTCCTCTTCTTCTTTATTTTGGCTTCGCCGGCTTTTGCCACGCATTTAGCCACTACCATGTGTATATATTTTCGTTTCGTCGGTTTAGTCAAGGTCGAGTCAAAGTCATAGTCAGCGTCAGTAAAGATGTAGGTTCTTTACTGCAGCTTTTTACAATCAACGTCCTCTTTAGTGCGCGCAGTTCCCTGACTCTAAGGATAGGCTGATTTTTAACGATTTTCTTGTTATTCGCGTTTGTTAATTTTTAATTATGCTATGAGCTTTTTTTTGTATTAGATATTATAAGTATTACCTATAACAGTCATCTGGTTACCACAAGCATTAAGTTGCTTAGCTTGGAACTAGATGACGCTGTGTGGAATGTCGAAGGATACTTTTTTCAGTTGATAACTGCAACATTTGTTTAAGCTCAAACAATTTCGTAATCTGACTTTATCTACATCTTCTATATTTTGAAGACTTTTGGCTATGATCTTTGATTTTTAACAACTGCTTACTGTACTTGCAACGGTTGCTTTAATTATAACTTAAACACCATGTAGTTTTATAAGCTAAATTTATTAATTTAATTTATTAATATTAGAAAAACAAAATAATTTTAGAGCTTTATAATCTGTATCCGATTAATCTACTGGTTGTAGCTGATTGTACTATCGTAGGCTAATCTTTTTATAAAACCTGCTATTTTAATTAAGCACATAATTTGTACGAGACTGCGAGAACGAAGGAGGATGGAATGAATTTACCTAAATTATTCAATAGTTATTCACAATTACACTATAAGATACTTCTTCCGAACACACCCCTTATTTTATTTTAACCAATATGATTTAACTCTTGTTTTCTCATTATTTAATTGTCACTTCTCTACACTATCATCCGTCTTTTGTTTTTTTAATTATTTCCAATCTCAGCGACAAGATTGTTGTGATAAGTTTTTCACGGGTTTAAAATAAATTGCTTACCTACAAAAATTGAATAAATAACAAGTACATAAACGTATAGCTTACGTACTGTAAATATTAATTATATTTGTAAAAATTATTGTCATAAAGTTGACTAAATTAAAGTATTATTACCTATTCACTTTAAAAATGTATCAGTAGGAATTCATTTATACTTACTTGACAGACAGATTTATAGGCCGCTCGAGGCAAGGCTTACCTGTAACCAAAAAAAAACAATGCTTAGCTATTATTTAAGGCTTTCATACAATGGAATTATTTTCAGTCTGGCCTATTGTGCTGCCTATTGCACTTTACTCCTGATGCTGACATAGTTTCAATGTCATTATATTCACTGTTCGATAATCGTAACTTTACCACATAATACTATATATAATTAGTAGGCACTATTATTATAATGAATATTATATTTTCTGTGCGTGTGCTTATAATTATTCTTTTCCCGAAGGAATTGACCGATTTTCATAAAATATTGATTTGGATGATTTTTAACTATAATTAAACCTGGTACCGCTTTCTTAAGGTATTATTTTTATTTTCAATCAATAAGAAATAAGTAAAAAATAATTTCGTAAAAACTTTTTTCAGAGTAGGTACCTCGCCTACACGTGTTTTTTTTTTAACTATCACAGCCTTGTAAGCTTTAGCGCTTCACGATTAAAATTACTTTTATAAAAAAAATACTGTATAAATCATCATTGAACGCAAATCTAAATACGAGTAAACCTTCGCTTATTGGGCCAACTGCGGAACCCTATTGAGCGTAGCCCGACACACACTTGGCCGGTTATTTTCTGTGGAATTGGTTAGATTTGGGTCTGGAAGGCTATTTAAACTGTAAGTAAAAAGCAAGTGTAGCCGTAGTAAAGCCGCGGGTGGAAAACTAATATCAAGTTATTTCTAAGTAATTCAGAACATTGAGCTACAAAATTCCCATTTATTTGTATCGAAGCCCATAAACATGCATATTTACAAGCTTATCGTGACCGGACCCATATCGCCTGGTCATTTGGATCATAAAACAATAGAACAGTTGCAGTCGAGAGAATGCATTGCGCAGTTATGCAAATAGTGCGGAGTCGCGACCTTAAGCATGAATATTGATACAGCATTGTCGAGATTACAGATTCCCTGCAGATAGCCTGGCCTCTACTCTCTACGAGCACGATTTGTTAGATTCTAACTGATTCACTAGACGCATTAGATCCAAACAATCATCAGATACGACTGACTGATTTAATGTAGGCTTATGTTCAACAGCGTTTAAACTATCTGTTTATTTATATATATATGTTAGTATAACCTATTGTTAAAGTTACTGGTTTTCATTAAAAGCGCGTAATTGGACCAGTAATGTAGGATGTTGTTTGATTTATTTTACATGGTAAACGCTTGCTCTACCATAACTGAGTCTAGTTGTCAATAAAATAACCGCGCAATGCTTTCACCATCACTGAGAAGCGATCAGCTATCGTCAGAGTTATTGCTTTCTTTTACATGCCGGAAAGTAATCAGGAAGTAACAAATCAAACATTTACTTGAAGATGGTAAAACAAGTCTTAAGTGTAGTATAATTCGATAAATTAATGTTTCTGCTTGAAATGAAGCTTGACGACATTAAAATTTTATTAAACCGATTTCAATTTCGTAAGAAGAGTGCAATTTCCTGCTTGGGTGCAATTTTGCGTTTATAACTATCAAGATCCTCACCATAATCCTTAAAAGATACTATTTAAATAAAAAAATTATTTTCAAAATCGGTCTAAGTAACGACGGAATAATCAAAAAATTAGGGTTCGAATCCCGTCGAAGTCATAACTTTTCGTAAGATTTTTCAATTATAATAATATAAAAAATACATATTTCCCCATAGGACCTACTCCTTTTTTGAAGACTGTTAAAAGGAAACTATATAGGAATAGTGGTGCGATCCTTCTTAATAATAAGAATGACATGAAAGCAAAGTGGTCACGCCGGTGGCTACCGGCTGAGAAATGTCTTTAAGCGTACATGTCGAAGTTCGACAAATGGTCATAAAATGGGACCCGTTTTATGGTGCACCTTTATAGCCGCCAGCTACGTAAAGATGAGCGGTGAATGTGACTGTTGCCAAGCTCCACGGATCACACGACCGATGCATTTACACACTACTATGTATTGATAACAGTAGGCTAAGTAAAAAATAGTGTAAAGTACCTAAGCGCTCGTGGTGTAGCTTCCGTAGTCTTAAAATATCGTTGAAGTTAAGTGACGTTTCAAGTCAGAAAATGAATACACTGCTAGTGGCATTAACAGCAGAGCCCTTTCGTGCTTTGGAGAGCGATTGTCCAATTTGGGTACAAAGTTGAAAACTTTTACCTAAAGTTTAAAATCTTTACCTTTTAAATTTTTGCTTGAAAGAGTACACTCCCGAAAAGGTACCATTGAAATCCCAGGTACCATTAATTTTGAGGATCGGATCTTTGGCATTAGAATCACCTAGCATGTAAGACGAAACTAAAGTGATCCTTGAGATCCTACCAGAATAAATTATTTTTCTCTTTGGAGTAATGAAGAAAAATGCACTGAAAGTGTAATAAATTGCTCTCTTCTTACCAAATGGAATAAAAATTTTAATGCCACTCGCTTCTGTATCAAACTTTTATAAGGTGTTTCTTTATATTAGACATACCTAAATAAAGAAGTTACTTTCTATTGGATTTCATGTTTATTAATTACTAAAGATTTACTTTTACTCTGGTAAACGAAAATTATTGTTCCCATATCTCACAATGACATCTTAATGCATAAATTGTATTGATTTAAGCTTCTTTTGAAACTTAAACATGTAATTATTTATAGTTTAAATGAAGCAATGTCGTAAAAGTCCAGATGTTTATTTACGAAGCTAGAGTTATTAAGGCGACCCTAAAATGAGCTGTTTCTTCTCGTGGACGTTTAATTTATAGTTAATTAAATCGCAATCTATTTCTAATTATTTGAGTTTTCAATTATTTCATTCAATTTGAAAGCTAGTTCAACAAAGTATCGTATCTTAATCATGTTTCAAAGTATTTTCTTTGATTTTAAACTTTTTATTTTTTACCACATTAATTACTTACTTACTTGCCATGCCATAATCACCCTCCATTACTTATTTAAACACGGATACCCATACTGTCTATTTACATTCAACAAAGTTACAAAGAAGAAACAAGTGTGATGATGACGACACACAGACTATTAAGATGGCAATCCTCGAATACTATTTTAGTTGATCAGAAAAACCAGTCACCGCAAAGGTGTTTAACTGCTCAGGAATTCTGTCCCGCAATGCGCTGCACTTGGATGCTATTTGTATGCGTATCTGTCAAAAACGACTCAACAAGACTACGAATGCTATATAAACTAAGTAGCCGTAATTTGTACAACTCATTTTAAACTTTGGATTACCTAAAATAGAAATTAAGTACAATTTTGAAAATGTTTACTTAATCAAGCAATTTATATAAAAAAAAACTTTGAGGATTGATTGAAATGTGTTCATAACCAATTTCAGTGATAGATTTTTTAATCGCTGCCATGTTTGCGGCTGCAACTTTCGGGCAATAATAACTTAATAATGTATTTTTTTCTCAAATTTATTGCAAAATATGTTAAGGATGTGCCTCTATTCTCTGTAGTTTATACATAGATAAGTAGATCAAGATAAAAATATATGGAAAATAGGATATAAATTGCCCTGCACTACAAAACTCCAGACTAAAAATAAAATGAATAATAACATTCATTAAAACACTCGTTAATGCTCAGCCATAAAAACGATTAGAAAAGATTTATTATTTTTTTACACTTGCACGCATCAGGTTTCACTGGGAAAATTCGATCCAGAACGAACTCTTAATACAATATTAAGATATATAAATAATATATGTCCTGTATGTTGGAATATGCTAGTGGATAACTCAGGTAACGGAGAGTTTAAGCCATCTGTGTCATGAAGTAATTGATGGTCCAACCAGATATCCAGGGAGCTGGACAATTGGACTGGACATGCTGATGGATCGCTTCAGAAACCTTTGTTACCGAGTACCGCAGCAAGTGGAAAGAAACCATTAAAAGGGTGTGGGCACATCACGACGCTCAGCAGTAAGCCTATGACAGGACATGGAGGAGGAAATATCGCGAACAAAATATCTTGTGATCACATCTGGCACTTATTGGGCTCAGCGGATCAGCATTGCCATTCAACGCGATTGATAATGCTACCAGTGTTTTGGGCATGCCAGTGTCTGGCACTGGCTTGGATCAGTTGAGCTACTTATAGAACGATCACACGAATCCTTAGATGGTTAAACTGGGTCTAATTGTATTTTGTAAAATTATGTAAAAATGTAGGAGTACAATTTCTGTAAAAAAATATATATTTATAATGTGAGCAACCTACGCGAGCCTTAAGATTCTCGATTATGTTGTAGAATTTGTTAGTCCTACAATATATCTAAACAGGTCCCTGTTTGTGACTGTATAGTGTCATTAAGTGCAGTAACAAGAGACACTTTTAAATACCCATCTTATCTTAGATCGGGCCCATAACCTTTTACTACGAGACTCCTAGAATATAGAGACATTATTTTTACACAGTACAGTGTAATTGTATTAGTAATTAGAGTATACTTAGAACAAATATATTTTTAACTAAGTAAATTGTAGAATGAAAACAAATAATAAAATTGGCAAGGGAATACCTTTCCAAGGTGCGGTATACATATTATTTTCAGTGCTTTAGGCATTTTTAAATCTTTATATGCACTCAAATATTATCTCAAAAAATATAGAATTTATTAGTAAAAAATAATATTAAACTTATTTTTTCATTTCGTTGTAATTACTAATAGATTATTAGCATAATTTGATTCAATGTTTAAAAAAAAGGGTATAATAGAGTTTTAAAAAATACAAATGTAGTAAGAGTTTAATATACAGATATTTATCATTTATCTTGGTTAGAGAACTCAATAAGTAATAATAATAATAAATGTCCCTGGACATTCCACACAGCGTCATCTAGTCCCAAGTAGTAGTGAACTGTAACTGAAATAATAATGACTGATTTTAACAAACAATTTATACTCAGGTTGTAAATATAATTATCTAAATTACAACTTGGGTCATAAATATTAAAAAGGAAAATTCCTATTTCCGATTCAAACTGATGTAACAATACGTTAATATTGATTTATTAGGTTTTGTTTGTTACTGTATCTTGGTTGTGAAGAAAAAAACGGAAAAGGATTCCTACCTGGTGCAGGTAGAGACTTTATAATCAAAGGAAGCTATACTATTTGTAAAATGTTAACAATTTGTACCATTCTGTTCCTCATATTAATTACATCGTTATTACAAAGAGTTTACGACTAGTACAATCTTAAAATTAACTAACTTTATTACAGGTACACGTAAAAGTTATTTCAATTAAAATAACGGTAGTTTTGATTAACAATTTCAGTGTGTACTTACATAAATAGAGTGAAGTGCATTATTTTAGATTCACTCTTAAGTTATGGTTCTCATAACCATAACATTATTATGATCAAATGGTATATTATCATGATGATCCTTGAGGCTGAGTGGACTTTCTCAAAATATTACGATCCTTGAAGATGATTTAAGGGTAGTTAGAGGTATGTCCAAAGGATATTGACCAAGTGTCTAGTGCGATTATGTTCAGTATTGTTGAAGTCGAACAACTATTAAATGTTGCTTATAATAAAGCTTGATTATTGAATTTATAAAGTTAGTTTTCAATTTTGTGATAATAAGCCCGGCGAAACTTTGTATCTAAGTTACCAAAGTTAGAAAAGTACTCAGAATGTCAACTTATCATCCTAACAGTGACCCAAAAGAATAGGTACCTACTACGACCTACCGTTGCTTGCGACTGCTAAGAATACGGAAACCAAGATAATAGTGTTAATTTTTCATGTTTTTTGACCGACTTGAAGTAATGAGATTATGATTATTGTACAAAATGCTTAAAATTGAAAAAGCAATTATAACCTTGTTTGAACAGCTAGTGCAAATTTAACTTTAAGCCTAGAAATGGTTAATTTTCTTTATGTACGAGTATGTTTGTATGAACTAGTCGGCTCAAGATAAATTCAATTTAGCGCAAATTAATTCACTTCAATTTCTCACAAAACTTGAATGTCATTGCCCTTACACTGCTCAAGGCCATAGCAGTATGTCCTCAATATTCAAAAGAACCGAACTTTTTTTAGACTCTTTTAAGATTTAAACCAAAAGCTTCTTACCCTTTACTTAACCGAATTAAGCTATTGAATAGGCTTACTTGTTCTTTTTGGATAATATGCAAATGTTTGTATTATATGCATAAATTTATTTATGGTGTTTTAAAGTACCTAATTTCAAACAATATCATATTTTTAATGGATCTTGGGAAATTACATTATATAAAAATAACATTTATTATTTTTAACACAATGTTATCTATGGCAATTGTAAGGTACCTTATATATTATATTATATATAATTGTAGTAATAATTGTGTAAACTAAAGTATAGTTAGCCGTGTTGGCTGAGTGGGATGTACCTCGACTTTAGATCCGAAGGTCGTCAATGGATTTTTCGTTTCGAAAAATGTATATGCGCATTAAAAAGAGCTCTAAACGGTGAAGGAAAACATCTTGAGGAAACTCGCAGCTTAGTCAGCCCCACACGTATTGACCATTGTCAATACAGGTGGTTTAGTTTAGGTGCTGGGCAAGCCTATTCCATCTCAACAATGTCCCAGGCACTAAAGTGTCTCATTAAGTTTGCCTCCTGACGATGTATAAATCATCTAGTAAAAAGTAGTCAGTCCCAAGCTAAGCAATTTAATGCTTGTGTTATATAATCAGATGACTGATAAACTACATAGATATTGTTTTTATTGTAAATAACATAACATGAAAAACACCCAGACTCGAGACAAATATTTGCAGATCATGCAAACATTTGTCCCGCAGCGGGGATCGAACCCGCAACCTCTGCGTCTCAGGCGGGCTTTCGCCCACTGCACCACTAGTGGTCGTTAATGGTCTGAATGAAATTATGTACTAGGTATTCAAGTAATGTGAGAAGAGCATTAAGATATGACAATGAGGATCATGTTTATGTAATGTTCAATCATATTATGATCGCTACTAACAATACCACAGTATTTCTTGCCCCTCAATTCTCACACTTCTTTTGTTTATTCTCTCTGAACTACATTGGCCCGTAATTTGAGATTATTTAATTAAAGCAAAAGGCTGTCAGTTAGCAAAAGACTCTCGCTCAGAGCTCAGAGTATAATAAAAACAATAGCGACTAAGATTTTGGTTCATCGTGCAATAATTATTGCACAGGTTTTGTATTAGGCGGGTCCTAGACAATCAAAATATTGCACAATATTACTGAAGAATCACAAATATTGAAGAACAGTTTGAGCTAGTTTAATTGTTTATTAATACGATCAGTAGTTGTAGTAGCAGTTATTGCGTTAATATAATTGATCGTTTGAGTGTAAAGGGTGATTCAATCATCTTGCGCCATCAAATATTTTGCAAGCTTATTGTAGGTGTAGGGCCCAGTACTTTGTATTTTTTTTCTTACTATGTATTTTTAGCTATTTTACCAGTACTTAGCTTATTACTTAGCAATGGATCAAATTTGATTATTGTTGCCAATAAACTTAAAGAAAAGTACTTACTATAATTATTTTTTACTTTACTTACCTACCTATTTTTTACAACATTCCATCCCTTATACTGTTTTGTATTTTCATAAACAAGGTTTAAAATCAACATGAGGTACCCACAATATTTTGTCTATTTGTAGACTATAAACATATCTCAAGCCAATCGTACAATGAATTTATTCACATGCTGTGGGTAGAACTACGTAAGGTAATTACGGGTTACGCGCTAACCAAATTAAATATTTTTACGGCCGGTTTCCTCCAACTAGAGTTGTGCCACTGCCACCTCTGTGCACGATTGAATTTTTACGCTTCGTTTATTCTCTTTTTGTTATGTTTACGACGCTGGTGGTTTGTTTCGGGATATTGTGGTGGTTAGTATTCTTTGACTCTACATTGTGGGACTATTTTAGAATATTTTAACTACTAATTATTGTTGATGTACCGACACTTTGTCAGGACTTTTAAACAATACTTTTAAAAACGAGCTAACGAATTAGATTTTAAATAACTTTTACTGTTTTTAAAGTTTTAAAAACGATAAACAATCGATTATTACTGGACGTTAAATTCCATCTCTAGTAACAAAATGGCGTTTAGCTGCCGTTTGAGCCGCTTGATCATCGACAGCCGGCCTTTGCGCCCTACAATTAATGGATGAAATGTAGCTAAAGCTGTTTTCTATTGTCTTTAACCTATAGTTTACGATTTCCATTCGCTATTATGCTCAAGGCATTCGATGCTATATACAAAGCCTATAAAGTTCAAAGTCGACCGGAAAGCATAAATATCGTATTTCTACGATATCAAGCTCGTTTTTCCATAAAGAGTTAAAATATTAGAGATAAATCCGTAGGCAATCCAAATATATACCAAAGTTGTGTGAAAATGCCGATGTGAATAAAATAACGGTGCTAAAGCTGGGCGTGGGCGTAAGATTCTTAACATTTCACTAGTGCCATTTGCATTTTACAACTTTTATCGATGTACTAAACGAGACCAGTCCTGTGTCACTTCAAATTGGCTTTCAATGTAGAATGAGCTCTATTACACTGGTTTCAGAGTAAATGAACAAGGCTAGGACACAAGTTCAAACAAAATGCGTGCATGTGTTCGTATCTCAAAAATAGTGCAGAGATATCAGATGGAAGAATTCCTGTACAAATAGAATTGATCTTTTGCGTGCTGAATTTATGATTCGATATGGCTCGTTTGCATGCTACTAATCCGTGCTTGGTGTCTGTTTTAGTGTCTCAGTGAAACTTCTGCACGATATTACAAAATTATTCCGTGCTGGCGCGAGAACCGCGTCATTCATACAGTTTACATTTTACATTAAGAAGGCAAAGGGGATTAGCTCCTAATGTACATACCTACTCCTCTATTGGACGTTTTGTAAACATTTATTGCTGTGGCATGTTATTAAACTTCGTGCATCTATGGTTACTATTTAACAGGATGGAAAGATCGCTATGCGATAAGGGCCCGATAATAGTAACATAAGTACATTTGAAATTATCTTTTTAAACATTGGGTAGACTTTTATTTATTAACGTTTTTCCTGTATTATTTTTAAATTCAATTTATTTAGGTATAAGTAGGTAAGAGACTTTGTGATTATTTCAAAGATTGATAGCCTCTGAGGCCTAGTAAGTTGGTCAAATAGCCGGCTGAGAAGCGGGAGGTCGCGGGTTACATTCCCGCCGCGGGACAAATGTTTCTGTTTCTTCTTTTATTCTGTGTCTACGTGTTTTCTATAAAAATTGTCATCTGGTTACCATAAATACAATATTTTGTCATACAGTCATTATTATCTTTAACTGATATTATGTCTCATAATTATTATCAGTTCAAGATAATATCCATGTTCTGTTTGTTTGAGGTCAACAGGGTTTGAGGTTTCACAAAGCATAACAACCGTCGCGCAAAAATGCAAAAAAAGAGAAAACACAATTTACAATAATAAGAAGTACTTACATAATAAAAAAAACATTGTCAAAATATATTCCCTAATTGTGATTTAGTAAACCACATCGGACCAAATCAAGATCAGCTGGTCACGCTTATTACAAATTTTTCAAAATTTATTTACCTAAGCTATACGGGCAATTATTTATAATTTGTAACAACAGTTGCCGTGAAAATAAATAGGGACTTTATTAGGAATTGTTCCAATGTGTAATACGCGATTTACTGAATCTACAGGAAAACTCATAAAAAAAACTACAATACAATAAAAACAATAAAAATTTATCTTATCTTATCTTATCTTAAACAGAACAGAAAATCTATTTGAAAATAATTAACACACAAACTTTAAAATGTACTAGGTACATGTTAACGAAACAGGTTCACAATAACTGTATCTTCAAAAAACCATAGTTATTCTTATTTTAAATCTATATCGCGAAGATTGTTTTACACTGTTAGTACCTAACTGTTTCCATATAATAAATAAATGATTGATTGATTGATTGATTGATAAACGATTATAATAATACTATTTGCGATCAAGTTGAAAAGGTACCCATACTTGTGACAAAAAGCCGCCGCGTTCAATTATAATCGCTCGTTTGTTAAATTTCAATGCAAAAAGGCGCCCTTGCACTTTAACGTGTACAATAAGCCACTAAATCATATCAAAGCATTTTTTTTACGTTTTAGCCGTAATGCGAGTGAGTGTCCGAAGGAGAATTAAAATGCAATAATATTGAGGCCGCGCCTGTAATTCTGGCCTGTCTCAGATCTGCAGAGATTATCGTAAAATATTTATTTATCCAGCATTCCCTCGGGAGGTTAGATACCATCAGAAAATCAATTTTGCAACAAAATCGTGGAGGCGTAAATGTTTGTGGCCTTTAGATGCAGGTGTGGCGTTTATTGTGAATTAAAACCCTTCGATTCCATTTAATTCTGTAGTTTTAATAATAATCATCTCGACATTCATAACATAATTTTTAATAATTAACTTGGCTCCAGATAATCGTTTGCGTTTTATATTCAGCAAACCTTTTATTGAATAAGCCTACTAGTTTTACGAACTAGATCTAGATGATTACAAGAATGATCCAGAGATGTGCTATGTAGCTACGCTTTATGAAGATGCGTACCCAAATCATCAGATCACAGCACACCAAGTTACTGACTTTACGTGTAGTCTATACTCTAAGGTATATGGGCCGTAGATATGTCTTTTACTATTTTAAATGGGCTTTTATATTATATTTTATATGGGCCGTAGATATAAGTGTTTTACTTAACTTTTCAGTTGCCTGAAATAAACGTTATAATTTTATTATCATTATTATAAGAATTGAGCGAGCAATCTAAGCAGTACGAGGATCTGTAGCGACGCTGTCAAACAATGTACAGGTGGACCATGTGCGAGGATGCGTTACAGGCTCTGTTCATTTGAAAACGCCACAACACATCCCTAGTAACACATCCTTAACCACCATCTCTCGTTTGTTTTGTATGTAAAAAAAAAACATCGCTCCGCCTTGCCTTTACCATGCCTTTACCACTAAATTTGCACTAAGCGAGGCTATGAATGAAGTGATTATATTGGGTAACAAACACTTCTCTTGGTACGCATTTGGTGGAAACGCAGCCAAGACTCGACAGCCAGAGATCTCATCGTCGCCTTGTAATAGAATCGTAAATAACGAATTGCGTTTGCATCCAATTACGTCACTTTATCATCGAAATTATTTATACGGAACCGAAACGTAAAATGACGATGTAGAGTTTCAAATTAAAATTCCACAGATTCAGAAGAGCCGATTTGAATGAAATTCGTTAGTTACAAATTGCTCATCGATAGTATCTTATTTATTTTCAATATTATAACATGCTTATCTTTGTAATACCATAGTAGTGAGTTTTTAAAAATGATACTAGATTTTTTAATAAAGTCGACGTTTAAAACGCCTTACATTTTCGGATATTTTTTGTTACTTAATTTAAAATTAACTGACCCAGCGAACTTTATACCACCTAAGAAATCGAGATTTTTATACATTTTTTAAGTTTTTTAGAAGTTGTGATAGTTTTTCTACTATTCGGGGTGGAGAAGTGTAGAAATCCGACCAGTCAAAGATCATAAACGGTCCAGCCGTTCTTGAATTACCTATAGATAATATTAATACCAATGGGTAATAAAGGTAAAAATCAACAGTTCATCTGTCTGTTTAAAAGACATCCTAAGCTAATAACATTTCCGTTCATAAATATTTTTACTACTTATAAGTAGTCTAACTGTAAAGCACCTGTAAATTACTGGCTTTTCTTATGATATACATTAATGCTCTGCATCGCTACATCCCTCGGCCACTTAAGATATGAACTTAATAAAGACGACAGGTACAACTCCGTTCCAACTAAACCCCCATCACGCCTCCGTCAATGATACACAAATCATAATAATCATCATACAAACCTATGAACTACATACACACTCGCTCACATAACTATCCGTATATAAACACACACTGATGTATAGGTATGACGTTGACTGGGGCTTCGGACTGAACCGGTTAAGACTCAAGTACACACATACACATATAAAGTGTCCAATTAAGCGACGCCTGTGACAGCATGATCATCTTCCCCGCAAAAGCCCTCTATAGGAATGTATGAGAGGGGTGGAAGAGGTCACGCTCGGCTGGTCAATACAGCCAGTAGAAATATGAAAGCGGCTAATGCCCGTTTTCACCAACAAATCCTAAATTTTAAGTGACACCTATCTCATTTTAGGGAACACCTTAGAAAGAAATGGTTTTCACCACTCCCAATCCGTCACCTAAAAGCTTTAAGTGTTACCTAAATTTAGGGGGCCGAAATTCGGGGTCCTAAAGATAGGTGACAGTTGTATCAGTTTGTGAATGTTTGCTAATATTTATAATTATTAAAAATGAGTGATTTCATTGATGTTATTGAGGCTATAGAAGTGATCACAGATCGTGTATTATGGGATCGACCATATTTTTACAGATATTTTGTGAGAGAATTGATTTCTTCCAAAAGTTTGAGGACGTGGACTTTTTTCGAAGATAAATCTTAACTAAAGGAAGTGTCCTTTTCCTGTTGACAAAAATTGAATCAAAAATTGAGTTCCAGGACAATAAAAAGTTCAAGCACACGAAATAACAATTATCATAAACTCGAAACGCAATATGTATTTTATTTATTAGCCTTTATTACAGATAAAAATGTAGGTACATGGTTTTTATAATTCGACAATTATTATTCAGCACTGTTATCTGATTGCCCCGTCTTGGCAAAGGCCTCCTCCAACTTCTTCCAATTCTCCCTATCTCTTGAAATTCGAATCCATGTTTTCCCTGCAAACTCCTTTAATTCGTCTTCCCACCTTTTGAACTGTCTTCCCCTCTTGCGTTTATTGTAATTAGGAAACCAATTCATCACAGTTTTAATAATATGTTTATAGCAAAACAAACATGTCAAATTTGATGTCAAACAAACACTATTTATTTTTAAAGCATAGACAATCAACATTAAGCCTACATGTTGACAGTAAAAAACCAGAAATTGAATGAATGAAATTGAATCGGTAAAATACATCACTTATAGTTAGGTAGTGGTTCGCTAGGGGTCACCTAGCTTGGTGAAAATGAATTTAGGTAGGAGGGGGATTTAAGGGATCACCTAGCTTAGGTAATACTTAGTAAGGAGACTGTTTAGGAGTCGTTGGTGAAAACGGGCATTAGTCGAAGGACTGTCAAGAAACAATATAATATTGTGATTGCAAATCATAGAAGAAAAGAAGAAGCTGTAATTTTTGTATGATTATTGGTAAATACTAGGCTCGGTTGGAATCTTGGGATCGGTTAGTATTCAGTCGTCACAATATAGAGATTTAAGTTTTCAAAAAATATTTTCAATTTTATGACTTTTGTTATAGTTGATTAACGAGTAATAGATCATCTTTATGCTAATCTTCTTATTTATTGCAAAACGACACCCAAAATTATTGATTTATAGGCAAAATACGTCATATTTTTTATATAATATGTAGGTACTAGCTGGGCCCCGCGGTGTTACCCGCGGTGAATAGTTCCCGTTCCCGTGGGAATACCGGGATCATAAGTATCCTATTCTTTAATCCAGGGTATAAGCAATTCTGGTACCAAATTTCATTCAAATCTGTCTAGCCGTTTGAGCGTAAAAGAGTAACAAACACACTTACATACTTACACACACACAAACTTTCACCTTTATAATATTAGTGTGATTTAAAGTAATGTAAGCAACTTTAATAAATTTTTTTTAATAATTATGTGTACCTAATAAAATAAAATATTATGTATTCAAAATAATTTATTAAAAAAATTACTCCATCAAAAAGGGTTTATTGACCAGTCGATTGCTTCATCAAAATGTTTATTGTGAAAACGTATCGGTCGTTCACCCCAATAAAACGTTTTATGGCATGCAAAAGACAAATTTTTCGGGCAATATTAATTTTACATCAGCTCAAATTCATAAACACGGTTGTATGCATAATTTGCACACACTGTAATCATTTTAACTACATGAATTGTATAGGTTTAACTTAATTCAATCTATACACTTGTAACATGATGTTAGATAGGTTCCTCCTGTCGAGTGTCTCCAATTTTTTGGATAAAATCCATGTTATTGTACCGTTCTAGGAAAAAAATATGCAAGATTTAGATTTGTAAGGCATTGAAAGCGTCAACAAAGGAAACAGAAAAAAACACAACAGAATGTTGAAACAGAAAGTAATAAAATAGAGCTCGATAGTTATAACATCATCAAACAAAAACTTTACCATAACTTCTTCAATTTCATAGCATTTACAATTTTTTAAGCGGTAGGTACTTAGTTGGTATAAACCCATAACCTGACATCATTAACAATGCCTCAATTTTACTTTGTTTTGTTAGGTCTTGTCGAAAATGAATATACTTAGATATTATGTGATAGCAACTGTTAGTATTGTAGTTCAAATGGTAGCAGCTAAACTAAACATGTTTCCAGTTATCAAACAAAAACACTTCAAGGACTCAACAACACATAAAACAAGTAATGGCCTGTAAAATTCTACAATAAAAAGGAACCGTTTAAAAAATGTTATTGGCAGCGGATAATAAAATAAGAATAACTGACGCGTAAATCAAACCCCAATCTCTAAATGTTGAATAGGTATTATAAATTAGAATTGTATATTACGAATTAGACATTATTGTATAAATTCTATTAACTACCAACTATGGAAACCCTCCAAAGTATGGAATAATGTTCCTATACCATAAAGGAAAGTTTAATTCAGCCTTTCGTAACATCAACCAGAACTGTTTTGAATTTTTTATATTTACCTACACTAACATTTACAAGAAAAAGTATGTAGCTCATTTAATTAGGTACTAAGCTGAGCTTAAAATCTGATTTTTACGTATGCATCAATTTGGATTTACGAAAGATCGATCAACAACCGATGCTGGTGCATTGCTTCTAGGGTTTGTAATATGGCTACAAGCTCTGGCATACAATTAAACAGTCGCATAAAATAATGACGTCATAATCAGCGTGGTTGATTGTGAAGTGTTTCAGAACGTCCATTCCGATTTACGATGCTGTTCAAACTTAGTACCGTTTTGCTTTTTATCAATGAATTTATTAGCCGGGTCGGATGTGCCGATTTGGTAGAAACTTTCAAAATGTTATATCAAAGTTTGTTTCAACCTGTTGCCTCGCCTAAATGCGTTCACTGATAACGAGTTTGGGTGGCGCATCAGACCCCAGCTTATCGAAGCTCTTGCCTTTTCGTTTCCAAAAAAGTTTCCATATCTCCAAAGTGCATTAAGTAATTTCCGTCCATTGATTACAATTTACATACCAACATGAGTTATGCGCAAAAGGCATTCCGAACGCTGAAGCGGCACTTATAAACAAAAAAACTTTTAACATAACACAAATAAAACTTTATAAGCACTACAATGTAACCAACTTGAAGCAATAAAGATATTTTAAATTATTTATAAAATTTCCGAGGATGTTTATTTTGAAAATTATTTAAGTTTATCAAGTTGTATACTTATTTTAATACTGAAAATGTTTTTCATATAAATAAATGTCTTTTACATTAAAAGATGATTACTTTACATTGGTTGATAAGTATCGCAATTAGAATAGAAACAATATACTTAACTTTATTATGCACCATAAAAGAAACACAAAAATAAAATAAGCCTATATTTAAAAAGTGTAACAATGTGCGACCTTATCGCATAATAAATAAAAACCATCTCTTCCAGACTACCTTTAGCCTATGAACTTAGGAATGTTTTAGTAACTAAGCGTTATACTTACTGATAAAAAAACCCATTTCTACATCATTTAGATTCAAGCACTCGAAGTGATTGTGCAAGATATCCTGTCCAGCGCATATTTTCCAAAGATATTCTGGTCAAACAATTCTTAGTGTATCCGAACAAATATCTAAAGCACTTAGATGCAAGTATTCGCCCCAAGTCATGGTGTTTGTGGGACCGTAATACACACGCCCAGAACTGGGAGTCCTAGTTTGTGGTCGGACCACTGGTCACGACTGGCTTCGATCTTATTAATAAAACACAGAATAATAGAAGAGAAGATACGAAGCGAATTATGTATTTTATTGTTTTAAGGTGTCCGTTCTTATATACGAGTTTTTATTTTAAAAGCGATGAAATTTTTTATAAATCATTATAAGAATTAAAAATCACACAAAAAAATCCCTTTTTGGTTTTTTTCCAGGAAATGGAAAAAAGTAACTTGTTTCCTGTAACGAAAAAACGTGTTTTCTCTAACTGGTATTGTTTAGTTCTTAACTGATTACGAAGCTCTGGTTTTGTAGACGACCGAAGCGACTTTATCTTGTTTTTGGTTTTCTGGTTTCATGTTTTAAAGAACAACATTGAGAATCTTTTCTAAATTAAATAGAAAATAATATATTTTTATAATTTGTCAGTCGATAAACATACATTAAAATATATAAAACATATAACATAGATCATTATCATTTTTCAAAATCGGTTAAAAAAATGCCACATCGCATCGGTCCACCTGTTCTCAAACGACGTGTTACAAGCAAACAGCGTTTTTATTTATACAGACAGATAAAAATGTTATTTTCTCACGGACATATCATTAGGTCATCTAAATAATAAATCAACCTTGTCACAGATTAAAGCTATCGATTGATACAAAGCATCTAGCGCTGGCTGGTCTCTTTCTATTCTAGAAGTAAGTGTGTTCGTATGAGCTAGTGGCCAACTTTTGAGTTTTTAGACCGTCTAAAGGCATCTGTCATGGCTTAGCAACAAGCGCTGGGACCAACAATTTAACATGCCCTTCAAATCACGGAAGCGCTCACCTGTTAATGCCACTTATTAGTTGGTCACCCATCCCAATTGTTACCGCTCAAAACGTCGCTCAACTTCAATCTATCAAGAATGTTTTAAGTCTAACCTATCTATCTGTGATTTTGCTTACTGTGATTAGCAAGCTATGCCACGAGTTCTACCTTTATGCTGGTAGAAAAAGGAAGGTTTAAGTTGGAGCTATTAGTATTTGCGCGAAATAATGGCACCTATTTCACAGTATACGCAACTTGTACGTTCATTAAGGCGGGTGTCGATGCCCGCGCATCGGTTGCAACTTGCATAAATCAGGCGGGGTATGCGGCTGGTGTCCTAATGCGCTTTTGGTGTAACTGATAGCTCACCGCACCTGAAGAACCTAATTTAACGTAAAAAAAGAGGTAGAAGGGGTAACAGAATAAACAAAAGACTATGATAATCTTGTCCGACTGACACTTGTTGGAGCTGAGTTTTCGAGCAGTCTGAGAAATCTAGACTAGCCCGGAGTTGGTGACTAGCATGTTTTATTAAAATAAATTGTATTTTGAGGACTCGGTTATTGTGTCGGTGTGGTTGAGTCTGGGTGTTTTGCTATGTATAACAATAATGTATTCCCTAAAAAAGTTATCTATGTAGTTAAGTATCAGACATCTGGTTACCATAAAACAAGCGGTTACTTATTTTTATTTTATTGAGTATACAATAAATATGGTAATGGCTTGGATCAGTTGAGCTACCTATAGATCGTTAGTAACGACCCTTAGGTGGCTCAACTGGTTCTAATTTTATTTTGTACAGTTATGTAAATATGTAGTAGTTAAGTTTCCGTAAATAAACCTACTGATGCATAATAATATGTTCTTACAAACCAAGATCTACACCTTATGCAAGTTCAATCCAAAATTGGCCGAGTGATTTGAAGTGTGTTTGAAACACAATTACTTCATATTTATAATATAAGTAAAAAAAAATACTATTTAATTTTAAAAATTATGTTTATCACCGTATCGTGGCTATGCAACTAAAATAAAATAATTGTTTCACACGCATATTTGCATTCTTTACTAAACACATACCTTCCAGAATGTATAAATAAAATCTCACACACAGTATAAGTTACGATACTTTTTGCTCTATGATATCTAGAGTAACGATGGGAGCAAGTTTTTCTGCGTTTATTATTTTACCGTTCCTAAATAATGACCAGGATACAACTTTACTTTTCTATTTATAGTTTATACTACTTAAAACTTATACAGGCAATTAGTAGTAAAAAATAACCTGTACTCATATTCTGTGTGTTTGTTTGTGGCCACTACTAGTTCAGGCTAAGTTTAATGCATTATAAAAAATACATCCTACTTATATTATAAACGTGAACGTTTGCATCAATGAATAGATGCATGCTTTGTTCTGCTCTACTGTTGCACATGCTGAGTGATGACCATTTTCTTTGTCGCATTTTTATTTTAAGCTTTTTGTAAATGTTTCTATTTGAAAGAAATAAACGTTTTTATTATTATTATTATGTATGTCAAGGTTTACCATCACGGGACTATGGAGTCCCGGACCTTTGGTAGGCATGCATGGGGCCAAAGCCAACACACAGAGGCCCTTTTGACAGTTTTGATGTTTTAGTGATGGAGACACATACCGATGACTACCCTGAATAACACAAGAAATGCATCCAAAGGCAGTCCTCGGTCTGTGCAGGACTATTAAAAATGTGGGAAACTACTACTGGGCTATGGGGGTGGGATGGTAGTGGACTGGTTACCGGGGAACTATGGGGACTATGGCACCCGCCGACACAATGTTAACAAACATGTATAAAATGGCGGGCGGAGACTCGCCAACTCACAACTGGGCCCCCCCAAAATAGTTGCACATGTCGCAACAAGGGGGCAACATGACGTGAGTAGCTAGAGGGTGGTTAAGATGTTACCGGGTTTTAAACGACGATCACGAGCTCCCTGAGGGTCCAGCTTCACGTGCCCACTCACCACTTACGTAACACCGCCAGCCCCCGAGCAATGCTCTAGCAACTCCACTCCGTCCGGCCAGTGAAGGCAACACGGAGGTGGGGGACCTGGTTCCTCGTCAGTGTTCACTCCGGCCGGCCAGTGAAGGCAAGCGGAGGTGAGGAACGGTGACCTCCCCCAGGAGCATGGGTCGGGTTCGCGGGGTCGCTACTCCCCGACACCTCGCCTCAAAGGTGCCCTGCGCCCTTATT
Source organism: Xanthorhoe designata (assembly GCA_963582015.1). Classification (NCBI taxonomy): domain Eukaryota; kingdom Metazoa; phylum Arthropoda; class Insecta; order Lepidoptera; family Geometridae; genus Xanthorhoe; species Xanthorhoe designata. The sequence goes on from OY757039.1 coordinate 9,229,254, forward strand.
ATTATTATTATTATTATATTATTACTTCTTCGCGCGAAAACTACCGATATCGATTGAAACTTGGAATTTATATAGTATAAGACCTGGAATAATACATAGGCTTCTTTTTAACTATAGTAGGTACTACGCGAGTGAAACCGCGGGCGAGTATGCTTGTAAACAATATATTAACAATGAACTGCTAAGATAGCTTTAGAAAACATTAACGTATAGTTTTTGCGCAAGCTGCAATAGATGTTTAGATGAAAATTTACTTTAAAAGATTCAAGTATTGAACACTTTCATGAAATTGTAAATAACTTGAGCTCAAACGTGCAAGCCAGTATTACGGTAAACGATATGCAAATAATAATAAAATGAAACCAAATCCTGAGTGTAAATCAACGGCTATATAAATGAGATTGTAGCTATTTGAAAATAAAAAACTTATTTAGAAGTACAATTTTATGAAAATATATTGTGTAGTAAAGGCGACACTTCTCAATTGCATCGGCCAATCGTTTTCCGTTGATTAAGCCAGATATTCGATCGGTGTATTCAAATGTGCTCGGAGTTAATACGCTTTTATTATTTCTCTCAGTTTTTAAGTTTAAGATCGAGAAAGAGGTATGTTAGTCGTTTCAACCGGCCGGCGGCAAGATAACGGTGGTGTCAACGTGATATAACTCGAGCACTTTTATGATCCACCAGATGATGTCAATGTCGCGATACTCTCACACCTAATTAGTTGTTTTCTGAATCTAAAACATATTTGAAAATTTGATCACTTGTCCATAAATTGTTAGATAAGCAACCAATTTATAATGGCCCAAAACCCGTTATAAACTATAAAATTCGATCTATTTACATTATTATTGGGCAAGTGAGAAATCAATACTAATTAGTCTTTAAACTTTTCCATAACTGTAACGTCGTTCCTATAACTGTAACATTGTAAAAAATCTTGGAATATATTCAAGACTTTGCAAAAGTAGAACAAGAAACACATAAAGTTAAATCTGTGAATTTAGGTATAATTTATTTAAACATTTTTTGAAGTATAAAGTGGCTTACTTCCCAGCAGACCATTGTCCATGGCTCAAGTTCAACATTTATTCGTCAAAAGGTGAAGAGCAGGCGTAATGTGACGAGATTATACGAGCACGGGACCAGTTTAAGGTACCTTTTTATTTCCCCCAGAGACATAAAAACTACACATGAATTTCGTGTTTAATTTTTTTGTTTGAGGTTAAATGTTGAATGTGAAATCACCTTTAAAGCTTAAGTACCCATGTTCTGAGTAAAATTGCAACCCTGTTGAGCACCATAACCGTTCCTTCTAGATTCATGTATGTGTCAATGAAAATAACTCAAGTTATTTGATGTTTCTTAGGTCATCTCTAAATAACAGATTATTAACCTATTACATAGGCATTGAATAATATTTTAAAAAACACGTAAATCAGTCAACACAAAATAATGATGGGATGAAGGTGCTTAATTATAATGAAGTGATACGAAACCAACAAAGTTATGTTTCGCATATACATAATCTTCGAAAGGTTTCAGAACGAGTGTTTCTGATATCGTTTGCGAGGAGCGACTTATCGTAATTTAGAGCCCCCGATTAGACTGCGCCGGCCGACATACGCTAACGAGCAACTTTCAGTTTATTTTTATTTTAACAACAGTACTGTGCCGATGTTTTGTCTTCTGCCGACGATTGTGCTGCTTAATTGGATTGTGCGCTTTCAATAGCTAACTGTGGTTAGTTCACTGTCAAATACATTCGATTCGCATTCTTTTTTTCTCACACCGACATAGATACGATCAAACTAATTAATCAAACCAACTCACCTTTGTTGTTGTCGTTCTAAGGGGCGTCTCAGATGAAACTGCGCATATCTCCACCTCGTACCGGTCCACACCAACTTCACGATCCAGTGACACAGCCGTGGATAAAATTCCCAGCGAGGAATCAATATCAAACAACCTGTCCACTTGTTTACCGTCACCTGTCACATTCACTATGTAGTATTCCAAACCCGATTTATAGTTATTAGTCAAATTCAACACAGCTGTTCCTGCGGGTTCATTTTCCGCTACAGAAACCGACTCAACATTTTTCCAAGTTACACCCTTTAACTCTGAACCTCCCATTATTACAGACACGTAAGTCTCGGTGCTTTTTTGTTCACTGAGCACAGCTTCATCGGTTGCTTTTATGACAAGGTTCCACCTTGCCTCAGGCACCGTCGGAGGGTACCGCAGAGTCAATGCCCCGTTGCTTCTATGCAAATCGAATAGATCGTTCCCACCGTGTATGAGTTTATATGTGACCAGTCCGTTGGTTCCTGAATCCAGATCACGAGCCAGCACGTTCATTATAAATATTCCGCGGCCAGCGCTCCTGCCCATCCTCTCAGAGTTGATGACGGCTGCATTCATTGAGACAAATATTGGAGCATTATCGTTGATATCTTCTACAATCACGGTCACTAATTTATCCGCTGATAATCGCGCCGAAGGCGGCTCGGCTCTATCGTATGCGACGACAGTTATTCTGAACGTGTCAATGCTTTCTCTATCAATGGGCAATAATGTATGTATGACCCCGGTAACGTTATTTATGGCAAAATGTCGCTTGCCGTCGTTAGGTTCTTGGTGTGTGATCGAGTAATAAACTTTTCCATTCAAGCCTGAATCTGGGTCCTCTGCGGTCACCGTCACTATAGGAGTACGCTTGGGAATACCTTCTCTAATTTGACGCACAATGGCTGTGTTGGTGAATATTGGCGCATTGTCGTTGGCGTCGATTACATTTACTGTAAACGAAATACTCGAAGATAAGCTAGGGCTTCCGTTGTCAGTTGCAGTAATGTTGAGATTGTATGATGTAATATCTTCATAATCCAAATGTTTATGTAAAAAGAGTTCTCCGGAATAGCTGTCGATGAAAAATGCATCTTTTCTGTTGCCTGAAGTAATGGAATACTGCATTTCTTGATTAATTCCCAAGTCTGCATCTGTGGCATGGAACTGTATGATTCTTTTGTTGATAGGTTCCGTTTCCAAAACAGACACGTTCATCTGTGTCTGTGTGAATTCTGGAGCATTGTCATTTTCATCTAAAACTACAACCGAAATAGATGTTGTGGCAGACAGTTGTATAGTTTGACCCGAGTCTTGAGCCAAAACTTTCAGAAGGTAACGATCCGTGGTTTCACGGTCAAGCGGCTTGTTTATAAGGAGCTGGCCTGTAGCTTCATCTAATGAAAACTTTTCCAAATCATCGCCTCCAATTAATTTGTAATAGATATCACCATTTAGGCCCTCATCAGCATCTGTTGAATATACTCTCATGATGGAAGCACCAACGGCAGCACCTTCAGATACCTCTACTTTATAAGGAGTTCTTTTAAAGACAGGAGCATTGTCATTGACATCCGTAATATAAATTGTTACTCTTACAGAATCTGTCAATTTTATCTTTCCATTGTCACTCACGGTTACTGTAAGTGTTATGTAATTTTGACCAGTATTATAAGCTAAGCTTTCTCTATCAAAAGTTTTTATCGTTCTGATAAAACCATTTCTGGAATCAATTCTAAAATCGTTTTGTGCAATGGGCAAGGAAAATGTTAGTTCTGCATTTCTTCCTATATCTCTGTCTATTGCAGTTAATTTGCCCACAAATGTATCTGGAGGTTCATTTTCTTTAATTTTGAATATGAAAGTAGTGTTTGTGAACTGAGGGCTGTTATCATTTTCATCCAATACATGTATGACGACAGGAACCTGCGACGATCTCGGTGGGTTACCCTGATCTGCAGCAATAATAGTGAGAGAGTAATAATCTCTTTCTTCCCGGTCTAATAAACTCTTAACATACAAAAATCCATCTGGGAATATTCCAAATTTTTCATCAGTGTTTCCTTCAGCTATGTGGTATGAAATCCTTCCATTGACGCTGAGATCTGCGTCTGAAGCCGATATGGCAAAGAATCGTGTGTTGACTAACGTAGATTCTAATAGGGATGTTTCATATGATGTATGGTCGAAGACAGGAGTGTGATCGTTAACGTCATCTACAATTGCGGATATGGAGTGCTTAGTAGCAAGAGCTGGAGTTCCATTATCCGTTGCTGTAACTTCAACAAATAAAATACTGCCAGGCTCATTTGCAATCGGTCTATTCAGGTAGATAACACCTGTTGTTTCTGAAATTCGAAAGTAGTTATCGATATTATAGCTCAGAGTATAAAATATTGTTCTATTTGACCCCGAATCACGATCGGTTGCTCTGGCAAAATATACTTCCTGTCCAACAGCCATGTTTTCTGGTATATGAATTTCATCTCTGTCTTCAATGAAAATAGGATAGTTATCATTTACATCTAATACTGAAATGTTAACTATTGTAAATCCAAATGCCACACCGGTTTTTGCCATAACTTTTAGATGATACGTCATTTTATCTTCTCTATCTACATTAGCAGCTGTTGTTATGACGCCTGTCTTCTCATCAATTTTGAAAACGTGTTTGGAATCTCCTTCTAAAATGTAATATGATATTGTATCACTGGAAATTCTTGCTTGAACCTTTCCAACAAACCGTCCAATTTCTGGTATAGAAAGTCCCACATCCTCTACTATCTTAAAAGTATATCCATTATACTCGCCAAATTGTAGTCTTTTGCGTTGGGATACCTTGACTATTTCGACTATTGCATTTTGTAGAGCTTTTCGATTGCCTTTATCTTTACAAGAAATTTTTAAAGAATACGTTGTCTCAGGAGCCATATGAAAGTCTTTTTGTAAAACTATGTTTCCTGTTGAAGATTCAACATCAAAATATCCTCCCCCTCCACTCTCAAGTTTATAAATAATTCTTGCGTTCTCCCCTTCATCTAAATCATGAGCTTTTACTTGAAGAATATTGGTACCGGGCAGCATTTCTTCGCTTATTGTTTCAATATATCGCTGGGGATAAAATATTGGGTCGTTGTCATTCACATCTATAATTTTCAGATATATCATAGCCGACGATGACTGAGGAGGAAAACCTTGATCTTTAGCAATGACTGGTAGTTCATAAAAAGGTATTTTCTCCCTATCTAACTCAACAACTGCACTTAGTTGCCCAGTAATAGGGTCCAATGTAAAAGTATTAGGATACTTCCTTTCTATGCTTGATGACAAATAGTATGACACTGACCCATTGGTTCCTTGATCATAATCAGATGCAGTTAAAATTAGAATCTCTTTGACTGGTTTTATGTTTTCTGCGATAGAGGCATTAATCAGTATTTGAGGAAAGCTAGGTGCTTCGTCATTCTCATCCAATATAGTTATTTTTAGTCTGGTGTACGCCCATTTAGGGTTTGGGCCTCCATCTCTAGCAGAAACATTCAATTCTACCGTTCCTTGAATTTCTCGATCAAGCTCTGATTTAGTAGTAACAAGGCCAGTCAAATGGTCAATAGAAAACCATTGTTGTTGGTTACCATCATAAAAGTCATAAAATATCTCTGCATTGACTCCCGTGTCTTCGTCAGTTGCAGTGATACTGGCTACATATGTTCCTGAAGGAGCCAGTTCGGTGAGTATCGCTGAATACTCCGATTTTTCAAATACAGGTTCGTGATCATTCACATCATTTACATGAATAACTAAAAATGATGTTGCTGTACGTGGTGGTGAACCTCTGTCTGTAGCCACGACTGTCAAGTTATATTTGCTGATCTCTTCTCTGTCCAATACGCCATTGACATACACAATATAAACACTGGAAGAGTTTTCCAATCTAAAATGATTTAGTTCATTACCTGACACTATTCCAATAGTAGTTATACCGTTTAATCCAGCGTCTAAATCCGTAACTGTAATTGCTGCCACAAGTGATCCGTTTTTAGCATTTTCGTCAACGGTGGCGAAGTTAGCAGTAGGTGGAACATAAGTAAATGTAATCACAGGGTCGTGATCATTAGCATCAATCAAGTTCACTGTCACATACGTCCGCGCATCTTGGCGCGGAACACCGTGATCTTTCGCAATGATAGTGAGGACGCAAGTCATGTTGCAGGTTGTATTACTGCAATACTTGGGACAATTCAACTTTTTTAATGTCGTTATAACACCAGATTCAGGATCGACTGCAAATTGCTTTTCTGTGTCCGTCACTTCGTAAGTAATCTTACTGTTATCTCCCAAATCACTATCAGTGGCGGTCACTTTTAAAACTGTTGTTCCGGGTGGCACACTTTCGTTTAGAGAAACGGAAAAGTCACTCTGGTCGAAAATCGGTGGATTATCGTTTACATCTAAAATGGTCACATTGACTTGTAGATATCCAAATTTCGGAGGATTACCACCATCACGGGCCGATATATTGAGGACGTAAAAATCTGTTGTTTCACGATCCAACTTGCCCGTGGTTTCTAAGTACAAATAAAAAGTTTGACCACTAGGATTTCCAGTAACGTTCAATCTGAATTTTTCCTCACTGTCACCGTCCACTATACGATAGTCATTAGTGATGCCGTTTTCTCCTAAATCCTTATCAGTCGCGGCATCAAGCAATAACTTAGTCCCAGCTGCCGCGCTCTCAGAAAAAGCAACAGCTATGCTCGGTTCAGGGAATTCAGGATAATTATCGTTAACATCAGTCACTCGGAGCCGCACTTCAATAGGATACGTCGGCTGACTCGAAAGCACGACGAACGCATAGCGATCTACATGTTCCCTGTCGAGAATAACATTAGTTCTAATTACACCTGTCACGGGATCGAGAACGAACTCTTTAGGGGGCTCATTGAATCGGTAGGTGAAGCCGGGTTTGGTAGGGATCCTTCCGACGACGGTTCCGATGGGCTGGTCCTCAGGCACTCGAAGGTCGACGCCGGTGTCGACGGCGCGCGACTGCATCAGCTCGGCGGCGTAGCTCGGCGGCCAGGCGAGCAGCGCTAGCGTGACCAGCGCCACGTGCCATCGCCCCATCCTCGTCATGACACCGACAAAAACATTGCAGGGTCGGTTCTTCGTCAGCGAAAGTCGACTCACGCCGGGAGCGCTCGCTGTGTCCCGTTCGCGCAGGCTAGCGCGCTCGCTCGCCTCAGGTATGCAGCATGGCCGCGACGACCTGCGCGCGCACGAATATCTCACGGAGAGTGCGACCCGCCGCGGTTGCGCCTACGCCGTCGCATTCATTGGTAAACACACGTGACACTACACTATCTACCGTCCTATCGATCCGTCCGTATGAGCACACTTTGTTGCAAGTCTCAACACTTCAACTTATAGTCACAAATCACAAAGGTATGGGTATTTTCAGTGAATGTTTTGTTCGTTCGGTAGTGTGTTCGGAAGCGCGATACGGCATGCGGGCTTCGTCGTAGCCGGCGCGGCACTGACAGGCGGAGGCTTCCACGCCGCCCCGCGCCCCTCCCCCGGCTCTCTCCCGCAGCTTAGAGCTCCCACTGTGGCTGCGTGATGATGATGCCAAGATAATGGCGGCCGAAGGACTCTACTATTTATTGTTCGATACGAGTCACTCACAGTTCCAGGAAAAGTTCACGGGAGCACAGGTAGAAGTTACATTTTCGGTTACTTATTTTTTATTTTGTTATTTATAATAAAGTAGATTATGAAGTAAGTAATACAACGTCTCAATTATTATTAGAAAAGTTTGAGCTGTTAAAAAAATAATAAGCTTTTATAAAATGTATTACAATATCAGAAAATGATAAAATTTATCTGTCTTTATCCAGACATACGTTTCTAATATCATGTAAAAGATTAATAAGTTAATGACGATACGCTCAAAAAATGCGCGTTAATGATGTGAGAGGTGCGCGTTTATGTCTAATGTATGAAAGTGCTCTTGCGCACATAGATCTTTCGTAGAGCTCACAACAATAGTGTTAAATTTTTAACATGTAATATAACCATTTAACTAGGTAGGTAGGTACATGAATAAAAGTATTGTTTTTTGAAACCTAAGTAAAGTATTTTTTATTATTTTCTTACCTACGTTTAAAAAAACAATAATAATAAATAAAAAATCTACCTATTATAAGTACATTATTTAAGAAATTATAATTATTTTATTACTATATAAAAATTAAAATAACTATGGAATTATCAAAATCTCATGATATCAGTTTGAAGATAATATAATTATAACATTGGCATGGCTAAAAACTTTAAGCCCCATCTGCCGGGAGCTTTTGTTAACTCAATTTAACTAAACAGAGTTTCTGTGTTCGTATAAAGTTGAACCACTCGAGCTTTTGCATCAAAGCTCTTTGATTAAATAATTTCAAGTAACGCCACTAGATGGCACTCTTAATTGGCAGTGCAAATTAAAGAATATAATATTATTTTACTGACTTCATAGTTTAACAAACACATCCTACCTTTAGGTCTAAACCCTATTTGATACTGTATATTTATCTGAATGTTTATTATTATTCTCAATGTTCCTACACAAAATAATTGGATATCTACACTTTTCAATGCCTCTAAAGTAATATCTATCATGATTTTGAACATTTTATACACAAACGGGATATTTACCATGATTATGAGGTTCTCGATATTTCGGCATAGTTACATGCATGTTCCATGATTACGGTCAACTAAAGTTTTTGCGAGTGGTACCTATTAGACCAGTGTCAATAGCTTTTGAAACAAAATTAAATCATAGTAGGATGAAACCCATTGGAAATTGGAATAGGAGGAGAATGTTATAAAAATTTAAGGAAAAATAATTTACGGGTGATCTGAGGTCGGGAAGGGGAGGGGGGTGAACTTTTAAGGTAAAAAACGGTTTATTTTGATTTCCGGCAAAACTAAAAGTCCTATGGAAAAAAACCAAATGGCAAAGTTGTAGGTAATAAAAAGATCTAAAACGTTTGCCCTCCGCAGCATGGAAGCGTTCAGCTGTTAATGCCACTTGTGCCACATTATCATTTACTATTAAATAATGCAAAATAAGCAAAAACTGAAAATTTCTAATTTTTTGTAAGTATATTTAGAGTTTTTTTTATTTTTTTAAAGCCTGCTTAGAGTTTTTCTCTAGTATAGGGTTGGCAACACTGCTTGTGGTCATACATCCAAATTATGACCATTCAGAACGTCACTTTACATCAAATATACATAACAAAGAAAGAACACGAGCACCTAACAGCCACGAGCTCTTAGTTTCTATACCCTACTTATTAAAGCGGAAGAATTTGCTTGTTGACTACCGATCAGATTTAATTAATTATTTCTGCATTTATCTCTGAATCTTATAACAGTATTAAAAAGTACCTACTAGCACCGCCCGGTAGTTTTATCTGCAATTTAATTGAAAATAAATAGACTACTTATACAATACAAGCTTTTAAAAAAAGAGCATAAGCTCACAAGCTTATACAAGCTATGTATTGTATAGTCTATTTATTTTCAATTAAATTCCAGATAAAACTACCGGGCGGTGCTAGTAGGTACTTTTTAATACTGTCATAAGATTCAGAGCAGATTAAAATTCAGTCCCTGGTCCCGGTCGGTGAAAACTAAATCTGCGCAGAAACGTACCAAAGACTGCGCGAAATTACCGAGCGTCATCGAATCTTTGCGTGGGCTCACGTTCATATCTTCAACTATTTCTACTTTTATGGTGAAACCTTGTTGGCCTTGGCCTTTTTTTGTAAATATATACATAATCTAGATAGAAAAGACCCGAAACAAATATCGGCAGAACATACAAACATTTGTCTCGGGCGGGCCTTCGCCCACTGCGCCACAGAGGTCGTCAAATGTATTTGATCGAAGACTAGTAGGTATGTATAATGTACTACTACCTACCTTCTCTAATGATATTGTATTTTTATTCAAACTAATTTTTATAACACATTATACACATAAAATAGCTGCGAGACCTTGATTACTAATTTTTAAAAATAAATAAGTTTTAATTGAAATACTCCAGCTCTAGGCACTAAATATTGATCAAATAATTCGATTAATGTCCTTGGCCAGAAATTATTCTTTTGGAATAAAATATATCTTCCACTCAGAATTTATACCTACTTGCAAAAAATATTCGAATACCACGCAATTGCCTTCAGTAAATACACCCACTTCGATGCGAAAAATGTTCCAATTTCCCTAGCCTTTCTAAGCTTAATATTACTTATAAAGTATTTCACAAAAAAATATTGGAATGCCCTGTCTGTGTCGTGATTTTGTGTAGCCTATTGTATCAGGCGAAAATAACGTTGATAAACTACAAAATGTCCCTATTTTAATGTACAAATAACAAGCTAAATCAGTCTCTATAAACTTAGGTTTGAATGATGTTGTGTTTCACATCTTGTTCTTTTGTTAGGCTGCGTAACTGTCTTTGCTATAATTATCATCGCACAGACTAATCAAAACCATAAGTCACGTAAATATGGGGTGTACAATTGTACATTTTCTTATGGTATGCACCCCCTGCATTAAGAATTGTAAAATTGTATTTCTTAAACTTTAAAACTTATAACTTCGCAAATATTCTTCAATACAATACAATTAGTAGTAAAAAAATTGATTTGTACAAAAGTACAACTCGATATGCCGATTATAGTGGCACAACTTAAAATAATTTAATTCTCGGTCCCGGTTTTTAAAGTCGTTAAGCCACAACGGAGGCCTTAAGGCGGCCTAAAAACTCCGTCACCAGAGTTGGCCACTTGCTCATACGAACTTACTTTTAGTGGCACAACAATGCTCATAACCCTAAAGGTACCCTTTTGCTGCGTTAAAAATAGCCTTCAGTATACCTAGGGACCTACTACATTGGTACACTTGTTGCACGTTTGACGTCATCCCTCGCCCCTTAGGAGGGGACCGCACCCCTAGTGGGATGGCTACTGACGTAAGAACATTTATGAATGGATTTCAACTCAGATCTTTTAGTCATTTAGACACTGAGTTTAAGAATACTAGCGTGTAAGCTAGTAAATAATATTGGAGCCTAAATTATTTAAAAATAGGTTCTTAGTAATTATTATTTATTATTTTAAGCCTGCTGAGTCCCACTGCAGGGCAAAGGCCTCCCTTCTCTTTTTTCTAAGTAAAAATTATTAATTTTTCAGCAGCCAAATTAATGAATGAATGAATTTTGCATGAATCCCGTTATCCAAGAACATAACAAACCTCTCCAGTTTTAAAATACCACATGTACATCAACAAAGATTGATCAATAAATTATAACTCTACTTATCGTACATTTAGTAATGCAAAATAGTCACAAGATATGGCTATATTTTAACCTAAAAAACAATAAGAAGCTACTCACTCAGAGTTAAAGTAAAAACATTCAGCTTTAATATTTTTTGTGGCTGACTGTACGCCTGAAACTTCGAGAATTGAGTGGGCGGAACTTAAGTATGGTTTCCCAAAAGGATATCAGCTTACGGCCGTCGACTAGTTTAGGTAAATATTACTCTTTTTTTATAGTTATTTTTTTCATAGTGAATTTGAGCTGTCTGCTGCTTGCGCTGATGATGATGGCTGAAGCATTAGTTTACTTAAGCTCAGGTGACGACCGTACACTAACGGTGAATAAAGATCGTCTAAACCAAGGCTTAATTCAAGTAGCGTGGGTTCTTTCAACAGACTTAATCATCTTTGAAAATAATTAAAAGCCTAATAAACATAACTCCTACATTCAAAGTTGACCTTATATTAAAAGGTGTAGGATATCATGATGATACGAGTAAATTTTAATTTCAAAATCAACGCTACTACAAAAAAGCTATCTATTTATAGATATGGTATACTGATATACTGGATATCAAGAGTTTGTTGGCCTATTAGATATAAGATTTCTACAGAAAAATCAGCGCTTCATAACTCATGAAAAACAGAGGAAATGTGAATGTGAATATTAACACTATCGATACACGAATAAATTTTAAATAACTCGTATGTTCGTATGAGCAAGTGGCCAACTCTGGTGACTAAGATGAAAAGATGATTAGACAGTATTGTCATCTTACAAGTGACTACCTCTAAGGCAGGGTGGTTCAGAGGGTGATGCCCCCCATAGTAATTTTAATAGACTGATGTATTTTTAAAATGCATTCATAAAATGTTTTAACCCGCAACCCGTAATCTAACTGGGCAATCACGACGACGACGTCACATTCATATAAATCTCTAAAAACGGATGTATTTTAAGACATTATGATAAAATACATAAGAAATAGGTTCAAGCAAATAAATGTCATTCTACTAATTTTATAAAGGTGATAGTTTCTATGGATGAGTGTTTGTCGCACTTTCACGCTAAAACTACTGAACGGATGTGGCTGAAACTCAGAACATAGATACGTCGTAGTTTATGACCTAACTTGACCTAACCGGACTTATAAGCTTGTTTATTATATAGCTAGAATGCACACGGATTACGTGGCCTTACAATATCTGTAAGGAGGACGCACGTCCATCCAGCGAGGTCTAAAAATAGCAGATAGGAACATCGATCCGCTTCGGAGGCACTACATTAGTTTTCCCTCGGGTTGCGCAACTCAAATGATAACAATGTTATGAAAAGGGTTGTCGGTGATATAAAAGATTTTTACGGTGTTTACTACTTTCTTACTTAAAACGTTCATGCTCGACATTTTTAATTAACGTGACATGTTGACATGCTCGTGGCGAAGCTTGCTAATAAGCAACGTTCTAATCGGTTACAATTTGGATAGGTGACCGTAAGTTGCATTAACATCTGAGCGCTGCCGTGCTTCCGAGGTCACGTTAAATTATTGGTCCCGGCTTTTAAAGTCCATAGCCATGTTTTACCAAAACAATGGGCTAAGTTTCTGAATGCAGGCGAGAATATTACTATATTTAGAAGTCCTCTGAACTATTCTAGGCAGCTCTATTATTTCAGGTGTCGTTGAGCCGTGTCTATGCCAGGTCGTGAAACTAGGTCGATATAGTTTTGAAAGCTTAAAAGCGCTTTGTTCAAATTAATATTGATTTGAAATCTTATCGTTAAACCAAAGACGATGAATACCAAGAAGACAGACAAAGGCCATACACAAAATCTTAACCCTAAAAATGGCCTAAAACGCGAATTTAAAGTAGATGGCAGCACCAGATAGCCTGGAAATTTTAAATTATTTTCTAGTTAATATTACCTAACATTTTTTTTATTTAATATGTTGGTCATTCCACTGATAAGGGCAGGAGAATGATGATTCCACTGCTGGTCATAGACTTTTTTCGCTTCTCTTGTGCCTACTTGCGCCAGTCTGACCCATGTAATCGACCCGCTGTTTTGACAATGTCGTCGACCCACTCGAGCACTTATCTTTTCCAGTAATTACGTCGCTTATAAGCGACGTAATTACTGGAAAAGATAAGCTTTAGTTAGGGTCTTGGTTGTTATCTTTATTTTATTTTGTATTCATTCATTTTCGTTCGTTAGAAATACAATTAAACTTGTGCGTGTAGTATTTATCCCGTGTACTGTATGTATTGATTAATTAATTAATATAATTTCAACATCTAGATAAACTTAAAAAGAGTGTGTACTGTAATTTTCTTAAAACGTACCCTTGGCGCTAATTTGTAGGTATTTATTAATTAAAAATAGTAGCCCCAGTTTTTTCCTTGAAGAAACAGTCTAAGTAATTAAATATTGTTTCATATTTCGTAAACACAGCTCCAAAGGGAATAATTATCTTGTATTGCCGTTTCCCTATCTGTTTTTATTTGACTACAAGCTACGTCTTGCAGTACCTTTGGTTTAATGATGATTTAGAAAAGTTATTTTATTTATGTATTATCTAAGTCATTATACAGACACAATGCCATCGATTCTGTTGCAACACTGACTAGTTAAATTATTCCTAAATCCGATAGCTCTTATTTCGTTCACGTTAAAGTTCAACACAACGTGTTTTCTTTGTATAATATGTATGTATTACAAAAAAAATGTATCTATGTAGTTTATCAGTCATCTGGTTACCATAACATAAGCATTTAATTGCTTATTGCTTAGCTTGGGACTAGATGACGCTGTGTGGAATGTCAAAGGATATTTTTTTTATTTTTGTTTTTCGGTTAAACTATGCAAAATACATTTTGAGCTATAGGTACCTAACTCGTCTAATTCCATATAATTTTTTCTTAATTTGCTAGTTTGCAAATTAATTTCTAAACCTTATTGAGCAATAATATAAAAGAAGCCTTATCAAGAAAAAACTCAGAGACTTTAAGCAAAATCAAGTATTTATTAAGTTTGTATTTTAAGGGTTTCTTTTCGTAGTAACAGTTAAAACGATAATTAGCAAAAATAAATGTGATTTAAACTTTTTAAAAACCTCAATCTTCCACTATATTTTCTCTGATAAGTTAATAAAAACTTAACTAGGTAAAATTTCAAAACCAAATATTGAAGTTTCCTACTAATATTACGAGTAGGTATAAACGCAAAAAGTTTGTATGAATGTAAGGATGGATGTTTGTTATTCTTTCACTCGAAAACTACTGAACGGATTTGTCTGAAACTTAGAAAATACATAGTTTATGGCCAGGACCGACAATTTAACGTGCCCTCCGAAGCACGGAAGCGCTCAGCCGATAATGCCACTTGCGGTCATCGACGATCTATCAAAAACGTCTTGGCAAGCTTCGCCACGACTGCTTCTTTAAAATATCGTTTAAATATATTGAACAGCCTGAGTGACATCTCTAAAATCACTATATTTTAGTAATATTGAACTGGATGTGATTAGAATTAGTCAAGATCATTTTTTATTCTAGATAAAACTACCACACTGTGGTTACACTTGTCAAGTTAAAATTTTTATTATACTTTTACCACTTCAAGGAGTGCACGTGTGCACGTGTTCTAGTTATATAGACTGCTATAATGATGTTGCAGCGTCCTTACTGTTTTAATATTTTATTCATGAGCGTGACCTTTAAACTGCTACGGAAAAAAACAGCGCTCATAAACTGCATCTCCCGTAAAAGCGGCAAAAATCAAAGAAGTCATGTTCTAAACTCTAAGATATTTAACTCAACCTTCAATAAGAAGGCTGTAGGTTCTAAAACTTGAATCAAATAAAACTTTGTAATTCTAAAGTGAGACATAATATATATTTACTGAATGATTTATACAGCGTCAGGATCCAATCAACGTCTACAACGAGATAATAATAATAAAGAGTACCTAAACATTGTTGGGTGTTAGCCAAGTGGATTAGTACTTCGTCTTTCGATCCGAAGGTTCGAAACCGGCCGTGCATCAATGGAGTTTTCGTGTCGAAAAATGTATATGTGCTTCAATAAGAGCTTTAATTATGAAGGAAAGCATTGTGAGGAAACCAGTTAGCTCTCTAATAGCGTCGATGGGCTTGCAACCTGTCACTTATGGAAAGTTAACTTCTGCAAAATGTGGGCATGTACCAAATGCATTTGGACATACCTCTGACTACCCCCTAGATATCTGCAACCCGATCTAAAAATTGCATTAAGATCTGAAAGAAATGTCTACTACCCTGGGATACAGTCGTGATCATATTTAAATTTTTTTTACATTATTGCGAATGTTGGGACTAGGCTCACTCAGTACCTGTACCAGTTACACCCACATACCAGAGGTTCTAAAGTGGATACTTTTGGTATCAATTATCTATATGGAAGTTTTGTTTATCCAATTCGGACTATAGGAATTATACGAAATTATTATTATATTCTCTAAACATAATCAAAGCATCTTGATTGCCTAAAGATCTGAGTCAATTTAAGTTTACCACTGCTTTGTAATTTTTTTTTATCAACCTGTTTCGTCCCACTGCTGGGCAAAGGTCTCCCCCAAACTCTTAAATAATATGTATTGCTTTGTAATAATATATATTTTTTAAGTTTACTTTAAATAGTTTGAGAAGCAATTTTGTTCTACGTTAATCTTCGAGTCGGTAGCCTCATGTTAAAGATAAGCCTTAAAAACTGTAGTGCTTTTGAGATTAATTAATTATTTTATCAAAGTGCTGGTATAACCGTTTGTTTTCATGACAATTTATTAACCAAGACACTACATTGTTTTTTTTAGTTGTAATTTGCAAATAATAGGCCTTTTTAGTTTTTAAAATATTATGAATGGAAACAAACACTTATTGAACTATGTAATCCAACACTTTTTGATTATGTGCTATTGTTTCTCTTTCTGGTTATCTACCGATACACAATGTTTGAGTTGAACCCAGATTGAGTCTAAAAAAATATTTTATTTTAATTTTCAAACTGTCCCACTTTTGGGCAAAGGTCTCCCCCGGTACCTTCTACTTTTCGCGGTTTTTGCTTTCTCTCCAATTTTCCTCAGAAAATATGTACATATATTAACTAGGTACTAATTTTACATGATAATTATTATTACAAAAAATAATAGTAATTTAAAGTTAACTTCAATGAACATGAAGTTGTTTTGTCAATTTGTCACATTTACGTATGTCGCTGACCTGACCGAATGAGAACACGGAGATACAGGCAAGATAAGTATAATCTTTATTTAAGAAATACAAGTTTATATCTAAAGAGTGGCGAGAAAGACGTAAGTAATAGGTATTCTGTAAAATCTTCTGCTATTAAAGATCCAAGATGTCTCAGGCGTAAGTCTGAAAAAATGTCTAAATATTTAGAATTATGCCCTTATCTTATAGCAGAAGTTACCAATCCAAATAATGGCACGTCATACCAAGTCCATTAATGAAATGAATTTTGAGGTAAAAATCCATTGAAACGCCGGGATTCGAACCCTTTTCTTCTCTTCCCAGGTCAGATTAAAAGCTATAAACTAACCCACTCAGCCACCATAACTCAACATAGATAAAAATATTCAATCAAAATGAAATTCATAACCTTGAATTATTACCTGTTTCAATTTTACACGAAGTCTATAAATACGTAAAACTTAGATAATTTATTCTCCAATTATGTCTAATTTTATAGAAACAGCGTTTGGGTCATTCCTATGACGTCAATTCTAAGTATCGATTAGATACGTTCGTACATGGTGTCATGGCATGGAAAAGTTTATTATTGTATCGCTTTTTACATAAAGTTTGCCTCCGATCATAAAAGGATACATAAAAATAAGTTTATTTCACTTCCATTGCAGTAGACAGAGACCACAGATGTTCACTTAGTACTGACGATCAATTTTTCGTCTCATTTGACTCTTCATAAAACCTGGTTGCTTTGTGATACCTTTGACTTGATCTTTTTCCCAAAGGTAATCAATTTGGTCCAGTTGTAAGTAGTAGTAGTATTCGAACGCGAGGCAGATCAACCATGAGGTGGATAGACCAAATTAAGGCAGCGATAGACGATTTAATGGATGGACGTTCTAAAACTAATATGAATATTACAAAAAAATTAAAAGAGTAGTCAATACGTATAGAGCAGACAGAATCTCGTGTTTATTCACGTTATTTCCTTTCACCTTTAGTTAAAAGCTCGTTTAAAAGCGCATATTTAAAGTTGAGAGTACATCCCAGTGAACAAACACGAGGCATCATCCTTTTCAGTCATGGTAAAATGCATAGTTACCTATTCATTCCATAAATTCGTTTCCTTGCTTTCCCTCCTACTCGTTCACGTGGAGCGCTATCTCTACACTAGCCTTTCAAAGTAATAGGAATATCATGTTGATCATCGATAAGGTTACCTCATTATCGTGATGTCAGTAAATACAAAAAACTTCGAACAATTTGTAACGTTCGCCACCAACTTCATTCAAGTAATTTCGTAGCAACGTAGAGCTGTCGTAGCAGGGTCTACGAAACCGCCGACAGTGCCAAAAAAGTAATATTGTTTTACTACGTATCAGATAATAAATCTATATGTTTGTTGTTCAGATTCGCGATATAATCTTATTTTTAATAACTTTATGAATTATGTTGCTCTATTTGTCAGATTACTTTTGGAGCTATAGGTACTTTTATTTCTATATTGCCTTAAAGTATAATAACTTTTTAACGTTAACCTAAATGTAAACGTTAAAATAAAGTTTAAACTAAATAACGTTTTTCGTGTTCTGAAATCGTTATTTGTGCAGTTTAATTTTAGGGATATTATCGAGTTGGCACAGTCTCGGGGGCGCCGCGCGGTCAATGACTCCTTGTTTGTCGACTTCCGTGCCCAAACCTGGGATGCACCTAGCGAGTGCACCTTCCCCCACCCCTAGGGGTGCCCCTGCGTAATGCAGCCTTTGTGTATAACTGAATGTGAATTTGAAACCATCGATATAAATAATATTATAGAATGAGTGTCGGTTAGTACATACAAGCGATAAGTGGAGTATTCGTTTGTGTCTAACTGAATACACCATCGTTAAAGCGAAAACATACTAAACATTGGCATTCAAACAGATTTGATCCCAATATCTGAGACCCTTCTTATATATTTGGGAGCGTCTTAACTATTGCTAATAATCAAAGGATTTGTATACATGTCAATTAATGTCAAAAAAACACCACTTACATTAAGTAGCGTTTTAGTACCTATTCAGGTGCCAGTTAACTTATCGATTTAAAAATCGCCTCGAGCGCTTCATATTTGGATGAAACTTGATAAATACATAATTTATGACCTAGAATAACACATAAGTTATTTTTTATCCGGGTAAGTACCACGCGAGTGAAGCAGCGGAAGCTTGTTGATATTTAACTAAACACATTTTAAAGATAAACCAATGAAAGAGAGGGCATTCGATTTTCTCGTAACATGATGATGAAAGTTTACTTATTAAGTATATCACAAGTTAACTAAGTTTACGAGTTTGTTTGGAGCATAAAAACCTAGACGAGTAATTTGGACGAGTAGGCTTATATCGCTTATTTAACTTCATTGGCACTTGAAGTCGTCTGTGAAGCCAAGCGAAGCTGATTTACATACAAAATGGTCTGGTGTTAAATATTTGCTACTACATGATGGAGTCGAACTGAGACGATTCCGACACATTTCTAAAGTTTTCTTCTTCTTCCTGTCCCTTCCTTATCCCTCTTCTTACACTTTCCTCAATCTGTCGTCATTTCGTATAAAATAAAAACTTAACACTTTGGTTTTCCCCTTAACATTGCTCGTGGAGTAACTAAAATAAACCAAAAAGCTATCTAAGTATTACTTACTATTTTTTAAAATAATCAACAGACCGCTGGAAAAACGCAAAAGTCAACCAGTACCTACTAGTAATACGTAAAGCAAAGTCAGGTTTGTTCCAACATATAACTTGAGAACGGCTGGACACAATCCGGCTTCGACTCTGTTTTACATAAAATATTCCATGATAGTTTGTTAAAATCTGCCATAATTGGTTCATTTTCATTAAAATTTGACCAACTTATAAAATAAAATAAATTCTTTAGAATATGTACCTGAACCACGGAAGAATAATGTCATTAATTTATTTTAATATTCTTATAGTCTGACAAGTGTATTATTAACGCAATAATTGTCAAAATTAATTCCTTATATTACAGTTATCTGACGATAAAAAATCTAAAAGTGAACCATAGTTTGTTCGTCTAATTAATTAATTCAATTATTCATTCATTTATTGTTTATAAATTATACTTATATTATATTATGTAGTGAGTCTCAGTCTAAAAGGCAAATAGTTTGGGCAGACTTAAACCTTAGTCCCTGACAGTAGATCACTTTAAAATAATAATTATCAGCCCAACATGTCCCACTGCTGGGAAAAGGCCTCCCTACAATATCTCCAACTATCACGGTCTTAGGTTATTTGGACCCACGTTTTGGTCCATTGGTCCAAAGGAAAAAATAACGGGCAGGAAATAAAGAGATAACAAATTGATGATTGAAAAATCGTAAAATCGTTTTTAACAAACAAAATAGCTTTGGCTACGGAACTACTGGAATCACTGTAGGTACTATAAAATAAAACGAACCCGGATTGTTTAAATCCTAACAAATAGTTTGCGTAGGCGATACCAATACATGGTATGATATAGTGAAAATCCGCGCCAAAGTGGCGGGCGAAACACTAAAATATAACAGAATCGCACACATCTTCCCCACTATGACGTAACCCGAATATGAATGGAGACAATGTTCTCTGAACTTATGTGGCTAGCCGCAGGCATAAACTGTGGGTTAGACTTCGCTAGGTTAATTATATGACTATTCTGATTATCTACGCTGGTTAACAGAAAAATGGAAATGTATTTCTTACTATTTAGATTAGAAATCTAAAAGTTCGTGGAACAATCCTGCAGTAAATAGAAAAATTAAACAGAGTACTAGAGAACTTAGTAATTATTACTTATTAAATTCTTATGAACGTGGAAAGCGAGCTGATATTATATTTTATCAGATATAAAGTACCACAGATGTTTCATCAACGATCAAAGAGACATGCCCTTTGTAACGTTAATAAACCTATTCTAAATATAGATTCTAATGAAGTATTTTTCCAGGATCGTTCATTTATGTTTACGTTTTATTCTAAGGCTAGGGTATTCAAATACTCTTAACCTTACAATGCCCCCAAGTTTAATTTAGAATGATACCATACAAAGCACTTATTTGAGTGTTTTAAGTGTTGTTAATAATAGATTTCCATTTAGGTAGAGCCTGTACTTGTAAGTTTCTATTATTAACTCAATAACCGACAAAATATTGTGGTTCTAAATATAATTCAGAGAATCAATGTACCCGAGTACGTGCTTCGACGGTTTAGTTTAGGCCGTCAGGCTAGCCGCCGCGCCGCATGGAAAATTATCGCCCCCACAGCCTCGACAACGGCGTCATCAGTTTTCATGTATGAACAGAACAGCGATATTTTTACTTGATTACCCCAACTTTTTCCTTCTTAGTGACATCAGCTATTTTCATCGCTTGGTCTGGATTGATGGGGGTATAGCATTCCGAAATTTTAATAGTAAAAATATTAGCACAACGAGTAAGATGAATATTGTAGCGGTGCGATCAATAGCAGAATACCGCGGGTCGGGGGATTGCGGGGGTGTAGTGCCGAGCTAGGGTGGTGGGTTGTTTCATTGAGAACGTGTAGGCGGGTGCGTGGGCGATCTGTTATAAAGCCGCCCGGCCCTCCCCTCCCACGTACAGTCGTGATCTAGCAGTGCCCGAAGGAACATCGAATACTTAATATAGTGATTGTTCAACATGCATCCTGCAACATCAAGGTAGGTCCTCTTAACTTGACATGTACGTTAGGATATCAGCCCCAAGTGTCAACCGAAGTGCATTTTTTACAATATATATATTACTTTCTTGCTCGAAAGTCGTACCTACTGTTGCTTGTGACTGTAATAACCGGTGAAATAATTGTTCTAGGCTGTTGACACTCTTACTTGGCTATTTAGTAGCTCAAGCAAAGACATACCCGATGCAAGCTTGGCCTATGTACCCCCAAAGCCCAAGAGAGTTTAGTGATGATGAGTATTACTATGCACCAAAAGTGCAATATTACTATGATGCCCCTGCAATGAGTCTCTCAGAATCTCACGGTCAGCTTCCGTACCCATACTACTACGACCCGTACGGTAACTTGGTGCCTAACGAGATCCCAAAGGAGCAAGAAGAGAGGATGGCAGCACTGCCCATCGGTCAGGAGACTTGGTTCGAGAGCGACACCACGCCCAACTGGCGGGCCAACGACGTCGATGACGTCAATGCGGCTTTCCTCGATAACCTTATCCTTACCCAAATGGCTCAAGATGCACAAAGGCGACGTGAAAACGCCCGCGCAGCCTTCGCACCCGTCGACTACGAGGAGAGAGACCTCGAAGACGAGGACGTCAGAGAGTTGAAAGCGCTTGCCGGCAAACCCCTGTACCACGAGCCTAAAACCGTACCAAAGTTCGAAGACGAAGACTACCCCGCTGACGACGGATTCATCAACTGGAACGGCAACAAGAGAAGCGTCACCACGGCCGCTCCTACCAGCTCGCCGGCACCGCCGGAGGCCGGCCAGGACGAGGTGATGGTGCCGCGGCCAGCGCAAACCCATCACCAAAATAAAAAGGAACAAAACAAATTCTACCAGACCATTACGCAACTGCTGGCGACCAAATCAGCTAAAACACACTCACAAGTAAGTTTTACGATGCTACTAAAATTCCATGTTTATTAAAGTGAGGTACCAAATATAGTCGTATAAGATATAAGTATTCAATTTTATCTTGCGCTGTTCGGGTACTGAGGCCGTGGAAACCCCGAAGTCTAAAAATAGCCTGCGATGCCGCCGGGTGCCGGGCGGAGGGCGGCCGGGGTAAGGGGGGTGCGGGTGACACAGTGCCAGGGCCGGGTCAGCCGAGTGCGGGAGGAGGCACTACCACCTATTTACAGCTTTCCTACTCTCTTTTGTTAATCTGTCACTCATTTACTTTACCACTTTAATCACTTCCTCATAAATCTACATTTAGTAACAGTGATCTTCTTTGTCTACAGGAACCTTCAAAGGAACGAAGAATTGAGAAACGTTTCATTGCTGGCGACTCCGACCTGGTCCTAGAACTGCGAGGCCTCAAACATCGTATCCCAACCTAAACAGAAAACTTCTGAATTATCGCCAACTAACATGAGACTGAGTATTATGTAGAGTATTTAGAAATTTCATGAACGACTTTTCAGTCGTGTTACAAGACATCAAAACCGAAAAAACATACGATATTTTCTTAACTTCCTAAATTCCTGTCGTCCAATGATCTTGTCTATACGATTTACAATAGATCCGATGAGGGATTTCTATGATCTTTTAAAATGATTTAACGCAACTTTCTTGTAAGGAACGATGTAAAGTAGTTGGGTAATTGATCGTACAAAATGTGACTATATTAATCCCATGAGAATATTGTCTATCTTGTAATGCATGAATAATCTAAATAAAAATTAGGAATAGTAAATAAAATTTGCTCCTTCGTCGTGCAGCTATGATATCGCACAACAATAATGTGCAATGTAAATAAATGTAGATAAATTGTCTATTTAAGACTTATTTATATTTAAGTAGATAGAAATCGATACATTAATAATTTCAAATTAACATCTTTAACTACGAACTTAACGCTGCTACCTAAACATTTTAATTAAAGCAACAGTACGATTTGAAACGAGGCCTAAATAAATTGAGGCCTACTTCGTACGTAATAATAAGAACCGATTCTATTTTCTGGTGCTAAAGTTATATTTTTCTCTTCATTAAAAATTACGGACTACGCGGACAATACAATACCTTTTGCAAAGCAAAATCGAATGATATGTATACCTATGTCTAAGTCGATATTCTCAAGCGGAGGGTTAGGACGTGATATTTTTAGCTTTACAGCTTCTTATGTAACGACTTAAAAGTAAACGGTCTAAGACCTGAATACTTTTAAAGTAATACTTCGTACGACAATCCATTTTTGCTAACATTTTGTAAAAACTGGTTTCATCCGAAGGCTGCCATCCTTTGTACACTTATGGCTGCATTGAATAGAATAACTTTTGATAATTATATATCTTTCTAAAGCACATATCTACTACAAGTAAAGTCAAATTACTTTCCTGCGGGGTAGTCAAAGTATTTTTCAATTTCTTTAGTTTGTAACAATGTATATCAATTAGTAGATCTGTAAAAGTATTATTAGTCATGGTAAATAAATGTTGTTGTTGATAAACATGTAAAATACATTAAGGTGGATAGTGAATTCAGATAAAATAACTACAGTTCCTTATTTCGAACTCTTACATTGAGGTAGTAATAGATCTTTACAAGCAAACCTGATAGTGGTAGTACCTACTTTAAATGTTGCTCATTTTTGTCAAAATAGCTCCTTGTGAATGCATTTGTGTATCTCTATTTTGTATAAACCTTAAAATACCGTATTTTTTTAAATTGACGCCTAATGTAACTGCATATAAGATAGTTCTTAGAAAACTATGATGAAGTTGTACGAACATACTTATTGAAAATAATTAAAGAAGTCATGATGAAATGAAGTTTATTTTAATCCCACCATCTGATACATTCACGAGTATTATTCAGCAGTAGGTCAAGGGAGATGCTAACTGGTGGTGATATAAATTGGTCTCTGTAATCGGGATTTCAGTAGAAAACAAAATCATAAGTTAAAATACGGAAGCAATCTTAGTAAGTTTTTCGATTATATTGACATTATTAAAGAAAAGTTTGTAAAGTGAATCAAGTAGGTACTCAGTAAAATTTTCTAGATCGGTGGCTTTAGTCGTTTCGTAGGTACCAGCATTTTAAATAGCATTTATGCCATTCCACACCACGAATTACACTTACTTTATACGAAGTTTCATCCATACCACTGGTACCACATGTTTGTGTTAGTGAACTGGTATGATACCAGTCCACTAACACAAACATCTAAATATCCAAACAAACATTCTTTCTCAAAAAAATAATAGAATAATAGAAAAATGCACTATGACCTGATTCAATATGACCCATTTACGTAGTGAAAATACTCTAAAATGACCTAGTTACTGCGATGCACGACCTAGATTAACGGTTATGGATCGCAGGTCGCTGGGTCAAATCAAAGGGCCGTTATAGGCCGCCTTGCCCTTTGGAAAAATATATAATACCTTAGAATATAATGGACTTATGTATCAATCATATTATGTATAAATGATCCGATCCTTTAATAACACATGGAAATAAGCTCGTTACTATTTTGCGAAGCATGGAATGACACCTCTGACTACCTTTTATCGATAGTCAAAAGCAAGTCAATAAACAATTTATTTACAGAAACGAAACTACTACATTATTTACATGAATTAATATACCTACCTACTAAATACAATTAGAACCAGTTTAGCCACCTAAAGGATCGTTACAATAATGATCTATAGATAGCTCAAAGCAAGTTGAATTTAAAAAAAGTATCGTATAAAATGAAGGCTGTAGGCGTTAACTTATTATTAGATAGTGATCCTTATTTAAATCTTAGGTGACATAATCACAATCTGAAAACTGTTAAAAAATCTCGTGACAAAATTTTAAGAAACATGATCAATAGTGGCAATTCTGAGTGTCGCAAAAGCTAAACTAAGCTAACTAAAATTGTTGCCGTCCCTTTCATAGCGATGGGAATAAAAAGGACGGCAACCATTTTAGTTAGCTTAGTTTAGCTTTTGCGACACTCCGAATAGCCACTAATGTCGCAAAAAACGTACAATACAATTTCATAAACTCTATGCCGTAGTATTGTGCTACGCCGTAGCAATGATCTACGAGTTTTCCTATTATAGTGATCTGTCTATTCGGCCCCCTCCCTCTTCAATTTTAATTTTCTTTTCTTATTTTGCGGTCATGTTTTGGAACCGTACCTAAGTACCTAATAAAGAAAATGCCATGTTAAATCATACAGGCTTATTTTTTTAACTGGGATAGTATGAGGAAACACGAAACTGTAGAAGATAGAGGGACTGTCTTGAATGAACCATTCGATCTTTTTTGTGACGTATTATTAATAATACCAAACGTTTTTGTTTTTGTTGTGTCTCTAAAAAATAAATTATTTCGAAAGTCAAGTACTTAATTGCTTTAAGCAATGTTACTTTATGTGATAAACAACCCAAAAGTAAATCGTTGAGATCCTTTTTTCACATTCTTCCACGTGTCTTCCACGTCCTTTCTGAGAATTGTCTGTTTTTCTCATTGATGTAAGTAGGTAAGTATATAGACCATATACAGACTAATGTTAAGCCCGTCACACACGTAGCTATAATATATATTACAGCTGCGTGTGCGGTCACTTGAATATTTGTATAGAAAAAATATCGTAATATGCCTTGCTATAATTTATAGTAATATATATTATAACTACGTGTGTGACGGGCTTTACTGTGGATAAAAAACGTAGTCAGGATTTCTCAGTTTCAAAGCAGCTAATAACTAAATATACCTAGTACCTACTTTTCTTATTCTTTATAATAATAGACGGGTATTCAAATGTCCTATCTGTAGATGGAAGTTCAAATAAAGATTATCAGTTCAGAACACTTGAATTTATTTATCACGTTAGGTACATGTCCAGTATGCACTACATAAAACAAGTGTATCACTACGTGAGCCTGGTTAATTTCCTACCTATACTACCTACACGTAAAAGTTGGATGAATGATTGAGCGGCGGAAGGTTGGCTGCCCTACCGCGGCAGCGGCAGCGGCATTTGGATGAACCAGCGAAATATGAATAGGAAGTTACTATTAGTACAAACTGTGTCGCTACAAGTTTCTCTCTAATCTAGAGGTAAGTACCTACCTACCTGCCTACCTGCCAGAATTCAACAGTAGAAACGTTGCAGATAGTGCTCATGTTACATTACTTTACCTTTGACCTTTCATAGCATCGCCCACGCGCGCTGTGGTAGATTCTACATAGGAAGGTAGGTAGGTAAGTAGGTACCCTAGCTCCACGGAACTTTTCAGTAGGTAACTTTGATTTGGCTACAAAAGAAAAAAAGAAAGCCTAGAAAATTTTTAATTATGAAATGGATTTAAGTAAAGCGAAACCAGTATTCGCATGTAGGTATATTAACGTAGTGTTTTTATTCTCTTTGGGTATATTCGTATTATTATAAAGCCAGACCGGAACCGGACCGTCAACGATTCCTTCTCCCATTGACATATCTTTCCTTCTTCTGAGCCTTCTCCCGATTTCTTCATCCGACAGTCGGGCACGATTGTCAGACAGTCAATCAGACTGTCTTGCCATTCCATCATCCAGCAAGGTGCCCTGCTACTATAAATCACACCGAGACGGCAGAGAAGCGGCTGCAGTTTCAGTGTCATTTAGTTTTACTTTATTTTTTATTTTAATTATTCTACTGCATAGGGTCTGCTCTACGACAAACAAAAATAAAAAAAACTGTTGATTTTGACATTGACATTGATACAAAATTATTTTTGACACTCTGACATTGACATAATATGATCAATGTAATCCGTACGTCAAAAGTCGAGATTGTCGAAATGTCGAGTGAGGGAGGGAGCTAGTCGAGTTGATTGACCTGACTGACTGGCACACACAAACAAAACAAAATAAAACTTTTTCAAAACTTTCTTCGGAATATTTTTTTTACTAGTTCTTATTAAATCAAATACAATTAAAAACAGCAAACTATAATGAACTATTGAGATGATTCACATACAGCGTGATTACTAGAAATGATACAGTGTACAGTAACTGTTTTTATACTTGCTCCCGTTAGTCGGCAATCCACGTCAGAAGTTATTCCAAGTTTCTTCTTCAAATTCTTCAATAAGTTACAACAATGCGTCGTGCTAAAGGATACCAGGATTTAGACGACCATGCCACGAGTCCTCGGCCTCAGGCGCTACCAATGCCGCCACCACAGGAGATAGAAATGGCTTCAGTTTCTGTTGTCCCTGATGGTAGGTATGCACTCAACACTGTTCTATAAAAGTTCACACTGTTCACTCAACACTGTTTGTTAGTGAATTATGCTTTAGAATAATACAAATTATATTTTCAGTCCAATAGAAATATCGCACCTTCGGGATCAGAGTGTCACTTCTGCATGTTTTCCAACTTTACAGGAGGAGCATTTTAAAGTTTTTTTTTACGCAATTTTTTAATAACTTTGTGCTGTTTTAGAATATTAAGGTGTTTCTCATAGTCTTAGATTGGTTAGTTTTTCAGGTTTAATCGGCGCTATTAAAAAACAAAAAACAAGAAGCCCATTTTGAGAAACAAGCCGTAAGCTGAGGGAAGGGTACCAAAAGTGCCTTTTTGTTACAAATCGCTAACTGTATTAATGCAGAAATGACATTTAAAAAATATTAATAAAATCACTAAAGCGCGTATAACAACATGTTTATGGATGCTGTAAGTTTATTTTTAGTAAATATGTATTCTATAAACTGAAACGAGCAAAACAAGGAGCATTATCGCTTAATTTAACGGTTAAATAGAGGATTATTAAATAAAATAGGTGATATTATCAAGAATTTTTATTTAAAATGCAAACGAATGGCACATAAATGAAAAACGATAGAAAACATTTCGAAATAAACTACTAAAAATGGCTTTCAACTTATACAACTTATAAAACCTTAGTTTAAACTGAATAGTTAGTTATCACGACTGCGCACTCTGTTCTAGTATTATAAAGTCTTTATAAAAGTGAAAGTTGTACTTATCATTTAAAAGGAATGAAATTTATCTCTAAAAGACATGTCTTAGGTGCATGGCATGAATAATCTAAACAAAATAGGCATAGTCTCATTTCAATTTAATAATCTATTAAAACTAGTATTTACAATCGAAACAGTTAAACTAACTTTAGACAGTTTGCAGCAGAACGCAGTTAGCTCAATAGTTTCTATTGTAAATACCAGTTT
Organism: Xanthorhoe designata; assembly: GCA_963582015.1. Classification (NCBI taxonomy): domain Eukaryota; kingdom Metazoa; phylum Arthropoda; class Insecta; order Lepidoptera; family Geometridae; genus Xanthorhoe; species Xanthorhoe designata. Next base: position 9,257,652 of record OY757039.1, read on the forward strand.
CATTATCTTAAACTATAGTCAATAATCATCTAAGAAAGTAATAATCTTATAGAACGAGAAAGGCGGACAAAATCGTAGAAGATATTAATAAATTCTAAAATTGATGTATGACATCTTTAATATTTAAATAATTATTTTATAAACGTTACAATATTTATTTCTTATTTATAACTTAGGAATCTACTTAAATCACTTTTTCACAGCATTATGGCCTTTTTATTTAGAAACTACTAAGTACTTTGGTAACAAAAATATAATGAAAATCAGTAAGAAATAAAAAAAAACAGAATGGGCATTATCAGCCGCACTTTGTGTGTACCCTCGAATGTGTTTGATGGAATTTATTTGCAGTGTATTTACTGCATTTATTATGCAGTAAATTCTTACAGGTTAATCATAAATCTGAAATCAAAACAAAACTATTACTTAATAGGTTAGTTCCCTCCCATTCGATAATCAATCTAAGTAATAATGTAAGTAGAAATCTAATAAATATTTTAACCAAAAGCACACTTGTATACAAAAATAACGTATGGTTACAATAAAAATGCTAATGATTTCAAATTTTAATGTTACTTGTACACAGAAATGCCGTTTTGGTTCCAATGAAAACCAAAGTTTTATGCTATAATGTAATTTTTAAGTAGAAGTGCCGTTATGTTTACAGCAGACAAATGCCATAATTTGGTAACAAAACGTGAATTGTGTTTAGAAGTAACATTATTATTGCAAGAAGTGTGTAAACAAAATGTCATTACTTACCGTAGTGCCCCTCCGCCGCAAATGCATATGGTCATCCTTCGGCAGTCAACGCTCTACTGACCGGAGAGACGTTTCGTTTCAAGCAAACGGGCCAATTACGCAAAAAAACAGAACGTTCCTCCCGCCGTCAAAACGATGTGATTCATGCGATTATCACCGATTTTGCTGAGTATATAAAGTCGATTATCGCGGTTCTTTCTGCATATTTAGGTTGTTTTTGTAAAATTTTGCAGAAGTGCCACTCTGATCCCGAAGGTGCGATATGTTATTGGTATTTCTAGATCTTACATATTCTTATCTTATAAAAACACCAAAAAGTTTCTGTTTTAACATTTTGTTTTATTAAAATTACAATATCTGTTATGCATTGATATTATAGATGTGCTGAAATGAATATATTGATATTTCACTATAACCTATGATAAGTGCCTACATAATTTATTTTTGTGCTTATTACCTCATAAAATAAAATAATTCCATGTTATTTACCTATTTCCAGACACATTTACAGTGACACAAGCAGTAAATGCCCTTGGGTTTGGCTGGTTCCAAGTAAAGTTGTCTCTATGCACGGGCCTGTGTTGGATGGCTGATTCCATGGAAATGACTATACTCAGCATCCTGTCCCCAGCTTTGCATTGTGAATGGAACATCAGCAAGTAAGCTCTAATGAATTTACTCAAATACATTCATACATACATATAGGGGGCAATTCGGAGTGTCGCAAAAGCTAAACTAAACTAACTAAAATTATTGCCATCCTTTTTATTCCCATTGCTATGAGAGGGACGGCAACAATTTTAGTTAGCTTAGTTTAGCTTTTGCGACACTCAGAATTGCCACTATAATTATATTTATTACATTACTTTGTGTTTTCCTTTAAATATTAAAATGTTAGCATTTCGAGTCTGACATCACAGTAGGAAAGAAATAACAATAATTACTACTGTGAAGCCATATTCGAATTAATTTTTAATTTAATTTATAATTACCTAATTATCTACTTAGAATTAAGATGGTTTTTTTTAAAGCATGTTGTATAATACCCTTTAATTATGGGAGCACTAGTTTTTTATTTCTAATATTTGGCTATAAATTGATGCATGTACAGTGTAACCCTATGTTGGGAATCCTTAAAATAAATAAATTAATAATAATAAATTAGGTATGTTTATTTCAGGCAACTGAATAGTTAAGTACAAGATGTAAAATACTTATATAAGTACCTTAGTGTCTAACATAGGTACATATAACTTAACACTTATCTATTACACGTAAAATCGGTGACGTGGTGACACACTATGTGCTGTGTGATCGCAATTTTTCAAATTCTAGCTAAATTCTGATTTAAACATTATTGAGTGTTGAAAGTAATAAGCCACTTGACCAATTGTTAGTGATCTGATTATGCTAGTGATTATACAATTTGACTTGTTTTTTGCAGATACCAGCAAGCCCTGACCACCACAGTAGTATTCCTGGGCATGATGTTGAGCTCCACTTTCTGGGGCAACCTCAGTGACAGATATGGAAGGAAAACTGTGAGATTTCATTTAATAATCTTACAAGTCCAATGAGAAAGTTTGTCGAGATTATACATATTTATGGTTCAGTCACACCACTTACCTAGATACAGTTTTTTTTTAATCTTAGGATTTTTATAATAATCAACATTATAAAATATATGTATCCATATTAATAATTTAAATGAAAAGTTAGGTTTTAGGTATAGTATTATTTATTCTGTGGTTTTAGTAAATTAAAAAAACATATTTTCGGCGTTTTGTATATTTTTTATTGAAGTGGTGAGTTTTTCTGTATTAACCTTGCATTTGGCATTATAAAAGTACGGGGGATTATTTTTTCACATAGTCAGTTCGATCCCCATTTATTTGATTAAGAAAAACTTGGGTGTATTTGAAAACATTCAAATATTCATCCCCACTTTCACCCCCCATATCTTGTAATCGTCTTAGCCGATTTTGATAAAACATGTTAGGATCATTTGCTAGAAAACCTTGGTCTACTTGTTTAAGAGCTACGGTATAGACATACATAGCAGTCAAACTTATAACACCCCTCTTTTTGAGTCGGGGGTTAAAAATAAGGAAAGTAAAGATTTTTTTTCTACTATTTCAGGCTCTCAGTATGTGTGGCGTGCTACTTTTTTACTACGGCTTACTGAGTTCGATAGCGCCGAGTTTCCTCTGGCTCTTGTTTCTCAGAGGATTGGTTGGATTCGCCATAGGATGTGTGCCTCAATCGTAAGTACTATTGTACTACTAGCTGTGCCTTGCGGTGAATAAATCCCGTGGGAATACCGGGATCAAAAGTAGCCTACTTTTACACCAGGGTAGGGTATCGCCGACCCTGCAGGCTTGAATTGAAATCCTACTTATACATATTATAAAAGTTTGTGTGTAAGTGTGTTTGTTACTCCTTCACGCTCAAACGGCTAGACGGATTTGAATGAAATTTGATACCAGGATAGCTTATATCCTGGATTAACACGTAGGCTTACTTTTGATCCAGGTATTCCAACGGGAACGTAAACTATTAACCGCGAGTAACACCGCGGGGCGCAGCTCAGTTAGAATTATACAATGTTATATGTATTGGCAACACTAGTGTGTTCCGGTAGCTTTGTTTAGTCTGGTTATGAGGTTTAATTTAAGAAATATGATTGTACTTCCGGTTACAACTGTCAAGTGTGATGGCTGCTCTAATGGTTCAATAAATACATTTCGTACAAATTAATCAGTCTATATTCATTTAATCACATCAGGTTATCGGCCCAGAACATGATCCTGTATGACTGATTAATTGAAAGTAAAGGAAGGCGTAAATATTATCGACATTCAGTTGCTGCAAAAAAATTGAGCTACGTCGAGAAGGAAAACTTGGTTCAGGAGGTTGATCAAGGAAGGAAAGCGAAATGGAAGTTTACAAGTATAACAGCGTGATGAAGCTGGAAGGAGTCGGAAATTGGAACATTTGGAAGTTTCAAACGATGGTTTTATTGCGAGGTCAAGGCAACTTGAACATCGTTGAAGGGAAGGAGGTCAAACCTGAAAGCGCAGATGAACGAGCTAAGTGGGAGTCCAGGGATGCCAAGGCGCAAACGCTGATAGTCACAAGGATGACGGAGAACGTGATGCTACATTTGATTTCATGTGAAACTTCGTCTGAAATGTGGAGAAAACTTCTTTGCGTCTATGAACAAAAATCTGAGACAAGCATACACATCGTTCAGCAGCGTTTCTTTCAGTACAAGTATGAAAAGGGTACTGAAATGTCGTTGTTCTTATCGAAGATTCAAGAAATTCAGAATCAGCTTAAACAGTTGGGTGAAGAAGTCTCCGATAAATTAGTTATAACGAAGGTTTTGATGACGTTGCCAGATGAATATAAACACTTTGTTTCGGCATGGGAGTCAGCGCCGGATGATAAGCAAACCTTTGATAACCTAGTCGCCCGACTAATGGTGGAGGAAGAAAGGTTGAAGGAGAAAGGAGAAGTATCTCAGCAAGAGGCTACTTCGTCAGCGTTCGTAGTCAAGAATCAAAGAGCTGTTAGGTGTTTTAAGTGTCAGAAACTTGGACATTATAAAAATGAGTGCAAAAACAATGAAAATTATAACAAAAACAATGACAATAATAACAAGTGTTTTTACTGCGGTAAAGTGGGACATTATAAGGCGCAGTGTCGTTTCAAAAATAGCAGCGAAAGTAAGGGCTTTAAAAATAATAATGCTTTCATGGTGTCAAATACAGAATTGAGTCAGTTTGAACAATCTATGTGGCTAGTGGACTCTGGTGCCAGTCAACACATGTGCTGTGATCAATCGTTGTTTACATCCTTAGTAAAAGTATCGCAAGAATCAGTAATAGTCGGTAATGGTGAAACCATTAGTGTAAAAGGTTGTGGACAGATGGCGGTAAAAGTTTCAAACGGAAGTGAATGGTACGACACAACAATAGACAATGTTTTGTTTGTTCCTGATTTAAAAACAAATCTTTTCTCGGTGAACGTTGTGACGGACAAAGGTTACGTTATGTTGACAGATGACAATTCTTGTAAATTTTATAAAAACAATAAAGTTTGTGCGGTTGCAAAACGAAGTGGAAAATCCTACTATTTAGACTTTCGTTACAAATGCGAAGCAGCAGCAAGGATCGCGAAAGTGGTGAACAATGAACTGACAGTGTGGCATCAAAAGCTAGCACATCAGAACTTCGATTATGTACGCAGAATCTTAGCATGCAACAACGTTACTGTAAAACAATCTTTTGTTCCTAAATGCGAAAGTTGTTTACAGGGTAAAATACATCGCCTGCCGTTCAATAGCAGTGCAAGTGTGAGCAGTAAGACCTGTGATCTTATACATGCAGACACATGCGGTCCGATGGAAGAAACTTCAGTGGGAGGGTCAAGGTACTTTGTTGTCTTCAAGGATGACTACTCCAACTTCAGGTGCGTTTATTTCACTAAAAGTAAACACGAAATTAAGAATTGCGTTGAAGATTTTTTGAACAAGGCTGAGAATGTAACTGGAAATAAAATCAAGTGTTTTCGAAGTGACAATGGCCTAGAGTTTGTGAACAAAGAGGTGAAGAATATGTTCTCAAAGCGTGGGATTACTCACCAAACTACTGTTCCTTATACCCCGGAGCAGAATGGAAAGGCTGAAAGGGAGAATAGAACACTTGTGGAAGCAGCTAGAACAATGTTACATGCGAAGAACTTGCCTAAGAAGTTGTGGGCTGAAGCCGTCCAGACTGCAGCGTATACCTTAAACAGAACTGGAAAAAGTAAGGAAAAGGACATGACACCATACGAGGTATGGACAAAGAAGACATTTGACATCCACGAGCTCAAGGTCTTTGGGACACCTGTCTACTCACATATTCCTAAGGAGAAGAGGAGGAAATTTGACAGAAAAGGAGAAAAAGGCTTGATGGTCGGATACGGAGAAGATGTGAAAGGTTATAGGATTTACTTTTCGCAGAAGAACACAGTTGAATTGAGAAGATATATAGTTTTCATTGAAGATGAAAACGAAGGAAAAGAAAATGTAATTTCACTGGAACTTGAAAGTGAAAGCTTGAACTGTGTGGAGGAAACAAAGATAGCAGAGGACCCTGTTGAAAAATCTGAAGGAATCGTAGTCAACAGCGGTGAAAGTGGAGCAGAGAGTTTAATAGACAATAATAGTGAATATGAACCATGTAATGATGAGGAAGAGGAGAGTACATTAGATCCAGATGGAGCGGGTGTGGCAGAACCAAATCAACGTGAGAAGCGTCTGCGAAAACAAACATCGTTTTACCAGTGTCATAATGTATGTACTTCCGAAAATGAGCCACTCACCTACAAGGAGGCGATGCAGAGAGAGGATGCAAGTAAGTGGCGTGAAGCTATGAATAGGGAACTAGAAACTGGAACTAGAAAATGGGACTATTTAGATATATCAGTAAATGAAAAGGTTATAAAAAGTAAATGGATTTTTAATATGAAGTATTGTTACAGGATGATAAAAGCAAAGATAAAAATGTAGAAAAATTATGTAGACAGATAATATAGGGTCTCATAAGTAGGCTGTGTCTGGTACTCGACCAGGTCTGTTTTCCTGTAAATTTGTTGAGTTAGTTTCTTTAAAAAGGGTTTTAAGATATTATGTTAAATGTACAATGGATTATAAGTGCGATGATGGGATGCTGAAAGGTTATTGTGATGCAGATTTGAGGGTGGGGATGTAAAAGATAGAAAATCTACCTCGGGTTATTTGTTTAAGTATTGTAATTGCTTAGTATCATGGTGTTCGAAAAAGCAACTTTCAGTCAGCCTATTATCCACAGAATCAGAGTACATTGCGTTAAGTATGGCAGCCAGTGAAGCATGTTGGATTTTAAATTTGTTGAAGGATTTTAATGTTAAAAATGAACTCCAACTATATTTTGTGATAATTAGTCTGCCATATCTGTCGCAAGTACAGATAATATAAAAGATTAAAACATGTTGATTTAGGTATCATTTTGTCAAAAATTTAGTCAGGTATAAGTTAATGTTAAAGTATGTATGATTAAAAGGTGTTTTGAGAAATTTTGTTTAGTAGAGTCATCAGTTAATAACTAGGCTGTGTGTGTAATTTAGGTAATTTTTTGGTTGAAGTGCAATGTGATTTAGTTTAAGAGATGTTAAGTTGAGTTGTTTTTCTTATTGTTATTTTGAGACATATTACATTGAAGGGGGGTGTTAGAATTATACAATGTTATATGTATTGGCAACACTAGTGTGTTCCGGTAGCTTTGTTTAGTCTGGTTATGAGGTTTAATTTAAGAAATATGATTGTACTTCCGGTTACAACTGTCAAGTGTGATGGCTGCTCTAATGGTTCAATAAATACATTTCGTACAAATTAATCAGTCTATATTCATTTAATCACATCAATATTTGTATGCTTTTGCTGTCTGAAATCAACCTTATTATTGTTATTATTAAATCTGGGCGGGATGTTACTTAACTATCATTTCATTCAAAGTTTGGTTTAAAATATTAGTTTATTTCTTTTTTTTTCAGAGTAACATTATATGCAGAGTTTCTACCAACAAAGCAGAGAGCTAAATGTGTGGTGCTGCTTGATGTAAGTATAATTATGTAACTTAAAAAGTCCCGCTTTAACGGTTTGACAAGGAATTTCTGTTAAAAAAACACAAGAAGGTAAACAGAAGGTTTTTAGATGTTGTGAAGATACCAAAACCATGTCTTTCTATATACATTTGGCACATGCTCACATTGTGATGATAATATACTAAAAACAGAATAAAATAATATTTAAGAGTGTGCTTCCATGCAACAAACGTGATTTTTTTGCCGTTTTTTGCTTGTTATAATGTATAGTGTCTAATGTTGTATAGATAATGGTACGGAACTCTTCGTGCGCGAGCCCGACTCGCACTTGGCAGATTGCTAAATTTTTTAGCTGTTTAGCGCGTGCGCGAGCCCGACTCGCACTTGGCAGATTGCTAAATTTTTTAGCTGTTTAGCGCTGTCAATAACGTCTCAAATGAAACGAAAAATTGAATTATTATTATGTTGTTCCAGTGTTTCTGGGCTTTAGGCGCGTGTTTGGAGGTGGCGTTGGCGCTTGTAGTGATGCCTACATTGGGAGTTCACTGGCTACTAGCTCTCTCGACGATCCCTCTTCTCATATTTGCATGTATATGCCCAGTAAGTAAGCAAACAGGTTTATTTGTATTCATATTTCACGACATTTAGTTATACCACAGAATACAGAGAATACTTCTTTTAGAAGTAACCATGACGTCACTTGCCTCAACTCACTGACTTATGCTCGGTTTCATTATTCAAATCCCGGTTGGATGCAATTATTCAGATGTATTTTATTATTATTTTTTGTTTATGTAGGTACTACCTACTATATCAGTGAAAATCTCTGAATTTTTTGTTTATGTTTCCAAGTACAACTTATAAAGAGAATTTATAATTATTTTTTACTTTACTTACCTATATGTTTTTATTTCTTTTAGCTTGTGAATGTAACATTTAAACACAAATTTCCAGTGGCTGCCAGAATCGGCCAGATTTCACGTCGCTAGCGGACAACCCGATAAAGCTTTGGCCACACTAGAGCAGGTAACAGTTTTTTGGACAATCGTTCTAAAAATATTTAAATAATGTCCTTATGTAATTTCTCCTAGAAATTTACTGTAGTTATTGGTAGTATTTTATTTTGAACTGTAATAAAATATAGCAACCAATAAGCTGTCAAGCTGTGCCTTCAAGCTGTGTTCGTAGAGTACTAAGTAAGTATAAAAAATGTTTTGGACTTATTAATTGTACCTATATTACTCACACAATCTTAATAAATTGCTGAAAGTAAGTAAGTTCGTATGAGCAAGTGGCCAACTCTAGTGACGAAGTTTTTAGGCCGCCTTGAGGCCTCCGTCATGGCTACTACATACTTAATAATATGCTGAAATTTTATTAAACCTAATAACGAGATATCTTAGCGGCTTACCAGTAAGATACAACAAATAAGTGGTAGAACAATTTCAGATAGCACAAGACAATGGGCGTCCGATGTTGCTAGGACGACTGGTGTGCGACGACTCTGTCGGCATCGGACAGCGTGGCAGGCTGAAGCATCTACTCATCCCGCAGCTAAGGAACACGAGTTTACTTCTCTGGTTTATATGGTAACTACATCTATTTGACGACCTCTGTGGCGCAGTGGGCGAAGGCTCGCCTGAGACGCAGAGGTTGCGGGTTCGATTCCCGCCACGGGACAAATGTTTGTATGGTCTGCAGATATTTGTTCCGGGTCTGGATGTTTTTCTATCTATAATATGTATGTATTTACAAAAAAAAATATCTAAGTAGTATAATATCAGTCATACCATAACACAAGCATTTAGTTGCTTAGCTTGGGCCTAGATGACGCCGTGTGTAATGTCCAAGGATATTTATAAGGATATCTATACTTATTATAAAGAGGTAAAGTTGGTTTGTTTGCTTGTATGTTTGGGGTAATCGCTGAAAGTACTCATCCGATTTCAAAAATTATTACACTGATGTGTAGCATGGACTTTCCGAATGAACATCATGGGCTATATTTTATCAAGGTACCACGCGAGCGAAGCCGCGGGCTAATATATAGTTAAAGGTAAAGGTTTAGGAAGCGCTATATTATTCCTCTTATCTTGTACAACAAAATAATCATGACAGCCAACAAAATAATCCTCCAGAAATCGAGCTAAAATCGATCAATCTTGCCACCTTTAACCTAAATGTTTAATTCGTAATCGTCTAAATATAGCTTTTATTTCTGCCGGGACGGACAATTTAACGTGCCATCACTGAAAAGCTCAGCTGTTTATGCCACTTCAATCACCATCAAATTAATAATGTTTCCATCTGGGCATTGTTTTATTTTTCTTCGTGATAATCCATTCTCCTTTAGTTGCAATAATCCTCTTTTTCAGGATGTCCTGTGCATTTTGTTACTACGGGCTAGTGTTGATGACTACAGAACTATTTGAAACTTCGCCAGGGTCCTTAGAAGAGCCTTGTGCCGCGGATTGTCGCCCGTTACAGACCACAGATTATATGGACCTATTGTGGACTACACTAGCAGAGTTCCCGGGTACGTAGGAATCATAAAAAAGTATTGACGACCACAGAGTTCTTTGTCACCGGCTAGTGGCCCGTTACAGGCCACAGACTATATGGACCTACTGTGGTGTGGACTAAAGCCGAGTTCCCGGGTACCTAACCTATGTAGGTGAAATAAATGTATGAAAATTCAGTGCAGCGCCTCTCTCGGTAACTTGCATGAACTAAAAATTCCACAAGTGAGCGAGGATAGATTACTATACTACACAACCGCCGTTAACCCTACTGTTATTTATTTCAATTTAATGTCCATGTGGTGTATAATTAAGTAAGTGTTAATCTATCTATCTAACTAGAGTATTTATAATTTCAGGTATCTTCGCTACAATATTTATTATAGAGAGGTTTGGGCGCAAGAAGACTATGGCCACGCAATTCATGATCTTCGCAATATGCATCTGTATTCTTATCTACAATGGAAAGTTAGTATTTTTTGTTTGTCAGAAACTTTCCAACTGAAAAGTAGGTTCATTTATGTCATTTCAATGTGATCCTTGACGAAGGCGGCTTATATTCGCTTGCATGGTCGTAGCAAGGACGATATAGATAAGGACTGCTAATGTTCATACTAGGAACCGTGATTCAAATATTGTTATTATCGCGCTCCCGCTCCAGATGGCGCTCTATTTTGAGAAAGAAAGAAATAAAGAAAGAAAAATCATTTATTCTTGTAGGACCTCAAGGATCACTTAAGTTTCGTTTTACATGCTAGGTGATTCTAATGCCTGTTCCAACGCGACTCCCTACACCTTGAGCTTGTTTTAAGGTTGCCAATAATTTCCGTTTTGTTCCTAATTTTAGAATCACGTTTTGGGGTATTGGATGAGTAGTTATTTTATCTATTTCGCTCTTGGTAGTGGTATACTTACTTGAATAAAAAATATTCTACGTGTTTCATTCCAAGTCATATTAAACTATGTGGATATATTCCAAGTTTCAGCCAAATCCATTCAGTAGTATTTGCGTGAAAGATAAACAAACACCAAATAAACAATAAATAGGAAATAATAAGAGTATATTAAGGAGATATGCATAGGAGAATTACCAGCATGCCAACATTGCCTTAAACTTTCATATTTTTCTTTGACGCTTCAAGATTCCATAAATATTTAATTTTCTTTTCAGTCGGACATTTTTGACGTGCATTTTGTTTGTGGCGCGAGGGATCATCGCGGGGCTGTTTCAAGCTGCATACGTTTACACACCGGAGGTAAGTAATATGGATGTTTCAAAATTGTATCCACTAGCTTGAATAAAATTGTATCCACTAGGTAGAATAATATTGTATCCACTAGCTAGAATAAAATTGTGTCCACTGCCTAGTTAGTATAAAAAAGACTGCAATTAACCAACATTTGAATAAAGAAATCTGTTTTTTTTTTTCTTTAAATTTTTTTAATTTTTGATTACTTATTATTGCTCTTTATTATTATTAACCTGACCGTTATACGAACCTTATTAATTAATATGAGATAGGCACTACGTTTCCCGCCTTGCTTTACCTTTAATACTTAATGAATTTACTATTGACTTCCGGCTACTTGCTTCCTGTCTGACGTCACTTCCACCTACTTGGCAGTGGGGCGCGCGATGGGCGCGGCTTCAACTTTCTTGTTCATTGGCGTCTTGTTTCCCGCCGAGTGCGGACGTGTCTTTGCAAAGTGCAATCACGTCTGAAAAAATTATTCTATTCATTTGAATTTGAATAAAACTGTGTTTTAAAGGAAATCATTTTATAAATCAAAGTGAGTTTGTTCCAGACCACGTAAGTGATTATTTTATTTTCCTTTATTTTTGATGCGAATATTTATGCTATAAAATGCAGAAAAGGGTATTCGTGAAAAAATTATATTTGTTTTTAAATATATCTACAGTGTCTGTCTGTACACGTGGATTGAGGTCAAATATAAAAAGTGTTTCAAATTGAAATGCAATGTCGAAACGACTTAAAGGCGTTTTGATATTTTAAATGTTGATTCCTAAATATTTAACGGTTTACCGTTCGATTTTAAAATATGTCATTTAAAAATATTTATATTTGACCTTGTAGTGTGCTAGTTTATGTGCAAACCCTGGTCCTTTGCTCCTGGCAAAGGACCAGACGAGATCACTTCAAATAGACGATTCTAGCTCATGTATGTGTAGCCTAAAAAGCAGCAGTAACAATAAAGTACTCCCACACGCTCATGCATATCAGCGTTACGTTGATGTGATCAGTGTGTAAGAAAAGGGGGGGGCAAACATAAAGATCGTGTGAGTAACTTTCGTAGTTTTATCATTATTTTTAACCTTAATGATGAAGTAAATTGTGCATGCTGCTGATGTGATTACAGTTCCTGGCTTAGACCAGAAGTCTAAGTGTTTACCATTCTAACTTTGTGGTTGTATGCCCTTTTAGTTTCCAACAGTTATATAAAAAATGTAATCCTTTATAATAAGACCTTAGATTGTAAGCTCTTAGCTTTTCAGTAATCTCAAGCGGTGATTTCTAAAAAATGTGATGCAGATGAGTTTGTGTGATAAAACTGGCAATGGATCCGCTTATTAAAGCGACGTTAAGAAGGGTCGAACCTCTACCTTGCAGTTTGAAATCTGAAAAATACACAAAACGTTTATGAAACCCTCGCAGGGTATTCTGAGATAGCTTCTTGTGTTGTAATACTGATGAATTCCTTGGCTATTGGTAAGCTAGACTGTCGCCCTCGCAGGGCACAGCTCAAAGGATTGTTAGTATTTACAATCAGGTGTCTCCTCGCAAGAACACACTAACTATTACAACCCTCGCGGGGTTGGACTGTCGCCCTCGCAGGGCACAGCTCAAAGGACTGTTCGTATTTACAGTCGGGTGTCTCCTCGCAGGAGCACACTAACTATTACAACCCTCGCAGGGTTGTTAGACACAACTTCTTGTGTGGTAATGCTGATAAGCATCACACCTGTTGGTAAGTTAGTCTGTCGCTCTCGCAGGGCACAGCTCAAAGGACTGTTCGTATTTACAGTTGGGTGTCTCCTCGCAGGAGCACACTAACTATTACAACCCTCGCGGGGTTGTCAGACACAACTTCTTGTGTGATAATGCTGATAAGCATCAGACCTGTTGGTAAGTTAGTCTGTCGCTCTCGCAGGGCACAGCTCAAAGGACTGTTCGTATTTACAGTTGGGTGTCTCCTCGCAGGAGCACACTAACTATTACAACCCTGGCGGGGTTGTTAGACACAACTTCTTGTGTGATAATGCTGATAAGCATCATACCTGTTGGTAAGTCAGTCTGTCGCTCTCGCAGAGCACAGTTTATAGCACTTTTTGTGTTCGGTCGCATTGAATCATGGTAGCATATAGTAACAAAGACAGTGATGGCTCTTCGATCGACATCAGGAGCAGAAAGAGATTAGATGAGTACCTATTGACAAGATAGGGTATCGCTTACCCAGACTTTCCTTATGCGTCGAAATTAACGTTCGACAATAAGAAACCATTGTGCTCTGGATAGGGTACGTACAGCTCAAGAGTATAGCTGGTTAATAAGAGTAGCTGCTCTGCTTGCACATTTTATATTTTAGTCTTTAACATTTATATTAGGTATTAATCACTGAAAAGATCCATCTGCTGAACATTTTCTCGGATGATGTTTTATTAAAAGCAAGACTGACTTTGCGGTGTCGCAAGCCTATTCTGAAGCACCTACAGTCACCTAGCTCCAAAGTGTATTAATTCCATATTATTTAAAATAATACTAGATTTATTCAAAGGTTTAGTATTTACCAGGACAACATTTTGAAATTTGTCCATTGTAACTCTTATACATCTAAGTGCAAGCAACTGTACATAACGGTGTTGCTCTCACTCGCTATGATGTTTATGCTTAGAAGAAGCATTTACAGGACATTGACATGTCTCCCATTTAACCTGCGTACAGCATTCTATTTTCATCTAAAGCGTTTGCGATCACAGTTTTTATTAAGAATTAAAAGGAAAAGAAATATCGTTTTCAAAAACAAAATTTATTTTAATAATATTAAGAATTATAATTTTCTTATTAATCTTATTAATCAGCAATACACGCCGTAATAGCCCTTTCCATGTCAAGATAACGCTAGTGTAGTGTAAATCTAGCTGATCCAAAATCTGAAGATTATTGAGGGTAGTTGTGAAAGCTTGCACTGCTTTACAAAGAAACTCGGATACTCCAGTCTGTTCAATCAAACGTATTGTTTACTTACTCTGTGATCGGTCTGACCATGCTTATTGAAACATAGGTACCTTCCATTCGAATTGAAATTAAAACAAGGTACTTATCTACCTAATAATAAAATATCTTGTGTTTATATATTTCTAAATAGTATCCAGAATTCCACACTCGTGCTACAATGATCAACAAATTTATAATTACTCGTTATTCACGTATGTCAGCAAGCAACCATAAAAGTAAAACAAAAAGTCTTGTCGGACCTCTAAACCTTGAAAGTGTTAGTGCTTCGTTTGAGTTGTTTGTAATAAGAAAGCTCTAAGCTAACTAAACATTCTTACGTAGGTATAATAGCATCGCATTTCGGCTCAGGCCACTCGCAAGTAAGTATTATGTATGTACCAATGTAAGTGGTGTAATCCAATCGAGGTTAATAAATCTTTTACTGTAAAGAATATAATTTAAAAATAACCGGTTCCTTACCGAAGCTTTGATTATTTCCCGAATGGTACGCATTGACCAGATAAACAAAGTATTTTTGCCAGACAGAGGTTTCAGTAATACACCTCTTTACCTATAAAGTGTTTCTGTTGTGGTGTAAGCGATTACGACACTTACTTATTCACGGCATACGTTACACCTTCCGTCCTATTACCGATAGTACAATGTTACTTGAATGTTTGTGCTAAGCACAGCATATTAATATAATAACGTTCTGAGCTGTCCCAATTTGGATGGGTGGCTGCAAGTGGCATTCAATTTTACGGCTGAGCGCTTCTGTGATTCGGAGGTTACGTTGTGTGGTCGATCCCGGCTTTTAAAATCGTTAAGCCATGGCGGGGCGACCTAAGAGCTCCGTCGCTTGATTTGGCCACAAGTTCATACCAAGTACGATGAAAATAATCTTTGCTCATACGAGCTAACTTACTGTATTTAATAGCAAATCGACCTCTGGGTCTAAAGCTACCTTTGGTGAGAATTGGTATTTCATAATAATGAACTAGTGTGTTCATTTTGTAGATGCTAACATTCTTTCAACAAATACGGTCGGCCAAGAAAGTGGTTTACCATGTTTTGACAAAAGCATTTGTGAGTTCTAATTGTCAATTCGGTTTATTTTTCTAGCGAGAATTTGAACTTGACACATTGCATTGCATGACGTAGGTACCTATAGTAAAGAGAACAATTGTCACTTCATAATGTTATAAGTACAAGTGGTAATCGACCTTGTTGTTTCTTGACGTTCAAAGGAAACTCAACCATAGGGTGATAGACCACATTTTTGGCCGACTGTACCTAGCATTTCATATCCGGTGGTAACCTAGTTTACCCAATGCTATAACTGGGAAAACTGTCGGAAAAGGTGTTTTGCGACATGAATTATTATAATTATGCGAAAGAAATTGTCTAGTACTCGTAGCTAGACATTTTACCATTTCGGTAGCAGACTACTAGCCTACCTGTTTCTCTAATCTATTATTGTTGTTTAATGTCTTGCAATGTTTCAAGTCGTGATAGAGGTGACGACGCAGGTACCATGTAAGTTCAGGTTCTTAGAATATGCAAATGTGTAAGTATATTATTAATTGAAGCAGTGAGTCGAAATAAAATTGACAGTGAACAAGTTGACGAGTGAAAATGATGACGTTGTTTGAGCTCCGTTGTTTGAGCTCCAAAAAATAGCTTATTTGGTCGTAATTCATTAAAAAGCTCACATTGACCCAGTTTATCTAAAAGGTAGCATAGGTCAGATTCTTAAACTTTTCACTAGTTCACAAATTGTCACTATAATGCAAGTCACTTGCATCACTAATACTGAACAATTTAGTTATCATAATTATATTGGTATCGCATACTTATTCTTAAATCTATTTATTCATACCAATCTATGAATTGAAAAGGTATTGAAGTCTCGCTTCATGTTTAGTAACTACTCTTTACAATTTAATTAGTATTGTTTATTTTTATAAGTTTCAGTCGTTTGTGTCCCACAGCTGGGCAAAAGCCTCTGATGTTCAATTAAAAAAATATATTTTCTTCTGAAAGTGCGAAGACAATAACGTGCGGTGACCTTGTTGCATTTGCGTTTCTGGTAGAGATACCTACATTAATGCTGAGCATTACAATAAACTGATGATTCGGTTACCGTCGGGCCTGCCCTCGGTTAAAGAAAAATTTTATAGGTAAATTCGAGCTAGTGTTTACCAAATTTTTTAAAATCCTAAAAATTAAATTAGGAGATGTCATTACTCGATATTAGAGGCAACGTTTTTATTGGTCACAAAAACTCATAAATTATTTGTTGTCTGAAATAAGGTTTTAGACTATTACATAAAAGTGATTGATATTTGTTTTCGATATACTTATCCTTGCTGTTAAATCCGAGCTACTGGTATATTGTGTTAATTATGAATTGTTGTTCAGGTTGGCATAATTTTGTTACAAAGTATAACAATACTAGATAATACATAAATATTGTATATTAATATGTATCACATTGGCGTCACTTCCACCACCAGG
Source organism: Xanthorhoe designata (assembly GCA_963582015.1). Lineage (NCBI taxonomy): Eukaryota > Metazoa > Arthropoda > Insecta > Lepidoptera > Geometridae > Xanthorhoe > Xanthorhoe designata. Next base: position 9,274,315 of record OY757039.1, read on the forward strand.
CGATAACAAACAGGTCTCATATTAATTAATAAGGTTCGTATAACGGTCAGGTTAATAATAGCAGCGTTTTACCTACCAATAAAACGCATATTATTTACTTACCTTATACGAACCTTACACTTTAAACTCTGCCTGGTGATATTCGACTCAATGAACAAGAAAGTTGAAGCCGCGCCCATCGCGCGCCCCACTGCCAAGTAGGTGGAAGTGACGTCAGACAGGAAGCAAGTAGCCGGAAGTCAATAGTAAATTCATTAAGTATTAAAGGTAAAGCAAGGCGGGAAACGTAGTGCCTATCTCATATTAATTAATAAGGTTCGTATAAGGTAAGTAAATAATATGCGTTTTATTGGTAGGTAAAACGCTGCTATTGTGTGTATTTTAAAAATATTTATTACATCCTAAAAAAATCTATCGTAATTCAAATTTGACCAGAGTTGGTCAGTTGCTCATACGAAGGAACAAATCGTCTTTCGATGTGAATCAAGCGGTCTTACTGAATAAATGACTTTTATTTTGACTAAGTAGGCCCGCCTGAGACAAAGAAGGTTGCCGGTCCTATTGTAGCTAATGGACAAATGTGTGTATGTTCCGAGTCTGGGTGTTTTTCTATCTAAAATATGTACTAAAAAGTAAGTAAGTTCGTATGAGCAAGTGGCCAACTCTGGTGACGGAGTTTTTAGGCCGCCTTAAGGCCTCCGTCATGGCTTAACGACTTATATAGTAAGTAAGTATAAGTAGTACCTATATCAGTCATCTGATCACCACAACATAAATACAAGCATTAAATTGCTTAGCTTGGGACTAGATAACTCTGTGTGTAATGTCCAAGGATATTTATTGATAAATGTGATAAACACCAGGTGTACCCGACATCTCTAAGATCTACGGCGGTGGGGGCTTGCAGCGGCGTCGCCAGATTGGGGGCAATGATCACACCTTACGTAGCGCAGGTGATTATTTAACTGACTTCAAAAAAGGAGGAGGTTCTATGTTCTACTGTATGTCTCATAAAAATCTTACTAATAGTTTATGACTTCGACGGGATTCGTTCGGGATTCTACTGTATATATTTATTATTATGTTTACTTACCGATTATTCCATCAATAGTGGATAGATTTAAAAAAATAATAGTTTGAAAGATTAAAGTACTTAACCTACTCCGGAGGTTCCACATACATTTTTTTAAGAATCTGATGGGGAAACTATTAGTAAGATGATTTCTCAGTTAAAACACCGATGAGCGCCACCTACAGGCATACTAGAGAAAACTAGAATATCACAATTATCAATCAATTTGTGATTTTCGTATAGACAATTAAACCGCCAGTAACGTCATGTGGCTAGTAAATAAAAACAAAAGGTATTATTTATTTATTGGAAATCACAGCTTTCTTAAATCAGAATAACAATGTATTAGCTATAGGAAGCCAATTAAAGGTTCTCACGATTATATTCTAGATTAACTTGTGTTATTTCGTTATGTCTGTGTCATTAAAATACTTAAAAATGTCTTCACTTTTCAGGTGCTACTGAAGAACTCCGTAGCAGTCGCTACCGGCGTTTACTCTTTAGCGGCTCTATTGGCCGCGGTGGCTTGCTTACTGCTTCCCATAGAAACTAAAGGAAGGGAGATGAAAGAGACTATAACTCCGACTATGAACTAAAACTATCAGAAATGCTACGATCCAATGCACTCCACGTTTTTCAAACGCGCAGTCGTACGTTTATGTCAATACAAACGCAATAAAACGCGCTGCAACTAATCTTTTGTATAGGAGCTAGCTGGAGTCTAGCTTGCCCGCGGCGTTGCTCGCGTGGTACCTTGATAAAATATAGCCTATGTTCATTCGGAAAGTCCATGCTACACATTGGTGAAAGAATTTTTGAAATCGGATGAGTAGTGAGATAACCCCAAACATACAAACAAACCAACTTTACCTCTTTATAATATTAGTATAGAAACCTCGCGGCGAACAAAAGGCAGTCGGCAACTAGCTGGTGGCGCGTTACATAAAAACGCGCAATGACTTCTCGTTCGAAAAACGTGGTGTGCATAAAGGCTCTATTATGTAATACGGGCACCACCACACTTTGTTTCCAACTTTGTTTGTGTTGGTTCTAACACTCCACATGTGGGGATCGATCTTGGACCGTTATTGGACACAAACGCAGCATAGCCATTGGCCATTCCATTCGCAGCCAATGTTGGAACCAAGTTGAAGCCAATGTGTGGTCCCGCCTATGAGTTCCGTCCAAAACTTTCTCACATGGTATTTTTAATGCGGCCTATTTGTATAGAAGAAACATACAACATTTGAAGTGACTTAGGTCTACTTGTTTCGAAACCTGAGGATCCTTTTTACAGTCCAAAATCGAATGAAGCTCTGGAAGTGTGGTTTACAATTACAATACAATGGAGTAGATACAGTACCTAATATATTAGACACGCCTACCGAGGTTTTTGATTCTCGTATCGGGGCAAATGTTTGTATGATCTGTACCTAAATAATTGCTGTATCTCTTTTTGGGTAGTTTATGTTACCGCTCTTAAAATACTTGAAATGTAGTATGTTACTGTATCAATCTTAAAAAGATAGGTTAATGCTTAGCTCTTGTACTTACACAATTGACTGATATAATCTCAAATGTATTTATCATAGCTTGTAAGCAATATAACTTATAATAACTATTAATTATGATCTGTCAACTTAACACGGCTTACGATGTTTTTCTTGAAGGTAACATATTTAGCAGCCGATTGGGCTATAAGTCCTTTAAGAATGACAGACGGTTTGCATATCTAGTAACTAGTTTCTGGAAGTATCTAAGTAATACCTATTATAAACACGAAAGTTTGTATGAAATTATGAATGTTTGTTACTCTTTCACGCGAAAACTACTAATCGGATTTGGAATATAGGTACATAGTTTATATTATAACTGAGGTGCATTTTTGTTCATAACTCTGAAGAACCTCATCAGATCCTCAAAATTTAAGGTACAACAAAAAAAATACAAACGAATTGAGAAACTCCTCCTTCTATTGAAGTCGGTTCAAAATTATAATAGAGTGACCTCCTGATATTATATTTGACTAGGTCTCATACCATTATTTACTGTGCTACTATGTAAGATCTGACTGAATTGATATTTAGATACCCTAAGTACTAATATAATATTACTTATATCCTTTTCTATGTTTACTAGTGTTAAATCTTTTTCGATACTTTTACTCAGCTTTTCAAACTTTAGGTATAGGTATACTAAAGAAGTACTTACTCTATGTACGTATTGTCTTGTCTTCCAGATTATGTACTTATCAGTATTAAAATACGTAATGTACCTAGGTACCTAAACTTTTTCGGTTGTGATAAATTATTCTATAGATAAAGTAAGGTGAATAATTTATTAACCATTAGATACACGAATGTACACTGTACCTACAGTAAGCCAATTTTATACTTGACCGGGCCGAACTTAGGCCCTCCGGGCGGTCGAGCTCCAAGTACAGTCGTTACGAAAGAGCTAAACGGACGTATCGGCAGCACGTGAAACAGAGATAGTAATATTTCTGACCACTCCGATGCTATCGCTATACCTATTCACTCGGGCCAACTTACATTGCGCTTACTGTATATCAGTCATCATATAAATGTAGGTTTACTAATCTACCGGAATGTTAGGTAGGTATATTATTGAGTATCTCGTAGTTTTTATTCTGTATTATCATTTTTACACGCTTGTATATTCTATTGTACTTACTTTTTAATGTGGTAGATAGTTTTAAGAAAAAAATTACTGCGTGAAGTACGCAATAATCTGATTAACTGCTAAACAGTGATTAAATCACTTTACTCACCAAATATTATGTAATCTGCCTATTATTAAGTATTCACTGCCCTATAAATAAACACGCACTTTCAAAAAATATTTTTCTTTTTATTGCCTAACTAATAATCAATCACTAACAGTAAGGGTAACGTACCTACAATAAAGAAATGCGTTGAGTGGAAGAATTTATATTTTGAACGAATTAAATATTACTTATCCCAAAATAATACTCACACAAGTACTTAATTATTACTAAACATCAATTTCTCAGCAGCAAATCAAATCACAGTAAAAATTATCAACTAAAATTATCCTTGTTATTTCTATGTTACTAGATTATAAATAAAAATTCAGTCGTATTGGCATAAAATAGTAAGACTAATGTAAAAATACTCTGTTTATTATAGCGTCATCTAATCTACTCCACAATATTTTAAATGATCCAAATAGTGTTATTTCTTGAACCAATTATCAAATCAATAAAAAAATACCCACGGGCCACCAAGACTTTCTGAGAAGATACCTACAGTGGAAAAAAAAGTTGAATATTTTTATATTACATGTAGGTATTTACTTACAACTTAAAAAATATATGACTTTTTTTACCAACGCTTTTTATTACATGTTTAAACCATATTTTTATTCTAAGATAATCAATACATAGGGCATTGATAAAATAACGCTTTCTTGCTAAAATTCAACAAAATTCGCTAAATTTTTGAGCTGGATCATCCAGCTCAAAAACTGTGTAGGGAATCCAAGAATCCAGCATGGATGTATGTGATCAAAACTGCTATTAATAGACAAAATTTAGCTTACTAAAATGTTAAATTAAATGCGTAATAAAGTCACCAAGTAGACATTCAATCATTACATAATAACAACATAATGAACCACATTACTCCAAAAGGATCACAAAGTTTAAAATTAAAAATCTTAATTATGTTAAGTTTATCATACAAGCCAAAATCTGAATACAATAAGGTCATGAAACTAATCATATCAAACAAAACTTAAAAATTAGTGTGCCTGTATAGAACCTATCTATAATATATCGAGGGTGCACTGTTCAAACCCGATAAGTGTGAAAAAGTAGTTTTGGAGATAATCAATGTTGAAGTTTGCAGGCAATAAAAATTAGGTTTATATATAAAGTTAATGCAAATTACTTAGTAACTTAGTAAGATTATATATCTATGACATTATTTTTCAAGTTCTTAGTTGATGTTACTTAACAAACTTTTGGATAAAATTCAAATTAGTGAATTAGGGGGCCGACTTATTGGGTTTTACCCCAAAATGAAATATACATTTTTTATTATTTATTGGCTTTATTTATTAAAAACACAGATGAAAATCGTAGTAATTTCTATTAAAATAACTAATCACTGTCAGTTTCAGATTCAATGTAACAATAATCAATGTAGGAGAGGTTATTACTGTCAAAATTACGTGCTTCTCAATAGCGTGTTTTGTAAAAACACTGCTGAGGCGCGGTGCAATTTTTCATATTTATTAAAAGATTTCCAAGACTAAGAAGAATCTGTCCAAGACTAAGGTGATGACCAACCTTAGGGGTCCTAAACCTAACATAATTGTAGGTAACTACCAAATAGAGGAAGTGGACGACTACATATACCTTGGACATTGTTTATCTTTTGGCCCACACTCTCAGTTGAAGGAGATTTCCAGACGCACTCAATTGGGATGGGCTGCCTTTAGAAAGCTGGAGGATATCTTCAAATCTAAAATCCCCCAATGCCTGAAGACCATGGTGTACAACCAATGTGTCATGCCCATACTCACCTATGCACAAAATAAGAGTAGCACAACGGGCTATGGAGCGAGCCATGCTCGGAATCTCACTTCTCGATCACATACCCAACGTCGAAATTCGACGTCGTACAAAGGTCGTGGACGTAGGTATGCGGATCGCGAGACTAAAGTGGAGTTGGGCTGGACACTTGGCTAGAAGGGACGATGGAAGATGCACAAAAGCGATAACTGAATGGTGGCCCAGGGACGCTCAACGACCAAGAGGCAGACCACGCGCCCGATGGTCGAACGACATCGTCAACATGGTCGAGAATCAGTGGATGAGACTCGCAAGGGATCGGAGAGAGTGGCGTGATAAAGAGGAGGCCTATACTCAGCAGTGGGTGGAAATGGGCTGAAATGATGAATGATGATAAAGAGATTTAAGTGTTATTTTAACTATTCAATGGTGAAAAAAGACGTGTGGCACTCGGAGACTGCCGCGGTAAAGCTATTGCATGGGGGGTGTTAGGTTATTTAATAATCGTTACGGAATTTCTGGATTCGGTCTCCACGCTCAAGGCCCGCGATAGAAGCTATGCAATAGCTTAAAAATATTATTTTTACGACAAATAATGTACTAAATCATTGAATAGGTGTTATTAGGCGGCAACTAAGATTTGGTCTAACTACTTTTTGGTCTCATCATCTACACTGCAGCCTCATTGGAGGAGAGAATTTTTGCCGTCGGGGAACATTGTCAGGGTTTGACTTGACATTAGTGACGGTACGTAATTATTTATTTATTGTATTGTGTAAAATTATATTACGTATTCTATCATTGAATATTAGTCGGCAACAAAGATAAATCATGGATCTAACAAATGCAATTAATAACTAAAATAAATGGTTGTGAAATAAACTAGGCTGGCTGATAGTGCTAACCAATCGTTTCCAGTAGGTACAAAGCGACCCAAGTTTGCCTCCAAGGATGCCGCGCAATCACTAAAACCACTTCTAGGTGGTGCTCACACATTTACAATTTTAGGATCCATTGATTGGGATCATGATCCCCTAAATCTCTCCTACTTATGTTTGTGCGTTGGTTTCGAAGAACAATTTACATTTTCATTGCTAGTTTTAGGTAATTAAAATAGAGAAAATGCAATTTCGATGAAAATCAATCAATGATTGAAGTACTTAGGTAATTGTTATGACATTTAACAATTCGTCGTACGTACCTAATGATTTAATAACAATACCTAAATGTAATACAATAATGTACTAACATGTGAAAAGAAGTAGTGCCGCTTCCGCCGCTATAGTTTTTACACCATTTAACTGAACATTTAGTCATTTTTGGGAGATGTTTTATTGACAAGTAAGTGCTTCAGACTGACGCAAAAACAAACGACCAAGGCTAGAATTTACTGGTTACTGACAAGACCGGTGAAGGTACGTTCGCTTATAATATGTCTGGTCCAGTGGCTATTCGATCATGATCAAGAGTTGACTTGTGTGACAGAGCGTGGAGAATAAAATTTTAAGAAAACAAGCCTTGGCACGATAGATTCGTATTTCAAAATGAGTCACTGCACGGCACGTTATTAGAAAGTTATTTGGGGAATAAAGCCCCTGACTGCGCGTGCGAAACATGACACAACGCGTTTGTCGCATGAACTCACGCCTCAATGTCAAACACATTTATTGGGTTCTTCCCCGGACAAGCGTTGGAATAAATGACTATCGGATTGACTATCGGATAGTGCAAATCCCAGTAAGTGAAGTTAAATGAATGTTTACGATACTTTTTAGATATAAAAAACCAATAAATATGTTTTATTGGATTTCATATCTTCATATTACGTGTATTCATGCAAAATAAGCTGGTGCTAAAACCCAATAAGTATTTTTGATTGCTTTTAATGTATGATAAATTTTCTATGTCATGAATTAATTCTAATGTTAAAATCAGTCATACAAAATTATCTGCTTTTATCTTTTTTGTAAGTGTGAATAACGTGATTATTTTTGAGCTTTAAAAACCAATAAATACACATTATGTGGTTCTCTCGCAAAACAATTACATAAAATTTTCCCATAAGTAGCCTTACGGTGTTCTCAACTAAAATAAATCGCACCTTCGGGATCAGAGTGTCACTTCTGCAAAATTTTACAAAAACAACCTAAATATGCAGAAAGAACCGCGATAATCGACTTTATATACTCAGCAAAATCGGTGATAATCGCATGAATCACATCGTTTTGACGGCGGGAGGAACGTTCTGTTTTTTTGCGTGATTGGCCCGTTTGCTTGAAACGAAACGTCTCTCCGGTCAGTAGAGCGTTGACTGCCGAAGGATGACTTTATGCATTTGCGGCTGAGGGCCACTACGGTAAGTAATGACAATTTGTTTACACACTTCTTGCAATAATAATGTTACTTCTAAACACAATTCACGTTTTGTTACCAAATTATGGCATTTGTCTGCTGTAAACATAACGGCACTTCTACTTAAAAATTACATTATAGTATAAAACTTTGGTTTTCATTGGAACCAAAACGGCATTTCTGTGTACAAGTAACATTAAAATTTGAAATAATTAGCATTTTTATTGTAACCATACGTTATTTTTGTATACAAGTGTGTTTTTGGTTAAAATATTTATTAGATTTCTACTTACATTATTACTTAGATTGATTATCGAATGGGAGGGAACTAACCTATTAAGTAATAGTTTTGTTTTGATTTCAGATTTATGATTAACCTGTAAGAATTTACTGCATAATAAATGCAGTAAATAGACTGCAAATAAATTCCATCAAACACATTCGAGGGTACACACAAAGTGCGGCTGATAATGCCCATTCTGTTTTTTTTATTTCTTACTGATTTTCTTTATATTTTTGTTACCAAAGTAGTAGTTTCTAAATAAAAAGGCCATAATGCTGTGAAAAAGTGATTTAAGTAGATTCCTAAGTTATAAATAAGAAATAAATATTGTAACGTTTATAAAATATTTAAATATTAAAGATGTCATACATCAATTTTAGAATTTATTAATATCTTCTACGATTTTGTCCGCCTTTCTCGTTCTATAAGATTATTACTTTCTTAGATGATTATTGACTATAGTTTAAGATAATGAAACTGGTATTTACAATAGAAACTATTGAGCTAACTGCGTTCTGCTGCAAACTGTCTAAAGTTAGTTTAACTGTTTCGATTGTAAATACTAGTTTTAATAGATTATTAATTTGAAATGAGACTATGCCTATTTTGTTTAGATTATTCATGCCATGCACCTAAGACATGTCTTTTAGAGATTAATTTCATTCCTTTTAAATGATAAGTACAACTTTAACTTCTATAAAGACCTTAAAGAACAGACCTAGAACAGAGTGCGCAGTCGTGATAACTAACTATTCAGTTTAAACTAAGGTTTTATAAGTTGAAAGCCATTTTTAGTAGTTTATTTCGAAATGTTTACTATCGTTTTTCATTTTACGTGCCATTCGTTTGCATTTCAAATAAAAATGCTTGATAATATCACCTATTTTATTTAATAATCCTCTATTTAACCGTTAAATTAAGCGATAATGCTTCTTGTTTTTCTCGTTTTAGTTTAAAAAACACATATTTACTAAAAATAAACTTACAGCATCCATAAACATGTTGTTATACGCACTTTAATGATTTTATTAATATTTTTTAAATGTCATTTCTGCATTACTACAGTTAGCGATTTGTAACAAAAAGACACTTTTGGTACCCTTCCCTCAGCTTACGACTTGTTTCGAAAAAACGACTTCTTGTTTTTTGTTTTTTAATAGCGTCGATTAAACCTAAAAAACTAACCAATCTAAGACTATGAGAAACACCTTAATATTCTAAAACAGCACAAAGTTATTAAAAAATTGCGTAAAAAAAAACTTTAAAATGCTCCTCCTGTAAAGTTGGAAAACATGCAGAAGTGACACTCTGATCCCGAAGGTGCGAAATGTCTTATTCATGCATTTAATGGGTTATTTGGTTAGTATATCTCTATGTTACACTTACAAATCAGTTTAACTGGAAACATCACTAGGAGTAGCAAAAAATTCTGATTCTAGTGAGCTAAAAAACGAATTTTCGATTTTTTTGCATTTATCGGGTTTGAACAGTGCACCCTCGATATATATGTACCTATAGAAGTATTTGATATTGATATTATTGTTTTTTTTTATTTGTCATTATTTGGTAGCCAGAATTACAAAAATATGAGATCAATACCCAACAAATAACAGTCCTATTTTAGTTCTTTATTATTATGAATTAGAATATTTTGGTAGCTTATTTACTAATTTATTGTAGGCTACACACAACTCACATAATATACTAGGTACCTATACCTAATTATTCTAAGCAACCTATTAAATATTACATAAGTACCTAGATTACTTGCTCATGAACTAAACACACATATGAATACAACTTCTCTCATTATTTCTAGGTAAAACCAGCATAATATACAAATTCAACTATGATGAAATTATGATGTTTAATGAATATTTTTCTTGTGAAGAAATATGATACTTGGTAGGTTTATCTTACAATTTCTACATCAATGAATAGGTACCAAATTATTATGGTACTTATTTTAAATTACTGATCTTAGAATAGCCAAGGTCTACACTGTTACACATAAAATTTGACCACTATGTCTTTAAGCTTACTACACAGAACCTGTGATAGAACTAAACATTAGGTATCTATATTTTTTAACATAATTTACCTAAGTACTTGGTGGGATATAAACATTTTAACCACATACTTAATTGAATAGGTACTTACTTCTATAATAATGTGTCCTATTACCTAAATCATATAATTTTCACAGGTTAATTTTACATAACAGTAACTGTAAAGCCTAGCTTATGTCAGGGCGGGCCACACCGCATCACAATGCATTGCAAAATCTCGCCACTTTCATACATTTTGTACGCGTCATTCATTGCTTTGCGTTTCATTGTACTCTGCATCAAATCTGGATGGTTATTCACTATGACCCAACAAAACGTAACGCGGCATTAACGCGCAAAAATCAAAATGATTACGTGAGGACGAGCCGCATTTTGTTGGGTCATAGCAAATAACCAATCTAGTTAGCTACATAAATTACTTTTGAAACATATTAAACTTCATCATTCATAAATTTTGTACTAAGCCATAGCTGTTACAAATGTCTAATCATCATCCAACTCAATCACAATAGGTTCATCATTCTGACTAGCCTTATTATACTCGCTTTTCAGTTGTGACAGCATTGTACACTTTGGTATTTTCAACTCTTCAGCATCATCAATCAAAACCTTTAACTTTTGCAATCGACCAATATCAGGGCATGTTGGGAGCAAAACATTTTTTGTTTCGGTCATCCATTTGTCAAAGCTATTAACTCTGAAGTCAATAGTCTGGAGCATTATGTGCAGTTCATCCATATCATAGCGGAAAAAGAGCGTTTTCTTATCCAAGGGACAAAAACATAGGTTATCTACATGTCGTAGACATGCCATTTGCTTACATTCACTACATGAAATTGAAGACAGGAAACATGTAGTTTTACACACTTCACACAAGCGTTCATCATCACCCAACAACTCAAAAGCAGTTCTTCTAGCAGTCTTCAATCCTTGTTTAGCAATTTCAGATCTTAAAGAACCTTCATCTTGCGTGGCCCGTACAAGTTCCTTTTGTGTTTCCAAAGCTGTGTCTAAGTCTAAACGGTCACCTTCTAATGCCATCTTGCATATCAGTTCATCATGTGAAAAGACACAGAAACGTTTTAAATTCTTATAGTGGTTTATGCATTCTCTGCCAACTTTCAACCAATCTGGAGGTGCAAAGTTAACCGCCTCAGCAAAGTTGTAACCCTGGTTAAATCCAGCATGATATGCTCGAGGAAATGTGACAACAAACTCTCCAGCTTGTTGGTCAGTTCTGTATATAGGAACACCTGCAGCCATCAATATGTTAGGGTTCATTATGGTGACCAGTTGATGTAGCAAGTCTGGTTGAGATTTAAAGAGATCAGGCGCAGCTGCTTTCATAGCATTTTCCAGCACTTCAGCTCTTCCACCCGGTACACCATACCAGGTCTTAGCCTCACCCCAATGCAAGTAGTTGATTGAATAACTCCAGTGGTCTTCATTGTGCCAGCAGAATGCAGAGAAGCACATCCCTACATACATCCAAGGCACAGTCATGCCTGATATATCAGCATTGATAAACTTCAGTACAGAACCATCCAATACTGGCAAGTTGTTTAAATTCCATCCAGAATCAACATACTCTTGATCCCCAGGGTACAGATTCAGAGAAGACTTTGTTGGAAAACCAGAGCCATGGTCCATTGAGTGAAGATCAGCCCCATACTCTACTGTCACATCTTCTTCAACTGATGATATTATTCTCCAAAACTCTTTTTCAGCTACAGAGGTTGGTACCAGATGGCCTGACATACTGAAGTAATCAGACTTGAATTTATCTGCCATTTCTCCAAATTGTTGAAGGGTGTATTCTCTTTCAGCTTGAGCAAATCCAAACGCTTCAGCAGGTTTGTGCACCTCTTGAACTATACAGCATGGACACCTCCAGTCTCCGTCTGGGACTGATCTTAGAGGAGGTTTCAAGCAAAATGTGTGATAAGTGTCCGAGCAACCATTACAAATTAATAGTAGGTCCTCTCTATCATCCTTTTGACATATTGCACAAACATAGATAGCCAAAGGATCCATATCATAACGAGGCCTTTTTCTTGATTTGGTTATATCAAACTCTTCATCATTCAAGCCTGGCATTTTCGGTCCCGGTCCATAGCAAGCCAGCCTTCTTAATTCTCTATTACATTTCAGGTCCTCATTGTCATTGCTACTTTTAATATCGGCTTTGATTTCAGTGTCAGGTTTTATATCTGACCCAGTTTTAGTTTTCTTAATGCTTGTATGTGGCTTTTCGTCTTTAAATTCAGATTTGAACTGTGTTATAGACTCTATTGGAACTTCCTTGATGATTTGAACATAAGGATCAATTTCTCTTTTTGAATCACCTGATTCTTCTTTAAGTTCAGTCTTTTTCACAGTTTTTATAATATCAGCTTTACTCTTCTCAAATATTTCATAAGGTAGCAATATTTTTTCATAGTTAATCCTTAGAAATATTATGGTATTTCCGTTTTGACTGTACCCCATTGCATGTGAAATTTTTCTCCATTTTTTTGGTGAATCACATTTTTCAAATCCGCCTTCTTCATCAACCCAAAACTTTAAGCAGTAGAGATCCAGAGTTTTATTTTCAATCATGGGAATTTTTAGAGGAGAGCCCTGGAGTTCCCAAAATTTTAAAATTTTCTCTAGAAACAAAAGCTTTAATCGCGTAATGGCTTCCAGCTCGTTAACTTTTTGTATTCTGGGGACAAATTTTAATTTATCCACATCTAATGAAAATGGTGGCTGCCAACGTGATGGTGGTTTTATTTTACAGATTCCTGTTTTCTCTGCAACTGGGCGGATTTTAGCTATGTAGCCCAAAGGATCCGCGAATTCTTCAAGTGTAGGCTCGAACACAGGCGCTTCAGGAGGTGGAGTGAAAGTAAACTCTGCACTTTTCTGCATAGCATTTTTCTGAATATTTTTTGTATCCATAATGTAATCACGATTTTGATGATCAGAATCAGTATCTTACTCTGTTACGCATCGATAGTGCGTTGCAGCATCTTTGTTGGAATCAGTAGATTTATTTTCAGTGTAGTACGTGACTTTTCGTCAAGTGTAAATGGCTCCTAAAAATTATCTTTTACTAGAAACCCACACGTTACACCAACAAATATTGTTGTATTCACGGTTCATGTATAAATATTTAGGTTTCCGCACTTCTTGCAACGTAATTCACTGATTTGTTACTTAGTACCAGGAACTAATGATGAGTTAACGCATTTTAAAAAAAGGTACGATTGAAATGTTTGAAATAATCAATAATTATTATTTCATCTCTCAAAAACATTGCACGCACACACAGCACAGCACTACCATACCATAGAGCTTTGTTTGATTGATGTAAATTGTACACTGACTTGACTTGACTGAGTGAGTGAGCAGGGAGCAGCACTATCTAAGTACCTACCAATGACGTTTTACTTTTACCTAGGAAGATGATTACCAATGATTACATTTCCCGTAGTATTATTTTACTCTTTGGATTACATGCTCTTTGGGAAGATGGATTAAAACAGTAATACATCCCCATGCGTTTTACCCCTTTCTTCTGTACCTACCTACTAACTATTTTAAGCAGAGCAGGTAGGTAGGCAAACAGGGCAGGCAGAATAGAAACAATGTCAAGTCAAACAAAATAATAAGTAGGTAAAAAAACACGCGTTGACTCGATATTAGCTTCCTTCCCTTTGTTCGTTTTGTTCGACCGGCTTTTTTTGAACGATAGGATAATCGTGTCGAGCGAGACCGACCAATTTCTTACGATGACGGACGCCCCGCCCCGCCCACCAATAACATTCAAGCAAGCTACTTATTTTAGTACCTACCTAATATTACTGAATCTCAAGCATGCATGGCCCTGATGGATTGATTATCTGCCTGTAGGCCTTGTAGGTAAAAGATTTTAAAATGTTGGCTTTGGCTGCCAGGTATTGCACGCGAGTGATCCGGTGCGGTAGCCTGAATGAAATGAAGTTAGGTAGGTACTTAAGTAATATGCTACTAAGTGCAAAAATTTTATTCGGCATATTGCACGCATGAGCATACAATAGTACTCTGTGCGCATGAGACAGGCCAACATTTTATACCTCTATAGGTCTGTATACTGTAAAATGTAGCTGGTAGGTAGGTACCTACATTCAACAAAAGTGAGAGTAGGTAGTTTTCAAACTGATTATGTTCCACCAAAAATGGTATCAAGGTTTATAGACTTTATAGTAGTAGACCTAACCTAACCTAAACTATGGTAGAATTGTGACATCTAAAGTCGCAGTAGCCACAACGAAGAAGTGAAGTAACCTAAACTAAACTAACCTACATATAATGCTTTTCTTCCACCTCTGTAGTGTCATTCGATCCGGCCTAAATAAATAAATGTACCAATGTACCTACCTACGGACTGACTGAAGTGAAGCCTAGCCTTCGGCGCCGGCGTCGCCGCGTCGGCGTCGTCGGTCGGTCCGGTCGCGCGTCGGCTTTACAAATTATTTGTTTTGCCTGACTGTACCTACCACAATATTTTGTTCTTTTATCTTTACATCGACTTTTTATATTGTTGCACAAGGAATTTGCAAGTAAACCTACTGGCAGAGGCACTATTTAACGCACTATTTTTTCATATAACATTTATGTTATGAAACGCTCGGGTTTCGGCGCACTAATTCAATGAAAAATGGGTAGGTACGCTGGCATAACGCTTGACCGTTATTTTTTAAAAAGTATTGTTCAATCTCCTTTCCTTTATGAGCAATCACTTTGAAATTTTGCATAGCTCAGTCACTAATTATGCACTATTTTTGAGTGTAGTCGCTGTAGTATTAGCCATTTCTGAGAACGGGGCATGGGTACGCTATCATAACGTTATGCTGGCGTACCTACCCATAAAGAATGGTCATTATCTCTTGAACCAAAGAGGCACTATTTTTTTCAGCTTTGCCCTAATTATCTATGCACTATTTATGCACTATTTTTTGGGCATAAAAAAAATGTGAATTCTCTTTATGTGTACGCTGGCTTAACGCACACCAATAATTGTATTCAAAACATTTAAGTTTGCAACCTGTCAAGTGTCACGTACCTACTTACCGGAAATTTTAACTTCTGCAAAATGTTTGGAAATACCTCTGACTACTCCCCAAATAACATCGAATGATCTAAAAATGCAGATCTAAAAGAATAATAATATAATAATGTTTAACGCATCTTGATTGGAAATACAGTCAGTTGTAAATGCAAAGACTTTGTACCTTACCTACTCTAAAACTTATTACTAACTAGAAGGAGTTTTACCATTTTCCCAAAGATTTTGTTTTCCGTACGCTTCTCATTCTCCTTTTTGTCAATGTTAAATGTCAAACAGTGTTTGACAGTGATAATTATGACAACCACGCACGACATTAGATAGAAGAATGTAGTGTTTACGTTTTAGGTTAGGTTAAAATATAAATTTCATGATATTAAAATTTATTTATTTTTACCAGCGCCCAGCCAGCGAGTCCTAGGATCCAGGATCCAGGAAACAAACAGGATACTTCGTTTTATAGTGCTGAAACAATTTTGTTAAATAAGTGGTATTGCTGAAAGTACGATGTTGAGTACTTTTCGTGGAGCATTATCTAATGTCCAACTTCAGCAACTTCGTTATGCTCACAGAGTAAGAGGAAAGGCGCCAATCTTTTGTAGAACTATAAAAGAAAGGATAGATGAACTTAACTATAAAGATGAACTGTACTCCACGAAGACTAATATCGGTTTTCCACGACCAAAGTAAGACATCATTACATATTTTTGAAATCTAACTAGATACTTACCTACTTACTACTGTTGCAAGTTTGCAACTAAATAGCAGGTAAAAAAATTACTAAGGAATAATCAGAGGCATGGAGGGTGTATTGGCTCATCACCTTCAAACAAGCAACTCAGTACAGTAGGTAGGTACTAATACAAAAAAAAGGAAATGTAATTTTCCTTGTACCTACACACTATACTTTTACAGATCATCAGCAGAAGATTTACGCAAAGTGCGAATGGAACACCTTAAAACAATAAAGAATGACAAGACAATGGAACAGCTGGCCCGCAATGTAAAGCTTGAGGTTGACCTCAATGAAGTCAGAAAAGAATGGCTAGCCACTAATGGACCACTTCATAAAAAGCAGTTTGCAGATCATTATGGCATCTTTGAACATCTCTATGGAGAAGGCTATTTTATTCCTTATCTTGATTTAGATATAGCCTATGATCTGAAGATTGGTTCTACTTTACCTGTTTATTCTGGTAATGCCATAAAACCATCCGAGGCTTTGGAAGCCCCTACTGTATATTATGAATCAGATGGAAACACCCTTTGGACTCTAGCTCTGACAAGTTTGGATGGCAATTTCACTGAAAATGATAAGGAATGTGTTCATTGGCTGGTTTCAAATATCCCTGGCAATTCAGTTGAGAAGGGAGATGCGCTTGTGGAATATATGCAGCCTTTACCACTCAAAGGCACTGGATATCATCGATATGTCTTTGTACTTTATAAGCAAGATGGAAGAATGTCATATGAAATACCAAAAGGTAAAAAAAAACAACTTTGACCACATTATCATTTATAATTGACTAACTGCTTGAGCTAGAGTAGTATCAAACTCTTTAATGCCGGGTTGCAATATTCAACTTACTAATAATCGTAGATCTGTCACCATAGTAATATTGTTATCTGTAAAAAAGTGTCCTACATTTTTTATTGTCTAAACAAAGTTGCTATGGCAATCAATCTACGATCATTCGTAAGTTTAATATTGAAACCAGCCGTTACAGTTCTAGCTAAAAGTAAGGAGTATGTCAATATATTTTTGACCTTTTTTGTTCCAGTGACTTCATCATCACCAATATCTGACAGAACTTTTGTTACCCGAGATTGGTACCAGAAATATCAGGACAATATAACTCCAATAGGACTTGCTTTCTACCAGTGCGATTGGGACAACTCAGTCAAAGACTTCTTCCATTCTAAGTTGCAGATGAAAGAGCCAGGTAAATGTATTGTGTGAACATTATGTGATTTTTTAAGTATAAACATAGAATAACCCCTTTTTCCTATATCCAACTACGGATGTCCGTAGGTCAGTCGTCATAGCAACGTTGCTTAAACAACACAAAATGTATGACACTTTTTGTCAGATAAAAACGTTGCTATGACAACCTACCTACGGACATCCGTACATTCGATATTAGAAACCCGGCATTAGGGAACAGATTAGCATTAATTCCTAATGTTCTTTTTACAGTGTATGAATATGACTTCCCCGAGCCCTTCATAAGACCTCAAGAATGGTTCCCAAGAAGAAAGCCGTTTAATTTATACATGGACAAATACAGAGACCCAAAACAGATTAACAAGGAGTATTTACTGCGCAAACTGAAGAATGAGAATCCATTCAAAATGCCTGATCCACCTCTAAAGTTCCCTAATGCCCAGATGTTTCCTAAAAACATGCCATCCTGGTTGAAACTACATGAAAGGAAAATAAGGTTAGGCTGGGGTAGAGTCAATGATGTCTGATTATACATTATGTAAATAAAACAAGCTTACATATTTAGTGCACTAGATGTTTTTTATTTGTATCCCTCCTTGGCTGAAATGCGCTAGGTTATATTTACATTACAAATTTAATCACTGCCAAGATACTGTGGAGTAGGTACTTATAAGGAGATGGCAGTAGGACAACTGAAATATACTACATGCACATGGGAGGCACTTAACGCGTCAACTGTGCTGAAGACTAATTGAAAAAAAAAAAAAACCCTATTGAGAAAATGTAAATGTTCCTTTACAAAATAAAACAATTAAGTATTTATTTCAAAATCTTTAATAGCCATTACATTTTAAAATAAAAACTATCAGACCGTACAAGTAATGTGATATTATTGCCAAGCTTATAATTATGGACATGACATAACATATTTGTTCTGAAATTCTAATGAATAGAAAAAGATAGGTTACTATAATTTAACATGTGTGATTATAAGAAAGCATTTAATTGATTAGCTATTAAATATGTCACAATGTTTCAATAAAATGTAAGTTTATCTCTGAATTTTACATTTCCAGCACCAAATTTATAAAAAATCCAAAGCAATAGTTTATGGCAGTTATCTTTGGCCAAAATTTTAAACAGTTCTATTTCATTGACTTATAATTAAAACAATTTACAACAAGATGATTCGAATATTTAGGATTTCACTATGTCTATATCCATGTCTAGATAAACTTGCATGTAAGTTTACTATAATTATAAATATCTACATAGTAAAATCCTAATTTTAACACTGTTGTATTGTGTCTACAAATAGATGGTTTACCAATGAAAGTGCAAGAGTAAATGCATTGTATTAGACATGAAAGATTTGGTGTTTAGTCGAGACCTACGTCGTCATTGTCGTCTGCTGGCTTTTTAGGTCCAGTAGGAAAGCCTGCTCCTGCTCCGCCAAAACCTAAAAAAAATATATATTATAGAGAAAAGCAATAATAAAGAAAAGACAAATATTTTTTGTCGCCATACACGTTCTTACGGTCGGTATATAAAGTAGGTATGATTGACACAAACAAACAGGGCTTAGGCTCAAAATATAACGAAAAGGCTGCAGTTTCATTGTTATCTAATTTTAATCTTTATTTTCATTAAAGTGAATAGAATTAAAGCGCTTTAAAAACTGGTGTGGCTACACTACAGAAGGGGTGAGTGTAACATGCTTTGTGGCAAAAGAGCAAAAGATTTAACTATTAGAAAAAGCCTTAAAATATATTTACCAGGGAAGCCAGTGTTTCCGAATTTCTTCTGTAGTTTTTCAATGACAGCCATTATCTTAGGATTGTTCTGGTAATTGACGAAGTTCGACGGATTAGCTGAAACATCTCTGAACGCAGCAGCAATTTCTGGGTCCTAAAATAAGATTATAATGTAGTTTAGTTTTCTAGTAACAGGCTTCTTGTAGGTAAGCAGATTAAACTTTGCCTAAAAATGAGTATTTCACTGTTATTTACTGATAAGTTCTGTTGAATAGCTCCTGATTTCAACATTAGAACAGCTCGCTGTCACCAAAATACTGCATGGTCACCCAGATTACCTAGGTATGCCGAATTTCTGCTAAGTCAGAAGTGGTTCAAATACATTCTTTACTTATTTATAACAAAATTCTATGCATATTTACCTGGAACGCAGACATAATCTCAGGATCCATGAGTAAGCTGGTAAAGTCCATCTGCTCAGGCTTGAAGCCGGGAGCGGCCCCGGGCGCGAAGGGTGTTCCTTCAGGCGCGTTGAAGGCTTCGGCGTCCGCCGCCGCTTTAGCCGCGTTAGCACGAGCCTCCCTAGCTTTGCGGACACGACGGATCTTCTCACGGTGCTGAAAAGCAAAACCATAATGCAGTGAACACTCGCTTAACCGCAGTATACCTAAATAGTTAATTGGTTCAGGCGTGCCTTAGCAGTGTAGTGTGAGTGCACGCTCAGCATTTAGCCATAGCTTTCGATATAGTAACAATCATGTATTAGAACACAACTCATTACTCCGGCATACAATAAACACCTATCCACAACAATGAAAGTCTATCACTACGCTCGTCCTCCAGAATAACCTACGTAAATACTTACAATATTACAGCAAAGTCCATCACAGATTTTTTAGAAAGAGAAGAAAAATTACAAAATATCTAGTAATCCTTTGCCAATATACAAATGAGTTTCCTCAGCGGCGACCTCTGCGTCTCAGGCGGGTCTTTACCCACTGCGCCAGAGGTCGTTTATGCTATAAGGCGTATGTTTGCATTTTACCTCTTTCTCCTCCTGCCTGCGTTGGAAGCTGAGTTTGTGTTGGCGTAGCTTCTCGGCATTTGGCTTCACCTCCTGCAGCCATTCGTTAGTCTGATCGTCATAGTCGATCTTCAGAGATTCGCACAGATCGTGGGACGCTTCCTCAAACTTACCCAGCAGTCTGGAATAGTTTATCATAAATGTCTTTTATCACGTGTCTGACGAGGCTGTCATGTTTCAGAGACACAATACAATGTGATTTCATTAAAACTCTTCTTTATATTATAAGCACTTTCATGTTTTTTAAGGTCTGAAACTGAAGCTTCAAGGTAGTAGAGTCTCAGCTCTCAAGATTACACTCTAGTAAATATACTAGTAGTTGAGTGTTGAAGAAAGAAAGTTATGAAGGGCAAGGGACATGAATTTAAGCTGCGTATCCATTAGCGAGCCAATGTTTGAAGGTTGGCCGCCATGAATGGAGACGAGGGGGTTCACGCCTTTTGCCGCGCGGGAGCATTGTCGTGATCGAAAGTACCGCGGGGCGAACTGATTGTCGGTTTTTAAGACCACATCAAAGGTGCAAGTATTGTTGTAGGGATGTTTTTCAGGGTGGTGTAAGTGAATGTGATAATTTACCTGTAAGCACGGCCTCTGAATTTGCAGGCAGCAGCGCTGTCGCAGTTCAACTTGAGCGCATGTGAGCAATCTTTGATGCAGGAATGCAGCTTGTTCATTTTAAGATACACCTAGAAGAGAAAATAAGATGCTATTTATTCGTCCTTTCGCCTTCTGTTCTAACCTAAACCTAAGGGACACTAATGGTTGTAAAAAGTTGTTACTAAGAAATTGAAATAGTCCATGAGTAAATTCACCTGTCCTCTTTTGGCAAACAGCAATGCGCTTTGTGGGTTCAGCAGTATAGCTTCGGTGTAAAGCTTAATAGCCTCATCAAACTTTTGTTCTGAGAATGCTCTCATTGCCTCAGAACGCTTCTCGTCAGATTGGTCACGTTCCTCTTCTGTTGGCTCCTTTGATGGATCACCCATCTGCTGATCACTGTCTAAGGGTTCAGAGACAGTGACACCTAGCATAGAAAAGGCAATGTTTATTAGTATGTGCAAATTTAGATGAGGTTAGAAAGGGATGAACTATTAATTTAAGCAATGTGTTTATTAAGCTGACAGGAAGAGGAGGGATAGGTAAATTATGCAAAGGTACCTTCCATGTCCAGTTCCACATCAGATTCCATATCAGATTCCGAGGAATTTGCGTTTTCTTCTGTTGTGTTGGCATTGTTGCTGGTACTGTTAAAATAATACATAATATTTTGGCAACACATACAATTCAATGTTATTAACAATGTTAATCCTACAAATTTTATAAATGCGACAGTTTGTGAGGATGGATGATGTTTGTTACTTTTGTTAGGTACTTTTTAACTCCAGATGATTTATACAGTGTCAGGAAGCAAGCTTTTGCCTACACTTAACGGGACACTGTAGTGCCTGGGACATTGTTGAGATGGAATAGGCTTGCCCAGCACCTATACCATCCTCTCAGCTTAGCCGGCCATATTCACAGGAAAGACAATGGTCAATACGTGTGGGGCTGACTAGCGGGTTTCCTCACAATGTTTATTGACAAAGGTTAGTTCGTAAATGGTAACAGAGTGCTCAAAGCCTCAAATTAACATAATTTAATTGAATTATTGATAAAACTTACGAGTCTCCAGATGGCTTAGCTGTCTTTGGAGCCGTCGGTGCCGGTGCCGGTGGTAAAAAAGCCCCCAGGGTTAACAAGTAATCTTTGAAGAATTCCAATTTGGGATGGTGAATTATCCAAGGTTTTTCTTGGCAAGCACCGATAAATGCCTCCAACTGCGAGAGTTGGTCGGCAGTAAAAGGACAGTCACTCATTTTCCAAATTGTTTGATAGAACTGCCGGTGAATAAATTCTTGATTGCACGCACTTTCGACACGAACGACGACGATTCTTTAAACCCTGAAAATAAACACGATTTTCTATTATTTTACGAAACCGAAGCATAATTTCATCATATCACTATTTATTTAGTACCCGTGTGTACTTTTTCTAGAAAACGCAGACAGTAAAGATAATACCTAGCACGTCTCTCGAATTTCTCACCAAAACAAAATGTCATCTATCTACCACAGAGAAAATAATACACGGATGCTAAAATAACACGATAGAAACGTGGAATACACAGACTACTAGGATGCTAACGCATGTGGAATATTTTGTTGGACAAATGAATCGACTAAAATAAAATCGAAGAGGAGAATTAGTTTTTTTTCTTTGATACAGCCAACCCTAATTAAAACGCAGTTCTGAGAATTATCGGCAGATGACACTATTGTAAAGTTTATTGTTTCCTTCTCGCGCAAGTAGATGGCAGTGTAAGCAGATTTTTTTATAGCGAGGTGCCTTTCTGTTTATTTTTTTTCTCATTCTGATCCGATTGTATAAATAAAACACTCTGTAACAAAATGTAGCTTTGCGTTATTTATTTAAATCCATAAATTTCACACAGATTTCAGAAGTTTTCATGTAGGTACCTACCTAGTAGGTACCTAGGTATACTTATCTACCTAAGTAACCATACATAGGTAGGTACCCTACTACCTACACCATGAAAACTTCTGAAATCTACTGATTGTATAGGTAAGTATAGGTACAGTAGGTACCCAGGGTAGGTATATATCTATATACTTACTTACCTACTAAGTAGGTATTTTGCTAAAATTAATAATACTACTAGTATTCCTTTATCTGTGATAATACCTAACTCCAGGCTAACGTATCTCGACGTAGGTAGTAAAAGGATGGCTTTCCTCATTGCATTGGTACACTACCATTGAAATTGATCTCTAAAATGGCTGTAGGTACCTACCTAATAATTTAGAACCTAGGTAAGAACTTTCCCTAAATTAAAAACAGTTTAATTTTATTATGGTTAGCTATGATGAAATGAAGGAGGTAAGTAGGTAATTTGCTGAGTGAGTACCTACTCATGAGATAATTACCTAGGTACCTAAGTAGGTAGGTAGATACCTACCATACAAACATAGAAGCTAATTTTTATAAAATATCCTCGCCTCCAGAACCCTTAGATAAACCTACAGGGTAAACCTTTTCTTAAACCTTGTGGGTAAGGTACTTAGTAGGTACTTACACTACACTACTATAATACTACCTAGTGTATTATACATTGTGCATATAGCTCTTGCTCATGACTCATGCTCGGTACATTCAAAGTCCCACAGGTTTGCAAATAGTGTGCTATTTGGTAACGATCGCACGTCTTCCACCGATTGTCGAATCCACTCTTTGGGTACTAAATCGGAACTGTCGTTAAGCTTATCGTACATGTGACTCGTTCAGGTGAAATTACTTCGCTGTTGCTGTAATGAGCAAAGTTTCAGTGCGATAAAGGACAGTTTTGAATAATTTTATATCGATTAGTCTTGAAAATTATTAGCAAGGTTTTCGAGATTATACATTGTCATCTAATTATTATTATTATACTTAGTACAAATGAACCCCTATTTCTTCGTGTCAGCTAATTTTGGCTTATTTTGAAATATTTTTAGAATTTCAGTGAAGGTTTAAAAGTGAGAAAAAGGAAAAAAAAATGGTGGTACGAAGTGTGCCGGGTCAGCTTGTCTATCTATGACGACCTCCGTGGCGTAGTGGGCGAAAGCCCGCTTGGTACGCGGAGGTTGCGGGTTCTATCCCCGCCACAGGACAAATGTTTGTATGAACTACAAATATTTGTATCTTATGATAAACAAACATTTGCATCACTTAGAATAACCCCCTTATGCATATTGGTTTAGTAAACCTACTTTAGCTAAAACGGATATTAAATCTGTCTTTTCATTGACTTAAGAGTAACAAGAAAAAAACATTTAAATCTAGGAATATTATATTGACAAATCTTTATGAATAAGAAGAACCTAACTTCAATCGGATTTACAAAAAGATGTTCAATAAATACGAGCCACTTGGCCTCCTTTGATTATAAAAAGGTGAAGAGCCGCTAAGGCGGGCAAAGGTGAAGAGCTAAAGGGTAGCTCTAGGTACCTACGGAATATTGTAAGGCACTTCAGTTGATCTCGACGAGTGCGTTTATTATTGTCATAATGTTTCAATAAAAAATATAATATAAAAAGGGAATCACTGCTTGTACGACCTGATTTCCTGATCGAATATTTAGGTTTAAACTTTAACTTTAGGTTGTTGGTACATACAATGATTCACTAGTAGCCAATCTGCAGCTCCACGTGTCTCGGGTTCATCATAATTTAAAGCCCGAGGAGGTCTTGGAATACTTGAGGAGGAAGACCCAGCTCACCATGAGGGTTGAGCTGTTGACATCTCATCAAAATGTGAGTTTCAAGTGTTTTGTGGTGAGTGTCGACTGCTCGTCTTCCGACCTTCATGGATACAGAGTTTTGGCCGAAGAGTGTCGTCTACAGGTGCTTCCGCGGACGTCTACGGTCATCTCAAATATTATTTACAACCTTATAGAGTAGGTAGGTATTTAATTGTTTGAATTACCAATCATGCGCTGCCCGTAACATTAATTTAAAATTGCATTAATTAAAACAAATACCGCGTGTGCTTTATTTACTTAACATTGTTGTGATTGTGAGAAGCGAAATTAAATATTATTCGAATAGCCCACCTTGTGATGTTTCTGTTGCCTGATTCTTTTTATGGGTGTTTCGCGTTGGAATGGAACATGCAGAATCACCTAACAATTCTATGTAATCCTTGAAGTCCAATTGAATAAATTCAAACTCACTACTTTTGGTAAATAAATCAAGAGATCATCTCGCCTTAAAAATTACATAAGTACTTATAAAATGTTACTTCTAATATCTAATCTGAATTCAGAACTAAATATATGACTACTTCTGAATAAATCAAGCTGACTTTATGAAAGATGAAAATTAGTAAATAGGAGTGTAGTCTGCTAAAAGGGGTGAGGCATGTTGTGCGGACTCCACTTAGTGGGATAAGGGCAGGGAGATGATGATGAGGGGTGAAGTCTGCTCAGTACGGGCACTTTTCATTGTGAACTGGATAAGTCTTAGTTAAATAACTGAGGGGCTAGTCTGAGATTTATATTATTATTATTATTTCGATAAAACGAAACAGCCTCCTCTAGCCAAGTTACAGTAACAATTTACATCTACAATCGCTTAGGAACAGAAAAGACCAAAAATGTAGATGCAAGCTTTATGTAATTAAAAAACTCTGTCTAACTACTTACATGGATGCTGCTTGATGACTCTTTTATTTTAAAATACGTAAATAGTGGGATTTCTTTTATGTACGAGTATGTAATTGTACGTAATCTTCTCTTTTCTTTTCATCGTAAGAATGCAAAACCCGGGCTAGTAGCTCAACAAACGTAAGTAGGTAGGTTAGTGTTATATCTTTATCCGCTCAAAGAATTAAGAAGCTCAGTGTTTGCGAAGTCTCGGCAAACACAATTAAAACGGCGTCTCGCATGTGGACGGATTTCAAGAGATTGGAGCATAATTTTCCCATGTAAATCCGGGCTTTAAGGACCCTTAGAATTCCCTATCTGCCCCAAGGAAGTTACAGAAAGTTTCACTTTTATCGAAATGATCGTGCTGGTGTTCTGATGCTGTATCAGGCGGGAAGCTCTTAGATCTAAAGTAATATATCTACCGCATCTTGGAAATACAGTCGTGACAACAAAGGAATTTAAAAAGCTGAATGTTAAGTTTGTGAAAAAAAAATTACAGATTAACATTTTACTCGTTTCTACTCCTACCTACCTACATAATATTATTTATTTATCATAAATAATAATCTCAATAAAGCTTATTACATTTCTCGTGATTTCTGTTTTCGTAGCTGTGTTGCTACGCCGCGTAGAGGCTACGAGCCTCTACGTTAATTGCTACGCACTGCTGGTCAAGCGAGCAATTACATTATGAGACTACCAAAATATTGTGAAATCTGTGCGTCGCAGACTGTAGACTTTTCTATCGGCCGATATTTTGGCCGGGTTGGGCTGCTAGTACTTAAAATGAATGTGCTTACTTAAATATCTTTAAAGTGATTAAAAATAAGAAAAAGGGCCCTACCTCATCGGGATTACTAGACTATTTATAAATAATTGTATGGCAACTACCGCACTTGATGACGGTTTGGCAACGTCGCTAATTCATAAATGAGTAGTCTAGATAAGTAGCTGTGGCGACTTCGAGCCCGGTGAGTTAGGGACCTAAATGACCGACCCAACTATAGTAAGTCTACAGTTTGCGACGGGTCACTCTTATTCGAGTTTCTTACTGTAGTTACGCTTATCGTTTGTAGTGAGTGCACTTCAATATCATACATAAACAATTTACGATTATTACAAAAATACCTAAGTACCAAGACAGAAATGACTAATGAAAAATCTTTAGTTGACGTATTGCTTATCTTCAACGATTTAATAACTGTACAATGGGCGGTCTTATCGCTTAGAAGCGACTTTCAGGGAACCTTCAACAGAAATACACAAGTACAAGGAAAGTCCAGGCATAACATATAAATTAAATAACACACATATATTTTAAGCTACACGTCTGTGTTTGAACTCTTGTGAGGCAATTGAGGGTAGGCCTCACTCGTAAATAATACATCAAACATACCTAAAGCTATATAATACAGGCACCAACGTCGTCGGAGTAATGTGCCAGTCCGGTTCGTTAGGCCGATGCCCTGCCGTTTTGATGGACTGCCAGTCTGACCCTGCCCTAATTTGATCACTCATACTCATATCTACTATTACTAAATATTCTCAAAAACTGATTTATGCTTTTTATGAGATTGCGTTGGACGAGTAAGATATTACTTTGTTATTCGACTAAAGGTTTTTACCTTAAACACATCAATGGATATTACGTTAAAGGAAAACAATAGCGAATAACGGCGATGGTATTACAACTGGTCACGTCACACACCATGTTCTTGAACCTGCCTCTGATTACTCCATTAGCTAATTTCAATGGATCTTGATTTCTCTCTATTTCGCGCCAAATACAGTTCTTCTTATATTTCCTAAAAACAAATGAAATCCACAACTTATTATATAGATAGGTTATAACAATTATGCTCGGATACTATCAGTGTTTTACTAAGCGCCAAGTAAATAATAAGTGGATGATACGTGAATCTCATTAAAAACAAAAC
Source organism: Xanthorhoe designata (assembly GCA_963582015.1). Lineage (NCBI taxonomy): Eukaryota > Metazoa > Arthropoda > Insecta > Lepidoptera > Geometridae > Xanthorhoe > Xanthorhoe designata. Next base: position 9,301,700 of record OY757039.1, read on the forward strand.
TCATGCTCTTAACTTCCAGGCAGGATCCAACGCACGTCAATTAGCCACCTCGGGATTCAAGTAGGTAAAGTCTGCCACTAGTTTTGTAGTTGCTGTTCAAACTCCATTTAAATAGGAGAATGATAATTTTCAATTCCAAATAGGAAAGCCACCACGGAGATGGTGGGATGAGTTGAACATACAAATTCCAGATTGGCTACATTGACAGCCAAGGATTGATAAAACTGGAAAGGGGAGACAAATCCTAGTTAGTATGTTCACCAACACGTGTGTACTGAACACCAACTTTGTTGCCGACTGTACCTTGAAGCGAGCTAATTATAAAGTTCCGTACAACTAAAAGTTAGATTATGATAAAATATATGAAATTAAGTATCTATTTGATTGTTTTTTGTGTAAGTATAAATCGAAATTACCAGATGGGTCAACCAATAAAATTGGATTATTGCTTTTCAAAAACGAATTTTACTGTATCTGAGTAGATATTAAAACTGAGAACCGTATTGGCCGAGTGGTGTATTACTTCTACTTGAAAACTAAAGGTCGCGGATTTTAATTCTAGTTATGCTCAATAGTTTTTTTTTATTTTTCGAAAAAGGTTTGAGTTTGACATTTAACATCAGCAGGGCTGTTGCCTAACTTATCGCGAAATCAAAAACGTTAACAAACTTTAGAAATAAATGAAGAAAATGAAGCTAATCTAGTTAATTATTTTAATGAAACGGCATTCAATAATACAATTAAATCTACAAGCTGAGTTTGAGATAGTAGGTGAAAACTGACTTTCAACAGCTTTGAATCCTCTCAAAAGATTCGAGCCTAGCGGAAGTTTCTTACTAAAGTTCTTGCAATGATACGGATCAACGAGTACGAGAGCCCACGATCAAAACCATATTCCATAGTTTTACATTTTTAACTATTCAGATCCAGAGATACAAAATCGGTATTTTTTTATATTTGTAAATGTGGGTGTGTGGCGAGGAAAATTTCTAAAATTCGTATTTTCGAATCAGCCCTTAGGTACTTCAGAAAACGATACAACGTGCCAATAATCGCAGATCAGCTATGTTGATTGAAACTGAATTCGGCTATTGGCTTTCGTACTACTTTTAGTTTGTCCTTTATTCGGAAATCTGGACGATGTTCCACTGTCTGAAATAGTAGGTCCTGTGCCCTCAAACGCGATATCAGTTTATTTCCTAACCTGCTTTGATTGACATTTCCTGTAAAGTAAAAGCACAGATAATATAATACTAGGTATACAAGTTATATTAATAGTTTGTCGTGAACGGCTTCTTTCAATCTTAGCTTGTATTATTAATACTTGACTATTATGTCTTAATATTGTTAGCATTGTTAGGTGTCATGTAGTTACTCGTACATGTAGATCAGGCCGTTACTCTTTTCCATCGGCTATGGAAATCGTAGTAGCCCCAACATTTGTTTTGCTTTGACGAAGGGATGCCTTTACAGTCACTGTTTTTTCTTAATTTCAAGTCATACACTGTGTATGACTTTTAGTTTTTAAGAAAGCTAATTATTACAAACATACAATTAGAAGGTGAGTGTTATTTACATAATTTTAATCATCTGTTTTAATTTAATTGCATGTGGTTGGCCCTTGAATTTATCTTTGAATAATGCTCTTCAATTCTAGAATAAGATGAATGCTTCAGTGCAGGTAAAGCAATTCCTGTATTTCCTCGTAATGTATTCATCCATCAAAGCCCGTGATTGAGATGCAGGCAACGATTAGATAATTAATAATTACTGGCCTTGAATTTGGCCTTGAATTTCTAATAAGTCTAGTGAGTAACATTGGTATATAATAAGTAAATGAGTTCGTATGAGCAAGTGGCCAACTCTGGTGACGGTGAGTTTTTAGGCCGCTGTAAGACTTCCGTCATGGCTAAACGTCTTTAAAAGCCGATAACGACAATTTAATGTGCCCTCCGAAGCACGGATGCGCTATTAATAATATAGTGATATAGATATTATATTAATATAATATAAGTGATATAGATATTATATTAATATAATATAATATTATTATAATATACAGATATTAATGCCACTTGCGGTCACCCATCCAAGTAGTTACCGCTCAGAACGTTCTATCAAGAACGTTTTGGTTGGCTTCATTGGTAAGTAATACAGCTGGTACTGCATAGTCAGTCACCACGGTGCAGTGCTCTTGTATGCCATTGAAGAGATATTGAGTCGCACACAAAATCCAAATATGCGTCACGCGGGTTGAGAATCTCTTAATGATTAAAATAAAAAGGCTTTGGTCAAGTTTGGTAACCTAAAACTTTATGAATAAATGATTATGATTATGATTATGATTATGATTGGTCTCAAACAATATTCCTTATTTCACTTTCAAAACTTTCTTGAGTTGTACTTACTTAACACTTTTAACACTATAATTATTACTCTCGTAAAAATTTCGTCGATTTATCAACATTGCCGTTATCTAGATCGATGATAATTTGCCGTAAGTGTATAATATTATTTTAGTGTATACAACTGCATGGTTTTTCGCAGGTCATTGAAAAAAATTTATATACCTAAATATCTTTTGAGACGTAATTTCTATTGATGCGTTAGATTGTGAACTTTTGCTGAGATTTTAAAGACTGCTGCTGCTTTTAAAAAATCTAAGACAAAAAGACGAAAGCAGTAGTATAAACGCTTCCCGTTGAAGTACGGAACAGAATAAAAGTTTCTGATTCAGTGCTCGACAGTGGATAATAAAACGCATTTAAAGCACGCTTCAGGGCCCTTACTCTGGAACAACGAAAACGAAGTTTCGTGACAATTTTCGGGGTCAGCTTATGTTGGTGGATACTGAATTCGTAATAGTTCACCAACATAATTAGAACCCGAAAATTGTCACGAAACTTCGTTTTTCGTTTTGCAGAGTAGACGCCCAGTACCTACGAGAAAGGTGTATTATGTAAAATACATGCATATAGAAGATAAAACAGCCGTGCGGAGCGGGGGCGGGTAGCCAGTTCATTATAATACTCTCCTTTATTAATAAAACACGGACTACACCTATTAGTTTCTAACCTATTTTTCGAGGCCTATGTTCATATCTTTCCGAGGCCCTTTGTTTGCTTTGTCTGGCGCACCATCCACCTGTAATGTTTCTTGTGTCGAAAAAATATGTAAGAAGTTTCTTACATATTTTACAACTAAATGTTTATATAATCAGTTTTGGATTCGCAACCTCACGAGGTTGGATCTGATGATAAAAAGTAACTACTTTTCATCTTTTATAAATTCAGACCAAGATCAACGCCAATTTACTAAACTATGTAGTTCCACATTTTAACCATGCTGTCGATTGCCCAGTAGCTAAATTGTACAGCGGCGGCCATAGATAGATCCAACCTCGTGAGGTTGCGAATTCAAAACTGATTATAAAAACATTTACTAAGTGCTTTTGCCCTCTGGACTGCGCTCGTATTAATGTACGTTTTGTCTAACTTAAATATGTTTTTGTTTATAGGTAGGTACATTGTTTTTGTTCTGAATGATCCACACTTTATTTTCGTTTTAACCCCTGACGTGTATACAAAAATCCACCTATTCATATCCTTACTGATCTATCCCTACGTCCTTAAGAATATAATGAATTTTTCTAAATCAAAATTGGTAAATATACACACTAAATTATTTTCTTTTGGATGAAAAATACACTATTTTATTTCCTGTACCAAAGAAGACAAACTCACATTTGCATTATTAATTAGGAACTTAAAATAAGTATTAAGTATAAAATAAAAGGTAAAGTATATACGTACTTATAACCAGTTTACATATAGTTCACAATGTGGTCGTAGAGTGGAGCTTACCCAGAGTTTTCAGACAGATGAAAGAACACAGAATATTGCAACCGGGGTATGCAATAAAATCGGGATCAGCTGTTATGACGACTCTTGTACAACAATGGGGAGAGAGAGCCACGTTATGGCAACTATCATGAGCAAGTGGAAATGGTATTTTGTTGATGAAACGGCTTTCTAATCTGCCCCTCCTAGCCAAGTAACATTACAATCGCTTTAGAATAAATACGAACAAAAATCTATTTGAATTGACATTCGATGACGAAGACTCGAAATCAGCCTCCTTTGCCATGCTACATTTCAACAATCGCTTTAGAACTATACAATACTAGCAGACGCCCGCGTCTTCGTTCGCGTCAATTTCTTCGTAACCTAAAAAAGGCTGAAAAAATTGTACTTTTTACCCCTTTTTAGGGTATTTTTTGAAAATTCCTGAAGTGTCCAACCATTTTGTATTTATAGTGTCCAAATCGATTTTTAAGCCAATCGCACCTCCTATTAATACGTTTCATTCCAAACTTCGACACTGCATTTAACCCTTTTAAAGGGGTTTTTTTTTTAAACCCTTAAACACGTGTATATTTATTTTGCATTGTTAGTATTACTACCAAGTTTCAAGCTGATCGAACTACCCATTAAAAAGTTCCCATACAAACTTTAACACCACATTTTACCTCTTTTCAGGCGTTTTCTTTTAAATTCCTGAAAAACATGTAAATTTATTTATCATTTACAATATTTATACCAAGTTTGAAGAAAATCACTTCACGCATTAAAAAGTTGCATACAACGGTTTTCACCCCTTTTCAACCCTTTAGGGGTGGAATTTCGAAAAATCCCTTCTTAGTGCTTAGTTTTGTTTTAAAAGGAAGCTACCTTCCAAATTTCAGCTTTATAGCTTCAGCGGTTTGGTCTGTGCGTTGATTCCAGAAAAATGCTTATTGTTTTATATATATGATGATGATGATTATAAGCCCATTGTGCCTATTTCTTATTATTTAGAAGAGAAACGAAAAAAGTGTAAGAATGGTCGTTCGATGACCAAAACTCGGGCGATAAGAAATTTCAAATCAAAGGAATAGTGATGATAGAAATAGAATAGATACAAAGCATTTCTCACTTGGCTACAGCCTCTTAGGTCGCAAGATTTAATAATTATGAAAATCTTATGTCCACCGGGACAGAGAATATGATTTAGGAGACATGTTAGAGGTGATGTAGTGGCTAACTAGTTTTGTTATTTTTCACTATAGGTACAGGTAATACACACTTGTAGATACATCTCATACATCATACATTTCAGTAATAATTTGTATTTTTATCATAAAAGTACTGTAGTAAACACACACAATATCATCCTGTGTAGAAAATTGCATTTTGAATTACTTCCGCTTCTGTTTAGCAGAACTCATGAACTGGCAGAACCGGAGAACTTAATTCATTCGAACGTTTCACAAATGAAAAGGAGAAAATAAAGGGAAATAATCAGGAACAGGTGTCAAACAATCCTTTTATATTGGTCCCGACCGCACTCGCCAACGGGTAGTCGTAAAAACTTACCACTTCATCGAGTGGGTTTCATGAATCGAGTTCAGTTAGGTCGGATGAGTTCGGGGGGACTCGACTCAGCTCGGCTCATGGGCGGGCGGAAATTCAGTCTTCAAACGTCGCAGCGGAGAACGCGCGTCGCCTTTCCCTCCCTCAATTCAATGTTACATCGTTAAAAACAAAATTATTCGGTTACAACCGAGATCGTGATCGAAAATTGTTTCAAAACTAGAACTGTTTTTATGTTTAAGTGAAAGTGTTACGAGTTTAGTGAAATTGGATTGTGAAAATTAAGTTACGGCGGGAATATGTTGAGGCAGCCTACTAAAAGTATGACATTTGCCGAGGTAAGATAATAAAAAACTTAGTACATTTTTTCATGCTGCATAAACGATGTTGTTTTTCTGTTACGCCTGATTTAACTGGCGGGAAGCTTTTAAAGAGGGATGTGAAACAAACCGAGATGTTTTTAATCAGAATGCCGCACGAGTAATTGTATTAATTCGATTAGGAGGAGCTCGAAATTAACATTATTCGCTAATTGCCTGCCGTTCTTATTTACAATTGTACACGTTTGAATAAACGTGTATTTTAATGTCTCAAATTTAGTCTGGCTTTTAGATTTATGTAGAACCGTTAATTTTTTTTAGGAAGAATTATCTTTATAATATTTAAACGATTTCTTTACTAACTAGAAATGGATACTTAACAATATTATTACTTACAGTTAAATAATACGTGCATGTAAATTAAATATTTAAATGTCCATTCATCATGATATGAAGTTAGACTTTTATCGTGGTCACCGAAATAGATGGGTGACCGCTGGTAGTCATTCAATAGTTAACTGATCTTCGAAGGCAACTCTGTTCAATAACTCTTTTGCTTCGAAGGCAAGTTCACTTTTCGATCCTTGCTCGTGTATAATTCTGATCAAATGTGCATCATTGGCAATGAACGTACTACAGCGAACAGGGTTTTTCATAAGCCATTATGGATGGAAGGAAGAAAAGCCTTTGCCCTGCAACACAACAGGCTAGTCATAATAATAATAATTTATTATGGATACTTTCGTATGACCTAAACCAGTATGTCGGCAACAGTACTATCTTTCACGAGTTTACTTCAGCTAAATGATGTGGTAATTCTTGGATTTATTTAATTATACCCTCCGAGTGTAACTAAAATTAACGTTTCAATTAGAAGGTAGGTATAACAGCGGCGGTAATGCTTCAGCGTGTTACCGTAATTAGAACAGTGCTTTATGGCGAATCGTCAACATTATTTTCAGCAATTAAGTCGGTAGTTGTCGGTAGTCAAACATCGCTATGCGGTAGAGAGTAAGAGCTACTTTGGCTTGAATTTTAGCTTTTTAAAGGCTAGGCCTATACGACCTCGAAGAAGGATCATTATCCAACCGAACTATGCAATGAGATGAGTAGAAACAAGCAATAGATGACCCAAAATCGTGGACAGGACGTAGATATGCCAGGTTGATATAATTTTATAGTCCGGGGCTTAATTTAAATAAATGTAGCTAAATGTGTGGGTGTGTCAATTTGTTCCGTTGTAGCTCAGATTCGGTTAAATTTCCACGAATGCCATGTTCAACAGCCAGTAAGCCTCTTGGCAAAGCTTGCTGACGTTCCTAATAGATCGTTAGTAAGCAACGTTCTGAGCGGTCATAATGTGGATGGGTGACCGCAAGTGGCATTAACAACTGAGCGAATCCGTGCTTCGGAGGGCACGTTAAATTGTCAGTTCCAGCTTTTAATGTCGAAGAGAAGAGAAATCAATGACGGAGGTCTTTAGCAGCCTAAAAACTTCGTCACCAGAGTTTAGCTTACCTACTGTTATTATAGGTACAGTTATAAATCCAGCCGACATTGATTAAATTCATTCACACTTAATTCATTATGAAAGTTAGAAAATTATAATTTCAGACGGGGTTAGACTTCAAATAAAGTGTTTCTGTAAGGTTTTTATTAAGTTAGTACATAGATACAAAAGTCTTCTAAATAGGTACTTCTAAATGTTGGTAAATAGATCTGAGTAGTAGAGAGATAAATCAAATTGTTTAATGCACTTTAAGTCTTTCTAACTCACTCTTCTGGTTAATTTAATGATTCACTATTCTGAAAATATAAACCTCGATGTGGCGGTGGTGAATGTTCTGAGTAAAATTTGTGGTTTTCCTAAACTTTATAATACGAAGCAACAAAGCTCATTTTTAAAACAAAACTACAATAAAACTGTCTAACAAAAGTCGTAGTTGCATTCTATTAACTTTATAATACAATAACTATTAAGTTTTATTCTTATTAAACTATATTAAATGAGAATAAGCGGACGTTGCTGCTTTCTTGGTGCTTGGTAAATGAACCGAATAATGTTTGAGGTTTTGAAAAGGGGCTTGAAACGACTAACCAAAACAGACCAAATGTAGTTTTTAAGACGTTTGTAAGATGATAATTTAAGAGACTTGTATTACTTTTATTTTTATTTTAGAGACTTTTATATATAAATAAATAAGATTGCACTTAGTATACATAACAAATTGTGATGCCATAAAAAATATATAATACCCAACAGTTCTTTAAAAACACTAGGATTTCCTTTGTCGTATAAATTGGAAAACATGATTTTATTTTAACATCCAGACTGTGAACAAATATTTGCAGATACCGTTGGAAATTGAACCTCTGAAGCCAAGAACTTTCGTTTGCTAAACTAAAGAAACAGAACAAATGTACCTAAACACAATTTAAGTCATAAAACGTGTAAGCAGAGCAGAGCTTATTGTGTACATTAACAAGTAATTTTTTCAAGTAAATATATATACCAAAAATCTAAAACAATGCATTAAAAATATACGGGTGATTATGTCTAACTGTTGTTGGGAAATAGCAACGTTTGAATTCTGAAGTATAATGTTATGATCCTTTATTTCACAAATAAAATAAAATGATTGAGAGTTCAGTGTTTTTTATATCCGAATGATAGTAAAGTTTTTAGGGTAAAAGTGACTTGACTTATTTTTCGTTTTTATATTATCTCAATTTTGCTAGACTGGGTTTAATATTTATTGAGAAACTCACAAACGTGAGTCTTTTTTATTTTATTTTATCATTTCATCCATTGTTGGCCCACTGGTAGGACAAAGGCTTATTCTCAATAGTCTGGTACACTGATAAATATCTATACCTGAAAGGCTAACATTTCCCTCGCGATTTAACGTAAAGCATAACTTTATTGTAGGTAATTCAATTAATAGGAGACAATGGCTGTTTAATTAGCAGAGAGTAGGGAATAAGAGGAAGCCCTCCGGTCGTGATGATATTTTAGAGGTCAAGATAATTTAATAGCCATTCATTGTGGAAATATCATTGGTGATGCTTTTTAGTACTATTTTAGAATAAAATTTTGCTATCAAACTAAGGTAATAAACTTTTATATAAAGTAAGTTCTTTCAATCTGATAAGCGATATTTAAGTGGAATAGAACATTCTAATATTTACATTAACTCCATGTAGACCGAAAGAAATGAGCATACAAAAACAGACCAAAATCGAAACACCCGTTCAAGAGGCCACAGTTAAACAGACTAACACCCCTCGCGCATGTCTAACTTTACACACTCCTTTTTTACAGACCCGACTTTAAAAAAACCGCCGAAACGGTCGGAAATAAAACATTTCACGGAAGATATTTAAAAAATGTTTTGAGCGCGCTCGCTCAACATACAAATTGTTGGTATGGTTTTGGCACCTTACTTAATTAAATCCCAGCAAAGAGATTCAGAATTCAAATTATGTTTTTCGTGCCCACATTACGAGGATGTGCGCGCCAACCCGGCGTATTTACTTTTCTGCATCTTTAGGAGCCCAGTGAGCACACCTAAATTCATACGGGATATCTTTTGACACGTCATTTATCATATTCTTTTCGGTTCACTATACAAGGAGGTCGATCTGTGAACTTTCATTACTTTTTCCTGGTAAAATGTTGATATTTTCCGCGATATTGGTGAAAGCTTTTGTTATGTTATATTTTCACTAGCAGTTACTCGACATTTTAGTAGGGGCGGCTAGCCAGCTCCACACATATTGACCATTGTCTTTCCTGTGGATATTGCCGACCAAACTGAGAGGATGGTTTAGGTGTTGGGCAAGCCTATTCCATCTTAACAATGTCCCAGGCACTATAGTGTCTCGTAAACTGTAGGCAAAGATTGCCTCCTGACGCTGTAAAAATCATCTAGTAAAGATGTAGAGGCCTGAGTTTTTTTACCCGACATTTTACCTATGTTTCACAGTATTCATGAATTATATTTCGTAAAGTTAAAGTTCCTAAAGGCCTACGACATTTTTGATGTTGAAAACCTTGATGAAACATAGATGATTTACTTTTATCGGCACCTAACTAGACGTACAAAATAACGAGTAGAGATAAATTAAATTGACGCAGCGATCGTTATAAAAACTATTGTGCTGCAATTTTACCACGAGAGCCACTCTAATAACTGTAAACTTTGCGAACGGTGTTCAATTGAATGTACTTACTTTGAAATATGTATGTACAACAATATTGCTTAATTGCAGTGGCTCAACATTGAATTTAATAGCTATATATAAAGATGGATATTCATAAAAAAGTGATTTACTTTAATATTAATTTACTTTAATAATGATGATGATGATCCATCATCTTCCTGCCCTTATCCCTTCTCCATACATATAAAGGAATAAATATAAAATACGGATAAGGGCACCTTTGAGAAAAAATACAGTTTTGTTATAAAAAAAATCAAAGAAAGGAATGAGTGTACAATGCTGTTTTGATTTCATAAAAAAACATTGAAACGATAATAAAGAATCGAATAAAAAGGAAGTGTAATAAATAAAATCAGTTTTGTAATTCAACAATTTACAAAGACAGTCCAAACCAATTCCTCTTCATCACATGTTGACCAATGACCACTCCAATGTGAAAATGTTAAACGCGCTCTTCAATTCCATTACGGACAGGTCTGTATTTATCGGACTGTTCAATTTATCGGGTTACCTGTGAGTTGTGACTATTATTTAATTAGCGTTCGGCAGTAGGTACTGGCTGGTCCAACATAACAGATTATTTTCATTTAGAAAAGGTTAAATCATTTAAATTGTCAGCCTTATTACTAATATAAAAAAACAACACGTTAAGTGATTTTAAGGTACTTACAAACTATTTTTTGTTGTTGGTGTAAAATATTCGCAGTCTGATAAATTTCTATAAAATTCGTTATTGCAATGTCTTTTGTAGCAATTTATTAAACTATTTCGTTAGTGTAACCATTAAACAGTTCGTAATTTTAACTACGAAACATAACATGTTTTAGTCAAAAGAATTACAGAGCGACCATTTAATCCCCTTACTTAGGTCTTCATTTGATGCAATATGTTGTTACTGTCAGCTTTTCATTTGGCCAACACCTCTCTAAATTGCAATATTCAAAAGATGCACACTGCACCCGACATTTTTTATACATTTTATTAATATAAAAGACTCGGCTCTAGCAATAAAAAGAAACGAGGCTTTATAAAGCTGTGGGCATTGCAAATAATATAAAACTAACGATAATAGTCCTGATCCCGTACTATGATTTGGATATGGGAAACTACTAATATCATGGTGCCATAACACATACCCGGAATTATTATACAGATATGATACCATACAGATCAAGCAAATATTTGGTTTAATTTAAATCGCATCTTGTGTTTAACCTGGTTTGGTATCATTTACCCTAATTCATTGATGCGTTTACCCTATAGTTATAGGATAATTAAATTTACCTGTCTCTCTATTTTAAAAAAATGGGGTATTTCTTTAAAATCTTGTTTTTTATTTCTAATGTAGCATTAGAGCTTATCATCATCTTAATAATTTTTAGACCATAGGTAGGTACCTACTAGCTTTAAGGTTTGACGGTAAGAGACAGGTAAATGTAATAATCCTATACATAAAATAATTATATTTAATTGGAAATGTCTAAAGAATAGCATGTCTAATGGCTAATCAGATTTGTACTGTCACCTATTTCTAAGTCATAAGTTCACAACTGACGTATAACATGAGCTTGTAGATCAAACTACACCAACTCAACAATAGTATAACGCGTGGTAAGAAAGAGCATCACTTACATACAGGGCGTGAGGCGAAGCTACACGACAGCGTACGAGTACATAGATGTTAACATTGTACAGCGTGGCCGACACGTCGATAATCCCCTTAGCCAGTAACGAAGTACCCAAGTGTCGGACAGATAACTAGCTATTGCACTTTAGGCTATTTCCAACGGTGAAAAAGAGCTAAAGCCTTTTAACTGTATCGGATAGCTTTTGGCGTGTTGGGGCTTTGTGGACTGTTTGTTGTTATAATACTCATTTTGAAATAAGAATATTTTATTATAATGTATGTTTTATCTCTGGACCTCTGTGGCGCAGTGGGCGAAGGCCCGCCTGAGACGCGGAGGTTGCGGGTTCGATTCCCGCCACTGGACAAATGTTTGTATCCTCTACAGATATTTGTTCCGGGTCTAGATATTTTTCTATCTATAGTATGTATGTATTTACAATAAAAAAATGTATCTTTGTAGTTTATCAGTCATCTGGTTAGCTCGGGGCTAGATGACGCCGTGTGGAATGTCCAAGGATATTTATTTATTTATATATTATACTGGCAAAACATTGCCAGTATGATTATCAGTCATGCGAATTTAGACATACGACCCGTGTTGGTTCGTATAAGCATTGGCACAAGAAATAAAATCTTTCAAGATAAATTCGAGGGCTCTCAGTTCTATCTCTGTCATCTCTGTTATTAAAAGTTATTTCAATTCGCTAAGATGATTAGTTCTCGTTCGTTTTCTTTCATTGAGTGCGTTCTTGAAATAAAATTAATTTCGTCCCAGCATTGATGTTACGAGGTAATTGGATTTCGTACTTAATTGAGTGCTTCATAAGAGGTAATTTTAATTGCTTACCAAAGTCGTTCAAACATACTTGTAAATGTAATTTAAGGTCTAACGACAAAAAATGTAATGAAAATTTATGGATCCCTAGTACACGTTTGATAGCCTTCCTAAAATTAGCTCTGCGTCAAAAAGCTTTGAAGTATGTACTGCCATAGAATTCGATTGGCAGGTAGCTCAGTTGGTAGAGCTAAGGTAAAGCCATTACCATGGGTTTCAATTTAATTTGTGAGGTTTTTAGGACTTTTGTTCTGATGTTTTTTTAGATGAATTTAAATAATATTGCGTCAATGCAATAAAGAGAAAGGACCATGGCTATGTTTCCGGTTACCATTCGTTTAGTTTATGTATTTAATAAGATAGCCCGAGGATCTAAGCATCAAATAGCCAACAATATTGCTGTAACTAAAATAGCGTTTAATATTATAATTTAAGTGGTTCCCTGACTACCCCTTAAATATTTTTAAAGTATCTAAAATGATTAAAAAGATCTGAATGAATTTGTCTACCACACCATGGAACAACAGTCGTGATCATTTTCATTTTATAAAAATGGTTTTATTCATGGATGAATGAATTTGTCAGAAAAAGTAAGGGAAACAATGTTTAGCTAATCACGAATACCTAAAATAGCGATAGCACGAGTTCCTATAAATCTTGGGCCGTGAAATCTCGCAAGTTTTGCAGACATTTTCCTCAAAATATCTCTGGGGAGTGAAGTTTCCTGTCATTCCCCACAGAAATACAGGCAAATGAAGCCCTTCTTATAAAATAGGAGATAAATTTGATCGTGGTTGTGCGTGATGAAATTAGACTACTTGGTCGTTGTGGGCAGCGGTTATGAAAATGTTTCGTTGTGTTTATTTTTTTAGGAAAAACGTATAAAATGTAACAGAATAGTTTACCTTGCTTTGCATTGCATGGCATCACATATAAAGTTTGCCTGCGAGCTATTTCAGGATATAAACTATTTGTCAAGCAAACTTCATTTTCAATTCGTTCAGCCGCTTACACGTTATTGAAGAGTTACCAAAACAAAAATATTCGATTACTTTGGTTTATTTGGTTTTTCAGGTTTTATTGAATAAAGATATGGCTTTCACAATTTATGTAACTAAATTGCTAACTTGATACATTTAAAGCCTGTATGTAGAAGAGGGATATTTGCCCCTGTGTCTAAAGTGATGTTTTTATGCAGGTTATAGCTGCAAAATATTAGAGTTTTAAAAGCTTAACTTGTTAATCAACTTTTAAAATTGACTAACTACTAACACAAAAACATCAAAACCTCTTTCCAATCCTATTTTATTATAAACTAGGATTGTAATAGGAGACATAGTATCGGGAGCGCACAAATCAGTGGCATATTTACACAACAAAGTTTCACCTCGGGCTAGTTATTTATACTACTTATTCAGCCGGTTGGTTGAATCAAAATAATTTATAGCCGTTTTTGGTTGGGTATAAAGTTTCACCATTTTAGCAAATAAAAACTAGGAGCGAGGTGGATAAAAAAAGTTTCTGTCAGATGCAATGGAACCTTTTGCCACAGTATTTCTTGTACACGCAGCCTTTTCAATCCACATGGGATCCTACTATTTTTCCCTCTTGAATCCACCAGTGGAACTTTGTATACTACTTGTTTTTGAATGAATGTGTATACTTATTAAATACGACAGAGCTGGCATTCGAAATATTTTTTATGAATAATTTCGGATTTACATCAATAATTACAAAACAGGTAATATATGAACCGCGTTGGTAGGGGGGTGAGTACCTCGACTTTCATTCATAAGATCATGGGTTCGAATCCCGGCTATGCATCAATGAAAGTTTCCTTTCGAAAAATGGATTATGCACTTTTTAATACGAGATCTAAACTGTGAAGGAAAACATATTGAGGAAACCCGCGGTCAGCCCCACACGTATTGACCATTATCTTTCCCGTGGATTTGGCAGGCTAAGCTAAGAGGGTGGTTAAGTAAGGTGATGGGTGAGCATATCCATCTCAATAATGTCCCAGACGCTAAAAATTGCCCTCCTGACACTGTGTAAATCATCTAGTAAAGATGCGATGATGTAAAGCCTAAGCATAGACAAAGACAAAAATCGTTTATATTGTAGTAAGTTTTATATTCTTGTTTTCATAATCGCGTAATATCAGGCTTAACCATTCTTATGTACGCAAAGCCCGAAACGACCCGATATGCTATTCCGGGAGTGAACTCATGTCAATATCCTGCTGGCAATTGCGCACCTTTGTCGAACTTATTACATTTGCATGTTGTGATTTTATCTTCTACCAAAAAAGTAAAATCAAGAGATTACGAAGGCTTGTTTTGTTTTGTTCACTTGCCCATTGTGCTGAAATATTCTACCCAATTGAGACTTGTGTTCGACCACACTGCGAGCCTGGCGCGGTGGCTCAGGCAGCCGCGAAATATCGAACGTATGAAAACGCCGGAAGTGTTCACATCACTTCACTTCTTCGTTGTGACTACTGCGAGTGTTCACATCAAAGAGCCCTAGCGCGGTGGCGGAAGCTTGAGAACTTCAAGCGTCTGACAAATGTTCGGTTGCAATACCTGTAAAACGTCAAAACCACCCGCTCGTTCGGTGTGACCACCGCACGCCTAGACTCAGGTCACTAGGCACCGCGCGTGTGGACTGGTCTTATTCATAAAGATTATAGATTTAAATAAATGTTTTTTTCATGTTACTCTTATGTCAATAAAAAGAGATAGCAACAGATTTAATATCATTTTTAGCTAAAGTAGGTTTACTAAACCAATATGCATAAAGGGATTAGACTTTATCCAAGGCGCTGTAAACATTGCAATTAAGATCTTATGAAGATGTCTTACATGGGTATTTTAAATACATATTTGGTGAAGTTAACATTCCATACGCAACAGAGGCGCAATCCCTCTAACCAACAGGGCTTTTGTTCAGAAATGCTGTATATTATTGTATTATAGTAACTCGTAGATATCTTACAAGGAGACTCGAGATATCTAACGTGCATTTGCCGATGTCATATGAGCATGGGTAGGAAGGCCGCGTCATGCCAACTGTTTAGATAGGACAAAAGCTCCAACTAGGCCACTTACGACCGACGTCTCAACCGTCCTACTTGTTTACAGTGCCACATATGCACAATATGTCTGCTTAAACAATAGAGAACTGGGCCTATTCGAAGATATGTTGTGTATATAATTTTCTATATTTATTCATGTTATTTATAATTCTAGGCCGTCATAAGTAAATATACTTATTCATTTATACTCCGTCTTAATTATAAACACGAAATAGTGCAGATTCAGTTATTTCTGTTTCTAAACTAAACTTTCAAATTTTAGTTATCTTTTTAACTTCGATCTATAAGAAAAATATACTCATTTTATTCTGAATAATCTGCCTATCACAACAGCTTACTAGTTAAAAGTAAAGTTTTTGCTCACCCACGAGATTCATTTTTGTTAAAGTTATTCCCGTTTGCTATTGTAATGTCTAGCGCAACTCACGAAAGTTTTCAAAGAGCTACAAAACATCAAAATCACGTTACCGTATTTCAGTAAAACAAAGCTTTACGAACGGTAAGTTTTCTTTCCGAGGCGACGTGATCTCGCATTGCGTGCAGAGATTTGAGTTTTCTTGGAATAGGCTGTACCTACTTGCAGCATGTGGCGAAAACATAAAGTTTAATGTAGCTCACTTCGTATATATCCGTATATATCCTTGTGGGACAAATGCATTTCATGATTAAATAAATACTAGCTGCGCACCGCTGTGTTACCCACGGTGCATAGTTCCCGTTCTCGTGGAATAATGGGATCAAAAGTAGCCTATTCTTTAATCCAAGGTATAAGCAATTATGGTACCAAATTTCATTCATCTCCATTCAGAAGTTTGAGCGTGAAAGAGTAACAAACACACTTACACACACACAAACTTTCACCTTTATAATATTAGTGTGATAGTGTGATATATTATTTATTAATAAGTTATATGAAATAGCAGCCCCAGCCAGTTTCTTATTTAC
Source organism: Xanthorhoe designata (assembly GCA_963582015.1). Lineage (NCBI taxonomy): Eukaryota > Metazoa > Arthropoda > Insecta > Lepidoptera > Geometridae > Xanthorhoe > Xanthorhoe designata. The sequence continues at coordinate 9,318,159 of OY757039.1, forward strand.
TTCGCTAATGCTAAAAATTGTATAGAAATTGTAATTCAATGCCGACATTACTTACTGACATAGTATACAATCATCAAAATGCATAGAGAAAAAACGATCACAGAAAGAGATTCGATAGACAGCGCTTGTAAGTACAGCAGCAGGTGTATAAGATGAGTGTGTATGTTGCAGCTTGAAGGGACCAACCTAGGCGGACATGCTAGGACCGAATGTCAAGATTTTTGCAAGAAAAAATCAGTTCCTTTTCTCAGACTAAAATGATGGTGCAGGTTATATAAAACAATGTCAATGTGTTCAATTAATTATATTAATTATATAAATAACCAATAAAGGTGAATACCATCGTAATTTCAAAATTTAGAATTAACATAAACTTTGAAGCAATTCACTGAAACTGTAATTGTAAAGACCAAAAATGATTTCCGGCAGCCGAATATTTACCTTCAATTCATTGGTTCGAAAACTTCGTGGTCACTGGCCATTAAGCCATAATAGCGGCTCTTGAAACCAATAATAGAATACCACAGTAAGTACCTAAATCATCTATAAATCAACGGCAAATTATATTTACGACAGTTAAAATAGTTAAATGGTTAATAGAATTTGATTTGTGTTTTCTTGTTGAGTGTTTTCAAATATTCGCAAACAAAGCACGTTCAAGCGTTGTGTGGGTTGAATGGCGTAAGCTTTCGATATTTTTGTTTGATGCCGAATAGGTTAGATTTGTTAGAACTTACACGGGTCGGGTGATTGAAACAGCTCTATTCACAGTGATCTTTGTAAGGGTTTTGACATTTTGCAGGTAGTTACGTGACCGTGTCAGCTACGAGTAACAAATACTCATGTATTTGGTTTTACTATGATAATATTATGTGATAGATACAAATACTACCTCATGTAATTGCGGGCTTAAAATCATATCATCTAATAATCAAATATAAATAATCAAATCATATAATATACTTACTTTGTCCTAATAAACTTCGTTTGAATAATCTTTTTACGTTCATCGATAACATTAGACATAGCTGTACCTTTTCAATATTACAGATGGACTTTTTGATTCAAACTTTTAGGTATTTCTCTTAATGTGATATATCACATCACACTAATATTATAGCTTATGTGTGAGTATGTAAGTGTGTTTGTTACTCTTTCACGCTCAAACAGCTGGACGTATTTCAATAAAATTTGGTACTAGAATGGCTTAAAGAAAAGCTACTTTTGATCCCGGTACTCCCACGGGAACAGTAACTATTCACCGCGGGTAACACCGCGGGTGCAGCTAGTAAAGAATAATTCTTTCAGTTCTCACGGTTTGAGTTTTATTTCATTTTAAAATAAATTCTTGTTGCAACTGCCTTCTATCTTACTCCTAAATTATTAAAATGTCACTTTGAACAGGGCACTTTTCCGCCAAGCTAAATAATATTACATTTAAGAGGTGTGACGATCCCGGCTTTGTGTTACAGGCCCTCTTTTTGTAAAATTTTAAATTAAAATTAGACTCCGTTCGCGATACAGATTTATCAAAGAGAGGCATATGAATTATTTAGGTAACATTATACAGCATTCAACGGTTTTTACGTTGGTAGTAAAGGAAAAGGGTAATAAATAAATTAGTTTGGCAACACTACATACATTTTGGTTTCAGAACTTCAAATAAAGATTTTGCATGTGTTATTTCATGTTTCTGTTCAAAAATATATAAATAAAAAGATTTAAACATTTTATTTATTTTGTCAAATGTTGGTGGTAGGTACTTATAGTAAACATTTTTTACTTGTCTTTTTTGTAGACTAGATCAAATAGAGAAAAGCAATCAAAGCTAAAATTTTAGGTAACCAAATAGTAGGTGCGATGGCATGAATTACGTAATTACTTTGCCACTTTTTATGTAGTCCCAGTAAGTAATTGGATTAACTGTTGTACACTTTTGGGTTTTCACCAAATCTCCAAGTTCCAAAGTTTGAATATTTTCTAAGTAAATTTAAAGGTAAGTACGTCATGAATTCATGATTATTATAGGTATTTCAACCAGCATTGTACTTGAATATAAAAACAACAAGAAAATTGCAAAATCCCTGTTAATATATAAATAAATTATTTGAGGAAAGCATCTAAAGGAATATTGTGTTCGTTTCGCGAAAGGCCAGATATTTTACGTGATTTATTATTTTTCGGCGGTCACCTTTCTGCTTTTGTTTGTCGGTAGGTAATGAGAACTGTGGAATGGTAATTTTATTCTTCAAAGGACGTTTTACTGCACAAATGAGATTTATTTTATTAGTCTGATTTACATCCAAGCTCATTATTTAAAAAAATTGAAACAAATTAGTTAGAATGTTTTTTTTAATAAATAAATCTTCCACTGTTTACTCGATTAGTACTTCAATATAAGAAATCATTTTACATTTTAAAATAACATTTTCTACATAATTTTATAAACTAAACTAAAAATAAATCTATCAGCAATCAATAATAATATTATCAATCATTTAATAATATTAGGACCACAGATAGCAATTGAAAGTTTAAAAATAAAAGGTGTAACACTTTAGTTTAGTATTTAAGCTAAAAATAAATTTTAATTGTATAATGGGGGCAATTCGGAGTGTCGCAAAAGCTAAACTAAACTAATTAAAATTATTGCCATCCTTTATATTCCCATCGCTATGAAAGGGACGGCAACAATTTTAGTTAGCTTAGTTTAGCTTTTGCGACACTCAGAATTGCCACTAATGTACTCAAATTTTATTTATAATTTAATTAAAATTGGATAAATTTGAAAATAGATATTTATGAAAAAAATGCAAACTTTACTTTATAAATTAGAGATTCCTAGGTATATTGACACAACAGTTTAACTAAAAACTTAAACTTACATACCAACTTTAAAAAAAATGTTCTTCATTAGGTACATAAATCTCCATTATGATTAAAGATATGGCCTAGAATTTTGAGATGTGCAAAACCTCAGTTTATACCTACGACTTCAATTCTTAATCAAGCTAATAAATCATCGAGATCCCTTGGTAATAAGATACATTTTTGACATACTTACTTTAATTTTTTTAATATAGTGAGTATGATATAGTGTAGTAGTGTAGTGTATCTGTATAAAAGCCACAAGCCAAATTAGCTAAACTCCTAACATTTTAGAAGTCTTGGCAAGAGATACATTTACAGTGCTAAATCCAAAGTAACCTACATTGTGCCTACATGCAGTAATTCACTGCTAATAACATGGTTCCTTTGTGGCTTTAACTCTCGATTTTATCCTCGCGTGCATCGCAAAACAAACGCTGCAACTCTATTTCCACATTAGTGGTGAGGCTTGGCTCTTAAAAAGCGGCTACCGTATTTATGACAGCTGATAAAATCAACTACCTCATTGCAATGCATCAAAAGCTTGGTAGGAGGTAAATGTGTCTTTGTTTGAACTGGACTTATTGCTTCAGATTCTCTCGTGACGTAGAGTGCTTGGATGTTCTTGATAGATCGTTATAGTTAGGCAACGTTCTGAGTGGTCACAACTTGCATGGGTGACCGCTAGTGGCATAACCGGCTGAGCGTTTCTGTGTTTCGGAGGACACGTGATGTGAGCCATGATGGAGGCCTTTTTGGGCGGCCTAAAAACTTCGTCACGAGTTGCTTCGTTCGAGCTGGCGACTTGCTCATAAAAACTTAATTTAATACTCACAACTTGGATATTGTGACTGCAAGTGGTATTCTGTCACTTATACGACCATACATACAGCCTTATATACTTTATGTTGACGAATTCTTACCGATCAAGCTAAGAGGTTGATCAAGTTTAACTTCACAGCAGCACCCTACTAATATTTTAAACGCGAAAGTGTATGGATGCGTGGTTTACATGTGTGTTACTCTATTACGCAAAAACTACTAAACGGGTTTAGCTGAAACATAAAATATACATAGTTTATGATCTTGAACTACGAGAGTAGCTGCGGGCGAGTAAGCTTATCTTTAATAAAACGCCTTTCTAAATTATTTATATAAAAAAAGTTTTGAAAGTGTAAACTACTGTCACCTTACAATGGAAGCCTGGCAATATGGCGCATGTACCTATTTTCCAAACGAAGGAGCACTTTGTATTAAATGCGAGCATTGGGACGGCCGAATTCGGAAACCATACATGTGCGGTCAACCTTATGAAAACCAGTAAATGTTGAAAGGGCTTTTATTATGAGGCGTTATTCAAGAGACGAAGGCTTTACAGATTTGAAACCTGAGCGAAGCGGCGATTTAAAAACAATAGAACCGCGCGTGCACGTTTTAACGATTACCTACGTCGTTTGATGAAACAACAGCAAAGTGAGCAGTGCCCGGTATAATTTGAATAGTTCTCGATGTTTTACCATAACAGTAAAGGCTTTATTATTCGCTGTAAACTATATTCCGAGTAAAACAGGTCGATACTCTGCCGACCATTTAATACGTAATGATTGTTATCAGGTGTTTTAACGTTTTTTCTTCCTCTCAACAATGACTCTTCTTTAAATGATTTCTAGTATAACAACTTTCAGTATTATTCGATTCGTGTAACTAGCTCGTATTCAGAGTGCACTCAGACTTGTTACTTGGCTCAAATATCGATTTTTTGACAGTTTTCTATGAAAACTGAGTGATGACTCACTCTTGAGTATGGACTCTGGATTCAACCCATTAACTCTTTAATTTTCTTTTTTATACGTTCTTTTAATCGTACAGGTGTAAAACAAACGATTTTTTTTTATTTCATAAGGTTTCAAACAAACTAAACCAACTCTGCAGACGGTAAACTCAATATCCTGTGAAGGAAATGTTTTCATCAAAAACTTCTATGGGAATCGTTCTTAGGGCTGCGTTTAAAACTTCCCAAACAATGATGGTAGCAATCTCTGGAACGTTAACATGAAACCTTCTAATTTTGTAGTGAGATGGGCGCCCATAAAAAGGAGTTGGAACCTCGTTTAACAAGAAAACTTAATTATACAGGGTGTGTTTGAATTGAGACGGCAAACTTCAGTAGGGGTCTCTATTACTCAAGGATATGTGGAGCCTGCGATCATGATAAGCAAACTCATCACGCTGAATGTTGCTTTTCTTTGGAGTAAAATCCAGGTAAACGCACTGCACTTTGCACAACAAACGTTGCAAGTGTTGCAACACGCAATTATTGCATGGCACGGAATTCAGATGTGGCACTAAATGTTGTTAACTATTTTTACTAACTTTATAATAAATTACATGAAAAACACTTTTGAATAATTTATTCTACATTCGAATCTATTAGAATGATAAAATAAGTTGTGTCGTTTATCCTTTTCAAATATTTATAAACACTTCAAAGAAGGACACTGAAGGTACCCCAATCCATAACAATTTGTCAAATGTTTTCCGTTTCACCCTTGTTTGTCGCATAAAAACTTAAAGCATATTTCTGGTTTAGTACAAATGTGATATTAGTATTTTCGAACGCTTATATGGCGTATTATACGTTTTTGATGTATCATTGAAGTTGAGCTACGTTTTGAGCGGTCACAATTTGGCTTTGTGACTACTTGTAGCGATATCATCTAAGACTTTTCGTGCTAAGAGCACTTCAAGTTGGCGGTCTTAGATTTTAAGTTGTTAAACCATAACGGAGGCCTTTAAGCGGCCAAAAAACTCCGTCACCAGACTTAGCCACTAGTTCATAAGATACACACATAATAATTATATATCCTTCTACGTCATATTAATATGTAGTAAGTTCTTTTAATATTGAGAAGTAAATTGTCAGAATTAATGAGTATGCCCCACCATAAATCAAACCGTTTAGACTTGAGAGATAATACGATGTTCTGGGGCTATTGTTATGCATCCCGCAAAGTTTTGTGAGAAATTGGGATATTGCTCTGACGGGCTTCATCGTACAAGACTGCATTCACGTAGAAAGTAGATCGACTGTTAATTATTAGCGGGGATTAAATACATATCATCTAATAGTCAAATTAATAGTCTACAATAAGTTTGTCTGTATCGTATCAATCACAACTTGTACCCAAGACTGTTCAAACGGGAAGATGTGTGATTTCTAAGATAGTTTAAGCTGGATGAGACTCGTAAGGGACCGAAACAAATGTTTAAATAAAGGAAACTCAACAGTAACAACGGTTAGGTACTCGTAATTTTTAATGATTAAACTGATCACATTTCAAAATACATGACACGAGAATTTATCTCCTAGAATTTGTCCTTGAACAAGGCTGTTCTACCATAATTATGTAGTATACAAACATAATTATGGGCACCGAAATAGTAAATAACATTACATAAGGTAAATAACACGATAAATGTGGATAAGTAAGTATTTCTAAATATGGGTTGATACCATTACACTCGTATAAAGCCTTGGCCCCCGCTGTCTATTTACGGACTACGACAATTTTCTGACTAAGCTTTTCATTATAACAAATGTCGTTATTCATAAATTCCTACCACCTATTTTGTAAAGGAAAACATTACAAAATACCTACGCGTAATTTGGCCTTCAAACACGCAAGTGGGTAAAAGCGTGCTCTGCTCATGCCTGCGGACTGGCATAAACAAAAATAGTTAATGGTTACAAATTCACTCTAATTGTCTAGGTCGAGTAAACCGGAATAATTTTTTTCTCTTGGCTATCGTACTTATGCAAATAAAAACAAATACAAATTATTGTATTCTTTTTTTTGTCATTGTCATTGTCATTTATATAATTGTATCCAGTTAACATCATCCGCACCGCAGCACGAATTTACCCACTGCTGAGTATAGGCCTCATTTGCTAATGCAATCTCCACGGTTCACCACTCGCCTAATCTAAGGGCTCTTACACATAAACACGATACGACACGTGACGTCGCATCATATTTTTAACAAATCATTCTTTTTACATTGGTATTTTTCAATCTATTATTGTTTTCACGTCTATACTTTGAACAAACTTTTCTTTATAATTTATAATAGACATCTCATCTCTATAATATTATAATTATTAAATTGTATCTTTTATGTGGGTATGTACCAAAATGTACTTAGACATACCTATGACTACCCATTTAGACATCATGAAAGGATCTAAAATATGTAAAAAGATCCGAAATAATTTATCTGCCTTGAAAACAAAACATGAAAATTGAAATGTTTATTTTTCTGTTTAACTATTTTTTTCCATACGTAATAGTATACATACGTAATAGGCAGTGCAATTCAATAAAAGATGGAAACGCTCCTTGAAGGGAATTTATGAAAAATATATTTCTATATTTTATTTACATTCACTGCTCACAGCGTGAAAAGTTCATTATCATTACTTTTCGTCGAACTGTATTCTATGTAAGTTTGGCCAAAAGGTACTGTCAATGTCTTGAGAGAACGAGCCAAATAATCCCCTTCATAATTATTCACGTCACGAACTGAATCAGTGCTTCTTGATGGGCTGGATACTTGAATCTGTATTAGTGTTTCATAAAATTTCTACGCTAAATGCATTTAATCTATCTTCATTCGGTCGTCTTACACAACCTAACATTCTAAATACATTTTGGTTATTTTACTAGCTTAAATACAATTTTAGCAATCATTGTGTAAGATCGTCGTATTGATCTTATTAATAAATCCCTATTTACATTGGTTTCTAAAAAATAAACGTACAAAAATTCAATGGCATAGTAGTCATAAAAAGCATCAAATTATAAAACTTGGTGTATTTATCGCGATTACCTTTATTTTATTTTAAGATAAAAAAAATAGGTAAAGGTAAACGCGATAAATACCCGCACAAAATGATATTTTATGATGTGTTCTAATCGCGAATGTTTAAAAAAGCTACTTTTTGTATATTAGGTTAAGTAAAAACAAGTAAAGTAAAGTAAAACTTCAACATAGAAAAGATTTTTTTTTTACAAAAAGTAGCGGCGGCTTTCTTTTTATCTCTAGGTACATTGATTAGTGCGAGAACGTGACCGAACAGTGTTCATCGAAAATAATGCTCTATTTTTATTTTGTCTGTTAGTTCAGATTGCATATTTCGAATTTTGCATGGTCAAAGCAATTTTTAATATAAACAGCTGGTTAGTTTTTTGATCCAGAAAACACGAAAAATAAATAACAGTGGTGACAGTTTACAAACTTTTAATAAAAATATCCTGTTAGTATTTTTAGTTTTTAAGAATTGGATTAATAAATTCGATATGTCCTTTCATCCAGAAAAGAGCTAATAATCTTTAAACGGCTGAGCTGAATTTCTTCAAACATACATCTTTATAACCAAAAAAAAGTTTAAATCTGCCCATCGGTTCAGGAGCTTTAGGCTATTATTTTATTTTTTCGTTAATAATTGTTTAATGTTTTGCCCCAAACGAGATCTCGCGCACCGTTGGTTGGTGGTTTATTTTGTACCTACTTGCTTCGACTACCTACCATTTACGTCACTGTTGAGTTGACTAATTATTTTTTTACGAAATCTGGCTACTAGATCTCTATGTTTATCAAGTCTCTATTCAAAGTCCAATTTCAATTGTCAAATTAAAAATACCAGTGGTCGTATTTTGATACGCAACCATGCAACAATATTTATTTTCACTAAGTACTTGTTTATATCAAATTGAGAATGGACCTTGCGTCAAGGTATCACTGTCCCTCAAATGCAAACAAGAACAACTTATTCACAGTTTATGATACGAGACAAAAAGGTTGCGCAAATACAGTTCGTCGACCCTCGTCAGGCGCGTAATCCGCCGACGACATTAGTGTCCTGTGACAACACGAGTAATTAATCTTAAATATAACCGAATTATTTCGCTCTATACACGATACTACGCACGAACGTTATGTTTGGGGACGCTTTTGGGTAATTTTTTTAACTACTTATTTTTATAGAACAAAATAATATATGAATAGGTATAGCCAGTAAGGGTTATGTCATTTGTTCGACTTCAAGGAATTGTAATGCGATGGCATTCATCATAAATCAATATACGAGTAAAATAAATATGTGTATAATATGTCTGAATATGAGTTTTAATCTCGATTATTTTTATTTAGATGAGTAGTTAGAGTAAATTCGATTGACTTAGCAATAGGTACTCTACACATCCACTTTTCTTTTGTTTTAAGACAATTGTATAAGTAATTTCATTATAAATGAAAAATCTTACTAAAAGTTAAAGGCTCCGGCAGGATTCGAACCTGCGTAGATACAAGCGATCGCTCTTTTTCATTTATAATGAAATTTCCAATACCTAAGTGTGGTTTAACACTGTAAAATAATAAATAATTTAATTGTATAAGTAGTTGAATTCATTAATCAATCATGTCAATGTTGCAAGAGTGCTCGTTGTTATGGTACGGCTCTTCTTCAATTGCTTGTGTATTAGTTGTATTACAATCGCAGGCAGATATGAATTGTATTGTATACTCTGGCACTGGTTTGGACGACTTGAACCACCTACCTATAGATTTTACAACAATACTTAGTTACTAAATGTTGTTGGCTCAACTGATTCTAACTGTATTTTGTACACCATGTAGTGTAGTTTCTGTAAATAAATGTGTTAATCAAGAGTAATTCAATTCTCACTTTTATGCAGTAGTATTCCAATCTTGTGTCGGCCACGCTACACCATCGGATAGCATTCACGCGTTGCGTGCGTCCGTATCAGAGCTCATTCATCATAGCGTTCGTAATTCGTGACTAGTCAGGCTAGACCACAACTGCTCGAAACCGAGCAAAAAGGCATGCAGATAACCGAGCGTTCAGTAATTAACTAGCTTAGCGTTCGTTGAGCTGAATGCTTACTCAGACTTTGCGACAGTTTTTTATCCCGTTTCGGGCTTTGAACCTTGGTTAACCATCGTCAGCTCGGACCCATATAAAATCAATTCACTTATAAATGTGTTAGTATTTTATGTTGTAAGTAGGTAGGTACTTTTAACATGCGGTAACTAACCCTGTTTATCTCTAGAGATGAACCCTTCACAATACCGGGGGGGTTGAAAAGGCCGTTTTAGCTGAATCATTTATTACATTGTAATAATGATAATTTTTTGAAAACGTAAAACGGCCAATTCATAATTCAAGTTTCTTCAAGCGGTTTGACAGTATTCTATGGAAAATCGTAAATATTTTTTTGACAATAGTAAATTCAATCCTAACTTTGATATGATTGTATTCATGTAAATGGTATGTAATATAATATCGTACGTTCACGACTATTCGTTGATGTGTCAGTTTTGAAAGGGCTGAGCGAGTTCCAATAATGGAAACCCTATAACTGTATATACCCCATATACGGACCAATACCGTATACAATAGACTTGTTCCTATACAATACAAATCTGCCTTTTGTCATATTTGAGTAGAAGTGAGTTGGTACATTATAGTGTGAACGTTACGGCTTGTATTTCAAAGCGATGGCTTTGTCAAGACAATAATTCACCACCAATTCTGTAGATAAGTGTACTCTTGTCTGAAGTATCTTTATTTGTTTGTTCTTTATGTCAGCCTCCAATAGTAAGTTCGTATGAGCAAGTGGCAAACTCTGCTGACGGAGATAGTAAGTGTCGTTAAGTAAGTATAAACTGTATATTACTATAAATAATAAATAAATATCCTAACACATTTTACACGGCGTCATCTAGTCCCCAGCTAAGCAACTTAATGCTTGTGTTATGGTAACCAGATAACTGATATATTACATAGATAAATATTATATATAATAATTTTAATTTGATATTTTTTTTTGTAAATACATACATAAAGATAGAAAAACTTCCAGATTCGGAACAAATATCTGTAGAACATACAAACATTTGTTAAAAAGTATTCTATGTGTTATTCCTGGTCATAAAATATGTAGGTAGGTACTCGTTTATTCCAAGTTTCAGCCACCACCCAGACTTTATATTATATTCTTATAAGAGGTATTATTTCAACATTATACAATTACTCAAATAAATATTATTGGATGCACAACCCGGATAAGAACATAGGTACGAAAATCAAGGCACTCATCCAACATCTAGCGCGGTTCTTGAATGTTTACTACTTGCATTACCTACTATGCGTAAGAAAATATTATATTTGAAGCACCTCTAATACCTGAATATTTCAATTTTACTGTAATCAGTGGTATTTTCTTGCCATCTTTGTTGGCAATAAAATATCTAAGTGTGGTTTAACACTATAATACAACATATTATATAAAACTATTATTTATTTTATTTATTATTTACTATTAATCTAAAAAACATTAACAATATAAGTGGGACTAAATACGAGCTTCAGGCTAAGCAATAAAAAAGTAAAATACGAGCATGGCGATTACGTTCATTAAAATAGAGGGTGAGTTAGGATTTTGCAGTTAAGCTATGTATATAAAAACGACTACGAAGCTCGCATCTGCCATTGTAACATTGGCGAGAAATGGAATAACGTTCACTGAATCCGGATTCCTGTCAGTGATTCCCGGATACTGCCGGCTCCACATTGTGGGCGAAACCAATAAAGTTGTTCAATGGAATCGAACGACCCGAATAGAGAGGTAGCACACAATATCCTACAAACAGTATGTGCACTTTGATAGGGTGTTTATATTGAACTCAAATAAAGCACATGTTCGTCCGTCACGTTTTTTTCTCGTTTTTTTATATAAATAGATCACATAGTTTTGTTATAAATTATGTAAAATGTCGCAAAGCAATGTTATTTCGTATCGAAAAGACTTCGAAGTTCAGACGCAGCAAAACCACGTGACGTAAAAATGCAAGGGCATTGACATTTCTTAGAGTAACAGTACTGCTTCATTTCAGTAGTGTGTGCAGTGAGTACTCGAGTCCAACACGCGATTGCGTGACTGCAAAAGGGCACACTACAATTACACCACTGAACAGCCCTTGCTCACTCCGCACGCGATAACTACTAAAAAAGATACCCAATAGCCGTATAAAATCAAATGAACGATGTCCATTGTTTCATGAACAAGATTGATATTTTTAGCAGACAATTTCATTTTTCATTTCCCCGCGATTTGTCTGACATTAACATTTAACACGCTCGATGGTTTTTTATGGCTGCAGTTGTACGACGGAGGCGTCCAGGCGGAATGCTGTTTCCACGTATTTATAGGCGTCCTATATGGAACAGCCCACGTAAAGTTTGTAGATATTTTTTAAAGATAATTTTATATGTAACTTGCTAAAACCGGTTATGCTCAGCTTTGCTCTAGCTAGTCCCACTATGTACCTACAACTAAAAAAAGCTAAAATACCGAATAAAAAGTTTCGGTATGAACGAAATCACATTCGCGGGCAGTGATGAGTAGTATATTTAACCTTTTAATTTTTTTTTATCAACCCGTTTCGTCCCACTGCTGGGCAAAGGTCTCCCCCAAACTCTTCCAACCGTCTCTATCCTTTGCCGAGTCCCACCATCCTTCGTCAAAGGTGACGAGATCGTCCCGCCAACGTTTTCTCGGTCGACCCCGACGCCGCCTTAAATTAACAAAATCTAGTTACATGTAAAATACATATTAAATAAAACTACCAAATGATTAATATCATTTACAATCCATTCCGCTGGATATTTATTACAAGACGCTCATGGTTCGCTGCGTAACAACTCAGCGAGGCATTCCAGAGGCAGAGGGGGTAGGTACGAGTACTTGCAAAGCATGGCTTCACCTACAAGTTGTGTCGCATATGTGTCGGTGGCACTCAAAGTATTAAATGCTTAAATAACAGAAAGTGATGAAAATACCTTTTTTTATCGAGTACCTAAGTACCTACTTAGAAAAATAATAACGACAAAATTAAATTAAAAATGTCTTAAAAACTACAAAGAAGAAAACGTTGCCAATAAAGGTTAATAACTTGAGAAATCGCTACATTTTGTAACATTAATTGCTACTAATTACCGCTTCATAATCGACGCCTGTTTTATAATTAGGTAAAAGTTTATTAAAGCAGCCCTAACATCCTTAAATATACAGCTACTAAAGTGAAGAACAATTTTATTGATATTTAGTAAAAAAATAACTTACCTACCTTCATCATTATTTTGGAAAAAACCATGACAATAACTGTGACCATTTTGTATATATATTTTTTCCTTTTTTCATCTAGTAACGTTATACAGGAAGTAAAAAAATATTATTAAAACTTTACTTAGTTATGGTAAACGTGAACACGCCTTTAGGTCATATAATTTCATTCAATATCTTTATTGTTTAAAGTTGGTTGGGTTCTCTACATGAAAAACAAAAAATTTGTAACCAAAAATCGTTTCAGCGCATTCGGTTTGTGGTGGCCAATAACTATGGATAGCGGGAATTGGTTAGCGTATTGAAATCGCCACTTGGGCCTCGGTTCTCCAATGATCCTTGTGGTTTAGTGGTGAGCCCAAACATAAGTACAGAAGCTGACCTAGTCTACAAAATCAAGGATTTAGTGGAAATTCAAGTTTGTAACGCGTTAAAATGCCCTTTGGGCCTAAATCCTAACGTCAGTGCCAGGAAGTTTACGACTTTTCGGTAAAGTACTTACTATTGCAGATATTTGTAAAGGCACTGGTATGTTTCATCTTTTAACATTTTCTGCTTTTATAGCTTCTACTCGTAAATTAATATAAATTGCCGCATGTATTGATATGGTCTACAGATATGGTGGTTTTTGTTTTTTGGCATTATGTGAGGACAAGTATGTGAGAAAGTTTTTGTAATAAGTATCTGAGTTTTCACCTAGTTCCAAGTAGTCTTAAATAATTATAAATCTTTTTAATTTATAATTATAATTATTCCTTAAAAATACCTTCACCAATTTTGCCAGCCTCCAGAATGTTTTATCATTTCAATGAACTTATTGGAGTTAATGTATATGACCTTTTTCTCTTACCTATATGAGCCGCAAATGGCTTTCCACTTACGAATAGGTTGATCTATCCAGAATTCTTATTAAGTACACTTGATATATAGGTACATAAGAGTATGGATGTCACTAAGATACGAGTACTAGTAATGGTGTAAATTCCCTTTGTATAATAAGGTGTATTGTCTGTCTACTGAATTGTCCACCCGAGTTCGCGTAACAAGGGATACGAGTAGATAGCTATAGCTATAACTAAACCTGGATTATGTACCTTTGTCATGTTCAAAACAAACAGGAACTTGTCCTAACGAACGTCTCGGTACGACAGGGGCTTTACAATATTATCGGCAGTGACTACATCCCGTTAGTCTCAAGGCGAGGATAGAGGATAGTTACACTGGTAAAATATTGGTAAAAATAATGTAATATTGGGGGCGATTCTGAGTGTCGCAAAAGCTAAACTAAGCTAACTAAAGTTATTGCCATCCTTTTTATTACCATCGCTATGAAAGGGACGGCAACAATTTTAGTTAGCTTAGTTTAGCTTTTGCGACACTCAGAATTGCCACTATTGAATCGTCACTTCCTCGTAAATGCAATTTAAGTTTTCTAAAAGTAAGAAATGCAGTAAAACACTTAAAAAAAAACAAAATAAGTTTGCTAATTTTAGCTAACTAACAGGTTTTAGCAGGTGACGCGCTACACAAAATCGCGCAGTGACTGCTAATTCGAAAAACGTAGTGTGCCTAGGCTCTTACTCTGGTAAATAGTAACATCAACATTTTATTTCAGATCGTGACGAGCAACCAAAGACCCAACATAGTAAAGATTTGAGGTAAGTTAACATTTTTTTAAGAATTCGGACTTTTGAGTTATCAAGCAAGATGCTCGTAGAATTATTAGCTGAGACTGACCAAATACATACGAAGCGACCTACATACCGCTAGTAATTCATTTACTTTTCTTTACTATAACATTGTCCTTCTGATACGGACCGGATCAAACAGTAAATTAAAACAAACTGCATATTGTCTGTTTTTTTTAATTTTACCTGAGTTAGCTACCTTTTATAACGATATAAGGCCTTTACATCTTTACAATATATTGTTATAAATAAATAAATATCCTTGGACATTTCACACAGCATCATCTAGTTCCAAGCTAAGCAATTTAATGCTTGTGTTATGGTAACCAGATGACTGATAAACTACTTATATATATATTTTTTTTGTAAATACATACATATTATACATAGAAAACACCCAACATAATGTTATATTTGTCTATATTGTCCCAACGTGTCACACTGTGACAGGATCTGATGTGACTCAGTGGGTCGTCGGTGAACCGCCTTACCAGCAGTAAGACGGTTGGAAACTCCTGAACTATATACAATGCTATGTCAGTTGCTAATAGAAGTTTATCAACGGAAAAACCAATAATTCATCCTTAGATAGTTTGTCGGTTAAGAAAAATATATACTAACCGTACAACTAGGTGAACAGCGTGGTCGGTCGGTTGGTAAGACGGTCTCCACGACATCCACCTAACATTGGAAAAAGTAATCTCTTACCGTTTGTGATTCATTGATTTCGTAAGTGTTCTCAGAACTCCTGTGGGACATTTCAAGGGCGCACCTCTCTAAACACAATTATCGGAAGATTAACGATAGGCCCGGAATTGATAACAAATGGTTCTCCACTCTCGATGTACGATAGAGCGAGGGTCCCGGAGATATTTTGTAATAATAGCTGACGGTCACTGTCTTCATACATCATGTCGATCGCTCTTACACAGGGTGTGCTGGTGCTCGAGTATTTTAGAAAAAAAATTGAGACCCCTCTTAAATAACTCGAACCTTAAACTGACATATCAGTTCGTAGGTATAGTCTGGTCACGGTAACAAATATAACAAAAAAGAACACTAGGGTATTGTTTGTAAAAGAATATTTACAATAAATACCTTTTTTTTCTACATTTTAAAGAAAATATTAATATACAGAGGATATAGTGTTATTAGCTATAATACATAATTTTACCTCCTGAAATATAAATAATTAAAACCCTATTCCTAAAAACAAACTGATTTTTTTATGAAAACTTTTAAAGTACCTAAGTAAATTAAAAAACTAAAAAGTTTTTCCAACGACAATATTTTTTCTATAAATAGGCACACTTTATTCGTTCTCGACGTTAATAGTTAACATTGCGGTGGGAAGGCACATTAAGGAAAGCAGTTTTGTAAACTGCTTTCGGTTCCGTACCGATTAGACCTAAGCTCGCGCACCCTGTATAATATACTCGTAGCTAAGTAGATACTTATACTGTAGATATTATATCAACGAGTTATAGTTTCTTACCCTTTCGGTCTGGCCCACTTTATTTGGAACACCCACTGAGCTTTTATATCGGTTAAGCACATTTTGTGGGTTTTATTATGGATTTTATTAACGGTTTTATGGTTCTGACGCGAGGACTTGAAGGTTCTCTATGTGGGTCATTTTTAGATTTAAGGAATTTATATCAGAAGAACCCACACATATTTTCCTAGTACCTAACTCATAACATAGGTACTGTGAAAAAATATTGGAATTTGGTAAAATTAAATTAAAATTGATTAAATATTTATCATCAAAAATTGATGTGTATGTGATTAACTATGTACACAGTACAAGAAGAGCGAAAAAACTCTGCTTATAATCAAGGTACTTGAATACCATAAACTATAAAGTGTTGAGTGGTCAAAGGGCTCAGTCAAGTTGCAAAGCAAATGTCAATGAAAACTTGAACCAAAGATAGTTTCCTTCCCCGTACTTCATACTTCAAGTTGGCAGTCATTGAATGGAAACCTTCATAATTATGACGAATGCTTTTTAGTTCACTGAATCTAATATAACCTCGCTCTTCTGGTCAAACGCAGCCTCTACACATTCGAACTGCCACTGTAAATTTCCGGATTTTTTGTCCATAAATCCCTTTCGCTTCTTCTTTGAAAACCGGCAGGGCATTTCTAGACAAAAAATCCAAAAAACTTAGCTTGAGTGATGAGAATCCTATTGTCAAAGTTAAACTATATTGAATAGAGCAGGGTTTCCCAACCTTTTCTGCATGGTGTCTCTTCCCACAAGGGGGGCACGCCCCACTGGTTGGGAAGTTTTGGAATAGAGTATAGATTAAAATTGTTTCATACAACATTTCTCATACTCGGATCATAAACAAATTTCTGAATCTTCTGATAAAAAAGCACATTTTCTTCAGTATCAATATTTTGTACGACGTGTGCAACTTAGCTAGGATGTCAAGTTTCATAGTACGAAGTTCGACTTTCAATTTACTACACGAGCCAAGCATAAGTTGAGCGTGTGCACAACACAGGATTTAATAACCTTCTGTTTTCACATATAACGGAATATCGGTGTTTGGTACTTCAAAAGTTGATACTATCACAAATTGGGCCTCTACACAGTTGCGATGTTCAGAAATAATGGCCGGCAATAACCAATCGTCGTATCGCGTTGTGTTTTGGCCTTGGGAACTTTCATAAACGTTTCATTTTACCCTGAAGTATTTTACAAACTTTTTTGCCTTTCCTGGTGGGTCTTTTAGGGCTAGGATACAATACATATACACTAGACTAGACTTTATCTACCATGTTCTTTCTCCCGATGTTTCAACTGTACAATAATAGTCGTGGCACCTAACGGTGAGAAAGAAGTCATGTACATTGAGATACTTATGAAGTGGCGTGAGTTTTCACGAATTTCATCACTTGTTTTTTGAAATTCAAAAATGTCCGCATCACAAACGGCAACCACTTTAGTCAAGATGGTATCTACCCAACGATGAAGTAAATTGCGGTACACCTACACAATACTGATTTCAAGATATGAAAAGCCTGATATACTTTTATAGAGCTCTGTGAGGTTGATTTTTATCGTTTAGTCAGGTCACGCTTTTCATTATCGTATTGAGCAAAATAAGCTTACGAGTATGTATGGTAAATAGCTAGTTCAACAAAAAACGTCAACCTACAACAAACATTACGTACAGGTACAGTCTGCGATAAAAGTTGAACAGTTAGGGTTTCAATTCGTTTTATTTAGGTAGCATAAAATTGAATCAGTTTACGAATAGTTTTGTTTCATGGGAACGTAAATCTTAAAATGTCAGTTAAAACTTTGTTTACAACTGAAACAAAATAAAGTTGAAATGTTGCTGTACATTTTGTTACTGACTGCCGCTTCTACTTTTTCGTAAATCTAATATTCTTTTCGGGAAAGCAATAAAATTATCCGACAAAGTAAAAGCAAATTATAATGAAACGTCGTCAGGTAGTTGAAGTTTCTCCTCCGACGAAATTGTATTTAAGTTCCGAGTGAAGTGTTGTTTCATAATGGTTTTGCAATCAGGAGCCCAGATATAAGTACTTATAACAATCTTAGTTTTGCTCTCTCACTTCTGTTTACTGTTTTTAAATGGTAATGTTTCTTAATAGACTACACTTCATCCTTCAAAGTTCTGAGCTTTGTTTCTGTAGAAATTAATTTAAGAACGGACAATTATAAATACATGCCTCTGAAATACCTATTTTAATGTTTTACCAAAATACATAATTATTACATTCTGAAAAATAAAAACTTAAAAATATACTATTGTATCAACAAAACTTTTTAAACGTACGGTTATGAACATTGTAAACATTAGCGATGGCGCATGCAACTATACCGAAATATTGGCAAATTCAGAAATCCAAGAATCATGGTAAAATGGGATATTTATATTCCTTTTACAAGTGTTTACAATTATTGTATCAAGTGTGTACCTTTACAAAGAAACTCGGCAAACAGATCATCTTCCGAATGCTAAGTGCATGTGTGTGAGTAGTTATTAAAAAGCAATATTGTATTGAAAAAAAACTATTTTGACAAGGGTTGAGCGCGACTCAGATTGGCAGAGGATTGAGAAGGGTAGCTACAGACTGCAAAAAACTTATGTTTAGAGTGACAAAGCAGGCTTTACTATATGTACGGGAGTTTCAGTAGGCTGTATGGCGCAACTAACCTGGTCTCGTCAATCTAGCAGGTCCAGGGTCGTGTCCGGCTTGCACTGAGAATTCACCGCACTTTCTAGGTCCATAGGTGAGGAATGATGCTGGGACTGTAGTTTGTGTCTCTTATGGAACGATCACTAGAGGTCTTATACGATATTGAAGCGCGAGCGGCACTGTGCGAAAACACGAAGGATGCGCGCGCGGCTGTATCGGAAGGCGTCGAACAAGCAACTCTCAAAATGGCTTCCTTTCGCCGTTTCGAAAGACAATAGAGGCGTCACACCAAAACAGCCAATAGAAATATTGTGAACGGTTTTGATCTACCCTCAAAATTGTGTATGTCTTTAATACGCTACCTACATAAGAAAATAATGAAAGAAATTCGAACGAAAAATATATCATCTGTTCCGCTGGAACATGCCGCTCACCTTAAAAGAACGTGGTTGCTTTTAACATGAAAATTGTTTGTAATTATACTACACTAAAGAAAACTATAAACTAATAATGAGTATGTACGTACTGCTGATTAATGAAAAAGAAACGAAAAATTATTGCAAAGGAATGGGGCAGATTTTTACCACAGGTCTCTTAGTATAAGAGTTGCCCATTCGAAGGGTTACGGTACGTGTTATATTATCCGTACCTGGATGCAGAGCATGCACCCGTGCCAATCTCCACTGTAAAACCGGCAAATTATCATCGCGCACCACAACAATCATACCTTCACTAATAGGAGGGCCGCGATTATGAAACCATTTATGTGTTTGTTGGATTTCGTGTAAATATTCACGACTCCACCTCTTCCAGAAATGTTGAATGCATTGTTGCACCCACTGCCAACGATTAAGCCTATCAGTATTGAATTCTGTCAATGAAATGTCAGGTAGGGCCGTAAGAGGTCCACCAACCAAAAAATGCGCTGGAGTCAGCGGTTGTGGATCTGACGCATCTGAACTCAAGACGCATAAGGGACGTGAATTTAAGACTGCCTCGATTTGACAGAGTAAAGTGTGCATTTCGTCGTAAGTTTGAGTACGAGTTCCTATAACACGATGTAAATGATGTTTGAAACTTTTAACGCCTGCTTCTACTAAACCACAGAAATGTGACCCAGTAACAGGTTGAAAGTGAAATGTCAAGTTTTGTTTAAGTACCTGTTCATGTAATGTCCTTTGAACGGCGTCTGAATTTAAAAATGTATACAACTCACGAAGATGGTTGCTACATCCTACAAAGTTTTTTCCGTTATCGGAATAAATATCTGTACATAAACCTCTGCGAGACGTGAATCGTCGTAAAGCCGCGAGGAAAGATTCTGTCGTAAGATCAGAAACCAACTCTAAATGTATTGCCTTTACGCTCATACAAACAAATACCGCAACATATGATTTTATTATTTTAGCATTTCTAACTTTATTTGCACGAACATAGAACGGGCCGGCATAATCAACAGCTGTTTTAATGAAAGGACGCGCTGACTGTGCGCGTACGCTCGGCAACGGAGCCATCTGTGGCTGTGTGTGTGTGGGTCTCGCGCGAAAACACGGAACACACTTATGTATACGCTGTCTAACTATATCCCGCCCAGATAAAATCCAATATTTTTGTAACAATAAGTACTGTGTGGACTGAGGACCTGCGTGTAGGTGTGTAATGTGAGCATCATCGATTATTAACGTAGTTAAGTAATGTTTCTTCGGAAGTATCAATTGATGTTTTGATTCGAATGAAAGCAATGATTTATGCAAACGTCCACCCACACGCAACAAATTATCTTTATCTAGAAATGGTGATAAGCGTTTTAATTGATTTGTAGGCGATTTACTATTTGAAATATTTTTAATATCTTCTACGAAAGTAGACTGCTGAACTATACCTATAATCTTTTTTAAGTTAGAATTATACTCGAGCACCGTTATGTGCCGAGGAAAGGCAATCTGTGATTTTTTACACTTGTAATAAAATCGAAAAATGTAAGAAACGACACGAACAAGTTTTCCTAAAGAAGAAAATTTTGAAAGAAACTCAGGTTCTTCTTCTTTACCTACAGAAGAAGGATGTGCAATAATGGGAAGATTACGTTTTTCTTCCATAGTATTTATATTTTGATTAAGAACCGGCCAAGTATTTGGCTCAGTTTGTAACCAACTAGGACCATGAAACCATAAGGAGTGTTCGATGAACACCGCGGGCAGCATTCCCCGGGAAGCCGAGTCAGCTGGGTTATCGAACGACGGTACATGTCGCCAACAACTGGCAGGCACCCGTGACAGTATGTCACTTGTGCGATTGGACACAAACGTCTTCCATTCATGTGGCGATGAGCGTAGCCATGCTAACACAATCGTGGAATCGGACCATGCGTAGACATGATCGAAATGAATTCGGTCGCCGTAGGCGAGCATAACTTTACTAATTAACTTCGCTAGTAATAGCGCTGCCATAAGTTCTAATCGGGGGATCGACAATCGTTTTAGAGGTGCAACCCTTGTTTTTGCCAAAACAAGGGAGACCCGAGTTTGACCATCACTACATTTACACCGGATATACACACACCCGGCATACGCTCGTTCGGAGGCGTCAGCAAAACCGTGAAGTTCAATAGAAATTGAATTAGAAAATATGTGACGCGGAAAAACACACTGCGATAAGAGTGGAAGTTGCTTGACAAAGCTTAGCCAAGCATTTACGATATCAATAGGAGGTGACTCATCCCAACCTGTACCTGCTATCCAAAGTAGTTGCATTAGATATTTAGCGTGTAATATTACCGGTGATAAAAATCCTATCGGATCGTAAATTCTTGCAATTTCTGACAGTATTGCCCGTTTTGTACAATTTAAATTAGAAGTTTTGACTTTAAAAGAAAAACTATCTGAAGTGGGGTTCCATTGAAGCCCGAGAACCTTTATCGAGGGATCTTTTTCTACATCAGCGAAAGATAAGGCTTCAGGCCGCTCACCATGAAAGTCCGAGGGCACTGCGGCGAGTATCGCCGGCGAGTTACTGTGCCACTTGCGCAGCTCAAAGCCTGCGCTTGCACAAATACCGATCAGCTGTTTTTGTAGATTGAGTGCGTTCATCTCACTGTCTTCCCCGGAAACGACATCGTCAACAAAAACATCCCTCATCAAAACTGAGGACGCTAGTGGGAACTTCTCAGCTTCATCCCGTGCGAGTTGTTGTATAACACGTAACGCTGTGTGCGGAGATGAACTGATGCCGAAAACGACGACGCGCAACCTATAATCTTGAATAGGTAAGTCAGGAGATGGCCGCCAAACAATCCGCTGGTATTCCCAATCAGATTTTCGAACAGAAATATTGCGATACATATGTTTAATATCAGCTGTGAAAACAAACTTGTGAACCCGGAAATTAAGTAAAATATCTACTATGTCAGAGTGCAACTTCGGACTCGTGAGCAAAAGATCATTTAACGATTTTCCGTTAGTGGTTTTACAAGCAGCATCGAATACCACCCTCAACTTGGTGGTTTCACTTGATTCTTTGACCACGCAGTGGTGCGGAATATAATAGTGAGAATTATCGTCGTAAGACGGAGGATTACAGAGTTCCATTTGATGTAAATCGATGTACTCTTGTAGACAAGCGTGATAGTCCTTTTTAAGGGACGAATTACGTTCTAAGCGATATTCTAATTTACGAAAACGAGCGAGAGCAATGTCACGTGATTGACCTAGTATAGGTGCAGTTTTAAATGGAAGTGCTACGACGTATCGACCGTTTTCGTCGCGAGAATGTGTATTTTGAAAAATCGATTCACACTGACTCTCATCGGGGTTAAAAGATTTATCTTCAGGAACTGCCTCCAGCTCCCAAAAACGTTGGAGGTCGCTGTCCTCGAAAAAGGAGCTATGACACACCTGGAGTGGAGACGGAGTAGGACAAACATCGAAAAATACTTTTCCCATCAATAAGTAGCCGAAAACACTATTAATTGCTATTGGCGCATCAGGACGGCCCTTAACAATATTTCCCAGCAAAATGTGAGAAAGAACATCAGCACCTAAAAGCATTTCAACTGGTTGAGCGTTACTCGCGTTGAAATAGGGGTCGGCTAAGTTTAAGTTTTGAATATGGGGCCACGCTTCGATAGGTAATGGAATTCTTGGAAATTGCGAAAACAATTTAGGTAAGATTAAAGCTTCGACCGCTATAGCTGGAACATTTAAACCACGAGGAGTGACAACACACGAAACTATTCCTTTTGGTTGTATCGGTTTTTCTTCCCCGATCCCAAACACTGGAATACCAACATACCTAGGATTCAAACCTAAACGCTTAGAACACGCTTCCGTCATAAAGCTCGCTTGGCTACCGGTGTCAATTAAACAACGAATTGAGTGATTCGTTGAACCAACGCATACATTGACGAGCGCAGTAGATAGCATGACTGTACACTTCCTAACCAACGGCGCAATGGACGACTCGCCACTCTCGCGCATCGCATGATTCACGTTAGTCGGTTGCAGTGACATGGTAGTGAGGCCGGGATCGACCGTAGCTTCCTCCGTAGGAGGGAAAGAGACGGGGCATGCTTGGTTTGAGTTATGTTTGATTTCAAAATGTAATAATGTGTGATGTCGTCTATTACACGTTTGACATGCATAATTCGACCTACAAGTTCTTAAATCGTGACCTACATTCAAGCAATTGTAACAAATATTTTTATTTTTAACAAAATTGTACCTATCTTGTGGAGACATATTCAAGAATCTCGAGCATTTTGTTATGATGTGTTGATCGTCACACAAAATGCATCGTTTGCCAATTTGAACATCGGTTGATTCCGTAACGGCGAATGTTTGTCGCGGAGTAAAACCGTTTGGCTTTGAAACACCAAAATGACCGTTAGCGGCGCCACCGGAGCCGCTGGCTCGGGACGGGTTCACGCTGGGTACGCGAGACCTACCCTCAACAATTTTTGAATCACTGTTCGACATAATTTCAAACGTTGAAATTTCCTGTTCTAAGAAACTTATGAGTATATCTACGGTAGGTATATCAGAAGCTTTATTGAGCGATAACTCGAAACGCTTACGAACTGAATGCGGTATCTTACGCAGTAAGATATTTAACAAAATGAAACTCCATTCGTGCACTGGAAATCTCATCATTTCGAGTGCTTTAATATTTTCCATATAAACGTTAACTAGTTTACGTAAACTTACATTAGACTCGTTAGCACACTTTTCTATGTCAAGAATGCGATCTAAATGTTTAGAAGCAATGATTCTACGATTCTCATACCGATTTATAAGAATTTCTAAAGCGACAGTATAATTTTCATCTGTGATTGGAATGGATTTAATTAAGTTATGTGGCTCATTTTTTAGAGTTAACAACAGGTATCTAAACTTTTCCGCTGATGTGTAGGCATCATTGTTGTGGATAACGGCACGATATAAATCGTAGTATGAGGGCCAATCTGTAGATTCTCCACTGAAAGTTGGCAATGGCAACGTAGGCAATTTGTTAAGACAATGATTTTGTGTGTAAGGCAACGATTGCGTAGTAATACGGCTCATGCGTCTACCTTCTTGATCGGCTTGTTTAAATTTATTAACATGTACTAATATCGCGTAATAACAATCATTAAAATCATTACGAATTTTTAACTGTTCTTCTTTGTTAAAGGTTTTAGATTTCATCAAAGCTTTTTCTATTTTAGCTTGAAGTTTGCCAAACTTTCTTTGTTGAGAAGTGAGATCAGTAGATCTAGATTTAAATTGTAAAATATCAGTAGTGGAAAAAAGCAACGTTCTTTTAAGATCCTCTAAGATAATATCTCGTTCGAAAATGTCTTGTTCAATAGCCGAATCGTCCGCCATTTTGTGTAACAAAGATGACTTACGATTGCAATGGAAAATTACTAAAAATATGTACACGTAGTGTAGCAATAAAGACGACACAATCTGGAGGAATCAAAACTGGATAGGTACTATCCGGATCGAAGGATCAAAACTATGTACGGGAGTTTCAGTAGGCTGTATGGCGCAACTAACCTGGTCTCGTCAATCTAGCAGGTCCAGGGTCGTGTCCGGCTTGCACTGAGAATTCACCGCACTTTCTAGGTCCATAGGTGAGGAATGATGCTGGGACTGTAGTTTGTGTCTCTTATGGAACGATCACTAGAGGTCTTATACGATATTGAAGCGCGAGCGGCACTGTGCGAAAACACGAAGGATGCGCGCGCGGCTGTATCGGAAGGCGTCGAACAAGCAACTCTCAAAATGGCTTCCTTTCGCCGTTTCGAAAGACAATAGAGGCGTCACACCAAAACAGCCAATAGAAATATTGTGAACGGTTTTGATCTACCCTCAAAATTGTGTATGTCTTTAATACGCTACCTACATAAGAAAATAATGAAAGAAATTCGAACGAAAAATATATCATCTGTTCCGCTGGAACACTATAAAAAAATAATAAAGTAAGTAAGTTCGTATGAGCAAGTGGCCAACTCTGGTGACGGAGTTTTTAGGCCGCCTAAAGGCCTCCGTCATGGCTTAACGACTTTAAAAGCCGGGACCGACAATTTAACGTGCCCTCCGAAGCACGGAAGCGCTCAGCTGATAATGCCACTTGCGGTCACCCATCCAAGTAGTGACCGCTCAGAACGGTATAAAAAAATAATAATACGTTTTTATTAAAAATATACAAAAACATTTTCAGTGTAAAAGTTTCCAAGTCTCACTGTTTTTAAGCAACTTTAAAAAATAAGGTGTTTCTTTAATTCACTTTATGTTTTCTAAACCGATAAATCCGTCAATAGTGGACCGATTTAAAAAAAATATATATTTTTTGGAACAATACACTCTTGAGGTGGTCCCTTATACATACGTATGTGGGTAGTTAAATGGTAATGTGTGTTGCTTTTTTTGGTTGAGATTACTTAAGAGCGGCCAACCCGGCTCACTTTTCATACAAACGCTCGTACGTGATTATGCCGTTGTAACAGATCTTTCTTTTAAACTTTTGGACTAATAGGTAGGTATCTTGTGCACTATATCTAGGTTTCTATCGAAACTAAAAATCAAAATTTTGAGAAACAAATTCAGTATAAGCTTCCAAAAACCTGCTTTTAGCATAAATTTTACCTGAACTTTGGCCGCTCATAATGTACTCATAAATTGTAAAAGTAAAGAAAATATTGTGATAGAAACCTTGCAAATGTTATGGAGATTCTAAATGACAAATATTTATTTTACAAACTTGTAAGGCTTACTGAAAAACACGTATTTCCTGGAACACTTTTTATGAAATTTCCGCACACTATTTTTCGAGTGAGCGAGTGAGCGGCGAAAGTACCTACTGAATGCCGAGCGCTGAGGCGCTATCTCTCTCTTTTCGCTTTGCTTCTTTTTCTAGCATTGCGCTGGATGAAACAACAAGCTTTTCAGCTATGCCCGCGTCGATGATAGACGCACCGGGAAGGGCCACCTTAACATGGTAAATTAAGACCGTTATAAACGCTCAACTTATATTTGGTCAATTAGCGTTTGAAATGTTTCGGCATTAGCACAGTCAAATTTCAGTCCTTCTATTGATTCTATTATATAAACAGACACGCATTACAATTGCATATGTTACTGATTAGTATTTGGTCACCAGTATTGGTTACTAAACAATAATTCCATTCCAATTATTCACGCGGCATAAATCGTGAATCGGAATCGTTGTCATAGCTATATTATGGAAACAATTTTCATAATAATTAGTAATTTGCTTAATTGGATTTTCATCTAGCGTCAGTGGTAATTAGTTACTTAACGTGATTGTTGCACCTGGTTCATTGAAGCAGGATTGATTTTTAAAATTGATTATTTAAACGAACAGAGGTTCATTGCGAGTCTAAAATATGAGTTTTTTAACCACCCAGCTCGGCTAATGACGCCACCTGCCCACTAGCTACTACTCGTATATAACGTGCTTTCGCTATAATAGATATAGATATACAAGTGACATAATTAAAAAATATATAAATATAAAATAAATAAATAAATATCCTTGGACATTCCACACGGCGTCATCGAGTCCCAAGCTAAGCAATTTAATGCTTGTGTTATGGTAACCAGATGACTGATAAACTACATAGATACATTTTTTTTTTGTAAATACATACATATTATAAAAAAACACCCAGACACGAAACAAATATTTGCAGATCATGCAAACATTTATCCCGCAGCGGGGATCGAACCCGCAACCTCCGCGTCTCAGGCGGGCTTTCGCCCACTGCGCCACAGAGGTCGTCCTCATATAAAACAGACTTCAATTTCGTAAGAAGAAAGCTATTTCCTGCACTCTCGAGGTCGAAAGATTATTAGTCGGAATGCGCACCACAAAAGATTTGAAATTTTTATGACGCGAATCTAACTGCTCGACCCTCACCATAGTGTTGATCTTTTTCTTCATATATTCCACAATCTCCTCTACTTTCGGGGTATAGTGAAGCTTGGACACGTAGAGCAAATAAAGACAATCGATACGAAGCATTTATACAATGGCTCTGTTTTACTTAACGTAGAATCGGCTTATAGCGAATACACTATCTAGCTTTTCCTCATAACGTTAAAAGTCTAATAGTTTTATAACATTTAAATGACCCAATTCCACTATATTCTTAGAATATAGAAATATTAAACATTTGTGCTTGCATTTGATGTTCAGAACACGTACGATGTGCTCGTAAAAGTGGAAGCTTAAATACTATTTATTTCTTGCTAAGTATGGCCGCAAAAATAAGACAAATATTGGCTTGGTGCTTGTTTCGATATATCCTATTAGAGCTTGTACAGATAGGAGAGTTTTAAAACGAGCATTCTTCGACAACCGAATCCGTACACATTCAAACGCGCACTTTGAATTCATTGCAATTTGTCCATACACCTTGCAACGAATTCAAAGTGCGCGTTTGAATGTCACGGCACATCCATAATGTATTGGACCTATCGGTTCTTCAAACGAGCGTCAGCAAGGTGCGCGTTTTGCTTACAATTAGCTCCTTTTTAAGTGACGAGTATCTAGCACATGGCTTTTACCACCACCGCTCAGCAATTACTAGCAGTCATTTGTTTTTATCATTGGTTCTATTTAAGTTATGTAAATAAGTAGTAATAAATAAACACTTAAATATGGTGAGATAAGTGATGAAACTTCTAACAAAGCGATAATTTAATTCTGATAGGAATTAGTTATAATAATATTTCTCGTTAGGTAGAAACTTTTCTTAACTTTTCTTTCTTATTTTTAAGTTAAAAAAAAACTAACATCAGATACCTACTACAGTTATTTTACTCTCAAACGCCCGTATATTCCAAACTGTTAACCTATAAGTTATAATACTTTATAATATTATGATGTTTTGGTATATCCAATTGAGAAAGTACAGTACAAATACTAGCTTCATGAACCAATGATCAAAATCATCAACCTGTTACATTCTGGACGCCAGCGGCTACCGCATCTAATCCCAACGGAGGCTGCGCTGATTGGCTGATTTCGAGCTTTAGATTTGTTACTAGATGATACTGTACTATGTAAAACTTAATTTCAATGCGAAATGCAATGTGATACAATGTGAACCATCAAAGCATCTATTCATTCAATGCTGATAAAGTGTAAAGAAAGAAAATACGTTGAATTGTTTTAAGTTTCAAGAAAATATTTATTTTAACTTCCAAAACTTTTGTGAGTTGTACTTTGCATTAAGCGAGAATTAAACATATAAAAGCATTTCTTCTTGTGTGTATGTTGTCAAAAGATGGAAATAGGCAGATCAAGAATATTTTAAATAAAAATGAAATAAATAGGATCATGGTTGCATATTCCATAAACATTATTTCAGGTCTTTTAGACAATCAACATACTTGAAGATTATCTCAAATTATTCTAAGGTTAGCACAGCAAGCTCGATGTAAACAACAAGGAATAAAATCACGAACAACCAGTGACAACTGTAAACTTGTGGGATAGAAATCCTCAACAATACATCTTTTAGAGCTTACAAAGCTCGCCCAACCCACATTATCCACTTTTGTTACCGAAATGAGTTTCTGATATCATGAGACGTTCCTTTCGACGTGTGTACTCTAAGCCTATTGTCGTACTCTGCTCGGAATGGGTTTCTGAGCTGACCACTAGTTAGGACAGTCCGCGCCGAAAGTAATTTTCGCCGACGAAAAGAGGTCTTTGAAGTTTGTTTGTGTGTGTCTGTAGCTGAATGGATGAACCGATTTTGAAACGGTTCAGGGACAACTTGAAAATAAAAGTTTGAAAGTCATCCTAAATGTCACTATAGCTGTAATTACCTACATCCAAAATATGTAGGTACAAAATGATTTGATTACCTGGTGTACAGTAAAAAGTCTAGTTAAAATTATTGTATTTAGAAAAACAGAAAGTATTCATAGTTTTTTTGATTATAACTACTAAAGATTCTACGTAGCTTTTTCCCTAAGTTTAAACTAGGATCCTCCTAGGGAGCAAGTTGCTTGCAAGTAATTTTCACTTTAAATTCTTAGCTCGCGGTTTTATACTGAAACAAGCAGTATTAAGGATAAGCTAAATATATTCCGAAAAGATCCAGCACGTGTTATTCAATTTGATTTCTTTAGTCTTTATTGGCTAGTATCAGTATTTTTATATTGCAATAACTAACAACTCTGTGACCAGAGTTGGCCACTTGCTCATACCAAAGACGATGAAAATTATCTTCATACGAACTTATTATAATATTTATCTATGACAGTAGCATGTGCGAGTTTTTTTAATAGGTCTTCTCGAAGACGTAATCAACGATTTGTTTGGATAAAACAGTGATTATTGATAATTCATAGCTATTGAAAACAATACAAAACCAAGTTCGCATAAACGCAAATGAATAGGTAAAAATCTCGCACTCTCGTATACTTACTTTGAGTTCTTTACCCATTTAGCTCCACCTCTAATATATTTATCTGAACTGTAACCGCAGGAGACATCCGCTCTCGGCAATATATCCGGTCGTGAGCTTGTTTTTATTGAGCCATTTGAGTTATAAACGTAAATACGTACAATGTTCGTACATTCTGAAGTATAATTACAGCCGCATATTGCGCTGAATGTTATATTCTGTTCCAATTGTCTAAACTCGTAAAATACGGCAATTATTTCATCCAAATTGTACCGAATCTGAAAGCTCACGACAGAGAGTTATTAGTATTCTTCCTCCATCCCTCAACAGATAAATTTTATCCATAGTCATCGTGATGGTAACGTTCAAAACATAGATTTCACCCTTATTGCGTTCTCGTTAAGGTTGGAAGTCCCTTGGTCTTTATTAAACGACGATTTGTTTAGGAAGTTTTACTCATTAGGGAACGCTTGCGCTTACCAAACATGATTATCCAATATAATTTGGCTGTCCACTTTGTGTTGTGTCCTTCATAAGGATAAAATTTGATTAAAACAGAAATTCAGCAATGTGAAACAAGGCTCACGACAGTAACCTGTCACGATATTTAACTGCTCAGTAGGAACATTTGAGATTCATCATTTCTTGACGGATACATAGAGGCATATTCAATTAAATATATAAAAGGTTAAATCATTTTAAACCACTTCTATTTAATTTCGCATAAATATTTCATATTACATACATGATTGTTCCAGAGTCGAGATTTTTCTCTTCAATAGGTGAAATAAACACAAAATGTACGAGTAGTACACCAGACGTGTTAAATATGATCACTAAACTTCATCGCCGGTCAAATATAAATGTAGCAAGTAAAATACAACGAGATATGCACCCAAATATACTTAACTTCCATTTTACGCTTATTCCGAGTTCAAAAGATTACACAAATTACTCATACAAAAGCTATAGGATGTGTTTCCCAGTCACACCATTTAACTCAATTTATCTTATCTCAACCACGAATGAAGTTAAAACATAATATTCTCATAACTAATCTGGCAGTCCCGCAGCGCATTCAAAGCGGCTACATAAACGTTGCTTAATTTTACCATTTTACTAAAGGCGCAATAAAAACCGCGCTTAGATTCACGAAGTCGGAAGGTCGAAGAGATCGTAAATAATCGGAATATTCAGCTGTGGGCTACTTTTATTCAGGGCTGTATTTACACATAATTACGCTATAACGTAGGCTATATAATATAAAGGGCTGGAAGATTTTAGAGATTGAATGTTGATGAAAATCATGTTATTTGTTAAATCCAAACACAGTAATTATGGATAGCTCACTTCCTAATTGTTACTCAGCAAGTCATGGAATAACTCATACAAATGCGGCATTTTAATTAGGTAACGCTGCTCAGTGGTAGTGAAAGCCGCGTGTAGTATGTACGTAAACGTACACACTAACTTCTAGAAAATGACTGTATCAATCGATTCTTCATTTAAAAAGGAAATTGTAGTACATTAGTAATTGCAAGTCATTATAAAAGAAAACCTGCGACTGTGGACTTTGAAAAGCGATCTGTACTGTTTAACGCAACATTTTTAAGTATAAATAATTGTATTTTGTGATCAAAAATGGTTGTCTAATATTAAAATTGTTTATTTACTCATAAAATAGATTGAACTCAATTCAAAACATCTGCAAAGCAATCACAACTGGGTCACGTTAAACTGCTACACCTCGCTCGCTTAAATTGAACCGAACTTTTAAAAGAAAATAATTGCACGTTTTATTTTAAAGGTGCAAAAAATGTTGTTTTATGTGTATTAGATTTTAAACACTTTTAAAATTAACTATTTAACATAATTATTTCTTTAGGCAAGTGGTGTGACCTATATGAAACCTATGTTTATAAACGACGTTATGACCGCATGGTAATTTAAATCGAAGCCGTGAATCAATTTTGATTGCTTGTGGTTATGTGGACATAACTACTACCTACTTTATCACAAGCTTTACACTGAGTTTTTAAACATCTGAATCCTTAAACAGAAGAGCACCTTCTACCTAGCCTTTATTTCACAATCGCTTTAGCATAGAAACAAAGAAAAAATTGATATACGATGACGAAAGCTCGAGCGATCAGAATTGTCAATCCCTGTACATATTAAAGGCTTTGTGATTCATTAATTTACTTCTGATAAATGTGGGCGTGTACCAAAATATGTATCTGGACATTACCCCTTTTCTTCATAAAGTATCTTAAAATTTACAAAAAATCTCATGTGCCATTTAATTTCATATTTACAGAACTTAATAATAATCTATATTCTATAGCGATTGTAGATGTTAATGTATATGTACCTAACTAAGCTACAGGACCTGCTACCCTAGCCATGATACATTTCTACAATCGCTTTAGAATAAAAACTAAAAAAAATTTAAATAAAATGACTTGACATTTCCGAGTTTTCGCCATCGAATGTCAATTCCTATACATTTTTTTTTAGTTTCTAATCGAAAGCGATTGTCGAAATGTAACATGGCTAGGGCAGCTGATATGATAACTGTAATTAACCATTCGAAAGGTGATTCGTCTGTTATCATAAGTACTTATGTATTGATCTTGTTGCGGTGAATATACAATCTCAGAATACAGGTAGGTACAATGTATGCGGCAAATACACAATATATATTTTGTGTGACACTTTCGCATTATCACTGACGTTGCCAGCGTCTGTCAATTTTATTAAATTGAGAATTCCGTAAATGTAAACGGAGTGCTTATAAGAAATTACTTAGCGAGTTTCGAAAGAATGGACTATCAAAGAACAATCAGAAGTTTGAGGAAGGCATCGAGCAATTCAATTGATGTTAAATTATTCACAGATTTTGGGGATCAAGGTTTTGAAGTTCACTCAAGACTTTGCTGATAGATTTTTATTTACTTTGAAGTAGGTACCGATTAATATTGGTTCGCTAGTAAGAATATCAAATTAGGTTCTTCTAATACTTAACTTATTAAGTTCTCATTAAATTTTAGTACTAATAAACTTTTTACGCTCGATTCGAAAAAAAACTAAATGAAAAGGTAAAAAGTTGCTAGGTTGTATGTATTTTAAGTTATTAATAGTACATAAAACTTCATATAACTTAATTTTAATGTTATTATTATAACCATAATACTCGTAATAACAATATTAATAGTATTCGTTTCAGAATTTTCATTGACACTGACCTAAGAGGCTTTCCACACAAGATAAGCTTCTTAAAAACTTTTTAGTCAAGCTAGTTTAGAAAATGGTTTAATAGGGGTGTTTTTTGATTAATCAAGAAACAGCCCTATATAACCATTGTCATTGATTAACACCGCCTTTAAGAAAACCAAAACCCACAATTACCGAAGTGTTTCTTACAAATCTGCGAACAATCGAGCGATATAAATAATAGTTTCTCGTTATTTGACCTACCTCAAATTATTTATCTGCACCTGAATAAGGAAAATCCCCACAATTACATGGGTACAAATATATATATATTTGGACATCAATTTGTTCGAACAATGACGTGAATGGTTGGTACAACACAATATTGTGACGATCCCGCACCGTATTGACTGACGTGTATTGGAAACCTTTCACGGTTCTGAAACAGTGCCAACCGTAGATAGAGCGATAAATAATAAACGTTTAAAACCAGTTTCATGTTTCCGTGCTTTTAACGTGAGATATTTTCTGATCTGATGTAGATGAAAATCCAATGATGTTACTCCGTTCGTTCGTTCGTATGAGCTAGTGGCCAACTCTGGTGGCTGAGTTTTTAGGCCGCCTAAAGGCCTCCGTCGTGCCTTAACGACTTTTAAAGCCGGGACAGACAATTTAACTCGCCCTCCGAAGCACGGAAGCGCTCTGCTGATAATGCCACTTGCGGTCACCCATTCAAGTTGTGGACTTGGAACGTCTTGGCAAGTTTCGCCACGAGCGCTTCATGATGTTACTCAATATTCTGTAGGTAATTTGAGTTACAATCATATATCAGTATTGCAGTATTGCATTGATATTTTAAGTATTTAGGATTGTTTGATATCTTAGAGGTAGACAGAGATGGCCTTATATAAATTTAGTACATACGCACATTTTGCAGAAGTTTACATTCCATACGTGAGATTGCAAGCCAAACGATGCTACTAGGAAGCTAACTGGTTTTCTCACGATGTTTTCCTTCGCCGGTTATAGCTCGTTTAAATATTTGATGTAAAACTTTGTTTAGGTTGTTGATCTACAGCTTGATATGATTATAAATCGTTATATTGCACCAGCATGCACCATACAATTTCTATGCAGTATATTTTATAACTGTCTAAACACACGCTCGTAATGTACATCATGACCTTCCCCCATTAAGCTCGCAAATGGAACAAAATGAGCCGCAGTATGATATAAAGTGATAATATAGTGTTTATTACAAAGGTTTAGAGTGAGCTGTAAGCTGTAATAAATGTTTGCGGTCTACGCAAAAATTGTGCTTTAATGAAAACGGCAACTGGAAATATGGAGCACGCTACCATCGCGTGACACAAAGGGACACACAATATTATATGTGTGTGAGCTCTTAATTTGACAACATTAACTTTTAAAACACTTTACCGGGCTTATTCAAGCGTTACGACAGGAATATAGACTTACGTAAATGTGTGGCTCAAACACAATGGCGGCAATGTTTCTTTGATACAGTCTTCTCATATCCAGCTACGTATATTGCCCATCTGAAGTGCTCATACAAACCGTGTTCAAAGCAAAGGCTTGTGACTATACCAATACCGGAGTACCTGTGTCAGGCTAC
This sequence comes from Xanthorhoe designata, assembly GCA_963582015.1. Classification (NCBI taxonomy): domain Eukaryota; kingdom Metazoa; phylum Arthropoda; class Insecta; order Lepidoptera; family Geometridae; genus Xanthorhoe; species Xanthorhoe designata. The sequence continues at coordinate 9,352,872 of OY757039.1, forward strand.
GAGGTGAAACAATGGCTGTGGGTACTTTAGACGCCCATTCGTATTTGCATAACAGCCGCAAAGCTGTAAACTAATACTTGGCACGAAAGCTTAACTATTCAAAATTGTTGGAAGGAGTATCCGATTACAGGTGATACAGACGGACTTTATCGTCATATTCAAGCTAACCCACCATGTACAGTTTCTCTTCCGACTGTATTCTATAATACAACTGAATAATAATCGTAAACAGACCACATCTTTAAGGTAAACCTCTAAATCTACGGTCTTATTGACTGTAATAGACGAATCCGTTTGTGTTCACTTTACTCGTTAGCGAGAGCTGTTTCTGTTATTCCAGTGACACGTGCGCCCGTTTCATCAAACTGACAATAACTTGCTCAACTTTAGAAACTCTTTCCTGTTCGAGCGCAGGAAGCGACTTTCAAAGCCTTTTCCGCAATTTACGCTTCCTCGTTTATCATCATATTTTGTTGTGAAATGTTTTGGGATTTGAATACCTTAATTTACATTTCGTAATGTTGTTTTAGTTTGTAATACTACCTTTGCGAATAGCGGATCGATATTTGAATGAAGGTATTTTGTCGGCAGGTCGGACGCAATTTAGGGGATGTCGCTTGAGGCTGAAGACGAACGGTGTGGTGCAGGGTGAGGAGGCAGGCACTCGCTCGATGTGGGTGTGGGTGATGCTGGCGCTGGCGGCGGCCGCCTCCGCCGACTGCCCGCGCCACTGCGAATGCAAGTGGCGCAGCGGCAAGGAGTCGGCGCTGTGCGCGCGCGCCTCGCTCACCGCCGTGCCGCCACGCCTCGACCCCACCACGCAACTACTCGACCTCTCCGAGAACCGACTGCCCACACTCCGTGACGACGTCTTCTCCAACGCTGGCTTGCTCAACTTGCAACGCCTCTATATCCCCGGTTGCGGACTCCGCACCGTGCGCCCGCACGCCTTCCGCGCACTCGTCAACCTGGTCGAGCTTGACCTCTCACGCAACCGCCTCGACGCCATCCCAACCCATGCCTTCGCTTCGATCGTAGAACTACGAGAGCTAAGACTGGGCGGTAATCCTATCGCCAAAATTGGAGACGAATCTTTCAGTGTACTAAATCACTTAGTCAGGCTGTCTCTCAGCGGGTGCAAGATTTCAGAGATAGAACCGCGAGGCTTCTCTGGCTTAGAATCTTCGCTGGAATATTTGGAGCTTAGCAAAAACAAGCTGCAGGTGCTACACGTAGCCGTTTTGGCACCGTTACGGACGCTTAAAGGCTTGGAGCTGGCGAGTAATCCTTGGGAGTGCACCTGTGCGCTCAGACCTCTACGCGATTGGATGATTAGGAAGAACGTCCCAGCGACGGTTGTGCCAGATTGCGCTTTACCGCCGCGTTTGATGACTCAGTCTTGGGATAGACTGGATTTAGAAGACTTTGCTTGCCAGCCCGAGGTCAGCGCTCTGGCAAGCCACTATGATGGCTTAGAAGGCGATGCGGTGACGCTAGTGTGCCGGGTGACTGGCGTGCCGGCGCCGCGGGTGCGGTGGGTGCGTGCGGGGCGTTTGCTCAGCAACAGCACGGCTAATGTCAATTCCGGTAGAGCTTTTTTGTTACGTAGCGAAGGTCAAACTAGTAATTTAACTATAAAATCTGCCGACATCCAAGACTCAGGTTCATACACGTGTAACGCTGAAAATCGAGCAGGAAAAGCGGAAGTGATTTTAAGTTTAGCTGTAGAGAAGAAACCGGAGAGTAAAAGTTTCGGTGGACGTGCACTAATGGCGGGGATGGCGGTTTCCGCAGTGATAGTGTTGAGCTCGTGTCTGATAGGCTTGTGCGCGTATGAAACTCGAAAAAAAAGACAGTTGGACAGGTGGAATGAGCAGATAGTGACGACTAATCACCGCGAAGAGAGTTATGAGAAAATAGACGCTAATATTAAAAACAATACGGAACCGCCTCGTGTGATACCTTCGGAAATGGGCCGTAAGCGCGGGGACTATAGGAATGTGCCGTTGCATGACCCGGAGGATGAGTTCGAGGGGTACGCGAGGGGGGAGGTGCGGGACGAGAGAGGCCGGGCCAGCACGCCGCCGCTCGAAGCTGGCTGGCGGCGGGTCGAGTTCGAGTCCACTGGCAATAGAAGTATACCTGAACGAGACCTTCACATACCACGTTTCAGCGATTATAATCTACGGTAAAGGTTATTTTATTTATTTATTTACCTATTCAATATAATAGATATTTTTTTATGTGAACATAATCGGAAACAAATACGCAAAGTAAAAAATCATAATATTGCGCTTAAAACACTGAGCCCAATAAAAAAAAGTCATTTTAACTAACTAAATTGTAAGCAAACGTTGGTTTGCAGTAAATTAAATTTCATTTCGTTTTGATGCTTCTGAAACATGAATTCACATCATTATTTTCGTTGTTCCAGTTCCGAAGCAACTTCTGAATCCATGCAGAGTTCAAATTCAACAAGCATCATGAACCCTCACGTAGAAATACTTTCAGAAAGCAGCAGATACAATAACAATCCCCGACATTGCACACGCGCGCGCACTCGTGACCGACTCGATAATGATCTCTCCGGCAGCGATAGTGAGAAAAATTACCCGGACCTCATAGAAATGAGTGCACTAGGCACATCGTCGTATCTACGCAGCGATAAACATGACCCCTACTGCTTTTACACTATGCCGCGAAGAAAAGACGGCGACAGTCGTAGCCCGCTTCTAAGCAGCAGAAGAAACAGTTCCGGTGGCGACTCGGTAACGTTTCTCGATAATAAACTTTACGATAAGTCCCGGCAGAGAGCTAACAGCAGACGATCGAATAGTTTTTTAGACCTGTCAGCAGGCAGCAGCCATATGCGCCGCAATCCTAGCCTCCCCGCGTCGCCCTCGAGGGAGCAGCCTGCCGTGCCGTCCGCCACTCCACTGCTCGATTTATCCGGTCTTAGGGATTATTCTCGAGCAAGCACGGCCCACACAATGGAAGACTACGATTTCCGCGCTTCACAACTCGAAAAGTTCTTGGAGGAATACAGAACCTTAAGAGAACAGCTTTCAAGGATGAAAGAGACGAGGGAGAACTTGCAAAGGTCGAGGGCGGTAGAGAGTGACGAGCTGCGCTCAATTCTGAAGGGAAAACCTAGCATAGCCGTGACGGAGACTTCGTCTTCGGTGGCGCTAGCTGACGCCGCATCGCCACTCGCTCTCAGCCCGCCCGAATACAAACCCCAACAGCCGCGGCCCGAGTGGCTAAAGACGTTATTGTATCGGAACTAGTAGATTTTTTTATTATACATACCAGCGATCTTGGATATATAAACTTTTCAACATTTTAAATCATTTGATGATAACATAATTCAATTAGACAACATTTTTAGATGTAATGAATTGTAAATAATTGAACTGAAGTTGATGGTAAGATTGTTTGTAAGTGAAATGCGGACGAGCATTCTTTTAATGTTGAAATAAATTAATTTCAATTTATTCAGTTTGTTTCAATTTTGGTTTCAATCAATCATTTTCAATATTATCAACCATAGGTCTTTGGCACACATAGGATTAGCTTTGTTGACAGATTTGTTTATTTACGATTATGATATAAATTCTAATAGTACCACATACATTTTCAATAGATGGTTTCTTGCACAACAAATAATTGTTTGAGTATAAAAAAGATAAAGCTTCGTATCTATCTCGAGACATAATGAGCTACTCAATAAAGGATAGCTACTCGAAACGTCCCATTCAATAGCTTCTACAAACAAGTATTGGAAACAGCTCGTGAATACAACCTCTCTTTTATGCAGCAGTACAAATAGTTTCGATGCTGTTTCTTTATTGTGTTTTAAGAGGTGAATACTGAGATGATAGCTAATTGAAAGAAAATGAGAGGGAAACACGTGTTCTGTCCTATGTATGTTCGTATGAGCAGGTGGCCAACTCTGGTGACGGAGTTTTTAGGCCTCTATTATGGCTTTTAAATGCCGGGACCGACACTTACATAGTGTGTCCCACTGCTGGACAAAGGTCTCCCCTATATCCTTCCACTTGTTCACATTAGATTGCCTATGGCAAGCCTTAAAATATTAATAATTATTTTGCATCTGAAGAAGCGTTATTTAATTTAATTTGTGTGTCATGTGCAAAATAGCTGTGCAAAATGAAATTTTAAAATTGCTGCTAGCGTTTAAAAACACATTTGTACAAGTGCATCGTACTAAATAAAACTACGATTCACTTCTACGAACTAAGAAAAAAGAAAAAGTCCTAATAATAATCAAACAATTACTTTTGTTTAGTAGCATGTTTGTACCTACCTAAGTACTTATTAAATATACGTAATAAGATGCAATTTATAACGACGATTTCTTCCTGTTCTTATCGACACAACATTTATTTTAGACGTACATTTATCTCCATGAAATAAAGTATCAGTAAAATTTTAAATAAAACGCTATACACCGTGTGTATATTCTAAATAATATTCTAAATATATTCTAAATTAACGTTTGTTTGGTATCAATACAATGTAATAACACGAACAATGTACACCAAATAAATTTCAGTAAAAGCTGTGATTAATCAGTGGTAAAAAATAAAAGCGAGTGTTGATGGCAATACTCGGAAATATTTTAATGGAATCAAATACCAAAATACACTGAAAGCATAAAATAACTACTGAAATATTATGACATCTATTTTGATAGTTCCTACAGAACAATGAACATTTATCATAGTAACTTTAAACTATACAACCGTGATGTTTCTCGTTGTGAAAAACTGAAATATATCTACATTATTCATCATCATCATCATCTCCCTCACAGATCTCCAGTTGTTTCGCATGGAAGCGGACTGCATCAACCGTGAACATGCGGCTTTTACCAGATCACACGTCCATCTCGTTGGTGGACGTCCTACGCTGCGCTTGCCGATCCGCGGTCTCCATTCGAGAATTTTTGGCCGCAACGGCCATCTGTTCTGCTTGCTATATGCTAGCATTTACATTACTAAAGACAGCTAATATAGACTAAAATAGAAGGAATTAATTTGTAGGAAATATATATCTCAGGAACTATAGTGGAAATTACACAAACAGGTAACGATTAGGTAAAAAGCGGTTATAAAACCAAAATAAAATCTTAAATCTTGCTAGACAGTTTTTATTAAATTGATAAAGCGAAAAGACGCGCAACTCGAAGGTGCCATCGGAAACTGAAGCTTTCAATACAATAAAGGTGAATTTAAATAAAAGATTGTACTCGTGGCTTGTTACTGGCTTTCAGAATATTCCTGGTGAGCCTTTCTGAATCAAACTTCAATTTAAAATAAACTTTAAGGAGTCATTCATTGAATTAAATACCGCTTGGTCATTGTCTTGGTTTGTGAGGTTATTATCGGCAAGAAAATGTATAAGAGATGATGATAAAGCTTCACTATTCTTCACTATTTCTATGTAAAGAATCCGGGAGTCCTATGTAACTTCGAAAGCCGTAGTTTTGAAGTACCTACGCCATTTCGAAAATAATAATAATAATAATAATAATAATAATAATAATAATAAAGCCCATTTATTCCAGTACTTTTTACATTTTACATAGTTTTGTCATAATGATTTATTTAAGTTTTGGTTTAAGCACTGAATCCCTTTTGGGTATAGGCCTCCTCCTTTAGCTTCCATTCTTCCCTGTCTCTGGCAGCTACCATCCAATCATCCCCCACTTCTTCGACAATGTCATCTTTCCATCTTTTCCTGGGTTTGCCCACTCTTCGCTTGCCCATTGGTCCTTTCCAGATGGTTGTTAGTAAGGTCCATCTTTGGTCTGGGTATCTAGAAACATGTCCTGCCCATTGCCATTTCAGTCTTAGAGCATGAGATAAAGCATCTGTAACTTTAGTTCTTTTTCTTATGGTTGTGCTTTTTACTTTATCTATTTTTCTCAGTTTTAGAATACTTCTTTCCATGGCCCGTTGACATTTTATGATTTTGTCTTTTATCTTGTTTGTGTAGACCCAAGTTTGGCATCCATAAGTTAAGCAGGGTAGGAGGTTTGTATCCAAGACAATTTTCTTCAGGTTTAGGCTGTACTGTCCTTTCAGGATCTCTTTCTGTGCCCAAAACTTTTTCCAGGTTATGTTTATTCTTCTTTCGACTTCTTCTTCTGTGTTGTTTTCATGAAAAGATACTTGCTTGCCGAGGTATATGTAGCTGTCAACATATTCAATTGTGTCAGTATCTATTTTTATTTGTTCTTTTATATGGTTGGTCATTATTTTGGTCTTGCCCATGTTCACATGTAGACCTACTTTCTGACTCTGCTCATCTAGTGCACGTAGCATTATTTCCATCTCCTTAGCTGTCTCTGAGAATATCGCAATGTCATCTGCGAATCTTATGTGGCTTAAATAGTGATTTTGTATTCGTAGTCCTTTATTTTTCCAATCCAGTTTTCTGAAAATATTTTCCAGAACTGCTATAAATAATTTAGGTGACAAGGGGTCACCCTGTCTGACACCTCGTTTAACTGGGAACTCTGTGCCAAATGTTTCAAGCTTCACTTTGCTTACACTGTTAGAGTAAATATTTTTTATTATGTTTATATATTTTTGGTTGACATTGCTTTCTTCCAATGATGTCCAGATGGAGTTGTGTGTTATGCTATCAAATGCTTTGGTGTAATCTACAAACGTGATGTAGAGAGGTTTCCTGAACTCTTTATATTTCTCTAGTAGTTGTTCTATTGTGTGGATATGATCCGTAGTAGAGAAGCCTGATCTAAACCCCGCTTGCTCTATTGGTTGTACATTTTCAATCTGAGGTGTTATACGACTGAGCAGTATTGATGTGAACAGTTTGTAGATGCTAGCTAAAAGACTAATTGGTCTATAATTGGAGATGTCGTGGGGGTCTCCTTTCTTGTATAGTAAAATTATTTCTGATTTTTGCCATTGTGCTGGTATTGCTTCCTCATCTATAACTTTGTTGAATAGGTTTGTCAGGATTCTAGTTAGAACAGGGGCACCCAGCTTCAGCGCTTCGTTTCTAATTCTGTCGGGTCCTGGACTTTTTCCAGATTTAAGTTTTTTGAGGTGTATAAGTGTTTCTGTTTCGGTGATTGGCAATATCCTAGCATCTGCTTCTGTGGTGTTTTTGTTTGTTTGAATGTTTTCAGGTTCTTCATCTTCTGTTGGCTTTTTGTATAGTTCTCTGTAGAAAGTTGTTGCAGATTTGATTATGTCTTCTCGCGAGTTCATTTCTTTATCTCCTTCTTTTAGTTTCTTTATCCATGTTTTACTCATTGTAAGTTCTTTGTTTGCTCGTTTTGTGCTTCTGAAATTGATTAAATTTTTCTCAATAACTTTCTGTCTGTGGTTGTTGTAATCTTCTCTTATTGCTCTGTTGGTTTTCTTGAAAAGTATTTTAAGTTCTGTTTTAGTTTCTTTTGTCTTATTCTTGAGTTTGATCAATTGTGAGCGTCTGTTTATTAATGTCTTTGTTTCATCTCTTATTATGTGGATTTTATTGTTTTTGACATCTTCTGAATCGTCTTTTAAACTTGTTATTATTATTTTCTCTAGGTTGTTATAGTAGTTTTGTGCATTATCTAAAGTTTGTATTTTGTTGTGGGCTTCCATATTTGTGTAAAGGTTTTTCAGGTATATTTTCATTGTTTGTTCTGTTTCAGGGATTTTAGGTGTGTTTTTGAAATTGATCCGGCTTTTCTTGGTTGCATCTATTTTTAATGTGGCTCTTAATAGTCTGTGGTCTGAGGCAAAATTGATTCGGTGTAATATCTCAATATTTGTTACTTGTTTATGTTTGTTAGTTAAGAAGAAGTCTATTTCATTTTTTGCTCTATCTCCTGGGGCTATCCATGTCCATCTTCTATTTTTTCGTTTTTTAAAGCAGGTGTTCATTATCATCAATTTATATTCACAAGCATACTCTACCAGGGTTTCTCCATTTTTGTTTCGTACGCCATATCCATAATTTCCCATTATTAGGTTTTCTTGAGGTTTTGGTAGTCCTATTTTCGCATTGAAATCTCCCATAACTATGACTGTGTTGTTTGTGAGTTCATGTGCTTTTCTCAGGTCATTGTAGAATTTAGTTTTTTCTTCCTCGTTGGAATTATCTGTAGGTGCATATGTTTGTATTATGGAGATGTTTAGATTTTCAATTTTTATTTGCAGTAGTGCTACTCTTTCCGATATGCCTGAGAAGTTGATTATATTATGTTTGAGATGTTTTTTGATAAGGAATCCCACTCCGTATAGGCCTTTGGTGGTTCCGATGTAGCAGAAAATGAATTGTTGATGTTCTTCAATTTCATATCCTAGCCTCCTTACCTCCGAGAGGCCCAGAATATCCCATTTTATTTTTTCTAGTGCCAGAGTTAGTTCTAGCAGTTTTCCAGTTGATGAAAGTGATCTGACATTGTAAGTGCAGATTTTTAAGTTTTGGTTTCTTGTGTTTTTATTTAATTTGTTTGATTTTGCCGTTGCTGGAGGTTTTTGGTCATGATCCGAGGCTGGAGGGTTTTCAGATCTATTGTTGTTTATATTTTCATGGATTAGTTTATTTTTATTTGTACTGTTCTGTTGTATTTCCTTTGATGGAGGGTGGTGGTCAGCTTTCCCCACGGTGACCAGCCGGCTTGGGGTGCAGTTTTCAAAAGTTTGTATAGTTGAAGTTTTGGTGCTTGTTTTGGTAGGGTTGCCGGTGGTCTTTACAAGTTTTTTGGGAGCTCTGTTAGTGACGATGATCTGCCGCGTTCCACATAGTTAAGTATGTTTGGTTTTATAATATCTTTTGAGCGCCTCTTGGCAAATGAGGTGTTCGGAGTTTCTTTTGTGTATGGTATCTTCTGAGTAGATGATTTTGGTGAGCCTGAATCTTCTCTCTTTCTCTTGTCCCCGGTTTTGTCTGTTGGTTTCTTGACTATCAGTTTTCATCATTTCGAAAATATTATAAGTGTAATCCAATTGCTACATGTAACTGTAGAAGCGATGTATTTCTCACTTTAACGTACAGTCTCATTTTTACTATGATTATGCTTACTGGCGGTTAGACATTTAGAATTTTTAGTATGGAAGTAATGTCGAATATTTTACCACAGTAAATAAAACAGTTAGATAGGTTATTGAGATTTGCCGTAACTGTCATTCAGATTGCTTGGGACTTTACTCAGAGATGTAAACATTTGGAGAAATACGGGACACAACACGGTTAGTCCAGTGAGACAAAATTGGCAACAAAATTGTAAATGTAACGAAACGAGACATGATTGCGACTGCTTCCCCAAAGCGCAGTAGACATTCTCTTAGATCGACAGGCATTATCTTTTGAAAAAGGGTACTCAGAAGTTTGTGGACATAACCATATATAAATTTTCTAGATGTCAGATTGTAAAAGCCCATCGCTGATATTAGATAACTAGCTCCTTAAGATTTTTCCTTCCGTTAAGAGCTCGTGATGTGCATATAAATTATGTGAAACGCAAAAATCTATTCTTCGGATTAAAAGTCTGGGCTATACAAGCAATAATTTTATGAGACAGGCACTCAGTGGGTGCCCGAAGGCAGTCGGAGACGACGCGACAGACCAGGAAAAGATGGCGAGACGACCTGGATGCATTTGAATCAAACTGGCAAACTTTTGTCTTGGAGCGCAAAGAGTGGAAGTTGAAGGACCTTTGCCCAGCAGTGGGACATGATAGGTTAGCAAAAAAAAATGAGACCGGCACAAATTTCATAAAAGATAAATTTGTTGTACTTTCGTGGTTCTTCTCAAGGTTTTAATCCTCATGAGATCCTCAAAATGTTTATATGGGATCACTTTAAGAGTAATTATTTTAAAATAAAAAATAATTTTCAAAATCATAAAACATCCATAAAAAAAATAAAAATATTTTTAGTGGAACATAGAATTTACATTCCTCATTCATGAAGTCTGTTAAAAATAGCCCACTAGGGCAAATCAACTCTTCGTAAGTGAAACATTGAAATGTAAGTACCTACCACCTTATACCTGTGCTCTACGCAATTGGAACGATGAGCTGCACTCAAGCAACGGACGCCGATGGATTGCAGAATAATTCATTTTGTATTCCTCTCTACACCTTCCGGGCATGTCTATGTGTTAGTGATTGACTTAGGTTTAGTTTATAACAGTTATTGAAGGCAAATATTGTTATCGTTTCGTCTGTAGTGAAATGTACTAAACTAAAAAAATATGAAGTACCTAGTATTATAATAAAAAAAGGTAGAGTTGCTTAAGCGTCTCTAAGTAGAGAATCGACAACATCTACATGATAACCGTATGATTAGTACCTAATTCTCACTTTAAATGACAATTAAATAATTTGGGATCTTGGATTATGAATTATGTGGAATGACAGTCACGTAAGTAATTTCTGTGTTGATGGAAGTTTTAATATACAAAAGATCTGGAAACTGTTTTATTTCGTTCGTCGTTTTATTTCAACAATTAATGAGAACGTCTACCATGCTTCGCCACAAGTGCTTCCCAATTTTTCCAACAGCTGGGTGTATTCCTTCTCTTTAGTACCTAGACCATTCCTACTCGACTCACTCACTCTACACCGGTCTATTTCTGATTTCGTCCACCAGTCGAATTTACGTTGAATAATTAATCAATCCAGTTTCCATCTCCTAAAAACAGCTCGAAAGTATCTGACCTTTCGTGCACTAGAAATAGGTACCTAATAATAACACCTGCAAGTTAGAACTACACGGAAAGGTCATTGCCCTAACCGGTGCAGCCTACGCGAACTAGATAATAAACGAAACTGTGAGCTGTGGGTTTAGGGTACAGTCATACTAACAAGTGGCAAAATGAACAGGCAGTAGAATCACCTAGTTTTAAGAACGTGACATGTCAAAGTGGTCTGTAAACGATCGTACTGAATAAATACATTTTTATTATGATTTTAAAGATTCTATTAAACCGACTTCAATTTTGTAAGAAAAGAGCAATTTTCTGCACTCTTGAGGTACATTTTTGTTCATAACTCTGAAGATCCTCATCAGATCCTCAAAATCTTCGAATAAAAAAAAATCATCAAAATCGGTTTACCCAGTCCAAAGTTCTGAGGTAACACACACAAAAAAAAAATTCAGACGAATTGAGAACCTTCTCCTATTTTAAAGGATTAATTTGAAAGTTATAGGAGTGGCGTAAACAAGTGGAGGCCCAACAGTGGGTGAAGTCGGGCTGAGGATGATGATGACTTTATGTACGTTTAACGTTTTTTTATAGCGTTAATTTCGGATTAAACAATAAAGTTTAATTAGCCAGTCTCAATTATAATCATTGTCTTGACTCAAAATACACATTCGCTTATGACCAGACATTTTAAACCTATGAAGATGTTCAAGGTTGGGTTAATTTACTTAAGACCGTACTCAAATTTAATTCCAAACTCAAATAACGATTTCTTCATAATGTAGAAATTGAGTAATAACTTGAAACACGATTACCGCGTGAACTCGGCTTCTAAATTAGGCTTTTGGGGTACAAACTTTCTAGTCTCCTTGTCTTCGAAGCTTATAAGCGTTAATTTATAGTATAACAAAAAGGCCTGATGTGATAATTGATCTGCTGCTAATAATATAATCAAGCAGATTTTTAATGAACGCAATAAATTGTGTAAATACTGTATTAATCATTCACTAAGGAAGACTAAATAGAATAACGGGTGAAAACGCCGGGCAGAACAAGTATATATTTTTATAACGTACCGCTTCGTCCTGCAGCAACACAGTCCGAGTAGCATCAAAATTACGCGACCAATAGACACTGTGAGAGTTCGCAATTACAGCTGTCCAAGCGAATTGTGTGTTCGACAATAAAAGCGATACTTTTATTGTTGTTGTAAATTGCCTTCCCGAGACGATGTCGTCGCTCTCCGTTGCGTATTCTCGCTAAAACTTCACATTGATTTAATGTTATTGTCCAGTAAATCCAGTACTGGAACAGATCAATAGCTAAAAAGCTCAATTGCACGGTGACAATTTATAACATTTTAGTAAGCCTTTTATTTTTGTATTTTTAAGTATTGGCAACAGTAGTTTCAATGATACACGAGTTAAAATTCTCTCACTTATATTACACGCTCTAAAGTAATAGACAATTTTGTCAGTGTTATTTTATTCAATTTAGTTTTATAAAATTTATAAATAAAACTAGTTAATAAAACTAAGTTAAAAGTTTTTTTGTGAAACACTTTGACGACAACCATGGCTTTAGCTTTTTTTGTTTTATTACGATTATCTCAAATAGCTCTAGTAATATTTCAAGAATTATAAAAAAATGGATATGTGAGTTTTAAACTTTACTTGCAGTTTCTTGAAATGTTTGGTCTCAAAATCAATGAGTGATCGCAAATGGCAGAGTACGAAGGCACACTGTACGCCCGGCTTTGTAGTCAGAAAATAGCGTCACAGGACTTGGCTGTTCACATGGTAATCGTATATACTACATAGATAAGTCTTTTTTTTTCGTAAATACATATGAAAACACCCAGACTCGAGACAAATATTTGTAAATCATGCAAACATTTGTCCCACAGCGGGGATCGAACCCACAACCTGCGTCTCAGGCGGGCTTTCACTCACTGCGTCACAGAGGCCGTCTAATAATAATAATATTTAGGTTTTTCATATTGGTACTTTCGAAAGAAATAGTAGCCAGCTACATTCGACACAGCAAATTAAAAAAAAATCTGCGTTTCATTCGGCTCAATTGGCTCATGAAATAGAAGATTTCAGCCAAAAAAGCGTTTTGCTATAAAAAAGAATGTTATAGAATTTGAATAATCGCCACATTCACATTCCAGCCGTGCGAAGAACGAGTGCGCCAAATGTTTATTTCAATTTTGGGTCCATAACCTGACTAGCTGTCTTCAGTGCGGTACAAGTTACGGGGAGTTCGGACCTATCGTAAATAGAAATTGACATTGGTATTATTTGAAGACGGAGCTGGTATGGCCGAGGGTCGTCGTTTTTTCTGGCGCGACTCGACCACGGCGCACTCCGACCGCTCGTTTAGCAAAATGACGGACGGACCTTTTTTATCTCGTCCAACCGCAATTTGTTGCCGGCGATCTCCGCTCGCGATACACGAACCTAGGCCGCGTTCCCGAACACATTTAAAATTCCTCTTCCATAAAATATTTAGGAGTTTCAATGTCGACGATCCATTCCGATTTTTAAGTCTAAGCGTAGAGATTCTCTGTAAAATCCGGCTCACGCTACTGTGGATTTGAAGATGAAACGTGAATGAACAGCAGCTAATCACGTACGTGAACATATTCCTGTTCATGAATTAAATATTTGCCGCGAAGTTGACTGTGAGAACAATACCATACAAATATTTTATTTTCTGTAACCCAAACTAAATACATTTTGAAACATTATTTAAATTTCAGAATACTTAGTGTTTCTTAACATGTATTGTGTGCGGGATCATCTTCAGTTGTTACAAAGACAGGACGAGTTTGCCGAGACTTTCGTTGAATGTGTGTGTTAGTTGGCGTACCGAACTTTTTCAAAAAGTACTGTGTCGTTTTTAACAATGAAGCCTGTCTGCGTCGTATCGTATTTTTCTCGGCAAACTTTTTCAATTCATGCCATGTTTCATATTATTTTCCGGAAAAATTAGACTTTTTTGACTTTACGAAAAAATTGCTAACGCTTTTAATATTCACAGTGGGTAAGTACTCGTAACATGCTCCAATAAAATAAAAGTTTGGTCCTATATCTAGGTATATTTCTTTCTAACTCGTGAAGTAAGGTGCCCAAAAAATGTTCGTTAAAACTTTGTAACACAGGTTTCTGGGTTACTCGTATTTTTTATGGCCATAATAAATGAGCCCACAAGAATATAATTTATAGTTGGTAGGTAGGTACTTTTCTTTTAAGGGTTTTTTGACGAGGTTTTTTATCCTAATTCGAGTAATTATCTATTGAAACGTAATGGAATTTTCAGGAAGACGACGCATTTAAAATTTGCTAACTTAAAGATTTTACTGACTAACTTGGAAAAAAAATCATTCTTGTTTTTCTATTATTATGAAACATCAAAACTTTATACCTTTATAGCTAGCTTTTAAGCTGATTGTTACTTAGGATAAGTAAAATATGTAAATTTCATAAACATTTATATATTTTTTGGAATGGAAAATGCAAAAGAAATGCTATAAAAATTAAAGGAACCCTTGCACCGGAATTAACTGAAATTACATTAATTTTTAATCTGAGAGCACTTTAATATGAAAATACAAGGACGTTTGCTCGTACGTAGATTTCGTATTTTGCTCGTTTGTAATGTAAATTTACCTTTCCTTAGTTAGCGGGTCCGAGCGGACCGACTTCCACTTAGAAAACTGGATTGCCAACAGTAAACTTTTTATTTTCACATTGTGATTTGACAACAATGTTACCTACAGGGTTTTGTTTCCTGAATATTGTTTGGATGTTTGTTGGCATCAGCGCCATTGCTATAACAGATGACCCAGCAACGTGTTTGTTTATGTGCTTTATAGATACCATCTTTCTTCTGATTAAAATTCTTAATCTTTTAATTAAATCTTATGATTTAAAATTTAAATTGTCAAAATTCAAATTCTTACAAAAGGAATGCTTAAAACTCGGTGAAGATGAAAACATGTAAGTCAATCCGTACCGAAACACACCCCTTGAGGTTTTCCAAGCTACATAATAGACACTCAAGTCACCGTACCTAAGTACTCACTACGCCTCCAGCAAAAACTACCTCCATGCTCTTTGTTTGCTCCAGACGGTAGAATGTAGACGGCATAGAGACAATTTTCAAAAATGGCATCGTTAAAAATAGTGAGGAGGTAGTAACAGTGTTCAAGGGAACTCATTACCGAACTCCTTGAGGTACTATTTCGGGTGAATAGAAGCAGGCAGCGCGGCGAGATAGCGCTTATGAGCGATATCGCGACAAACGAAGTGTACCCTTGCAGCCTGCCTCGCTCGCTTTGCCGAGATTGGAGCGAGCAAAAAAACTGCAACACACATACCTCCGTTTGTTGAGGATCCGAGTTGTTGGCTAAGGATGTGGTGCCGAACTTTGCGAACGTATAAATTGGATCCGGATGTTTGGGCTTAGAAACGCGCTTGTTATTTTGTTTGCATTATAAAGTTTCGTAACCATCAACCGCATGGTGTGTATCGAGGCCAGGGCGGTGATTTGAATACGGGTGATTGAAACTATACTAACACGTGATGGGATAACGCAAGCCTACGGCGATTATACTAATTCGATTGCCACTGGGTTCTAACGTCCCCCCTTACTTAGCAATACCTTAGTTAAGCAGGTAATTTGAGCTGATATAAATAAAAAAATAAAAATAAAAAGAGCTTTATTTCCTTACCACTAAATCTAAATACAGTAAAAGTTATTTAAGTCTAGGTTTAGTTATTAAGAATTAATTAACTTATTTCTAACTATGTAGTTCTGTCCGGCTCCTTTGTCCTTTGAGCTGATAGTTATTTTATTTAGTTATTTTATAATAACTAATAAATTCAAATTTAAAATTGTAATAATAACCAAAGGGCAAAATCAATCTTGTACATTCTTCGTTTCTCGTTCAATCGTTGGTTTAGTAAAATAATTTTATTTTATAACTTTGATTTATTTTGAACAATGCAGTTTTTTTGCTTTTAATGTTTTAGTAAGTCAATTAACTCCAATATTACAGATCATTACATTTTTATTACCTATTTACAACAATGAAACAAACAAATAGGTAAACCTAACTCGTATTTCAACTTCGTATTCATTAATGTACCTATTAGTACGGGATAATAATTATTAGGTATAACCTGGTATAACAAACAATATTGTTTGCACATTCTGTTTCGATATAAGTTATTAGTACTCCATCGCATCTATAATGGCTGGCGGATTTTTCACAATACTCTTTGTCTAACAGACAATAACTTCTTTCTCGGAAATGTAGGTACGGTATGCGTACGCCAACACTTTGTAAAATAGAATATGTGATAATAACAAGTCTATTGTTGACTTTATCACTTGATTACTTTAAGAAATACCAAAGTGATACCAAAGCACGGTATTGCTTTTGTAAAATTGAACACAAATCATGATTGATCATATTTAGTTTTTTTGGAATACGAAATTATGTCCATTATTTCGTATTCATATTTCATTCATAAAGTTATTGCTGTAATATCTATGCAGCTTTAGGTACTAAGCTCTAGGCAGCCTATAAATCCACTGCGAATAATAAAGTATATCTTTCAGTTATGGAAAAACACTTAGTGCTTCTAAATTGTAGCAAGCCATAAACTTAGCTACAAAAAGTATCATGTATCAAAAAGCCACTAAAACTCGTATAAATCAGATTATGATAGC
The DNA here is from genome assembly GCA_963582015.1 of Xanthorhoe designata. Lineage (NCBI taxonomy): Eukaryota > Metazoa > Arthropoda > Insecta > Lepidoptera > Geometridae > Xanthorhoe > Xanthorhoe designata. The sequence goes on from OY757039.1 coordinate 9,369,312, forward strand.
TCTCAGACGATATATTGAAGTCGTTTCGTCGCAATACGACGAGAGTGGTCGATTGCCAACGACGGCTGAACCAATTATATGGTGGATCGGCCGGCACAAGCACAAGATCTCTTTTTATTACATTTCATCTTCACCAATCTAATGGAGTTTTTATTTATAGGAATAATCTTATGATCCTGTCGTATGGGTTTAATACCATACTCTTTAAGAATTCTTCTACGATCGAAGTAAAAATACTTGCTATACGCCACGATCGTTATGTCGAGCAAAGCACAAATCAGAATTATATAGAATAGCTATTTAAAGGTCTGCGGAGTTTGAAAGGTTGCTGCTTAATATAGTGCAGTTGTTTGTGAGATAACGTTGCTTTAGCTACGAGATTTCTCTTAGCTATTATTATTGAGCAAAAAACTCTCTACGAGAAATCTCGTAGAGGGTCTACGAAACTATATTTTTCGATATTGTTCTTTGTTAGTAAAATGTATTTCAAAAGAAATAGCAGTGGTGTTGAGGCTCTATAGTGAGTGTCGATGGAAAGGCTTTTATGGATTTGAATACAAATAAGTATTACCAATTCATGAACCAGTCTGCATTGTTTTAATAATTGAATGAATCAAATCTACCGTACAACGAGCCAACCTTTGTTCTGTTAAGTGCTATAATTTGAATTTCAACTTTGAACTCTGTTTTGAAACCAAATTTTTGTGGGTTTAGAATAATTACATACAGACTAAATTAAATTATCTTCTTAGAAATAGGTAAGTTGTACTTTCTTCCTGTATAAAATACTTTCCTGTATATTTTGTACATCAACTGAAATCAGTTTTGAGTTATGTATAGATAAAACAACTGGCCAAGTGCGTGTCGGGCCATACTTACTAAGGGTTCCTTAGTTATCCAATATGCTAAGGTGTTTAATCGTATTTAGATGCACTTACGATTCCATAAGATAGGTAACAGGTTTCCTCAAATGTTTTTCTCCACCGTTGTTGAGCTCGTGTGAAAATAAATAAAAAAAAACTATTTCAGATTAAGCGTACGGTTTCGGCTATTGATAAAATATCCTTGAATTCCATGTTTCGTACGATCAAACAAAAATGTTTTTGATTTGCTTTGACAGAGCTTGATGGACATTGGACCTTTTCCGGAATGTTTCGATCGATTTTTTCCTTTTGCGCAGCTTTTCCACTTATCCGAAAATAAGTACAGATTTGAAGACATTTCTCGAAATATACTCGTAAATATGTTTTGGATAAAATTGTCCTGTTGTGAGTAAAGTTTGTGCTATTTTCAAAGTGATATTAAAGATTTGAAATTCTGTGAGGATGTTTGTACTTAATGTATATTTTATATTAAGTAACTAATACTCAAATTAAATTAGGCAATCTACGCAACGCATCACACTATTCACATTCACACGATCGTATCAATATATTAACAACTGTGAGTTTCAGAACTTCGGATGGCGGATTAAGTTAAAATTGGTCCCGGGTACAAAATTAGCTACAAAGAAGGCCTTTAGACGACATAAAACTTCTACGTCACTAGGGTTGGTAACTAATTCATATAAATTACCTTACTTTTAACGTTTTAAATCACACATTGGGATCTTGACAAATTCTGTTTAATTTTGGAGAAAAGGAATATTCAAAACAAGCGCTCGGTCTGCGGTTCCGAGAAAATAGAGCGAGAAACAAATTGCAGCCCGACTAAGATAAAAAGGTCCCGTCATTTTGTTAAACGACTGTGAGGAACGCGGCACAAATAACGCAGACACTCAGCCGCATCAATACCCGGCCACAGTAAGTACTGAGTACTGCGGTCAACAGATATCGACTGGGGGATCTCACTAACAATTTTAGTTATAAAAATCAAAGATGTTTTAATTTATATAATTGGATGTCAACTTGTGAGATATTAACGCAATCAAGCTCTTTCATACCAGTCTCTATATTTATATCTAAACTATATTACATTATAAAGAGGTAAAGTTTGTTTGTATGTTTGGGTTAATTTTCGAAACTAATCATCCGATTTCAAAAGTTCTTTCACCGATGTTTAGCATGGACTTTCCGAATGAACATAGGCTATATTTTATCAAGGTTGGTACCACGCGAGCAAAGCTATGGGCGAGTAAGCTAGTCATCATCATCATCATCATGTGCAGCCCGTCTCATCCCACTGCTGGGCATAGGCCTATCTTCGCTTATGTAGTAAGCTAGTATGTAATAAAAAAAAGATTTTATTAGTTCTATCTAGGTTTGATTAATGTAATAGTTTTTTGATAAATTTTTTAAAATATAATAAAAAAATTACTCAAGATTTAATGAAGAAACGTGCCCTTGGCCTTTTCTGATCTTTTTAAATCAAATCAAACATAGAAGATACATGAAGATATTAAAGTTAATCATGTTTTTTTAACATGTCGTCGATGCTTATAACTAGGTGAAAAAACGTATATGTAATCTTATAATAAATAGTATTATGTAGGTAGTCTTCTGCTGTTGGTTTTCCTTTAAATAAATAAATAAATCATGGATATTCAATGTTAGTAAAAGGAGCAAGAAAGATAAAAAAAAAACCTAAAATGTATTTTTGTATTTTGCATGGTAATTAATCAAAGCATCCCTTAACTTTTTTAGGAGCCTCATTATTACATAGTCATGCCTGTTTATGTATAGCGTATTGCCCTTAGTAACCAACGCCATTAGAGCTTCGAAGTTGCTTAAAACTCGGTTTTCTACTAAGAAATGACCCAAGTAATTACATTATGTTGAGCTTCATTGAGTTTGTTGCGATTGCAGCTGGCGCTTAGAAACTTTTCTTGGTAAGTTTTTGTAACCTGTTTATTTTATTTAACCTGATAATTAATTTACCTGGCAATACCAGAGGCGGCGCTGCAGGCATCAATTTGGATTCATCAATATCGATATTGTGGTTTGCTCTGTTTCGTTGTAACGTAAAAGTAAAAGGACACAGAATATCATAGTAAGCATTTACCAATATTTGGAAATATATTTTACTGGGCAAAAATTATTATCCGTTGTAAATCAAAGGCTCTTGAACAGATCTTAAGTTTGATTGTAATGAGGAGTGCGAGTTATGGAGGTGACTCTAAATTTTCCATTCTTTTGGTATGTTTGGGACTCTTACGCCTATCTCTCTAGCGGAGGATTTCTAGATAAATGATAAATATATTATAATATGCGAATATAAATAAATATGACCACTAACAGTTTTTGGGGCATGTAATTTATATATAAATTGTTACAATATATTATACAATTTTAAATTATTGAAATTTACAATTTGATCAATTCTTTGCATTATATTTTATTAAAACATTTTTTTTTATGAAAAAACAAGTGGCATTCGCACGTGCAATTTTATATGCGTCAAATAACATATTAACCTCCGAACTGCTAAAATGTATAAAACAATCAAATATTTACAGTCTGGTAAATTATATAATTATAATTAAATTATATAATTATATAATAATATATTAAATTATATTGATTAAATAAATATTTACAGTCATTATCATCTCAGCATACGTTATGATTTCATCCAAAACTTTGGTCGTAACAGTAATCCAACCGATGAAGCAAACTGAAACGTTTACTCACTAAAGGCCTATTGTGAAAAGTTACGTACATCCAGAAGTTTGCAAGTTGTGGATCGTAAGCCGCTATCACAACACACAGGCGCAGCTCGGTGTATGAAAAGCTCTTTCATCGCGCATTCTTTGTCTATCCCCGAATCTATGTGTAGCTGGGGGAAGTCCTGATGACGCTAAAATAAAGTGCCGTGCACTCGCTGGTAGAGAAACAGTAAAACATTGAGTCCTTTTACCGTGTTTACGACTAGCGAGTGTACGGGCATGATTTAAAGGTCTCTGTTTAGTTTAACGTCTCTCGGAATTGTAGATAGTTCTACAAAGTTTAAGAAATATGAGCTTGTAGGGGATGGTAAAAATTGTGTATTTTTAAAAGTAATGTTAAAAACTTTAAGTTTTTCGTTCACCTTTTAAATCTCCCTGTGTTTCAATAAAGATTTTATTTATCTATGTATCTCCGTACGATATCTTTATATTATTACGAATTTCTAACGGAATGTCTAGGAGCAGGTTGGTTATTCACTTGTATGTCTAGTGTAGTTGCGAACTTTTCGTTGTATAAGAAGGTACCTATTTATATTATCTTATAACTTGGCGTAGTAACAATTCTATTTTCAGAAAACAGAGATTGTCGAGCACGGACCGGAATCGATGACCCGCGTAGAAGCACCATTACTTAGGAAGTCTGAGTAAATAAATTAAATGAACATAATAGCAATTGCTCTAGTTTATTTATAAGTATTTCACAAATTGTTACTATTTTGTATTCCGACGTCGCAAACGAAACAATTCACTTAAGCTCTTGAATCCACTCGAGACATTCGTTCTAGTTACTAAATATTTTATCTTAGACGTCCTCGAAATTTACTTTACATAAAAGATTTTAAACGAGCAAATTTATAAATAAATTCCTGGAAAAGGTTGTCTAATATCCTGAAAGTTAATACTATTGTGCGGGTATACGATTGTTAAAGAATGTTAAAATAAGATTTGAGAATGACATACTTTTATAACGATAAGCACTCACGGCGTAGCTTGCTCTGACGTTATTGATAGATTGTAGAAGTTATGCGACGTTCTGAGCGGTCACATTTTGGATGAGCGACCGCAAGTGGCATTAACAGCTGAGCGCTTACGTTCTTCAAAGGACACGTTGAGTTGTCAGTCCCGGCTTTTAAGTCAGTAAGCCACGACCGACTGTGGCTGAAAAACTTCGTCTTCGAATCTAGATCATAGGTAATGTCATCACAAAAAAGGATAACTACTTAAAATACAGATAATCCTTTTCAAAATTCAATTTGTAAAGCTGACCCAGCCACGTGTAGGCGGCCAGCCGAGACCTACTCAAACATGGGTACATTCATCTTTACAATCTGATAAAGTCAAGGTTGTACTGTTTGTCTGTGTTAAATTTATGTCTAGACCCTTTTGCTAGATGAAAAAAATATAAATGATTTGATAAGTACTTACTGTATTGCCGTCAAAAAGTCCAGATAGGACATTTTGGAATTAATTTTAAAACTATATCGCGCTTCGCATATAACTCCTTTAAGTACCTATACATAATGCTGCATTACAATCACGTTCTTTGTCATTTATGAAAATATTGATATTTTCAAAAATCACAATCAAAAATAATAAGTATAAGTAGTAGTTTCATTTAATTTTCTCTTTTTCTTCATTTTGTTTAGAGCTACAATCAATTAGCGAGACAGGTACGAGATAAAAATAAAACACAGTAAACGGATGCTAAGTGCTTTTTTTCAAAATGATTTAAATACTTCAGAGAATACGCACGTTTTTACATTTAAACTTTATTTCAAAATTTAAATGCATCATGTTACAATTTTAGTTGTGAAGAGAGGAATACTATCATACATTCCAATTTTGCTGTTTTTATAATAAAATTTACGACACGTAAGTATAAAACTCTAGATATCACTTAAATTATTTACCTTACATTTGGAACGTAACTTGAATAACGAGCGACAATACTTAATAACATAAGAAAATGTGATTTGAATTCCCGTCGGTTGCTAAGGAAGGAGCTCGCTCTATTAAAAACATCCTATCTTGTATTTACATTATGCTCGTATTTATTATGTTATTACAGTTTCACGTAAGAGAAGACATGGGTTTGTATTTATATAGAATATGGTACAGTCTACCGCAGTATATCTAATACGGTCCTAAAAGCATTTAGGATTAGCCATCGTCGACTGTCACAACCTAATGGAAATTTAAGGTTATTTGTCTCGCTGAGTATCGGTTACAGTTAGAAGTAATATTGACGGCGGCTGTGGGAGATAAAAGTCATTTTGTTTTTAAAATTAGCCTTTAAACATATTTCGATGATTCACGGCTTTAGAACTTACGACTTAAGAGTTTTCTTATTACAAAAGCTCAAAAACTATAAGTAATCAAAACTCATTCATCAGTTTGACATTGGAAATACTATCGTGGACAGCATAAAACTTAAGCCTTTAAATCAAAGTTCATTTCACTTTTACTAATAAAAATGTCTGTCACAAATGCACATTAATTAACTGGATTTTTTTATTTTTCATCATGTGCCCATATATTTCAATTGCTGTACAATTTAATAATAATAAGAACACACAATGCAAATCTAAATGTTTTTCCTGATTATCTGTTCGCAATGACGCGTGATTTAAAAAAAACACTTACCTTGTTTAGTTCAGCATTTTCATTTAAAGTGGCATTGCAAGTAGTTCTTGGACACCCTTCTGACTAGCAGCAACTTGGGTATTGCACTAATTTTAATCTAGTCAATAAAACAACTCGTCAACTCAAAAATACTTGATAACTTGATCTAAGTTACAGCATTATAAATGATAATTATTTAAGTTGTAACACTAGCAATTTCACAATATTCTTCACCATCACTCTTATCAGTAGGGATAGACACGACCTTTCACCCGAGTTTATGTGAAAGACAATTTCATTTATTGAACCATTAAATTCGGCAGCCGATGTCAATCGATTCCTGTAATGTAATCCAGATTCATTCCAACGAGAGCCAGGATTGACAGAGGAATTAGGGCACATGAGTCATTTTGTTATAATGTGTGTCTTCGGCACGAATTTTTGATATTATCAATTTACGGACGAGAACGGATGATGTAAAAAAATATCTGAGTCTCTTGGACTCAGATATTTTTTTGCATCATCTTTAAACATACATTTTAGAATTAGAATCTATGCTATAAATAAGGTGCTTTTGAATATCCGGAAATAAATGCTCAGCATTATAACAGGATTCAATGTCACCATAATATTTTTATTAACATAATGAGATCATGAGTACCTGAGACCTGAAGACTTGAAAAAAGAACATGCTTAAAGTTTTTTAAAAAGTTTATTTTTTTTTAACTTAGATTTCCAATTGAATCGGTAGCAACAAAATATGAATACGTCCATCGTACCGTCTGAACTCTAAAACATCAATCAGGTATTTACATTAAATGCTGTGGCCAGAAAATTAATGTTATTTTTATTTTAATAAGTACTATCCTTTTCATCTGCGGCTTCGCTCCGTTGTACCTACCTGGATAAAAATAATAGCCTATATGTTATTCCAGGGCATAAACTATGTAAGTATATTCAAATTTTCAGCTAAATCCGTTCAGTAGTTTTCGCGTGGAAGAGTAACAAACATCAATACATCCATATTTAAAAATTAATTACATTACAGTCACCGTGGTCACGAGTAGACTACTCGTGACCACGGTGACTGTAATGTCATCGAAACGTCGAGGTATATAAATTATTGATTTCAATACGCGATTAAGTCCCGATAATATTTTTAAATATGTTTTCAAGTCGCGATAGTTTAAAAAGTTTTATCAATACATCCATCCACACATCCATACTCACAAGCTTTCGCATTTATAATATTAGTAGGATAAACTGACCCATGGGTACGTCTGAATTCATGGAGCTAAATTCAAACACGGCTCAAGCAGTCAGTTATTACATTTATAGCTGCATTCGGAATGAACCCGTTGCTTGGCACGACAGCATGCTTCGCATAAGCATAGCTTACAATCACTAACCTGGCCAGATGTAGAATGCTTGAATGCAACGCATTCATGTTGGAAGCAAGTTTCTACCGGCTTAAGAGGATAGACGAGACCTTTTATTCAAATCAATAAAATAATGATCTCGACTGTATTCCCAACATGACGTGGTAGACATATTTTTGCAGATCTTTATAGGCACTTTTTTGAGAGCTTTTGAAGATGTCTAATAGTCAGAGATAGGTATGTCCAAATACATATTTGGTACATGCCCACATTTTGCAGAAGTTAACATTCCATACGTGACAGGTTGCAAGCCTGTCGACGCTACCAGAAAGCTAACTGATTAGTTACCTTTTATTCAATTGTCAATATTTTAGAAATTGTTTCTGATGCTACCAAAATATTTTTACCCGTAGGACAAATTAATTGTCTTTTGACTTATAAATAAGTGTACCTAGTATGAAAATGAAACCTAGTAGGTAGCAAAAGAACAAACTTTCGTAAAAGATAAAAAAAGGAAAAAGGAGACTATTTCGCTGCCGTGGGAGCTCATGACAATATGCTTAAAATGTGAAAGCTTTAGTAGATAATGCTATTTATCTGTATAATATGTTAGTTAATTAAAATTATAAATAAGTAATATTATTATATTTATAATGAACACAAAAGAAGAACAAGATGACATTTTATAAACCAGGTAACTCTTTTCCGCAATATGATGGCAGAGACCAAACATTTCCATTTACTACAACTTGCTGACAACATGTTTACTAAGAGAAAAAGTATGTTTGTATGAAAAGCCACCACTCACCTTTCCTCCTAAGCGTCAGAAACAGGTAATCTGCTTTCTAAGTGAATGCCACAGCCATGCGTGGTCGTGCAAGCGTAAAGTGATTATAGCCACAAAGCAAACTGTATCTACCTTGATTAACTGGTATTGTGCCCTAACTAGCCGTATGGTGGCCGACAACCATTAGGTACATGAATGATGCTTTTAGATAAGAAGTTGTAAATCACGGTAATATTGTTTAAATGAATGGGTTAATATGACCAAATTATTCTGATTCGCTCGTAAGAGTCTTTATATTCATAATGACTATTCGGTGAATGATTATTGTGAATAATATGAAGAATAACCACTTCTGCCTCACGCCCCCCCCCCACCCCAATGATCTCATAAACACTCATTATTGTCCAGAGTTAGCCACTATCTCAAACAAACACACACATTAGCTAAAATGTATACATATGTAAGGGGACGATCTGTAAAATAATTCCTACACTTAAGTAAAGTAAACAAGCAAGTGTAGCAAAAGCGCATGGTTTGCAGAATAATAAAGATGAAACGGACGGCGCCGCGGCAGCACTCTAAGCTAATTTATCTAGTTCAAGAAACTTTAAGCAATTCTACGTAACAATGAATAGGTAACGTGGATGTCGTAATAGTTACGTGCACAAGTTTCACTGTTACAAAATAAATTAACTCTTAGGTTCTTTCCGCCCCGATATTTCACCACAATATATAAAGTGTTCTTTATTGATTAATGGCAAGTTTCAATGCCCTCGCTGTGATTTTTCTTACTGTAAAGAAATTTAAAAACTTAAAGAAATTTGTCACTTTTAGTCTGGAGTTATGACAAAACCCATCAACAGTAAGCAAAATCACAGATAGATAAAATGTTGAAACTGGCAAAAAAATGTAATGACGTTACTCAGCAAGTAAAAGAAAATAGTAAGTACATAGCTACTACCAGTACCAGTCTAAACTAGTCTACAAAATTAAAATGACAGTTGGTTTGTGCTAATCAGCTATGGTAAATGCAGTACGTATGCGCGGTTTGGTTGGTATACCAACATTCATGTGACTTGGGAGTTACTCAGAGCAGCACGATGACAAGTAGATTGTTTAATAATAGTAATAGATGAATGTGAAGATCAGTCATTGTCGACAATATCTGGGGATATCGTGAGCCTTTTTCGTTTTTATACTAAACTAGTAGACCCGCGCTGCTTCGCTTGCGTGTTGTACACGCTACTTTCCTTTCTTACTTTATACATTCTACTTTATAAAAACTTTGACACCCCATTGCAACCCTTTAAAGGGTTAACATTTAACCTGCGGTAAAATGGCCCCTATTTTTTAAAGTTAGACAACTGGCAATACATCGGTGATAACTGCATTCAATTCCTTACATTTCTTGGACATACTACATATTTAGACCCCTTAGAAAGTGTGTGACTTTTGGTATTTTACTTTACATTAATGATGCTAGCTATCGGCAGACAGAAACTCGAGTGTGCGAGGATTCTAAACATTGTCTCAGTTTTATACAAAACTCTGAATACTAACACTGTAATGTTCATTTTGCGTTATACGCAGATCTCTAGTGGCTCAGTTTCTGTAAGTACTGCAGAATAAATGAAGTTGCAGCTGGTACCGCGGAGAAAATGCTCTGAGGAAGAGCAGCCAACATGATTAATTACAAAGTAAAATACAAAAGAATGATTCAAGAGATCTGCATCTTATTCTCATTTTTCAAGTTTCTATATTTTAAAGAAAATAGTGGTCAACTCAGCAGTTGCTGGATCATTAGTTATGCAATGCCGAAGATGTGGTAATGCCAATGACAACGATAAATATATAGATTGATTTAAAAAATTCCGAGATCAAGTCACAAAAATTTCAACCGGCTTACTTATTTTTAGTGAACTTTAGAAGCCTAGTGCAATGGACGTTGATTTCCAGTGACATACGCCAGTTATAAGCGTCTGTTTTTCAAAAGCCTGACACGTCCTTGGTAAGCGAGAGTACGTGGTGCGGCATAACAAATAGCTAACTTAATTATGTCGTTCTGTCTTATGTGGGGCGTTAAACGTCTTGGCGAGGACTTCATAATTTAATTATTTTAATGCTTTATAAGTTTTGAGCATGAGGTTCGGTATGAATTTAAAATGTTTAAATTGAGTCGACCGAAATTCTACTAGCTAGTATGAGTCGTGACATTTTCAGGTCATATTTTAATAATTTATTTCCTTACACTGTTTGTATAACAAATAGGTATGTGTTTTTTTTAATAAATAAAAATAAAGTCTAAAAAAAAAAAAAACATCGTTAGATCGTTGCAGTTAAGCGACGTTCTGAGCGGTCACGGCTTGGATGGATGACCGCAAGTGACATTGACAACTAACAGTTTCCGTGCCACGGAGGGCACATTAAGTTGTCGGTTCCGGCTTTGAAAATCGTTTAGCCATGACGGAGGCCTTGGCCTAAAATGGATGACGGCATCCGTCAGAGTTGGCCAATTGCTCATGGTCAGATAATGTTTCAGTATAACAAAGTAATCAGCTCAGCTAGCAAGTATTACAATATTAATTGGTAGGATTACTGAGCAGTGATTTGATCTAGCGACATCCGTTGGTCCCTGAAGAGTTTATTCATGGAACCGAGCGATCAATGTGATCACGCATCGCTACGTCTGCCAATTAGGACAGCGTCTAAGTTTAATTAGAACCTGGACTAAATTGTCTTCGTTTCTATTGTAGGTATTTCCGCTCTCTTGCAGAATTTAAATGCAATTATAGGGAAGCAACTTTATTGGAGCTGTTATTATTATAGTATATTATAATGACCCCATCGTTTCCCGCGGCTGGGATTAGCTAAGTTAAATAAATTTACTTGGACATTCTACACAGCGTCATCTAGTCCTAAGCTACAATTAAATGCTTGTGTTATGGTAAATGGTTTAGCAGACTTAAAAATACATGACTAAAACGTATTATAATAATAATAATAAAGCCCATTTATTACAGTACTTTTTACATTTTACATAGTTTTGTCATAATAATTTATTTAAGTTTTGGTTTAAGCACTGAATCCCTTTTGGGTATAATATATAATAATATAATACTAAAACGTATTATACGTATTATATTATCTGTGGCACAGATAATACATAATATAATACTATAGGTACTGGTGGCGATTCTGTTGCAACACTGACTAGTTAAATTATTCCTAAATCCGAAAGCTCTTATTTCGTTCACGTTAAAGTTCAAAATAAAATAACAGACTGAGTGACATCTCTAAAATTACTATAATTTAGTAAAATTAAAGTGAATGTGGGTAGAATTGATCAAGACCATTTTTACTTCTTACTAAAACTACCCGCAAAGATGAAAAACAAGGTTAAAAGTACCTTGTTCTTCAAATGTTTTTTTCAGTGCTATGCTAGATTGGTCTTTAGCATGAACGTAATAAAAGCTTTCGATTTTAGTCATAATTTAGCTAGTCAGTGTTGCAACAGAATCGCCACCACTAGTTAACAAAAGAATTATAGAATTTATGTCTTTTATAGCTTTTTAAACTGGTAAACTACCAAAGATAATTCTTGGACTATACTCGTACTACCGCTAAATATTTTAGTGAAGTGGGCGCATGTAATTTCAGACTAGCTCTACGCGGAAGGGAATATTTACCTCTACGGAACTACGAGTACTTAACTGTTAATCTCTAAATACACTGATAGGTGGTCGGCTTAGAGCCGCAAGATGGGTAGATAGCATAATAAGTTGAGCTTATACATTATTAGCTAATACCCTCGGTATTAGCCATATTCCCTCAGGATATTTTTTTAGAAAATAACATAGTACAATATATCAGGCATCCTTTTTCAGGTGTATCTAATCTATATCTATGATTGCAATATTTTTTAACATCCTAATAAAAATAATTATTTTTAGTTATAATGATAATGCTGAAATCTGACACTAGGGATCTTCTATGGGTTCCGTTTTTTAAAATTTACTCCTAGACATTAGTGGCGATTCTGAGTGTCGCAAAAGCTAAACTAAGCTAACTAAAATTATTGCCATCCTTTTTATTTCCATCGCTATGAAAGGGACGGCAACAATTTTAGTTAGCTTAGTTTAGCTTTTGCGACACTCAGAATTGCCACTATTATGCAAAAGCATTGAAGACTGAAACTTTTTGACAATTACTGTCATCATCGTTAGCCATAAAATATAAATTTCACTATGATTCTTTATAACGAAAGTACCAGGAGACCATACATGAGTAATAGGAGAATACAAGGTATAACTAAGTATGTATTTTAATGGTACTAGTGACCCATAGTAGTGTCACTAGTACCATTATTGGTACAAATCAATGTTACTATCGACACCACGCCATGATTTCATCAAAATTATCTAATGTCAAAAAATTGTCGTACATATTTAAACGATGAAATAATTATAAGGTTGATGACAGCTAAATCTAAATTTTTATCTTTACCTTGTCCATTATTATCGATTACTACTCAAATTTGTTTATTTATATCGAATGTTAAAACTACTTACAAAGCAACATTGTATGAATACAATGGTTCTGGATATGAAACAAGTCGTATTGTTCTGAAGTATGTTCATTCAGTTTGAACAAAGATGAAAAGTACTTAGATACCTACCATCAATTATATCTGTGTTCAGTAATTTATGATGACTTTATTGTAAAACAAAAAGTAGGTATACGAATTTACGTATTTTAACTAACATTAAGCTCCGCGGTACCTAATACTTAGCCTCAACTTTTTATTAAATTGTTAAGACTATCCCCGAAAACTTAAATTGGGTCACGACAATTCTTACAATTTTTTTTACAGTAAAATTGTGTTTATTTTCTTCAATAAATTTATATAAAGATACTTTTTATTAAAGATACTTTTTATATTATTTCTCGAGGTTGTTTTGCAACAACCGTAGTTGCAGGCAGGCTTATAACAGCATCTTTTTAAATCAAGTTTACAATGAAAAACATTCAAGCTACGTAAGATTTTTATAGTCAAGACTTTGTAGTTATTTTTATTTTTACAACAAAACGGTTGTGATCAAGTTAACAGAATAATTTCGAAATGTATGGTTTAATATTTTTCAAGCCATGACAAACGAACTACGAATATTCATATAAATGGCAATTTTCGATGGGATTGTGCTATGGTACTTCGTCTTAAAGCAGTTAGACGATTATTAACGCCATCAATAACGTTATGCAACACCAGGGTAACTTCGTGAATCTTTGATGGATAGCACAATTTGTTTTCCTAATATTTTTATAAAGCCATTTCATCCTCAAACTCACCCCGCGTTACCTTGACTTACCCATTTACATAGAAAATTAAGAGGAAAGACGGACTGGTAGGTCTTACACTTAAATCCTTATTTCTGACAAGTTTAAATATTAAAAAAAATCATCTTCCTTAAGTTTCCTGAAATATGATAATTATGTTTGTTGGAAAGATATTTTATTTTCTTAAGATCTTTAAGCACTGTTTCTGCACCCAGACAAGATTTGATCCTGCCACCAGAGCTATCTACTTAATGGATGATTCCTATATTAGACGTACATCATGTATGAGTGCATTTATTAAGGTGCAATTATTATTATTAAATATATTTGTAGAAACAGTGTGTCATACTGTGACATACGATGTCACACTGTTTTAATTGTTGAAATGTTTTTATTAAATCAATGAAAATTTGATAACTCGCTTGTCCTCTTAAAAGCCTGATGCTATTAGGTCCAGCATGTGAACTGCTCTAGCTGGAATTTTCTTGGTTAGCTAGGCACAAAATGTCAAATATTTAATGACCACGTTGCTTCTTGTACAAGTAAGCAAGTTACTTTGTATGTAAAATCCAATATCATTTTCAATTCAAAATCATTAAATATATACCTAAAGGTTTAACTATTGGTCACGAAGTTGCTAACCATTTTCTAGAAGCAAGCTTTAGCTTCCACTATTTTTTGCAAATAAATTACAAAATAACCAATTATAAAAAAAGAGATTTGCATAATATTTATATTTTGTCGTGGCCGACGTAGATAACTATTTATAATTATAATCAGCCGACGGCTTGAGACCGCAACCCTAGTTAATTAACTCAAGAAATGAGGGCATTTCCTATTACAGACTCGAAAATCGGCCTCTAGAACTTAATTAATTTCAATGCACTTTCAGAGACTTTATTTCTAAGTTTTTCATATCCGGAGTAACGTTAAATGAAACAAGTAGCGTTAAATAAATTGGAAGTCATGAGGACTGCATCAAGGAAAAAATAAAAGGAGAGAAATAAAAGTGTCTCAGTCCCAGCCTATTTCAAATGTAAATCTCTGCCGTTGTAACGGGTCTGCTGAAAAATAAGACGTTGCAACAGAGTAAGTAACAACACCGACATGGGTTCTTCACTTTGAGACAGTATTTTGTTATTTATACCACAGTTTTTTACTGGGAAACGTGTGGTATAAGTAAGTACTAAAGAGTCTTCGTTAAATATTCAGCTCTTAAAATTAACACACGTTAGTCAACAGAAAAAATGATTTACATGAGAAAGATTCCAACTATTTTGTTTTTAAGTTATCAGACGAAGGTTAAATGTCTAGATCCAATTCACCTGACGACCTCTGTGGCGCAGTGGGCGAAAGCCCGCCTGAGACGCAGAGGTTGCGGGTTCGATCCCCGCTGCGGGACAAATGTTTGCATGATCTGCAAATATTTGTTTCGTGTCTGGGTGTTTTCTATGTATAATATGTATGTATTTACAAAAAAAAAATGTATCTATGTAGTTTATCAGTCATCTGGTTACCATAACACAAGCATTAAATTGCTTAGCTTGGGACTAGATGACGCCGTGTGAAATGTCCAAGGATATTTTTTTATTTATTTTATTTATTTACCTATAAGGCTGGTGACGAAAAGTATTTTAACTTAAACAATATTTCAAATAAGGCGTAACAGGCACGGTATTACAACTTGATTTGTTTTGCACAACGAAAAATAAGTTAATAAATTATAATCTCTGCTCAGCGCTACCATAGACAAAATAAATAAAGCCCTTATCTATGGCGCTACATAACAAGTACATTATTGTAATGCAATATCAATATTTCGACATTTAAGTACTTATCTTCTATCGAACCACAATGTATTAAATCAGCTCTTTCACCATGTTCTAAAAATAATTTACGAGTCATATGGTTTAGGAGGTTTATCAAGGGCTTCCTTGACGTGATGCTTCAGTTTATAGCATCTATTTTCGTGTTTCTCGCGATCTTATTATGGATCGTAACCAACTACAAGTTTCCATCGGAATTGGTTCTTCTATTACAACATGATTGATTTTCATCCTCTGAAACTTTGATTAACTTTTTAGGTTTCTTTATCTCAAAGATGCTAGCTAAAAACACAAAACCACGACAATATGTCTGTCCGTTCGTTTCAGTGCGTTTAGTTTATTTATTTATTTTATTTATTTAATCATATGGCACACAAAACAGAATATAGCCAAACAATACTAAACGATTAACAAAATAAGGGTTTTGAGCTAGGTTCTATTCCAAAACATGTGTACACATTATACTCATTTAAAGCAAATAGGTACTTACATAAAAAGAAAATGAATATAAAGAAAAAAAAAACAAATGCAGACAATTGTTATGTTAATAGTTATGGCCGTTGACCAACAAGTAGTATGTCAACATGTAGTAGGTAGTTGGTAGGTAGTACAGTTTCTATAAATGTATAGAAGCCATTTCAAGTGGCACAAGCCAGATCGTGATGTTTCCACTTGCATTGTTGACTTGGAACATTTGAGACGACTCCGGCAAGCCCTCTGTAGGATTTGTGCGAAGTGTATCGTTCTGAGTGCGAATATAGAACTATAAGGGATGAAACGCAATATTTATGAACTAAATAACTTCTAGAATATTTTTGTTTAGCTAGAATTTGAAAAGATAAATAATAATGTACCTAATACTTACTGATTTTTCTGTTTTATCATACAATAGCTACCCGCGTAGTCGTCTGAGTATTTCGCGATAAAAATATGTGTGTCAGTCTCCTACATCCTATTTATTTTAATACCAAATTTCATCAAGATTTGTTTAGCCGTTTAGGCATAAAACGCAATAGGCAATTAAAGTTACTTTCACGTTTATAATAATTATAATAAGTATTAGGATTACTAAAAATATAATCGGTAAGCGGTAATACCATTAACATAGTCGTACATAATTATATAAAATATATCAGCGGTTTTCTTTCTCAATTAAGTAATTATCTTAGCCGCTGTTAATCTCTTAAGTCATACTGAATAAACTTTAGAATTTAGGCACCCACAGCAACGTTGTCGTAGGAAAAGATCGTCTTTTCATTTCGTTTATTCTCGTTCGCGATTCGACATAATTATGTTCTATCCTCGCTACGCTACCGACTCAAGTTTTTCTAATGTATGAAATTATTAGTTCACGCAAGTTACCGGGAGCGGCGCTGCCCTGGATTCTCATACATTTGTAATACTAGACTCAGTATCGAGGATAGTAATGAACTTTTCTGTGCTTCGGAGGGCACATTAAACTATCGGTCGCTGCTTTAGTCATTAAGCCATGGCGGAAGACATCATGTAGCTTAAAAACTTCATTGTTAGAGTTAGCCATTAGCTCATAATATCATACATACCTATGAGTAGGTACCTACAATAATACACCAGTAATGTTTTTTTATTACAATCGCGTTCACATAATATCGTGTGTCAGTTCGGAAAATTAACTGATATTTCGAGGATACCTCAAATAATTTGTCGATCAATATTGTATGTAAGTAGTGTTGCTTCACCGATGTTAATGTATTTACTTTGGCATTATTTGTTTTCGTTTCGCGTTGAAAAATATCAGCGTAGTGCGCACTTTGTGGTAACAGTTATTTCGTAATTTAGGTATTTACACGTTTTGTAATGATAACTTGACAAACATTTATTAGAATTGATGAGATCTTCAAGTAACTAAACTAGTAGACAACTACTTAAAGAAAACTTAGGTACTTACTACTTATACTTAGTGATTGTATCAAAGAACACTAAAATTAGAACTTGTTCACAACAGTAAGACTTTTAGCATGGAGGATAAGCAAAAGAAAAGGATTTTAAGATTCATTTGAAAGATAGGAATTAGAAAGATTGATGGCCCTTGTCCTGTTTTACAATAGTTAGTAGGTACTTATTCTAGGCCTAGCACACTACTAGTTTGACGCATACAACCACCTTAACAAAAGCCATTAAAATAACATAAATCGGAATTTAAGTGTAGACTTGTGTAACTGTAAATAAACCAGAAATATGCGGTCGCCCGTGTTTTGTTTTAGCGTTTATAAAGCGGAGAGCTTTTATGGTTTATAGCTCAATATTATAGGTCGTAAAAGCCGAGACCGGCCGATCTTACTCTGTTTCACAATTGAGTCGTTCGAGTCCCTTCGACTCCTTTAGGACTTCTTGAATAATTCCGCTTTGTAGAAACCTAACAAGATGGAAATGCTCTGTGTTCGTTCCTTTGTTAGCGGCCTTATACACAATGCTATAATATCAGTTGTTTTGTTTGGGAGTGCGAACGGTGTGGTTGAGCTGAATACTAGAGAATTGTGCGGACACGCATTGAATTTAAAAATATAATTTTGAGGTCGGATACCTACCTACTAGCATATTTTCGGTAATAAAAATTTTAAGGTAGATATTCAACAACTCAAGAAAACTTCAAGACAACTATAGGTACAATTATTCCAAAGCAAGTATATTTTATTGAAAAAATATTCTGTAATTTTAAAAGACAGTATCTTTTGTTACAACGCTAATTACAACAGTCCTCATAATTTACCTAACACTTTCCCGAAAAAGTCTACCCACAAAATGGACCACAATAACACAAACTTCCTGTTTGCTGGCTTTTAGTTATCTTGTTTGTTCGTGAATTTTGTTAGTTTGGGCCAAACCTCGCTAATCAGCTAGGAAATTTCACCGAAATTTAAACTGTTGCTTATTGCATTCGTCATCAGTTAAAGTAACAGCTAAAACTAAGCTTATTTATCAATAATAAATTGGATTTATAACAGCAACGCACATTTTATAAAACAAAATAAGTACTTATATTTAAAATTGAAAAATATGTTTCTATGTAGGAAGTAATCCTCGAACATTTTCTGGGGGGTTGTAAATATTGATTTAAATAAATAAAAAACATTACATACAATAAATTAACCTATAAAAGACTAAACGACTAGAGATAATTAAATTGATCCAAATTACTTCGATTTAGTATTCTGTCCTCGAATCCATTTCTCGCTCTCGCATCCCAAAACCGATGCTACGGGCACAGAACTTAAGACACAACGTGTAACGGTGTTTACTAAGGCGTAACACTCGGATCGGCCGATAGATAAGTCTCGTGGAGTAGTTATCGGACCACAAGGGCAGTAAAAGCTAATTGGTGGGGTGGCAGTATCCGACGGAACGTTCTGGATACATTTATGATAGACGCAGGCTCTCGGTGCTTGTTACTTAAAGTTGCAAGACTTAAAATATTTTTTGTTATGTAATACTTATTCCTGTGGAAGAAGGGAAGGGAGGCCTTTGCCCTGCAGTGGGACGATTATGGCTAAATAATAATAATATTAATATTATTACTTATTCCACTCATCATTAGATGGAGCGCAGCGTACTCGGAGTAAAGCAAATTGACCGTATTCGCAACATCGAGTTGCGCTCTAGAAAAGCCGATGTAGCCATCAAAGCTCCCAAACTTAAATGGGACTGGGCTGGTCATGGTTACCGCATGTCGGGAGACCAGTGAGCAAAACTGACCACCGAGTGAGCCCCTGATATAAGTTCTTGGTTTTTGTTGTTCGTTCGCGCTAAGTGATATAGGTAGGTACCTACTCGAAAATTATGATATTTCGCTCCTTTCTGCGACTAATTAAGACTCAACACCAGCAAGAGACTTGTTTTTAAAACAAAGAAAGAAACCAACTTCATTACCTTCTACGGTTAATAAGAGAGTAGATTCTATTTACTTATCTTTCACAGTCAAAAGGTTTAGATAAATTATACAAACCATAAAGTACAGGTTGTTGTCTGGTACGATTCTTCCTGGTTCGTTATTTTTTGCCTCCTATATTCCTCAATCCTATTTATTGCCTCGATTGTGATGAAGTGAAGAGTGATTGTGTTGATAAAATACATACCTAACTCAGGCCTTTACATCTATACTAGATGATTTATACTGTGTCAGAAATCAATCTTTACCTACACTTAACGATGGGTACTGTAGTGCCTGGAACACTGTTGAGATGGAACAGGATGGTACAGCGCCTAAACTATACTCTCAATCCAAAGAAAAGACAATGGACAATAAGTGTGTAGATGACCCGTGGGTTAAAATATATAGTAAGTAATTAATATGTATTCGTACCTATTAAGCAGAACCAATTCTGTTTTCAGCATGGATGCGTCCTATCGCCACTGCGATTGGGAAAATTAACCTCTTTCTCGGCCGGCCAATTGGCGGCCTATGATTAGTTTGTAATTTGTGATGGGCTTTTGTGAGTTCGGCCTGAATTACGGCTTCGGTTTGTGCGAATCCAAATGGAAAATGGCTGTTGGGACGTCAATGCACTGGTTCGATTAAGTTGGTTTATATTATGCGTTGATTATGATTTATGCCGCATTTTAGCTAATGTACATTTCAGGGCAATTTAATCTATCTAATACCTACCTTTAAACGAGCATATATATACATGCTCGTTTATGCTATTTTAAAAGGTAGGCGCTTGAATTTTTTACAGAATATTTAGTTGTACCACTTTAAAAATAATTAATTGCTTATATTAACATAAAATCAATATTAAAGATAACATTATACTATTTATATTATATTATGAGCGTTTTTGCTTTTATTTTTTAAATACAGAAAAACCCTGGACAATGGTCACAATGGTCTCGTAGTTTCTCCAGAGCAACCAGTTTCTTAATCTGTTGCCATGCCTGTTTATTGTCAAAAAAAAATGAACATTCTCCTAACTTGGCCAATTGACAGTTAAAAATGAATAAATAAATATCCTTGGACATTCACGCAGCCTTACCTAATCTCAAGCAATTGAAATTAACCTGTCAACCGGCGGAACGACCCCGGGGTCGACAAAGTACTTATCTAACTAATTCTGTCGAATAATTCGCGAATTCGAACATATAAACTTTGGCATCTGAATGATTTTTTTGTATCTGGCTAAAATCCCTCTTGTTTCTCAGATCAAAAAAAGAGCAACCGTTCGTTTGAAGACAGGACACAACCGGTAACGAGATGTTATTGACAAGCTCTCTGCGATTTCAAACAGAATGTATTTCTGCAGATTCCCAGTGTACACCACGGCATGGAACGATATTATATTAGTTGTGAGTAACGACTGAGGGCAGGTACCTACATGTGTTCTGTGCTTTGATATCAATTTACTAGTAGCACGTTATGTGAAAGCATGCGACGACAATATAGAACAGTGTGAAAACCATTTGAGTCAATTTGAGTCCAGTCTGAGCTTTAGCTACTGCCTATTGTGTGTGATCCATCACTGTGCTGCAAAAACAACATTTTATTGTATAATAATATAATATCACTGTTTTAATATCCAAATGGTCCCTGCTGACTTCGTATAATGTTAACGTTTGATCCAAATAAAATGAATCTCGTTTCAATAGCCAAATTCACTATGCATTTAAATTATATTCACCATAAACTTCGCACGTGCCCAAGTAATCAAATATCGTGTAGGTATATTCGAAGTATTTTTATTGAGTATTGTCAATATTTGTTTTTGTACAAAAAGCTTTCCATAAAGGTTATTGAGAGTGCATAAAATGCAATATGATAGATGCCGATGGAAATTTAATATCTTGTGAAGGCGTGAACGTGTTGTGCTTGGCAGATTCCGTTCTATATGAAGGAGATAGGTACTTTAACATTATTCACTTAGTATTCTAGACTCAAATAAAATAACGTTACTTATATCGAATCATGTTTCAAGCAAGGAATCTTTGAACTCGATCTCTCCAACCATCTCTGTTCGAGACTTCCACAAATCTCTTTCAACTGTGTTGAGATAATTATAAATTATGTTTTAACCAACAAAAAAAGATAAAATTTCACTTTCCTGTAAATATCGTATACTTTTATTTTCTTTACCTTCGCCCTGAATACTTATCGCTCTAGCTAAAAGTATTGTAGGTAGGTACATGTAAAATTCATGTCAGATTTACAGAAATAAACTACGTCACTTCCGTAGCTTCCGGCCACTTTCATAACTTCCGCGCACTCAAGCTCGCCCCCATACTCCATACTACTCACCGACAAAGATGTATTTATTCTTTAACTTCAATAGCAGTCATTAAGAGTGCGGGGCGCACGTTCATTAGGTGACAAGTATTATGTATGTCAACAGTATGTCGTAATTATTTGCCCGATATTTCCTTGTTGTAAATTGCTAGTGTAAGTACTTTTATTCGCATTTATTAAAAAAAAATATACCTACAATAACATCACCGTGTTATTGTAGCTACTTTAGATAGTATATTATTATTATAAAGGTTACTTACTTACTTACTTAGGAGATTCTGATGTCATTGAAATAGTTTATTTGTAATTTTGCCCTCGGCTTCACTTACGAAGTAACAACAAACTGTACCTATTTTTTTCGTGTAAAGTGTCGAGCATTATTGAATTTCTTTATTTTTATTACTTTTATTTAAATCGTTCTTCTGGTGTGTGAAGTTTGACTGAAACACAAACATACTGAGACAGAACCATTGTATAAGTAGAGCCCGTGTGCAAGACATTTCCGATGTCGGTTAGAAATGACGTAGAGGCAAAACGTAGCTGGAAGGGAATTGCCTCTGCGTACTCGACAGAAATTCGTTAAGATAACGCCGATGATCGACACCGGCGCAAATTGGTCCGATAATTCAACATCGTTTCACGCTTCTGCCTCCGCTCGTATTTTTAGAGCATGTTTTTGAAACATTTTGATGAATTGGATGACAAAATATGGCGCCAAACAGGTTGTTTTGTTGTTCGTTGTTTCGCACGTAAATAAATCAAATGGAATATTATAAATGCAGTGTTCATGCAGTATTTTATATATATAATATTAAATCCAATTAATTATCATACGAAGTTTTTTTTTAATTTGTAAAGATACTATTCAGTACATAATTATAACCATTTTTTGCGGGACTTTATCGCGTAAATACCTTATGTCAATGTTGCCAAGCAACATAATATTTATTAGCAATTTCGGTTTTGAAAACCTCTATTTTTAGGGTATTTGATTTCCGTGCTTATCTACTCACACATTCGTTAGTACGATATTGTCATAAAATCGATGCTGAACTTATCCTGATGTCTGAATTCAATCTCTAATGGCCGAAGGTTGTGGAATCATGGAGCAAAAAGTTTGTAGCTGACTGTCGGCTAGGTAACAATTATAGAGCGTTTACGCCGCTGGTTTAACAACAAGAAAAAAAGATTTAACCAAAGTGCGTAAGCTTAATAAATCTTGTCATGATTATAAAGATTATTTACTATAAATTTAATTTTAAAATAAATACATAAGACTCATGTTTGTATCTTCACAAATTGCGTCCAAGATATAGACACCAAAATTGGACGAAAAGGCTTAGCTTTTATTTACTGAAATGAATTCCGAAATGCTCATATCTACACAAATATCTCGTGTTATTAAAAAGAAGGCCCTCCATTCCGTCAGAAGTCAGATTTTACACGGCTCTAAAATTCATTAAAGAGACGAAAAATATGGGTTGGGTATGTAATTATTTTAATGATCTCTGCTGCACTGGGCTGTGTGAATTGCAGGTCATATTTGCAGGTACTTTTTATTATGAATTATATTTATAGAATGTTCTAAAAGATAATGTTTTATCTGTCTAGTTATGTTGAGTTAGCTTTATGTTGAAATAAATGTTGTCCTAAACAATTATTCAACTTGGATTAAACTATGGGGTTAGATATCAGTCATAAGGTATACTTACCTAAAGTATTATATTGTACCTACACAATCTATAATAATGTATAAATCGGAATAGTTTGTTGGTTTGCACGCGCTAATATCTCAAAATACTCCTCTTCTATAAATAAATGCATTCTTTCTACTTTTGATAGCTCATTCCATGGGGTTAAATGCTACTGTTCATCATCATTAAGAATAATTGGATTAAGTTTACGAGGTCGTAAGTAAGTTTTGTATAAAGTAGTGGCTAACTATGAGGTCATTAAAAACACAAAGGACATAATTATAAGTTGATTAATATTATCCTGTATCAATTTATTCATATTCAATAAAACCTGTATTATAAACTGGTAAATGTCTACAGCAATAGGTATCTTGACATTATCGTGGGAATTTTAGAATATGTTTTCCGTTTTCAGAACTTAAATGAATTCTTAAGTTGAGTATTGATTTATCAGTCACACAACATAACGACTTAAATAAAGTTTTAACTATCTTGGTGTTGAAAATGAGAAATTTTATAGTGTATTTTATGTGCAGTAGTTTTATTTCGCTTCCGAATCACAAAAACTCAGTATAATATTTTGCCAGTTGGATTGTTTCTTTTCTGTAAAGTTTGAAAAACTATTTTACTAATTACCAAAACATGAAACAACATAATTATGCGAAAAACTAGACAGTTATTAATTTGAGAATGTTTCTAGAACTTGAATGACTATTTTCAACCGACTTAAAAAATTTACGTACCTATTTTTAAAATAGACATGACTTATGTAAGGTTGTATGCGCCAAAATAGCGCCGTCACCTATTTCATTTTATTACGTTAAACAAAGGAATAAAAAAAAAGGATTGTACTGTTTGTGATACATAGCCATAAGCTTTTTTTGATACCTGCTATAATTATTTCTAACACGTAGTACGGTGTATTTCACCAGTCAGATATTTATTTTATATTGAGAAGAATGATATAAATGTATGATATAAAAATATATAGGTACAAAAACATGGATTAGACTTGAACTTGCATTGACAGATGATGATAGTTTTACAAGAGATTGAGAACGCTGCTTACTGATACCGATGCGTTATTTCTGAATACAGCTCTTGTTATTACTGAATACAGCCGCCGTTTATGGTATGACTTTCTCATTGAATGTGGCCCCCAGTCGAATGAGCCGATTATTTACGATCTCGCCTTCGACCTCTCAAACTCTCCGAGGAGAATATAAACGAGTTTTTATTGCGCTTCCTTTAGTAAAACGTTAAAATTAAGCCGCGTTTATGTAGCGCTGAATGAGTGCGCTTGTGGGACACCGGGATTAGTTATGAGAATACTATTAAGCTTGGAACCACGAGGTAAAGTGTAGAAATTAAGGCCTTCTGTAACAGGTAATTACTTTTGTATCTGAGTGGAGATGGCGACATAAAAAAACATATTTATTATGTAATTTTAAGAATTTTACATAAGTTTGAAGCTTTATTAAAGTGAGTTAGTGACCAACTCTGGTGAAGATTTGGTCACCCGACTCAGTTATATCTTAACGATGTTCCTGGTTATCAAGACACCGGGACCGACCATTTCAACAAATTGCAATATCCGACAAATTTCAGTTGTAATTGACGTTAACTCATTCATATTGACCGTGCAGAATGCAGTATATAACTTTGATGGTAAATCCAGAACGATTAAGCACGCTAAACTACGACCGCTATAAATTGTATAGATAGTTCAAAAATTAATGTTCAAATTGTTTTTAAATTCGTCAAGTATGTCTTGATACGTCATGATCTCTGCAATTTACGACAATCTTGTTTCGCAACACAGCACAACCTTTATAATATTTGCAAGATCAACTTAGTTCCACCCAATTTTCATGTGATGAGAGAGTGAATGAGACGAAAGAGATGTGTCAGCATCGTAGCAAGTGGAAATCGGTAGTCTCTTCCATAAGAGAAAGAGATGTGATAATAATGTATGTAAGTAATTTTCATCTATTTATACGCCTTATATTGTCACTTCCTGATATCAGCCTACAAAAGCCAAGAAAATCATCATACTTCATGTAATAAAAATGGGTCACGGGCATTATTTATAATGTAGCTTATAGTAAAAATAATAAGTTTATCAAAATAAAAAACATCTCTCTAAATAAAAGGAATACTTATAATAAATGTACATTGATTACTCTTCGAAAGAAAATAGTTGTTCAATATGTGAATATTATTGTAACATAGGTACTAATTTTATACAACTGCATAATTTTATGATTTCCTTGTTGTTTGTAAAACTGTTTTCTTAACCGATGTGGAAATAAACAAGCTCACGACTATAATTCCAGAAATAATAGACAGAGATCCTAACCAGTAGGTAGTCAAAGGGATCAGAAACATGTAACAGACTGTCCAATACTACCTAGGAATTAGTCTTAAACGAAAAGGCGATCGCTATTGTATCATCGTGGGTTTGAATCCCGCCGGAGCCGTGACTTTTAGTAAGATTTTTCTCATTTTATAGTCCTAAAAAGTCAGTAACCCGAAGCTTATCTCGTAGTAGAAATGAATACCATGCAAAATAGAGAAAAGCCAGTCTAAAAGACCAGCACACATGAGTGGGCCACTTAAAGATGTATGAATAATAGAGTTTGCATGCGGCGTGTCCACTTGTAGCGAGTGTCTGTTGTCTTTTAGTCTTTTAGGTCTTTTAGGTCTTTGTGGTCATAATCGGAAATACTTTCTAATAAATAAATATTGGACGTTTACATAATAACACTTTGACTAACCTTTAATATAAGATTTATAGCTCCCGGCATTGCACCAATAATATTATTTACTATGGATTTTGTCGACTACAACTTTATCAGGCACGCAGATATTAAAATAGTTTTATTATTGACGGTCCGGTCATGGCAAGCTTCAGTGCTTGTCGGTGATGGAACATCATGGTGTGTGTTTTCTCATGTTATTAAATACAAATAGTATTGTTTTGCACTCTTCATTCCTATAATGGTCATAGCACGGTCATGGTATGGCACGGAATTGTGGGTAAAGACCAATATATTTTATGAGCCAAACATGAGCTCTCAATAACGAAGGAAAATATTTTGAGGAAACCCTTGGCTTTGTCCGATTTAATTCCGATGTATCGATTATGTTTTCCTGTAAATCAAACCGATTAAGTTTAGAGGATCGTTCAGGTGCTAGCTATAATAACAATGTCACTAGCATTAATAGTTTACCGTTAGCTATAGGCTTATGTTGCCTTCTGGTGCGTATAGATTATCTAAAATATGCTGGCTGGATCACGTAAGAATGCTGCTGCGGCGAACTGTAAAGTACTGAAATATATTAGAGAGTGCACAGAAAAATAGCACGATAAGCGTCCTGAGACTAGTGAAAAAGGCTGTATGCTCTGCTGTCAACATGCTCTCTGTGAGGCGACGTTGGTATGTACGTACATTTTTTAAAGAATCAAACTGCCATCTAAACTTTACCTAGACAGACGCCCTTTCGCAGACGGTCGTCTAGGAAACCAAGGCACTTAACATGAATAGTTAATTCGTCATACAAACACAACGACATAAAGCAAAGCGAGACGTGGAAATACACGATTTCTGAGAGGAGTGTGGCGAAGCGTATAATTCATTTGAAGTTGCTCCAACCCTTCATTTTTAGCCGGACCAGCAGAGTTGAAATAGAAATAGAATTTCATTTTGTGGAAAAACTCAGATCCGCTTAGGTGTTATGCGTTGTTCATACAAAGTCCGATATTCGTGTTACTGCATACAGTTACTGGATGTGTTTGACTGTCACTGCATATGTTTTACTATAACCGTCAAATGTTATGCCCAAAAGCCATGACTTTGAGAATAAACAACCATTTCTACGAACTACATCAGTTTATATTTTAACTAGTTTCTGGAAACTGTCGTGCATGCACAATCTCTTAAATTACGTATCGATAAAATATCGAACATATTACTGTTGGTTTGCGTGTGAACAAGGTGTTATTTTAAAATCCCAAATTTTTCACTTAAAAAAACAGGCGCTATTTCATAAACAGATGTTTTTAAAGTGAAACAAATCTTTCCTATAGCAATTTAAAACACGGTAAAGCTCGAGTTAGTACATTTTTGCTTGCAAATACATTTACAGAAATTATATCGAAAAAATGGGAACTAGGTAAATTGAATGGCAAACTCAGTAGGTACTTAGGTACTAGAGGACTTGTATGCAGGACAGGAATTTTTTTTTTTTTTATTTTTTATTTAGCTACGTCGTTTTAATGATTCAAGATCTTTTTCTTATTTTATTTGATGACCTTGGTGGCGCAGCGGGTTAAAGCCCGCTTGCGACGCTGAGATTGCGGGTTCGATCCCCGTCGCGGGACAAATGTTTGCGTATTTGTCCGGGTCAGGGCGTTTTTTTATTTATAATATCTTATTTACAAAAAAAATGTGACACAAGCATTAAATTGCTTAGCTTCGAACTAGATGATGCCGTGTGAAATGTCCAAGGCTTATTTTTCCCGGCAATTATTGTTTTTTCATTTGGCATTTTTCAACACAACTAAAAAAGCGCTCGTGGCGAAGCTTGCTAAGACGTTCTTGATAGATCGTCGAAGTTAAGCAACGTTCTGAGCGGTCACAACTTGGATGGGTGACCGCAAGTGGCATTTTCATCTGAGCGTTTCCGTGCTTCGGAGGGCACGTTAAATTTTCGGTCCCGGCTTTTAAAGTCGTTAAGCCCAGACGGAGGCCTTTAGGCGGCCTAAAAACTTCGTCACCAGAGTTGGCCACTTCCTCATACGAACGAACGAACGAACACAACTAGAGAAAAACTTATAAGATATTTTTTTATACCTAAGTTTTTTTCTAGTTGTCTTGTGTACGATAAGCTATTATTTGTCTCAATTTTTAAATACGAATGTTAACAATTTGAGTCAACGATATGGGAATTTAGGTACATCTGCAACGTTTCATAAGTGCTCACAACGTGTGAAGACAATAATTGGTCTACACGTCTATCTACATTGGGTGCCAGGTGTAGACTGCAGTACGGAGTTTAATTTGTGCAAATAATAGACAATCAACGCCTGCTGGTTATGAAAGGGGATGAACGTTTGATAAACTGTTTTTATTACTGTGATCAAGTGAAACGATATTAGTATAAAAACAGCTTTAGAAACTTTTTAATAGTACCTATTCGATAACTTATCATTTTTAGCTTTTTAATAAATTTTATTTTTAGTTTTGCCTTACTTGCCGAATATTCCAGTTAAATACATTTATGACTAGTTTAAATACAATTTAAACCTTGACAGTTCGCTAACGTATTAAGCGACAAACTTTGTGTTGTACAAGACGCCATTAGGTAATTAAAGAAGCTGGTAATAATTTTGAATTTAAACGCTACTCTGTAAAAAAATAAGTGCAAAGACTAATATTTTCAGAGTTTAAAGTTCGAACAATTATTTATAATGGTGACTACTTTGCACGTTTATTACTTATACAATGTATAAGGGTACTTTTATTATCTACACGAAGCACCAAAACCAAACAATGTATGAAATTTGTTATATTATTGTCATCCGACAAGAGCTTTAGTAGTTGGTCAGTCCGTAGCATCGACACTACACTTGCTTGCTTTATTTCACTGGTTCTGAGTTGTTTTTATTTTACCTTGTTTTTTTAATTTCCGAACTATTGAAATATTTGCACGCTCTTTAAAATGTTGTAAAGTAAAATGGAGAATGCCAATAGTTACTGTGATGTAGCTTATTTATGTCAGATAAAATAATATATATATAAATATTATTTAAAAATTAAACTATAACTGATAAATAGTCAGCATCCGTTTGTCGGGTCGACTAGTAGGTAAAAATAATCGTGACATCATTAAATCATACCTACAAAGCAATTGAGTAAAAGAGAGCAATTGATTGGTATAAAAAACAATTTATGCACCACGTTTTTCGAATTGCGCGTTTTGTATAACACTTTACCTGCTAGTTCGTAGATCACTATCACTATCACTACATAGTATAAAACTAAGTCGCTTTCTCTGTCTCTATATCCCTATGTAAGCTTAAATCTTTAAAACTACGCAATGGATTTTGATGCGGTTTTTTTAATAGATATAGTGATTGAAGAAGAAGGTTTATATGTATAATAAGGCTACTTTTAACTACCGCGGGTAACACCGCGGGGCGCAGCTATTCGTTTTATAAAATGTAATAGTATGCACAGCTAGCCGACTTTCTTTTGTTCGCTGCGCGTTTGTATCGCGTTCGTATCGATACAAACATATAGTTCGTTTCATTTGCGTTTGTATTGAAACAAACGTTTGTCTTTATTGTATTGGAAATAAATGTAAAGGAGGTATAATGATTACCCGCCTGCCATTATACGGCAATATACGGTATAAAATAGCAACGCATAATGCAGCGTGTTTTATTTGCGATTGTATCGATACAAAAACTCGCAGAGCCTGATCGTTTGAAAAACGTCATGTGCTCAAGTGAGGCTGCCTGCAGTATAAATAAAGAGTCACAAAAACCAACGACTTCTTCCTGTAGAAAATAGTAATGCCTGTATAGATTTGTCTGTAGAGATTTGTTTCAGTAAAAAAAAATTATCATCATATTCTATACCAAAACAAAGATTTTTATGAAAATAATATATCAAATAGAAAGATACTACTTATTGGCATTGTACCTAGTAGTATCTTTCAATTTCAAATATTATAATAACAAATTGCTAATAAAATCCTATTAGGATGAACAAATTGTATCTGAAATGTTCAATAAAAATCTGTGTAATATTATTTCGGTAACCCATACCGTATATCAGGATAA
This sequence comes from Xanthorhoe designata, assembly GCA_963582015.1. Taxonomy (NCBI): domain Eukaryota; kingdom Metazoa; phylum Arthropoda; class Insecta; order Lepidoptera; family Geometridae; genus Xanthorhoe; species Xanthorhoe designata. The sequence goes on from OY757039.1 coordinate 9,399,721, forward strand.
TCGTTTCTATAGCTAGATAACAGCAAGACAGTTATTATAATGTCAGTTGTTTAGTTTCACTACAGCATCAGTAAGATTGCCACGTACACAACATTAATATTGCAAAACGGTTTTAGGTAAAGTTAGGATATACCGCTCCTAACTTGTCTGTATTACAAATCATGGTTAGCTTGCTGCATCTGGGGATTGAGCATTGCTCTCTACATTAAAGTTTTTACCTTCTAAATAATAAATAAGGATCTACGTAAGCAGAACTTATATGCTAGTTTTTGAAATAACCTTTTTGTACGATAAACATTATAAGTACAATAGGTTAACAACGAAAAAATATATCATGAGTAAACCAGATGGTATTCTAAAAGGCCTATGCCCAAACATAAATTTGCACATGCTTTTGACTACCATCTGACTATCAATAGGTATCTGTCTGTAAGCAGTAGCTGCGATCTGCAGCTTAACACTGGCAGGAAAGACGCATTATACAATATGCATAGATAGATTTTTTTTTTAATATTGTATTTTGTCCTTTATTCTTTCTTTATTCTTTATTGTACACAAAACACATAATATAAAATAATACACAGAGAAAGGACATGTACAAAGGCGAGCTTAACCCTAAAAAGAGTTTTCTTCCAGCAAACCTTTGAGGCAAGAGAGAGACGATAAAAAGCGCAGGGTAGTGTACAAGAAAAAACATAACGTAAAAATAAAATAAAAGATATATAAATATATAAGTACCTAAAGTACTTCATAAAAAGTAAAAATTAATGCATAAAATAATATGAATATTTATACAATTTAACTTACTCTAAATTAAATAAATATAAATAATAAAATACATAAACTAAAACAATATATTTAATAAGTATATACAAATAGGGTATACTACTTATATAAAAATAATAATAATAATAATCGACCAATTAACAACCGACTGGGAGACTATAGCACAAGATCGCGACGTCTGGAAAGAGTGGGGGGAGGCCTTTGCCCAGCAGTGGGACACGAACGGCTGATATAAATAAATAAATAAATAAATAAATAATAATAATGCATACAAAATAAAATATACCTACATAAACTACTTAATAATTATAAGAGAAAGATAGTGCTCTTTAACTTTTCTTTTAAAAATGTGCAGAGATTTAGAATCTCGTATGATGTGGGGTAGGTCATTCCAGAGTTTAACAGCCTGGACAGTAAAGGAATCACTGTAACGACTTGAAGAGTGAGAAGGAGTTTTGAGAAGAAGTGATTTAGCGGTTCTACAAGGTTCTCCGCGTGGAACCAGAAATTCAAAGCGTTCACGGAGGTACAGCGGAGAAAGAGGACTATGAAGCGTATTATAAAGAAGCGTCAAAACGTGAAGGTCACGCCGACGACGAATAGGAAGCCACTTCAGTTGGTATCTGAACTCAGAGACGTGATCAAACTTGCGCAACCCAAAAATGAATCGAATGCACAAGTTTTGAAGACGCTCGAGTTTGTTCAGAAGTTCCTCAGTGGCATCAAGGAAACAGATGTCAGCATAGTCCAGAAGGGGCAGTAGCAAAGTCTGAGCAAGAGTTATTTTGGTCGCATGGGGGAGAAATTTCTGGAGGCGCTTGAGGGATTGAAAAGAAAAATGAATCTTTTTACTAATATCATTGATGTGACTGACCCATGAGAGCTGGCAATCAAAAATGACACCAAGATTTTTGGCTTTACTAGAATAAGGAATCGGCACACCATCGAATAAGACAGAGGGAACAGAACTTTGTCTTACAATACCAAGCATATACGGATTACCAATAATTAAAGCCTGAGACTTTGATGGGTTAACTATAAGACCGAAAGTTTTGGCCCAAGCAACGATATTGTTTAAATCTGAATTAATAGAATTAACCCCCTCTAATAACTCATCTGCCTTAAAGTGGCGATAAATTTGTACGTCGTCCGCGTAAAGATGACAGTTTGAGGCAATGACTTTAGTTATAGAATTTATAAATATAGAAAATAGAAGAGGAGAAAGGACACTGCCTTGTGGTACGCCGGCAGTAATATCACACCAATCTGACAAAGTATCATCCAGGCGAATACACTGCGAGCGTCCAAAGAGGTAAGAATTAAACCAGGAGGTGACGTCGAGAGAAATATTAAGGGAGGAAAGGATGGAAAGAAGGATGTCATAATCAACAGAGTTAAAAGCACTACTGAAGTCTAAAAGTACTAATAAAGTAAGACATTTATTATCCATGGCCCAGCGAATATCATCCGTAACCTTAGTAAGAGCACTTACTGTACTATGACCAGGACGGAATCCGGATTGGAAAGGACTCAGGAGGCTGTGTTTGGTGAGAAAAAGAGACAGTTGCCTATGAACAACATTTTCAAGGACTTTGGAGAGGACAGGTAAAATGGATATAGGGCGAAAGTGAGAGACAGATGAGGGGTTGGGGATTTTAGGAAGGGGCAATACGTAGGCTTGTTTCCAAGCAGAAGGGAAGGAACTAGTAGAGAGAGAGTGATTAAGGATGTGGGAGAGGGCAGGAGCAAGCTCAGAAGACAAATGTTGCAGCATTTGCACATTTATACCATCCGTGCCTACAGCTTTTGTTGAAATAGTTTTAAGACACAACAACACTTCTCTCTCGGTAACCTCACTAAAGACAAAAGAAGGGCAGTCAGGCATGGGTAAACGGGAAATTGTGTCCAGAGTGGACAGTTTACAAGAGTTATTAAAACAAAAGGGAGAACTAGAAAAATGGGTATTAATATGATTTAAGTCAAAGGAAATATTAGGAGAATCAGAAGAAGCTTTGCCCAAACCAAGAGATTTTAAAAATTTCCACATTTGAGTGGTATTACAATTTAGAATTGAGTTATAAATATGGCGCCTCTTAGCATCTCTACACATTTTTGTGCACCGATTACGAAGTTTTTTGTAGGAGGCCAGGTTCTCGTCTGTGGGAAACCTCTTATAAGTCCTTTTCATTTTATCACGCTTAGACATAGCCTTTCTCAAAGACTGCGATAACCACGGAGCTGGGGGATGTTTTACTTTAACACGTTTAAGGGGAGCGTGAAAGTCATAAAGGGAAATCAGAATAAAATTAAAAGCAGCTACCTTGTCATCAATACTAACTGCATCTATAACAGGAGACCAATCTATATTACTAAAGTCTTCCCTCAAGCGTTCCAGATCAATGTCCTTAAAACTACGAAGAAGAAGAGATTTAGGCTGGCGCCTCGGACACCTAACTTTATAGGAGATAAAAAGGAGGTCATGATAAGAGAAGGGGGCAGTAAGTTGTCCATGTGTGGCTACGCGGTCAGGATCAGAAACAAGAATCAAGTCGAGGAGAGAAGGAATACAGTGAGGAGCAAAGTGAGTAGCGGAGAGAGGAAGTATATGCAAATTTAGAGAAGATGCAAGAGAAACGAGTTTTTCAGAGCGCGTATCTTCCTTTAGTAAACAAGTATTAAAATCGCCTAGAATAAGAACATGATCAAAAAGAGGAATAAAATTCTCTAGTTTAGACTCGAGAGAAGAGAAATAATCAATAGTGAGAGACGGGGAATAGTAAACGCCAAGAAGAATTTTGGAGTGGTTAACTAAAATTTCAACAAAAATATGTTCCGTAAAGTTTTTATATTCACTAGGGGATATATCAATAATTTTATATGTAATATCCACACGAAGATAAATTGCAACTCCACCACATCCCTTGCCGATCCTATCATTTCTGATAAGTCTGAAACCAGGAAGAGAGTATTGAGAAGAGGGTAACCCAGGCTTAAGAAACGATTCAGAGATAAGGATGGCATCAATGAACTTGCAGTCGAAAGAAGAAAGAATGTCAGAGTAATGACCAGGGATACTTTGAGCATTGATATGAATAATATTCAGATTTTTATGGTAGCCAAAGAACTTAACTTCAAGTTGATCCTTCAACAAGGACGAGTCATCATCAAAAGCACTATTATAATTTGTGTCAGAAGAACATGAAGAAGAGCATGAAAAGAAACTGTCATCTAAAACATGACAATCCATATATATTAGAAAAAATAAATAATAACAATAAATAAAATAATAAAATATTTTTCTACACGAATAATGACTAAACTACTTGAATAATATAAATATACCTATATAATAAAGATAAAAACCGGAAGATCTAAATCGCCGACCTCCGAGACACTCGCCAGAATGCCAGAAAAAAAAAATTATTATAATACTTCAAATAAAAAAACATAGTTGAAACAGTAAGACTTGAAAAACTAAAATTAAATACTCAAAACACGCTCTTTCTGTTGTAATCTGAGGTAAACAAACAATTACATAAGAAATGGCAACAAAGACTACATAATAGTAACAAATAGTCTGAACCTAGGTACTTCACAAAACAAAAAATCTATAATAATATGAAAAAATAAAGAAATGAAAAAAAAAAGTTACTTTTTACGAGTTACTGAACGCACCTTGTCACCGAAAAACTAGCACGACAACTGTCAATGTCAAACTGATTGAAGTAGTCTACTTGAAAAATTGACAACTAAAAAACAGTCAGTATGCAAAATGTACCTTCAGCTATTATTAGAAAACTATATTTTATGCGAACAAATTGCAAAGTGGGTCATGAAACACTGTAAATTGTAAACACTATTTCACGGCGCGCCTAGGCCTGGGTTCAGCCTTGCCGGCTCGTGTGGACGGCCCAGCGTGTTGTCCGACGGAGGGAAGAGCTTTCGTTTTGTCCTGAGACACACCCGAAGTCTTCTTGTCTGGATCGCTTTGCACCGCTGGGAACTCACTTAGAAGCGGCTTAAGCTCACGCATTGTCTCAATCCTGCGGCGTTTATTGTCGGGCAACAGAATCACAATACGGCCCTCAGAAGACCAACAACGCCTCATACCAAAATGTTTCCGAGCAGTAGTGAAAACGTCGTGCCTTGTTTTCGTAAGGAATTCAGAGACAGTTATTCCGGAGTTCTTAAGTGCAGTTTTAGCATTCCAGACCATGTTCCGAAGAGTATAGTTGACAAACCTCACCATGACCGGTCTTGGCTTGCTGGAATTAGTACCAAGACGATGACAAGCAGCCAGTTGCTCAGATGAGGTGTCAGCCATCTTAAATTGGTTGGTTAACAATTGGACCATTGTATCGCCAATCAACTCTTCTGGAGACTCAGCAATGCCGTGGAAGAGCAGAACCTTTCTGCGTGAGGCAGTCTCTTGGCGATCTAGTCCCTGTATGAGAAGCTCCAGCTGTGATCTCATCATTGCCATCGACTTCCACACCAAAGACTTGAAGTCAAGGAATTCCCTCGACAGTGACTCCAAATCCCTATGCGGGGCTTCCTCCTTACCAGACAGTTTCTTCAGATCACCTTCCATTTGTGACATCCTGGACTCAAAGGTACCAGCCATCTCCTCCATGTTAGATGTCAGTTTGGCGAAGATGTCCATTATTTGAGCTTATTGAAATACTTGGTGAGTGGAAAGGAAAATTAATTTAACTAGCGAGTGAGGGAGGATTAAGGCTAATATTTAGTGCAATAACAACATAAAAAATATAGTTGAATTAAATTATAAACAAAGAATAAATCAGGAGCAAATTACAATTCTTGTTGACACTTTGCCTACCCTCAAAAAAAAAAAAAAAAAAAACAAAAAAAAAACAATCTAAAAAAGTAAACAATCTAAAAAAAACAATCTAAAAAAAAAACAATCTAAAACAATCTAAAAAAGATAAAGCAAAAATAGCAAAGCTTCACTCCTATCGTAATTAATAGGTTATGCCTTAGTGATTAGAAATAGAATAGAAATAGAAATAGAAAAATATTTATTTACATTCACTCACACACATTACAGTAGGTACAGGTACAATTATTTGTAGGAAATACGAGTGAAGCAAATTGGTCATCACTCAGCATTTGCTGTAGAAGCTGAGGTAGCAACTACAGCGCTGGTTTTCAGTGATGCCGCAGTAGGTATGTAGCGCGTCACAGACACAGACCACAAACCAAAGAAAAAATAAAAATAAAGTTATAACAAAACAAATACAAGTGACTCTAGTGCAAACTAAGTAAGTAGGTATACATCTTTTTTAAACTTGAGATTACTTACAATTAAATAATTATTTATTTTTTAAATAAAATACAATACAACATGGACCGACCTTATTAGATGTTACGTTGGAGATTTAATAGATATGTTTTTAACATTGATTTAAAAGAGTATAATGTGGCAGAATTTTTAAGTGGAGGAGGAAGATTGTTCCAGCATTTCGTGGCTGCGTAACGAAAGCTGCCACGAAATGCGGTCGATCTATGTTGCGGACAGATTAATAGAAGTGATCGCGCATGGCGATTTGAAAATTTTAGTTTCTCATATAAATATATTGGGGTTCGATTTTTTATAACACCAAAGAGTAATGAAGCAAAATGAAAAGTACGACGTGATGACATATTCAAGAGGCCGTAGCTATTAATATAAGGAGAAATATGGGATCGACGCGGGATGGGGAAGCAGAATCGGACGCACGCATTTTGAACACGCTGAATAAGTTTCTTGGAGCGGCTCAACAGGCACTCTCCGAACACATTATCAGCGTAGTTCAGTTTAGACAAGATGAGAGAGTCACAAAGCGCTATGCGTATGTCCGTCTTCAGATAATCGCGCACCCGGTATAGAACTGATAATCGATAAAAACAATTTCTAACTGTTTGGAGGAGATGTTCTTCAAAGTGCATAGATCCGTCCATCAGTAAGCCAAGATTGCGGACTTCAGTTACTCGATCTATGGGGACACCCTTTACATATATTTTTGGGGTCTGCGATACAATTTGGTTAATTTGCGCCTTGGATCCAAGAATCAGAAATTTCGTTTTATTGGGATTCAAATTTAAACCGTTTGAATCACACCAATCAACCAACCTGTCTATGTCTATGTTTAAATCTGCAAGAGCTCTATCAGAATTGTTAGGTTTAAACGAGGTATAAAGTTGTAAGTCATCAGCATACAGGTGATATTTACAATTTTTTATGCTACGAATAATATCTGCAGAATATAGAATAAATAAAATGGGCCCTAAAATCGAACCTTGCGGAACCCCACGTGAAACAACGCCTTTAACGGAATGAGAGACAGATTAAGAGATAATGATCATTATAAAGCGTAGATTCAATAGTAGAGGTAAAATTCTGTTACATTATGCAATCACAAACACGTTTCAAATCATCGTACGAGTATTTATATAGAATGCGAGCGCACAAAACCATTAACTACTTAAATCTACAATTGCAAAGTTAAAATCCGATTTTATTTTGCCGAGTTTGAGCTCAAAATAATTGGTTTAAACACTAATGATTCATGTTTGATTCCAAAGCTTTATGGGATCAAATATAATGGTTTTGTCATTCATTTTAATTGCAAAATCTTTTGAAACGGATCCCGTACGAGGTTCTTGCCACTGGCCTATCAAAAGGCTTTCAATCGTTTCCCAGTTTTAATTGAAAACTCTTATTGGACCGAAGCAAACCCTCTGAGCCATTAAAACGGATGACAGTGATTGAATTCATTTGGGATTATAATTTAACGATTGATTGGGACTTTGTTGTGTTAATCTTTGGAACAACTGAAACAAGCATGGAACAAAGGCTTCTTGGTTGAGGATAACAATTGATGTTTCTTTTACAAAGGGATAATGTAATGTAAGTGGTCTATTACTTCTTATCCGCATACGGGTTTATTATAATTCGCTGGTAAATTAGAAAATAAATATATTTATCATAATAATTATTCATAATATCAATACAAAGAAAGTTTATTGTAACCTTATTTTCAACAAATTTGTGAGTCGTGAGTAACTACTCATAAATAAACGATATAAATAAACGATTTGATTTGAACTTGGTATCAACTGATACCAAGTTCAAATCAAATCGTTTATTTATATTTCTTACATATATAAGGTACCTACTTACATTAAAAACATAATAATATAGAATGCCGAATTGAAAAATAAATACAATTAAAAATAATTTTAAACAGATGGAGGCTACCGTAAAAACCTGTTGAAACAAACAAGCAGAAAATAATAACCTTTGTTATCCTTAATATGTTTAGTTCGTACAATGTTGGTGGATGTTGCTTAACTTTAAGTATATTCATTGAAAACTAAACCAACAAAATTCGAATATCAAAACTTGGAAGTACCTACTACACCTATAGAAATCCTGGTGTGTATAGACAAACCGGGCAATTTTATAATACAAAACGTGCCAATTGGCAACAAGGCATGTTTGTTGAAGAGTTTATCGAAACGCAATCAAACGCTTATTCAGCTTCGTTTGGGAATTAGGGTATGCTGGCAGGTGAATCCTCGAGAGTTTCGCAAACAAATATCACGGTCCTTAAGTAAACAGCGCTGTGATTGCACGGACCCATTGACTAGTCACTGAGCATGGCTTTGTCTGGCATTGTAGGGTATAAAGTTAAGCGTTGTCATATGATATTGTCTCTACACGTACAGTATGTTACAGTATCTTATGAAATGTTAGCGATTATTAAAACAATTAGATTACTTTTGATCGCCTGAATTGTGAAATGAATTTAGTTTTTATATTAAATAAAGATACACTACAGTGTGAAATATCAATATAAAATACTCAAATATTTTTAAAAGTTCTCAGACCTACAATGTTCAGTTAATAGATGTGAAAATGCAATTTACAGTATTGCAACTATTAGTTGGATAACTGGGTGGTAGTAACAGTTTCATATCGTCTATGACTTTGTATCGATTGTGTAATGAAACAATATTCCAACGTGAGGAAACGTTCAATGCATTGTATCACGGCTATACCAATGCTTCAAGTTTGGCATTTATGTCGCACAGAAAATGTACTATAGTTTACTTCGTTGTACAGATAAAACAAAGCTACCATAAAAACCTAATAGAAACAAGGCTATACAGAATGATAACAAAGGTATGCTTGCGGTATTTACAGAGAATCATTTCACTTATTCAGTAAAATGATTCTCTGTCAAAATGATTTTTATCTTGATGTAATAAAACGTTTTCCTCAAAATACGAGAGAAATGGTAACATTAATCGAGCCATCAAGACCTTTTCAAGGAAAACCCAAGCTTCCACAAAAACATGTCTGAAAAAATTACTAAATCGCGTACATATTCAGCTTTCACTTGCCGTTCCTCTCACGGACGAGTATTACAGACTTGGATTGGAGCTGGTAAATTCTCCTGGTAGCAAAGCAAAAAACGGAAAAGAAATACAAAAGGCGCAAACCGACAAGATTACTTCAGACCTCACGGCGATGAAATATACACTATGCGGTGAAGGAAATAAGGCTCATATAAAATCGTGTAATATATTGGTAGACATGTTCGTGAGCTTCATTTGGGCAAAGGGAGGTCAAACACTTAAACTCCGGAGATACAAGATTGCCGACGAGTTGGGCCAAACGAAGCAAGCCTTATGAATCGCTTTCGTGCATGCAAGGGGGATTTTTGAGAGCCCTGTAGATAGAAGTATGTTTCAGACTAGGTCCCTATATCTCGTTGAAACCTCATTTCGTGTATGGAGATGTTTTGAAGCATAAAGCTCCAGGCATTTTAATGAAACCGTGAGCAGCGCAGTTGTTAAGTTTACAATATAAAAGCTAGAATAGTAATTCGTCAACAAAACGGGCACTTGAGCATTCAGGAATGCAAACAAAACGTACACTACGTACACTCTAAACGATGTTTATGTATCCGTAGGTACATTAACATGAGTAAAAGAGACCGATGAATGGTTGATCTACACACTTGTATAAAGTTGCAGGTAGTACACTATGATAGAAGAACGTTTGAGCAAAAAGAAAAGAGATGGAAAAATGTGTGAAAAAATAAGCCTTTTTTCCCTTCGAAAGGCGTGAACGCGACGCATCACCTATTTCTAAAGAAGCGTAAATAAACGCACGTACAGGAGTGCGTCTGAACTCTGAATCGACACATACGACTGTCCCCTCAATGTCAACACAAGACGTCTATTCAGGATCAGAAGGATAACATCGCTAATTTTTTCCTCAGAAACGGTTCAGTTACATCAAAGAGATGCTATTGATCTGTATTTTGTGCCATATTTAGGTACTTACCGAGTAAGCATGTGTATGTGTGTTTGAAAAAGAAAATTTTGTGTAGCCATGAATCTTAATAATCTAATCTATATATATCTATATATCATATCTATATCTAAATATCTATATATATTTAATCTAAATAAGTACCCAATTCCGGCGTTTTGAACACGTTTAAAATATTGTGTGTAACGTGAGGGGAGCCTTTCAATCCTCAAATCCAATTACGTACAAATCTGGTCCGAAATTTTGTCAGTCACTTGCTTTAGGGCGTGGTTCCCCATCCCTACGATTAATAATGTTTTCGAAAACGTAGACTAACAATCAATTTTTTTGTCTACCTATTAGCCTTTCATTAGCACACTGTTAGCACCTTTCATTAGCACACTGTTATGCAAAGAAAACCGTAGGCAATCCAAGTCTTGCGTTGTGTCGATTATGTATTAGACATCTAGCTATTTCCTAAATAAGAGATAAATCTAGTCGGTTAATAAATGAATTATAAAACAGAATGGGATATAAAGGATTCTTGCTTTCACAAAATCGTAGCCATTTCTCTTATCCCGTAACTTTCGCCTTCGCTCATGGAACAAAACTTCGGTTCAATGAACTTATGGTTTCTCCAAATGTTTTGAGAGAACTTTATATACCTACATGTGAGCGTGTGAGTATAATGTTATCATGTTACAATCAAAAATTGCCAGCAGCGGTTCTAAATAAGAAGGTACTGGCTGTTAAAACTTTTTAATGTTTTTACTTTTTTGGCGTTTTTTTCTAATTCATTTTTAAACGCAGTTAGAAATATTATGCGCATACGGAAAGAATAATACATATACTTTTAGTCCTCGTACTTACATTGATATGTAAGTTACTTGAATGATTAAAAAAAATAACTGAATAAATAAAGAGAATGTCTTCTTTCTTCTCAATTCTCCTGGAAGTCGTTTAGTTTTCGAAAGAGGGTTTTCAGTAAGATTAAAAGGTACATAACACGACTGTATGTCGAAGGCGCGACAGACAAGCTCTTAGATGTAGGTATAAGCACCTAAGATTTGTAGATGTTTAAGGCGATTAATAAATAAATATTCTTGGACATTTCACACAGCGTAATCTATTCCCAAATTAAGCAACTTAATGCTAGTGCTATGGTAACCACAGAAGACTGATATTACATATATTTTTTGTAAATACATACATTTATGCATAGAAAACACCGAGACTCGGGAAAAATAAGGGCCAGAAGTATGTCACATCAGAACTTAGAAAATCCCTTGAGATACAGTTATACACTAGTCCAAGGGACAAAAAAAGTCCACACTGTGCAACTTGGTACCCAATGGAAGGTCCTAGCGTACTTTTTAACCTAGTTCTAGTTTAGTTAAGTAAGTAATCGTCTGGAAGAAATCACTATCTGCGATAAGACCGCCAATTTGTAATCAACTGCATTTAAACTTTCTATAATATAAATGTTTTACTACTATCACTTATGTTGTATTGCAATAAAGCTTTTTTTCATTTCATTTCAATTTCTGAGTCATGATCACCAGAAACAAGAACAGAGGCAAAACAAAGAGAGATTACAAAAGTAAATCAAACCTTTCTATTAGTAAGTTCTAGAAGCGAGCTAAGTTGTAAATCTCGCCGGCGAACGAGCATTAATCGTCCACAGAGAACAACTAGTTCCTCTAATTATTTCCTCGCCTTCGACCCTCCGCTTTTGTCTCCCAGTCATAGAATAGAGAATAGGTTTATGAGAAATATTTTCCACTGCAATATCTACGAATATGCACATATTATAGGTAATTAGTACGAGTCCTTTATTCACATTTCTGGAGTTCATTGAGAATTATGCTCCAAAGATCGAAAAATGACAAAACCTTTCTAGAGTGCAGAAGATTTTATAGGACTGAATTAAAAATGCTGTAGGTACATAGGAACACAAAAGCATTATCGTATTTTTGTTTTTGTAAACTCTATGCACGCATCCAAACATTCTGATATGAATCGTGATCAGTATGATTCATGCCTAAGCATCGTCACCCATCTACAGATACCGATTATTTGATCAAAATGTTATTCTATTCAGATAGTCAGAAAATAGTCTTTATAAATCCAGTGTATTTAAAGAATTTTAACGTATAAAATCAACTCTGAGTGATACAAGTCCGAGTAACGATACCATTAATCCTGAACTCCAATTGGACCTTTTGACTGGCGCAAAACAGAGCAAGATGTTTGTGCCAAACTGTTGTGCACGTTTCAAGTGCAATGTTTGACTTTAAAAACCATAGCGTTTATAGGTTTTTTCCAATGAAAGCCTCACCATCAAATTAAGAAGGATTACTAATTTTTCGTAATTTGTATCGCTACTATAGCATAGTTTCTCCATTCTCTTATTATCCTTATCTCACTATGTGGGGTCGGCACAACATGTCTTCTTCTTCTGTTTCCCTATCAGAACTTACTCAGCACTTACTCCTTTCATACTTATGTCATCCCCCACATAATATCTATTATAGCATATTACGTATCAGAAAAAAGCCATAAAATTTTACCTTTTATTTTTTCACATTTACAAAATTTGTATTTTCTATGCTACTTTTAAGAAATCAACAAATGATAACGGCAGCAACGATTGTAACCCTTTATCTTGTTTTAGTATTTTTTTATCTGAATGACACGATTGGCGGCGCTGCCCGGTAGATACAGTATAAAATTACACATTATGGATTTCGATTTAAATTCACCGCGGAAATATAATAATACCACACACAATGTTGTTGTACTTATTGTTTAATCTTTGATTCGTCAAATCCATGTCATAATTATGTTAATATTGGACATTAAACCAGAACAAAAAGAATATAATAAGGTTGTATTTTGAGTTGATATTTTCTACAAGAAATAATACAATTGAGTAACAAAATGCTTTATATTAAATAAGAGAATAATTATGTGTCCAGACCAACAACGTTAAATCTAAATCTCGATGTCAAAGCGAATCTATAAACTTTCATTATTGAGTAAAATAACTTCCGACCACAGATACGAGTAGTACTTGTAACAAGGAAGAGAGTCTGCCCGTGACCACGGCTGGTGCAATCCAGTCGAAACGTCGGGATAAAATTAAAATTAAATAAAGGTAAATAGCGATAAATACCCGTAAATATATGTTTAATCATGTGTTCTGATCGCGAAAGTTTAAAAAAGACTAAGGAAGAGAGTTTTTTGATGTAAACGTTGCTGTAGTAAGGCGACCGTCTGCAGACCGTCACTAAGAGTGAGATATTTTATGAGGTATTTATGGTACAAATAAATTCTTAATAACACTTTTCAGGAAAAACATTTTTTTCAGCCCACAAAAAAACATTTTAAAAATAAATAATAGTAATTTCTGCTGACCCCCACGGAAATGAGGCATGCATATAATATGTAATTAAAACAAATTGCTGAAAACACTCGAAGGATCGCTTTTATCTCTGACCTTCTCCGGAAAAATGATAGCACTACCTAACCCCCAATTCCTATATTCAATCCGACAAACGATCGCAGATCTATTGCCAAAGCAACGCTGTTATCTGTCAATTAGTGCTATACAATCTGTGTTGTTAACAATGTTGCTATGGGGATGATCTGCGATTGTTAGTCGGATTGAATATAGGAACCGGGCGTAAGTGCACACTGCACATATACCTATAATATGTTGAAAAATGAATTTACTATCCAATTCCATCCTGGTAAAGGCCGTTTGCAAGTTTTCTAAGTATGGCTTTGAAATAACTTTCTACAAAGCCTTATTTAATGGTTCTATATCATTATTAAAGGCTTTGAAAAACTTGTCTGCGTGCTCGATGAATCAATAAAAGCATCGCGGAAGGAAGCAGAGTGTGAGAATGGTTCCGAAGTTTCCTGCTTTTAAACTTTTTCAATTGAAAGTAAATTGAGCGTGCTACGCAGAGCAAACATGTTTAGCGTGAATATTACGACAAAGAATGTTTTACTTTGCTACGTACTAGCTTCTAAGCGTACTTTCTATTACAATCTTACAAAAACATTGTATAATATTTTTCGATCAAGTGTTTAGAGATCCGTTTTATTTATTCTAAGCACGCAATCACTCATTCATTCAAATCCGTCCAGCTGTTTGAGCGTGAAAGAGTAACAAACACAATTACTATCACTTATACTATCACACACACAAACTTTCACCTTTATAATATTAGTGTGATAGTGTGATGTGATTTATTAATGCCACTAAGAGACACATCTACTATGAACGTGTAAAACTCCACTTGACCAACCAGTGTTTCATACTATGTGCAATATTTTATTCATCGTTGTTTCTGACAAAAGTCACAGCAATATACTTACTGGGATTAGATTTTCTGAAGCATTCTAACAACTTCGCTTCATTACCTTCAGGACGTAAATGTACTTGTCGACCATGTCGTAGTCGAAAAGAAGATTTAGAGCCGGAACTGAAACCTTCCCTTCTTGTACCTATATCTCATGTGGGTACGTACTTACCTACATTAAGGGTGATATAAATTACAGGCATTATAAAAAACTATTACTGACAGCTGCTTTACGAAACATCCAATTGAATTTCGCATTTCACTTTACGAAACTGCAGATAGAGACGCTAGGATTGGTAGGTACTCTATATATTCCACATTTCCTATACGTTTTATTAAGTTTGTAGCTGTCAAAAAGAGCTTTATAGGTAGTTGCTACTGCGAGTTACGTGCCTCTAAATCTGCTATGTCTGAATGAAACGCGACAGATGTAGGACGAAATAAATATAGACAAGTAGGAGATACACTCACACCCTTAAGTATACCGTACTACTATTGGTAAACACTATCTAATCGAATCATATTGAATTTAAATTAGATGATAACTTTTAAAAAAAAAATCATGACATATTTACATAATCTCTCATACTTTTTGAGAAACCTGGGGTCATACCACCAACTTTAAAAGTTCACTACTCACAGACAAAATTACCTAATCGATTCGAAGTCTAGTTAGGCCACAGATAAACTTATTTAATCGATTCGAGATCAAGTTAGGCCACAGACAACCTTATCTAATCGATTAGTAATTTCTTAAGGTTTCCGTTTTTCCTTTTGAGGTTCATAACCCTAAAACGGTGTAACATATGGCAGTACTTTTTCAAAGGTTCTCGTAAGACGCAGCATTTTGTGCTTGTAAGTGTGCTATAAAAGTAACTTATGCGAATAAATATTGTTGATGAGGACGTATACTTGGGCATTTTCTATCTTGTCCCACAAATCAGAGTTGAATAGAAACCCTTTAGATGGCTATTAAGTGGGGTATGTGATGCGCAGCAAAACTTAAGATAGGGTAAGGTATACGAACCGTGACTTCAAGGACCCATGTGAGAAATTGTAATTCTAGTTTTTTGAGATTTACCACTTAAACTATTTCCCTAGCTCTTATTAATTTTCGATGTAGGAAAACGTTGTCAGATAATCAGTTATAATCTAATGTGATGGTCTTGCCAACCTGTCAGGTATAGATAAACGTAGTATTTTTATTCTCTTTGGGTATAGATAGCCAAAATCGGATAAATGTAGTCAAGAGTAAATTTCTTAGAAACTGACTGAGAATGACTACCGCGTCTTGGGTTTTTATTGCATCCAGCGTTTATAATACTCTTACTTTTTCAAGTTTGTAAGTAAGTAAGCTTGTAGGAGCATTAGTATTCATGGCTTAAAGTACATTTGGTCATATGAGCTTAATCAACCCCATGTATTTATAAATATGAATTGTGATCGTAAAAGTTTAATCGACCCCTTCCGTAAAACACAAACTCAAAACTGCTTTATTCATTCATTACCTCACACTGTTTTTGGGAATAAAGAGTTGTGATTTCAATTTCACACTATGTATGTAGTTCACTGAATACATTTTTCTGTGGACCATACCTTTGTAATCCGTGCTCTAGCGTAGATGAGTTATTGCTCTCGATCACAAAAGCTGGAACACTATTGATACTTTCTCGGCTGTGCCTAGGCACGTAGATCCAATCCATAACAGAAAAGTATTCGCAATTTATAAAAGTAACTTTGTAGATTTATTTACTTGCCATCTGTGGTTTGTTTTTCTGACATCTTCTTAAAAATTAATAACGTTATTGATAGTAGGTATTATAAAGATGATGAAGCTACAAGAAAAGTATTATATTATTGGAAGTATATAAAATGTGAAGTGAATTGCCCAATGAAAGTATTTAAGCGTTTGAATTTTAAGGCTGTATTAAGTGCTTGACTGGTGGTGAGCGCTAAAGTCTGTCGAACGTAGCTGTACCTATCATTATAATATGTGTAATGACTACAGAGCAGCCATGATTAAATTGCTACGCGTACAACTACAATTGCTACGCGGTAAGATCACCGCTTACGGTACGCGTGAGCACTATACAGCCTAGTGGTTTTTTAAAACAAAAACTCAAACCAAACAAATTAAAACTAAGAGTATCTCCACCATTCTAAAAACCAAATTAATAAATCAAACAATGTAAAACAGCTGAACTGGAAATACCACTTCAAACACCACAACAAATTGCCTTCAATTCATTACAAATGCCCTGTGAACCTATTTCGTCACGGCTACCTGCACGTTAAACGTTGTTGGGTATACAACGTTTGATAGTCCCAATGTTGACCGATCGCGGGCGACAGTCAGCGATTACCGCGGTGTATTGACGGATTATCCGCTCGACAGAGTCGGGACTACACATTTATTAAGTGTTACCTATAGGACAGTTCGGTTTTGCGTCTCTGTAAAAATAGCTTAGTGTTAGCTAAGCCTTTTTCCAGACTTATGTTTACTCTTCTTAAACATGTTTGTCTTAGCGAAGACGGTAAATTCAGATATGAACTTCAATATGAGAAGTCCGTAGAACTAATTCCGGTAGTTAAGAGTCCGTAAAACGAAAAGAAGTCGTATTATTATGTCCTCTAAAATATTAGTCCTCTAATAGGTACAAATAAATTTGATAAAGTAATTAGATTGTAAGTATTTCACGTTGAAAGCCCATTAAGCCTCTGTAAACTAACTTCTAAGTAAGATCCTCTAGGTAAATGTTTTCCTTTATTATTTAGAACTCATCTTTATACACGACCTTAAGATCGAATCTTACTTAAATAATATTTGGACCTACCTACAGGCTTTAATACAAAACATGAGTGTTTTTTATCGTCTGAAGGTCGGCATTTTTGTTTCGAACTCGGCAAACGAACCAAATCATTCGATTGTGTTGATTTTATCGGAAACAGTGAATTTGTAAAAAGGTCAGTCCTTGAGTCTCAATAAAATGGGAACGTGGTTATTTTGCTTCAGATACAATTACAAGTTAAATTATAACCAATATTATGGCAGCCAAAAATGTTTTGAAGTAATGTATATTTTGCTGACCTTATCAACGTCGTTAAAAGATTTTGGAGTGTTTTAGTACCTAATAGTAAAATGTTTTTAAAGTATTCAGAGCGGCTAAAAGGGTTAGAATTTTCAGTCAGAATTGAATGCGTATACAAATCAAAGAGTAGGTTTAGTAAATGTACTTATAAGAAACCTTTTAATTTTGTGTGTAAATCAGTCAGCTGTTAGACTTCTAGTAGTCATTATAAAACATATGCAAACGGGTATTTATCACGAATTTTACCTTTAATATTCGCCCGACATTTCTACATCATATACGTCATACCACCGCCGTGCATGCTATGCACGAGCGCGCGGCGCATTTTATCTGCGTGGGTTCATTTGTTTGACAACGTATCGCAACATGCGTAGCGTTTGCGTGGGTTGTAGTGAACACAATCACGTACATTTTCTTGCAAAGCGAAGATTGGCTGCTGTGCCTAGTCTCTCCGTGCGCAGCGGTGGATATTCGCCTTAATGTTATCCCTAAAACAGTTCGAACTCTCTTGACTTAGACCTTTTCCTTTTAGACTCTTATTGATTCTAATTAAAAAAACCTTTAAAAACTTATATACCTACTTAAGTTAATAAAGTTTTTATTATGTGTTATTTTGAAAATATGTAATAAAATTGTTATTGTCTCAAAAATTTTAACAAATAATAAATTTCCTTTGATTATGATATCGTAATTACTCGGAATATCGAACTGATGTTTTTGGGGCCAGAATAAAAGCACAATATTACAAAGGCTACGTGTTAAATGCGATACTTTCCATAACTACGGGTGCTGCTAACGAGCCAGCCATGAATATTCTCAATTTCTTGCATATTCAACAGGGTATGAATCATAATACTTTTATATTTTAGATATTAAAAGGGGTGAGCCTAAAGTTCTTTGTTACCGAGTTGCTATCAGGGAACCTTTGGCATATTTATGCTATAAATTAACAAGCGGGAAGTTCATCACAGAATATTAAAAATAGCAACAGGCCCCATTGGAGAAATTCCCTTCAAGTCACTCTGCCTGCATCCACACAAAAAATATATTATATCGAGTGGAAAGATATCCTAATACCTAAGAAGTTGAAAAAGTCATGAATGTTAGTTTTTTTGTTACATTGCTGAGATATTTTGATCGCACCACTATAGACCAAAAATTCAGGCCTTTACATCTTTACTAGATGATTTATACAGCGTCAGGAGGCAACCTTTGGACACTGTAGTGCCTGGGACATTTTGGAGATGAAATAGGCTTGCCCAGCACCTAACTAAACCACTCTCAGCATAGCCGGATAATACTTAGTGAATTTGTAACTATAATTTAATGTAATCGTAATCACATATACCTAATGTCAATAGATCTAATTCAAAATCTCATTATTTTAGTGTAAAATAAGAAAAACTAATACGCGATGTCACTTAAAAGTTTTTTAAATATTGAGAACTGGCAAAAAGCCCACTCTTGCATACTACCTCATTAGTCACGTGCTCTTTAGACTGCCCTATTTGGCGTAGCATTGTGCCCATCGTATTCTTAGATTGCCACAAACATATTTTTTAACGACTTTCAACATCGAAAAGTAAGTATAACTTATGTAAGGCCTAAGTTAGCCATCTTTGTAACAATACATTTGAGTTTTTAATATGATAAAGATCCGAATTTGAAAATAGATCTTATAGTAGGTACCTATCCATATTTATGATTTTTAAATTGTCGATCTAGGCTAAGAAAGTTGTTATACTATTTCAGAACTCTTCACGTCTAAATGTTTCGTGAACAGAGTTAGCTGCAAATCCTTTGATTAAGTAACCTAAAAAAATTTTAGTATAGTAAGTAAGATCGTATAAATGTTAGTATAATAAGTGGCCAACTCAGGTGACGGAGTTTTAAGGCCGCCTAAAGGCATAATATGAATTAAATTATATGAGTAAAAATGCTATTAAACTAACCTAGTTGAATTTAGTAAACAATCGAAGTGCAGTCTTTGCAACACAAATATTCTGGTGTAGGTGTGGTTACATAGTTGTAGAACCTATCTAATAATTCACAGCTAACGTCGATCGAAGGATCATTGAATTCTAATTCAGTCGTAGATAGGGAATTGCTATTCCCAAATCGGTAAACAAACCGATATCAGCCTACATTCGCTAAGACATTGGCTCTTCTCCAAATGATAAGAGAAACTGGTGGCACAGCACCCTTAGGCAAACGCACCAAGCATTAACACGGAATATATAATCAACTGACGTGTTGTGTCGTGATGTTTACCTTCACCGTTTAAACTTAGATGCACAAGTACCTACTTGAATATTCCTAATTAAAAAACGACTACTATAAGCTATACAACTACCTGGATTCAAACAAAACGGTCATAAGCTGAAATAATATCTGGGTAAACTATTAAAACGAATTATGTAGGCTTGTACCAAATAGATTTATTTTATCTTATAAACTTTGTACCGACAAAGAGTTTCTACGTAACCGTAGCTAGCACATTTATTTTATTATATAAACTTATACCAACAAAGAGTTTTTACGTAACCGTAGCCCAGCTCTGGGTCTACGATTTCTGTGAATAGGAACAAAACATTAAAAGTTGCGCGCGTTTTTATGGTCTTTGCAGTTAATTATGTTGTTATGTCTGCTATGAATTTTGGAACAGTAAGTGCGCGATTTTGGCGTCCCCTTGGACCTGCCACCCAGAAGGGAAAGAGCCCTAGTATGCCCCTCTAGATCCGGCCCTGACCGTAGCATATACTGTAACGCAACTTTTTGAAAATCGAATCTGATGTTTTATTCCACAGTAACCTTATCAATCCAAATGTTGAAAAACAGGCCACAGAAAAATTTAAGTACACTATATTTTAAGAGGCTACAATCTGAATATGCTCTACTCAGATAACAAAGTCAAAATACTGAAAACATGCGTGGTAAGCGTGTAAACGTACAAAACGTATGCATAATATACAAGTGGGTAGGTATGTGTAAAATGTTTTCTTCGCCATTTCCCTGACTTGATAGCTAGCTTATTCATGAACGCGATAGCTACGTTTAAGTGGCAAGTTAGGGAAAGGAACTTCGCTGCTATTACCCACTAAGTTGTTCATGGAGGCAAGGCAAGGAGTAGCTCATACAAAATTAAAGATTTCTCATAATATACAGGGCAGGTTTGTTTAAAGTGTCACATTGTTGCGAATACTATCAGTCCCTACGTAAGTTGTTTTTTTAATTTAGGTGTTCAACACTTTGTAACCCAGTACTTTAAATATTATGCGAAATAAGATTGATTGTATTCAGTGTAGTTCTTTAGACAATCAAAATTTGGGAGTCTTGAGTAGGTATTGAAGAAAAAAAATAGGTAGGTACTTAGTAAAAAGATATGTTTCTTACTGGTAGTGTGTCATTTGAACTGTCTAGGTATAGGTCATATCCATGATGATTATCTTATGGCTGCTCCTCATAAAAGATATTCCTGTAAAAAATCACAAATACAAATATATTATAACAACTGCGAAAGTTTATAAGAAGGACTAGTGAAAGATGAGCATTCTGATTTTAAAGTATAAAGTATAACTAAACTTGAATTTCCACCTCTGTGCAATTTATACTTCAAAGCTGTTCAAAGTTGTATCTATTAATCATGCAAGTTTTTGCACAGATTGTTTCAAACGTGGCATCTTCCACTCTTTAGGGAGCTTGTTCATTACACAGTCATGATATTTGTAATCCGAATGGAACACAAATATATTTTAGAAAAGATGAGAAAGCATACTACGCATCGTTGCCGTAAGATGCACGTGAGTAAGACTGTGAAAAAAACATTACTCAGACAAAGTCATCCAGTCCGATTTTCACGTGCATGTGTTTCTATAAACTTAAAAAGTCACTGGATACCAAATTCTGAAACAACTTAATATAATTAATACGAAATTGAGTTTTAATAACCATTTATATTTATTTTTATTTTTGTCACCAAATGTTTAGTAGATTACCACGAACTTTAGCTAACCATTAGCTCGCTGATAACATTATATTGCGTTGTCATTGATATCAATAAGTGCTTGTTTTATCTCAATCGGGCATTTAAAAGTGATTAAAATGTTGCAAATAAGCTTTTGAAAATAAATGAACTATACATAAACATTGCAAGTTAAGCCAAGGGTTGTAAAAGATAGCTTTCTTTTAGATAAATCCGACAGGACAGGCCGATGCCAATTTGATTCGGATTAAAATCCGAATCAAATTGGCATTATCAATCGCGATGCACAAGCACTCTTACATAGGTACGCGCGATAATGAGTAATTAATTTTGTTATGGCATAGCATAACTTTGGTATTTTGTACAGAATGTCGTTTAAGTCTTAACAAAGAAACCAGAAGTATGAATGTACTTACAAGGAGCAGAAGTTTATAATTTCAATCTGTCCGTACTTACTCACATACCTGCCACATATTGTTTTATGTAATCTTAATAATATTCAAACATTATTATTCAAACAACCTTTAATTTTCTAGTGAATCATCACCATCAGTTTTATCTATGTTTTATTATTCTTCCTTACCTACTTTTCAGAATAGGAAAATATCGTTATTTTTTTGTGTTACATTACAACTACCATAGACTATATTAACAAGCAGGCATAGAGACTGCTCTATACCTGCTTGTTAATATAGTCTGTAATATAGTTCATTCACTGGAATGAACCAACAAATAAACTCTGGGTTCCAATTTAAATCGTCAATATTGCACGGTCGAATAATTGAAGCGATGTCTGAATCTAACTGGTTTTGATTAGCTTGCCCTGAATAAACTAACGTGTGAGATTTATTCCGGTTTTCCTGTTTGTTTAGGCACTTTAACAGATCTTGAAGGGTGTGAGGACAACAAATTGAAACTGAATTAAAAAGTTCTGCCTCACTTAATTCGGAGCTACAAGCATAATATAGAATATACTTATTCATTGGTAACGTTTTAATCATGTATACTTATTGATCAATGACAACGCATATAAATGGTTATTAAAACTCAATTTTGTAGTAGGTACTTACTTATATCAAGCTATTTCAGTCTGATTGTTTCATTTAAGGGGTTAATTAACTCGATTATAAAAGTTTTAATAAGATTACGCAGAACTTTAAATATACACACTGTCAATAAGTATTAACATATAAAAGTAAGTAACTTAAAAATAATAAATAAACATGAAATGAAATATTTATCTGTCAAATTTATTTTCTTATTAAATCAGACGACTACGAAGGCATATCTCCCAGAGCATCCAAAATATCAGCCCGACTTTTCATAAATATAAAAATTCAATCTAAAGATAAGTGTCCATGTCTGTAAGTACACCACGTCTTTTCTAGTGACAGGCGCAATCTGTTTTCAAATAATTACTTCTGAAAGCCGAGACGAAGGAAATTAATTTCTTTGTTACTTTAACAGCATCGATGCGGTATCAACTTTGTACTTATTTAACTTTAGAAATGTAAGCAACGTTATAATTCATCATTTGAGTCTTTTGTGGATGATAATAATCAGGAAACTTTTTCGGAGCGTGTTTGTGTTATAAAAAGTATTTAATCAAATACTGATTTAATAAACAAAGGGGATTGTGATTAATGTTTTGTTTAGACAGGTAGTTTGAATAAAACCACATTATGGACCAAGTTGTAAGAAGAGCTTTTTTTGTAAAGTGAGTTATTATCATACAGATAATAACTCACTTTACGTACCTACTGCGTTTTATGTAAATAAATGAGTCTTTATGAAAAAACAGATCTGGTCCTATTTTCAAGAGAAGAATATAAGATTTTTATTAAAATTATAATAATTAAATTTTGTAAAAACATTTGAATCACTCTCCGGTGTCTAATTTAGCTGAAATTTGTCACATTTATGAATTACTAGCTGCGCCCGCGGTGTATTTTTAGCCTAGTGTAGCCTATTTTAAAAAATAGGCTTAACTAGGCTAAAAATACACCATAGGTATCCAGGGTATAAGCAATCCTGGTACCTTATTTCATTCAAATCCGTCCAGGTTTGAGCTTGAAAGAGTAACAAACACACTTACATACTTACACACTTACACACAAACAACCTTTTACCTTTCTAATATTAGTGTGATAAGTGACAATGCTATGTCATAGTACTGTGAACTTATGTAATGATCGAGCTGTCTGAGAAAATATCTGTTTGAATCGAAACTTCTAAAGATGGGTACAGACCAACGTTACGAGGTGTAATGTAACATTTGCATCGAGCGTGTTACGCATCGAGTTACTCGAGTTACTCGCTGGTTTACCCGTAACACAACGTACTGACTGCACGAATGCTCGCGGTGTAACACGTTACATTACGCCCCGTAACGCCGGTCAGTACCCACCTTATACTAGTTATGATCCGAGGACAGTATCATTATGTTGTATAGTCTAGCGTGTGATGTCAGACGAACTTTTATTGAGGTGCTTATATCTTGTAAATTGTGCATTTCTTTAACTTACATTGACGAGCCTCACTTTGTTTGCTATTTTGATTGTAAATGGTCACAGAAGCTAGATATGAACTTCTTTTTGGTATATCGCGTTGGAACAGGCAGTAGAATCACTTCGCTTCTAAGACATTTCAATGGGATTCAAGAGGTCTCCAAAAGAATGATTTTTAAATTTGACTTTTGACTTTGATGGTGAAGGAGAGATGGAATAAATCAGATGATATAATGATGATATTTAGACATATCTCTGACCTCTAAGATAAAAATGAACTGAACATGTATACCGCACCTTAAGAAAACAGTAGTGCTCATATTTCATTTTCATGTACCTAATGATGAAGTAAAAGCTGGTTGATGGAACTCTCTGTTGTTAATAATAAATTGCGACAGCTTACGGTTAAATGTTAAAAGCTTGTTATGACAAATTGTATTCGAAGAAAAACTTATAATTTTAATTCATGGTCTACAAACGAGTCCTACAAACAAAAAGGTAAATCAAATCCTATTTCACATTTCAATGTACCTACGCGAGTTAAAAGTCAACAACAGGAAAAGCAGGATATCCTGATTACATTTTTCACAGTGGCTAACAAAGGCACTTACTTCGAGTCACCTTAAACCACTCTAAGCGGTGGCCTGTCTAAAATCATAATGCGGTTATTATTTCACCCGGGCTCGTAGCAAGGCTCTGCTGTCGACAAGGCGGCCATTTTCGTAAAATTATCGCTACTCGCCCGCTTCGCGACAGCATCGAGGAGGTACCGGGCGAACTTGCACGACGCATTAGTGAAAAATATTATACCAAGAATACCCTTTTCCTATATATTCCAGCTCCCATCCTCCGTGCTTTGTTTTCGTTCAATTTTATCATAATATTTGTAGATGGCGTAAGGGAATACCAAGACCTTTTGTCTCATTATGTAAATAATATAAACAAACAAAACATTTGTAAGGGAAATTACTCACGTAAAATTATCGTCGATTAAGGCCGGTATTCAGAGACCTGACTCAAGCGTCGATTTGAACTCGGTTCAGCGGAACTCTGCTTAAGCATTGATTCGTTGCTTAAGTATCGTTTGTATTCAAGAACGTTGCTTGAGTAAATGCTTAGCTAAATCGAGTCTCAAGTGTCGATTCCTTTTTGTTTATGAATTCAGTCTGTTCTCATTTACATTTTTAATTTATTTTGTACTTCCATTCCGTTATACGCAGAAATTCAAAATGCCTGGATGAAAAATTAATGGCGACTCTCGAAAGTGAAGTAAAAATAACGTGTAACGGAACGACTTTAGAAAACTGACAAATTCATTCATTCATACGTCAGTCGTCAAGCAAGTCAATCAAATTTCAACAATCGCCAAATCGCGGGATGAAAATGTGAAATCAATGAATTTATTTTTACGCTTTGACCAAAGACAGGTAATACTGCTTGGTTGTCGGCGGTAGTGCTTCTTGCCCTGGTCTGATGCATTATGTAGTGTTTGTAGACACAAACGTTGTGGAAGATAGCACCAGCACTCGTTGAAGATGACGAGACACGAAGGATTTATCTCAACAAGCTTAGCCTGGACATGATCTAACGATTAGCTGTTTCCCGTGACTCCTATAAACTTTATTTAATACGTTTTAAATAAGTGTGTGTAAAATATTAAATAAAAACATTATGGTAGTTTTGTCAATATATTTTTTATTTTACCCCAGCCAAACCAAATGTGTTTAGGTTATGTACGTAGGTAGAATTTTCGACATAAATAAAGTAGGTAAGTAATCCTTATGAGTACCTACCTACCAAGACTAAACTAATAGTATTCTTTTATCTGTGCTAATACTAACTATAAATTCACAAGTCCTTATAACATTTGTCTGTATGAAACAGAAACAAGGTCCCCATGCATATTTTGAAGTCTTGTCTTGTGTGTCCGTTATTCTAGCATGCTTAGATGACCTCGAAAATACAACGAATCGAATATATTATCCATTTTTACTGAAAACAAAACAAAAATGCTATCTGAGTAAATGCTCAAGCGTGGTCCAGACCACTCTCAAGCATTTACTCAGATTCCTTTGAAAAATGTCAAACTCAAGCATCGATTTCATTTGATTGAGGTTTCTGAATAAGGAATTACTCAGGTGAACTCGACTCAGCTGAACTCGACTCAGCTGAACTCTGATCAGCAAAACTACTCTCAAGTAACGTTCTTGAATAAGAAACGATACTTAAATCGACGCTCAAGCACAGATCGACGCTTGAGTCAGGTCTCTGAATACTGGCCTAAGATACCGACAATGTTTCGAAGGTCACAAAATATTGAATTTATTTATAAACTGTGTGAGCTGTGCTTAAGGTTAAACTTTGTTTTCTTGAAATGTCCACCAATATTTGGTTTCTTGTTATTGTTGGTGTAAGTTTTTATGGTTTCCATGGCAGTTCTCAAAAGAACGAAGTTTTTTGAAATGGAGTTATTTATACTCGTACTCGTAAACAAAACCTACAATATTATATCCATTAGGTTTATTTGGTACTCTACTTACAAGGGATTGTAATTAACCCACGTCAAATCTCAGCGTGAGAAGGGAAAGTGAAGTGAATATTTATTTTGGAACAGTTACATTGAGCGCCAGTTTGCATGCTATTTTTACTAACTCGGAAGTGTATCAAATGATAAAAATACGATTCTGCTATACTTGGCAATGAGTTGAAATGGGCTTAAGTCTAAATTAAACAGTAAAATTTTCTACGGTTTTCTTTTCACAAAAGTTCAAGAAATTGCTCTTGATCCAAGGAATATTTGCTGAAGAAAGCAACTAAATTTAAGAGAACCTCACAAGATTTAGTGCTATATGACGACAAAAGCAGCGGAACCGGCGGGTGGGCGGGCGCGGTGAAATATCTCCAGCACTTGCCAAATCTCCGGGTTCAAATAAAATTTGTCATAATATCGTTCTACCTGGATAGATGGAACCATTGAAACTATTAAATTATAAAGCACATTAAAATTTGTTATTATTATTCGCAAGTAATGACCCTCCGTGGGAAAATTGCGGAATAATTATGAGTTTTCGTACCGAAAACGGCTCATTTGTTCAAATGGTTGGCTTAGCGGTTGATTGAGCTTACGAGCCTCTAGTACTAACTGATCAAGGGTTACCATTAATTTGTATAAATTTATTAAAATAACTCTGTAATTGGACCACTAAGACGATATTTATATATTTTTTTAAAAACAAACAATAGCTCTATATAATAATCAAAATAAACGATCTGTAGATAGCTTAGCTGATCTGTAACAGTAGTTACTATTTGAAGTTTGTTTAAACAGATATGTAAAAATGCTGGCTGCGATGCCACGCTTTTTGGTAATGTTGAGCCAAAATTTGCAAGCACTTGCCGGATCATGTTTCTCTTAAACCAGCCAGACAACCCAGGGAGTAGTAATCTAGTATACTTAATTAGCGCAGATGCTCTATTCAATAACTAAGTATATGCATAATCTTGTAGGTATAAAATTTAAAAATCATTTAAATGGCAATTTGAATTGGAACAACAAAAAACTCCTAAGAAGAAAATTACTTTAGTTACTTCTAGACCCTCAAAACAGATATTAAAAAGGTTTTAAGAGCCTATAGATAAGAGAGAATTGTAAATCTAAAGTTATTTATTATGGTAATATAATCACAATCCATTGTATTTGAATCGTTTTTATACTTCATATCGAAATATTGTCGGTATCCAACTCCACGTTATTTACACACCTTAATACATCCCGTTAGTAGCAATATCTAGTACAACTCACTATAGTTTTAAAAGTGAAATAGTAATCATGTTTTCTATGTAGTTTTCAACCACTTGTGTTGTAAAAGTAAAATAGTTGTTTTTAGTTTTGTTTGACTTTATATAGAGTATCGGACAAAGGTTACGACCCAAAATAAATGTAAGAAACACTAGCTATTTTATGACACCACGTTTCAGTTTAGCATAAACCTTACAATGGCTTTCTTTGAGAAACCCTAAATAGATCGAATCTACATTGTAAACGTGGACTACACAAAACAGTATTGTTCAAAGCTTCAAAGCTTTGTAAAACAACAATACTATTACAAATACCTAATTTGTAACTTATTGTAAATAAACAAATAAATGGTATTTATTGCAAACACATTATCCATATACAATTACAATGAAATATTAAAATAAAACAAAATAAAAAATAATTGTGTAAATTGTGATTGTGTATTTTATTTTGATAAAACTGATGTATTTTTATTTAATTTGTGGCTTTGAGTATTCCGTGATGAATTAGAAACGGTATACCTATTACGCTCAAGATATCCTCTTCTCATATAATAAACCATTAGTATTTATGATGACAAAAATTCTTATATTAGTAGGGTCAGAAAATCAAACAAATATTTTTTAAGTAGGTATTCCCATTCTGTTATAGTACGAGTAATGTTGGAATTATTAAAACAATAGTATAAATACTTCAAATATAAAAAAAAACATAATTTAATTTGTCTGAAGGCAAAACTTTATGCTGTCTTGGTTTTTTATATATTTAATATAATATACACACATCTTTTTATAATCGTACATACACTCGAAAACCATAACCCTTTTGACACAGTTAGGTAATTAATTTAAAATTCGAGTGCGTTTTTTGTCTGATTTTGTTCTTCATACCCACAAGTGATGAAAATGTACCTATGTGTAATGTTATATACCTAATGCTTTTGCATCTCCTCCCAGTGGCTAACCAGTAACCACACAGGCCACAATATTGGACCTAATAACACGGTGTGGAATTAATATTCCGATGCATAGTAGGTATAATGTTATATGCAAGGGAATAATGACATTGGCATCGAAACGGCATTATGTGGACAGGTAATGCTATCAGTTCAGAATTCTATTTTCAGCAATTTCATATGATAGATAGATAGATAGACTTGTTTACATATAGTAAATGTAACAACATAAACCTGTATCAGAGTACAAACAAGACATAAACGGAAAGGGATTTATTTAAATCGGAAATTTCAATAAAACTTCAATGCAAGGGGTGAGTGCACCGCGGGCCATACTAAAGGTACCTGTATGGGTTGGTATTTTTTTTAGATTTAATAAAGATTTTCTTGATGCCTGCATGGACACCATTTATTATTCTCTGTCTATCCTCAGTATTCAACGGAGACCATTATTCTATGTGTATTAGAGGCAGAGTGGTGTAATATTATCAGATTTGATTCGAAAAATAATATTATCATTTATCTTTACCATACTTTACCATTTTTTAATTCTTTCGCACCAACAATTGGTACGTATTTACTATGTAGATTCGTAAAATATAGGTTTTTTTAATTAATCTGGTAAAATTATTATTAATAAAATTATAATTACTATAAACTATTCCAAGTCTAGTCTACATGGAAGGCTAGACTAGCTTACTAAAGATTAAACCCATTGTTTCTAACGTGCCGCCAACACACTTAAAGTAAATCTATGCAAGCTGAAAAAATAATACTTATGTAATTTTAAAATTTAAGTGCAAGGTATGATTAAGGACGAGACGTGTCGGCGGGGTAAGAGGGATTGTAGGACCCTCTTTGGTCCTCTAGGCCTCTCGTAGGCCCCTCAGCCGTTCCGAATGGCAGATAGCGCACGCGTCGCTGCGGGCCCCTCAAGGACTAATGCGATACGTATACGAACAATGATGCATTGAAAAAGAGGGGTCATCTTTCTATACAATTACTATAGCAAAACCAGGTACGATAAATATGAATCGACTTTATAAAACAGTAATCGTTATTATAGAGTTCGATTAGTGCGCTATGATCAAGAACTATGGCAGGTATTTTATTTTAGGCTGGTTATTACTCAGATAGTGCAAATATCCTAAGAGATCTAGATAAAATATGTTATCATTAAACAAATGTTTCAGCGTAAAGCGCATTCAAAATAACCAACATAATAATAAACGTTGACCTTTTTGATAAAAAAGGATGATAAAGATGATTGATAAAACAAAAACAAATAAAGTTGACAAAATTATTCATTTATATTAAATTTAATATAATTATTTATCATTGAAGTTATCATTTAATATAAATAATTTTATCAACTTTATTTGTTCCTATAGGATTAAAAATATATTTTAAACATAAAAATCAGACCAAGTCATAGCCGTATTAAAGTATCTACAGATTTTTTACAGCACTACCGCATCTTATAAAATATAAGATCCATTGCACGCGCCCCTTTACGGCTCACCTCAAGTGTTATTTTAAAGTGCACTCATAAAGTAACAGAGAGCACTCGTTAGCAGTGCATGAATGAAGGGATTGGTGACAGGAGAGCTTACAGGTTCAGGGTTAATTTATAATGCTATTATACTAAGCCTACAATACAACTAATGAAATAAACGCGAAAGTTTGTACCGATGTGTATAAAGCTGGATGCTTGTTACTCTTCCACGAGAATACTACTGTATTAAATAACTACGAATTCGGCTGTAACTTGGGAATATACCTAAACTACTTTTTATCCAGGTTAGAATAAAAAAATCAGGAAAGCTTTATAAATCTGCTAAGACGATATCAAGAATTATTGTGCAATATTAAATGTAGTGTAAATCTTATTGCGACTTTATTTAAAAAACATAAAAAACTCATTTTTATTCGGTCTGGAATTGCGTATGTGGGTCATATCTCTATCAATGAACTACCAATTCATTAGCATAATAGTTGCCTTATATATTATTATTGTTATTAACAACGCTGCACTGATGTCAAATAGAGGACACGGTGTGTAGGTACATTATAGAAAAATCAAAACTGGTACCGGTCCTATATTCATCAGAGCTATTGACAATGTAAGTAAATCGTTGGTCAATAGACCGGATAAAATAGTGACTGTAGTAGCTATGAAAATGCCAATACCAGCCAAACCGACAACTGGCGCCTACTTTAGTTTGCAATGTTTATTTATGCAGTGCAAGCGCTTCGCAAGTGAACGTCCCACAAAACGTTTTAGCCGCTTCACAAAACATACTGTCCCAAAGTTTTCAATCGAAAACCGCAAATGCAAGTTAATTTGGAATTCCATTCTCTGCAGGCGGAAGTAACTATTGGTCAGGACTATCTTTTAATTTAAATACGGGAGAGGAAACGGGGCGACGTTGGCCCAAGGTAGAAAGTTCTGCTAGTTTGCACACGTGCACACAGGACACGTTATCAAGAATAACTTCTCTATTTAAAAGACAACATCAATTATTTAAGAGTTGATTAAACACAATTATCGATGTATAATATATTTTTCTGATAATAGATCTGATAATAAAATCACACTTTAAATATTGTAAAACAGAATTATTCAAGCGGCGTTTAAAAGCCTAAACTCAATTTTCGTCGAGTCACGTTTAGCATTCAAAGCATGATCGCATTTTGCCATTTTCTTTAGACTGTAGCTTTTTTATAATTGGGCCAATCGCGCCCAGTTTCCTTTAAACAGAGGAAATTTAGTCCCCAGTTTATTCTGGTGTGGTGAAAGCAGGTGCGGACTCGCCCCGAGCTCCGTAATTAACAAAACAAAGGCTTTCACAACGTTAACAGTACTTGATGTTACTGGGTATATTATGCTAAGAACGCAGTGGATTCTTTTGGTTAAGCGGCTTGCGAGTTATGGTGCGATTCAGACACCTGGGTACTTCGCCAAAAAGAGGCTACAACTAATTGGGCACTTTATTAATTATACTTTTCCGGTGAGGGCTTGATTTAGTTTTCTTTTACAATGATTAGCAGAATGAAATAAAAGGGAAGTAGTTAAATGGATTGAACAGGAACTACGAACTGGAAATTTATTAGGGTAAACCCAGGATAGATGCCTCGATGGGATAGATGCCTCGTTTTCAAAAAACACAACTTCCCGAAATCGCACATACTAATTAATAGGTTAAATAAGTAGCTTACGTGCCACACTCCTCAGGCCCAAAAGGCAGTTGAGCTGAGTATACTTGGTTTTCTTGTGTGTGCGATTATCTGCGCGGCGAACGCAGGATAACGCGTCAAAGTTTAAAACATGAGTATTCAGTGTTGCATAACTTTTAATGTGGTCATAAATTCTCTTAAAAATTTTTTTATGTTAATACTCTGGTACTTTGAGTACATACCTAGATGTCAATACCCACTCTATTGTATTTAGTTAGTTCTAAATTTAGAAAGGCACCTATCCGTATCAAAAAGGATAGTTGCCCCAAATTTTTCGGGGGATAGGTGCCCTTGAGAAAATCTATCCCCTAATACTCTAAACATGTGCAGTGTTTGTTAAAAAACATAACTATGTTTTATATACGTCGGAAACATTTTGTTGTGTTAGTAGGAACATACATTTTAAAGTAATAATCTTATATGTACATTTTGTATACAATACCTAATGTTTGTAGGTGAACCATGCCACGAAAGTACAAAAGATAGGCAGGAGTAATTTTATGGACTTCAGAACAGCTGATACCTAATACAAAGTCAAATTCGACAGACAGAAACATTATTCTATAAGAATGCTCAAATAAAAATTGTATTTTACATATGTTGATTCTATAGGGCATCTATCCTCCTTAGCATTTTTATAGTGGGGCATCTATCCATATAGGTAGGCAACTATCCCCAAAAAAAAGGTTTTGCGAAAACTCAATTTCTGCACAATCAGTAATTATTAGGACTACAAAAACAAAGCGTAATGCAAGATAAAATATTGAACTAGCTATATTCATAGGAATTATTTATGGTAAATTAATAGTTCAAAAATTACGAGGCTCTTTCAAAAAGTGGGGCATCTATCCTCGGTTTACCCTATAAGTATGTTTCAAATATTTGTGTAGTCAGGCTATGGATTTTTTTTTAAAACGAAAAAAGTCACAGCGCCTTACTACTTACTATAAATAAATATCCTAATATAATAGTGATACTATTTTCTCATTCAGTGATATAAAAAATAAATATTGTTACGTCTGTGGCAATCCCCGTTTCTCAGATCTTTAGGCATTTTTAAGATGTCTGCATAGAGGGGTTGTCAGAGGTATGCCGAAATACATATTTGTTTCATGCCTACATTTTGCAGAAGTACTCCAATGATTAATATAATAATAAAAAAGATATTCATTAGTTTGCATATTTTTGGTCCGAGTGAACTTCGCCGCAAATTTCTTTTATGGGATAAATTCGAACTGCAGACGGACAGGAATTACTATTGAAAGCGGACAAAGGAAGTACAGTAATGGGATTCAATTTTTCAACGAGATTTCATTTCGGACACTACGTTCATAGCTGGGCACCGTTAATCAAATGGTTAACTTCGTTAAACGTTAATCCGTTACAAAAAAAGTTAGCTTCGTTAAACGTTAAAGCGTTACATTTCAGAAGAATTAACGCAAGTTAACGTTAATCGTTAATCCGTTAATATGTGTAAAATTGCATTTTCTCGACCAACTGGCACACTAAATTCGGAAAACAAACGAATTTTGATAGAAAGAAAATTACAAATGAAAAATCTTACTAGAAGTTTTACGGTTTCGACGGGATTCGAACCCGCGAGATACAAGCGATCACCCTTAAGCCGGGCTGCCTTACCACTCGGACACGAAGCCCTTGACGCCGAAGACGAAACTATCAGTAAGATGATATTTCGGTTAAAGCACCGAAACCTAAGTGTGGTTTAACACCTACAATAAAAAATATAAACTATAGAAAGAAAATGTCGGTTGGACTTTGAATTGAAACTATCAATCAAATTAGCATCTCTACATTCTTCACCAATCAAAGCCGGGAAAACCGGAAGCAAATAGATGAAAAAACAAGTACAGATTGAAAATAATAAAAAAAATCGAAAACGATAAGGTTGCACCGGGCACGTCGGCGCGTACCCGACTCGAGGCTAATGCTCTGTTTAGAAAATAGTTGAATACAATTTTTAGCTTCATCTGTCTGGTCTGACTGATGATTAGGTACTGACAAAGGATGTAGATAATATTACGAGCTATTGTTTAGCCGAAACAAAAAACACTAGTCACTCTAAGCACCGGCGCTAAGTAATGAATTGATCAAATGAAACAAATCTCTTCGCAGTTTTCTTTCTCACTCGCACGCGCCGGCAAAATATATCTAGTTTAGTTTTTGTTTCACTCTAAAGATGCGCGACTATGAATGATTTCATTCGACTTAGTCGACTCCACAAATCATTCGAACCATTCGACTGGCCAAGCCACCTTAGTAACTAACATCGACTGCGGTCTGCGACTGACTAGTCGACTCGGCCAGTCGACGCGACACGCGACGACTGTTATTAGTTGTGAATGAATTCCGAGTCGAGTAGGTAACCAACTAACAACTAACCAACTGTACGAATGAATCGGTCTTGAACAACTAACCAACTGTACGAATGAATCGGTCTTGAACACGTGAGATGCTAACATGGCTAAGGCATCAGATAGAAAGAGAGAGATAGTAGTTGAAAATTATGAATGAATGAACGTTCGGCTACACTTCGAACGAACGAACCTCGAAAAACAAGCTACAGATTTTCGTTCCTTGAAATGTCTACAGATCGGTAGCACATTCTACCCAAATATATTTTTTTTCCATGAATCATAGCTGATTGATTATTTCATGCTTTCATTATCTCTAGGCATTCAAGAGGCACACAAAATTAATCAAGTAAATCAACAAAATTAATCAAGTGTTCAAACAAAATATAATCGATTAAAAATCGATTATGGATATAATCGATTAAAAATCGATTATTAATAAAATCACGTATTAAAATCGTTTTTCTTAAAAAAAAACGATTTGTAATCGATTATTACAAAACAATTATAGGGATGTGCAAAAAATAATCGATTATGGAAATAATCGATTAAAAATCGATTTTATTTAAAAGTAAAAGTCGATTTGAATGCGTGATTTTATTTTTATGAATAATCGATTTAATCGATTAATAATCGATTATTAATAAAATCACGTATTAAAATCGTTTTAACTTAAAAAAAAATATTTAATCGATTATTACAAAACAAATAGGGATGTGCAAAAAATAATCGATTATGGAAATAATCGATTAAAAATCGATTTGTTTATTATTAAAGTGAATAATCGATTATTAATAAAATTACGTATTAAAATCGATTTTTACTTCTTAATAAAATCGATTTTTAATCGATTATTTCTATACTCGATTATTTTTTACATCCCTAGGTACAATGTCACATCCCTACAAATAACCTACTTACTTACAAACCCGCTCCACTACTTCGTAGAAACATTAGTAATTACTAATATTAGTAGTTGTCATTCGACTTTGGATATTAGTATATTACTAATATTCAAGTCGAATGGCTAAGTTAGTAATAGTTGATTAGTCGACTAGGCAGATCATTCGCAGTCGCGCATCTTTATTTCACTCGCTGCCACGCGCCGCCCGGCACTTGTCGGTGCCGATGCCGTGCGGTAACTATTATGCATTGGATTAACGATTAACGGACCACTCACATATTAACGGAAGTTAACGTGTCCGTTAACATTTTTGAAAGTTAACTTAAAAGTTAATCCGTTAATCAAAATGTTAACTTCGTTAATTAACGATTAACGGATTAACGAGTTAATGCCCAGCTATGACTACGTTGTACTACATTGTTGGAAGTTTATGAACACAAATATTATCAGTTTGTAATATGAAAATTACAAAAAACAAAATAGCAACATTGGTAAAAAAAATCCGAGTAGAATGTAATGTAGCCCTAATTTTTAAATAGCCTTTAACTATACTTGTCTAAATAGGTGGTTATTTTCTTATGAAAGATTTAATCAACCCGTGCGACGCATTTAAAAGTTGCTAATAACAATGTTGGATCCCAGTTCTACTTTTTAAAAACTCTGGAATATCTTAAGGAACACATCATTGCGATTAATCGTATTTTGGTAGTAAAGGTGGTAGTAGTGGTGGTAGCTTTCTGATTATTTTCCGCGATGTAGTTTGTGCTATCTGTAATTCTATTCAATAATGATTATGGGACGGTGTTCGCGTGGCATTGTACCATTAATCTTGTCAAACGAGAATGAAGTGGTCAGACGTAACCCTCATTTCTCACAGCAGCAACGACGACTAATTAATTACCATGAAATTTCCTATCTATGCAAATGGGGGCCTCCCCGAAAAATGTT
Organism: Xanthorhoe designata; assembly: GCA_963582015.1. NCBI lineage: Eukaryota > Metazoa > Arthropoda > Insecta > Lepidoptera > Geometridae > Xanthorhoe > Xanthorhoe designata. Next base: position 9,435,995 of record OY757039.1, read on the forward strand.
TATTTGGATGATTCTGTCAAAATTATAATAATTGTGAGATTATGATGTCAAAACACCCGGCGAAAGAGAGTTTTATTATCATCTAACCAATTTTAGTATCTGCCTGCCCCCGAAATGTTCAACCTCGCTTAAGATTTTTGGAATGAGAATATTAGTAGCTTTGAGATTTTTGGATTTTCATAGCAAAGGAAATGGACGTAGTAGAGTTGAATCTATTGTTACCTGTCAAATGTTGGACCTATGAGGATATGGAATGAAACAAAGGAAATTCTCTGACTTGTTTATTTCCTACACAATCAGTCTAAACAGGCAATAAAATGTAAAATAAAAGTAATGCGACGGCTTAGCTACAGATATACTTAGAGCATAAATACAGGGGTAAATGGTATTAAGTTCCTTGGGTTCCCCTTGAGATGAAATTGCAATTATGTGGTGTTGTATTTTAAAATTCAATAAGTACTTAAGTAATTTTGTAAAATTATGTAGAAGTCAAGTACGTTGAAATTGTGATTTTGTAAATTAAATTTAGAGTAATTTATGGTAATAAATAACAGTAAATAAGAGGGCGCCAACCATAGAATACAGCTACGGTACTGGTTAAATAAAATAAAATATAGGGGCCGTCGACACAGGACACAGAAGTGTCTGTCCTACGGTCAACAGAAGCCACCTCGGCTTCATCGACTAACCCCTAAAGTTACCGGATAGCCTCCAGGCTTGGTATGCCTGCTCCAACGATTCGAACAAACCGTGAGCACAGCAGTCCAAAGTTGTAAGTATGAATGCAGATATGTTCCAACGGAACACTCCAACATCCAAGTAGAAGAGGAGTTAGGTAGTAAATTAGTTAAGTAGTTATGTAAGTAAACTGGAAAACCAGGAGACCGAAGAATAAAAAAAACCGAAGACCAGGAAAAACCCCCTGTAACTGAGTTTTAATTCAGAGGGCTTGATAAATAGTAGAACATGTAGAATTCAAAAGACACGTGCGCCCACGCACTAGGATATTAGGTAGAAAGTCGCCGACCTGGAAGATTCACCGTGTTAGAGAATTGAACGGATGCACAGGCACGAAATAACGATCTTTTCACAGCAGACTCACCAAATTTGATATCAATGAAAATTTGAAATTATTCGAGCAGCTTCCTCGTAAAAGTAAAGATGTAAAAATGGCCGCTTACAACCGGTGTTGCCAAACACGAAAAAGTGTTGTCAACTAAAAGCGAAAAATACCATAACGTTCCGTACGTAATTGGAACAAACTTAGAAGAAAATTAAAAAAATAGAATATCCCATATTTTAACGTTACAATGACCCCCCCACTTAGAAGAATTTTGCGAGCAAAATCGCGAAATTCAAGCTGGTCCTCCAGCTTATGAAGCGTGGAGTTGAAGCTTGAGAATAAAAAAATTTAGTCAAGAAACTCAAAAGTTAAAACGCAAGTCAGAGAATTAATATATCTAACATGCATTAAAAATGCAAGCCAAAGGCAGCAGTCAAAACGTACAATCAAAATACCACCTTGGTACTCATACAAAAAACAGAGATCAGTACCCAAAGGGTTAAATCACAAACACATAACGAGATAACTCCGCTATCAACGCGTCGCACTCTAACACTGAGAACATCCTACAAGACAAACAAAATTTAGACAAGCATTTTGGAATAAGGCTTTTTGTATGGGTTTCCAAAAAACCGCCCTGGCATTGGCTTATTTTTTTGTAGGAGTTACCGCAACCGCTCCCCTTTGCTTAGAAACATAAATCCGAAACACATAAACAATTTATGTAGGTCAAACATACAAAGTACAGTCGACTACAAAAATCGGTAGACTAACAAAGTACAAAGGTAAACTAAATATTGTACGTTATGATACAAAACCATAAATAAGTTATAATCTTTCTTGTACGCAACGCAATCCATAAAATATAACCAACCGCCAGGACCTGATGAAACAAACCTAGTAAAACCTCTCCCGTCCGGGCTTTATCAATACATACAAACGCATGCATCGTATTAACTTTCTTACAGCAAACCACACCAAATTTGTATCCAACCGCCAGGACATGATATTACAAGCTATTTATTCCCTTCCCGTCCGGGCTTTATCAATACATACAAACGTATGCATTGTATTAACTTTCTTACAGCAAACCACACCAAAAATTGTATCCAACCGCCAGGACATGATATTACAAACTATTTATTCCCTTCCCGTCCGGGCTTCAACAATAAAAATATAAATGTCACTAAGACAAAAACAGATCGTACGCACGGGGTAGACGTGGTACAATCAAAAACAGAACGCCAACGGCGTAAAACCGTAATGCAAAAAAAAACACAAAGTAATAATTCTCAATCACGGGGCTCAGTCCATGATGGAGAGTAAAAATACACGCCTCGTCAAAAATCGAACCCACACTAGATCCAATATGAAACGAGAACAATAAAAAAAACAAAACTAAGTTTAACTTAACGTTAAACGTTTTAACGAAACGTCGGGATAAAATTAAAATTAAATAAAGGTAAATAGCGATAAATACCCGTAAATGTATGTTTAATCATAAGTTTAACTAGTAGGTAGAACGCCATCCAAACCATCACCCTTCAAATACTGAATGTGCCAAGCACCCAAGTGCTTGCCAGTACTGCAACTTTCCAACTCGTACACCAAAGGCGAACGCTTAGCAACTACACGACACTTTTCATACTTAGGAGCAAGCTTAGCCATAAAGAACTTACTGGCGTCGCTTTGAGGAAAGGTCTTTTTCCAAACAATGTCACCGACATTGTACTCACACGCGCGACGTCCCTTATCATAATAAACGGCGCTTTTGAGATGAGCCTTAGCGATAGCTTCTTCCACCTTTACGAAAATGTCACGTAGAACACCTAACTTAGAAATGTAGTCTTCACGCGAAGCACAGACAAGGTCTCCTTGAGACGCGCGGGCCGAACCATAGAATTTACCACTAGGAATGGCTTCACGGCCGTGAACAAGGGAAAAAGGTGTAAAACGTGTTGTTTCATTGACAGCTGTATTCAATGCAAACTGAACGTTAAATAAAGTGGTATCCCACGAGCGATGGTCATTCTTAACAAGAATAGAGATAGCAACAACAATCGTTTTATTATAGCGTTCGACTGTGTTGACCTGCGGACAATAACGAGGGGTAAAATGTATTTGAGGAATATTGTCCTTCAGAAACAAGGACTTTAGCTCACTACCAGTGAATTGCGTACCATTATCCGCAATCACTGTACGAGGTACTCCATGAGTCAGAAACACACCATTCTCCAAACATTGGGCAATAGACTTGCCAATTGCTCTCCGAAGGGGAAACAATAAACAATATTTGGAAAAACAACAGACGACTACTAATAAAAATGTGAAACCTAATCTAGAACGTGGCAAAGGGCCAACTAGATCAATACTAATGGTTTCGAAAGGACGAGAACAAACCTTCGGATCTCCCATGAGACCTTTAGGTGGCTCCTGAGAATGTTTATAAGCAGAGCAAGTATCGCACGCATTAACAAAGTTAATCACGTCCTGATACATCCTCGGCCAATAGTAACGCAAGGAAACTTGTTTAAAAGTTTTAAAAATACCGAAATGTGGTGCCGTATCCCTACAATGACAAAACTCAAGAACTTCGGAACGCTTATATGAAGGAACAACTTCCTTCCAGTCAAACTCACTAGATAAACCAAATTTATTTTTAGAAAACCTACATAATTTACCATCAATAATAGAATAATTAGGACAAGCTTTAGAAGATTTAGTACACTTGGCCAATAATCTGTCAAACCAAAAGTCACGGGGTATAGGGTCAGGAGGAGGATCAATAGTAAGAATGGGAACTGCACGCGAAAGCGCGTCAGGAACCACGTTATCCTTGCCTTTACGGTGTTCGATGATAAAATCATACGGCGACAAGCGACATCCCCACCTAGCGAGACGTCCGGTTGGATTTGACAAATTGAAAAACCACTTAAGACTTGAATGGTCTGTAATAATTTTAAATTGAGGACCTCCTTCCAAATAAGGGCGAAAATGTTCAACAGAAAAAACTACTGCGAGCGCTTCTCTCTCGGTGGCGGAATAGTTTCGTTCAGCCCTATTCAAAGACCGACTAGCATACGCGATGGGGTGTTCTAGACCGTCCTCAAGAACTTGAGTTAAGGTTCCACCAACGCCGTAACCAGAAGCATCGCAATGAACAGAGAAGGATTTAGAAAAGTCTGGGCACGCCAAGATCGGAGCCGACACTAAAGCTGTCTTCAACTCGGTAAACGACTGCTCAGCCTCTTGAGTCCAAAGGAACGGAGGAGCATTCTTACGAGTGGAAGTAAGTTGATTTAGTGGAGCCGCGATAGAACTGAAGTCACGGATGAACCGACGATAGTACGACGCGGTACCCAAGAAAGATTTAACTTCTCTCCGGTTGGAAGGTGTTGGGAAGTCAACAATAGCCTGAACCTTACTAGGATCAGTTCGAAGTCCTCGTTCGTCAACGACGTAACCGAGGTACTTCAACTCCCTACGAAAAAATTTACACTTCGACAAGTTAATAGTTAAATTACCAAAATTCAAACGTTCCAAAACTTGAGACAACAACATAATATGCTCATCAAAATTGCTACTAACAATAATGATATCGTCTAAATAAACAAAAACCCTATCACCAAATTCGGGACCGAACAACTTATCCATGAGCCTTTGCTGCGTAGCTGGAGCTGAAGTCAAGCCATAGCACATGACCTTGTACTGAAATAAGCCACGCCCAGGTACTGTAAAAGCAGTCTTCTCACGCGACGCAGGATCCAACGGAATCTGCCAAAACGCGCTCTTGAGATCAATAGAGCTCAAAAACTTAGCGTCCCTAAGTTGGTCAAGGATTCTAGAAATATAGGGTAGTGGGTACGCATCATGTTTACTCACAGAGTTCAATTTGCGACTATCGATGCAAAAGCGGAGCTCACCGTTTGACTTGGGAGTGAACAGGGTAGGGTTGTTCCACGCACTACTGCTACGCTCGACGACGTCTTGCTCTAGCATCTCGTCCAACTGTCTGTTCAGCTCTTTCAACCTTTCGGGAGACATCGGGTAGTAACGCTGTTTGATCGGAGGAGAATCTCCAGTATCAATGGTATGAGTAAGAAGAAGCGTACGGCCTAAACCTTTCTTTTCAAAAGAAATAGACTCAAAACGTTTTAGCATAGTTTCAGCAACAAGACGTTGATCAACAGGCAACTGATCAAACGGATGTAAAAAACGAATTTCAGATACGACGTTATTATCTGAGGAATAAACAAAAAAATCTTTATTATTGAAGATTTTTGGAGCAAGATTAAAAGCTCTCCAAAAATCTACACCTAAAACAAGAGAAGGAGATACGTCAGGCACCACATACAGTTTAATAACACGGGTTAAATTATCAAATTTGATCGGCAACATAAAATAACCTACAACAGAAGCACGGGAATTCGTCGCAGAGGTGATGTGGGCGATATCATCACTGCGATGAAGGGTAGCTCCCGCCTCCAAGAACAAATTACATGCGTTGGCCCCCAGAATGGATATGGTAGCACCAGAATCCAAAAGGCCACGCAAAGTATGGTTGAGAATCTCAACACGAAGAAAAGGACGATTATCATGACAATCACGAACCGTCGAGATAGTTCTATAAGTAGAAAAGAAAAAATTTAACTGTTTTAAGTAGTTCTGCCAATCGGCTTTATCAAAATTAGAAGAATTATCTCGATGGTTCAAGCCAATTAGTTTTTTGTATTATTTGGTTTTGCTTGAGGTGAAATCGGTGATGAAGGTTTGCAGATTGGACACTTAGCCGCAGTAAAACCTTGCTTACCGCAACGGAAACAAACAATGGCAGTAGACGTGCATTCGGAGAGACTGTGAGAGTCGACACGACAACGGGGACAATACTGATTAACAGGAGACACAGCATGGACTTTAGGCTTAGTAGTTTTACATGCTAAGTCAGGTGCTAAGCATCCATTGGATATTTTAGGAGGCTCGACAAAAGTCTGCGCACGGTGCTTCCCACATTCTAACATCCTACACAACTCCTTTAGTTGTTTCAACGACGTGATTACAGTGGTACACAGGGGAACTGAGTACTCCGGCCTAATATTTTGAAAGACAATGTCAAACTTTTCCTTATCCGATACTCTATACGATAGGCGGCTAAAATAATTAAGCATTATAGCAACGTATGCCACGATGTTCTCGTTAGGACCCTGCGTACGCAAACGAATTTCCTGCATGAGACGGCGATCAAAGTCGTAAGGCAAGTATTCGTCAAGCAAGCTTTGCTTGAGCTCCGACCAACTGTTTACCTCTGAGCGGATGCTACGATACCAACATAAGACTTCGCCTTCAAAAAGTTCTGCGGCGGAAGTCAGTAACAACTGCTCGGTTATACCACGCGAGGCGCACAACTCATCTAAGCGCTGAAGGAAAACACGCACACATGAGGAACCATTATATTTTAAGTTCAGAGATGATACCGTTTGATACCTCTTGATTGGGGTCGCAGAAGCGGGAGAAACATTTGGGGTCAGATCTGCATCAAAATCGGAGACGCTTGATTTGAATATCGACATTAAATTGTCCAATTTAGATAAAATTTTATTTAAGTCAGTTGTCAACTCCAAGTGAGTAGACTTGTCATTATCATCGGTAGGATCTAAGCGTGTAAGGCGGTGATATAAGTGATGCGCTAACGCCTGAATGCGAGTAAGATTTTTTAAAGATGGGCTAGTAGTATCCTTTAAAAGCTCCGACAACTCCCTGAGCTTGATCTTAATTGTCAACAACTCGTCAGTTACCTTCCCCTCAAAAGCAACAATAGAGTCCGAAGGTACTTCCTTAGCTAACGATCGAATTTGTACTCTTAAAGAAGAAACATCGGCGGCAGGCACAGCATCCCTAATACGGACTTCGTGAACAAGTTCGTCCTTGTGCAACGCTTGAAACGCAATAACGCGTTCTTCCATGGTGAAAGAACAACCAAAAAAAAATTTTGTTCGAAAAAAAAAATTAAGTTCGAAAAAGTTTGAAAATATTCGTAAGTTTGGGTTAGTAATTTTTGTGACTGACTGTACCAAAAATTTTTATGTTTTATTTTTGTTTAAAAAGTTGAAAATAGTGTAGGCAAACAATTTTAAAAGTAGTTTGAATAAATTATAACACCAATTTTGCAAATCACCTCAAGTTTACAACAAAAATAACTTGTAAACAACTTCTATAAATAGAACCATCAAGTTTAGTTATATAAGTAAAACAGTGAGCAATTGCTCATAAAGGCACACAGTATTACACAGTTAAATAATAGCAGGTAGAATATGTAATACACTTGCAACAAGTAACACAGTTATAAAAATAAACAAAATAAACCACAATTTCAATCGGGTAAAATAATGCAATTTTTTGTCACAGCTAAAACGACATGACAACCATCTCAAGGAAAGCCCCACACGTTGGGTAGCTACTGTTACCTGTCAAATGTTGGACCTATGAGGATATGGAATGAAACAAAGGAAATTCTCTGACTTGTTTATTTCCTACACAATCAGTCTAAACAGGCAATAAAATGTAAAATAAAAGTAATGCGACGGCTTAGCTACAGATATACTTAGAGCATAAATACAGGGGTAAATGGTATTAAGTTCCTTGGGTTCCCCTTGAGATGAAATTGCAATTATGTGGTGTTGTATTTTAAAATTCAATAAGTACTTAAGTAATTTTGTAAAATTATGTAGAAGTCAAGTACGTTGAAATTGTGATTTTGTAAATTAAATTTAGAGTAATTTATGGTAATAAATAACAGTAAATAAGAGGGCGCCAACCATAGAATACAGCTACGGTACTGGTTAAATAAAATAAAATATAGGGGCCGTCGACACAGGACACAGAAGTGTCTGTCCTACGGTCAACAGAAGCCACCTCGGCTTCATCAACTAACCCCTAAAGTTACCGGATAGCCTCCAGGCTTGGTATGCCTGCTCCAACGATTCGAACAAACCGTGAGCACAGCAGTCCAAAGTTGTAAGTATGAATGCAGATATGTTCCAACGGAACACTCCAACATCCAAGTAGAAGAGGAGTTAGGTAGTAAATTAGTTAAGTAGTTATGTAAGTAAACTGGAAAACCAGGAGACCGAAGTATAAAAAAAACCGAAGACCAGGAAAAACCCCCTGTAACTGAGTTTTAATTCAGAGGGCTTGATAAATAGTAGAACATGTAGAATTCAAAAGACACGTGCGCCCACGCACTAGGATATTAGGTAGAAAGTCGCCGACCTGGAAGATTCACCGTGTTAGAGAATTGAACGGATGCACAGGCACGAAATAACGATCTTTTCACAGCAGACTCACCAAATTTGATATCAATGAAAATTTGAAATTATTCGAGCAGCTTCCTCGTAAATGAAATGAAATGAAATGAAATGAAAATTCTTTATTGCACACCTTAAAAAAATAAATAAACAAAGAATAAAATAAAATGTAGTAAACATGTACAATGGGCGGCCTTATCGCTAAAAGCGATCTCTTCCAGGCAACCTTTGGATGGAGAAGAGTGACAACAAATAGAAGATTGGTCGGGTGCATAGAAAATAAAAAAAATAAAAATAAGGAAAATGTAAACAACTACAAAACCTAGTAAAAACATACAGTAGTATAAACCTAATAATAAACTACATAGACCAATTATAATATAATAAACCTACATAAACGTAAACAAATATAATAATAATTATTCGTAAAAGAGATACATACCTACATACAAACTTAATACAAATAAGAAAAATACAAAATAGATAAATAAGTAAGTACCTAATTGAACGTTTCCAGGTGACACTCATACTGATAGGAAAAGTGACTTTACTCGAGATTTAAATATAGCTGGGGAAGAGGATTTTTTAATAGATAATGGCAGAGCATTCCAGAGATGAACAGCTTGGACAGTAAAGGAGTCTGCATAGAAACTAGTTGAATGTAAAGGAGTTTTAAGAAGAAGATTATCTGAGGAACGAAGAGCACGAGCATTTCCTTCATGTAAAAGTAAAGATGTAAAAATGGCCGCTTACAACCGGTGTTGCCAAACACGAAAAAGTGTTGTCAACTAAAAGCGAAAAATACCATAACGTTCCGTACGTAATTGGAACAAACTTAGAAGAAAATTAAAAAAATAGAATATCCCATATTTTAACGTTACACTATATCCAAGAGACATCAGAAATACTAGTGCTGTAATGTACGGTACGTAGCATAATGCAAAAGAATGACAACTATTAAATATTTTCTAAAGCCTTGCAAAATTAAGACTGAATAAGTTTATTTAGAAAATACACTTATTATTTAAAAAATCTATGAACCTTACATATTTTACAATCATACAAAATAGTATTTTTATAAATGAAAATTGATGTTAACAGACCTGTGGGATGAATTTTCAGCTAAAATTCACATAAACCATTTTATTGATCGATAAATTTGCTACTTTCAATAACATTAGTTTGTAAAGCTCTATATTAATGACTTATTTTAATAGATTTGATGCTCAAACAAACTTCATCCACTCAAAAAAAATGTAGGTAATGCTCTTTGCAAGCTTGTTTTATTAGCATGCTGTTTGTTACTCAGAAGTAACTTACTTACTTAGTAAAATTCTACAAGGTTTTAATTTCTTTGAAGTTAATGGTATAATAACTCTGGATAGAACACTTACTTTCTACTTTTTTTACTTTCTTACAAACTGTATCCATGAATTAATGAATTACATGACATAAATTAGGGGTTATTATTTTTTGTACTGCAAAATAAATTTTACTTACTTACTTATACATCATACAAGTGTTTTATGTAGTAGGTTGTTCGTTTGAGCTAGTGGGTGACAGAAGTAGTGAAGAGTAAAACAAATAAAACCCGCAGTTAATCTACAGAGTCAGCTTTATAGAAGCATTCTTACTGAGTAATATTTTGTTCTGTGATTGGGGTAAGGGCGCTTGTGGTTTTGAAATGGCCCCAGTTCCCAGACCCGCTCGTAACGCCCCAGACAATTATAATAGAGCGCACAGGGAATTAGCCTCAAACTTCATTTAAATAAAAGTAATAGTGCCCGACCAAATTCGGCTCTAGCTTCGGCCAAAACTGGAGGAAATAAAAATCAGAGATACTCTGTAAGAGGGTTTGTATTGGGAGTAGGTATTCTGCTAAAGTTTCAGAAAAGTATTCGGCCGGAGGGATTATTATAGTTGCTTTCAGTTTAAAAAGTTTCTTTGTCCTATGATTTTTCTTTGAGAAGTCGTCCGGCAAATAACGTCACTCTATGTATTGAGTTAATTTCGGCTTCGGCCTACACTAGCCGAAGCCGAAACCGAAACCTGATTTTCTTAGCCACTCAAAAGTATATAAGTTTAAAGAGAATTGCATATTGTATGGCTTAATCCGCATGCAAAGGACTTTCTCGATTTATTTCTCATTCTTATTACCTTTTTAAGTAATGATATTTTATCTTCACTTTTTCATTATGCGCAGTGAAATTCTAAGATTGGGGACAAAAATTCTTATAGAAATTAGATAATAACAGGAGAATAAGTTAGGTGCTAAGTAAGTAAGTAAGGTGCTTATTTATACCAAGTTACTTCGGGTCGGGTACCTATCTGTATTTTAAAATTCTTTGTTATTATGTCGAATGTGTTAGACAAACTAGGCTAAAAACTATTGCGTTTTAAATATTCTACGGATCTTTGATACTATACCGTGCTAAGAGTAGCACTATCTAATATTATACTACATGTCCAATCAGTGGAATAATTGATCATCGTCTGTAGAAAGTTTATCTATAGTCAACTTTATTAAACTTTCGTGATCATAACGGAATTATAAATACACTAGCAGAATGCTCTCCACTGCTGGGTGTAGGCCTCCTCCAATGACTGCCACTCGTTCCGGTGTTGCGCCGATCGCATCCAGGTCTGGTTGGCGACCCTAACAATTTCATCTACCTATCTAGCACGTGGTCTGCCAGCACTGCGTGTATTCCCCCTGGGATTCCATTCTGGGATTTCTGGGATTTGATGGGATTTTATCTAAGTCACTTTCCTAAAACTTTGAAGTTCAAAAGTCGATTCAAAGTTCTAGGATTATTTAATTTAAACCAGTTTAGAATGCTTATGAAAGTTTATGGCTGTGCAGTAAGAAGTTTAAATGTTACAGTAAATAACTCTTCGCGAACCTCTCATGGAAATCTTCAAAAATGTAGAACTCTTTTGTGAGTGCAAGAGCGGTGAGCTTAGCAAAACGACCGTTTCAAGATGCAGTCCCTCGCTACCAAACTAGTCAGAAAATATTTTCCTTTGACATCGGTGTAACAGCAGATTATTCACAGGACTGGTGAAAAAGATTTTCAAAACATTTTTAATGAATCTAGTGTGTTAGGCTCGCTGTCTATGCGTAAAGTTGAGAAGATTAGACCGTAAAGATTTACTTAAAATTACGCTAAGTTTTAATTAAAAAAAAAATTAGGCCTTTACATCTTCACTAGTTTTATACAGAACCGGAGGCAATTTTGACTACACTTAAAGGGACACTGTCGTGCCTGGGATATTGTTAAGATGGGCTTGCCCATCACCCAAACCATTCTCTCTCAGCTTAGCCGGTCATATCATATCATATCATAACCACAGGAAATAATTTGAAAAAGACTAGCAGATAAATTAAATTAAAAAAATATTTCTAAGCAAGTGTATTATTTCAGCCTCAACACGTTTAAGTTTTTAATAAAGTAACACCGCGGAGCGCAGCTAGTAATTTCATAATCCCCAACTCACTTACTAAAGTTTATTATCTCAATATTCCGATACTCAATAACACCCGTATTAGATGAAACTTAGAATATAGTGTCCTTAAATCTACCGGAAGGTTCCTATAAATGCAAGAAAAAATCATGCTACGGGAATATTTAGCTAGTAGGATCTAGCTAAATTAGAGAACAGAAAATGGACATTCTAAGTCGCAGCTAGCTTAGAACAAAATATCTTGTTAAACAGCCCGTTGAGTAGCTGCTCGGAGGCACTGACCGTGGTCTGTTTATTGGACCTTTACCTCCTTATTCACGAACAACCTCTATTAAACTAAAATCTTTGTACATTCACACACAAACTTCCGCGATTCCCTCTAGACATATTTTGTCAATCCTGGTAATTGTTTAAATAACGAAAGTACAGTCATAGTGATCTACAGTTCATCCTAAAAATTTAACGACTTAAAAAAATAAGGAAACTCTATAATTTATAAATGAATATCCTTGGACAATTCCACACAGCGTCATCTAGTCCCAAGCTAAGCAACTTAATGCTTGTGTTATGGTAACCAGATGACTGATTTATTACATAGATACATTTTTTGTTACTATGTTCTTCCTGTACGTTTTTCTTTATTTGTAATCAACGATTTCCCGTCAATAGTAGACTAGATTTTTACAATTATATTTGTATGCTTACTTCCGAGGTGGTCCAATAAAGAAAGATATTATGTGACAAGGATTTTCGTTGATAAGAACAGATAGGCACCACGACAGTGCAGAAAATTGTTTCTTCTTGCGAAATTGAAGTCGGTATTTATAAAAAAATAATTATGCCACTTGTTTTTAAAGCACAATAACATACAACCTTGTTATAACTAGGTATATTTACAATTTAATATTATACACCAAAAATAAGTGCTGCGTTGATTTTTTCAGAAATAGGTAATACGAGTAAATCAGAAATTGTCAGCAATCCGTTTTTATTTACTATCATAGGTTATTCATGGTATAGATACCTGTACTTTTGGTAGCTTGGATCATTTGAGCTACCCCATAGGTACTATGAAACTACTCAACTCGTTCTAATGTTCAGATTTAATTATTTACTAGTTTATAATGTTACCTTTGTTTAAGTTTTTTTTGTGAATATGGGTGCTAGTTGAGCTCGGCCCGTTTATCGGTCCCTAATCCCAAGTTAGGCTTCGGCCTGATTTCTTTGGCTTCTAATTGGAGGGTTTATTTTACGATTGATACTGTTAGATTCAGATAAAAACGTTTTCTTCTAGCAAGTGATTTGTTTTCATCAATACATACATACCTACATAAAATCACGCCTCTTTCCAGACGAGACCACAGATCTCCAGTTGCTACGATCTGATATTTGTTTTCTATTCTTATTCTATTTTGTTTTATTTTAGGTCGTTTCGACCGTGGCTGTGTGTAAGCTTTTCTAATTATCTTCTCAGTTTAGTCTAAACGAGGTTCTACTTGAACCTTATAATGAATTGTTTAATCATTGACACGCTAGAAGAAGTCTAAACATACGACTAACATTGCCAATTAAATACTATTGACCATTAGTCGTATGTTAGACGAATTTGACCAAACCCTCGTCCGGAAGGGCACTTTGATATTGCAACTTGGTTTCAGCATAACAATAGGTACTGATACTTATTATTAATAAAAAACTTAATGATTTAATAAAATATAGTTACAGAATATCGGTTACAAAGTAGGCATAATCGTAACCGAAGAAAGTCCACTTCGTAGTGCGACATTGCGATTTTCACCTTATGCGGACAGAGCTTTAGCAGTAAATTTTCGTGCTATATTTTTAAATGTAAAGTGTGGGTAGTACCTAATGTATCAGTTTTGATTTGAAAACTTTATTGATCCTAAATTGAGGACTTCAAACCAGGCCATGGCGATTTTAGTTATTTCAAACAGAAGGTTGGCAAAATATAGATTCGTTAATGAAACCGTGAATTTTCGGTTTCCGCTAAAGTTAAGCTAATGTAGCTACGTTGAATAGTTGATGCTTGAACTAATAAACTGTAAGTAAACTGCGATGAACTTGCTTTTAGCGGTGAATCTGAGCAAGACTTTATTCTCGCCAGATACGGAAAATGTCGCAAGTAAAATTCAAAGACATTGGAAGAGTGGAACCTAAACATTATTTTAGCTATTTCAAATATTGTGTTAAATGCTATGGTATGGTCACAAACAACAATTGTATTATAAATAGACGATGTAGGATAACGGTAGTATAGAAACGATATAAAAAGAAGGAAGTTCTCGATTCAGTGATATTTTTCTCACGAGTGGGCATTACTTCAATTGATTCGCCCACATCTCTAAGTACATTTATAGGTATTTTTGTGAATTTCTACTTGCAAAGGTAGTGGTCTCTATTTAGCAGTGGATAGTGGAGATACGAGGATATTCCTCACGGCTCGGTTAATAAACGGTTGCGGCTTTTGTAGAAGCTTAGAACCTAGGCACACTACGTTTTTTGAACGAGCAGTCGCACGCTATTTTGTGTAGCGCTTCACCTGCTAGATCGTAGCGCGTTCACAAGCGTGAGGGTAGTGTGTATGGTCACAGTTTGCCGCCTGCATTTTTTTAGCCACACGTTTTTATTGCGAAATTTTTATTCGAACGTTCGAAAAACGTGGTGTGCAGGAACGTTGCGTTGCGTGTGTGCCATGACAACGCTTGTGACAGAATACGAACACGTGCTCCGTTTATTCCGAGTTCGAGGATTGGTACCGAACGTAGTTGTCGGCTTGATGATTACCTTTTTCACGTGTCAATCAACGTGATTGTACGCCAACAGCTTTTAATCTCGAAGTGGTTCCGTGTTCCGTAACCTCAACAGAATCCAGTTTTTGTTAAATGTATACAAATTTAATTGTCTGTAAAATTGGCATAGTGCCGAAATAATCGCGCCATTTGCCAGAATTATGATAAGTTGTTTAATTCAATTAATTATTAGGTTTGGATATCAGATGACTGCAAATTGTAATAAGACATACCTATTGGTGAAATACAGATTATACCTATTAGCTAGGTAAACTGACCTTATTTTGGCACCCCACCAATTATTGGCACTTCTCTGATTTATCCTATGTAGTATGAAAAATCAGAATATCTCGGTGTTGCAACTTATCTAAATTCAGTAACAAAATCCTGAACTACCTACTACCAGGATTGTGTTATTCAAATTAGATAAGTTACATAGAATAAATCGGAGAGGTGCTAATAATCGGTAGCCAATTGGTTTGTTTACCCTAGGTTTATTTAACAAAATGTTGAGTCGATATATAAAGTAGTCAAAAATAGTCGTTAGGTACTTGGTTTTTAGTTTTACAATATCCTAGTCCACACTTATAACCATTCATGAAACAAACAAAAATAAGTATTTGAAACGAATTCTAAACCTGTTTACATTTTTGTATGTCAATGTTCATGAACAAAGGTTTTTGACAGTTCAGTGAGCCTCGCTCATATGACACGTTCAACTATTCGTAGTTCCTGCATCGATGTATTTTTGCACACGATAAAGCAATGAAGGGTGTCCCACAAAATAGTTTCAGAAAAGCAAGTAGCTAGAACTCCGCATGTTTCCGCTTCCAGCAATTTACTGGGAGCCTCTTTATAGCCATTTACTAGCTTCATTCAACGGCTACATAGAACTTAAACTATATTCGAAAGTAAAATCTTTGTTAGGTATAACGAAGTTTTTGCAGGATTTTAGTGTTGCATTCTAAAGTCTTTAAACTTTATGGTGTGTAGAAGTGACATCAGAAACTAAATCTAAATGACGAAGCTGAAAATTAATAAAACATGAAATTGCTGCGGTTCGCTCAGAGGCTAAAAAAAAAAGAAAATGTGTACCCTTTGCGAATCGTCTGATATCTCGCGATGATTCCGTCTCCCCTAATGGACATACACTCAATTAGCTTTTACTGCCGCGGCGCCGTTCAATTTAACGCCTAACAGCAACCGCATTGAACCACGTACCTATTTATTTTTATTGACAACAAAAACACCCGGGAATTTATTATTTATCTTGCTTTTAAATGCTTCTTTGTTATTCATTTAAAAATGTTTATTGTGGCTATAAAAATTCTGTATGAGATTGGTCATAAACGTATAGCCTGCGGAAGGGATTTGATTCAATGTTATGTTGCGTGTCTGGAAATATTAAAAACGTGTTATTTTACGCATTTATCCAATGAGGTTTAAACAATAAACAATACCAATCAATTTATCCTTATTGATGACATTTTTTTAAGTAGAATTAATTTTAGTCGTGTGTCGCTATTAAACTCGTTCAAAATATTAATTAATGAACATACCTTTATTAAAATATCATCATTGCATGATATTTTAATCCTGATCTACTGGGCATTCTGATACTGTCTGTATCAGAATGCCCTAATGTAATAGTTTAATATAGTAAAAGGATTTCTACACCGAACCCAATTTTTATTTTTCACTGAAGACATTCCACAGAAATTCCCTGATATCTCCCTCCATATTACCTAAACCATCGAATCACATCGTTGTTCAGTAATAACTCAACCTTTTCTCTTAATTAAATTAATAAAATAGGCTAAGCAAATAAAATAACCCGGTCATATTGTAATGTCGTCGTTTCAGGAGGGATCCGTATTGGTTGTTGGCGGCACACAATGCGAAATTAAAGGGTTGAAGTGTTCCGTGGTTAATTTCACCCTTCCGTAAGGGTTGGCTTTCACACAAATTCGGCTTACCAGGCCTTTTTCTTTCTGATTTTATTCGTAAGATAGGCCAGGGTTTGATGGTTTAAGTTTTAAAAAACCCTGTTTCAGTCAGTCGGCCAAAAGAAATGTCCGTAGCAAAATAAAGTCACTTTTATAGTTTGGCTGCCGACGTAAAACTGAGTTTTGGGAGTTGGAAATGTCGTCCGTTGTTCAGTTATTTTGATGATGAGAGCGCAGATTCTAGCTGAGGACATTTTCTGATATTCTGAGGTCATTGTTTTGAATATATGAATTCAGTCTCTTTTGTTAATAATTTTACTAATATAATGCGCCCGTGGCTTCGCTCATGTAGTAAATAAATTTGATACCAGGATAACTTATATCTTGGATTAACACACAGGCTCTTTTCGATCCCGGTATTCCCACGAGAACGGGAACTAATCACCGCGGGTAATACCGCGGGGCCAGATAGTATTAGATAAAGAACAAAATGTACACTTTCAATTATGAAAATTCGCATTTTCCTATAAAACAATCAACCGACCCCAATTTAGATGGGTTTATGAGCTTATTCGCCTGTTGGGGCGAGAACTGATGTAATTTATAATGAGAGAATGAGAATTCGTTTCCACAATGAAAGTCAGTGAATACCTCAGGTATAAAGCTATCTGCTTGAACTAAAGGGGTTTTAGTAGCGTCTGTGTATTTATTATCATGTTTGAAGATACGGTAGTTCCTAATCTTTTGTTAAACAGTTTATCATTTGCATATGCTTTGAATATTTAAAGATAAAACAAATTTATTTCTCACTTATACCGTGTAATATTGTGTGATAAAAATCTATTCAACCGTTCTAGAATATTTTTTTATGGTTGGATGGAATTAAGTAATCCGACTTTGTTTTATATTATATAGAACATATATTATAATTATAACATATATTATATACAACACTAGCCTTAAAAAGAATACTAAAACGAATTTAAATATCACAGGAAATTAAATATACGAAAACACTAATAACTTTCCAGCCATTAAACATTTTCCGACTAAAAAGCCCTAACAAAAATACCATGAATTCAAACTCCATACTGTAAATGCAGTCTAGATGTGTCTGATAAACTTTACTAATAAATGTTAGAACAATCATTTCAGTGGGTAGTGGTCGCATTATTCAACCGTGAATAGTTGGAGTGGAGGGTGCCTTTTACTGGCAGTGTGAACGAGGGAGTGGAATGTGATCATTGCCAGGTACTTTGAATACTAGCTTAACTAACGGTTCCTTGGAATTTAGTTGGTGAAAGCTTGGGTTTCTGGTTTCAATTGACTTTCTAGATATTTTCATTGTAAAACGACTTACGTGATTGTTCGTTTTATCTATGAAAAGATTAAAGATGTCTTTATAGAGAGATATAATAGAGATCATCCGTTTTTTTCTGGTTGAAGAAGGGATGTATACAGATTCTGCATTTATTTATTATTATAATAAAAAAATATCAAAAAGAATTAAAGTGACCTTTTATTAACTTAATACGTTCGTTAACTTGCATTTGGTCTCAGTATTAAAAAAGTTTCAGAAGGTAATAAGTGCTCACAATACGTTGAATGAATCAAATTGAAAACTGACGACCCTTTTCATTCCGTTAGTGTAGGTAGGTATATTAAACAATGAAGACATTAGATACTTAGATAGATAATACCAAAGACGATTAATATCTAGAAGACAGACAAAGGCCATACACAAAATCGTAACCCGATCCCGCAGTACCAGATAGCCTGAAAACTTTAAAACATCAATTTTATCCAAGAAATTTCAATACTTAGTAGTAGGTAGCAACAATATTCAATATTTAAACATTTTTAACTAGAAAGTAATTGAAATTTCTTGGATAAAATTGATGTTTTAGAGTTTTCAGGCTATTTTTTAGGGTTACGATTTTGTGTATGGCCTTTGTCTGTCTTCTAGATATTAATCGTCTCTGATAATACATACATAATATTGAGAACAGATGATTGTATATGATTATGATTTTTCGACTACCCCTCAGTAGCCCTAAAAAAACTCATTCTGTTTAAATAATACTTTGGACTAACTCAGGTCGTTTAGTATTGAAGATCTGTAACCCTTTACAAATGTCTACCGACCCTTAGAAATGCAGTTGTCATCATATTTCTCATTCCGCTTTTAATTTTTACTCAAGCATAAATGAGAAGCCTAATGGCGAATGCCATTTGGTTAGCAAAAACTATAACCCTAGAATTGAATTACAAAGCACATAAATATTTATATAAGCTGCATAATTCATTATTCTCTTTCAACTGGTTTATGAATCGTTGTAAATCGATATTGAAAAGCGAGCTATATCCGATTCACAAGTAATTTTACGCGATGCATAAACTTTTACTAAGTTTTAGTTTCTCAAGAAACGAAGACCGTAACAATTTGACCGTAGAAATTACTTTATTAAAACGTGTGGATAAGAATATAACTAGAGCTACGTAATTTTTACTAAAAAAAGAATAATTAATTTAGTAAAGATGTTAAAGGCCTGACCGCTAATGATAAGATTTGGAGGGCATGATAGTGGTCGGTTCTACGCCTCTAGCTAAGATAAGAATAGAAACAAAGAAGAATGTACAGTAATTCACATTCGATGACGAAAACTCGAGCAATCAGATATATTAAACCTGTCAATTCCTGTAATTTTTTGCTCGTTTCTGTTCAATACAAAATACGTACAATAGATGTAGATTGCAAATGTAACATCTGTTATACTTAGGACCTGGTTTTCAGGTCCGTCATTAGAGTTACGAACATACATTACATTCATAGTGCAGTTACCAAACGTTTATATGATGTCATCAAATGTAAAAGTGTTTAGGCAGCATTCTGAGAAACTGAAGCTGTTTCCAGTGAAGCTAGTCGACTGGAAGCTCCCTCGTGGCAAATCCTTAAATAGATAAGGTTGACTGTAAAAGTATCAACGTTAATGTACTCCTACTAGTATAACGTTAAAACAGAACTCTATTTACGTTTCTGTGCTTGAGTTTCCTTGATATTCTGCTGTTTAACTACAAATTTATACACAGATTGATTGGTATTAAGTATAAGTCCTTTTAGTTATGAGTTTTATTTTTTGGTACTTACCTCTAACTAATTATAAAATTGAATGTGTAAATAATTGAAAACGGGACAATAGTGGCAATTCTGGATGTCGCCAAAACTTAACTAAACCAATTTGACAGCACTAAAATTGATGATCTTTCACTAAAATTGACATCTTTTTTAATTCGATCGTTATGAAAGTGCTGTCAAATTAGTTTAGTTAAGTTTAGGCGACATCCAGAATTGCCACTAATACCTCAAATGGACACTAACAAGTCGTGCATTTTATTGACTGCATGAATAATTTACACATTCTTGGGCCCGATTGCAGTAGCAAAATCTCGGAAAGTAACGTTTAGTTACAGCATTGAGCGTCTAAAATGTAACTAAAGTTTGTATGTGAGCGGATTAAAGCATTCGGATGTTGCATCGACTTTCCAAAATGCTACTAAATCGCCGATTCCCGATTTTAAAGTTGTGAGTGTGGTAAGTACTCGTACAATTTCATAGGCTATCAATTACAGTTCAGCCCTAAATCTCTTGGGTCGCAAGAGTAATATAATTGAAGGGAGACTTAGTCAATGGGTCACTGTTGTCTGACAACAGCAGCTTGAATTTTGATAAAAAATTCAAGCTGCTGTTGTCAGACAACAGTAGCTCTTCTGTTCTTGTTATTTTATTTATTACTTAGGATAATATATTTTCTTAAAAGGTAATTTCCATTTTCCTCACAGACATGCCGAAGAAGGTTGCATGAGTATCATGTCTAGCCGTAGTAAAATGCTATCAGTGAATATTTTATGATGTACACCGCACAAAGAGCCTAATAAGAACGATAAAAATAATACCACGTTTCAACCAATGATAATATTAGGGTCCTGGCAACAAAATGATGAAGAAGGACCAGTATAAAGAACAAACTGGACCTGTTTGAAAGAATAATGACACACATATCATCACATATGTATCTAAAGTCCATTTATAAACATCTTTACTGTCAAAATCAATAAAACAAGTGTGTAAACTATCAAACTTATGAATTGGTTAACTTGCATACATATTTAATGAGTTGCGTAGCTTATACAAGTACCTATACAAAAAAAAAAAATGTCCGGCTTAGAAATTGCGTGTTATGTGCCTCACTATAATAGTACCTACCTATATTTTAAAAGGTTCATGCAAGGTTGCAGTTGCTTACTATGTTATTATTTTGATTTTTATGATAGTAAAACTATTCTTAACTAAGCAAGGTATGTTGGCTCTGTCACCAGAGTTATGGCAACTAGGTAGCTCATACGAACGAACGAACGTTACAATTTTATTGGTTAGTAATCTATACCGATCATACCTGTTATTTTTGTTACTATGCTTGCCAGGTTTTTGTTACAAAGGTGTGTGTTTTTGTAGTTATTCTTTACCTTTACCGTGTCTACAAATAAGTCCATTAAATAATATTGAAACCGGGAAAAGTTAATTGACATATCAGCGTAGTGTTATGATAGCTGGGTGTTTTATTATGCGGCCTTGTGAAGTTATTTTAATTTTAATACCAAATATCGTTGTTTTAATACATTTCTTTAACATACCAAATTGTTGGTTCATATTCGAACGGTGCCTCAAGTATTTTTCATTAACACAAGCTCTGGGTGGAAACGGAAAACATTGAAAGGAAGGTTTAGTCAGTTTAACTAATATTGACCGTGTCATTTCAGTGGATAAGGTCGATAAAGCTGAGAGATTGCTGGCAAGCCTACTTTATCTCAACAATGTCTCAGGCACTAATGCCTCCTGACGCTGTATAAATCATCTTGAATAGATGTAAGGCCTGGGTTAGCTAAGGTATGAAAGCTGAACATCTTTTAAATTTAAATAACTTATTATAACTATTTTACTTGTTTGTTTTTGGAACTAATAATTTATTTAATATATTTAAATGTATACCCCTTTCTTATTATATTTGTAAATAAGTTTAAAATGCAGTTTGAGCGAATGCAATAACGTTTTCACAGATGCTGTCTCTATTCGTACTCATACCGTGAAAGTTATATGTAGGTAATTGGAGAACTTTGCTGTTAAGCATCAGGTGGGTTTCATTGCTTCTACGCTTCCAAATGCTTCAGGAAAATGAAAAAATATGCTGTATAAGTTGCCTATATAAACTGCCTCATTTATATTCAAATGATGTTTCTGTAGGTACCTACCTCTGCATCTCAAGAAAATAAATGTTAATCCTCATTTTCTTCCAGTTTATAGTACAAATAAAACGTGACAAAAATGAGTTTGCAAGCCAACTGATAATAACTGGCAATCGGCACGCAGATGCATTTCGCTCATAGCTAAGCGTTCGGTAGCGCAGCAATTTCAGCTATGAAATAAATTCTTATTTCTAAAGGCGCGTTTTCAAATAAAGCAGGTAGTCAACTGTCGGTGAGCACGAACTAAATTGAAAGAAGATTCTTGCTCTGTAGATATTGATTCCGCTTACTCACTGTTAACATAAAATACCTATTTTATCCTCATCTATCAATAACAAGGGTCAATTTCAAAGAGAGAGATCAAAATAAGGATGTGATGTTTTATGATTGATTTGTAATTTTAAATATCTCTGGAAAAATCACAAGTAGTTTAGTTATACCATACCATGATAGGTAATGACCTCACAATTAAAAGAAAAAACGTTACAGTACGAAACATCTGATTCAAAATTTAGCTCAGTAACATAAGAATAATTTATGTAGGTATTGTTTGCTTTTAGATTTTCTCATTCCATAGTGTGTAGAAGGGTAGGCGTTGGTAATCTGTTTACTGTGAACCAGGTCCTAAGGGAGGGCTGAAATAGCGCATATTGCTGTCTTCATACACTCGCACATATCAATTCTTATTGTATCCGTTAGAGCTTCGGAAGTACGCACGGGACGCAACACAATGCCCCTGTGTCGTAAATTGTACAGCGCGCATAACGACAGACAGCCTTTATACAAACATGTCATAACCTGGAGTTGTGGCCATTACACATATTTTGTGTGCCCCGAAAGGGCGAGGGCGAAGCTTGATTATATCTGAAAATGTTTAACCTTTGAGTAGAACATAAATCTTCTGTATAGTAATGTATATAAGATGTAAAACTTATCCACAGCTGAAAGTATAAAATTCTAATTAAAGTTCCGTTGTGTTTAATAAATCCCAAAGTTAATTTTAATTTTGAGACATTGTTTGTGTTATCGGATGGTATTGTTGTAATGTAGAATTGCTTATCAACCAGCTGACTAAGCACTTTACAAGTCTGAAATATTATATTCTATACATTTGAAATATTTGACCGGGTATCAGTTTACTATACTAATTTAAAACAGAAACAGCAGCACAGACATGCAGACAATGGCGTGTGGTGTGGTTACTAATTGTAAGCCATGAGTGCTCGGTGTGTCTTTAAGTTTTAGTTTGCCTCTATCTGTGTGAAAATAAAACCTTCTTGAGTACGTCGTGTGCATAATATAATTATGCTAAGTGAAGCAGATTATTAGCTCACTTAATTGGATCTGTGGATCTGTGGTTGGTTTTCATGGTGTTGTGTTTTTATTATAAATATGCATATGAATGTTCATTTTACATCTACATCTTTGTAATTTTACTAACTATAAAAAAAATACCTTCTCGTTTCTATTATGCGTGCACAATATAAAGAAACTTTTTCCGATTTTTCCATGGGGTTTAGAAAAAGGTAAACAAGTCGTCGTGGGCAAAGTGACAGGTGGCTTCTGTGTTTACGAGCTTACCAAAAAGATACGCAGCGTAAACACCTCAATTTTTTTAAATGTATTAAACTCTTCGAAGTCGTGCCGTACTGATAATTTGAAGCCCTTGATGTTATTAGTTTTTCATAAATTTTAAAGTGCCACATTATGTAAACTATTTATTCTGATCAACTGATGGACTAGAACAGTTTACTATTTCGTCCAGTCTGTTTCACTAGATTTTAAGCTACACTCTTCATAGTTTTAGTTTTCTCTGCACTTTTTAATAAATAGATTTTATTTTATTTGACAAAAAGTACTATGCTACCGGTATAATATTTTTTTTAATCATAGAATATTTTAAATGTTCAAATTTATTACATACCACTTATTTAGTAAAAAATACATAATAATAAGTATAAAGTCTGCTGCAATTTTAATAGCATTTTTTAAATAATGGTAAATATAAATTTTAAATACAGCTGTGGCTGTATAGAACGCCTCGCAAAAGATAAAAAACGTAGTCAAACATAAAATTGTGATAATTTTGATATGCATTTAAGTTCAAACACTTCCTCGAGTCGACAGTTGGTTTGGCGTCCCCCGGGAGTGACGTCAAACTTTGACCGCGGTAAATCTTGGGCAGACTCGGTCACATTGTACCCTGGCGTCTTGTTCAACATTCAGACACTCGGTCTCTCGGGACAAATCGTGAATTATAGCTTATAGATACAAAGTACGTACAAGGGTATGACATGACATGACGGTTGCTATAAGTTCAAATAAATTCGCGGAGGATGGGTGTATTCACATAAAGAACAGAAGTAAAATCATTATAAAACATATGCAAACGGGTATTTATCACGAATTTTACCTTTAATATTCGCCCGACGTTTCGACCGGATTGCACCAGCCGTGGTCGCGGGAAGTGTTTTATAATGTGTTCTGATCGCGAAAGTTTAAAGAAGTAAAATCACCTAGCTTTTAAGACTCAAAGTTAAAGCTTTTTTTAATTGGAATATTATTTAAATTTTTGATGATTTTACAAAAAACAAGTCTTTCGACATACGACAAACATGTCCATCCCGTTCCACTACTTATTAGGTATTGTATAGATCTACTCACTTATTGTATAGATACTACTGTATAGAAAAATATATGCTATTGCCTATTGACATTAATTTCTCAAAATTATTTCTCATCTCGATCTTGGTCCGAAAAAAAAACTACAAGTGTAAATAATTTACTAATCCCTAATCTTTTTTCGAAAATTCTCTAACGTTGCACTTATCTCTGGCATGGCAAATAAAAACTTCTTCTTCGTCGTAATCTTCACTGCTTCTCATCCTGAAACACCTTGACAGAAGCGTGACAAGCTTTTTCCACATTGCTCTATGCAAGGCTGGTCTCAGGGCAGTAGGTATAGTGAGTCCCGTTAAATATCTTATTCTAATACTAAAATAACTATTTGTGATTCCATTTCCAGCGATGCGAATGAAAATTCCATTTCCATTGCCAGCAACCCTTTCAGTCTACTAAGTGGCTGTCCTACTTTTTTTACCATCACGAACAAACACGCATGAATTAGCATCACGCAAAACAAAAAGGCACAAAAGGTGTGCGACCGTCCTACGCAAATACTTAAATTGCTGAAAGTAGGTAATCACTTACCCTCACGTGCTTATTTTCATAAAACCTTACATCACAACTTTTTTAACTTCCATAATCACCGTCTGGGAAGATGTAATCAAAACAAAAGTAATACAGGTCGAAGTAGAGCAAGAAATTGGATCGCAGAAAGTACCTAAGTAACCTCTGAGCTACACGTAGCAACAAAGCGTGGCTTATTTCCATAAAAATCCACATAACACCTGGGATCATCTGGGAAGATAGTAATCAAAACAAAAGTAACACAGGTCAATGTAGGACAAGAAACAAAAAGGTACAAACGTATGCAAATAGCTCGCAGAAAGTAATCTCTTAGCCTCACGTGTTACATCCAGCAAGCGTGGCTAATTTCCGAGCTGGCGGGCGGCTTTTAGCCCGCCTTCCTTCCGCTGTGTTTACGCGCGAGCTACGCAGAGACCTAAACGAGGGCACTCCGACTTAATGACGACCACCGCCATTTTGGTAACGACGAGTGACATAATCATCCCGCGTCAAAATAACGTCTCGTGTGAAAGTTTAATTAAAGGGGAACGCAAATTAATACTACGGCTAACTTGGTACGCATCGTTGCGTGGAAGAATTATTTTGATCGTTCTTAATTTAGTACCTGCGCAGGAATTAGGCTGACTAGAAAGGTAACTAAATCTATGGTCAGTCGCTCCGCAAATTATTATTACTAAATATTGTACATTAAATCGCTAAAAAGCCTTTGCCCCAACCACTAAACCACTGAAGCATATAATTACAGACTCGTACTTTCTGAACATTTAAAATACCTAGTTTATTTAACTGAATACATTTTGTTAATATATTTTCTATTCATAACCATCAGTTGTTACAACCAATAGGTACGTATCCTAGTAACAGGGTTTATACTCGTAGGTAAACATTAAATGTAGCGGAAGTAAATCTATCTACGCCGACAATTGTATTGATTACCTTCAATAATTTGATTTGAGAATTGATATATTCATGAAATAGCTGAGAAGCGTACACCTCCGTTGATCCAGGATTTGCTAAAGGAAATTGAGTTGTAAGCTTCAACAACTCGGGGATAAGGAAACGTTTTCGACATAAGCCGAGCGAGACATAATATGATACTAACGCTTCGCTTTACGACTACTACCAGGCAAGTTCAATTTTATTACCTACTGCTTATATTGCGTACATACGTATAGTATACATTTTAATGTCCCCAACAGTACAGAAAATCATTAAACGGTAGTACTTATACATATAGTTGAGTATATTATTATACGTTTTATGCTTTCGCTTGTTTATACTTACGAGTCTGTACGTTATACTTTTCCAGGCTTTTCACAGGATAGCTTTTGGTGGTAACACGCACTAATCTCTTTATGAAGTGACTTTAATTTTAGCTATACATAATAGTGTAGTACAATAATTGAAAACCACGACATACGTCGATCCACCACTTTTCTAAAAGGTGGGGTCGCGTTCGCGAGACCCGGAACAACAAACTTGTGGTTTTACTCCATTTTACGTAATAAAAGTTACTCTATGTTTAGGAGATTACACCATTATACGGAAAAATGTATGTTATTTGAGTAATGTTTTGGTTGTTTCTAAACTAAAACTGAGTGCACAAAGTGATTTTATTTGTGAAAAAACATACTAAAAGTTTAGGGCTCTGACAGAATTCGAACCTGCGTAGGTACAAGCAATCGCTCTTAAACTGACCTGCCTGAACTGACCACCTAAGTGTGGTTTAACACTATAGAAAAATATATCAACTATGGTTTTATTTGTTTAACTTTATCAACCAGTATTGGTTTTTTTATTGAATGACACCAGTTTGAATAGATTATTAATTTGACCATCGCCATGAAATAGCGTGAGCTGGTCCTTACATTACAGTTTCGAAATTCTCAGCGCACGCACAACTCCTCCATTCCACGAACCGGTATTTAACTATGTTAAAGCGAAGCATTGTTTAAACTAGAGCATAGCCAAAGTGACGCAGAAATTGCAATACACACACGATAACAAAGTATTTCGTCGTCAACTGACGTCGGTTTATTGGACAAAGGCTTTGAGTCAGTTCGATGAAGATGTGTTGGTAAGTTGTAGCTTTGATTTTCTTCAGCGTTTTATTTATTCAAATCAAATAAAATGTATAAAATGTAATTATGGTCACGATTGTAAGATGTTTAAGACAAGTTGCAAGCCTATCGACGATATTTAAAAGTGAACTGGTTTCCTCACGATGTTTTCCTTCGCTGTTTTGAGCCCGTGTTAGTGCGTATTAAAAACTATTACACGGCTATATTTGAACCCAAGATCTTTAAACCGGAAGTCGTGGCACTAACACACTCGGCCAACACGGCTTTTATATATCATAAATTCAGTTTAGTCAGTCTCTAATAAAATGACTATGCATATCTAATTAATTACGACTGATTCAATAACAGTCCTTATAGGAGTCCAGGAATCCAAAGTTCTTCCTTTAATCGATTTATAACATCACCAACAAATGCCATACTTTAAATTAGCTCACAAGAAAATACCAGTTTGGTTTAAATATAAACTACTTAGGATGATACATTTAAAGCGATTATTTTTACCAATTTTTCTGTTGTGTTTTATTAATTATCTTCATTCATTTCATATACATTAGAATCTACTAAAACAATTTGATATGCATGTTTTTTTTAATAACCTATTGTGTATTGCTGGGCAAAGGCCTCCCCCAAAATTCTCCACTAATTCCACCTACCACGCCACTCCTTCTCAGACACGTCAAGACCGTCCCGCTAACGCCTTATTGTTTATTAATAATAAACAAATATCAATCTGTGAATTCAATTAGCAAAAACATACAACATATTGTTATAACTTAAGTTTTAAGTTACATTAAATATACCCCTAATACCCCTAATATACCCCCAATAATATTCCCTTACATACTTTATATTGTTATTTTGATGTTGCCGATTTGTAGCCTATCTAGATGAAATATTGTGGACCATCACAAAATCGTATTTCGTTAGTTGACACGTTCCCAAAAAGCAATTTGTTTTATTTAATTTAAATTGACGGTAAACAAATTGAGACAAATAAAAATATTGGTTTACCACTTCGAACCAATTAACAAAATTGCGATAATACGAATTATAGGTTGCATATGCGTCGAAAACAGATATTCGCTGAGCTTAATCCTGCATATTGCCTACCATCGCTTATTGGAACGAGTCTGTGTTTAGTTCTGTATGTCTAAAGAAATTCAATTATAATAATATTTTATTTCGGGCAACAATAGTTAAACAAGTAAAAAAACCTTTTTGTTCACAACAGGAAACAATCGAGCAAAACACAAGTTGCGGGCCTACCTTTATGTTCAGTGATCTCGCTGACCTCCTCGATTTTAAAACATATAGATAGAGAAATCGTAAAACATATAGATAACCT
Organism: Xanthorhoe designata; assembly: GCA_963582015.1. Lineage (NCBI taxonomy): Eukaryota > Metazoa > Arthropoda > Insecta > Lepidoptera > Geometridae > Xanthorhoe > Xanthorhoe designata. Next base: position 9,464,517 of record OY757039.1, read on the forward strand.
AAAATTTGTATATAAAGTCTTACACAAATAAAATGCCACAGAAGTAGCAGGACCGGAATCTGCTACATAGATTTGAATATCCAACTTTCCTTGTGAATGCATCCATAGGTTTTCCACGTGATTGATGACGGTTCGTTAATCCGAGAGTTTTGTATATTTAATTAAAGCTTGAATACATTGCTTGAACATATTGTGTAAATTTTGCGTTAAAATCATGTAATAGGTACAAAAATTTAAGGTCAATCAATGGTTCAAATGATTGACTCTGTAAACAAGAAACCTAAAAATATATGGTTTGTAATTTACGCACTAAATCAATTACCTTATTTCAGAACGATTGATGAGAGAGCAAAATGACTCTACGCATAGCAAGCCCGAAATCAATTTCTACCAAACAAAACCAAAACATTCAAGTCAAATGGGCATTTTAACAGCAATTGTTATTAGAATGGTATTTAACACATTGAACCTCGCGGGATGGTCGTTTATCGATTTCTAAAGGAAATTAAATGGTCCTGCCTTCCCGAACGCCCAAACTCTAAGTCACAGTAATTACCAGGCACAGGCATACCTACTCCGCTGTTTATGTAGAGAAAAACTCTGTCTTTAGTCGGGTGTCCGCTACTTACGCGTGTGACAGTGACAGCGCTATAATGGATAACTTCGTAAGAATAAAATGGCAAGTTTAAACACTTATAGCGATATGCACGAGGCGCTTTTGCGAGCTAAATTGCTCCATGTGACGTCATGTTAGGAGCCGCTATTTAAATGAGTTTTACGCTAAATCGGTCTTCTGCACAATAGAGCAAGTTCAATTATTTATTCTGTGGTCAGTAACACTGGAGTTTTGTTAAAAAGTATTTCCTTTACTGTAAAACTTTGTTCTTGGTCGGTCATCCTACTTTGTTTGTTGTTGTAGGTTGAGAAATCATCAACCACAACTCAATTTTACCCACAGCGGGGTAGACTACTTTTGCCACAGACGCTCTTTACGACTTTGGCTAGCCTCATCTATACAAATAATTGAAGTGTTGTGATAATTGTATACCTATTCAATTACTAGTATCCGCCCGCGGCTTCGCTCGCGTCTTATTTATACGGGTAAAAAGTAATCCATGTGTTAGGTTTATTCCGCCTTGCCATAAACTATGCACCTGTGTAACAATGTACCTACCTGACGACCTCTGTGGCGCAGTGGGTGAAGGCCCACCTGAGACGCGGAGGTTGCGGGTTCAATACCCGTCACGAGACTAATGTTTGCGTTCTACAGATATTTGTTCCGGGTCTGGTTGTTTTTCTTTTAAATAAATGTAGGTATGTAAATATTTACAAAAAAAAATTAAGTGCCTATCGGTCATCTGTTTACCATAAGACAATCATTAAGTAGCTTAGCTTGGCTAGATGCAACCGTGTAAAATGTTTAAGAATGTTTATATTTATTTATACTTATTTACGAGTGCGAAATAAATAATTATTATACTTTATAAATTATATTATAAAGATGTACCTACGTTTCAAGCACCGCGTAGTAACTTTTAATTGATGATGGATCTAAATAGTATTTGTTTTCAGAAATAAAACCGTTCTAGTTGTACAAAATAAGGGTAAAAGGCAAAACCGTTGCTCGTATTTTTGAATCAGAATCCAGCCTAAAATAAAGCTTGTTGTTTTGGCTGTCATCCAAGTGCTTGTTAAGGAAACTAGGGAATTTCCAGAGGCACCATTGTTTCTTGTTGTGTACATAAAGCAGCCCGACATCTTGGGTAGCTCTGCAAAGCTAGCTTCGAACACTCGATTGCACAAACTAATGAGTGCTTTTCAATTCGACGCTTGACGAACGCGTTTGATTTGACGGCGAGAAGCGGAAACTCCAAGTTAAATTGCTATGAAATAAGTCTTCATTTTGTAAGTACCGATTTAAAAGGAGTTTTCAGTCGGTAGCCTCGGCTTATGAAAGTTGTTACAAAGACCGGTTCGTATCTTATCCTAGACATTTTTGTCGCTACTTTGAAATTGGATTTTCACTACTTAAATGTTTTTTACAAGACAGTGAGGTTCCTTGTTTGTATGTAAGTATTTAAAAATAACTACAATTTAGCGAATTAACTCACCAGACAGCTTTTTGTCATTTTTATCGGAAATTGATTCGAACATTGATTTTATACAGTTTTCAAAAAAGATATGTAGGGGAGAGGGGGGCACCTTCGAACAGAGGCAGTTTTGAATTAGTGGTTTTATGAATGCATCCTTTATCTTTCTTAACCTCCGAAATCTTAGAAATACTCCTAACACCGAACTTCACATCTGTCAGTTACCAAGTAACGTCAAAGACAGTGTCATTTTGAAAATAATTCAACAGTTGGTTTACACGGTCAGTGATAAAGAATATTTTAAAAAAATTTAAGCAAATAAGTGACAACGTAGGTATATTTTTCAATGTGTTATTATTTAATAGTGTTGTATATATTATAGACCGTGTATATCAAATGAAAATTAATTTGATCTCAAGCAAGTTTTTTATCTAGAGATGATTATTTATGAAATATGGTATTGGGGCAGATTTGAAATAAAATACTGGGGCACTTTTGAATAAAATGTTTTGAAAGCCATTGAGGCTATTTTATTTTTTATTTTATAGTTAAAGCATTTAAAGTACGTTTCTAAAACTGTTTTGTTATATTTTTATAGATTTGGTATCATAAAGATTATTTTATATGATTGTTTTGCAATATTCATTTTGCTCTATGTTATAACGAATAAAAATAAATAAATTTGATCTTGTTCAAGACTGCCCCAGACTGTTTCGAGTTTTATTAATTTTTGTAACTAATGATTAGTGTAGGAATAAGAGTGCAATGCGCGATGATAACGTATAATGCAATTAACTTAAATATAGTGTTTATTATATTTCAAGTTACTTGGATTTTATTTTATCCTCGGTTTTCAAAACTGCCCCTAGAGGTTTCAAATGTGCCCCTTCCGCGGGGCACATTTGAACAAAAAAGTATTTTTTTTAAATGGAAATTGTTGGATTTCTATGGGTCAAAATAAGTAAATATAATTTTTATTATTAAGTAAAAACCCCATACTTATCTATAAAATACAATACATCTTGATTAATATCGCCATAAGAGAGATATAGTAGTAGATATAGTAGAGATATAGTAGCAGTTTTTGTAAAATGTAATCCTGAACTATTTGAATGGTTTGCAGTTGGAAGCCGCTTGGAGGGCAATCTACGTCATATACCGTGTAGAACAAAGTTGTACCGTAATAGTGTATTTTGTATGGCTCCGACAATATACAACAAAATTCCTCAAACTGTTCGCTTAATGTCAACTAATGAGTTTAAGAGTCAATGGTGTGATATATTACTAAGAAAAGCATATTACACTATTAATGAATTTCTAAGCGATCGTAATATTATTGAATAAATTTTGACATGCATTTTAAAATATAATTTATTGTTGTGTTGTGTGTGCATTTTAATTGACATATTTTATATTAATGATTTTGTTTTATTATTTATTAATTAAGAATGACTGTTTGTATGCTATACTAGCAGAATCTAGATGTTCTCTAAGCTAATACCACCATCTGTAATTTACCTAGGTTCACAAACACTGAATAAATGAATTATGAATGAATTATGAATGAATATAATTTAAAACCTAAAAAGTGTTCGAAGGTGCCCCCCTCTCCCCTAAATTAAGTCATTTTAAAACCCCATCTAGAATCAACGTCTAAATCAGTTTGATGTAAATGCTACCTCAGTATTTACGAACAGCATCATGTTAAAAAGCAATTCGGCAAAAGAGGGTAGAGTCGAATTAATCACACTTCGTCTTCTGCCCATCAAAGCTGTAATTTGGAAGCCCGAAAATTACTACTAGATAGATAGATCTAATTTATTATTCTATAAATACGACTTTTGTCTACTTAATCTATGATATCTTTTCAGCATGATAAAAATAAAATATGTAGTTATTTTCTTATTCTTGGGACTAGATGATGCCGTGTAAAATTTTCAATGATGATTACTATTTTTTTTTTCAAAACAGAGTTGTTACATGAAATTTTAGAGAATCTAACGATTTTCAATAACTTTTCCTGACTTTTGTGCACCAAGTTCTAAAGTTACTCATCAGGACCATATCCACATCAAATTTGTATACTTACTATAGATATTAAAATATGTACCTACATGTTATTGATCTAATATTATATTATCTTCGTAAAGAACCCAAGACACTGCCAGACAGAAGCGTGCCCATGACACTAGCAGCATTATCGTTTACAACGATCCGGTTCAACTAGTTCGTATGCGTTTTCTCGGCCACCAAACTCTGTTTTCGCTACTCTTCCTAAACTATAGGTACAAAATAAAAGTATTGCTGAGAGGTATTAAAAAGAGCTTATAATAGGTTTTACAAACAGAAGATTTAGTTTTTTAAAATTTCTTTGTTCAATGTAAAAATAAAAAAAAATAGGCGGCGGCGCTAGTTTCACGCATACAGACACCTTAAGTTTTGTAAAGTAATGTACGAGTAAATATGTATTAGTTTAGTTCCCATTATTAAATATCTAAATTACTTTGACTATCTGACTTCACGTTTCAGATTTCAATGGTCTCGGAAAATCCACTTGTCTTTGTAAAGCTTAGGAATCGTAAGTTGCTCATGTTCGCTTATTTAAATGAGACAATGTGTGGTACTAGGAATGATCCTTATTTGATTGGATCTGAAAGGGACCGCTTCTCGAGAATTTGAATTTTATTTCAATCATGGAGCATTTCATTGAAATCGACACGGTTTAGGGAAATACGTTGAGATGTAAGCAAACAGTAGTCGATACAATCGTGTATTCAATTTGTGCGAGGATTACTTTTGCTTTCCACCCTAAATTTTATTTGATCCTCGAGTGAAGGTAATATCGATTTCGTATTTTCTTACGCGATTTAGATTTCTGATTGCTTTGCGCTCAAGGCTGTATCTAGAACGGCAGTTTATCCAGCGCACTGAAAATAAGACAGACTTTTACATTTGGAGTATTTTCTCTACAGGAAAATATTATAAGTATTATTCTTCTCAATCTATTACTATATTATATTAGGTAAGTATAAAAATATTACCTCAAAAAAACAAATGAAAGCTATAGTTGTGACAGTTTACATTTTCTTTTCCTAAAAGAAGATGATGACCATTGTAGCGAGTCGAAATAGGCGATAATTTGTTCGTAATAACAAAAACAGGAAACATTCTGCGCAGAAGTTGTTCTAATTACGAATAACTGCTAAGTAGGTACGTTTCATGCGTTGCAGATGTTTGCAATTATCAGAAAACTATTTCGAATAAAAGTAGCTTTTCTGCCAGTGAGTGTACCAATGCTTGAGACGTCGATGGTAACCACAGCGCGGCCACCCAGTAGACGATTTGAATGCTTTCAGCGGTTCAGAAGGGGACTACACTTGAGGAACGCGAAAACCGTTTTTCCCATTTCCCTCTTTATCCATGTGCATGCACTATTTACTAAAGTAGAATCAAAGAGTGCCTATTTGCAGCTGTCGGTTTTCGTTGGAGACTTACTAAGGGTATTAACAGAAAGCGTACATAGTATGTTATACTGAAATAATGTGCGTATTCTAGGGTGTTATTAAATTAGTAGTTATTCAAAACAAACATAAATATTCGAACGAACGAATGAACGAACGAACGAATAGACTACAGTCAGAATTTTATCGCTTATTATTTCCCGACGACAAAGCATGAATTGTGATCGCGAAAGTTTAAGAAAGACTAGACTACAGTCAGCTCAGGCTACGATCTATTGCTATTTGAAATTTGATCACTGTTACGACCGACGTGATCGAAAGTTAGAAGAAACAGATAGGTAGGTGGGTAGAAATAGTATAACCTACAAACTTTTACTGTAAGGATTATAAAAAGTCTGATTTACATCAACTCTTATTTGTGCAGGTAATTAGTAGGTTTCTTGAGTTACACACTAAAACTGTTGAAAACCTTTTAAATTCAGTTTCCTATTCAATCCAGTGCGAGTTGGCTAAAGTGCTGTGTTGTTAAGTAACTTTGAAGTTTAATAGCCAAGTTCTATACACTTACACAAGTAAGTAAAAAAGTTAAGTAGTTAAAACTTGGACAATACGGTTCTCCTTAACATAGGCACGAGAATGACTCATTTTGATATAATCCACATACTTACCTATTATATTACTGCTATATAATTTAGGTAGGTAACCGTCGTAAACGTAAATCTACTCTGACATAAACAACTCGTTTCGTGGTAAGTTGTTGGTAAATAAGTTTAAGTTTTCGAGCTTTTAAGGCCAATATTTCAAATTGCTAAGATGAAATGGAAATAAGTGGTTGACTCAAGTTAATCGTGTACCTATAACTAAGTGTTTTAAAGGGCCTAATTCCGTAATATTGAAAAAATGTATAACAAAAACCAGCAATGACAGTGTAGTTAGTGGACATGTTGAACTTAATTAATCTGCTTTGTTGAATATAATGTTTAGCTAATAATGAGCAATTCAAATCGTAATAGTGGTGGCCTTGGTTTAAAAATGTGTTGTTCTGTATTTGAACAAGGCCTGATATAATTAAATCATGTACACAACTAAAACCTGTGCGCTAGGAAATAACAACAGTTGAGAGTTGAAAACAATATTTTTGGATAGTGCGTTGGGAACTCTGTCAGTGTTGTTTCCTTTCATAAATCCAGGCTAGCGTTATTGTGCAATAGTTTTGTATAGCTCACTGGATGTGTCGATTTTCTTTTTTTTTGCTCTAGCTTTGTGCGTCAACAAACATTTTGAAATACCCAATTGCTAGCTATCTGTCCACCCACACCACTGATGCATGTGTGGAGTTGTGGACCACTTTAAAAACTGTGGATGGTTTTTGTATTGGTATTCGGTTTTAATAATCACTTCAAACAATATTCATTATTATTGAAATAAAAAAATTCAATAAAAAAATTTGGTTAACCACCAAACACTAACAGCTTGTGCTACCAGTGGTCCGAGAAGAAATTTTCATTTCCTTATCGTGCCACCAGTGGTATACATGTCATACATACATGTTCAACAATTAAAAGTGCCATGGTACACACAGACACAACAAATAAAAACATATCTTTATTTGACCTTCCTGGTAAATAGAACCCGCTTTATAACGTTTCAGACAGACACTCACCCCGTACGCCTTGAGGTTGTAATTTTCGTCATAATACACATATTGTTCATGCAATATCAGCAGAACACAGCAGTCATTGAGACGTTGAAGGGATAGGCGACAGTCATTCATTTAAGTTAATGTTAACCCCAGTCGTCTCTCGTGCAATTGCCAGCACCTCTCTTGGGTGAAGTAATCCAAGAACCCTTATCGATAGAGTAAATGTCTTCCGCCTTTCCTTGTTTAGGTAATTTTGAAATGTTAAAACGGAATCTTGAAACCGCGATCTTATCGTTATTGCAAAGCGTATTACACAATTGCACATTTCAAGTTAAACTTCGCGTGGTATCGAGCTAATCATTTATTGTTAGTGTTTCTTTGGAGATCTGTTTGGATATCTTTGTTTCATTTTTCTAAGGGATTTCCCGTTAATTTAATAACTTGCATAATCAACTGTCTTTTATTTACTCAAATAGTTAATTTCAATAAGGTTACTTTTTAATAGTGTATCAAAATGTAATAAGTACCGTTCAGTCAAGTAACTTTCATTGATAATTGTTACAAGTATTCACGATCGGCTAATAAAAAGGACATTCGATGAAAACTTACATTCCGGGATGAATTTACTTGCTAATAACAAGTAGATTTCTGTACAATTACCAGAACAATTTCTAGTATGTATTTCATGATTAGATGCAATGCGCATTAGTCGGCTCACAAATCATAAAATATGAATGCTGCAATATATTGCAATGCGGCCCGCTGAGAATTCACGTACATCGCGACATACATAGTACTTATCCAGGATTTAATGCTGCCTTGTGTATTTTATTCTGGCGTTTGACATTCAATGTATTTTATTGTTTGGTTTTGTTTGTTTACGGAAAACATGTTTTTAGCTGCGGTTAAAAACATGCTGCAACAGCGAAACTTGCTTGAATTGTTGAACATAAAATGCTTAGTTATTTCAGAGTAAGTCAGCGAATAAATATGATAATAAAGCTGAGTGCATAACCACTAAGGCATGAAGATCTAGCTACGTTATTTTTATGAATGAAATATAAATCCCAAATAACTTCAACATTAACGTAAATACCGAACATCAATTTCGCTCACATTTCAGAATAAAAACTGTATTTATTCAAAAACCTAACAAATCATGATGAATCAAAACGCGCTCTGTAGGTATTTATTTTTCCAAGAACCGCTGAGTCAGAAAAACGCAATGGTGACAGAACAGCCTGCTGTGACAAGGGACAGCCTCAGAGACACGAACTGACAGGTCAAATTTATATTTCGGTATTTACCTCCTTCTCCCAATAAAAGCTAAGCAATATTTGTTCGTTTCGATTGAACCCTTTGTAGGTGGCTACCGGACGGAACCCTTTCGACTGTTTATATTTTATCAAGTAAATAATTTATTGAATAACATCTTCAGAAGATTTAAGGCAGTATTATACACAGAGGATATTTAACACGTAATATTTAGTATAGGTATTTCAATTTTATTACTAAGTTGTTATGCATTTCATGCGTCAAGATGTCGTGTCGCGTTACAAAATTGTATTAAAATTTTATACCAACTTATTTATAAAACATTTTACTGAGTGTTGAAGCCGAAAAACAACTCAAACAGTTACACAATACAGTTTTTATAAGTTAATAATCTTTGAATATAATAATTAATTATCTACGTAAAAGAAATTTATATTTATACAAAGAATATTTTTTTCTCTGTAAAGATACCTACTGATGTAGCTTTACATTTTTGTTCAATGCATATTTTGTATTGAAATCTAAAAATCGACATGTTAGTTTCTGAATTGTACCAACTGTTTCCGAAAGCTGAATGTACCAGCTTTTCTGAAATTCTGAACGTTAGGAGTCTATGTGACGCAAATAAAGGAAATAAGGTCTGTAATTGAGGAAATTCGACTTTTTTACCCCTCAAATGAGATGGTGAAACTTAGTAGGAAAATTCCTAAAACTCGAAAGGGCTCTATCATTTTAAAATTATTTACTTTTATGATAGAAGGTTTTAATTCAAGATTGATACTATATGTAAATGCTTAACAAATAAAAATCATTACATCGTTCGTTCGTTCGTTTAATATGAGCAAGTGGCCAACTCTGGTGACGAAATTTTTAGGCCGCCTAAAAGCCTCCGTCATGGCTTAACGACTTTAAAAGCCGGGACCAACAATTTAACGCGCCCTCCAAAGCACGGAAGTGCTCAGCTAATAATGCCACTTGCGGTCTCCCATCCAAGTAGTGACCGCAATCAAGTATTGTATTTTTTTCTAACTGAAAGAATTCAATTTATTCGGCTTTTCAATATAATGATTCAAATCAGAATTTTCTCTATATTATTTCTTGAACAAATTCAATTTCAAGATTTTATAAAGTGCACTATTTAAAGCGTCTGAATCACCATTCAGAGTAAGTGTGATGAAATTCTAGAAAAATCCGCGATCCATTGACTTTAAGTTCGAGAGTGAATTCATAAAAAACATGTAAAAAGTGGAGTCGGTGTAATGTAAGCATGAGTTTATAGCGCTAAATTTTACATACATACAAATCACGCCTCTATCCCACACACCAGAGGTAGACAAAGACCACAAATATCCAGTTGCTACGAAACTGATATATATTTTACCTCATTCACTCCTTAAAATAGTCCTACAAAAAAGCCCGTGACAGCAATTATATTTATCTTTTATGTGTAAGCCATTATCGCCATATTAGTGCACCAAAAATACATAAAAAATTTGATTAGTAATTTATTTCTCTGTCTCTATACTACTAGGTACTAATGTAACTCTGTCTTTCACCTTTCGCGCTTAAACCAATTTAAATGAAATTTGGTATGAAGGTAGTTTGAATCCCGGAAAAGGCTACTTTTTAACCGCGGGAAGATCCTATTCCCGCGCTAAATTCATTATAACGCGAGCAACGCCGAGTAGAGCGGAGAGCTAGTGAAGTAATAAGAGAGTTAAACCGATAGGATACCACAAAAGTTGCACTTTCTTTTTAGAAGGAATTTTATAATTACTTACTTCAACGGAAAAATTAATGGTAAATAACCTCAGATCAATGAAGCCTGAGAACATTCATATTTCAATAGAATTAAAAGATACCTAAAAAAAATTGATTTATCCGATAAAATGAAAAAGTTCCTTTCAAAAACGCCATAGCAACCTAAAAGATCCGATAACTAATTTTCATAGAATTTCAAAAAGCTCAAGTGTCGAAAACAAAAAAGTTTGCAAAGTCGGCTTTCTGGTGGTTGTAAAAAGCTTTTGAATTGATTGTCCAGCGTTACGAGATTGTAGGGTGTCGGCATTGTTTCTGAGCTTCACGAAGGCTATCCAACTTTTCTCATTAGGACGATCTGTTGTGGCGCGCCGTCGGTCGCCGTCGTCGACACGCAGCGATATTACCGAACGCTATCAAAAAACAATAAACTCGCTTATAAACAAAGCACATTCATCTTTATCGGCCGTATTTAATAATAGAAAAATCTTCAATGAAATAGCTTGGGGAGCTAATTACTCTCGGGTCATCTGACAGAACCTACACCCAAATTTTAGTATTAGCCACTGACTATTACACCTAACTACTTTTTTTCTAAAACAACAATATTTGACTGTAGTGTCATGATAAGAAGTTTTTATTTATATTAAGCAATTTTAAAAATACACACAGGCTATCGAATTTTTACCCAACTGCGAAGTGAAGTAAAGTAATGTATGTTTATGGTGAACTCGATAAACGTAGTTCAATTTTTGAGCAATGAAGCAAGCTAAGAGCACCTTAGCAACTATGTAGTTAAAAACAAAATCTGTTTGGATTTCACTAGAACTAATAAATACAAATACAACATTTCCAGATAACCTTCCACCACACATGCGTATTACTACAGAATAAATAGTAAAGCCGTATCCACTAGGCAACATTTGACGCACCACAATGTTGCCCAATATGTTGAAAGTTAGCGCGGAACTTGTGTTTAACAATGTTGTCTGTCTACGCTGTTACTACTACGTCAGTCGTCGACAACATGTCGCCAGAGGAACTAGTGTTGATTTCAGCGGCAGTGGTTATAATTTTCGTTACACCACACTTCGGACGTTGTTGCGTGTTACATCTCCACTCGACAACAATTGATACTCAACTTTCGATTATCGAAACAGCGATTCTCTCTAAAAAAAACAACAAGCCGCGCGTCATGGCAACGTCGCGCGCTGTTGTGCAACGTTGCCATACATATAATTGTTGAGCGTCACGTGTTGCGCGCCAAATGTGCCTAGTGGATACGAGGCTTTATGATGAGAGAATTAGCAACAGTAGCCACTCATTACTGTTATTCGAATGATGCTTGAACTTGTCTGCTCAAGTTAGGAGTTGATGAAAGCATTATTAGATTTAAAATACATCCCAAAATTTCATTCAAGAATAATTTTAAACATGAAAATTTTGGCTCACTGTAACCGATTGAGCTACTGGACAATTGACGTCGTCGTGTAAATAAACAAAAAACAGAAACAGAAACACAATAGTTAGCGACAACAGGACAAATATTACTCCCTCAGCATCCCTCAATATACTTATAGGTAAACTAAATTATTTGATCGGCAAATACCTATGTCCTTTTAATGAGGTATTCCTCGTAGCGCATCCAGATGAAGCGCACAACGCAAACCGCTGCACGTAATTTTGAATAATAAACAACACTATTTTGTGTTTTCGTTAAGTAAATAGTTAGTGGTCATATAGAAAATTGATTTTATTACATACGAGTACCTAAATAACAAGCCTATCCACGAACAAAATAATTTACATTATACCCCTAGATTATGTTGAATAAACAAATACAAACAGTAGTCATTGCAATGCGCTCGATAATTTAGCTAGGTCATTCGCACACTGAGCGGAAACTGTTATTTTACTTTTAGTTTCAAGAAGTACTCGTTTAGGTACCTACCTACTTGATTTGTCGTTTTAGACTTTAATAGCGATGCTCAGTTTAATAACAAGCCGTTACGCCATGATGCAAGGAATGCCTCAGCTCATGCGAACATTATAGTCATATAGTTCGTCATCAATTACCTAGGTACCTAAGTCCCAAAAATAAGTAAAGAACTCCAAAAACTTTTTTTCTTTTTATGCTAAAACATAAAATCAAAATCAAAAAATAAATTAAACGTGATCACTACTGTACTGAGGCGCGTTAGAAATTCTCTCGATCATTTATTGTAGAAGTATCTATGTGTAGGTATTGAGTTTCTTTTATTGGATCATATTAGGTAACATGTCTGCATCTTTCTAAAGTTAGCATGCCTAAAGTGATATGTTGCAAGCCCTTTGTCATTTGAAAGCTAGCTGATATCCTAACTATATTTTTCTTCAACGTTTATATAAAAATCACTACTCTAAAACGTTGACAGTTTTTGTATAAAATGCACAACTCAAACCGCTGCACATTCTTTTCCGCTCGATGTGCATAATCCGACTTGTGAGCGTAACATTATCCAATCCAACACAATCTAATTCCATTAGGTAAATTTATTCATAGCCTCTGATTTCGCCATCTGCTGCCCGGTGGAGCCCCGTCTCATCACGAAGTTTTAATTTCGTTTTGTTTTAGTCCTAATAGTTGATAAATTATGTTCTATGAAGTTATAACAACGAACAAGTTGGATTGTTTGTTTTTTTAAATATTGAAATAGGGTCAAAATAGTAATATTCGATACAAGTATAAAGGTCAAGTGAAGTAAGTAGCAGTAAAACTCTGGAATTGTGCCTTCCAATACCAATCTAAATCCACTCAAACCTCATATTGTACGATGATTCATAATTTTGTTTTCAATAAAAATTGAAGTAGGAAACACAGGCAAACATATCAAGTAACACTTTTCTGCATTGATAAAGCTGCAGATCTTAAAGCGCTTTAAGAATGCCTACACGACACGAAAAAAAGATTCACTATTTGGGTTAGTGCCAAAATCCTTCCCTTTTAAGAGCAGAAAGTTTAGGCTGAAGTGCAACACATTATAAAACATATGCAAACGGGTATTTATCACGAATTTTACCTTTAAATATTCACCCGACGCCGACGTTTCGACCGGATTGCACCAGCCGTGGTCGCTCCGGTCGAAACGTCGGGTGCATATTAAAGGTAAAATTCGTGATAAATACCTGTTTGCATATGTTTTATAAATCGCGAAAGTTTAAAAAAGACAAGTGCAACACATGTTAGTAATTTCGCCATTTTTGAGTCGGACCAATCTTTTTTCTTACTCGTTGTATAATGATACAAGTGTACTTGTATATTGATCGTCTCAAACCTTTTAATGTATCAGGATTTTTATATTTAGTTCGATTGGTTGAACATAATATTTTCGTAGCATGAGATGAATGAGAGGCTGTAGTATCGCAAAGTGTAAAACTTTCTCAGGTGAAACTTATCCGCGTCGGTTCGCGACTCGGGGAGGAATTCTAAAACATGCTCACGTAGCTCATTTCCTTAGTAATGGAGTTATATTCCGCGGCACAATTTTCAATTTCCTAACGTTTTCACATTGAATTTTTCCTTGAGGCAAATTGTGTTATTTTTAAGGGAAGTTTACCTTTTGTAATAGTTTTATTATCGCGGAAATTATTTTTCGTGTTTAGGCTTAAACCTCGGTTCCTTTGAAAAAGCGACCGTCATGCATGAAGTATTGCAATGATATTCAAATAAGTGTCCCATACAAATTAGGAAGCTGTCTAAATCATAGCTCTATTTTGTGTAGGTATGTATATTAGTTTGTTAGGTATTTATAAATATTTATTCAAAATTTATTAGTTTAGTTGTTAAATCAGTTGAGTATAGGGCACTGATGACCTGTAGCACAGGTTTTTATACCTATTTAAGGCACCAGTCTCTCACAAAACAGGTTCTTACCTCTAACCTACAATTGTTTGAATTTATTTTTAACTGTATTTATTTTTATAATTATTTTTTTTATTTATGTTTGTGAGAGAAACAAATAAACAATTTTAATAATTTGAACAATTATTTTATGTCTACAATTATTATGAATCAAATTGCATAGCAGAACAGAACTATATTATTTTTAGACCCACAAGAGAAACGCAGACAAATCAGAAATCATTATGCTAATGGCAAAACTCGATTTGAGGATTATTCGATTATGTAGGTACCTACTGCTGATAGCAGCTACCTCATTACCGTTCAAAGTGAAGCATTTTGAAAACGTTTATTCTGCAAAATGGAATGAATTTCAATAAGCATCCAAAATTTACAGACCTTAGATGGGTATGGAGGTGGAATCGAAAACCTTCGCTTCGATTTTCGAAGTCGTTATGTAAAAAAGGTCGAGCCAGATTCTGAAAATGTAAGTACTTATCCGTTTCGAATTTCAAGGACGCATGTTTCATATTTTATTCGAGAAGACCAGATAATTAAAAAACTCTTAGTTATCTGCCGAGACGGAGAGTTTTCACGTAGAATGCGGGTGATCGCTGAAGCGTATTTCACTATAATAGGTACCTCTACTAAACGCGTACGTTTTCAACGTTTGACTGAGTTGACTGTCAAGCTATAACAGTAATTGCCTGACGTTACCGGTCCACGGCAACATAGAAACAGATCATGACAAAATTGTACACTACATGTGGCTTTTTCAAAAATTAGTTGTGCTACTGACACGGATATTCAGAATTGGTACTATATTATTACTAAAGTAATGTTCGAAAGTGAAGGGACAAATAATAAACCAACCACCAACTTAAATGTTGCTTAAAAAATAGATAAAAATAGATATTTACCAAGGTAAGTACCTATCTATTTTTATATAAAATATTTATATCTAAGTATTTTTATATTCTTTTTTCTATTTGTACATTATTTCATATTTTAGCGGATCTTGAGTACATACCTGAACTCCTGAAGCTATGAGATAATTCCGACAGTGCTTTGGAAATCCATCTTTAATCTATATAGTCGTGTTTATAATTTGTTTAAAACTCAAAAGAGTCCTTTTAAATGGAAACTTCATTTAATATTTTGTAATCAACACGGCCATCAATATTTCAGGGACAACATCAGACGACAGGCGCGTAACAAAATTAATAATATTGTAATAAGTTTTGTGTCGCTTTTCATTTTAGGATAATATTTTCTCTTGAGTTGGGCTTATGAAATTGTTTTGACATTTGTTCGATCAGCCAATATTTCAAGACTCACCATTTCTGAGTAGGTAAGTATTTGAAATAAGTTATTGATGTTGAGGCTTCTTCATAAAAATAACATGTTATCATGGTAATTTAGACTTACAATTCTCGTGAGTAAAACTGAATATAGAATAATGTACCATCAAAAACTGAAATACAGTATGTAGTAGTAGTGAAATACAGTACGTATTAAATAACAAATAAAATATTGTTGAATATCAAGCAACTTAATTGTGGATTTTTTTAAGATCAAAAGTGATGCCCTCTATGCCACACTATGAGTTCAGGTAAGTTAACTTGATAACAGTCAGTGTTCAATAACCTTTCCAAAAATGAATCCTATGGCTTTTAATTTAAGTAGGTACTTTCGAATGTTTAAATCATAAATAGCTCATATAGACTAATTCTATTCATTAATATTTTATAATTATGTTGACATAAAAACGTATTATTGTTAAAGGACTGTCAACCTCTGAGCTTCATATACTTTTTAACATTATTCCTATTATCCGTTTCTGGAAAAATGTATCTGACACACAGATAGACATACGTTCAGACGGTGAGGCGTACTACCAACTGATACGAGAGTTCCGTATCTTCCTTTTAAGTACAGAGCCCTAAATATATAGCTGACTACATAGCGCAGCCACTTCCATTAGTACTAAGCTAGGAGACCATGTGAATTGTGGACTTCTATATACCTTGATTAATTTAACTCCTAACTACATTTGCTGCGGCCGTAATGGCTGACTCGGCTTGCATTCCAAATGAGTTGAAAATGTATGCATTCTGATAAGCCCTTATTATTCCAAAACGTACACTTATATTCTAAGTTGCAGTTGCAAAATATTCACATATTTCATTTCATAGTTTTGTAAAGTTCAAAATGCAAATGAAGATAAATTCTAGCTTTAGTAATAAACAAACGTTTTTGTGATAACAGATCCAATTGATGTAGGTACGGCCAGTACGGCAAACCAGAGGCAGTAATTGAATGATTTTGAATAGGTACATAATTAATTTTAATTAACTCGTAATTAAGATATTGTTCCGGTAATTTATTGGCAAATAGTTGATAAATTCATTTTAAGTAAGTAAATAGTTTTGCTGGCAGTAACGTTTATTCGCCTTTTTGCATGTTTTCAATAATTATAGGTAAGTACCTACATATGAGTAAAAAAAAAATTAAGTTGTTTTTTTATATTAGATAGTTTAGATAGTTTGTTACATTGTCATCAGTTCTTGATAAATGTGCAAAAGTTTCAATACAATCCGACGTTTATAGTCACGTTCAAAGATTCAGTTTGATAGTACAACTAAGTACCTAATATAGGTGTATGAGCAATTGGTCAAGTACAAGTAAAGTAAGGTGATAATTATATTTTTCTTATTCAATTAATAATTAATAGCTAATAATCTGATTTAGCTATCAAGTACGATGCTTCGTTGTCACAAACAAATCCGTATTAAATCAGAAGCAGAAGTAAAAACAAAATCACAATCCTGGAAATGACAAGGAAGATGAAACGTGGAAACAGCTTCAATTAATACCTCGTCATGTTTCCAAAGCCACGTCGGCTCGAGTGTTTCTGTATTACTTTATTTATCCGTGTTGATAAATCGAGCCTGTGCCAATTCATATCGATCGTTCATGACTGGTAGGTATGTCCGTTCGAGCAGAGACTATTAAAGATGAAAGAACTGTCTTTACTACTATAATAGTCTCTGCTACTGGATCCAATATGATTAACTGTAACAGAATTTTGGGCAGATTTGTGGGGAGATTTTACAATTTTTTTATTTTTTTTACAAATCGCGTGCACTCAAAATCCTTGTTGTTTTTTATCCAGAGTTTTTATGAATATTTCTTCACAATTAATAACACTGCTTATAACTAGCTTAGTATTCGAAAATATGGCGCCAGTTTGTTTGAAGTTAGTAATATAAATTCCAGTTTCCTATACCCTCTCGTGATCTGTTAATAAAATTATGTATATAACGATTCTCGCCAAAAACTATATGGATTGCTAGACTTTTTTACTTTACTAGTCTCTGTAGTATATGGTACGAGCTTAGTATTGGTGACGGAATTTAATGCGCCCAAAGGTCTTGGATTAACGACTTAAAACTGGTGACGACATATTAAGGTAGGCTCTGTACTATAGGAGTGCTTAGCTGTCAAAGCCACCAAATAATCGACACTCTACGACATACTCGTAGAAGCTTTCGTGGCTTATCTAATAGACTAGATATAATAGACATTCTCAATAGAACTATAAAGTTAAGCGACGTTTAAAGCAATAATCATATGGATGGGTGACCGCTAGTGGCTTTAACAGCTGAGTACTGCCATTCCATACTTTGTTCGACTGGCTTCCCACTGAAGCTTGACTATTTAGATTATTTTAGATTGTTAAGGGATCGCTTTAAAAAAAAAGCTAGGCCCACATCACCAGGTTCTTGCCTGATTCTTTCCCTGGTGTAGGGAGTCGCGTTGGAACAGGCATTAGAATCACCTAGCATGTAAAACGAAACTTAAGTGATCCTTGAGGTCCTACAAGAATAAATGATTTTTCTTTCTTTCTTTCTTTCTTTCCATGAAAATAATCAACCTGATCACGACTGTACCTCAAGACGTTACAGGTGCGAAGTCGAAAGCACATCCAAATACCTACATGGTACAAACTTTTTGCAGAATTATGATTTCATACTCGTACGTAAGACCGTATACAGAAAGAAAGCTGGAAACTTATAAACGCTTACCGGCGCTTGACAGCGCTGGTCCGTTCTACACAAAGGAAGCAGGTTAAAGCAGTTGTTTATTAATTTTAAATGGCAGCGCCCAGCGCTGATCAGCGCATGTTGAAACTTGTCGGAACTTGTCGGTACCGTTCAGTGCTTATCGGCGCGTGTTCATATATGTTCCTGTGCGGGTTACGTAAGCGCTTATAAATTTCCAGCTTTCTTTCTGTATACGGCTTAACAGGTTGCAAACCCGTTGCCGTGTCTTAGAATGCGAACTGGTTTTGTCCACGTCTTTTTCGTCGTTTGAGTCTGTAGGATCGGTCATGTGACAACGTTAACAACGAGCTTCGAATGCTTACAATGTAAAAAATAATGTCGAACAAAAAAACATTTGGAATCGAACCCGCAAACTCTTGCATCTCCGGCTTCACTGTGCCACAGGGGTCGCCGAAATCACTTTCATCTTCCTGGCGTTGTCCCGCTACGTATTCCTCTTTCACTTCTCTCTATCAGTTGTCAGCACGAACTTAAAAAGGACTGAATTTAAATTTTCAAATTTAAACTTGGTAGGTATTCATTTTATTATTTTTCAGAGAAAGTGAAAGATAGTAATCTATATTTTCTTTTTTCAGACCGCCTGCGCCTATATATGAGAAAGTATTCGTGCAAACATACGACAATCACATTCAGTAATCATGTACTGCGCCGCCAAAGCGCGTGCTTCGTATATTGGCAGGAGCTACTTTGCGATATTTCTTCCGTAGAGCGTTGACAAAATCAGAGACATTTTGGAGATTTTTCGATTTGCCGCTACACAGGCGGGTGGCGCGATTGATTGACTTTGCGACTGCGGACGTAACGTTTCCCATTTATATGAAGATCTCACAAGTTTCGGTACACTGGGGAATTCCCAACTTGTAGGGAAGTTGTCCTTTCTACGTACTTGTATGTCGGGTATGATATATAAAATTTACTTTTTCTGTGAGACATTTTTATCACTCTGCAACTTTTGGGAAAGGGTCTGAGCTTGACATATCTATCCTATCTTCAAGTTACTTTTCGAGTGAACTTGAAGTTCTAATACTTATGGTATTCTTTTATTTTGATACTACATAATCAGTGGTCGTTATGTTAGCTAATTGAATCAAAAAGTTGTTACCGTAATACGGAACCACGACTTCACCTAATTAATGCTTGCGTTTAAATTAAACGGTCCAGCCATTATAATTTCAAACTGTGTGTTCAGCCGAGACCATTCACACAGTATTTCAATTTACTTATCTAACTCTATCTCATATTTCTAGTCTCCGACCACTATACCTATCAAAGTATCAATAATGTAAAATGTAATGTAATGACACAACAAAAAACATTTTGTAGTTCCCTGTCAAAATACACAATAATAAATTCAAATCTTGTTTTTTCAGTTATAGTACCTATAGGAGCTTTTTGTTTATAATAGGTACTTTAGATAAAACTTCACTGTGAAATAAAAACTAAAGTGTTCGTAGTTATCACATACATTTTCATAAACTTTCATACATGTAAAGTCACCCTGCAACTTTAGTTAAATATAAACAACTAGCAGCGCCTCGCGGTGTTACCCGCGGTAGTTTCCGTTCCCGTGGGAATACCGGAATCAAAAGTAGCCTATGTGTTATTCCCGGTCATAAAGTATGTATATTCCAAGTTTCAGCCAAATCCGTTCAGTAGTTTTAGCGTGAAAGAGTAACAAACACACTTACTTACATACTTACACACACACAAACTTTCACCTTTATAATATTAGTAGGATAGTAGGATTAGTAGGATATTAGTAGGATTTGAACGTAACGTAATAGTGCGCCGTGGTACATCGTTTTTACTCCGAACCAGCGCGTCGATTGAAATCAAAACAGTCAATACTGTTGGGTACAATCTCGGAGTATTGTAGCTGGATAGGAAATACACTTTGCTTAGCAATAACACAAACGGTTCGCAAATACAAGTGCTTAGCTATTATTCAGCCATGATTACGCTGGCAAGGCGCCAGACACCGACTATTCCACATTACGGTTATGCAAATACCCAAAGATATTATGAAAACTTATACAAAGCCTTAATAAAGCTAGCCGTTTCTTCATTGGCTTATCTCAAAGTTCTATTGAATTGCACAAATAAATAGTATAAAAATAACAAAAGATTAATACCTAAATACACATTTTTGCTTCACCTTGATAATTGATTTTCTAAAAATGTAGGTACTATATTTGGTTCAGCATTGTCTTTCTCAGAGTGGTTATGCTGCCATATAATTATTTATTTATTTATTATATATTTACACAATATATATTTACACTAGATACAGTTACAATTTTGGTTAGTTTAGGCCTTAAAACTTAAGTTAAGTTTAACAAGACATACAGTTCTCAGTTAGAGAACAAAGAAAAATTTATAAAGTTGGTTCCATTTGTATACATAGCACCTGTCAACCGGCGGAACGACCCCGGGGTCGACAAAGTACTTATCTAACTAATTCTGTCGAATAATTCGCGAATTTCGACATTTCGAATCTGAATCGGTTAAAAAAGCGATTACCTAAAACTTAAAAGTCACAAACAAAGTCATAGAAAGAATTAAAAACTAAAATTAAATTAAAATTTATAATCTTGAATATTTAATTCCAATTTCTGTAAAAGGTACCAACGACCCCGGGGTCGTTCCGCCGGTTGACGGCGGTTCGACATAATTCGCCCGTTAATTGACAGGTTAACAGAATAAAAATGATGTATGAAGAATAATATTTCTTAAAAACAACATGTTGTGATGATACTACACGCCTAGCCTACACACACATGCGCACGCCGAGCGACAAAAATGCTTTTACGGTAGTTCGAGTGAGAACATGCAGTGCGAGTGAGAAGGTGAATAGTGTATATAATGTCTTGGGATTTGGATCAGTTCAGCTATTTATAGATCGTTTGCACCGATCCTTAGATGGTTCAGTAGCTATAGTTCTAATGTGCGTTGATAAGCTAAGTAAATATTAAGTCGATTAATTTCGGTAAATAAACTTACGGCTTCCTCTGTAAAAGTTTTAATCATTATTCCTAAAATAAAAATAAAATAAAATTTAGTTATTGTTCAAAATAATGTTTTTTCTTGTCACTGAAATGAAGATGCAAACTTATTTAGCAGCCATCTGAATTCTAGAAAATCTGAATAATTTAATAAATCTTCTGAATAATTAAAAGGTGTCTACGAGAGTTAAATTGCTATAAAATTATCTGGAAGTATATTTTTTTACATTTTCATAAATTTTCAAAACACCCAATTTTTACCTTATTACTCTTGGAAATGCGGCTTTCATCCCATGAAAAGATTATCCAACTAACGAGTGTGATTGAATCAGCAGCAATCGATGATCACGGTTCGACGCAGTTCTATCAAAGGACTCTACAATCATCCTACTATGGCCTAAATTACACGGACGAGCAATGACGAATGCTTCTACTGCCCTATTTTCATCAAAAGCTGGATATCGGTCGTTCACTGGTTCACAATTATTGTATAGTTGATAAAATGTGGTATTTGCTCTTATATACTTCATTTCTATATCTGAAACGTTCAAAAGCACCCGGTCTGATTGTCACTTGTAGACTATCTTATTATTCATAATGATTTGTCAATTTAACAAGGCTTTAGAGAATGTTTTTTGTTGTTACTCGTTTGTCAATGAAAAGATAAGATAGCAACATATATAACAGCCATCTGAGCCATAGTATACTTATTAGCTCTAGTATTTTTTCATAAATATTACTAAAAATGTTATAAAAGCATTAACTTAAGTCATAATTTACGCTCTGTAACTTAAACTTTTAAAGACATTTATTATTTTTAATATAAGTCCATTATGAATAACAGGGTATGAGTATAATAGAATATTTTTCCCTGTTTCATGTATCCCTACTGCGGAGACTATAGGGATATCTACGTGGAACAGATAAATATTTTCTATTTGTAGAACGAAATAATATTAAGTAGGATAACCTACTTAATATTATAAATGATAATTTGATAAAACAAAATCAAGAATCTTACAAAAAGTTCAAAATAAAAAGGTAAATGTGTGAATAATAACGTTCATTAAGTTGGCCCTCATTAGTGTCCCGATCCCGTTTGAGTCCCGGAAAATCATGACAAAAAGAAAAGGACTATGGCGCCGAATTTTAGGAAAATGCCTATTTACTCTGACCTTTGAGGAAGGTTGAAATGATTGAGCGAAATCTGTTTTATTTGTAATAAAATTGGGTCCGCATAGGTGGAGCAGGATTCATATCAATGTACGCACAACAATAATTTAGTGAAATATACCTACCTCTACGCATAATTCCCCTACATCATAAGTACGAAAAGTACCGCTATGTATTATGTCAGGTATTCTATAATCTGGACGAAGTTGTCTTTTTTAAACTTTCGCGATCAGAACACATTATAAAACATATGCAAACGGGTATTTATCACGAATTTTACCTTTAATATTCGCCCGACGTTTTAAGGTTTTAAGGCTGGACGAAGTTTTAAGGCTCGTTCCTGCTTGGAAGCCCATAACACAGTTGTCATGTCATAGAGGACTAGTAAAGTGGCAGTGGACACTTGAATAGATATTTCGCAAACGCTTCGTTAACTGTCACCGCTTGCCGCTTGACATTCAGTACCAACAACCCGAATTTCCGCATTTTAACCCCCGATCAAAAATACGGGTATTATGAGTTTGAGGTGGATGTGTAACTCGTGGCATCGTAGCTCCCAAACGAATGCACTGATTTGAATTTAGTTTTTTTTTAACCTTGGTATAAAGCAGATTTTTTGTAAATATTCTGTAAAGTTTTATTAGTATCTCCTTGCCCCTATAGTGACAAAAAAACGTCCTAATAAAATAAGGTCTCGTTCCGTTATCTGTTTGCTCTTGTCGCTGCGATTGCCCGAATTCTATTCCCCCTGATTTACTACCCTCGTATTTACATACCTACTTTAAATACCCGAAGGTGCGTTAATGCTTACAAAGGTAAACGTTGTTCTCCCAAGATGGAGACCCTTCAGGACTGTAGGTAAAGTGACCCAAATCCTCCATTTTCGACAATTCTCTCGCTTTCGGTATAAAATTATGTTCGTTCAGTGCTTTACTTGAATCCCTCTTACGAGTACAATTTATTTTATAAAACGTGTCAATTTTGCTGGGGTGTACTTAAAATAGCCTAACTCGTTCAACATGTTTTCTGTCCAAATAATTTACATTTATTAAATTTTGCGGTTGAACTTGATAATATTTTATTCCCGTGAGTAGCTTAGTTCTTCATAGGTGAGTGTAATTTTTGATCGAATGTAGCTCTCAACTCTTTGAACTGGCGTCAGCACTATGCTACACGAGAATCCAATTATTCGAGTAATCCGTTTTGATGGTTTCTCACAAAGACCATTTGAAATTTACTTCGCAGTCTGCAGCCTGTCAACTCAAAATTGAATTGCATAAGCGCTTTCATGATCTATTACAATTTATGGTGACCAATGTACCAAATTCTCAATGTGTTCCATCCAATCCCTTAAGTAAGCTTCTAAAGGCTTACAAACATCATTTTGTTATTTTTATGTACAACCATGCTACAAATAATGATTTTATGAACTGTTATTACTAATTTTAGGAACGTGAGCGTTTGTGATTCTTATATATACCTCAATTTCGTACCTCAACAGCTAAATCGATGGCGTGCTTGCTTTATTGTTATTCGGAGTACCAAATTAAATTTTCAGTCAGTATATTGGTTTGATACAAAGTGGTAATACGTGGTCACATGGCACAACCACAGAGCTTAGTCAATTACACGCGCAAATACCAATTATGGTCAGAAGTAATTGAGCAAGCACGCATACTCGAGGGAACTAAGCGCTGGCTTGGTTTGATCCTGATTAGTACTGTTGCAGCTAAGTAGGTCTTAAGTATACCATCAATCTTGAGTACTCGATAGAAAATAATTTTAGCAAGTGCTTTATAATTTAATTGCATACTTGAACATACGTTACACTGTGCGGGTTGATCATTTATGATCGATGCGAGATATAACAATCCCAATACTTTGCAACTTTTTAGAGATTGTAAGATGAAATATTTACTGGTGTTGCCTGGTCTGAATTTTCGGAATCACCTGATTTCAGGCATTTCTCACTCTGACAGAAAGCTATGTGAGGAGGGGCGGGTATCATCGCGTTTGTATATATGTACAAACACGCTGCGAACTCGCAAAGAACGCGCTACATAAAACGCGCAGCGTCGGTTCGTTCGAAAAACGTCGTGTGCATATTTGTTTGTAATAAATCTTAGTTGTTCTGAGAAAATACAATAAATAAATACGATAAGAATAAAATATTTTATTTATTTATTTTGAATATCCACCAAAACTCGGAACAAAAACTTAACCTTTGTGTGCAAACAAGACGATGTAAGAAAAGTTTGAGTTGGATTGAAACATCGAAGTAAATGTTCAATCAAACCTTACATAGTTTATTTATCAGTTTTTCATTCCGTAAACGTTTCGTATCTGTCGTAACTGCAGACATACTTCTTCAAAGTTTGTTTGGTCGTGGACTCAAACTCAATTGATCATTGTCAGTTCAAAACTTTGAAAGAAAGTGCGAGATTCTGGTCCATTTTCGTATATAGCAAATACGATAAGCACAAATGTTGTAATACGATAAATCTGGGTACAACAATTATATCTGGGTAACACTACATATAATATATTACTTACTTACTTAGTGCCACCATAACCTATGAGGTACATAAACACACAAAAATATCATACAAATCAAGTCGTTTAGTAAGAGAATAATTTTGTACCACCAAACAGTACCTACATTGATTTAAAAAAATACAGACACCTAATTTTTTTTAACAACACCTTACCAGTAAATAACCAATTTAAAAGCTTAAGCACAAGTGGTAAAAGAAGGTAAAGTTTTCATATTATTTGTGAGGGAACGGCTAGAAGTAGGGAAGTTAGCAGATGATGTTTAAATTGTCGCCTGTACACGAAACTGTTGGTGCAGAGTGCGCCATCTGTGACCCACTGTGTGAGTAATGCTTGAATGAAAGGTTCACCGACAGTATGAAGCTTTTACACAAACAGTAGCCTAGGTCCCAGAAACTGGAGCTTTCACCGTTTATTTTACTTTATTGATTTATCAATCACTGTCACAATAGTTATGCAATGGCCCTGCCAACTTGAATGATCTTGTGTGATTACAATAATCAATAATGCTGCATTGATGCTTGCTTGAGCTTCAAAGTTCAGTTGCAT
Organism: Xanthorhoe designata; assembly: GCA_963582015.1. Taxonomy (NCBI): domain Eukaryota; kingdom Metazoa; phylum Arthropoda; class Insecta; order Lepidoptera; family Geometridae; genus Xanthorhoe; species Xanthorhoe designata. The sequence continues at coordinate 9,490,027 of OY757039.1, forward strand.
ACAAAACATACAAATGCTGCCTAATAAACATAATGCTGCCTGATTCGAAATTAAAATCTACTAAGGATATTCGTATGAGCTAGTGGCTAACTCTGGTAACGGAATAATTAGGCCGCCTTAATCATGGCCTACTTTCCAATATTACTTGCTTTTATAAATTAAACCTGTTCCTAAATGCTTTTATGCGTCTGACTATGCTTACTTTACATCTACAATGGCAGAGCTATTTATTCTGTAGGCCGCGGGATGTTTACCAGGCTAGGCGCGAAAACTTTCGTGACGACAACCTGCGTAATAAAAGTGCGTACAGGTGCGTAGTCGGGCTCAATTTGCATCAGCTCGTTTTACGTAGTTCTGACATATTTAGAAGGTTTTGTAAAACAAACCCCACGTACATATTATAGTTTATGAACCAAACGAATATTTGAAATAATAATCACAAGGATTTTGTTTAGCTCCTTCATAACTGTTATACAGTAAAAGTCGTAGCTATTTTTCTTAAAATCCGTTTCCGAGAAATAGAACCAAAAAAACCTAAATGAAAACTAGGTTCAAATGAAAAACAACTAATTCAGAATAAGTTAGTGTAACTAACCGTCCTCTCGAAATAGCCGAGCAGCTCTCGGAACTTCACTGGAGCGAGTCAAGTTGTCGACCGAATCTCGATTTTGAACAAAGTTAGTTTGTTGCGGATTCGCGACATGGCCGGCCACTCTATCGGGCTGACGTCTTTGCTGCCAATTGCACTTCAAATTCCAATCCAAACTAGTTCTAGAACCTCGCCTGCCTATCAATGAAAATATACCATCATTCGTGCACTGTAGCAGGGGAATAAACCTTATTTTGTACATGAAAACATTTAAATCATGTTCTCTAGTGTTGTAGGTTGGTTGAGGATATAGCTATCCATACCTCGCTGCCATCCTTTTGGGCACTCTACCTGCGGTCGATGACCTGAACTCTATCTTCTATTTGTAAACAATACTTAGGAAAGCAGACTTCCTTTTTATTAATTTAGTTTAACAAATGTAGGTATGTTTCGTATACTATTTAGTCAGTTTACAAAATCACCGATAGGTGGAAGCGCCAGGTTAGGTTTAGGTTTAAGTAAATGTTGGTTTAAACATTAGACTCATTCAATTGTAGTTCCGTAAATAAATATCGCGATCCGTATCCGATAGCCGTCAGTATGATCCGATAAACGGTATGAACAGGCGTCTACTCTGCAAAACGAAAAACGAAGTTTCGTGACAATTTTCGGGTTCTAATTATGTTGGTGAACTATTACGAATTCAGTATCCTCCAACATAAGCTGACCCCGAAAATTGTCACGAAACTTCGTTTTCGTTGTTCCGGAGTAAGGGCCCTGGTATATCGCGATAAAACTATGTTTTCTGGAAAGGTGATGTTACGTGGGTTAGCTTCTCTGAAATAAGGTTTGGAATGTGACTAGACAATGGTCCGACAACATTTTTGCAGTCAATCTAATGTCAAGGAATCTTTTCAGAGATCAATACGGACACCTTTATAGTAAAATTGATGTAGTTGATTTACCTTTGATTTATTCGATGATTGTTAGCTCTGGATGCAATCAGATGCCTTTATCAAAGAAACTATGCTGTGACTGGAACATTGTTGAGATGGAGTAAGTTCGTATCTAAACCATACACTTGGTCGTATAATATTGTACATTATAGCTTTAGCTACTTTGTATACCTATCTAATCATTTATTTATTATCATTCATACTAATATTTAAATTCGAAAGTTTAGAAGGATTTATGTTTTTTTATTCCTTCACGCAAAAAATGGATTTGGCTAAAACTTGGAATATACGTCGGTCGGATACTACTTTATTTACTCGCCAAAATTATCATAATAACTATGACAGATACTAGTCATCACTATAAAACAACACATTTTTATATAAGTATACAAAGAATATTGAATTAATATGATGATAAAGTAAAGAAACATTTGCCCCCTTATTAATAAACGAAGATTAACAAAGAACGTCAGTGAATGAACGAATTAGCACTTTATTGAACACAGAATAAAGATACAAATAAAACTTAAAATGAATACTTCGTTGATCTTTGTTTATTAATAAGAGGGTTGATGAAGTGTACATTTAAAGTGTAAAACACATCATTTGTGTATGTCTAGGTAACCGGAACTTGGAGATGAGTATCGACTTATCAAACACTTACTGACGTATAACAAAACTTATTTGCATTATACGCGGTAAATCTCTGCAGCAAGTCTTACGACATTCTTGGTACAGTCGCCGTTAGAAAAACAGCACAAAGTTATTAGAGTGTTTTGTAAAATTTCTGTTTCTGTTCTAATAGTTATAATCAAACGTGGCCTAACTTTGTCAATATATGTCGACAACAAACTAAATTTTTTATATTTATTAAAATTACAGTTAGGCTTTGGGTAGTAAGTTAGTAGGTACTCGGATGCATGGCTCTGGCAGAAAACAAGTCATCGTTTCAATAAAAACGATGACTTGTTTTCTTCAAACAAAATAATACTCGAGCTTATATTGTAATTACTTCAAATTAATTTATATTAGTTAATTAAAGGATCAAAATTTTACTATTTTCACTTCCCGCGCCGTTGTTTGATATTTAAATTAATATTAATATTCAAATTATACATTTATTTACAAAACTAAACTACTACATAATATATTTACATTACTGTATTCAAATTAGTATTTTTGAACCTTCAAGGAAGAGAAAAACTATTATAGGTACGTAAAGCAAGCTATAATTTAATATGTAGATTTGATCTCTGCTACCTGTTTTTAGACCAGCAACTTATTTTATCTTGCGAGGCCCAAGACCTTGCCAGATCAGATACCTTAAATAACTCTCGTCGTAAATGGAGTCCGCATTAAACCTTTACCACGACTAGCGCTCTACAACTTTACATTTTCCTTCGGTCATTTTAGCGGCGTTTTCAGTAATTACAACTTGGCAGTAAAATTTCTCTCGCACTTATTTAATTAGCAAGTTAAATGATTCGTATAGTGAAATAGTGAATAGTGAACTGAAAGGACGTTTGCAGGTGGATGAATATGTATGAAGCTGAGTGTACCGGCGGAGACCGCACTGAAAATTATAGCCAAAGTTGTGTCAGTGCACGGTGCATCATCAATTAGAAGTGACGGCCTCGTGTATATCCTTCCTGCCACTGACAAATTAATTAGAGCTGCCGGTGGAATGCAACTTTCTGATTTGGAAACCGAAACAGCGCCACGATGTCGTAGATCATGCCTACGCGACACTACGCCGTAGCACTCGTAGCTATTTCGCTATGTAGATTGTAATCTTAAATATACGAGTAAATTGAAATGAAATTTTTAACTGCTCCATTTGCTAAAAAGCATTTTAAAGCTCTTATTTAAATAAAACCTACTTTATTCGTATTATATTCATTTTTCGTTACACAAATCGCGTTGCATAAACTTTTAACACGACAGTTTAAAATAGATAGTTCCTACTTTAGCACTGATCGTTTCCGCTTTCCTATTTATAAATTTAATGGTCTCGATTTTGAAATACGAGTTGAATTATTGGAAGCTAGATTGGAAGACTATTTCTATTATATGCAGATTTGATGTGTTTGAATGCAGTTTTCAAATAGTCCATTTTCAATTCATGAAAACTATAAAAAATTACAATACCCTGAGTAATTGCACTTATAAAAATTGTTTATAGGATTTAGAAAATGTTTCATTTTAAGATAACTTAGATACAGAAATCCTCAATATTTTCCCCTTTCCGTAGTTTTTCTCAGCGTAAAAGGCACGGAGCAAAAACAAGGATAAATGAACAAAAACAGAAAGGTACCTAATGGTGGGACGCAAAAAAGTCAAACTGAAACCGGACGGAACGCGTTCAAATGTCGAAGACAAAGTAAAAAAATAGCTTTAAAATCCACATCGAAAGCTTTTCAGAGCGTGACTAATAGGTACTCGTCATGGAACAGAAGACTTGAAAGTAGAAAAAATACGCAGCAGCTGTTTCAATGAAAAATAACGTGTCATTAATCATAACGATGAAAGGAAGGAACGACGAGGCAGGGCGACAAATACCTTCCTGAGTCGCCCTCCACACTCACGGACCGTCCCAAGTGGGCGAAGCGACGCGAAGCTGTTTCACAAGCTATAATACTATACCTTCCTCAAGAAATCTCTTTTTTTATTCCGACTTGTAATTCCAGAGCGTTCAAAACAACAAGCAAACTTTTCTGCTTGATTTAGTGTGTTTATCTTATTGTCATCTCGTGATCGTGGTCGCACTCCACCGAAACGGCTCGACCAATTTTTTATGATTTTGTTAAATATATTTACGTACGGTTGCTATGAGAATAGGTACCTAATGCATTTCATACAACTAGGTGATAAAGGTGTCCATGTCCAGGTTTTTTCTATTTTAAACAGATTTTTTTTATCAACCACTAGAAAAAAAATTGTAGGTACAACGTTTGCCGGGCCTGGTGACTTGGCAAACGTCGTGCCTACTGCTAAAAATTAGTGTAATTATATGTTTCATCTGTTTCTAGTCTTCTCCGACTCCCATCAGATTATTCGAAACTTGAATTTGAAGGAGATCTATGCCAAACAGTGAGACGGGATACGTTCGCAAGAAAAAAATAATAATATTTCATCTACGTATCATCTATCGGAATATTTTAGAAACTTAAACACTTACTTGTATCACAGGAAATAACTTTAGTTTTATTTTTAGCATATTTATAGTCTTAAGAACATTATGTTCTCTCATATAGGACAAAGACTCTTTCCCTTCGTTCGGAATCATATCTTCTCAGATATAGAACTCCGCTTAGTACTATTGTTCGATGAACAATAGATCGCGAAAAACAAAACTCACTGTTCAGGTATAGTTGACAATTCAATCAATACCTACAACCAGTTGTTTGAGAAGCCATAGCCATAACATCTTTTTTGCAGAAAAAAGCCCAAGACTATCTTGAACATCATTATTGATTGTTTCGAAAATGAAAATTCATATAAAAATGTTCCAACGGACTTTGAACCCGCATTGCCGAGGTCTTTAACCAACTCTGTTTATCCTATGAAATACTTAGGTGTGGTTTAGTAATCAAAAATAATAATAAAAATACCTTATTTTTGCTTTTCCTCATGTTAATTTTATTGTTTGTACAAGTCACCCATCAAAAGTAAGTATACTTTGTAGAAACAAATTTTGAAAGTAGATCGTAGACACTCCTCCAACTCTGGACAAATAATACTTGAAGCCATAATATTTTTGTGACCCTGCTTGTCAAATACTATTTATGGGTACCTTCCCATAAAAATATTTCATATTTTTTCTTTTATCTTTATGTATGTACGATCACTCTTCGCATTTTCCACAGCGTGATTCTAAATGGACTATAATAATTTACGTGAATAATTTTGTGTTATTATAATGTTTCCATACTGTGAGATGTGAGAACAACAGCAAATACCTGCAGATTATGCAAAAACTGCCTCTCGGCCGGGACCGACAAATTAACGTGACCTCCGAAGCACGGAAGCGCTCAGCTGATAATGCCACTTGCGGTCACCCATCCAAGTTGCGACCGCTCAGAACGTTGCTTAACTTCGACGATCTATCAACAACGTCTTATGCCCGGTTCCTATATCCAACGTACAGTGACCATAGATCGATTGTCATAGCAACGTTGTTATCTGTCAAAAAGTGTCATACATTTTGTGTTGTATGAACAACGTTTCTATAGAGATAGATCGACGGTCATCCGTACGTTTGATATAGGAATCGGGTATTAGCAAGCTTCGCCACCAGCGCTTCTGTATTCTAATAGGGAAGACCTATAGTTAAACTTCACCTAGTACAACTATTTCCTCTTCTGTGTACATGGCACGGTTGCCTACGTATGCGTGTAATTTTATATACGTGATGGCGATAATTTTGCTGGGACATATTTAATATTTAAACAATTATGCTTTTTCCGTCCACATTGCCTAATTTATAATGTTTCGGACATCTTCATCAACGTCGAAAGAGAGGTATGAAAATAAAACAAATATTAAATACAAGATTACTCGCCCGTGGCTACACTCGCGTGGTAACTACTTTGATAAAAAGTAGCCTATGCGTTATTCCTGGTCATAAAATATTACGTATATTCCAAGTTTAAGCCAAATCCGTAGATACTATGTTACATGACAGACATTATTCTGTATATAGGTACCTTTCGATTGTCATCATAAAAATAAGGGTGTTTTTTTTTTACATTTAGTGAGTTCGATTCTCAGACAAAGCTTGCAATTTTTAGAAAGTCTTTGATTGCATTACTTACTTTTAAAAATTAATAATGTATCCTATTAACAAAATTATCTATTTACAACATGTAATACACACTTCTCACACACGTTTACACTTTCATGTGACATAGTATTAGGACACCCTGTACACCATAATAACAAAAAGTGCAACTAGAGAGCTTTTAACAGTAATAATTTGAAATTGCTAGTGAGGAAAAGCAATAATAATAAAACAAAAAAGTATACTCCTGTTTTCGTCCCATAAAACTTTGAGGATTTGATGAGGACCTTCGGAGTTATGAACAGAAATTCACCTCGATAGTGCAGTAAATTGCTCCCTTCCTACGAAATTGAAGTCGGTTTTACAAAATTTAAATTTTGCCACTTGTGTGCAAATATCATGGGCACTGAACGCTTAATTTTGGTTAATCATTATTTTGGGTCAATATATTACGTCAGGATTTTCTACATCCCGGTTATTCGCGACACACATTAGACAGCGCAACCGCAAACCTTGAGAATTTCTTATTCTTCCAAAAGTTTTTTGTAAAGTTCAGCTTCCTTCAAGTTGTGTACAAAGGCGCGAATGAATTTCTAGTACTTTTGCCGAGAGAGTAACCGCGGGCATTGTCTGTCACCCGGATGTGACGTCAACGCTTCCCTTTCGTAAAACTTAGACATTACAGCGGCTTTCACAGCAAACAACTTTACATTAATCAAGTATTTTTAACGAGTTGGATCTTTTGCAGTCTCAGAGTTTATTTAAGAAACTACAGAAGTAGTTTGAAATGAAAATTAATTAAATCAGTGAGTTCTCATTTAAGAAGAGTTTTGGTTTAAATCATAATTAAGTATAATAGAATAGAATAGACCTTACAAATGAAAAATCTTACTAAAAGTTTATCGTATTTGTAATGAAAAAAGTGTGTTTAAACACCTAAGTGTGGTTTAAGACAATACAAAAATATAAAAATTAGGTATAGAATAGACCTTATTAAGTAAAAAAAAGGTTTAGAAAACCGAGAAATGTACGTGTAACTGAATCCATCATAATAAATGGATTATAGCAGGTATTAATCATAAATTCCACGTGATATTTAAAACCTGCTCTGCTTGAAATACTATGGATGAAATTGTCATAGTCCATTAAGGACAGGAAGAGTCGAAGTCGAGAGCGGAAATGAAAGAAACAGGCGTGAATCGTCGTCACGACACAGAGTAAATAGGAGTACGTTTATAAAAGTCTCACCGACATAACCTCATTCTACCTTCCTGTGGGAATATCGGGATCAAAAGTAGTCTATTTTTTAATAAAGGGTATAAACAAATCTGGTAGGTACCTACCAAATTTCATTTAAATTCAGCTATTTGAGCGTGAAACACACACTACATACATTACATACTCACACACTTACACACAAACAAACTTTCACCTTTATAAAATTAGTAGGTTATTAGGACAAGAAAGAGCATTTTTTCTTTAATAAATTATCGTACTTCGTGGAAAATAGTTTGTCAAAACATTGGTGCTATTTTCTTTGCATTTTTTTTCCCTAATAAAAATATTATAAATCCTTTTCAATTCACAATATACTGCTAACCTAACTGAGCTTTATCCTGTTGTAGCAGGCTCTTAGAAAGTCTCATATCTCCAAGATTTCCAAGCTTGTACCGAAGAAGATTGCAAGTGGCACAGGCCTCGTCACGTGCCGCCTCATCATCCCGGCGAGATGTCTATTTCATCCCAGATATTCCTGAAGCTCATCAATAGAAAAGGATTTTCAATTGAGTCTCAGTCTCTCAGTCTTTTGCATTTCCAATTTAATTTCACTTCGGAAATGTTACTACTTTAAACAACAGGAAATCCAAATTTTCTGACATAGTAAATAAATAAATATTCTTTGAAATTATACACGGCGCCATTTAGTAAGAACCTAAGCAACTTAATGCTTGTGTTATGGTAACCATATGACAGATATTTTTTTAAATACATACATATTATAATATAGATAAACACTTCACCCACTGCGAGACAAAGGTCGTAAAATAAAAGCAATGCGATTTCTGTAAACTTTCAAGTAACTTTTCCAATATTAACACATTTTCGTAAGTACATAAAGGCACGCTACCAACACCACTATAATAATTTAGGCTGATCCCACCCGCTTTAGGTGAGTCCCAAAAGGTATTAATAAAATTAGCACAAGGTTCATTAACAAGTGAATTCGCTAATATCAACATTCTTCGGACACCCGCAAGGTCGGAACTACAGTCCACTAGACTACTTGGGATTGTTCTTAATCCACCCCTACGTGGAAACTATAACATAAAATTCACAGAATAATAACATTTACGAGAAAATGTTAGTGCTGCGTATATCTGTGTTTATTATACAAACGCTATTTGATTTGCAGAGTTTTGGTAAAGTTATGTGAAGCTACTAAAAGTAGAACAAATTGTTATTTCAGATTATTATTATTAGAAATATCGTGAGTGATCTACGAATACTACCCCTGCTGATGCACTGCAGTAAACGATGATTATTAATAAAATTCCTTTGTTCAACGTAATAATAATATAAAATAGGCGGTGGCGCTAGTTTCACCCATACAGGCACCTTAATGAAAATTAAATGTCTCTGAGTGCAGCAGTAAGTACCTTTAATAAATTTAGTAAAACTATCAAATTTAGTATTTCCATTCATTAAATTATTCACTCAAATGTAAAGAATTAAAGCGTAGGCAGACAATATATCATTGACAATAAACAATTTTGCCGATCGTATGAAAGCAAGTGGTCCGGTCAGGTTAGGAACGAGGCGAGTGTTTCTGTCCGAGAGTGGTAAACGGTCCCACAGCTCGAATTTCACAAATTGCTGTGGTAAAACCGGCGCTAAACGCATATTATATTGAGTTAGTCTGCACGGCTATAAAAAGGGATCACCTGTTCTAATCCCGGGAGATCAAAAAGGGACCAGCAGGTTAAACTATGAAGTTGCTTCATTTTTCGCGAACCGAGAAAATAAGAAATAATTAGGGTCAGAATGTTAGAACAAAAGTTGAAGTTGATGTGATATGTGTAGGTGTACGTTAATTTAACATCTCTATTGGTAAATTCAGTTAAAAATTAGGAAGCTATTAATTTTAACCAACCCAACCACAGTTTCTTAGCAGCTTTACTTCGTAGTTCAGCGTTAACTATAAGAAAACCAAGTTTCTAACAAAGGTGTTTCATTCTTGGCAAGTACAACCACTGAGAAAAGCTTGTATAATATATATAGCATTGTGTAGTCAGCGACAAAAGTGTTTTATAAGTTTTTAAACTTAGTTCATTTGAGAATGGTGTTGAACAGGATTCATAAATTATGGAACAGTTTGAAAGTAATGTTCTAACGAAAATAGAGCTATGTTGTCCAGTTATAGCTGTTCGATGTAATGTAGGTACTTAATAAAAAAATTATAGAGATGAGATTTGAGATGATTGAGAGAGAGAGAGAATCGATACGAAACATAGCAATATATCAGCGCTGCACTGAAGTAATTTATACATTTTCATTGACACAGCTACGCTCGACCGACCGTCGGTTGACAACTAAATACAGCCTAACTTTGATGTTAGTTTAAATCAACTCTGATTTCTGTGATGTTTACTATGTATCTACTAATATACCTCATCTTTAGGTGTTTGAGCATTTCAAGACTCTAACTAACTGGTAGCTACGTTGTAATTTTGCATGACTTGTTAGTACCAGGATGCACGCTTGAAACTCGCCTAACTTTGCTAAGTTGGTTAATGGCTAGATAAAAGTACTAGTGTGGTGAAGGTAAACAAACATAGTAAATAACTTAGTTTCACAAATCTACAAAGTTATATGGCAAACGCATTAAACTTTACTATTGGTTGACCGCCCTTTATGCATACTCGACATACATCCGACCGACCGACGTGAAGTTGAGCAAAGTTACTTACATGCCAAGTTGGAATAAAATCAAACACAAGTTTGACCTTTTAAAAAAATATTTGATGTATGCTTACAGGCCTAAAGCGGCCACTTTTGATATTTCATAATATGAACACAATATGTTTCATGTAAAATTAATAACTTAAATTTGTGATATAAAACATATTTCACATTGACAGGTTTTCTGTTTGGAGCAAAAATATGAAATCACAAAATGTCAAATTAGAGAAACGTTAGCATTTAATTATGGGGATCTATCATGGATCTACTGAGAGTGATCCTACCATGACGCCCGTAGTATACCTCCGCCGCGGAATCGTAACCGCTGTCATTTCGCCATGCCTCGTCGACATATTTTTCAGAGCATATTTTATCACCCCAGCCGAACACCTACCACCTGGCCGTGACCTGCAATAGCCAACATGGAAAGCGCTAAACCGACTCCAGACCAAAGTTGGCCGTTGCAGAGAGAATTTGATGAAATGGGGATTCCGAGACGCTGCACAATACCATGGTGATTGTGGAGCTGCCGTTTAGGATATGGCGCGTTTATTTTCTACTACATTTATTAGCTGCACCCAAGAGGATCTAGTAAACGCCACCGAGAACGGAGTTAAGGTGGCCTCCTACTGGGAAAATATAATATAATTATTGAAACATTGAAACGATAGAAGAAGAATTACACGCTCAAGTCCCGATAGTATTTAAAAACATGACGTTACATTTTCAGAAATCTTAGTGATATTTAAGAACCAGTGAGCCTAAGAGGTCTCATTTACGATGATGTCCTTTCAGAAGCTCCTTTTCAAATGGAATTCATGTTTCGCTTTAATAAAGAGCTTTGAGTAAATAGTCGAGTGAACGCGCGGCTGCATTGTTGCCGAACTTTGGCTGTAACTTCTTCTTGTTTATATTCAAAAGTGCATTAAGTAGGTACTCATAACTTTAACTTGGTTATTACTATAGAGGGCATGGCTAGTTACGTGTTAAGAAGCAACATTTCTATACCACTGAACTGATTTGTTTCATAATATCCTGGTACGTAGGTACACTAGATCGATGATTTAAAAATCAGGTCAATAAACACTCCTAAACATTATTAATTATTCTTATTTCTAATGGAGTAGTCATGTGTGCATGTGCATATTGTGCATCTTTGGCATAAAAAAACAGACAATGCGCGGTAATTATAAGCACTGGAAACGAGATATTTCCCATGATTGGGGGGTCCGGACCTGCCACCCTCTCCTTGTGATAACAATGTTATCATGCTAGTTTCAAAAGTAATTATTAGTGTTCAGTTCATAAACAAATAACTTTTTGAAAATGAAATCAAATATTTAAAACCAATTTTAGTCTAATTTTGCCTAAAATCTGTATTGAACTGGTACAACCAATACAGGTCTGGGGCATCGCGTTTGAAGCTCCTCTAAACTTCAGAGAAGCGATAAAGGGTACGTACGGTAATGGATGACTTGACTTCGCTTCGCTTGACTTCGCCCACTTCGCTCACATGATCGATACTTAATCAATCAAAGCGAATGTAAACTTTATACGAGGCTATTCTGATGGGCGTATCTAAATATCAAAACACATGCTAGATGAGAACGCTGTCTAAGTCGAATTATTTTTCAAGAAGCGGCGACCAACATATAACATTTCTAGTTCGTCCTCTTAATTCCTTAAGACTGTTACAGTAAAAAAAGGCTCGTAACGTTAACAAATCGCGACGTTCTGAGTGGTCACAATTTGGATGGGTGACCGCAAGTAACAGTAACGGCTCAGCGCTTCCGTGCATCGGAGGGCACGTTGAATTGTCGGTCCCGGTTTGGCAGAGGCCTTTAGGCGGCCTAAAAACTCCGTCACCAGAGTGAGCCACTAGCCTATACGAACTTATTTACTAAGTAAAATACATTGATGATTGACATAGTTTACTTTTCTAAATAATTCCTGTATTTCATATTATTTAAACCTTACTACGGCTTCAAAATGTGTGTTGATGAGTGAGGTAAATAATTATGAATTCACAAATCGTCGAACCTCTCAAATTGAAGATGTTTTTGTTGAAAGGCTCGATATAACACATATGAGTTGCTCATGTGTGGGTGTCATACATATTCATGCTTCGAAAGGTTTGTTTTTGTTCCGCAAAAACCCCGTCGAAAGCTAATAAAGTGAGTTCCAATGAAAATTACCCGCTCATTTGAAGTTTCCCGATTGAAAAGGGATTTGCGCTTAGTAAAATAATTATTCAGTTTCCTAAATGAATTGGTATAACAGCCACTCAAGTCAAATACTTATCTAAAGTAGGTTAATACTTAATTACCTACCTATTGTATAATTTCAGGACGTGATCTTTAAGGAAACGTTTATTTAATTAATCATTTGTGGTCTTATTTACTTTATTTCAATTATTTAGAGCAGTTTCTTGCTTGTTATACCTAAATACCTAGCAAATAAAAACTTCCTAAGCGCCTAGGAAATTATGAAGTCTTTACTACATTACATTTACCTGATGAACTTTTTTTGACAGAGTATACAGCTATTATCCCAAGGCGGTAAATATTGATTGCTACTACTACTAGTGTATTATATAATCTGTGTCTACTACGAACACAGATTCAAGACGATATCGGGGAACGCAATAGTACACACAGTCTCAATAGTCCATCAGCATCATCATTTGTGTGGAATCTCCATACAATTCAAAATAAGACTACCTATAGTTAAATTACGATGTGGCGAATCAGTTAAAACAATAAAAAAAAACAAACAAAGTTAAAACAAACTTCTGTAAATAAAATTATATGATGCCCTAGCAATCGCAACGACGACGCGGATGCGTGTGTTTTACAAGTGTTAATATAAAAAACTGCGTCATGGGTCCAGATCAATTCATGACTAAATTGAAAATTCATAGTTCCATGTTATCTATGAAGAGGATTATTTCTAGTGATTAGTACACACTTTACCAAATCTTGATAGTAACATTGCCTTCTTTTTTGATGTTATAAAATCATTATCACTCTTACCATTTCCGCCACAACTATCCAAATTAATATTTGAAATCTATGAAAACTTTTGCTTAAATTTAGCGCGTGCATGATTGAGCTCGTAACCGGTCTTTTAATTAACATAGAGATATTGTATTCCATTCAGCGTTAAAAGTCATAATCATTGCAAGTAATTTACTGTAATAGCTCACATGTAATTCCCGCATTGCGTTAAATTAAGTTTGATTTATTGTCCAAACGTTTATTAATTTAGATGTGACACATTATTTATGGTAATTGCCTATGTGGTTGTCCATTTTAGTCGAACTGTTCAATCTGATAGGAGCGGGCACGTAGCCTTTACTACGTTAGCACAGATATCACACTAATGTTCGGTTATTGATGGAATACTCGTTTTTAGTATTGTAATCAGAGTGCTGGTAATGCAGTAGGTACATATAACGAAATTTATCTTTTAAATAAATCAGTGATTCATCCAAAAAGCTTGACTATAATGAGTAAATAATGTTGTCCAATCAGGAATTTATCCAAAAATATATACAATTTTATTTCCTTTTATAATAATTTTTAATAATATTGATCAACATATTATTTGTTTGTTATTTATATTAACATTTTTATTAAATAAACAGTTAAAAAGCTACATGTTGTACCTTGGTGGCATAGCGTTAAAGAATTATAAATTTACAGAAAAGTACTAGAAATTTATTTAACTAATCAACTCTTCCTGCTGCTGGTACTGCTTCGAGGCCGTTCCTATCTCCTGCCAAATCCTACCATCCTCCCGAAACTACAATTTCCCACGGGATAACGTAGCCCGGGGCATTTACTGACCTCGTAGATCTTAACTTTTTAAGGCACTATAGATATAGAGTCTACGGAGAGAGCTCCCTCAGCAGTTTATGAAATATTTTTGACTGTTAATAATTTTGTTAAAAATTATTAATAAATAATTTGTGAGGATATTTGCTTACGATGAACTTAATTACATGATGGCCGATTTCTACGAAACGTTGAAAACTTCTGTAAACGTTAATTATGGTTGGATAAGCACAACTTTTCAACAAATATCAGGTCTATTTGGAATATATGGGTACGAGGAGTGAGAACTGCGGCAAAAATGGCTTCCACAGATTACGTAGGTACCTACAGGAAGCAAGTGATCATCTTAATCCACCCTTCGTCAAATTAATACCGGAGTTCCAACATCTTATGAATTATGGGGCCTCTGAAATGAATTGAACATCGCATATATTATAAGGAACGTACGTACTTTAAAGTTAGGTTAGGCATCATTCACATAGTCAGTAAAATGATCAAGTAATTTAGCTAAAAATATGATTTGCAAAATTTTGAAAAATATGTAAAGGCTATTTAGTTATAAATAAAACAAACAGAACGACGCGACGCACTTTAGATCTAATATTTGTATCATATTTCTTTTGCGAAAATAAAAGTACCTTCCTATATCTAGCCTATAGAGGTATTGAGAGGCCCTGTCGGGTGTCTACAAACTCTTCTTGATTAATAACAGACAACCTAGAGCTTACTTCGGGATTTCATGTAAAAACTTGAGAAATAAAGAACTTTCTAAGTTGTTACCCGTGCCCAAATTGTAAGATTTTATACAGCGAACGCAAATCAAAATAACACAAGTTAGAAAATGTAAATGTGTTAACCTTAATCATAATTTGGACAGGCCTCGCAACACAACCCTATAGATAGATAGATGGCATATGACGAAAAGCTGAATGTAATCCGGAAGATTCCACGAATGACGAAACTTGCTCGTAGCTTAATTGGTTAGAGAACCATGGTAAGCCGGGATTGAGCCGGGACAGGTTCAAGAGCAGAACAGAATGTCCAGTATGGATGCAATCTTCATAATACATACATAGGTATAAAATCACTCATCTTTACACCTTGTATATACATTGTTTATGACCAGGACTAGCACATTATGCTTTTTATCCAGGTACCACTCGAGCGAAGCCGCGGTTGTAAGCTTGTATAATATCAATAAGAAATAATATGGCGCAGCTAATTGAATAGGTACTTATAATATATTTGCGGCATATTTGAAAGATTCTCACTTCAAAACCGGTTCTACAAATTTTGTTCTTTTACATTATGTTCATAATATGTATAACTTATACGAGTATAATTTTTATAAATTATCCGAAGGTTTATATGAAAGATAGTGTTGACAAAAACAATCACTCAAGACTATATTGCTTTGCATCAAATAATAACTACTGCAGTATGGAATTACCATTGAAAATAATCCCGGTGGAATCCATTTCGATTATTATTATGATTTCGATGAAATGTAGGTACAATGGATAAGTTCATACGAACTTTAGGTTAGATTATGCAGGTCACTCACACCGACTATCACAGAGCTGATAGCGATATTAAATCACGGTCATTTATAAATGCAATAGATATCGCGTGATTTGGTTTGCAAACTACAGAGACACCGACTGTCACGTTGGATGTATGATGAAGCTTCCGTTATTACCTGGGCGATAAGACCAATTTATACAGCGGTTAGCACTAGTCTGGGCTTGATCGAACCGCCATCGATAAAGTTAGACTCATGATCAATATCATGTTACAAGTGGCAAAATTAAAAAAAAATATGAAAACCAACTTAAATTTCGTGAGAAGAGAGCAATTTCCTGCACTATCGAGGTGCATTTCTGTGCATAACTCAAAAATCCTCATCAATTTTGTTTTACTGGACCACTTTTGGTAGGTATAATTGACCTTGTTGCTTCATGACGTTCAGATGAAACTCAAGGTTGACCACATTTTTGGCCGAACATTCCAAAAAAAAAACATGTAACCTGTAAGTGTCATCTTCAGTTTTAGATGTTTTTATTACTTAGAACTTTAAATTCATAAAAAGTTTAATACAGGTACCTACCTAAATAATTACCCGAACAATACCACCATTTGAGAAATACTAACAAGCCACTACGATAATAAAATAATGTATGCGATCCCAAACAAATAACCTCGCACAGACCATGTTAATACAGGATGTCCCAGAAATCCCTGTAGTTATAGAACTGTTTATTCTGCCTCTGTGTAAATCGCGGTCCAATATCCTGCTCGTCCCGTCCCCTTGCAAATTAGTTCATCAGAGTCTGTACCTACTTACATAATACATTTATCGCAATTTGCAGGAATTTCAACGCTCTTACCACAGAACAAATATTTGAGTTTACTAGCAGTAGATACACTTGCCTAACCTCTTGGCATAATCGCGGTTTTCCGCAATCACAATAACCGAGATTTACTCTTTTTTTAACCGACTTTACTCTTTTTTTAAAACGGTTCTATTTTCTTTTCTGTTTGTATTTTTACTATGTATTAGTCGATTATTCCGTCGATAGTAAACCGTTATTGAAAAATTCAATTATTTATTTATTTATTTATTATTTACAGTTTGAGAAATTTATTGTATACATACCTAATGTGCATTCGTCATTTCGGCTGTTGGAAAGTGGTCGGTATCTCAATAGTTTATTGACCATTTTCGGTTATACAACTTTCATTTACAGGTGCCCGAAGTGAGTGCATGCATGTGGCACGTTTTGACTTTGTGTGGTAGGTACACGGCCATTGTGTAAGTTGTACTGTGTCCTCTGAGCTCCTTTAGCCGTAAATGCACGTGTTGCTTTAGAGTTGCGTATAGGTCAGCGACTTCTCTTTATTGAGACTCATGGATACATTCAATACAGCAATAAAGTAGAGTGATATTTTCGTTCGTTCGTATGAGCAAGTGGCCAACTCTGGTGACGGAGTTTTTAGGCAATGTAATTTGCAGTGACGTATCATAAATTATTTCCATGGCTGAGAGATTAGATAAGGAATGTTGTAGGCTTTGGTTTTGATTTCTATATCGAAATTAAATATTTAGGTAAGTACGTGATTTACGAGTCACCTACCAATTGTTATTTTAGGCATGTAGTTATGTTCGTAATATATTTCAAGAAGTATGATGCCGTGGATTCACATGATACACGTTGTTTTCAGTCGACTAGCAATCATTTTTTAGTAGAAGTAGATTCAACAAACAACAAAGACTTCGTGAATTTAAACAACTGCTGGGTATTAGTGAAGTCTAAATTATTTTAAATAAAACAAAGATAATTCAAACCAGCGATCTAAAAGTAATATTCTTAGAGTAACAAAATGAAGGGCGGCCTTCATAAGCTAAGGAAGTTCCTCGCGAGATATTCCGCAGGCGGCCATAACATAATCATTGAATTAAATCAGTACCGTAAGCATGTCAGGGGGTAACAACCTATAACTCAGAAGAGGAGAGCGTCTCGCGGCCCATAACATTCAATCGTCCGCACGAGGGGAGAATTTTGATGACCTCTAGGAAAAGTTTGCGTTGGAACACTCTGTATAAATCCGTGGAGTCATGTCGGGATTTCCTAAATCACCTTTTTTATTTATTACGAGGCTACTACGCTAGGCGACCGTTTAGGCAGCGATGTCGCGTTACCCGCACGTGATACTTTTTCACAGCGAAAATGATGGACGCGGGCGTGTGTCTCTATTCCCGGACTGTTTGCGACATTATTCCACGTGTTTTGGGACTGCTATAACAGATAGCTATCTACCATTTATGTTCTTTAAA
Source organism: Xanthorhoe designata (assembly GCA_963582015.1). NCBI lineage: Eukaryota > Metazoa > Arthropoda > Insecta > Lepidoptera > Geometridae > Xanthorhoe > Xanthorhoe designata. The sequence continues at coordinate 9,507,983 of OY757039.1, forward strand.
GTCACTGTAGATTTATAGCAGCACAGCTGTATTTTAAACTGTTTATTTTGCTTAAAGTTTACCCACACAGTTTAAGCATAAGAGTACACACTATTACAGTATATTTATCTAAAAAGAGTTAAAAGTTTGAAGAGGAAAGAGCGCACCTAGGTCGCATGTAAGCACAATAAATCCATACGAACTCACGATATTCCAGTCATGTATCTCATCGGTCTTCCTTCTACTGGCCATTTCGTGTTTACGCTTTTATTGAACTCGTCTCCCTTTTTGTTTGTTTATTCGAAATAACAAAATAAAGGTAGGTACTTTAGTAACGTTGTTATTTATTTGTAGATTAAAATGAACAAAATGTTTTATTTATCTTGTTTATAAAGTATCCGTACGAAAACATTAAATGGAAAAGAGGAAAAATTAAAGGCACGTGAAACTCGAAATAACTACTATATAACGATACCGGGATTATTGAAAAATATGGGTAAAAGCGAGCTTCACAAAAGACGGGCTCATTTACATCGGTTCATATTCAGTCGATTCATATTGAAACTATCCTATTGAGCGCCTCTCATGTTGCAATACCTACAACCGGCCTGCATCAAAGGTCCTTAATGTAATTGGCGAGAGATACTTTGCAGCTTTTACTGGCGTTAAAATAATTCGTGTTGAGAGGAGCGAAGTGACGTCACGGCTGCCGGCAGTGGCTGGCTGCGGCGCGTCCTTCCGCTGCCCGCCCCGGAGTCTCTAAGCTGTCTTTCATGTAGCGCACTATGAGAAAATTATGCGGATGCATTTAGTGCAACTGTGCCAGACATCAGGAGTGAGGAACCGCCTGAAAACAACTCACACGTACCTAATCCCTCAACCGCGCCCGTTGTAGAAGCGCCGTCGCCTTCGCGGATTCATTCCGAATGACAACGCTGAAAATATAACAGTCACTTATCACTTTTGAAAATGCAACGTCGCTTCTCAGCATAAATTCCTATAATTTATTTTCTGCTTGAAATGACTCAACAATTTATTATTTAGGAATATGGCGTTTTGCGCTGGAGATAAGTGCGATATCTGATCGGAGTTAAAAGAGCGAATGGGATTGTACGATCTTCGAAATCTCGTAATGGATGAAAACGACATCGTGACTACAAACCGCCGTTTGTCACATCACTAATGGTGTGGAAAATCGCGAAAGTCCCGCTTTCTAACAACGCTGAAGTAAAATCGATAGATTGAAACTGAATAACGCATAGTAAGTACACTTTTGTTAGCTGATGAGATGAGCTAATAAGTACTTAGGTACCATAAAATCATGTGATTATTTTATAAAACATAGCTTTAAAAATATTAAAGGACTTTGAGAAATGTGTATAGATAGAAGTATATGTTTTTTATATGAGTTTACCAGTATACCTTCTTACGTACATCTGTCACAGGGTTTTACAAACCTACCTATTATTCATGTAGGTAACTGTGAGGTTGACGGAGTTTATACATTTATACCACAAAAGCACAGGGAACGCTAAGATTATACGGCTGATTAAATATTTTCGCTCCAATGCAAATAAAGGGTATAACGTAGGAAAAACCCCGCGAACATTGCTATTCTACCCTACATCATATAAGTCATAGCTGTGTTTATCTATGGATATAGGCGATATTATTGATGGCGAATGTATTTGTCGGCAAAGAGCTTAAGGGACGAGTATGGGATGATGAATCGCTATTTTATTTGTGAACTGCGAACATTTCGTGGGAACTCAAATGAAGAAAAACAAACATTATTTTAAAAGTTTTTTAATAACGTATTGATTGATACGTTATCAAAAAACTTTTAAAATAATGTATATGTATGTGTAATATAACGATATTTTTTACCTAAGACATCAGTTTTAGTTAAAAATATAGTTTTCTATAAAAGTAAAAAAATCAAATTCAAATTGTTTATTTAAATTAATAACTTACATAGATAAATATTTACAAAGTTTTACAAAATATGAGTTTTTGTCACATCTGTATTTGGACGTACCTCTGACTACGATGCCTATATAGATCGGAAAAGGTCTCAAGGTACCTACGAGATTAGATTCTGTTTTTTTTTATTTTGGACAAAATTTGCTACTAAAAATAGCTATAATATGATTTGGAAACTCCAATAATACTTTCTGATTTCAGCTTTGAAAAAGTCAGCGACCAAAATTATATTTTAATATTCTGGAGCGGCGAGAGCACTTTGGATAATTTTGGAAGTCTAGTCGATGTTTCGTCAACCAAACCTCGTATATTAAACGGGTCACGTTCAAACGGATAGCCACTACGTACATTTTCTAATTTGAATATTATTTATCAAGGCAACACGAATACCGGACTGACCTAAATACGTGACATCTCACAGTGAAAGGGGAGGTGAGACTTATTAATGTTATATTATTTTGTAGGAAAAAGCCCGGACACAAAAAGTGGACCTTTCTGGCCGTCCGAATGGCAGTATTAAAGCCGGCGAGGAATTTCCCGCTGGCCCGGGATAACGAAAATCTCAGTTGAGTAACATGGAGTTTACCCAACAATTTGCCATCGCAGCGGAGCGCAAGAAAAGCCAAATTTTTATTTTTACCTTTCATAAATTTATTTGTGAATATTCATCACCTCGAGGCAGCTACACTTGCAAATAACTCTCATCTGTATATTAAAAACAGGTTGTTCAGCCGTAGTTCGAAATCAGTAACTGGGTCAACTGCTGAAACGAATTCATAAATTTCGGGCCAGTCAGCAGAATGAGCCGACTATTGGCGTACATCCGGCAAACATAGGACTACTCGTTGCTTGTTTTTTTAATAAGTATAGTTAGTTACCACAAAATAAATCACTATAGACATCCATCCATCCTCACAAACTATTGCATTTATAATATTAGTAGGATTCTCTCTGTTGATAGTATTTTTGACTAATGTCCTAACAATTTATTTATTTACTATTATAACCATAATAGAAAAGATTTTTACTTTTATACTACTACTAGCTTACTCGCCCGCGGCTTCGCTCGCGTGGTACCTACCTTGATAAAATACAGCCTATGTTCATTCCGAAAGTCCATGCTACACATCGGTGAAAGAATTTTTGAAATCGGGTGAGTAGTTTCGGAGATTACCCCAAACATACAAACAAACAAACCAACTTTACCTCTTTATAATATTAGTATAGATACAGCGCAGGATCGTGGCCTATGTCCAGCAGTATCAAGATGACGACAAGGAAGATTAAAATGCTTTCTATAGAGACAGAACACGGCAGGGATCGTAACCTCAACCTCTGCGTCTCAGGCGGACCTTCACCTACTGCGCCACAGAGGTCGTCAAACAAACATACAATGCAAAAGTAACACTGGCTGTTACGTTTACACGCCATAAATTACATATAAAGTATTTGATAAGTACATAAAAATACTACAATGGCGGAATTTATTCTATATTGTGCATCGCACACGATAACACCGACAATCTTTAGTAAGCTATAAATGGTATAAACGGCAATCGTAAAAGTAAGAGGTCTTTTTACACGCTTTATTTAACTCTTCTTATATGACCGGGGATTTCGTTTTTATAGTTTAGCCTAGTTTACTAATCCTACGGATCAAGTTGCGAACATGGGTACGATTTGGGTGGTTCACCTGTAATTATTTTGTCAAAAGTTTGAGGGAAACTCATAATCATAAGGGGCCTGTCTGATATTACATTACATATGGCATTTAACTCAATTAGCTGCTGTTGTTTATGTAAATAATTTAACTTTAAAAAATAAATCTACAGCAAATTAGGATTGAATAGTTACATTCATTATTAAGATATTAAAGAGACAGTTACAGTATAAAACTATTTATTAAGTAGAAAACACAGCAGTGTTACAACACTATGAAGTGCTAGCATATTTAAAGCACTTAGATAGTAGATTAATAAATCCTAAATTTAGGGAGAAACATTAATGTGTACTAACCTATACCCAGTGCTTAAGTGCAACTTTGGTAATATCAGTAATAAAATTTTCACAAGTTTTTAGAATAGCTGAAAGTAAAGTAAAAGAAGACTCCGAAAATAGCTATAAATCCTTGTAGGTATATAAAGTCTACATACCTACAGACCTACAGGTGTAAAGTTCTAAGAAAACCCAAGGTTGCTAATTCTAAGTACTAAGCCTGTAATAACGGAATGGCACTCGTTCGATCTTCAGTTATTACGTCATAAATCTGGAACAGTGTCTAGCCTATATCACTTCCAAATATATATAATATAATATAAATTAGCTGAACTTTTGAACATTCCTTTAGACACAAAAACACACAAACACGTCAAAAAATTTTGATACAAGTAATAGATGCGACCACTACCTACTGGTACATAAGAACACATCAAGAACACAAGTTAGAATTTCAGAACAGAAACAAAGTTTGTAGCAGTGTTGTATGTAGTGTGTTGAAAATCGAAGTTTCGTGACAATTTTCGGATTCAGTTTATGTCGGTAAACTGTTACGAATTCAGTATCCACCAATATAAGCTGAACCCGAAAATTGACATGAAACTTCGTTTTCGTTGATCCCAAGTAGGCCTCTGGTACGAACATAGTTCAATTTAAACAGTCCTTGGAATGTGAAAAGCACAAAATTGACGGAACTACGTATTTAATTATTTTTATATTTGCTACACGGGCCACGCCTACATGCTACCTCTACCCAAGTAGGTAGGTACTTCTTTATGATCTGTGAACATAACTAGGTACTAGTGTGAATATACTAATACCTACTAACAACATCGGTCTTGAATTTGCAGCCGGATTAATTTTAAGTCATAACGGAGGCACACTCTGTCACCAGCGTTAGCCACTAGGTACCTCATACGAACAAACATTTAGTAATAGAGTATCTATATACTTCTGTGAGTGAGTCGACTCAGTCGGGGAGGGATCGCTGTCGCTTGTCGATTATCACACGAGTGAGCGTGATTCCAGATAATCGCAAATTACGAAAGATAGCGATCGCATCAAAATTGAGCTTCGCTGCAAACCACTTTGTGGAGCTTATTTCAAAGGAGTCTTGGGAAGGTTTTTTTTAAACTTGGTACCTATTAAAGCCATTTAATGCTGGATAATTCAACTATTTATCGGAAGAATCGTTTTTATTTTCCATCATAATAACTTCAGTGATCGAAATATTATTTTATTATTAATTGGTTCTATTATCAATACACGATAAATATATTAGAATTGAATGTTATTTTATTTTCACCTAAAATATGTTCAAAGTACCTACACAACTATACAAAACCTAGGTACTTCTTTTCATAGTCAAGTAAAAATAAACACAACCAATCTCTGCTTAAGAAATAATTTATAAATTCAAACAACAAACATTATTTAAAGAATTCCCAACTGGAAATGAACTTTCCACTAGAACTATTACTAACTCATTAGCATTTTTTATACTTCTGAATCCAATAAATTTTACGAAGCCAGAACCTCACTGAATACTGAAAACATTTAATTGCTTGTGCTTTTGGGACATTAAAATCTCAGTAAATAACCATGTTTAACCCGGGAGCTACAGTGAAAAAATGATCAGCGGAATTGAAGTTTTCCAGCCTTAGTTAGGTAGCAAGAAGCCATAGCATCGGTAGTAGCCTAAGCCGACCAACTATGTTAAAAGCTACAGTCTGCTCGCATTCCGAGCTGCAGATCCGCTAAAAGCTTACAGCTCGGCGCGTCCAAACAATACGCGTATGGAATACATCCCCTTGGTAATCGGATAGCGGCTTTCAACGAAAATTTTAGTCTCTATTATAAATTGATCTCGAGTTCGTCGATCCACGAATCTTCGCAGCCGAATGCTCGATGTTTTCTTTATGTTTGTCGTTAAGGGTGTAATGGTTTCACATAAATCATTTTGGGCGAATGGCTCCGAGCATGACAAGATGTTTGATAAGTTTCCGAAATTGACTCTCGTTGGAAACGTGCACTCAAATTTTATTCATGAGGCTGATATCGAAACGAATAATGAAACTAGAGATGTGGTTCTTTAGGATTTCTAACAAAATCGTGAGATTAAAAAAATAAAATTATATTTCAGAAAACATTTTTAAGCTGATAAGGCTAAACGAAAAATAAATAGTAATAATGAAAAAAAGCAAATAAAAAGAATTAATAAATGTTGTACGAGTATAAACTTACTGCTTCCTTAGGTAATTACTGTCCCAGGGATTACAGCAGTTTCCCGAAAAGTACCTATAGGCATTGTTTCCTGCTGCATAAATAAATTATCAAGGCAGAAAAAAATCAGATGTACGTCTATAAAAATAAGTGCACTGCAATAAAGTCATTTTAAAATTTAATTATAAAAAGACGTTTGAACCAACAAAAAAGCTTTCAAACATAATTAAAAATCACTTTCAGAAGCCAACAATGTGAGTACAATTACGCCAAACCCGTGGCTCAAAGTAGACTTACCTACTGAAAGCTTATTACGTTTTGACAAATTCACTTAGATTTTGTTCATGACGCTTGCTTCCGACAAGTTTTCAATTCCATTATAGTCGCTACGTAACGAAGATTGTAAACACGTCGGAAATAGATTTTGCCTCGAGATAGGCACAATTTAATTTGGGGTTCCTCGGATACAGGTAGATGTAAGAGCAGATAATATATTAAACGCCCATGTACATAATAAAGGAGATTTAATAAAATAAATAAATAAATAATAAATAAATAAATAAATAAATAAATAAATATCCTTGGACATTTCACACGGCGTCATCTAGTCCCAAGCTAAGCAATTTAATGCTTGTGTTATGGTAACCAGATGACTGATAAACTACATAGATACATTTTTTTTTTGTAAATACATACATATTATACATAGAAAACACCCAGACACGAAACAAATATTTGCAGATCATGCAAACATTTGTCCCGCAGCGGGGATCGAACCCGAAAAAAGATAGACTCGAGTATATTTTTCGTGATTAGATTAGAACATCTCCTCGTGTCGGATTAACCTTGAATTAAATTCATGCCTGATACAATAATCTATAGACAGGCACGTGTGTGTGACAGACTGTTTGATTTATACAAAATTTATGAATTTTCTTATGTGATGGCATAATCATTATAAGCTTTCACATCTGTAGCTTGCGATCTTATAAAGATTTTCTAACAATATATTACTTGACTGTATGCTGTTTCTTTCCATTCCTGAAAAAAATACTAGGTACACTGCATCAATATTGTTGGCTATTTAATTGTATCGTGTTTGATTATGTTTTTTTTGTATATAATAATAGTATTCTATGCTTATGAAAATCATAAAAAATAAAAAATGATGACAGTCAATTTAATTGTTGTATGTAACAGGCAAGAATCTATATTAGGCACAGTACTATTGTTACACTTTAGTATAAAGCTTTACTACCCACAAAGGGGGGAATAAAAGGCCTGTAATGGCGTCTTTCAAAGAATAACTTGACCCGATCTGATATCATCCCCCTTGGAACAGGCTCATAGAATGCGAGTGACGACTATTACTTTATCAGAGAAAGTATTGCCGACAGGCTTCATATCGAGTATCTAGGTTACTACTATAACAATATAATCATATTTTAAAGTAATTATTGTTTTATTCATGTAATTAAAGATATAGAAATGTTGGTCAATGACAGCAAGATAGGATGATATTGATAAAGCCGCGGGCAAACAACGGATCGGACTAAAGCAGGATTGAGGCGGTTGGCACAAAGGAAGCCTATATACCCAGCAATGTGAAGTTAGGCTGTGGATAATGATGATGAATATTGTTTCGCGTAATTAGTGTTGGCCAAATACCCAGGGGGTAGTGCTTCGACGTGACTCGTAGTGGCTTACGGATCTCGCGTTCGTAAAAGTATATGAGCAATGACACGAGTTTGCTTGCATCTGTGCAACGTGGAATATTCCGTTCCACGAGATCCATATAAATGTAAAAATTAAAATTTGTCTACTACTAAGAAGGTAGGCCAACACCTACTCTGAATTTCTAAAAAATTGCCAGAACACTATTAGTATGTTGTGAATATTTTAACAAATGACTAGGTATAAGTTACTTGAAAATATATTTTATGTAGGTACTTTTAACTTAGACACGAATCTTGCACACAAACTGTTGCCAAGACATTTCTAAATTTCCTCAAAAGCATCTTTATAAATATTGTCCTATTTAAGCTCCAAAATTATATCTACACATTTAGACCAACCTGCTCTAAGCGGAATCATGCTCGTTTCATGCCCATTCACACGAGGCCCAGTGAAAGCGATCCTGATTGCGCATAACTCAGCCACTTCATAAATTGTTATACAATTTGGGCGCAAATACAGACTAAGCAGGTTTATAGGAAACCTCACTCTACTCGTGTTGGGAATCCCTAGAGCCTTTCTTAAGATATACGTACGAAATTTTTATTCTACGATTTCCGACTTCTTTCTGCTTTTACGATTGTAAAATAGAAGATGACGAAACGATTGTAAGATAATTGTTACCAGTTTTTTTAAAACAACTGATTTGGTAAATGTGTAGCCTCTTAATTGTACATCTATGCTTCGTGTCAAGACCACATGGATGGAAATATCCTAACTTTGTGGATTCATACCGGTGGCTAAATGAGTTAGGCACCAGTGTCATTTCTAAATGCATCTTTTTAAAACTGGGTCATAGTAAAGCGAGTTCTGGCCATAAACGACATGTGGTTTTGTGATGAAATTATGCTTACAATTAGTAGCTAAGTAGCTATTCAATATCATAAACCGAAAATTTAACCAATTTTTACTAAAGATAAACTCTTTTATGCACCTACTTAACGATAGGTACTCAATTAATTGTCATCTCTATTTGATGACATGAGAGTGACAAGAACGAAACATGTTTTGAGGCATTTTGCCTTTACTCGTAATTTGACATTTCAATAGGTAATTAATAAATTATTCATGAGGAGATATACCAAACTTATAGTTAGTAGTACGAGCACATGCAGATGCTTATAATTACTTGGAAGTAAAAACATAAATAACATGTTAACATGTTACATGCCATCGATACTAATAATGAACTCGTACTTTCCGGACGTTACGCTATATTTCCATATAACTAGCGTTACGTCCGGGAAGTACGAGTACGAAGCCGACACGTTATGTACACTAGACATTATTCTGTAGTAGGTAAAGCATAAAGATAAAGATACTTTGACTTTGTAATAATACCGCCTCTACAATCCCGAGATGATGATAATGATGTTTAAATTCCGGGACTTCAAAATCATGAAATAGACTTTACAGAAGTATAATTTGTAAAGTTTTAATAACTCGCTATTTTCTACTGCAATTGAATTGGATCCAAATATTATGACTTTTGACTAGACATTTAATTTCTGTTAATAAATAACAGATAGACTAGTTACCATAGAGTCTAATCCGATATCCTAGTGTAAGTCTGTTTGAAATTATTTGTAGTTTTTCTTTTTTCGCGATCACAATAACTCATAGTTCACTCACAGTAGGTACTTTTCAGTTGTCAGGATTTTACCTCGTTTTTGTATGTAATATTATATTTTAATGTATTGTATATAATAAATTTTAATATATTTAAATCTGTATATTATTGTAAAAAATATCAGCTTAATTTCAAATTAAAGGTAAGTACTTACCATATTTCCTCTAATAGCAGAATTAAAATGCTATTTTCACCATCCCAACTTTGTCCAAGAAAAATTCTAATAAGATCTTGCAAACGTTTCTTCGTAGTCCCAGATCTTAGCCGATGGACGAGGAGGGATTTAACAAATGCCTTTCAGAACGAAGTAATCAGGAAATAAGTTCCGAGTGAAATTCCTGCCTTGCTTATATTTTTGCATACGTTGGTCTCGTTGGTAAATATTTTTACACTAAGCTAATGCAGTAGTTAGATAGATCAGACGCAGATTTTAGTTTTTAAAACAGATTTACATCTTTATTGTCTACGACTATAGAATCTATTTCCGTACGTTAAAAAAACGTTAAACTGACTAGTCTGATAAAAAAAACGACTTGACATGTTTACTAATAAGATAAACCTTAAAATGAACTATTAACTAACACCTAGATCGTTTGTAACGATCCTTAGGTGGCTCAACTGATTCTAATTGTATTTTGTACAGTTATGTAAATATGTAGTAGGTTAGTTTCTGTAAATAAATGTATATACATATAAGACGAGTTTCTGTTGTATTTTAAATTCTTAGAATTCCTTCCATTTATGGTTAAAGCAATCAGCTTTAAGAGTTCAAAAGATTTTAAGCTGCTGCTTAGCTGTAAGCAATTAGTTTAAGAAACAAAATTAAGTTTTGGTCCCTTGCAAGAGAAACAGGATCACAATTAATCTTTAGCTTAAGGCTCAGCCTCCATCGACGCTGAGCGAAGCTAAACAAAAGGAAACTAAAATCTCACAAGCTTTAGCAATTCATAAATAAACATTGGAACCGCATTGTCTTAGATTGTTTATGTAAATATAATGTTATGTGTACCTATGTGTATCTATGTGTGAAAAATAAAAAGATTGGAAAAGATTAGCTGACGGCCAATAGAGCAAAATGAAAGAAGAATACATAAACTGCTGATCCCACGTTGGTCAGGATAAGGTCTGAGATATGATGATCTCAAAGTACAGTGTAAAGAAGTGTTTTTTAACAATAAAGCAGCTTTTTTAAATAATAATAAATAATAACAAATACTTTGAAGCGATTACTTCGTACTCATTGATCAAAATTATAGTTAATTTGTAAATGTTTTTTTAGTCGCTAATAACGTGTCATTTACAATCGGAAATAATGGTTCACAGTTGTTTATATGATATGAAAAAATATCATACCTAGTTACCTAAGTAGGTATCTATGAATGTTCTGGATTGAAACGGTAAAAGAAACCTACACCGCCAGTAAACTTGTAAAAAGAATATAATTGAAGTGAATGAGAGGTGTGTCAGGGTGCTAGCAAAAGGAAATCCGTGGTCTCTGCCTAACCCTATAAGAACGAGGTGTGATTTGAAGTATGTAGTATTACTGTTATTCAAAACAGTTTAAACTAGATTTGTCATCTCTCAGTTCTTGGATATCAAAAATATAAATAAAGATTAAGGGCAAACAGTTTTAACTTAATTATAAATATGATTTGAATTAATATAATTCAATTTACAGTCTAAGCATTGTATAATGCCTCGCTTTCATGGACTGGTAGCTTTACTTGCAGCGTTTGTTTGAAAGTTTCAAAGGTCGCTGAAATATTGCGAGTCGACGTGCATGCACGATGCTGCACGAATGTGTCAGGCTCAAGGAATGTGACACGAGATAACGCTAATTTGAGCTCTTTCATAAATATTATTTATTTATACCGCAGTTGCTTGCACGAATATTTGGTTTCAGTATATTAATATGCAACCAACGCATTCTAAATTATTTTGAGCACGCTGCTCGCAAAAACCCTGACAACCTGGAAGACCTGATAGTAGGAGGTAAGGTCGACGATAAAAGACCACGTGGTCGCTCACCTACCCGTTGGTCAGACAAAATAAAATCATTCACCGGCCTGCCAATACCTGAAGCTTTGAAGACCGCCGAAAACAGGAAAGAGTGGAAAAACGTGCAACTAGTGAATAATCCAGTTAACTAGACACGACCTTCAGTAATGAAAATGCCGACTAAGAAGAAGGTATCTTTATAAAAAGTTTCCTTACTTAATACTATTTGAATGTCTTTTACTATCTTAAAACTAGAAAGTATTGGCTTCCTCACATAACTCACTAACTACAAATAGTAATGTCGGAACCTACGATATTTCTAAGGGTCAAGTGCAGGTCACTGTAAGCGTCCTCATTAATCCAAATGTTTTAGGTCATCACGACCCACATAACAGGAAAAGCAAGCAGAAGTTGTGTAACTCCTTTTTAGAAACACAACGAGAGTCACCAAACATATTACATAATATATTTGAACAATATTGATACGAGATTTCAACATTTGAAATTCAATCTCCATAAACCAATCATAAACGGTTCAAGATTAAACATTCCAATGTCATGACTAAAACTCAAAATGTAGGCACTCAGAATACACAATTAATTGATTAACTTTATGATACGCAAGCCACGCCCACTTGCTTCCACTAGGTAAATTTTCTGCTCGGTGAATATAATACCTACTAATAAATTATTTCCATTATAATAGCATCGTTGAAAGTAAGGTGTTGCGCATATGCCGTAGGGTAGAGTCCCAAAGACTGTCAAGGGACATTGCGATGGGATGACCCAGAAATTCCCTACAATTCCAGCCCTGGTCCTAATCGCCTACGGTACCTACAATTTCGTAGAATAATTTTCGCAGCCGTGTAGGATTCGAGCGAACTTGAGCGTTTTGTCGAATTAGGAAGAAAAATATGCAACTTCATTTCTATTGATTTACCAAGTCAAATATTTTTGTTAAAAATAGCTGGGAATGTATCATTTCCCATTCCGACGCAAATTAATGATTGCTATCTTATACTATATCTAATCTTATGACTATCTGATGCATCTGGCTTATGAATCGAAGCTGCAGCTACCGAACCACTGAATCGGTTCTGATGAGAGATTTTCGTATAATATGAATGAATGTGAAAAGTCTTATTTGCCCTTACCTATCTTATATTTAATTATTCCTTCGTACATTAATGGTTTTCATAAAAATAATGAGTCGTTTTGTTTATTGACGGCACGTAATCAAACCCCATAACATCTAGAATGACGTGTATCTCATATTCCTTATCTCCAATAGATGGAAACTATAAATAAGCGGTAGAGATAAGAAAGGGAAAATAAATCGCTACAATTTTGCTAACATATGTGGGTAAGCGCTCCAATCTTCGTTTGGTCAGACATTCGAAAGAACTTTACCTACCTTTACGAACCAATGTTCACCAACACATCGTGAGTTAATAAAACCATCGGTTTAAACGACAGCTAATATTTGCAAACCTCTGAAAATAACCGCTTAGACTTAATATTTCGATCAATGTGTCGGTGAATACAGGCCTCACCCAGTTTAGCTACATAATGTCGTAGCCCGATATTAAATATCGCTTAATATTTTTCGTCAAGGGTTTCGTGGTTGAGAATAATGATCTAGTAAGGATAGAAAAGATTCTTACGGATTTTCGAGATAATAAAGAAGTACCAGAGGGGTTCAGCGTCAGCTTTTACCAAGATAAACTACTTATATTTTCATGTTTAAGAATTTATTTGAAAAGATGATGTAGGGATTCCTATTGTTACAATAAAATCTGTTGTAGAATATTTTTTTAGATATAAACTTTTATAGAAGTTGTCTATAAATAAATCTTTGTAAGTAATCAAGAACACACAAAAAATAACTCTGACGTCTGCTACAGAAATAAGAGTGTTTTGCTCTTTAGACCTAAATTAATAATATTTTACCCATTACAAATCACACTAATATATCACATTTATTATAAAGGTTAAAGTTTGTGTGTGTGTGTGTGTATGTTCGTTACTCCTTCACATCCCGTAACATCATCATCACACTAATCTATACATTCATACAGACTTTAGCACTTTTATAGGTATTGATATATGTAGGTATAGGCACAGATTATATAATACATAGGTACTTAATTAATGTTTGTTACTTGTTAATGCAAAACGTTTTTGGCTGAAACTTGGACTTATCTGGGTTAGTAGGTACCAAGCAGGCGAAGCCACGGGCGTAGGCTTGTCATTGAATATTTCATTTAGACAACTTGAATAGTTTTAAAATCAGGGATTCTACATTCAACTCCTTTGCAACCAATACCGTGAAGAATCAGGGCAACACACATGGTTAGAGTAACATAACTGTGATTCATTATTTTCAATCTAAATAGCTGCAAGCTTCCTAGGAAGTACATCGTCCAAATAATTTCAAAGAAAGTACATTTTAAAATCCTCCCATAAGTACCGGAAAAGTAAATACCATCCCAAGAAGCCTCCTAAATTAAGACTGCTTTATTCAAGCTTTGAAATAGATAGGTATCTACCAAACCAAGTACGATAACTCAACTATTTTGTATTCTGTGGTAGGTAGGTATCAAAGAAATAATGAAGTTGGAAGCCTCGTAGCGACATCTATCGGTACTGAGCTGAACAGAATGTAGCCTTCGTTTTCTAAAGTCGGGTTTTCAGGTGGAACCTTTTTTGTGAATGAAACTAAGATAGAACCTACCACAGTGAAGCAGTGTTCATACGAGTAGTTTAGCTACGTTACTTTTCAAACCTTTTCAACCAAACTAATACTAGAGTGCGCCAGTATCGCATTTCTTACTCAAATTATATGTTATTTCAGGAATGAGAAAAAAAAATGAAATATGATCACGACTGTATTCCGGGAGCGGTAGACATTTCTTTCAGATCATTAGGCAATTTTAGATCCTTTTGAATATGTCTAAGGGGGTAGTCAGAGGTATGTCAGAAATATATTTTATTAATAATTTTTCGAAGTGGAATACTTAGGTTTTTCTAGAGAAGGACAAGAAACGAAATGTGTCTTAAAAATATTCGGAACATCAATGAGAATAAGAAACATTTTATATAAACTTGATGTTTTGTAGGTATATTTATTATTACGCGATTATTTTAGATTGTGTTTGTTGGTTTAAAATCCAAAGCAAACTTATTAAAATGTGAAAAAATACTATGGAAAATCGATGTAAGTACCTACATAAGAACACAACTATTCAGAATCGTTATTTAACCCTCATCAAAAGAGCTGTGAAGGTTCTATCTATTTAGTGCAAGGTTTTCACGTAGCTAATTGATTTTATCTGTGCGAATAAAAAAACAATTAGAGCTTGTTTCATTATTTCTAATTATCTTAGAGTAGCTAGAAACAAGGATTCAGAAATGTTGGTCGTCCGGCATCAAGTTGAGCAGTCGACATGTCGCAGGTACATGGAATTTTACTTTCTTCCGGTCTGGAAAATTTTTCTTTCTTCCGGTCTTTGCCCCCTTCTAACTTATCAGAAATAAAGAGACAAGACATTTGAAACTATCATTCCGGAACGGAAAACAGTTAAATTCCGTGTAGGAACTTAGTGCATAAACGCCCTTACTGGTTATTTTTACTGCCGAGTAAGGTTATTGATAAACGTAGTGGTTATATTATTCTCTTTGGTTTTTGAGGCAGCCAACGAATCCTTTACTAACAGATGGTAAAATAATATGACCATACGTAATATTATAAAACATATTATGCAAACGGGTATTTATCACGAATATACGTAGGTACGACGTATTATTACGTACCTATACATAAAACTTTTTTCGCGCAAACAGATGCACAGGAACCGATTTTTCATGTTAAACTATGAAAAAAAATATATAGCGCCTTGACTGTTATCTGTGCATATAATATTTCTAAATTAGCATTATCTAACGACAACTCATTTAAGGAAATATGGTCTTATTTTCTAAACTGTTTCTTTGTTAATATACAATCTTGTGAAAAAATAATTTAACTTCGTGCTCGTCTACCCAAGCAGTTGCATTGAACATTTTAAGGTCAAAAGTTAGATTCAACGATAAAATCCGTTTTGAAATCAATGAAGTTTATACGGGAGGGTGGTTTTTGTTTCGCAGCAAATAAAGCGCTGTCTTGATATTTGAATGACAGATTTTAAAATAAAATATACTTCATTCTTTGTGAGGCATTCCTCGAGGCATTTTACGAGTACCTATTGGGAGGATAACAAATGCCTACATAAATAATTCTAGAAAACTTTAAATTTTGGCTATCCTTATTTAATAGATGCTTTAACGAGAAGGAAGAAATAAAACCGTGATCATTGCCTTGAATTTTCACAAAATCAAATGAGTAGTTTTGATCTTAACAAAATAATCACAGTGGTCTTATGGAAAGCAAGCCTGAGAAGAAATACTTATCTACTCGTGAGCAAATTATCAAATAAGAGCAAATATTATTTTTTCAATTTATTTTTTGAGTCCGTGCATAATATTGACATACGTTAGAGTTCCTTCACACAATCACGAATCGTTATTTCTTACGTATGCGTAAAACTAGCGCTGCCGCCTATTTTATTTTTTTATTACGTTAAACAATGGAATTCAAAAAAAATATTGTAATCTAAGTATTTACCTACGTAGGTAAAGTATTCATCAATTCTTTATATTGAAATTTTATTACGGTGAAATCATTTTTCTATTTGATTCAGCCATCGAATAATCATCCATGAATTTTGTTGATACGACCAAAAAACCGCTGAAGGTATTTTTCAGCGGTTACAGCGGCTGAAATAGCTGAAAACTGAGCGAGCGACAGCAGCGCCCCAATCCAGTTAGACTTTGTGCGTAAACCGTGAAAGGCGTGTGGCGAGCCTCCGACACATCCTATGTTCATTCAACGTGATGGAATTGCCACATAGTGCAGTTAAAACTCTATAGTGCCTATTAATCCAGACGGTAAGTCATCTTCATTTTTATTTAACCTAAAATGTATCACGAAGACTATTTAAGTAAAATCAATATGTCTGATTAAAAATAGTAAATATAAATGGCTACGCATTGCCTCAAAAATCGTTACCATTAAAAAATATTCAGGCTTAAATATTTAGTTGACTAGTGTAGACACTCATGTTGAAATAATTTGATCAGTGACCGCGGTGTGTTCGGTAAATCGATAAAAACCAGACCGAAGTGACCCGTGTTGCACTAACCTGCATTAAACCTAGGTAAGTTAACCACCAGTTATGTAGGTAGACAATTCGATAATTATGTAGATGGCTTTCTTGGGTCAGAATAGTGCGAATAAACAGCCTGGGATCTGGTGTAAACAGATAAACATCTTTCAATCGTATGTATGCAGCCGTACTTATTTTCTATATTATAGGTAGGTACTCCCGTATTCCCTAAATAACCTATTGATCACAGATACAATATTGAAGACTATGTAAGGTATCTTATTCATGCCTTGAATACCTACTTACTTCAGTATAAATAAACAGGTAGGTATTATCATCTATTATTATTATACTCTGTTGTTATAAATACATTATTTATCCTTATATTTAGAGACGTAGATACTTTACTTACCTCATCGTTTTAAAAACGTTATTAATTCCGTCATAGGTTTTTCTGAACGGCTTGCCAACTTTGAAGTTAGTGACCTTGACCCGATACTACAGTCGAAACAGGTTTCTTTACAAATTTTGTCAAAACATGGTTTAGACTTTAATAAAAAGCATTTGGATAAGTGTTAATAAAACTAAACTAAAAACGATCATTACATTTTATATTCCACTGCATTATTAGGGTATATTATATGCCTAACAATGTAATTTAAAAACCTACAAATATCTAGTACCTAGTAGGTATTATATTATTTTGATATTTCTTTCTTAATTTTATTTAACTTAGCAACAATTCGTTAGTACATATATATCGCACGTAAGATATTGATTTGATGAAAACAAAAACATACACCATAGTGTTTTTTCGAGATGCATTTTTGCTTATCTAAAGTGAACAGCAGAACCATGCTGAAGATTATTCCGAAAACTAAAATGGTAGAAAAGGAAAAAATCTAGACATTCTTATAATTGTCATAGAACCCTTCGTTGGCCCCGCCCATCGCCTTCCCACGCCTTCGGGCCTCGGTATCGGCATTTGTAGAAATCTTGCTCTGTTAGATATTCCTAGAGCTTCCATTCTAGAAAGGGTATCGCGATCTCTTTTCGCCCCGAACAAGATCATGCGTATCTTTGTTGTGTGGCTTATTTTGTACTTGCTTCTGACCACAATGATCTTAGGCTATAAACTTAATTTTATACTGAAGTTTCTGAGGTTTTAATTTTTTTTTTTTTTTTGGAATCAGAAAATTGCTGTTGCCCATTTAGAATTTGTTTTTATTTGTCGAGAAGAGTCGGAAGTTGACAGAATGTGGTCGTAAGGTGGTAAAAATAGCTCTGCTGAACTACGAATAGGTAGGTACATCAAAGTTGTAAGAAATAGGAGCTCAAGTTGCGTGGTGCCTTGATTTTACATTTGACAGCGTATTTCAAGAACTATACATCGGTAATAGAAAAATAATAATAACCATTTTGCTATATATAAATAAAGCCCTTTCAAGACATCACATTCAATAGAGAACCCAATATATTTACAACCTCTTCACCGATTAAACTCAGCAAATTGTCATCTATACAGCAGTAAGTTTATTTACTTGTTTTACGAATTGCTAGAAAGCGTTGCGGGTCTGAGGGCTCTCGCGTCCAATTCGATTTCAATCCTATGAACAAAATACGAGTAGGTATACCTATTAACCGGAAATAATAAAAATGGTAGGTATGTTTGCCAGTGGCAAATTGCCACTAACTCAACTAAACTTAATCAGGTGTGTTGATTCGAATCCGTGGGTTAGGCACTCTTGAATGCAAGTGTTGCGCACGATTAGGAGCTTATGTACTTAGTAAATTGTGTTATCCTAGTGATTAGATTCGATTCGGGAGAAGTCTTTTGGTACGCCAGCTGAATTGTGTGCTGTTTTATCATAAGCTGAAGTACTTATTAAAATAGCTATATAGAGCTAATAGGTATATCTTAATATGTGTCTTACAAAATAAAATATATTATTAGGGTACATACGAATAATTATCAATATTTGTGTGTTTCTTACTGGGACCGTAATATACCTTCCTCCTAATCATGCTTATGAACTGATTGTTTTCTAATATTTCATTCATGAACAAAACATCTGTTGTCCGTGACACCACAGATAAAATAATACTACACTTTAGTTATCGTTTTGCAAATAATGATATCTCGCCCACGAATGTTACGAGTACGATATCAATTTATTTAATTTGTTTTAAGTATTACTGAGAAACACACTGCATAAATAAACAATAATAGTATTGTGGTTATTACGTATCGTGGGTACCTACATAATATTATTTGCCTCTTCACAATAACGTAAGTATGTACTTTTTAATTTGATTATTTAAAATTTTCATTGACGATATTTTTACGTCAGTAATTTCCCGCGTGTTATTATTAGGTATTAATTATTATTTCCGTTCTGAATGGCAATGCTGATTCTTTGAGGCTAATAAGTGCTAGCCGTCAGTTGAGCTTCAAGCTTCCTCAGCTTAAAATAGTGATATAGGTACATGATATTAAAAAGTTAAATGTTACTTTTAAAGTTTGAACTTCTTTTATTTTTCTCTCATTGTCTGAAATAAATCTTACTACGTAGGTGTCTGATCGTTTTCTTCTTCTATAGTATATATAGGCACGATAGCAATATAGGTACCTACCTAGTAGGTTTGCTTTTATTTCAGTCTATATATATAAGCATCATGCTGAGTAGTAGCCATTTTTGTCATTTTTCTCGTTTTTTCTTTCTCTTTTTATATATAATGTGTTTTCTATAATTGTAATGACAAAATAAAGATTTTTCTTTCTTTCTTTATGAAGTTTATTGCCATTTGCTCTTTTAAAAATCGAATTGAGTTCAGGATAACAACAACGGTTAACTAATTGTCTATCTAAGAGCCTATTTCCTTAAACGGATTAATCGTGAGACGTGAGATCATGATACGCGCAGGATTTCATTACAGTAATGCTTGTTAGCTTTGTTAGTAGGACCCTGAGTGAGCTATTTATCGTTAAGATATTGCCTACTTAAAATTACATTTCAGCGGGGTTTGCGTTCATATAAAATTGCGTTATAATGCATTATCATGTAAGTTTATGTAAAAGCTTATAGTTTACATCAATATCGTATCAGTCTATCATTACATAACCCACAGCTGGGTGTAGTGGAGACATTTTCTCTAAAACACATCCTCGTGGATGGACGTCCATCAATTATTCTGGCCCAAGCACGCTGACGATGTTGTCTAACCAACAGGCTGGTTCTGCCCCTTGATCGATGCGCGTCTCTTCGCCATCATTCTGTTAATGCAGAACATAGGTAGGTAGTTTTGACTTCGATAAAATAAAAGTGTTAGGTATATCCGCTTTTTTAATCGAAGATCAAAATTTAGAAAAGGATAAACACCGAGTTTGTTTTGAATATAATTTGACAACGCGCGATTTACCTATCTACCTATATCTTGTTATAAATTGTACATCTAGCATGTAATGTAACCATTAATCGATCGGTTCCTTGAAAAGTTATTGTGAAGGACATTATAAGTTAACCGGATTAACATTTCGTAGCAAACTGCTACGACGCCTCTACGAAATATTTTAAGTCAATCTTCACTTTACGTTATTGATCTAAGATTGATATAAATAAGGTATTTACACTCTAAACGAGACTTCTAGACTTCTGTCAAGTTCATGAATACTATTTTATGGCGTTTATTAATTTTCAGGGGGTACGTACGTATTTGATCTTACGAGATCGTTAACCCTCTTTAAAATGTAAATGATTTCGAGTATCTGAGAGAATTTTACCTTCTTTCAAGATATTCGACCTTGGATAGTGATGAGGCTTTAGTTAAGCTTTGTTTTAATTTCGCATTTTGATGTAATCTAGTTTTAACTTGGCTTCAACCAGGACTATCTTAAATCTTCGTTTTATTGCGAACCTCTTTCTGTTTGAATAACTAGGCACTACGAGTCTACTCGCTATGAAAGTATTAACCCATCATTCATAATAACTTGTAAATTTAGCAAGGTTATAGAGTGGCTAATTCGTTCATGGTTATAGAGAATGTTTTTTTCTTGTCACTTACATATTATTACAAAAAGATGGCAATAAAGTTTGCAGCCGCTTGAACGGTCTAGTAAGCTTAGCAATTCATTATAAACAACAGGTTCATTATAGTTACACGTGGATTTATAACTGTTTCACCCCTGTAGTGCAGCTATAACAAAATGCGTGGGAGTGATATTATTAAAATATACCTACATAATACATATAGATCATCACTTCATGGAATATTCTCGATTGTGTGGGTAGAGCCTTTGTCTAGCTTCACAGACTTTCACAGGATTTTATAACAGCAAAACCTCTCAATTTTATACATGGTTTTCTCAATAGCAAAATATTGAGAAATGTTTATGCTTGAAGGATGATATTAACCTTTAATTATATCCTACGAGTATCTTAATAATATATATCTAGCTTATGATTAATTAAGTAAGAATGTTTGTTTTAGAATAAAATCACTTTGTTCGACTAACTCTCTGCTGAAGCTGGGCTATTTAGTTTCAGGAGAATGTATCATCGAAATAAAAGGTAGTCCCCAAACAGAGTCGGTTACCTTGATTCTTCATAATTGTCGCGAGTTGGTAGACAAAATAATTATGATCCTCCTAATAAATTACATTTAAATTTGACAATGGACTGCTATGGGCGCAAATATAATATAATGTAGATCGTGATAATATGAAATGGCATAAAATGTTATTTAATTTTAGGTACAGTCTAACTTGAACTACGAAAACATCTCGATTCTTCTATTTGAGAGTTCAACTTTTTTATTTTGCATTTATCGTCATATTTCATAAACTATACCTCATATAACACATAATATATTTTGAAATGTATAAAACATAGACCTTTAATATGATAGCCCACTCAAAATATTTGCATAACTTTTAATTTTTTTCATATCTTTGGGAACCCATTATTTTTACAACCCTTCACCGTTTACCAGGAAACTGCCATAGCACTACCTATATACCTACCAAGTTTTGTGCAGATTGGATTAACGGTACTATAGTTATGCGAGTACAAAAAAGTGAAACACATACCATAGAAAGCAAATTCGCCAAAGTTACCACTAAGATCTTGGCTTGCTCGATCAGCAACTTGTAAGATAAAAGTAAGTTCAATTTTATTTTTCTCTTGGTGAAATAAGTTAGAACGCCTATTAGACTTTCTCATTCGGCCTTCAGTTTTCAACTGAATTGTAATCTAAGCTTAGACTAGACAATCATGTCTTTTAAAAATTGTTTAAGATGTAGGTTGTCCTGAATTTTCAGAAAGCAATTTTCGTTTCAGGTTTTTCATTACTTAGGTAGGTACCTAATATACATCTGCTTTCAGCTACTTAGCTATCTTTCACTGCCCAGTTTTTGAGGAGTTTTTTTTAATAAGTAGGTAGCTGCCTCCTTATCAATCCATTGTTTGACTGAACTACGAGCTATAATATAAGATGACTATTGAGATTTGTGGTACATTAGGTGCTCTGAAGCTTTTCCCATACATCAAGCAATTAGCGTTTTAGGCTAAGTCGTGAATGTACGCAATGAATGACGTAAACATCGTGACTTGGCCAGGAACTGTGTTCGTAGTGGCATCGCATCGCGCAGCGGCAATCGATCGCATGCGCGCGCAACTCCGCCATCCTCACTCCGGCTAAAGCTAAGACTCCAGTTGAATATAAATTTCGACAGAAATGAACGAAAATTGTGCCAAGTGACCAACGAGGATCCATAGGAATTACTAGAAACAAGGTGACATTTGGCTGTGACGAGGAGGAAGCTAAAGGTAAGTGATATCAACGTCCATATTGGATTTGCTTACGGGTTCAGCCATGATGGTTTACATTTCTGTTGAAAGCACTTCTGTTCATCGGAAGAATCGCGTAGGCGTGTTATAGGTCAGTTTAAATTTAGAAGCTCTTTCTTGGGTACAGAATAAAATAATTCAATATATTTATTTATCCTCCGTTAACCTGGACGGCTGTGGACTGTTCTTAAGGACCTCCATTCAGCTGTGGACATTATATTAGCAGCAGGGATTGATCAGTACCTTTATGAATACTAACATAAAAATATTGACGATCTATGCCATTTGAACTACAGGTAGGTACTATTTATTATTTAGAATTGAATGTTTCTAATGAGATGGAAATTGTTCTCCACAACCGAACTGAGGTTCAAGACATGAAAATAGATTAAGTACCTCTTACATATAACAAATATTGTTAAAAGCTTGTAAAATATTTAAGATCATGAACAATAGGAAATTCTAGGTCAAGCCTCCCCAACACTCAATAAACTCATTCCGACTCTAATGGTCTGGTCATAAGTTCCATTATTGCTTGCACAGACATGAGAGCAGCAAAGCCTTCAATTTAAAAGGAATCCGTGATCCAATTCAATACCCACGATACCGGTAGGTATCTATTTCGATTTCAATTCGATAATTTTAAATTCTAGACAAAGTTCAAGTTATATAGGTGAAATCAAAATTTGTTTTGTTACAAAAATATAAGTTTATAGCGTTTTATTATTAGAATACACCTAAAGTACTAAGATATACCTACTGTCTTTTGTGTGTGCTTTGATACCGGAAACAACAGTGCGTGGGCAGGTAAATAAAGGAAGTTGTGTTACATAACCTATCGGAGCGAGCGGACAAACATAGGTAAGCCGTGGAATTTGAATTGAAATGTTTGGAAGCCTTTACAAAAAACATTGTGGTTTTTCCACGTAGAAGATTTTGCTCAAAAGTTCGGCGATGGTTGTAAAAGTGACTTTATGACACGATAAATAGACAAATCATTTAATCATCTGCCAAGATGTTTGCACCAGCGACTGGTGACATTTTTTCCGACCTAGGATAGGTTGGTTGAGAAAAGGTCTGCGTTCTATGATCTTCTATCAATACTTGTTAACCCGCATTACATTTTTCTACGCAGGATTAGTAAAATTTTTTTTGTTTTAATATCAGGTTCACGCAAAAGCGGTAATTAAAGAAACTCTATTATTTTTGGGTAGTAATTAAACGAGCTTCTTTTTATTAGCATTATTCGCCTCAGAAAATATAACTTACCTTCTAAATTACTAAGTCGGCCACAACCAACGCGCGTCTGAATAATAGTATTTCAGCCACTAGTTATCTTCTATGTAAGCCACTGTAAATATAACTCAGCATGGTGGTTATTTTTTAGCATCTAAATTTGTGGCATGCATTCAAATAGCAAACTTCTAAAATATTAATATATGACACCAAAATAGTAATTCTTTTAGCTTCTAATTTTATAATTTAGCATGTTTAAAATGTAAGTCATCCTACATTTATCGATCGATAAATTTACCTAAAATTGTCATCAAATAGGCCACTACTCATAACTTTATTTTCATAATAGTTTATGAGAATCATGTTAGTATTCATAAATTTTTTAAACACTTCATTTTGAATAAGAGCATTGTGTCTTCTCAAGCACAAGGCAGCATAGGGAACGTAACTGATTTCGATCTTGGTGGCTGATTACTTTTATTCCACATTTTATTGGCGCTTCGGCGGCCGCTGCCGCGGCACGCTCGCTACGCTCGCTCGCCTCGCGCGTTAGTGGTCACTGTTTAAACCTAACCTAACCAACTGATTTCGATCTTGGTGGCTGATTACTTTTATTCCACATTTTATTGGCGCTTCGGCGGCCGCTGCCGCGGCACGCTCGCTACGCTCGCTCGCCTCGCGCGTTAGTGGTCACTGTTCAAACCTAACCTAACCAACTGATTTCGATCTTGGTGGCCGATTACTTTTATTCCACATTTTACTGGCGCTTCGGCGGCCGCTGCCGCGGCACGCTCGCTACGCTCGCTCGCCTCGCGCGTTAGTGGTCACTGTTCAAACCTAACCTAACCAACTGATTTCGATCTGGGTGGATACAACCTAAGTAATTTCTTCTACTATTATTACATATGAACTATTGAGGACAGACATAATAAAACACGTTATTTATAAACATCAATTTGTGTATTGAAATACAATCATTTATATCTCTCTGATTGGTGCAAATGGCCGGTTGCTGTCATGTCGCGCACTCGCGCCAAATCGTACAGAGGCTATTTTCACGATAAAAGAATATGAAGTATTATTTTACATGCTAAGTTATAATTATTGATGTTGTCTATTGAAGCTTGAATATTTAATTTTTGAGGAGCTTGTATTGAAGCTGTAAAACGTAAAATGGTGATGTGTTGCAAATTCCGTGGCCGACTTAGTAAATTAGTGGGCAATGTATAAATCAGAAGGACAAGTAAAATTAATTGTTGATATTGACTTGACGCTTTCTTTAACTTTTTTAGTTGGCGTTGTAAAGAAGATAAATTAGTTTATTAGAGGCTATGTCAAATTCTCGATGCTTAGTTATTAAATGAGAAGTTTGGCCACGTGGCCAAAAAATAATTCTGTGGCCGGTTTTATTATTTCTCATTATTTTTTTCACTTTTATTTATAAGTATATAAACATATTTTTTAATAAAAACGTAGGTATAGGTACTAATATAAAATAGAAGATGTGTTACGATACGGGGGATGATACACAAATTCTTAAACATTTTCAGTTGATTATTTTGTGGAGCAGATATTACCAACCTAAGCAATAAACGTTAGGTATGATTTAGATCAGAATCAGGTTCTTGCATGCTGGATAAGTTCGATAGCACAACTAACCAGACTTTAGAACTTTGCTTTAGAAGTCCGCATTGAGGATAGTTTTCAATGTGACCATACTAACTAGTAAACTAACTGTTCGCGTTTTTATTTGCCACTTTAAACGAAAAGTGGTCAACATGAAAGAGAATAATAACAAGAGTTGCATTTCAAGTGTATATATTTATTTTAGAAAAGTAAAAAAATTGGTCAAATAAAGCTCGAGCAGAAATATTGACGGGGGCGAAGCCGCGGGCGAGTAAGCTAGTATTTAATATTTTATTTCATTTGTACCTAGGTACCTACTTATAGTGTTGTCTGGTAGTTCTCCCGATTTTTTAAAACTTTTATTTAATAACTTAGTAAAAATGTAACACTTCCAGAGTCACCTGATAATTTTGTAATTATTAAGCGAAAATACTTTATAAAAAAGTTACTAAAAGTTATAAAAGCTACCTTTTAGCGATATAACATTTTGAACAGGGCCTAGACTCACGCTTTTATCTGTTATTTTAATAACAGAATTGTTAGGAAAAGGCTTAATGACAAAAGAACTGAAATTGGAAAGCTGATATTTTTAGAGTTTTGATTGATCGTTCCTAAAGTTAATTCTATGACTTTGTTGGCTAGAAATATAAATTGATCGGTTAAACTTTTGTTTTTGGATTTATTTACTTTTAACTTTTTATTGGTTTATATAATTCTAAACCTAACCAACTATTAAACATTAAATTCAAACACAAGGAGTCTACAACCAATATGTAAAGAATCACACATACCTACACTAAGTATATTAAGTAAGTAAGTAAGTATATTGAGTGCACTATTCATCGAAATGAGAATTCATAACAGATTTTTCGGTTCCGACCAGATCCGAAACGGCATAGATCAAACCGATTCTAGATGTGTGGTATTGATATCAGGCATTTTGAGATTCAGTTGTATTGAACCGAAGGGTCCAAAAGTCGGAGTAGGTACTCAACTCAGAACCCTGTGACGTCGGCCCGAAAATCTTGATATGATCTGATTTTTATATTTTATCTGTCGAGTTGATTTGAGTGCATTATTCTAAGAGGGAGTGCGACAATTGTGAGACTTGGTGGTGAGGTTCTCTGGAATCACTGTATCTATTGAAACAAAGGATCACTATTTGAAAGATAGGTACTACAGTACGTTTTCTAAAAAAAGTTAAGCTTTGTATTAATCCGAAACAAAAAACACGGATCGCTAGTAGGTATACAATATCTAATTTCAAATTTAATAATTGTTATAAAGTCTTACAAACTATTATATTGTCATGAAATATTAACTAAAGTACCTAAGGTAACAAAAACGGCCTCCTCTTTGTCGCTACACCATTTAGATTGTAATGTTAGCACAGGGATTTTATAGTGGATGAATATTCTTACTATACATATAATAAAAAAAACATTAGTAACGCAATGAAATTCAACAATGTATATTTGTGATCTAGAAAGACTAAAGCACTGTAGTTTGATTATTATTGTTTCAGACATGTCGCCACTGCTGGGAGCGTTGCTCCGGTGGCGCCGCGAGGCGGCCCTCGAAAGCACAGTCGAGGACATGACTTCTACAACATCGGAGAGTATGAGTAAGTTTATAATCTAGGCTGAATAATAACTTTTATTCTTTGTCACATAATAATTACACATTATTCATAATTCATCTACTAGGTATTCAATGTACCTAGTGGTAAAAAAATATGAAAAGGTAGAAGATGATCGAAACATCAAAAATGGTCATCGCTCAGCAAATTTTATATTGCAGATACTGTGTGACTACTTAACTCAATTAATAATTATAACTAATGTTAATTGCAATAGTAGCGCTCGTGGTAAAGCTTGCTAAGTCGTTCTTCATACCTAGATCGGCCAAACAATCGCAATATGGATAGGTGACCGCAAGTGGCATTAACAGCTGAGCACTTCCGTGCTTCGGAGGGCACATTAAATCCCGGTTATTAAAGGCGGCCTAAAAGCTTCGTCAACAGAGCTGGTCACTTGCTCATACGAACTTATTTTTTTACAGTAGTAGGTTAACTAGCAACTTCTTAGATACGCAGGAAAATTCAATACCATTCGAATGAGGACAAACATAGCGCTTTGTGCCAAGTTTTTGTCACACTAAAAGGGCAGACTGAGCAAAATTTGTCTAGAACTTCTCGGTTATAACAGTTTTTGTAAAAGCCTGTAAGTTTATCTTTGTAAATGGCCAGATTAATTTTTGTCTTTTATTTTTAAATTTTCTCTTAGAATATTTATAAATACATACCAGTTTTACAATTCTTATTTATTTAAGTAATAAAAAAATCTCTATCAAAACAAAGGTGTATACTTTGTAGGTATATCTTCTCTGTTAAGATAGAGCTATGAATTATTGAGCATGAACTCGTTACATGTAAAGATCCAGTGCTTTATTACAAGAAGGTAATTACGTTTGAAATGTATTACTGCAGCGGAGTCCGGGCCGACGTCATCGGGCTCGACAACCGTGGCTCCTACGCAAGAGTCGATCGGCGAGAAAACAGCTGATCTCGCTCGCAAAATGAATATGGAGACCTGGCAACTGGTTGCTATTCTAGTTGGTGAGGATTTATTTTTAATATTGACTTTTAACTCTAAGTGATGATACTGCCCGGAGGTAGGTAGGTATCCGACAACGGCGAAGCTTGTTAACTCCAGCTCTGAGACGTTCTATTTTAACTATAACAATCTCGTTTATCAAAATGGTAGATTAATGCAGACAAAAGATCAAGAGGCAGCGATGATAATTAATTGTTCAAGCTTTATCTAAGCTTCAGAGACAATTGCTTAATTTGATATCTCTTAAATCTTAATAGATTCAATTGAATGAACAATGGCTGTTTCTGTTATTTAGGAGTGGGTGTGGTGGTGCTTGGAGTATGCTTCTGCTGCATCAGACGGTGTTTCCGCAAGAGGCGCTCCAAGGATGGCAAGAAGGGCATGAAGGGGGTTGACCTCAAGTCAGTCCAACTTCTAGGTTCGGCGTACAAGGAAAAGGTAATGTTTTATACATATTTTTCACTGATCATTAACATAGCTCACAAGTCTGGAATAGCAAAAGCTACTACTACTACGTATCAATTTCAAGTAAAATATAAATATCTCTTTCTGAATCAAACTAATAACCCCACATTCTTAAAATTTATTTAATTTCTTACAAGTTTATAAAGGTTGTTCAAGATAGACAACGGGTCCACAAAGCCAACAACCGTGAAAAACCATGAGGAAACATCAGGCGACTATGTGATTAGGTACAACTAAAATAGAAGTTGCATCAACTATAAAATTAAATTACAGGAATATTAATGATTGACACCCATGACCATTTACTGATAAGAGATATATTATTCATGTGAAATTTGCCGCGGGACGTGCATGTAGGTTCAGCCGGACATGGAAGAGCTCACGGAGAATGCTGAGGAACCAGACGACGGTGACTCCAAGAAGGAAGAACAGAAGTTAGGGAAACTTCAATACAAGGTTTGTAGGAAAACTTAATGAAAACAACGGAGGATGAAGACCCACTAGACGCACTATGCTTGGTTCCAAAACGCAAGGTGATGGATTTCACATTTGTACCCAACACAACAAAAACACTGCTTTATCTTACGACTAGACTTTAAACCACATTTAGGTACCTAAAACTTTTAATTAGCACATGCCCAACGTTGTTAAATTCATTCACATCAAGTATTACATAATTGAACACATTGTAGCGGTCCTCACTCTTCGTTCTAGCCATGTTTGTTGTTACATTACTCCTAAACTCGTTAAATCATTTACGACTTTTGTTTTGTAGGCACTACATCTACGTAGTTTGTTTTGGATATAATCAATTCAGCCATTGTTCATTTTTATTCACGCAATGAAGAACCATAATGATACAGGTGGCCTGTATTTCTCAGAATAGGTTTAACAGACTTGCTCAATATTTTGCAGCTGGAGTATGACTTTAACAGCAACAGTCTATCTGTAACGGTTATCCAAGCCGAGGACCTGCCGGCTCTCGACATGGGCGGGACTTCTGACCCTTATGTGAAGGTGTATCTGCTTCCCGACAAGAAGAAAAAGTTTGAGACCAAAGTTCACCGCAAGACTTTAAGCCCAGTCTTCAATGAGATCTTCCAATTCAAGGCAAGTGAAATTTAAAGATATATAATAACCTACATAAAACTGTTTGTTTGGTGTATAAAAGCAAAAACACTTGTTTTGTTCAGAACGTGCCGTATGCCGATGCTATGAACAAGACCCTCGTGTTTGCGATATTCGATTTCGATCGCTTCTCGAAACATGACCAGATTGGTGAGGTGAAGGTACCGCTGTGTCAGGTGGACCTGGCACAGACCATCGAAGAGTGGCGCGAGCTGCAGAGCGTCGAAGGCGAGGGCGGACAGGTGCGATCACACTCACACAGTTATGCTCCAACTATTAAATCACTCTGCTCTTACATCCAATGCCTTGTCAAATGTAAAAATGTACATTTTTGGTCATTGAGTACGGGAGCCAATGACCACACACTTGCTTTTTATGCAAAAATAAGTGAATTATGTACTACAGTTAGACTGTCGGCGAGCCTTTATCTTTGAAGGCTGACCATTGTAAAAGCTTTCAGACTCAGCACTTAGACTTGAAACGAGAACATTAGATTCAAGCAACCTAAGGTATTTATAGAATATAATTAATAATTAATCAACGTACGAAAAGGCGTTACTAGCTATAGGTGAAACTGTGCAAACGGCACAAAATGTTGCACAAAATCATAATTGGAAACTTGAACCAGAAACACCCAGGTCACATCAGCAGACATACCTACCTACATATTTAGAGATTTAATACCTGACTCTGTAAATCAATAGTACAATACCTACCTACTAACAAACGACTCTATCTTACAGAAACTCGCTCTGAACTAAAGGAGATTTTATCTTTTTCTTAGCTTAGGCTAGGCTGGCAAAACACATACAAAAATACTTTACCAAACTCGTACCAAACTCTGACATTATTAACTATAGTAAGTACCTACATATTTACTGTGATTTTTATTTTTTGAAATTATTGTTAGTTTTGTGTTTTGGCAGAACAGCATTTTGATAACTTACTATTCATTCGACGTCATAAAATTTAAAATCACTTGACCGTATTTAACTTAACTTCAGGAAACGGTTATTTCGTATAAACTGTACCGATTTATGACTTCATTTACAATCGTAAATAACTTACACATTTTAGATTCGTTGAATGGATAGTTTATATTTTTTGAAAAATTACTGCACATTTTGAATAGAGGAACCTTGACCATTGTAATATTGTCACAACTATCATTCTTAGCGTTAAGAAAAGACATATCAAAGCGATGCTGCACAGCATTGCCTGGGAGTCAAGGAACCTCAATATTATGGATTGAGTATTTTATTTTTCTGATAATAATTAATTTCGACAGCAAAAATGTATTTACTTGGTTTTTTCTCTTTTTCTCCATATTTTCTCTGCTCTGCTTGGCTGTGTTTGATTGTGTCCTGAACAATCTTGCATGCCGCTTCAAAACGAAATGATCATTCACGTAAGTATTATTTTGTGACACATCAAAATTATTTGTATCTACGATTGAAGCGTTGATTCGCATACGTGCAATAATAAATAACATACGAATTAAATTCAAGTGGTTAAGTTAATTT
This sequence comes from Xanthorhoe designata, assembly GCA_963582015.1. Taxonomy (NCBI): domain Eukaryota; kingdom Metazoa; phylum Arthropoda; class Insecta; order Lepidoptera; family Geometridae; genus Xanthorhoe; species Xanthorhoe designata. Next base: position 9,539,168 of record OY757039.1, read on the forward strand.
TAATCTCATTGAGGAGGAAACGAGGGAAATTATCATCGACTGGTTGCGTTCTACGTTAGTAGGATGGTAGGGCGCATCGTCATAAAATGTCAATTGAAACAAAATAAAATTCATATGGTTACCTAAAATCACCCGTCATACATACCACGTTTTCTTTTGTTTATTTATATTTTGTTATATCCATCCACCACTTTTATTTTAATTGAATACTGCGGCTGGGGAATGTTGCATGTTCGTCTGAATGTTGTGATCACGTGTCCCTGACTTGCCATTTGTTTTATCGTGTTACTATGTACCTACCTACTACCTGCCTTTACTTGTAAAAGCAAATGATAACTCAGGGTCTCAAACTTACTGATTGGCTACTTAAAACGTATTGTATTATTAAAAGAAGACTACATTGGTTCGTTCTATTTTAAAATTCTCTTTTTATCTTCAATACGTGTATTAATTAACAAAATTCTTAATGCTACATTCTTAATCTCCATAATGGTTGAATAATTTACAACATAGGCATAAATCATTTCATATAATATTTATAATTATTAATTTTGGAGTATTACAGGTACTCTGCCTGAACGAACAGTGAACAAAGGAACAAAGTTTGTCTAAACCGTACCTAAGCCTTCTTTTTTGAACCAATGTATGCTCCTGCATGGTAGCTATCTATATTATCTATGTTACAATGATGTGCATGGTGCGAAAAAAAATTCCCCAGAAAAAGATACCTTTAGTTGAATTACCATTATAATTCCGTGCTCTAGATTTTCATGCTCTTTGGAGAAAACTAATTATTTGTATCGTTGGTCTGATCAAGCATTCGTAATTATAATATTCATCAAAATGAATATTAATCGTTTTAGGAACCAGCCTGAGCATAATCGCAGCATTTCATGAACCCAATATTTTAATCAGGTTAAATTAAAAACAAGAGTAACAATTTATAAAACATGAAGAATACAATTACCTACCTGATGTAAAATTTCTATTTTACCAGTTTGAAACAGATTTTAGAATATCATTTATTTAACAGAAAAATTACCTTAATGTAGGTATATAACTAACAACAAACAAAGTGTGTGAAATTCTTTGAGCACTTTAGTCACCGACTGCACCATTGTACCACGCGCTGCTTATTAACCTATTCCACTATCACTATGCTGTTGTACAAAATGTATATTAGGTACTAGTGAGATGTATTTATGGCTGCACTCCTGTAGTGAAAATAATACTGTATGTAAGTATAAACAAGTTAATAGTCCACTAAAGATCTTTCGACAACAAAACTATGATAGTAATTTGTATTTTCAGCAAAAGTTTATCTTTAGTGGACTAATAGGTATGTGTCGTATTTATTTATTTGAAAGAATAATATTTAATTGCGATCTGTTTCTTAAATGATTAGTCTTCCGCAAGGTGATGAATTTGTACATTGATAGGATTGAGTCAGGACATACGTTAACAGTAGAGTAGGTCATAGTCAAGTAGGCATCGTGTAAATATTTACTAATACATTTTGATGATCTGAGCTGGGTGTCACAAAATTGAAATTGGCTTCATTTCGGCAACAGATCGTAATAATCAACAGGCCTTATCTACTATTTAACAACCAATACAATATATATCTCAGCGGAAAATGCTTTGTATTAGGTTTGATATGGACATCGTTATTTTTGGTTTTGTGCGTCTAGTTATAAATGTGTTATATTTATTAGATGAATCTATATGTGCTAAAACGTTATATGTAACGCAATGAAGTGTTCGTCAAATGTGCGTTTGTCTAGATGCAATCTCCAATTTTATATATTTGAAGCTATTTGAAATGTTTATGGGCAATGTGTCCTAAGCACGTTATTCAGCTCAGATTTTCAGTTTAACTATTTATGTTATTGTATTATTTCTACTGATGCAAATTATTCTGAAATTCTGCGCTGAGGTTCCAACAACCATAAACTTGCTTTTAGGTGACTACACGGAGCTATTGTTATGTTTATTTATTTTTGTTTGGTGTAACGAGATTTGAGTGCCCCGATCCGCCCTAAGCCGCGTTATTTATGGCCCATATTATATTTTACTATGTTTTATGAACAGCTTTCCAACCCGTTCTCTGGACGCATCCCTCACACAACTCAATCCCCAAAAATCTTCCATGATCACATCTGATAAAACTACATAATTAATAAAATGAAGTTTCAAATTAAACATTATTTTACAAACCTACAAAGAAAAATATGTTAATCATAGGTAATTAGATTTGTTGTTATCTAAATAACTTGTACTCATAAAACTGAAAATCCATAGTTAATTGAAATCAAGGATCAGAGATTAGTGAAGCTGATATAATTAAGCGTAAAAAAAGTGGCCGAGATTATATTGGTGTTGTGTTTGTGGAGTTTATAGGTTGTGAAAAAACAAACTGACTAATGAATACATATTACAGGATAACAAGTTGGGAGACATATGTTTCTCATTGCGTTATGTACCGACGGCTGGCAAACTGACAGTTGTTATCTTGGAGGCCAAGAACTTGAAGAAAATGGACGTCGGCGGTCTATCAGGTACCGTTTTACTCATCGTCGCATAAACCTGTCTAATGTGTTGTCTTCATTAATGCTACTAAACAAATTACACATTTACCTAACACTTTTGTCTGATTTCACAGGGTTTTAGGGTAATTCATTACCTCGGTATTGACTTATTAAACATTGTTTTTTTCTCAGGGTAGATCCTTTTTGTATTGACACTCATTCCAAGTATACTTCAACATGTGCATGAATATTTATGAATATTTATAGGTACATAATTATATATAACTTATTACAAACTACAAATTATTTTTATACTTACCGTAGCTAGTAATTTTTCAGTTTTTTTTATCAAAGTATTATTTTATAACGTTACATTTTTATATTATGCTATTTTTTTATATAATTTTCGAACCTAATACCTACTACCTAACTTAACTTATATGCTTTTCGAATTCCTACAATATACACCTACCTAGTGCATTCAAAGAAACCTAAAGTCCTACATCAAACATAATTATTATATCCAGTAGGTGCATCAGCTTTATATTTTGATAACGTCGTAGTAAAAGTTATTTCTCACTTTCAAAACTATTATGGCGTTTAAGCATCTCATTTTACCTACTTATCACATTTAAACACAAGATTGACTTTAAACCACCAAACCCTAACCTTCTTACTGGACTTTAAATTGAGCTAACACATGTTTTATCTTTTTTCATATCCGGCAACTGCGTTACCTGGCAACAGATCCGTACGTAAAGATAGCACTCATGCAAAATGGCAAACGTCTCAAGAAGAAGAAAACGAGCATCAAGAAATGCACACTGAATCCCTATTACAACGAGTCATTTACTTTTGAAGTACCATTCGAACAAATACAGGTGCGAGCCGAGATTTGTCAAAAAATCGATGTTGTAGCGCACGGCTTGGACAACAAGAATAAAGAAAGCCTCTGTGTTCCAAAAAACGACTCTACAGTCGATATTCGAGTCTTCTTCGTTCGATATTGTCTATACTGTGCGCCATTTGATGTTGTGTACTTATTTTTGTCAGTATACATTGGTGGTAGGCACACCACTTGCATCCATGCCAATCCTGTTCCTGAATATTATCCTTTTTTTGTTCTGTTTTATTGTTTTTACTTGATTTTAATTTAGTCTCAAGACACAATGATAAATTTCCTACGTACCTAAGTAATTCATAGAACACAATATACAATAATTATTTGAATGATCCGAGTACGTAGTCCCAACCTGATGTTTCTAGTAAAAGTGTCTTGTTTTCATTGTGTTCGTTAGTAGTTTGTTAGTAGTTGTCCTTCAATGTTTGCTACTCCTTTTTTAAAGCTCTGTCGTATCTTAGCTTCTATCCTTCTACCTCCTTTCCTCTAACGTATCGTTTGCAGGCAGTGCTCTAAGAGTTTGCGACAGCAAAATGTAGATCTTTATGTGCAACTAGATGTTCCAGATAGAGATTTTCATTTTGTCAGTTAACTCTTACTTTACTGACTGGAACGATCATGCCGTTCCTAAGCGAAGTGGTGTTTAGCAATCTCCCCTCGTGACTGCATTGCAATTTGGTGACTTCAAATTGTAATAACTTATGGTTTTGAGGAATCCAGTCCCTCGTTCTTCTTCTGCATCTCTTTCATTTTTTCTTTTTTCCTAGTTAAGTACTTATGTAGCTTTTATCATTTTATTTACTTTTAAGTTCTGCATGTGGCTTATGCTGCTTCCCATGAAAGCTAATTGCATGTCGATGTTGCCGTTCTCGTATCTTGACTGTAACAGCAATTAGACCGTAATGCTATCTTTTAATTCGATACAATCTATTCTGCATCATTTATTCAAATAAGCTGTAACTCTTCTAGTTGCTAGCATTTAAATTGAAATGGCAAGCAACTATGTCCAACTGGCATAATCTTGTTTCTCTAGCTAGATCTATCTAAAAACTAGAAAACAATTTACATCTAGGTGTACATTTAGCGGCTTCTACTTACAGCATTTCGTATACTTTTAGTCTAATGGGAGACATTTCTTCGCACCAAATAGATTTATCATTATCGACACTAGACAACTATTTTCAAATCTCTATCGCCAGCATTTCTATCATTCACGCTGTGATCTAGATAGCGCTATTGATCATATTATATCACATTTTATTTACTAATTTGAGTCTGTGGTGTAGAAAGTGAATCTAGTGGTAACGGTGGTCGACTACGATCGCATCGGTACGTCTGAGCCCATCGGGAAGGTGTGTCTGGGATACAACGCGTCCGGCACCGAGTTGCGCCACTGGTCCGACATGCTGGCCAGCCCCCGACGCCCCATCGCGCAATGGCACACTCTCAAGGACCCCGAAGATGGAGAGAAGAAGGACTAAGCGAACGATGAGGTTCTTATTTTATTTTTTTGTGTCCCGCTGCTGGGCAAAGATCTTCCCCAATTATCTATAGTACCTACTAGCAGTACCTACCTACATCTTCCAATATGTCAAATGTATTTATGTATTTATTTTTCTAATCTCAGGATGTATTGACAACGCGATAACGAGTACAAGAAGAAGAAAATGACTACCTATCTACTTGTTTAAACCGGCAGAATGTGTTATTTTTATTGTAATTATTGCCTTGGCTCTACATTAGTGGCAATTCTGAGTGACGCAAAAGCTAAACTAAGCTAACTAAAATTGTTGCCGTCCCTTTCATAGCGATGGTAATAAAAAGGATGGCAATAATTTTAGTTAGCCTAATTTAGCTTTTGCGACACTCAGAATCGCCCCCATTGTTGTGTTAGGACAGTTCGTTAGCGTGGATTACGCTAGTGATGTATGTAGTTTTAATGGTGGACAAAGCTTTTCAATTATTTTAACGAAATGTTTGTATATTTAATCTGGTCGAAAACGTACTACAGTTCCATAGGTACAAACAGTTATATAGGTACCTACGCTTTCATGTATTCTAGTAGGTACTTCAGGCCGTTAAAGATGTAGATGATCTTCCTCCTTGATTAATACTCGCGATGTTGCTAGGAGTTGTTAGGAGTCAGGCAATATGTAGGTAATGTGTGTGAAGAGTGTGTAGGATAGAATACTTAGGTACCTATAGTAAAATTCTTTTGCTATTTATCCTGTTCTCGACGTCTTAAAGATTTTAAAATTAAAATTATTTTATGATATTGTTTTATCACGTAGCGTTTACCTACAACAAAAATGTTGTAGGTAAACGCTTCCCAAAATTATCCTTAACATCATAGCGAACTATTTACGAATGTTAAAAAAGAAGTTAGCTCTCAATTTATTTTTATTTAGCCTACTTAATACCTTACCTACCTATATAATTTCAAAACATTTTGTAAATAAGTTGAAACCTGTTAAATTTACTACATTCTATTTTACTATCGTGTAAGTGTTAAAGTATTTATATCCTTTTATTATAATCTTGATAGTGTTCCTCCTAAGAGGAGAACTTTCTTCTGGTTTACCTGTCCTATGTCTAGTATAAAATGAAAAACTTATCTTATGTTTAATATATTTATAATTTAGATTTCTCGTTTTAGGAGGAATATTAGGCCTATTGTATAGGTACCTTGATATATTTTATTGTTTAGGCATGACAACTTCTTTATAAAAGTTAAAATGTGTCCATGTTTTATGAATAATTGCAAAGAAAAGTCTTTGTTTAACGTAGTTCTAGCTTCCACATGTTTACAGAATTGGACAGTTTAAGTAATTGTGTGTATCATCGAAACTAATGAAGCATAAATAAGACTCAATTTCCAAACATAACTATTGAGAGCAAATATTACCTAATTACCTAAATATTTTGAGTGCCCTACGAGGCATTTATGATTAATAAGTAGTAGTGTATTTTATTTGAGTTATATCTCACTCGTAATATTATTTCAGTACTTGTATTGTGCTAAAACCATCTTTGCGATTTTTAAATAAATCAAATATTGAAAATCGTAATTAGCCATTGCTTAACTGTTGATCTCAAACGTGCGTGTTATTGTGTATATAACCTAATGTAATCACATGTTAAATTTCACGATCACGTAATATACGTATAGAACTAACGGAATCGGGCTTCATGTAAAATTAGAAATGCACCAACACGATTAGGAATAGAATTGTGGTTCAAGTACATAATATACTGTCTAACAATACATTTTAATTATAATAATGTATTATAAGTTGTATTTATAGATAAATGCAACAGATTTATTGCCAGCATAGTTTAATTCAGCTAAATACTTGGGTATTTGCTTGTTTGATTAGAACTCAAATAAGCTCAATCCTTATCTACAGTTCAAAAACGTATATAATTAAAAATCACGAATATTATAGAATAATTTTTCTCCTTTACCTTCCTTTTATTGACTATAACTGTTAATGAATCTGTTGCAAAAACACTCAACTTAATAATCTCAGATCGAGAGAGTGATCAAGCCTCAGTAGAATTGACAATATAGACATTCCATCGCTATATAAATATATAAGTACCATTTTGTATTGTTAATAAAAACCACGAAGTATGTGAATAATCGCTAGAATAATAATAATATTATCAACTGCTGATCATAAATAAAACAAAATAAAATATACATAAATAAAAAAATACCTCCGTTTTAAATTCCATTTCAAGATTTAATGATACAATAAAATTAAAAAAAATTCTTAAGTACTTACAAAAACAATCTTTTAACCTAAATAATATAAGGTAAGTACTTTGATATTACCACCTTGATACTAATAACATTTGTATCATTTCATTAATTCGAAATGAAAAGACAAGAATTGCATTAAAGTCAGAAACATCTGGGTAAAATGAACAATGTTTCTTCAGAAGAAGTTTTGTGCATTTTACTTGAAGTTGTAGCAGTTGGTGTAGGATTCCAAAATAATATGGGGAAAAAGACACAAAATAGTGTAAGAAGCAGCTTTAACACACTTGTGAAGCATCAGTTCGATCTGGTCTCTATCCAGTGGCTCTAACAACTGACCAAGACAATGTAGGCTATTGTAGAATGTATGAAATATTTAATCCAGTTTTTAATATCACTAACTTGAAGTGTTATGTCATTCAACACCTTGGATATCATATTAGCAGGTGTTGGATGTGTTGAGCTGTTGTAATTATCGCTGTTTGTTACCAACTTCTTTGCTAACTTAGATATTGTATCCATGTAACCTAAGTTGTTTTCCAATGTAGTCAGATTGTGTGAATGCAGGGTTTATCTGTATTTTCATTGCCATCTCTTGCACCAAGCAATAGTATGACCTAATGTGATAACAACTGTTATCAGAATGTATATAACTATCTCTGAACTTGATAAAAATATCATATCATTCGCCATTTAAATAAAAACATTATCGGAGTCATGTTATGTTAAAAGTTTAATAACATTTTGTTTAGAAATGTTAGATATTTTATTTTATTAACACTTAATAATTTAAATAGAGTTTATTATAGAAATGAATTATGTAAAAGAAAGAAATGTCTATAATACATTAATTAAATAAGTAGATAATTTTGTTTCATTTCTTTACGCTCAGTTTTCTCAAGTAAATGAACACATTCTATCAAATAAAAATTTAATTTCAACTCTTACTTATTCAAAATGATCACAGGTTGGTTTCTTTTAAGTTTCTCTTGTGCAAATTATTGTGCAACCTAACAATTAACACTTAGGTACCTAGCTACTTATTACACAACACATTGTAGCTACATTGTTTACTTGCTACTGTGGCCCCTCCAGCATTAAATAATGAATTTCATTAATTTTAACATTTTTGTCTTAACTATAAACATAATATGAGCTATGTAACGATAGATAACAGCGTGAAAAGAACTTATGATAAATAAAATCTTGATCATACCAGTTAATTATCATCATAGTACCTCCGTTTCATTGCCCTGTATTTTTTCAGTTTATAAAGCGCCTCAATCTCCTTCACAACAAACTCTCCATGCTTAAGCATCATGCTTATCTTTTGAGGATCCGTTTCGTCGCTGTTTTTAGAAAAGACTTTGTGCAACCTTTTTCTGAAAAGGTCATAGCCTTGAGGCCAATCTCGACCTAAGTATAACAGCTGAAAAGAAAACAAATGGTAGATAAGTAACAAATGAAGAACTTGTTTTGTATTTACACACTCTAATCATGCATTAAAATAAAGCTTTCGATTTTAATCAACTTGTTTTGAATGTTAAACAGACTGAAAATAGTATAGTAAGTACTAACAGTTTTGTATAAGTTTATCACTGCCTTCCGTTGAGGTTGCGACATTTTAAAAAAGTGTTTGTAATAACTTTTAGCGAGGGTCCATAGTCCAAAACACAAAAAATATTACAATACAAGCAAAACAATTAGATTTTTTTGAAAGATCGATACGAAAGAGTACCTAGTATGACACTGACAGTGACAGTTAGAAATATAAAACTTTTGACACTTGTGCAATGAAGCCAACATGATGAATTTCAATCGGAGTTCGAGTTCGGAAACATTTTATCTCCCCTTACTCTTTTTGTTCCATGAACATCTCCTCGTCAGAGTAAATATGTTCTGTGAACATCTCAAAGAACAAAGAAACTTGATTTTAGTTGTAACAAAAATAAAAATTATGATGAAATAAATTAATAGGTATTATAAATCGTCGTATCCTACGAATAAGGAAACAGACGCCACTGTCACCTTTTATTTTTATTGCATTTTTGGAATCTTCACTATCATTTACATCTAATCAGTTCAAAAAAAGTTCAAAAATAAATTTATTTCAATAAGTTATTAAAGTTTTAAAATTCGGTTACAATTACATTGCTGAATTTCTCTCGGCGAATACGGAAACAAACGCTCTGGTAGCTGTGTTCCACGCGCGAAATCGAGTGCGACGGGCGGAGCACGGGTGATAAACGCAACTGTCGCTTTACTCGTCCAAGATTACCGTGGAGTGCGGACATGCGTGAGTGGAGTATCATGAATTTACAATGAAGCGAGCTCATAAGTTATTATTTTTACAAGCTTTTATTTAGTTTCTCCTGTCCCGATGTTTGTTATCAAATCTTGCAAATTAAATTGAATCCACTTCCCGGTTACTGATTGAGCTGAAATTTTGCATACACGTGTAAATCGCGTGACAATGCAATATTATGATGAGATGGTGCTGATTTGATAATGGAGCTGGAAGGTGAAGGTGGGCAAAGGAACTTCGCCATGAAACGACCCAACTTCATCGAGTTTGGGCTCATTTGAATCGTCTTGACGAGTAGTTTGTCTTTCAATGTTAACCAGGGTCTGATGATGGAGCTGGATGGTGGTCATAGGAACTATGTAATGAAACGACGCAACACCATCGAATTTCGGCTCATTTGTTTAGTCTTGGCGAGTATTTTACTTTTAGATGGTTCCCAGGGTCTAATCTGATGATGGAACTGGAAGGTGGTCATAGGACCTCTGTAATGAAACGACGCAACTCCATCGAGTTACGGCTCGTTTGTTTCGTCTTGGCGAGTATTTTATTTTTAGATGGTTACCAGGGTCTGATCTGATGATGGAACTGGAAGGTGGTCATAGGAACTCTGTAATGAAATGACGCAACTCCATCGAGTTACGGCTCATTTGTTTCGTCTTGGCGAGTATTTTATTTTTAGATGGTTACCAGGGTCTGATCTGATGATGGAACTGGAAGGTGGTCATAGGAACTCTGTAATGAAACGACGCAACTCCTTCGAGTTACGGCTTGTTTGTTTCGTCTTGGCGAGTATTTTATTTTTAGATGGCTACCAGGGTCTGATCTGATGATGGAACTAGAAGGTGGTCATAGGAACTCAAAGAAACTACACAACCCCATCGAGTTTCAGCTCATTTGATTGGTCTTGACGAGTACCTACCTACTTTGGTGCTGGATTTTTAAAAGTTTAGTTCTCTTTATTATTCAGTCTGTATTATTTAGTTCTCTTTATTATTTATTAAATCTTGTTTCTAAAAAGTTTTTAAATAGGCTTGTTTAAGGCATATGCGTCATATGACACTTAACTTTGCATAAATGGTGCTTATAGAAAAGGCTGACTGATGGCCAGTTGCTAATCTATGGTCTCAGAGTAAAATTTACTTGCGAAATATTGAAGAAGCTTTCATGAAGCGAGCGCAACGAGCTTTTTAAAGCTTAAAGACATTTTATTTAGAATAAATGTGTCATGTGACACTTGATTTAGCTTACGGTGTTCTTAAAAAAAGCTGACTTGCTGTGCTCTTTTTATAATGGTCTAACACAGTTCAATTTGCTTGCACAATATTCAAAAAGCTACCGTGCAATTTTCTTAGACATTACCCGATTTGTTTAAAGACAAATGCGTAGTGTGACACTTGATTTTGCTTACTGTGTTCTTAGAGGTTGACTTTTGGTCGGTTTCTATTATAATTATGGTCTGACACAGTTCAATTTGCTTGCAAAATATTCAAGAAGATACCGTGCGAGCGAAGCTACCTTACGAGCTAAGCGTTCTTCGAACCAAGAAAGCGAGCAGATTTTTTTTTAATACAATTGCATCATGATGTAACACTTGATTTTGCTTAATTATGGTCCTTATAGAAAAGGCTGACTGCTGGTAGGTTCCTTTTAACTGTGTCAGACCATAGAGTCTGACACAGTTAAATTTGCTGGCAAACTATTCAAAAGTTACCGTGCGAGAAAAGTGAGCTTTGAACCAAGCGAGCGCAGCAAGATTCATAGATCGAACTTTTTTAGGACAGATGCGTCATGTGACACTTGATTTTGCTTATGATGCTTGTTGTTGTGGCTGGCTGTTGGTCGGTTTCTATTCTATGGTCTGAAACATTTAAATTTTCTTGCAATATATTTAAGCAGACTTCGAATCAAATGAATCATGCCAGCGTAGAGAGCTTTTTATACTTGAACGCTTAAACTTTGACACCGCATTTCACCTTTTTTAATGGTTTTGTCGAAGAACTCCGAAACAATGTTTGTGTCGATTTATTTTGTACTAGCTTAAGCTAACACCTGCGGATTCGCTCGCTTCGGTACCCACCTTGATAAAATATAGCCTATGAAAAAATATGTATATAAAATATGTAGGTATATTCGGAATGTCCATCCTACACATCGGAAAGAATGAAAGAATTTTTGAAATAAAATGAGTAGTTTCGGAGATAGCCCTAAACATATAAAACACAATCAAACCAACTTTACCCCTTTATAGAATAGAATAGAATAACATTTATTTGGTATTATATATAATATTAGTATGGATTACTCGCCCGCGGCTTCGCTCGCGTGGTAGATTTAATTATTGATCTATCTATAGTAACTATCCAACAGAGTTCAAAACACCTACCATTAATACGTTTCACTTAAAGCTTTGGCACTGCATTTCACCCTTATTAAGTTTATTCGCAAAATCATAAAAACATTAGTTGTTGTCGAAGTACCTAGTTAGAAGCACGTTCAAACATATCATATTTTGGCATATGCCCACATTAATTGTCATCAGTACCCTGCCAACTCCGGGTGAACAAGGCAACAAAGGTTAGCGTCAACAAAAATCACCGTGGAGAAAGGTTACTAAGGCGCTTTGGACCAAGCCAACCAGAAAATATTACACGGATTAAGGAAACAAGCGACAAAAATGGGGGAAATAGCAGTGTTACATTAATTAAAAGTACTTGGAATGATGAATAGGATGTTATAAAAATAAATAAAAAAAAAAATTCATTAAAAAGTTGAAAACTCATCGAAATATTAAGAAAAAACCGCCTCCTGTAAAGTTGGTGTTTTGCAACTGTTTCCTTTTTCGTAGGATACGACGAAATATAACTGAAGTATTTGAGTAGGTACTCAAAAACCTATGTTAAATTAAAGTTTATGTTTTATGTTTCATCCATTTTATCTTGTAACGGAACGTGCGAAGTTTTTTAGCGGGACAATTCAAAACAACAAAACTCATCACTATAGAAAAACAATAAACAATAGTAGTGGTTATATTATCTTTGGGTTACCATAGCAATCTCTGAAAGCACTCTATTTTCTGTTGCCTGATGTTTATGTTTATAATCAAAGAGATTTAAATCACATAATAATAATACTGATATACATTCTCTCTGTTTCGTTGTGAACGATTTACAAACTAATACATTCTAAATATTTAAAGATGTTATAAATTGCAATATGGCTGATGAAGAAAAAGTTGTCGGTGAAGGTAAGTAGGTACAATTTGTTATTCGACCATTCTTGACGGTCAGAACAGAAGTTAAGAGTTCGGTGACGTGGCTCGGCAAAGTCAATGTGACGCGCGTTCTAAAGAGCGTGTAATAGTAAGAGACGGAACTGCCATATAAAAAAAAGATCTATGAAAAAAAGGAATTTGCTTTCAACGTTACAAAACCAAACTACGCCATACTGCCAACATAGTAAAAACAAAGCATTATAACTAGAGATGTACCTTAGTGACTATCGATAATTTATCGATATCGGCTCTAGGTGGGATTTCTGGATTCCATAATTCTTATTCATGATTTTTTGTATTTCTTACAAATAAAAGAATGAAATTTATCTATTAATTTATTTGAACATAAGTTATTTCGGTGGCAATAAATCGATCTAGCTAGGATTCATTTTTAGAAAACGACGTTTTATCCGTGTTTTCAGGCAATGATTGTCATCCAGGTACTTTCATTATAGTGACGATGATCATCAAGCTTTTGTTTATGCTTCGCCATGCTGCTTCGATTTTTTTGTATAGGTTTATAGGTTATCTGCAACAAAATTTGTTGTATTAATATATTAAAAAGCATCAAAGATAAAGATAATATTTCAATGATAAAACACTTAGGCTCAACTCACACCAAAAGAGCGGCGAAGCGCAGCGAAGCGGAGCGTGGTTTCAGTGTCATATGAAATTTAACTTTATTTTCATTACTATAATTACTATAATAGGTAAGTACTTATTATCGCAGAGAAGGCGCGCGTATTCGAATTCGCTCGGTCTCGGACTCGGTCGAGTTTCTCATGCGATAATAAGTATATAAGTAGTAGGTAATGAAAATAAAGTTAAAATTCATATGACACTGAAACCGCGCTTCGCTTCGCCGCTCTTTTAGTGTGAGTTGAGCCTTATGCATCCGTCCTAATAGAACGCGATTACGCCATTATCGCGTAAGTAAGCGATGCGACCATCGTGTCGGTCACGTCATTCTAGTCTTCATCGTTCTAGCATCACGTGAATACTGGTTAGGACACCTATTCCTTATCAGAATGTTTGATAAAAAATTAACATGATATAATGCAAAACCTACTAGGTACCTATAAAATAATGTCTAAGTTGCGTAAATTATGGTTTATGTATCTAAACAAAAAAAAAACTTTACAAAACATAGCAATCAAACAAATTAATTAGAACGAATCATTTCAGTTTCGTAAAACCAAATATCGATATCGATAAATCTAGGTTGATGTGTGTCAAGCACTATATATTGTTTACATGCGTTATGAGGATAATTTTCTTGCAAAAAACACTGAAACCTTTACGAATTGTATCATAAGTTTACTTAATTTTGATATTAAGTGGCATAAAATTGCTTACCAATCTATATCTAATGGAAATTTAGACATAAAATAAGTTTATTGTCATCCAGACGGCATGTTCTTTCTTACACCACACATTTCACATGTTATTTTAGTCATTTTACTTCCACGATCAAACACTATAACAGCCTACAAGATAAATTAAAGTTTTAGACAGTATTTAGTGAACTATAGCGATTTTATAACAAAAATGTATGTACGAAACAAACAAGACTTTGTGAAGTTTTTGAATTGACACAGATTAAAATGATTGATGACGGTGTACTTCTTCGTTCTTATGTTCGTTCATTCGTTCTTACTATATTCCGTCTATGTCGGAGTGTCCTACTTTAGTATAGCTCTATAGAGTTTCCAGTGCTCTTCGTTATTTGAACGGGTTACGGAACGGCCATAAAAAAGAAAGCAAATTTCTTACAATCGTGTTTTCGTTCAAAGTTGGCACTAGTATAGTTGTCATAGCTATTTTGCAAGAAATTTGCTTGTCTCCCGTAGTCCCAAAAATTATGACTGAAAATTGTTTTTATTCTTCACACAGTGTTGTTTTTCTGTTACTAGACCATATAAGCTATGTTTCTAACAGAAGGAAACTTAAAATATTCTAGTGTTTAATACTAAATAAATGTAAAGAAAACATGTCTTCTATGATGTAAAAATATGCAAAATGCGATTCGGTTTAATTTCACTTTAGCTAAGTATTTTGAAAAAAGCTTCTGGCAGAGACCTAGATAAATGCTATCCTAATACGAATAATACCATACTATGCTGAAGATATGCGCAAATTTCAAATGGTTATGGTATTACGTTTGTATGGGTAACTCGTACAGCTCAGAAGCCTTAATAAGTAACCCTATAAACATTTCTTGCTTAATTAGATAAATGTTTTTCTATTCTATTATATTCTTACACAACCACCAAAAACGACCAACCTCCGCTATTAGGATTAGGATTAGGTAAGTAGGGTAGGATGGTCGACAATGAGCCAGTCGGGTACAATGATCCAGCCATCTCATGCCAAAATGCGAAGTCGCTGATTCGTGCAATTGACATTATATGAAAGCAGCCCAACCTACGGAGGTCCCTATCTAGTTTGCGGCGAGTTCGTTTAGACGACTCACTTGAACGAAGGTGTTTATTGTTTCAAAGTGAAAAAACGAAGAAAAAACAAGTGAGTGCTTTTGTTTTTTATTTCTTTATTTTTACACATATCAGTAGGTGCAATATGTGAACGTAGATAGTGTTTCATTACCCTACTTTGAGAAGATTTGTCGAATCTCTCGCATGTTTGCTGTAGATGCTACATAACTAAAAATGTTTTGAGAACGTGGGTGTACACTATGAGCCATTCTGGTTGCGCTTACAATGAGCCACACTATGTATTGGTTGGTTCATAAGATGACATCCCCAAAAAAAAAACTTATTATATTTAGGTATTTGATTATTACTATTCTTTAATAACCTAATAACTACTATTAACATTTCAGGATGATCGAAAAGCAACCGAAAAACAGAAAAAAGGAGCTACTACATACCCCTTGATTTCTACAAATGAATGAAATTTTTGAAGCTTTGAAAAAATCTAGTTAGGTACCCAATTAAGATCCCTAAGTGCCATTTTTGTTTAATAAAACTGAATCATTTTTTTAACCAATCGTTTTATTTTACCATACCCTTGTTAGAACCTCATTATCCAAAGTAATGACGTCATTTTTGTACAAGAGGCTCACTGTAAACACCCCCGGCTCACCGAGTACTACCCCCTGGCTCAATGTGTACTACACAGTGTACACAGTGAGCCAATTCCCATTTTAAAAAAAAACATAAATTATTACTAAACTGAATTTATTGGTATAAATTGATGAATGGAGTTTAATAGTCAATGAAATGCATCGTAATTTGGTGTTTAAACCTTTTCGCTAACATAAATAGGGACTGAGTTATGGCACCTCAAACTTTTGGTGGCTCATTGTCGACCATCCTACCCTACCTATACTTGCCTATACTGTTGTAGGTACCTACCTACGCTATCAAAAAAACTACTTATATTTATATTCTTGCAACCTCAAAATACAGCTTGCAACAGCCCCTAAGGTCTAGTAGCAATATGAAGGCAGATAACTTTATTTTAAACAGCAGATTTTCTCTTATGTTATAATTAATTATATCAGTGATTCTGGTTACCTACCATAACACAAACATAAGTTGCTTAGCTTGGGACTAGATGACGCCGTGTAAAATGTCCAAGGATATTTATTTATTTATTAATTATGTACATTTGTAGGAGAGGAAGAAGAACTACCAGCTGCAGAGGAAATCGTAGAAGATTTAGAAGAGGAGGTAGAAGCAGAGTCCGTGCTCACTGAGTATGACCCTGATGAGTTTCACTCTGGTGCCGTTAACACTTTGGACTCGACAATCCCTTTAGATTTGTTTGAGTTTCAGTATCCTTTACAGTTCACAAAAATATCTCAGTTGTCTTTGGCAATTACAAAATCAGGCAAAAAAAAATTAAAACGTTTTATCATCTATTCTCCAATAAATATGGAACCTAGGTAGGTACCTAATATTCTATCAACCTAGGTAGGTACCTACATTAAATTTGAAAATGCAACGACCAGTTTGAAAGTTCTAGTACCTATGTACCTAGGTACCTCCTACTCGTAGGAAGGTAGACCGTACACTATCTATAATTATAATAAAGTCAGTGTCACAGAACTCACTCCAAAAACTTTGAAATATTTTGGTAATATTTTTGTAATAAAAATTAATCATTTGCCTTCATCTACTATCCGCAACACTTACTAGAATTGACCTTTTTTGTCGTTGCTCTCCTGCAATGTTGTTTTGACTTTTATTTATGTTCTAAGATTTAAACTTGATTATGAGTGCATCGGAAGCTAAAAATAGTTACCTACCTACCTAAGTACCTAAATCAAAATGATAACAAAACAAATAATGTTCCTAAGCCAGTAAAAGATATTCATACGGCTACAACTGCCACAAGTACTTCAACTTGTGTGCTTGTGATGAAACCGTCGTGTGTTACGCAGCTGGTAGCATCATCACATTCTTTGATGTCAACACCAAGCAGACATGGTTTCGGAGGACCACTACCGGGGGATCTGTTGGGAATATTACGGTATACCTTCTTGCTTAGACATTCTTGTGAATCGTTTTAGTTAAGCGACATTCTGAGCGGTCACAATTTGATAGAAGTATGGATCATCGCAAGTGGCACGTTTGCTTCGGAGGGCACGTCAAATTGTCATGTCATGGGGTCTTCCGGCGGCCTAAAATCTCCGACATTGGAGTTAACCACTAGCTCACACGAACTCCCCTACTTACCTAGGTACCTAATAACTAGCCTAGCATCATCACGTCTTTCTAGTCTTCCTCATTCTAGCATCGCGCGAATGCCGGTTAGGACAAGAAAAAAAGAAAAATCATTTATTTTGGTAGGACTTCAAGGATCACTTCAGATTTGTCTTACTGCTAGGTGATTCTAAACGCAACTCCCTACACTTATTCTACTTATATCAGAATGTTTTATCGCGGATTCGTGATCGCCTTACATTTTTCGAAACAAAAAATCCATTGATGCGTTGCCGGATAGGAACCCAAGTCGAACCTACTTAACTATTAGGCCAACATGGCTCTCAAGACTGGGAGATTGTGTTAGGAATATAACATAATTTTCATTATATTTAGGTGCTTGGTCTACATTTTTGTAGGTACGTTGAACTTGTTCAAAACAGTAACTTTAAATTAAAATTAAATAAATAATGGGGGCAATTCTGAGTGTCGCAAAAGCTAAACTAAGCTAACTAAAATTATTGCCATCCTTTTTATTTCCATCGCTATGAAAGGGACGGCAACAATTTTAGTTAGCTTAGTTTAGCTTTTGCGACACTCAGAATTGCCACTACTAGTTGAAATTTTAATCAGTCGTACCGGAAGGACCCAAACTACCGCATCGCGATAGCTGAAGGCCGGGAGGGCGACCGTGACCCTCTGATCCTCCTATACACTTGGCCTCAGATGGAAATCGATGCTGTCCTCAGAGATGGAACAACTAATGCTTACTCAATTCTAGATTTTAGGTAAGTATGTCCTACTTTCATTAAGTGTAACGATGGTCGATCGAACGATCTTAAAATTCAGAAATATTTTTTAATACAGAGTTGATTTGTTTGTGATTACAATTTCCCAATCATATTATTCATATTAGGTACTTATCTTCTAAGATGTAAATAAATCTATAGTTGTCACTATAGTGTACCTAGTGTAGTACCTAGTGACTTCGTGTGTAAGAGGTATGTCAAATTACAATTTTGGTAGGTACATACAACATGTGATACCTATACCTATTATAACCTTGCCTTATGAATTTGAGCTACCTACCTAACTGTATTTTATTAAAAAAAATAAAGTTATCGTCTTCGAAATTGTACACAATAGACCACAAATCTACATTTACATTTGAATTTTGACAAATTGAAACCCATAAGTTCAATTAAACCTCCCCAATAAGTTTAATGGATACGTTCCAGTCCGGACGGCGAGCTCCTAGCGTCAGTAGGCAAAGAACCTGACTACAACCTTACAATTTGGACGTGGAAGCGTCACAGAATCTTGCTGCGTACAAGTGCCTTCACCTTTGATGTAAATGGCGTGATGTTCTCGCCTTATTGTCCAGGACAGTTGACTACTGCAGGTACCTTCAAATCCTGTTATAGGTCGCGCCACGTAAAAAGAGCGCTGAGGGGAAGTAGCGGGGGTATATTTGCGCCTGTGTTCACTCGCTGACAAACCAATAGCACTCGCTAAATCAATGGTATGAAGTGCGCCGCGTTACTTCTCCACCAGTCATCGACCACTGCGCAGTTTGACAGCCAGCGCTCTTCTTACGTGGCGCGACATTTATAACTAGGTACTAGTAACTAAGAATCAATTTAAAAATATTGTATCTAAGTACGTATGTTATACAAAATAGTTTTTTTTTTCAATTTTAATTGGGTAATGAAGATTTGTATGGGAACATCCTTTTATTTATTCTATGCGGTTAGGATGTTTGTGCACTACACGGAATTTTACTTTTTTATCGGTCCGGAAAATATCTTTGTCCCTTTGTCCCACTTCTGGACAAAAGTTATTACACTATCTTAAATGTATTTTTTCAACCTTGTTTACAAGATCAGCGTAAGTATTACCTACTCGTACAAGCTTACCATGCTTCCAAAGTCTCAAAACTGCAATAAAAATGTTTCACCAATCGCTTAGAAAAACATTTTGATAGCTTTAAAAATAAATATCGTAACTAATGTGCGTTTTGCGTGATATCATTCTGCATGAAACTTTTTGCACAAAGAAACTTCGTCCTTTATAAATTCTAAACTCTTTTTACGAGTTGGTAACTAGTTAGTAAGTATGTAAACAAGTATTATTTACTAGCTGCGCCGCCCCGAGGTTTTACCCGGTTTCCGTGGGAATACCGGGATCAAAAGTAGCCTATTTTTTAATCCAGAGTATAAGCAATTCTGGTACCAGGATAGTAGGATTAGTAGGATTGTCATTCGTTTACAGTTAAATCTAATTTGTATATTAAAGGCGCTGCCCACATAAAATTTTGGAAGATGGCAGAGACGTTTACGGGCCTGAAATTGAAAGGTGAATTGGGAAGATTCGGCAAAACAGAGATCTGCGATGTACTTGGCGTCTATCCAATGCCCGATGAAAAGGTTTGCAGACGTTGTTGTATAAGCTCAACTTACACGTATCGGTTTTAACTTAACGTCGAGATAACTTGACATTTATAGATATTTTTGATTATAGTGTTAAACCACACTTAGGTATTTCATTTTTAAATGAAAAATCTTACTAAAAGTTTTACGGCTTCGACGGGATTCGAACCCGCGAGATACAAGCGATCACCCTTAAGCCGGGCTGCCTTACCACTCGGCCACGAAGCCCTTGACGCCGAAGTTAAAACTATCAGTAAGATGATAATATTTCGGTTTCGGTTTTCGGTTTTGCCAGGATAACCAAGTGGCAAGATTAAACATTTTTTTCGACTTCAATTTTGTAACAAGACAGCAATTTTCTGCGCTCTTGTGGTGCATTTTTGTTCATAACTCTGAAGATTCTCTTTCCTTCAAGGTTTTTCTTTACAATTTAGATCTTTCCTGGCTAAGTTGATTAAATTTTTTCCGAAACGAAGCTTAGGGTTGAGCTGAACTGTCACCCTGAAGAGTTAGCAACACGGCTAGACATGTTTAATACTACAATATACTATTTTAGGTATTGTCTGGCTGTGAGTGGGGTAATGTTCTTGTCTGGGAAGCTGGACTCGTCAAAGTAGAAGTAACGCAACGTGGAAGAAAGACATGTCATTCAGCGCCAGTGGTGAGTTACTAGATTAGTCAGCGTAGTTGAATAATTAGATACGATTATATAATGATTAACTTATTCAAGTATTTTATTCGCGTGATCCTTATACTTATTATAAGGATCACGCGAAAAAAATACTTGAAGTTGATGACGTTTAAATAATGATTTCGAAACCTAGCCCTTATGACTTGATAAAGATATGGACTATTATGGACAAACAAGTAGGTATTTGACGACTGTCTGCGCAATCATTATTAGGTTGTTGAAAGATGTGTTTTTATCCGCTATCCGCTTCTTTTTGGACTAACTGTGATTGAAAACCAATTGATCAATAGACGCTTAAAACAAAACCTATGCTTCAGCACAGAATAAATAATAGGTAGGTATAAGGTTTCAGTCCCTTAGGATACGCCCGATTTGACAAAGGTAAGCATATCCTTGGACTTGCTGCTAAGTGCTCTAGAAAAAAGTGTCAATAAGTGGTTTTAGAATTTTGATTTTATTGTATTCTGTAAGATATTTATACTTTTTGGTCAATGACATAGAATTTTTAGAATTTACTTAGTTTTCATTGTATTCTGTAAGATATTAGTCTATGACATAGAATTCTGTAGGTATTATGTTTGCTTGGTTGCTTGAAATAAGTAAATAATTGTTATTATAGATCCAATTCATGCTAAGTCCCGCGGGTGATGAGGTGACGACGATAGCACGGGACGGCTGCGTGCGCGCTTGGTACTGGGACACGGTGGAGCAGGCCGACCCGCCTGAAGAGGACCCTTATGTGGAGCTTAACCCTGTCGCAGAGACTTGTGTAAACATCCTCCATCTTTATTTATAGCGGCTGTCCGATACTTAGCGTGAATCCATAATACTTATGAATAATACCGAATTTTAAGTGGGTTCTACTGTAGTTTTTTGATAATCCCATGCATAGATGATTTTGATCATCATCATCATCCACAGCCCTAGGGCCTAGGGAGGCCTATGCCCAGCACTGCTGGGCATAGGCCTCCCTAAGTTTGTGCCCTCCACTACGCTCGACTTTAATACAAAAAAAATATTTTGATATTTAAAAATACCTACCTATTACCTAGTTACCAATAGACATGAGTCATGTCATGTTTTTTGGTAACTAATATGTTTTTATAGGCCGCCGTTATGTTACATAGCAGCCAATAAACTCCATCTCGAAAGTTGGCCAATCGCTCACGCGAACTTACTTACTTTTTTGCAGGTACCGGGTTGCCAAATAATGTGTTTGAAGCATCAGAAAGACATGTACTGGTACGCTCAGGTAAGTAAATCAAAATATTAATTGTATACAATGTTCACAACAATACTATATTTGGTATTTTCAGTAAAATCCCAGAGGGCCTAGACAATGTAACAATCGATTAGCGAAAGCGATAGTAGAAAAGTCCAAATATGACATATGCCTTAGATATGTCACGTGATCTGAGGGCCTAGCCAACCGGCATTCGCTATGAAGCGTACGTTGAAACAGATCACGTGACATATCTAATAAGGCATATTATGTCATATTTGGACTTTCCTACTATCGCTTTCGCTAATCGATTGTTACATTGTCTAGGCCCTCAGGACCGGTTAGTAGCGTTTGAGGGAAACCAGCAGTGGGTTATTTATGAACTGCCAATAATGACCACTCGGTAGACTTAAATGACCTGGGTGTTTTAAGTGCTACGCATGGTAGACTTGGTACACTTGAAAGAACTAACACAGCTTCCAATCAAGTTGAAGCCCCAATCTGGTACCTATCTTAATTCATCTGGCTGCTTCTTTTTCTTCTTCCTGCCCTTATCCCACTATGTGAGGTCGGCACAACATGTGTTTTTCTTCCATTTCCCTCTATCAGACGTCATCTCAGCACTCACTCCTTACTCATGTCATCCCTCACGCAGTCCATCCATCTTTTCTTTGGTCTACCACCTGGTACCAGTTTTCTTAGTGCGAGTTGGGAACTGCTCACCTCTACACCTATATCCATCCTCATTCATCTAGTAACGTGACATTCTTCTATCCTCATAACATGACCATACCAAGCCAACCTATTACTCCGCATCTTTTCATTCACCTGGCTTGATATTCCTCATTATACGATGTTAATGATCTCAGGACGGCAACGGTGGTATATGGACAGTGGACATAGAAATCGACCAGATAGAATGCAACCACCGCAAGGCCATGACTTGCCACGCAGGAGGAGTGGTTGCTATGGCAGCATTGCGCACTCATCCTATTCTGATCACAGCGGGGGAAGATGGCGCGCTGATGGCGTATAGTACTGAAACACACGTGTTATTGGCCAGATATGTGTTCCCTACTGCTGTGACTTGTATGCTTTATCCGCCGGTTGATGTGAGTTGAATTTGGAAATAAATTCGTTATTTTATTATTATCACATCAAGCTCAATACTATGTCAACTTTTAAATAAGTTGATTGGTATAAATTGTCTTTGATAATGTGGACTAAGGTTGATAACGAGCAAGAGAATATTTTATTCTTAAAAGGCATGTAAATACTAAAATATAGTGTATCTAATATAAGTAGGAATTATAACTTCTGTTTTATATTTCAACAATACCAATTTTTTTGTCTTTTTTTATCAGCGTAGCATAGTTTAAACACTAAAAAAGCACTGATTTGACCAAGGTTACACTAACAATTACCTAACCATTCACGATATCGATACCGATATCGGTATTTTTCTTTACAGCAAATAGGCCTTTCGCCTGTTACCGACTTATCATCGCATTCTTAGACACTCTGTGTATATTTAAATATAATTACTTATGTTTTATAATATTTCTTTAATTTTCAGGTTGACATAACGTCCCGTATAATAATGGTAGGCTTTGCGGATGGTATTATGCGAACATTGCTCCTTCACCCGGAGCGACTGCAAGAGCAAAATACTATGGTGGACATTCGCGTGCATTCTGCACTAACCGTCCATAGTGACGACTCGATACACGCTGACGTCATGGATCTTATATCGGTATACCTGATTATTTTGACACACTTTCATTAATTTCACTGTTCGTCTAACTATGCACGACTAAGGTTCAGCCGCACTCAGAGTAATTTAATGTTACTTAAATCATTCCTTAGTAAACATTTTATATATGAAAAATCTATGACAAGAAACGAATTTTTCGTAGCAATCGTAGCAGTCGTAGCTTCTCGTAGGCGAATGCTACGTCGTACCAAGACGTGTAGCAAACCGCTACGCTTTTTCTTCTCACTTTCACCAAGCGCTTTGACTTCTGTATTTCGAAGTGTTACGAAATAACTAGCACTACAGATTTGTCTGACCCAAATACGAATAAATATCTGGCATATCGTAGCTTGTTCAAAGACTTCGTAGTTATACTTAAACTTTTTATGTACCTATGTAATTTGGAACAAAATATTCTACAATTAGGTTTTTTCATTCGATTGAGCCAAGCAAATAATAGCAACCTACACTCAATTTTCTTGCAATTCATATATTCTTTATTATATTGCTACTTCATGGATTTTGCTACGTTGCGTTTCAACCAAATGTGCTGCATTTAATTATGCCGACTTCACTTTCCCACGCTTTTTATAACCTCCCCTTGTTTTTTCAGTTACTAAAACCTCATTCGAAATCAGTAACGCAAATATCGATCAACCACCAACGGACCTTATTGGTAACTTGCGGGAAAGACACTACCATATTTATGTACAAACTGGAAATGGGAACACCTTTCACTCTACAGAGACTTGGGTTTATCGAAACGCCAAATAATGTTCAGTTTATGACTTGGAAGCCTGATGAGGTTATGCAGCATTTGTTTCTACTTATATAATTGGTTCAGTAAACCTATATTAGCTAAAACGGATATTAAATCTGTTGCTATCTCTTTTCATTGACATAAGAGTAACAAGAAAAAAACATATTTAAAATCTATAAAATTGACAAATCTTTATGAATAAGACCATTATTGTTTTAAGATTTTTTTTCTAGCGGTTAGTGGTTATCGTGCAGTTCTGAGTGTCTTTAATTATTTTTTCTGTAAGTCCAAATATGTATTTGGATATACCTCTGACTACCCTTAGACATCTTCAAAAAGGATCTAAAAGTTGCCTAAAAGATCTGAAAGAAATGTCTACCGCTCCTTGGGATACTGTCGTGATCATATTTCATTTCATTTCTGAGTGTCGAGGTTTTTACCTACCTACTTAATTTAATATACAACCGTAACAACAATATATCAGATACCGGCTTTTGTCAAAAATGCAAGACGCTCACATTAATTAAAAATCAGATTCAAACTGATTTAGCAGCAATTGAGCTAAATAAAGCTATTTATGTGATAAAGGTGTATTGTGAGAGAGACTGTGAATGGTTAATACTTGTTTTAGGAAAAGGTATTACTATTATGTGGGCAAGTTGGTTTCTTGATGGAGGCAGTGTTGCCAGATGTCCAAGTGCGTCCATACTCGCAAATTACAACTTTCAAGCAAGACTTCGTTTCCTACAAGGAAACTCTTGTGAAGAAACACTTGTAAGTATTCTGTTACTTCTGTTTAAATAATGTGAGGCTAGTTTTGTGATGTTTTATCTGTCTGATCAACTAGGTTTAAATACATTTTATTAACTTCACTTTTATATTTTAATATAAATAAATTAGGCGGCCTAAAAACTCCGTCACCAGAGTTGGTCACTTGCTCATACGAACGAACGAACTATAAATAAATATTACTAATAATGCTGTAGTAAGTACATCAAATAATATGAAAATGATGACATTGTGATAGCATGCGCAATCGTCCGTTCCCTACCGAGGAAGACCTTGCCAGTATCGACGAAGAAGCGCTCAAGGCTAAAGAGGAAGCTGAGAAGGACAAAGATGAGGACGAAGAAGATAGCTGGCTAGGGGAAATTGAACTTAGTAAGTATAGGTACCAGGGAGTTAAATAGTGGTTAAATTTGCTTGCACCATTCGCATTGAGATTTATATGTGTGCGACTGTTAGGTGCTATTATTATTTTTTATTAATACCTAACTAGCAAGAGCCCAGAATTATCTCGGTATAAAAATGCTATTGTAAATTGTATACTAAACAAGCATTAATTAATACCTAACTGCGTAGAATTTTCTTTAACTGCAAAAAACATAAAATATGAATGAATTTTATTTTATTTTAAACTCAAATAAAATACATATAACAACTTGTGAAAAAACGAAGTACCTACCTAACAATGTACAATGGCCTTATCGATAAGAAGCGATCTCTATCGAAAATATTATAAGTATGTAGTTCACTTTAGGACGCATAATAATAAAATCGGTAAAAACATTTCAGTGGAGAGCGAAAGCATGCTAGGCACGACTTTAACATGGGCAGAGTACTGCGAGGAAGGAGTGTGGGTTGTGCAAAAGGGGACCGGGGCGTTACTGCTAGTTCAGCCCGGTGCTAACAAGGTGCTGAAATATGGACCCTTCTCCGGCGCTTGGTGTGATGATATCACATCGCTGAAGTTCGTGTGAGTAACTTATTAACTTTTTAAACTCGTAGCGAAGCCTGCTAAGACATTCTTGATTGTCGAAGTTAAACAACGTTCTGAGCGGTCACTACTTGGATGGTTGACCACATCGTCATCATCAGCCCCTCTCATCTCACATTGATATGTATAACATAATGACATCACATCCCACACCACAAGTGGCATTAACAGGTTAGCTGTCCGATGAGGCACATGTGCCTCATGGGTGATTGCACTGGTACGTCCATGAGGCATATGTGCCTCATATTAGCTGTCATTATTTACTACGAGGACGTGTGACGACGAAACTGAAACTTGCTTCGGGACAGCTAACCTGTTAATATCTGAGCGCTTCCGTGCTTCTGAGGGCACTATAAATTGTCGGTCCCGGCTTTTAAATTCGTTAAGCCATGATGGAGGACTTAAGGCGGCCTAAACCTCCGTCGTCAGAGTTGGCCACTTGCTCATACGAACTTACTTACTCTTTACTGTGAAAGATCACTTTGGACTATCACACAATTGAGCCACACAAGATCGATCTTTTATTTTTGTAACATGTAACTTACTATGTAACTTTTAACTTGAAAAGTTATTTGTAGATGTGACGGTCGATACCTCATTATCGGAACTAACACGGGCTACATCAGAGTGGTGAAGATGCCGACTGAAGACGAAGACACCGACGAATACCATTACATGGTCTGGATGATGGCGCAACAGAAACTGTTGAAGAAGCTGAAAGGCAGACGGCTGGCGAAAGAAGAGGTGATATACGCTATTATGGAACTATGTCAAATATTCTATTTAACCAATTTTATTCTATACTAGTAAACACGGCTTTGCTTGCGTAAGTACACGCTGCTTCAATAAAAACATTGACCCCCCGAGTTTCTCGAAACCAATTCGAATATTGGTTTTTTATTCATATCTCAAATGTACAGTGTTACAGTTTGATTATAATATAATAAATTAATAATAACTCTTCTCTTTAGATTATATTCTCTTTAGCTCCCTGGGATACAGTCGTAATCATATTTCATTTTTTTTTTCATTTCATTTTTAGATTATATAGAGAAGAGATATAATAATTAAGTTCTAATATTTCATCTACTCAAGAGATACATTTGTTTCAGAAACAACCAACCCCTCGTCTAGATTTCCATGACAACTACTATTTGCCAATGCATGATTTCTACACAGGAGCCATTACTTGCCTTGAGATTAGTGCTGATGGCAAGTAAGAATCCCAATCTAATCCTAATGATACTTTAAGTATTATGTATAACTACAAAGAATAATAATAGTGAGGGAAATCACAACGCACAAGCAATTGTTTTTATTTTCAGATATTTTTATACATGTGGCGCAGATGGCAATATATTTTCATACGAGATAAATTTCGAAGAACCTTTGCTACCGCAACCAGATGTACCCAAGCTAAAGGAACTGCCGGTAAGGTTTTTGATTCAATCACATAATAAGTTAAGATTTAATTAGTAAAATTAAAATGCTGAAAATGTTTTAGAAAGTAGAAAAGGCGAAAGAGCCTAGTACATTGGAAGGAGAAATAATGTCTCATGAGGGGCTCAAACAAAAAGAAGAATACGATAAGATGATGGCAATAGCCAACGCACACAAGAAACGTGTCAGAGGTCAACTCGCCGAACTGACTGCTGAGTACAACAAGCTAATAAAAGCGTAAGTGTACATAAATATGTAAAAGTTAAACAGAAGTGGTCCTAGCTGAAGCCCTTGTGATACACTTTGCTGTAAACATGGGAAAGTAATAGATTGGAATACAGTTTACTTGAAGTAGTAGATTCATACTTTTAAACGTTTTACTAGCTTTATCTTCATTTAAACTAGGATTAATCTAAACCAAAGTGTGTACCTATATTTGTATGAGAAACTTGGCCAAACGTTTTACAGAAATAAACTGCTACCAGTATCCCAACAAATAGACGTAACTCTCGATCCGCGGCCGCTGCTAGTTCAAGAAAGAGAGCTCAATGAAGCAAAGGCGCTGACAAAAAGGAAGATTGCTCACCAACTGGAGGCTTCTGACCTCGCTCTGCACAAAATGTATTCTAGAAATATTGTACAGTTGGACGTATATCCTTTCACTTTGAAAGCTATAAGGTTTGCTAATGTTTTCTTTGCAAAAGTCTTATATTTAAACTTCTCTTTCATTTTTTTATTTATTTTTTTTAACCCATAGTTTCCCACTGCTGGGCAAAGGTCTCCCCCAATTGTTTCCATCTTTCTCTGTCTTTTGCCATGTCCCACCAAACCTTACTGAAAGGTGTGTTCTCTTTCATAAAATATATTAATTTATCTATCTCCACGGGTCTCATGGGTCTATTATACTCGTGATATAGTCGCGGGCTTGTTTAATATGTCTTCTTCATATTTTGGTTTTATTTTTTGTACTGAATTTTCAGAGATCCAGGAGTAATGATTAGACCATTGCGTCAGAAAAATCTATCCAAAGCTTTTTATAACCAACTTGAAGAAGTGTACCAGAAAATGGCCGAAGCTGCTCTCAGAGGAAGGTAATAAAATCATCAACAATTGTTTATTTAGGAAGACAAACAGCTTAATTAGTAACAATACCTTTAACGTTATTCCTCTACAAATATTTAATTGAATGAAAAATGAAATGAAAAAAAATGAAATATGATCACGACTGTATCCCGGGAGCGGCAGACATTTCTTTCAGATCATTAGGCAATTTTTGGATCTTTTTTTTTTAAGATGTCTAATGAATTGATAATATTACCTACCAATGTCTCTTATTCTGTTCATGCATACCAAAGAGATATGGATTTGGTAAAACTAGCCGACGAGGAGTTGAAGTAAGTCAAATGACGTGCTAACTGTGTGTTTGCATGATGATTATTGCTATTGTATTTTCTTTAGCACATTATTTTCGTGCATGTTTTTGCACTTTCTTTTAATTAGACTAAGCTGACCCACTGCTGGGCAACGGTCTACCACGATGTTTGCAATTAAGTTCTAAGTATTTCGTTTTCAATGTCATCATCAATCATGGAACTGACAAGAAGCTGATATCCCATTAACATTATTATTATCTTGAATAATGTTCTGTTAATATGTGTTCTTCAGGTTCAATAAATACATTTCAGTTCAATTCAAAAATAATATCGGTTTGGCTTTGTAACTGAAATTTTGTTCTACAGATCTACGAACGATTGACTCAGATTATTTTTAGCAAACGTTCTGAAACAATATTAAGTGTTTTAATCTTCAATATCTCGTAACATCTAACAGCTTGGGACTAGATGATGGTGTGTGGAATGTCCAAGGATATTTATTTATTAAATTCATTTATAATATAGGCGGGCAGAATCAACAGTTCGAAAAGTAGCAGCGAGGAAAATGTCGTGGGGCCCGCCGCGAGTCGCGTCATTCTTACTCGGTCTGCCGCCGAGGCCGCCACATCCTCTGAAGAAGGCCTTGAGGAACTACCATCAGCGACTGAACCGACATCATATTCAATTTTTAGAGGTACTCAAGCAATTAAACTTATTCCCTGTACTGGCTAACTTGTTCCCTGGCTTAGGAGACTTTGTGAAATGGCTGTTAAATCTGAATATCTTTTGTCATTCAGAATATACAAAAATTGTAGAGACTTACTGTCATTTTTATATTGTTATAGATTATTTTTGGTCGTATAATTATTTATTCCTCGTAGAAAATATTAATACAACTAGTATTGAATACTAGTTGTAGTAATATTTTCTTGTAACAATACTAAGTTTTGTTTCCAACTAGGGTTCCCAGGACCCATATTAAGTTAAATAAGTTAATGCATCTTAGTCTATTAGGGCACAGTTTTCTACACATCATTTGTTTGTACAGTGGCAAGAACACCTCTCCCGCAAACCAGACCCACACGCGATGCCGCCCGGAGCGTCCGAGGCGTTGAAAGAAGCCGAAGCGTCTATAGGCAACAAACTGTTGAAGACCCAACCGGACTACGTCGCGCCGCCGGGTCATAACACTCAGCTTAGAGTGTGCTTGACGAGAAAAGAGGTATTGGGGGCAATTCGGAGTGTCGCAAAAGCTAAACTAAACTAACTAAAATTATTGCCATCCTTTTTATTCCCATCGCTATGAAAGGGACGGCAACAATTTTAGTTAGCTTAGTTTAGCTTTTGCGACACACAGAATTGCCACTATTAACTGACTGTGAGACACGAAGAAATCAAACATGTTTGAACTATCAGTTTTCCAAAATCCTACTAATATTATAAACGCGAAAGTTTGTAAGTATGGATGGATGGATGGATGTTTGTTGAGAAAGAAAGAAAGAAAAAAACGTTTATTTTGGTAGGACCTCAAGGATCACTTCACTTCGTCGTATAATGGCAGATGAATGATGTTACTCTTTCACGCCAAAACCACTGAACAAATTTGGCTGAAACTTGGAATTTACATAGTTAATTAATGGGATTAACACATAGGCTCCTTTGATCACGGTATTCCCACGGGCAGGGGAACTACCTCGGGTAACACCGCGGGGCGCAGCTAGTCTCATATAATATTAAGTCCGTGAAAGGAGTCAGGGAAAATAAAAAACAGCAGCACAATGTTACTACCTACCTTAACAGTGCACGGCATTGTTACCATGTTTGGATAACTTCGTATATTCTGTCTGCTGTGGTTCGAACATTGTTAAGTGCCACCATTCATAACTTAGTTTTAACTTAGTTACTTTTTAGTTTCGTAACTTAGTTTTCATCATTTCAACGCGGTGCCTTAGCCTTCCCATTCCTATGGCATCACCAAGAGTAGCAGAGGAAACAGCAGTATCAATTTCAGTAAATTTCTTACGATATTGTAATAATTTGGTATCATTGAACATGTTACTTTCAGATTTACGATAACAAACGCGCTTTCAACGAGAAAGTGTTGGAGCTACGCGACCACAAAGTCCGTTTAGTGGAGCGCATGAAACAAATCGGCGAAAGGCTCGCCGAGATTCGCGTGGAGATCCCGCAGAAACTGGCCAAAGCGCCGCCACCGATACCGATCATCGAAGATGACCTTGAATTCCCTGAGAAAAATCTTGAGGTAAAAAAAAATGAAATATGATCACGACTGTACCTATCCCAGGGAGCGGTAGACATTTCTTTCAGATCTTTTTTGTAGGAAATTTTTAGACCCTTTTGAAGATGTCTTAGGGGGTAGTCAGAGGTATGTCCAAATACATATTTGGTACATGCCCACATCTTGCAGAAGTTAACTTTCCATACGTGACATGTTGCAAGCCCATCGACGCTATTAGAGAGCTAACTGGTTTCCTCACGATGTTTTCCTTCACCGTTAAAAGCTCGTGTTAAAGCGCATATACTTACATTTTTCGATGCGAAAAGTCCATTGATGCACCGCCGGATTTGAACCCACGAAAGTCGAAGTACTTACAAATCCACTTGACCAACACGGCTCTCTTGAGGTATTTATAACTAAAGTCAAAGTCATAATCATTTATTCAGTAGGATCTCAAGGATCACACAGAAACGTCTGACAAGCTAGGTAAGTCTACAGATTGTTACAACGCGACAAACCAAAAAAAAATCAGAGAACAACAGAAGGTGTGGGCCTATTTTGAAGGTGATCCCATAACAATCTTGCGTCAAGCTTGCGTTCATTGCGTTGGGTCATATTCTAGCAAAACACCCTTCTACGTTTTTTAGCGTTCAGTGGTAGCATAAGCATACAATAGTGGCAATTCGGAGTGTCGCAAAAGCTAAACTAAACTAACTTAAATTAATGCCATCCTTTTTATTCCCATCACTATGAAAGGGACGGCAACATTTTTAGTTAGTTAATTTTAGCTTTTGCGATACTCCGAATTGCCACTAATTTTAATATAAATTATACTATTTGTAGATCAAACCAGAGCCAATCCAACTGCCCGTGAGAGGCGGGACGGGCGGGGCGGGCGGTATGGCGAAGAAGTCTATAGTACAGGAACGAAGGAAGTCCACTCTATACCCGCAAGCCAGGGCGAGGCAGGCCAAGGTGCCACGATTCGTGCCTTTGAAAGGTGAGCATTATTCTGTGTCACGAGCCGAGTTGGCCAAGTTGGTTATTGTCTTGATTTTCAATCCGAAGGTCGTGGATTCCACCATGCTCAATGCAATATACAGGCTGCGATACTGGCTTGACCTATTGCGGGGTTAATTTGTGAAATAGGTATTTGCCTTAATATAGTATAGGTAACTTACTATAATACATAATATAATACATAATATAATATAGGTAACTTACTTAATTACTTGTTCTTTGTTTTTGTGTGTAGGTATAATGTTTTATTAAAAAAAATATGAAAATATGAATACTAATATTAATTTGACCAAAACATCGTGAGGAACCAGCCAGAAAATCATTCTTATTCTACGATCAGAATAATCTGTTTTCAAAACTACTTACCTACGTAACAAATGACAAAAGTTGAAGGGCCTTTTTGGCCTTCCAGTTATCCCCTCTGATGATTTTCTCTTTGGGGGGAAAACTGGAACGACATAATATTGTTGGGGGACTTTGGAAGGGGGGAAATTGGAATAAGCCAATCCAATGCCTCAGCAGCGGTGTGCTGTTTAGAAATTTTGTAAGTATAATGTTTGTATTTGACGAAAATAAAACTTTTTCTTCAGAAACTCGACCCCTGGCTGCCACCTGGGAGCTTTTAAAAGCTAGGCCTGATATGGAGTCTACCCCAATCGAAACAGAGATTCGTGAAAGGCGAATAGAAAGGTTAGTATACCTTTTGTTGTAATTCATACCTACTGATTTATTTAGATAATTATTTATTTCAGGATTTAACCAAATATTGCTTAATAACCTTTCAGATTATTAAGCAATATTTAGATCTTTTTAAGATGTCTAAGGGGGTAGACAGAGGTATGTCCAAATACATACATATTTGGTACATGTGGTGATAAGTAAATCATTATTTCAGGCATCTTTACGAACAAGACATGCTGCTGGCGGATGCCGAAATTTCAGTGCAGCAGTTTGACTCTCGCCTGCGACAACTTCAAAGGGAACGCATAAGAGTTCAGGTTACATTATTATTAAAACATTGATATTCGTGTCATCCTCATCATCATTATCAGCCTGTGTCAACCCACTGCTGCCACTGCCACTCGTTCCGGTGTTGAGCCGATTGCATCCAGGTCTTGTTGGCGACCCTAACAATATCATCCACCCATCTAGCAGTTGGTCTGCCAGCACTGCGTTTATTCCCCTACTCCACCTTCCTTTATAACGTCTCGACAAATGTCCCGCCACCTCCACTTCAGTCTCATGATCTGGATACCAACGTCTTGGACCTTGGTATTACGATATTCGAGTTCTTAAATCAAATTTGATTCAAGTTTAAACCAGAATTATAATGGTGTAAAGTTTGTGCCTACGTAGGAGGTTATCTCCACAACTACTGAACCGATTTTATAGAAGTTTAACGGATGGAAAACTGCTTTATCTATTGTATCAATACGTGATCGAAACCGCAAATGAAAGCGCATGAATAAAATGCAGGTTTTACCCGTAAGGACTTTTACTTTTATGCATAAAATGTAGCATAATCAAATCAGGAATTAACCTTGGTACATTTATTTGAAGGATCATTTTCATTTTCTTGCCCTTATCTTATTTTGCAGGAGAAAAATCAACTACTGGAATTACATCTGTATCAAATGCATCGTGAGATGAATGTTTTGAATCGGTTCGAAGCTCACGAGGATCGATTGGCTGAAAGAGTGTACGCCAAATTGATGCAGGTAGGTATTCTAATTTTAAGGATTTTGTATTTTTCTGCTATGTTATCGTAACCATCTATCCTAATATTTTAAAAGGGTAAAGTTAGTTTGTTTGTTCGTATGTTTGGGGTAGGTACCTACCTAATCTCTGAAACTACTCATCCGATTTCAAAAATTCTTCTACTGATGTGTAGCATGAACTTTCCGAATGAACATAATAGGCTATATTTTATCAAGGAGTACCACGTGAGCGAAGCCGCGGGCGAGTAAGCTGGTCTTATACAAATTACAATCCTACTTAGCTTATAGTTTGGTATGAGACTATTTGCTCTCTCCACTGTAAGACACAGTTGGAAGCGTACGGGTAGCCCGAGAATGTTTATTTCTGTTTTGTTGAACTACTGCCTTCCTCACATTTAAATGAAATTCTAAAGAAAAACCATAGCATTTATTCCGTTCTGACGCATAATGACCATAATCTGGTTTTTATCGCATAAGGACGCATTTGTAAAATGACACATCAGCATATTAACCATTTTGCAAATTGACACATCAGTATTTAGACGCATTTGAAAAATGACCAATACATTCTGATTCGCACAATGACGCATCCGTACAACGAGACATCTACAACACAATACAATACAAATTCATTTATTTTGGAAATTTACAACATAACATTTAAGTAAATGACAGATATAGGTTTGACAATAGAAGATAATTTAAATATTAAGATGTTTAACATAGTTATTTCCAAAAATGGTCCAAACTCAGCTCAGGCCTGTATGTACCTACGTAGAAAACCTCTAAATGGTCTTTAGTATTATACTTAGGTAGTTATTTAATTTGTTTTTATGACTGTTTGTTTTCCTAAGATGTAAAAATAAAATAAAATAAATAAATAATTCTGTATTAAAATATGTATATACAAATATCCTAAGACATTCCACACAGCGTTATCTCTTTATTGAAATGCAATAATCATTCAAAAAAAAACCATAGCATTTATTCCGGTCGCATTTGTAAAATGACACATCAGCATATTAACCAATACGCAAACTGTGTCAGTTTTTAGACGCATTTGAAAAATGGCCAATACATTCTGATTCGTACAATGACGCATTCGTACAACGAGACATCTGTACTTAGCTGATGTAATTCAATACCCAAGGTTCGAGCAGTGCAAGACCAAATCGTAGACTGCGAGCATCGTATCGACGAGCATCAAGCGAACAAGGAACAATTGAACGAATCCTGCGAGGAGTTGCAGCGCCAGTTCAAGAAGCTGGTGGTGGATAATAAGTTCGCTGACTTCTTGAGACGGATCTTCAAGAAGAAATATCGCCCGCCTCGTGATAGGGATGACGATGGTAAGTTTGTAAACTAACTTTTTATTTTAGGGTTTGAGATTGTCTTTTTATGTGACTTTAAAAAAGGAGGTGGTTCGTATTCGTATAGCGTTTCCGGGGTTACGAACTCAAAATTATATTCGAAAATTCAAAATTCGCTGACCTAATACATCAAACTGATCACTAGAATCATCGGAGTCGGAATCGGAATCATCTTCCAGCGAAGAGGAAGACGAGGGAAGTATAGACAGTCGTGACATCGGCCCGATACGACTCGACCCCAACATCTGTCCCGAAGGGTGTGACGAAGACATTTACAATAAGACCTATGATTTGAGGAACACTAGGTTAGCCCTATTATTGTTTCTATTTGTTTTTGTGATCAGAATTAAAAGTCCGCCACCATACATTAGGTACATTAAACGATAGCCATTATCTCCAACAAAACCCACCTTTTAAACAATCAAAGAAAAACACTGAAAAAGATTTCATATTTTTGCATGAATTACACCGTTTGCTTTAAATTGACGCAAGTGAACTTTACGTATCTGAAAATGACACATTATTTTGAACTATACTCGTTCCAACCGTTTATTTAACTTTTGACAGCTGTAATACTGACTCAAATAGTGATACCCTGACCCGTTACCGATTCGATTTATTTTATCGATCGATTTTATTCATGAAGAAGTTTTAATCGATTTAACACACTCATTATTTAGTATGAATATCAACATTTTGCACCTTTTCATTACAAGTAGGTACCGCAGTTCATTCACATGTTTTTTATTTGAACCAACTACAGTAAGTCTAAACGATTATTTTAGATTCATTAATTTTCAGCGAATAAATTCGATCCCATGGAACTGTTTTCATTACGCAAATTATTTATGCATTACAACAGAGACATTTAGGGCATTTTAATGCAAAATAATAAAGGTTTTTACGTGATTTGGTATAAAAATAATCACAATAATTTTATTGTAGGTATGTTTTAATATAATCGATAATCGATTTATTTCAAAACCAGTTGTCATTAATTACGAATGAAACATCTCTAAGTGGGCGGATCCCGTCCATGACAGTACAGTATTCCCTGTAGTTCCTTTTATCAAAAATTATTATAAAACTTTATGTGCATGATCTGTCAAAAGTTAAATAAACGATTGGAAAGACTATAGGTACTTGGTGTTTAGACAAATAAATATATGCATAACAGTTGGGTAGTTACAGTAGAGTAAGCGCGTCACGTAAAAAGAACTCCGTGGGGAAGTAGCGGGGGTATGTTTGCGAATGCGTACACTCGCTGACGAACCAATAGCACTCGCTAAATCGATGGTATGAAGCACGCTTTACTCCTCCACCAATCGGACCTAAAAATCGGCTACTGCGCAGCTTTTCCCCTCGCAGTTCTATACGTGACGCGACCTATAGGTACCTGCATACTGTAATACTACATAGAGCAATTGTGCTAATCGTGGGTAGGTCTTGTTCGGCACAAAAGCAGGGATTTAGCTTTAGAATCGTTGAGATGTATTGGAGAGCCACAATCAGACAAATAAAATGTAAACGCCAAAACTCTGCGCACACTACGTAGTGCGACGAGTTTTTCTTTTTTGCGTACAAGTAAGCGACATTGAACATTAAAACAAACGACATAACGTCTACATTCAAATGTCAAATGTCATTGTAGAACATTGAATTTGCTCGCACATTTTTGAGTGTTGTCAGCTATGAGATTGTGACTCTTTAATACATCTCAATGTTTAGAATATAAAAACTTTCAGACATAAGCACGAGCAAGATATGATGGAACAGGACCATTTTGTAGATCTCCTTCGGAAAGATATCGAGGCTCACAATAAGGTGAAGCGCAAGCTGTCTCTGCAGTTGGACAAAAGGAAGAATGAACTGAGGGAGTTTATGGTAACATTATCAATTTCCACGTTATATTATATTACGATTCTGATAGTCCTTTTATTGTAATACTGAGTTTCTTCTTGAGTAACTATATTTAATACCTAACAGTTCATCCGAATTCCATATTAGAATGTGTCCCTGTATTTCCTGGGTTCCAGTGGAATAAAAATAAACTACAAAATGTTATAATAAATTGTTTAGGGGATGGTAGGTACATTAATTATGTTATTTTGAAGTCAGAGACATTTCAAGCCCCTATTTCACTTTATTATCTTAAAATCTGAGATAGACAGAACGAATAGGTATCTACAGACAGAACTTAAAAAGCAATAATATTTTGAGGATATAAAAAACAATCACACTAATATTAAAAAGGTGAAAGAGACGGATTTTCATGAAATTTGGTACTAGATGAACACATAAGCTACTTTTGATCCCAGTATTCCCACGGGGACGGCAACCGTTCAACTCGGGTAACACCAGGGGCGCAACTAGTAGAATATAAAACAATACATTTCCAGCATTGAGATGTATTAGAGACACAATCAGACAAATAAAATGTAAACGCCAAAACTCTGCGCACGCTATGTAGTGCGCAGAGTTTTTCTTTTTTGCGTACAGCGACATTGAACATTGAAACAAACGACATAACGTCTACATTCAAATGTTAAATGTCATTGTAGAACATTGAATTTGCTCGCACATTTTTTGAGTGTTGTCAGCTATTAGGTTGTGACTCTTTAATACATCTCAATGATTTCCAGCTTGAAAAACAAAGTTGCTTGAACGATGTAGACCAAGTGATAGTGCTACGCTACGACCAATTGCGAGCGTCTGCTTTACGAGGCTGCACCGGCCCCACTGGCCTGTCTAAGACCGTGGTCTTCCCGGAGGCCATGCTCGCTAGGTTGAGGAGAAGGGTCTTGGAACTGCAGGATGAGATAAAGCAACAGAAGCAACGACAGAAGTAAGTGTTTAAAGCCCGTGGTTTTGGTATAACTTGGTGGTATTGTTTTTGAAATAATTACCCACCGTACCGCTTGGGGTATGGGCCGTGGATCAGTAACGAAGCTTACATAGAGGTTTGGTAAATTCAGTAAATTCAGTAAATTCAGTAAATTCATTTATTTAAACCATAGTGTTACATCGCATAACATTGGCATGTCAAAAAATGTATAATAAAAGTCAATTAACATTAACAAGAACAAGAATGAGATAAAGCAACAGAAACAACGACTTGTTTCTGTTTCTTTATCTCATTTTGTACTACCAAACCTCTTCTTAGTCTCGCAAGCATGGCCCCCTGGAAGACCACGGTCTTTCAAGAAACCTGGAGTTCCTAAAATGCTTTGATACTGACGTAGAAGTAATTATGGTGATTGGGATTGTATGGTTTAAAGCTTAATGAAAAACAAAACGTAAATATAATTGTTCAGCCTTGACTTCCCTGGTTTTTAAACCGTGTTCTTCCCCGAGGGTTGCGAGAATACGAAAAGATCTATCCCGGAATCTTACACTTTCACTTACAGAGTGAACCGTACCCATCTCTTCCGTATGAACATTGACCTTCGCGCTATGGAGTCACAAGCGGAAGAATTGCGAGCTAAAATGCGAGATGTACTGACTAGGAAGTTGGGCAAGCCGCGCAAAGTGGACAAGACGCTTGACGATTTATTAAGGCAGATGGCAAGAAGGCACAAATTCTCTGCTACTCTCGGGGCTATTCCGCAAATCTTGAACCAACTACGAACTTGGAGGGTAATGCATGCTCTAACTATTGGCTTCTACTTGATTCCAACATTGGCTACGAATAGAAAGGTCAATGGCAATGCTCCGTTTGTGTCCAATAACCGTCTAAGATCGATCCCCATTTTGTGGTGCCCGTATAAGGGGTTTTTTACAGACTTTCAATACTTAGGTCAAATTGCATCTTCTCAATTGAGAGGTAACTAAGAATCAGGAATAGGTCTTTCTAAGAATTAGTGTCGGCTCTTGCTTGTGACAGATAGATATTTTTTT
The DNA here is from genome assembly GCA_963582015.1 of Xanthorhoe designata. NCBI lineage: Eukaryota > Metazoa > Arthropoda > Insecta > Lepidoptera > Geometridae > Xanthorhoe > Xanthorhoe designata. The sequence goes on from OY757039.1 coordinate 9,578,292, forward strand.
ACTTTGTACCTATCTGCTTTCTAGCATATCCTTAATCGGTTCAATGTCAACAACCAGTTAGACCATAAAGATTTTCATTTAAATATTCCATTTCCAGGAACGTCACAGTGAACTGGAAAAAAAATATTTGCAAATCTTGCAACGCTACTCGGACCGCCTCCGACTGGCAGCAGCGTTGCAAGGGGATGTGTTACCGCAAAAGGTTGGATATCTTTATTGTATTTTTCTCATTCCGTTGTGATTTTGAAATGGAGAATAAAGAAACGGCTGCTGAGTCGAACCCACCCATTGTATTGTAATAAGTATTTATAAGGGTCATGACAGGGAAGAACCCTTGATCATAAACAGCTATGCTTATGCTTAAAAGAAGAAAATAGTTAATAGGGCAAGCTCGCTTCATCGTCGACTTCATCCTTACCTCGGCAAGCCTCGAAGTCAAGAGCTAACCCATTTTAAATTAAAAACTAAAAAGAAACTGATTTTAATTCCTCTAACTCTAGTCTAGACTAAAAAGCACAGTTTGAAGACACCATCGAGGTAGTATTAAAGAGTCACAATCTAATAGCTGACAACACTCAAAAAATGTACGAGCAAATTCAATGTTCTACAATGACATTTGACATTTGAATGTAGACGTTCTGTCGTTTGTTTTAATGTTCAATGTCGCTGTACGCAAAAAAGAAAAACTCTGCGCACTACGTAGCGTGCGCCGAGTTTTGGCGTATACATTTTATTTGTCTGATTGTGGCTCTATAATACATCTCAATGGAAGACACTAATAAATTCCAACAAAGTGTCAAGGTGATGTTGATCTTTGTCGTTTTGTCAGCCTAGAAAAGATCCATCGACCATGGCGGGTGGATACCAGCCGGAACAGTACCAACGCGACGTGGTACGTTTGCGTATTGTGAGGGCACAGCAATTGCAACAGATTAAGGTAAAATAAATAATGAATGAATGAATGAATGAATGAAAATTCTTTATTGTACACTCAAATAAGATACAATTAACAACTTATGAAAAACTAAGTACCTAACAATGTACAATGGGCGGCCTTATCGCTAAGAAGCGATCTCTTCCAGGCAACCTTTGGATGGAAAGAAATCTTAAGATATGGAAGATTGGTCAGGTGCTTAATAACAAGAAAAAAAACACTAAAAATAATAATAAAAAAATAAATAAATACCTAATTACATGTTTTAATTGGTAGGTATACCTACGTATGTTTTGCGAGTATCAATGACTGGAAACATGCACCACTCATCGCTTGTTCTCTTACGGCCAGTCTCAATAACCTATCTATTTTTCTGCTGGTAGATGAATATCTTCTGAGCATTAGTCTCTGGTTCCACTTCTGGTAAGGTCCTATTGTTCAACAACGAATAAGACCAGACAACCATACCTAACTATATATCGGTTTACATTATTTCCATACAAAAAAAATCAAATACCTACCTACAGTAAGCAAAACCAAATATAGATAGGTTATTGAGACTGGCCGTTAAAGGATCCAGAAAGAACCCTTTACTCACAACCTTTGATTAACCTTCACTTTTACAAGCTTTTAACTTCACTTGTAGGTATTTGTGACAAAACCCTGTAATGGATTTTATTTCATTCATTTCTCTTATAGTTTTGGCGACATCCAGAATTGCCACTATTCTAACGTTAAAGGTTAGGTTTAATTGGCCTTCAGCAAACCTGTACCTACCTACAAAATAGGTGCATGTTAAGTTTTTTTTTCTATTGTCTTTGTCTAGCTGTAAGTTTTCCTAATATTTTAAAAATAAAATAAAATAAATAAAAATACAAAGCCCGCATTTTCAACACTACAGTAAAACTACAAGGATTTATCAATAGTAATTGGTCTTGTACAGTACATACAAGAAGAGATCCACGCTCTCCGCCTAAAGCCGCTGTCACACATAGAGGCGCCCCCCGCGGAGCCCTGCCCCGAGGAAGAGGAAGACCAGATATACCTGTTCATGGTGCCGAGGGTTAGCAGGCAGCAGAAGAAGAAGTATTTTCCCATGTGAGTGATTTATACTTTTGAAAATTGTTATTTATACCTACTTTCGCAGAGACGCAGAGGTTGCGGGTTCGATCCCCGCTGCGGGACAAATGTTTGCATGATCTGCAAATATTTGTTTCGTGTCTGGGTGTTTTCTATGTATAATGAATGAATGAATGAATGAAAATTCTTTATTGTACACTAAAATACGATACAATTAACAACTTAAGAAAAAACTAAGTACCTAACAATGTACAATGGGCGGCCTTATCGCTAAGAAGCGATCTCTTCCAGGCAACCTTTGGATGGAAATAAAACTTAAGATATGGAAGATTGGTCAGGTGCTTAATAACAAGAGAATTACAAGAAAACAAACTAAAAATAAATGAAACATTAAACACTAAAGCAAGCAATAATAAACTACAAGCAAAGACGATTATATTAAAATAAACTTACATGAACTTAAATAGATTTAATATTAATATATACACTTATGTAGGTACACATTCTGATGTAATAAAAAAAAAAATACACATATACTTAGGTAGATATTTATATACTTACATACTACAGTCTGATGCATAAATTACACAATAATTTAATGAGAGATCGATTCCTGGTAACACTCGGACAGGAAATGAGTTTTTATTCTAGATTTAAATGTAGAAGGGGAAGAGGACTTTTTAATAAATAACGGCAGAGCATTCCAGAGTTGTACAGCTTGAACAGAGAAGGAGGCAGCATAAAAACTAGTTCTATGGACAGGCGTTTTGAGAATAAGGTTATCAGCGGAGCGAAGAGTACGAGAATTCCCATCGTGAAGATACTCAAAGCGCTCCTTTAGATAACGGGGGGTGGAAGGGTTACGAAGGATGTTGAAAATAAGAGAGAGAATATGGGAATTACGACGGAGACGGATTGGCAGCCACTTGAGCTTCTTACGGAATTCTGAAACGTGATCATACTTACGTAGTCCGAATATAAATCTAATGCAAACGTTCTGAAGGCGCTCAAGCTTATTGAGTTGCTCCTCCGTAAGGTCAAGATAAGATGAATCAGCGTAGTCAAGAACAGGAAGCATGAGCGTTTGTGCAAGCGTAATTTTAGTAGCTGTCGGGAGAAAATTACGCAGTCTTCGAAGGGAGCTAAAAGACGCAAACAGCCTACGGCTTACTGATTCAAGCTGCGGCTTCCACGACATACAGCTGTCAAATATTACGCCTAAGTTCCTAACAGTATTAGAAAAAGGAACTGTAACATCGTTAAATTTTATTTTAGGTAGTGTCAGACAATTTATTTTAGCCACGGAACGGGAACTACCCAAAACGATAGATTGTGTTTTAGATGGATTTACTTGCAATCCATAAGCTTTACTCCAATCATTAATTTGAAGCAAGTTCTCATTAATGCAAGCAATTGCATCAGATATACAGTCTACTGTAGCCTGCGTATAAATTTGAAGATCGTCTGCATAAAGGTGGTAGGAAGAAGTGAGGTGATTTGAAATTGAATTTATAAAAATGGCAAATAGAAGGGGAGATAACACGCCGCCCTGCGGTACACCGGCTAACGTATGGCTCCAAGACGAGAAAGTATCGTCAACTCGAACCCGTTGCCGACGACCAAGCAGATAACTGCGAAACCAGTCAACCACCGATGGAGATATGTTAAGAGAGCTTAATAAACCAAGTAAAATGTCAAAGTCTACAGTATTAAAAGCATTACTGAAGTCCAGCAACGTCAAGATAGTAACCTGACCGTTTTCCATTCCGGATCGGACATCATCAGTAATCTTAATAAGTGCTGTCACAGTGCTATGACCGGGACGGAAACCAGATTGAAGAGGATTAAGGAGGTTGTTTTTTGTAAGGAAGAAACTAAGCTGATTGTAAACAAGACGTTCAAGGACTTTGGAGAGGAAAGGAAGAATGGAAATAGGACGAAAGTCGCTCAAAGAAGAAGGTTTAGATTTTTTAGGAAGTGGAATAATGTAGGCTTCTTTCCATACAGAAGGTACAGAACAAGACATTATAGAAAAATTTAAAATGTGCGAAATGATAGGAAGAAATTCTTCAATTAAAGGAACAATCATATTCTTTCCAATGCTATCACTAGGTACCCATAGCATTAGATGAAATAGATATAATGCTCTTCTTAACATCACATGCAGTGAATTCACTAAAGACAAAAGAAGGGAAAGTCGGAGTTGGCATGGAAGAGAGATTGTTTAAAGTGCTAATTTTATCATTCAAGTTAATATTGGATGAGGAAGAAAAGTGTTTATTAAGAGCATCGAAATCAATATCATTGGAAATTTGTTCACTAACAGGCTTACCAACTCCAAGTGACCTTAAAAATTTCCAGACTTTAGAAGAATCTTTATTGGAAACAGAATCATGAATATGGCGACGTTGTGCATCCCTACACACCCTATTGCAGCGATTACGGGCACGAAAGTATTTTTCTTTATTCGCATCAGAGGCATTTAATTTATATTTTAACTTAGTAGCTACTTTTTTCCGCATTACCGCCTTGATCTCTTCTGTAAGCCAAGGAGCCGGTAGGTGTTTGATTTTAATAGCCCGTATGGGAGCATGAACATTAAATAGATGCGTAATGGCGCAGTTGAATAGCTCAACTTTATCTTCGATTGAAGACGCAGCCACCACTGGAGACCAATCTATCTCCTGAGCATCTGACCTGAGTTTCTCCACATCCATACCACTAAAATTACGCTGCAGAAGAATTTTGGGCTTAGGTTTTGGAGGACGAATTTTATAACACAGGAAAACAAGGTCATGGTAAGAGAAAGCATCAGCGGAACACTGACCATGTTTGGCAACATGCTGACACGAAGAAACTAAGATTAAATCAAGAAGAGAAGGAACACAATTAGGAAAGTGGTGAGTAGCACCAAGAGGGAGAATATGTAAATTACTGGAGTTAGCAATTAGATTCTAAGCGAGTAGAACGATGATCACGTTTCAGAAGACACGTATTAAAATCACCCATGAGAATGGTATGTTGGTAAGAAGGCACAAAGTCCTCCAAGAGCCTCTCAAAGGATGAGAAAAAGTTGACTTGCAAGGAATGACTATAGTAAACCCCTAGAAGAATCTTGGTGTGCGATATTACAACTTCTATGATAAGATGTATGTATTTACAAAAAAAAAATGTATCTATGTAGTTTATCAGTCATCTGGTTACCATAACACAAGCATTAAATTGCTTAGCTTGGGACTAGATGACGCCGTGTGAAATGTCCAAGGATATTTATTTATTTTATTTACTTTAAAAAATGTTATGAGTGTATTTACTTACTTATAATGAACTAGCTGCGAACTCATATATGCGAATGCGTCGGTTTTGTGCATTTTGGAAGGGGGTATAATAGTATTTTTCTCTCTTCTGCGTCTCACTCAGGCGAGCCCTTCACCCACTGCGCACACGCAGAGGTTGCTTATGTTATAATTAGGTACCTATTTACTTATAATGAACTAGCTGCGCCCCGCGGAAACGAGAACCATTCACGCGGGTTGTTACCCGCGGTTAATAGTTCTCGTTCTCGCTCGTTTCCGTGGAAATACCGGGATCAAAAGTGGCCTATTTTTCAATCCAGGGTTTAAGCAATCCTGGTACCAAATTTCATTCAAATTCGTCCAGATGTTTGAGCGTGAAAGAGTAACAAACACACTCACATACTTACACACTTACACACACAAACTTTCACCTTTCTAACTGCTCAGCATTTTGAAGATTTATTTTAACTAAGTTGAAAAAAAATAGTATTGGTTTTTTCTTCCATCACTTGGGTACTTTATGTTTTTTTTTTAATAGTAGGATTGCCTTCTGACGCTGTATAAATCATCTAGTACAGATGTAAAAGGGCTGAGTTTTTATTTCAGCACCCCACTAGGTTCTACCATCAAACTAGTGTATGATATAAATGTGATGAAGTTGCTATACGACTGTTTGGACGCAATGCGCGTCACAAGAGATGACGCAGATGTATTGCTGAAGGAACTGACGGACCAACTACCTGATGTTATATCTGGGTGAGTTGGATGGTTAGATAAGATAAGATAAGATTAGATTTTTTTTTATTGTAAAACTCCGTCATGGCTTAACGACTTTCAAAGCCGAGACCGACAATTTAACGAACTCCGAAGCACGGAAGCGCTCAGCTGATAATGCCACTTGCGATCACCCATCCAAGTTGTGACCGCTCAGAACGTTGCTTATTTGTTATGTAATTTTCATAAATAAATTTTTATCAACGGCTTCTTCAAAAAGCATTTCGCCAAAAAGCTTACAACACAATCTTATGACCGAATGATCATAAATTGAATCGGATAATGTTTACACATGAACGAATTACAGATCTAAGTCACGTTTTGAAGTGGTCGACGCGCTGGTGAAGAAATGGCTGTTGAAATACGGCGGGGATCCAAGTCAATACAAGAAACAGACGCGAGCCTTCGACGCACTCGCTGCTTTGGCTGATCGGCTTGTTAGAAAACATGTGAGTTTACATTTACAGCAAAAAGTATAGTTTTATAAATATAACAGTAGTGGCACTTCGGAGTGTCGCAAAAGCTAAACTTAACTAACTAAAAATGTTGCCGTCCATTTCATAGCGATGGAAATAAAAAGGATGGCATTAATTTTAGTTAATTTAGTTAAGCTTTTGCGACACTCCGAATTGCCACTACTACCTGCATGAATATCGACGGTAAAGTATCAAGAACTTCAAAAAACGTTAGGTACGTATTTACCTAAAGTTTTTTGGAGTTCTTCACAGGAAACGATGCAAAGAAACGTTTAATTTCCTGGCATGATTTAAATATATAGGTACTAGCTGCGTCCTGCGGTGTTACCCGCGGTCCCGTTCTCGTAAAATACCGGTATCAAAGTAACCTATTTTTTAATCCACCCTGGATTAAAAAATAGGTTACTTTTGATCCCAATTAATAATTCTATTAATAATTCCCAATTAATCCCAAATAATTAATTAATAATTAATAAGCAATTCTGGTACCTCAAATCCGTCCAGCAGTTTGAGCGTGAAAGAGTAACAAACACACTTACACACAAACTTTCACCTTTATAATATTTAGTAGGATTGTATGTACTTAACTATTTAATGTTTAGATTGAAACCATGGAAGGCGCAGCGGACAACACACAACAAGTGATAGAGTCCTTAGAAGTGGCTCTGAAAGATGTTTCCGACGCAAAGGAGCCGTTACACGCGCGCCTTGCTCCAGCATTGGCTGCATTGTTCCATTCTGCGCATGTTGCTGAAATAGGTAATAATCTACTAAACCTTATGCATATTGGTTTAGTAAACCTACTTTAGCTAAAACGGATATTAAATACGTTGCTATCTCTATTCATTGACATAAGATTAACAAGAAAAAAACATTCTAACTAAGTAGATGACGTTGTGTGGAATGGTCCAAAAAACATAGGCTATATTTTATCAAGGTACCACGCGAGCGAAGCCGCGAGAGAGTAAGCTAGTGGTTTATACATTTTCAGAAACTGACGAAACGATGACATCACTCGTGAACTCCCTCATCGACGCGGAACATCCTCTGACCAAAGAATCTTTGGACCGCATCGATATCTACAACGTCGTTGAAGATATCAGAGGTAGGGTACCTACATAGCTAGCTTAGCTATAGTTTAATTTAACTTGTTGTGCTGCTTTGACAAGTACCTACTTTCTAACCGATTTAAAAAAACGAGGAGGTTCTATGTTTTACTCCTAAGTTTTTTTATGCAAGTATGTTCGACGACATAGTTAAAACTACAGGTCGGACATGGGTTAGATTGGCGCGAGACAGGGTCGAGTGGCGGAAGCGAAGAGAGGCCTATGCCCAGCAGTGGGATGAGAGGGGCTGATGATGATGATGATAATCAAGTATGTTCCGTCAATAGTGACTTTGTTTGATGATTGATGAGTTTTTTGTTTGGCTTTACTCTCGAGATGGTCCCATGAAAAATTAGGATATGACGAGGATCTTCGAAGTTATGAACAGAAATGCACATCAGAGTTCTGGAAATTGCTCTTTTCTAACGAAATTTCCTTCGCCGTTTAGAGCTCGTGATAATGCGCATATCATTTTTTAATAAACCACCAACCAACGGTGCACGAGATCTCGTTCGGGGCGAACTACTAGTTCTATTTATGTCTTCTTGTCTTGAAATTATAAACTAAATACCTATAGTGAACGGTAACTAAACGTTAAATGGCAATGTAATGTAATGTATAACGAAATATCCATTGATGCATGGACGGATTCGAACCCACGACCTTCGGATAAGTCAGGGCACTCGGCCATCACGGCCACACGAAAGTTTTGAAAGCGAAATAACAATTTCTAATTCCGGGTTCCTATATCTAACCAAAGACGATTAATATCTAGCTAGATAGATCTAGATATTAATCGTCTTTGATCCAACTAACGGATGTCCGTAGGTCAGTCGTCATAGCAACGTTGTTAACTGTCAAAAAGTCTCATACATTTTCTGTTGAATAAACAACGTTGCTATGACGACCGACCTACGGACATCCGTACGTTGGATATAGGAACTGGAGGTAATGACTTTAGAATGTGGTGTGATTGCGCCGGACGACGATCTGCAGCGTATAGTTAAAATCGCCGTAGACTGCCTGAGGGCACGGCATAAACGGATTCGAACCCACGACCTTCGGATAAGTCGAGGCACTCGGCCATCACGGCCACACGAAAGTTTTGAAAGTAAAATAACAATGCTTATAATCGGTGCTCTAACCGAAATATAATCTTACTGATAGTTTCGTCGTCGGCGTTTAAGGCTTCGTGGCCGAGTGGTCGATGGCGACCCGGCTAAAGGGTGATCGCTTGAATCACGCGGGTTCGAATCCCGTCGAAGTCGTAACTTTTCGTAAGATTTTTCATTTTCTAATAAGAAAGGTGGAGATGGGGGAGATTTTTTTTTCTCAACCTGTCTCGTCCCACTGCTGGGCAAAGGTCTCCCCCAAACTCTTTCAACCGTCTCTATCCTTTGCCGAGTCCCACCATCTTTCGTCAAAGGAGACGAGATCGTCCCGCCGTCCCATTATAGGTTATGAAAAAAAAAATAACAATGTCTGACTTTAGATTGTGATGTGATCGCGCCGGACGACGATCTGCAGCGTATAGTTAAGATCGCCGTAGACTGCCTGAGGGCACAGCTGGTGGGGCCGGAGGAGGCGGCCAATATAGAGAGGGAGATTGAACAGGCCATGTCGGCCGACTCTGTAAGTACTCGCTTACATTCAAAACATGTGTTACTAAAATAACATGTCCTAAATCAATCTAGTTCTTTGACAGACAATAATGTAGGTAGGTAGGTATGCAAAATTCGGATGGAAAGTCGAAGTATAGGTCGCGCCACGTAAAAGGAGCGCTGGCTGTCAAACTGCGCAGTGGTCGATGATTGGTGGAGAAGTAACGCGGCGCACTTCATACCATTGATTTAGCGAGCGCTATTGGTTCGTCAGCGAGTGAACACAGGCGCAAGCATACCGCCGCTACTTCCCCTCAGCGCTCTTTTTACGTGGCGACTATTCCACTTGGCCAACATGGCTTTTATGAAACAACTGTTTTATGTGCATAAAATCTTACACCTTACACTAATTTTACGTGCCTATTAATTTGTTACTTTTTTTTAATTAATTTTATTTTTTTTAATTAATAGAGCCACATCCATTTGTCTTTAATGTTTTAAGGATAACCTTCAAAATTCCTTTCCAAACAGAAATCGACTGTAACCACGGATAGATCATCGAGGCCGCGCAAGCGCACGACCCACTTTGACACCGTCGACAAGGGCCAAGGCACTGAGCGTATGGACGATTAGTATAGCTCTACATTTTGTCTGATTGTATTTGCGGCCAGTTTCAATAACCTATCCACCTGTGTTTTGCTAACTATTTGACATTTTTAGTAAGTAATGTCAAATATCTAACTAACCACAGTTAGCAAAATAATTACAGATAGATAGATAAAGATACACTGATAATTTTGCATAAAAGGTGTTCAACCGCACTTTCTGTGCCAGTTATAAGATTCGGCATTAGGTTATGTGTCTTATTATTTTACATCAATGAACGCTGTTATTTCTTAATTAAATGTTTGAACGATCTCAAAAGGTTTTAGTGTATGAGTATGTTATAGTCTTTAATTAATTTTAACAAACGCCATTCGGCCTTCGTAAGAAGATATTTGTTTTAATGTAACCATTTTATAGCCTTTTGGATCTCACTGTAAGGTGTACTACTTAAACTTACGATTTACCTACTTAATATATAACTAGTTATTTACTCTGAATATTTGTGCAGAATAAAGTTAGCTATTAACTATTTTTATTTTATTTTTAGAAGTAAACTAACTTTATTAACAACTGGAAAGGTACTGCACTTAAAATAGAGCCTATGTTCATTCGGAAAGTTATGCTACACATCGGTGAAAGAATTTTTGAAATCGGATGAATAATTTCGGAGATTACTCCAAACCAACTCCAAACATACAAACAAACAAACTAACTTTACTTCTTTATAATATTAGGATAGAAGTGTAGATAGACATAATGATTTAGCACAGTATTCAACTGTGTCCTATGTGCCCTATAAAAAGTAGGTAATAATGATTATTTAACATGGATACTATGATATTAAAATTAAATACAATATTTGGTATATAATTACTTTTATTGGAATGTCCATTATAATAATTTACAGAAATATGTAAAGAACTAAAACTAAAGTACCTAAAAATAAACATTGAACTTGATGAAAAATATCCAAATTTCAAAAATATGGAGGTTAACAGTAATTGCTTTGGTTACGTAAATAAGAAACTTAAAGAAATAAAGACGTATCATAAACACAGTTTCACTAACAGATCTTGTAAATGTAAGGCTACACATAAAAAAATCAAATGAAAATTGATCTCATTAAATTTACAAAACCTGTTTCCTACCATGAAAACCAATTCAATAATTTAGAAGGAATAAAAACACTTAATATTATGGTGGGATTACTCAACTACAAATGATCATAATTTAGTGGTGAACGCGAATACCTACAACAACTACGATTTACACAGATATCGTTCGAAATAACATAGTAGAAAAATATATGTATCGAAACGAAGCTTTGTACAATTAGGCTCAACACACACAGAGATTGCAGGCAAGCGGCGAGTAGGTTTAATGTCATATAATTTTAAACTTTATCTTAATTAGCATAATACATACTCGTAGTATCGCTTGAGAAACTTGAAACGCAAGCGACCGCAAGAGGCGCCGAGAACACTTTTCAAAGCGCTTTAAGCATTATTAGTAATGGAGATATGGTTTAAATTATATGACACTGAAACTGTAGCCGCTTTGCTGCCGTCTCGGTGTGATTTGAGCCTTTGTGTAGAACGTAGGCATTTTATAGAAGGCTTGAATCAAACGCAAGTTTATACTGCGTACCTTCTGCCTTTAATGAGTATCATCAGACCAGCAGATCGATTTGATTTCCCGCGGTTACGTTTGCACCATGCAATTTACCGTTGTATCGCTTGTCTTTAAAACTTAAATATGTCTCTCAAAATGTATAGATAAAATGAGTAAAAACTGCAAATAGATTCTACTAACTATTTGCAAAAAAATCTGCACTATGATTCAACATTAACTGTTTTTTTTTTAGGCAACACATTTAATAAAATTCGATGTATTAAAAATTGAAGGCACAGAAGTATGAACATTATTATTGTTAATCAACAATTAACGTTGTTTGTGTAAAATATTTGTAACATTTTTAATTTTGAACCAACAATAACTATGTAATATATAATTGTACAACGTAAAACATAAACAGTGCGAAAAGGCACATCTTGAACGTGTAATTCGTGAAGGTGTAATAGATAAATAAAAAAAAAAAACAACCTAGGAGAAGAATTCTGTTCAGCAGGCATAGCATGCGCAACACGACAAATCTTCTCGTCATCGGCAAAATCATCTCTCCTGCTCTAGCATAGTACGTTAGAGCAGCTTGACATTATAGAGATATTTCGTTTGTCGACCCGACACGTTGCACATGTTAGGCCTACAGGATAAATTAAAACTATATAATTTTATGTGAAGTTGTGTGATTGACGTAGCGTTTGTCGGTTATTAGACGAACAACGAACAACTATGAAAAATTACTTTTTGTAGCAGCGTATCATTTCAGTATGTTAAAATCAAGCCGCTGGCTGATAGAATATAAAATGCGTAAACACTTACGGTGCTATGAGAACATTTTTTTTCCATTAAGTGAAAAAGATAAGAAAAACAAAATTTCTAATTGAAACTTAAACTAATAAAGCTCTCATTTTCATTACGAATAAATTAAATCTAAATTATGAGACTCGTATTTTATCCATACGAAAAAAACAAGCATTTGATCAATCTTGTTTACAATAATACAAAAATTATAAAAAAATATCTTAGCTTCTTTGTATTCAAAAAAAGCTGTTCTGAAATTATGATGAATAAATTCGGTACACATGTTATATGTTGAAAAACATAACATTTTCTTATGCATGAATATTTGGCGGGTCTCAAATCTAACATAAACTGAACAACTATAATATTAACGTTAATTTAGGTTTCCTATAAATAATTGTAAAGATGATCTTAAAAACAATGTAAATAAATAAAACAGTGCAAAGAAAACTCACACTACAAAAAATATAAACTAGGAAGATATTTCTTGTACATATAACAAAGGTTATATTGTTAATGTGACCCCATGATCTTGTATCCCTACTTAGTATACAAATGTTTATAAATACACACTTGTTTAAATTAATAGCTACCAAAAATTTGCATGCTTATATCATGCACACAATGTTGTTAATTTACTTTAAAAAATAAACAGTCAAAAAAGGTTTAAAAATAATTTTCTTGATTTAGTTTCATTAGTTGGAGCAATTTTCAATTATTGATTATTATTTTTGGTTGATTTATAACTCCAAAAAAGATAAGGCCGTGTTTTCGATCAACAAGCAAATTAATTAATGTTTTTTATCTAAATAAAACGTATACCTTCAGACTTAATCGATTATCAAATAAAGTTATGCCTTACAATGATCGAAATGTTTCTAACCAATTTTTTTTAATATAAATTGAAATAAACAAATGTAATGCCTACAATAAATTAGTACACTACTTTATTCAGTAACACTGAGATTATACACATCGTCTATAAATTTGCGATTATTTATGTCGATAACAAACGAATAATAGAAAAGATCCTCAACAAAAAACAATCCTAGCGTAAAACGAAAACATATAAATATTCGACAAAACGAAAACTACATAGACAAACGATGTCATCGTCAAACTCCGCAACATTTTCATAAAATTTTTAATACGCTTGGATTGTCAATTGTCTAGTAATACGAGTACATCTAATTCCATTCCTACATATTATATCTCCTACGTTTCGCCAAAACAAATGCTTCGCTAGAAGCTAAGAAAAGGCACATAATTCATAAGAGACAGCGCAATTATTTTTTAATTTCACTTATAGTTACATCATAAGATCTGTCTAAAATATTGGTGTTATACGTTCTTATTGCTAAGCATAAGTCTAGCAAAGCCGTCCATTTTATAGTAACAATTAATAATTGACGTACCTACAAGTTTAATTTTATCACTAGTTAACAATATTTTATCTTTAAAAATGATTACAGTCAAATTTCGCTGCATATTGTTATTAATAAATTAAATGATGATAGACCAATGTGTTTCAATATAAGAAATATGTTGCTCAAACTGTTTATTTTCGAAAGGTTTGAATGATCCTTAGTCCATAATCATGATAGATACGTCCTTAGATAGATGCTGTTTGTGTTCGTTGGTATGGGAAATACTAAACTTTAATTATCATCAACCACAGCCCGACATTACCCACTGCTGGGCATAGGCCTCTCTAAGTTTGTGCCATCCACTACGGTCTTGTGCCAGTCGCATCCATTGACTAAACTTTATTAATGTAATTTTACATTAAATTATTAGAGAACATCTTACCACGGTGGAAAATGTTCCTTTAACTAATCCTGACATTATTTAAACTGTAGTTTTTGGTAAGAATGGACTACCTTTTCAATTTAAAGCTCATTTTCTTAATATGAAAACTCACTCGTTTGATCGATGCAATTTGTTCCTGTTTCTGTGAATGTACCGCCAGTACATGTACTCGTAGATAAGGGTGTGTTCACTGTCTGTCGACTGTCAAGTACATGTAGATAAGGGTGTGTTCACTGTCTGTCGACTGTCCGTTTGAGCCACTGCGTGAAATGTCGGAGTTGCCACACGGCGCGTGCCGACTCCTCGCGCAGCCGAGTATTGTGACGCCGAAGTCGGCGCACCTAGAACCAAAGCTTACATAAGAGCAAGTGGATTTTTTTTTTTTTTTTTTAAATCGACTTAAATTTCGTGGTGAGGTGCATTTTGGTTCGTAACTCTGAAGACCCTCATCAGATCCTCAAGATTTTTTTATCACACGGAAAGCACCAGCTTTCAAATAAAAAAAGAATCACCAAAACCGGTTCACCCAGTCGAAAGTTCTGAGGTAGTCGAAATTGAGCACCTCCTCCTTTTTTTGTTGCCAATACGGCTCTTTAATTTACACTAAACAAAGACCAGTGGAAAGAGGGAAGCTAATAAATAAAAAAGTAATACTAAACTAACTAGGATGGTGAGATACAGCCAAAGATATCATAGACATGGTTGGAGGAGTTTGGGGGAGACCTTTACCCAGCAGTGGGACGACAGAGGTTTAAAAAATCTAACTAGTATAACAATACTAACCTCTTCCTCCAACTGGTGTCGATGTCGCTGCGAAGTGGCCGCCTCTGCCTCCAAGGTGGCCACGCGACTGGCCAGCCCGCAGCCACACGTCACGCCATGAGTGCCATTGCCATGGCTAATCCCATTACTCTGAGCGCTGTTGCTTTGTCCGCTGGTATTGATCGGTCCAATGTTCTGGCCAGTTGGTGATGTGTTTAGTGGGGTTGATGTTGGTATTACTTCGGCGGTCTGCGAAAAGTAATCAATTTGAGAAGTACTTTTATAAAGACTACTTTTTAAAAGCTTTAATTGGATAGAGTAGAACATTTCCAGGAAGGTAAGATCGTATGAGTAGCAAGTGGCCAACTCTCTTTACAAAGTTATGCACGTATTAATTTTTCGGTGTTTTTTATTTTCGATAGTTAAATAGTAATAATGGTAGGTACCGAACGAGTCACACCAGATACACGGTTACTTGATATTAATCGTCTTTGATATTACTGAATAAGCTTTTGCAATAGCGCATGGTATCCGGTTCGATGGACCAACTACTTATAGATACTTACGGGGGTTGTGTCAGACCAACTTTCGTTAGGTGTATCACTGGGTAGTGTTTCCAACGTTGAATCTGCATTCTCTATTGATGGGTACTGAGTCTCCTCACAGATCTAAAACATTAAATACTTATAAAACAGAGAAAGGCCGTTTAGTTAACATTATTTAAGCTGTCTCTTGGTATTTAATGGAAACCATTCATATCATCATAGTCATCTGCTCCTTAATATATTTCTTTAGGTATAAAAGGCTATAAAAAAATGTTGAAGCGCTGGGGAGCTGAAAGACGAGTTGAAAAATGTGGTCTTTACCCCTTCGGGACAGTGGCGTGTATTTATGAATCTATAAATGACAACGTATGATTTTATTTTCATAGAACAAAACCAAATCAAAAACGCAGTTTCGGCTACCTTAAATACTTTATCTTATCATACTTAAACTGAGTACTAACCTGTAACATGGCTCTAGTAGCTGTATGAACAAGCGTCGCCCAATCAAGCGCCGCGGTATCGGGTAGGGGGAGCGGGGGTGTTCTTGCATTGCCCCCCGCCCCGCCTCCCCCCGCCCCGCCCCCCGCCCCGCCCCCCGCCACGCCCGCCACCGGCGTGCCCCCCGCGCTGTTAGAACGAGGAGTTTGGCCTAGTTCCGCGTCCATGAACCGCATTAGTTCCTCCTGGAAACAAAGTTATTTGTTTAGTTCGTTTCTGACGAAATACGTTATTAAGACGCCATTAATCCAGATAAAATATTCTATGATTTGAACTAGCTGTGCCCCGTGGTTTCGTCCGCTGTTTGAATTCAGCGACTCGACGAGATTTGATTTCCTTTCTGTAATTATTTTTTTTGTGGGGCTTCTAAAGGCCGTAGCGCGATGTTTAATGACCTATCAAGTTACAGTCTCCTAAATTATATGGTTCCCTTTATTTAACTCGGAAATGGCTAACATAGAACATCAAGGGCGTACCATCGCAGAATCATTAAAGAGTAACGGCTGAAATTAATATTCAATCCGACGAACGATCGCAGATCTATTGCCATAGCAACGCTGTTATCTGTCAAAAAGTGCCCTACAAATTGTGTTGTTAACAAAGTTGCTATGGAGATAGATCTGCGATCGTTCATCAGATTGAATATTGATTTCGGCCGTAAATGAACTCACAGTGAGCGAGGTGTTGGCTGAGGCACGTTTTGTCCGAGAGTGTCGCGGAGAAGGCGCGTCTGCGTGAGACCGTCGCCGAACTGCGCTGTCTGATAGCGGAGACGCGACGGGCGACCGACGACCGCTGCGGTTCGAACCACCTGTGAACAAATAAGCATTCATACAAACTTACTTTAGTATTCATGAGTAAGTTCCAGACATTTTTCTTCAATGACACACAATCAGCTGAGATCCTAGCCTAAAACACAGTAATTTTATTCCTTTCATCTCAGTTTTTTATATGAAAAGCCCATAAAAAAAAGTGCGCATCGGTAAGGTATTATTTTTTGCTTTCGAGGACTATGTCTAAATCAGTGTCTCATCGGCGCCAAAGCTGTCAAACCTTTCGCCTTCGATAGCTCGGTTGGTAGGTAAACTCGGTTCGGTAGCCCATCACATAATGACTAAAGCTTTGAGCCGTCGTCGTGGCCACCGGAAAACCAGACTCGAGACAAATATTTGCAGGCATAGAAACATTTGTCCCGCAGCGGGGATCGAACCCTCTCTTGATCGCAACCTCTGCGTCTCAGGCGGGCTTTCACCCACTGCGCCAAAGGGAAACTCGGAAACTATTGAATATAAGAAATTGTTTTTGTATAATTATAGCTGTTATTGTGCACTGCCACTTAATTTTACTCTATCTCCTTCTTTCTGGGCTGCCTGGAAGCAATCGCTTTCAGCGATAAGGCCGCCCCTTGTACAATATTTATTTTTAAGTGATTATTTTTAATTTTTCCTTAGGTGGCCCAACTGGTTCTAATTGTATTTTGTACAGTTATGTAAATATGTAGTAGTTAAGTTTCTGTAAAATTGTTAGGTTGTATTTGTATGTTTTTTCTGTGTACAATAAAATGTTAATTCATTCATTCATTCATTCATTTATTCATTCATTCATTCAGTGTCTCACCAGTTCCGTATCCCGAGCTCTCTGACCGCGGCGGTGACTGTCCCCGCTCGTACGCTCGCCGCGGCCGGCCGGGGTGCTGCGCGTCGCCTCGTCCTATCGGCGTCCAGTCCTCCGTGCTCGCCTCGCACTGGCACTTCGATGAGCTGGACGCGAATGTCACTGTCACCTGTAACTTACGAATAACCTTAATTAATAATTTATAACCTTAATTCATATTGTTCTCGCTAGTATTATTTAAGTCTAGTAAATAATGCACAATAAATTAGAGTAGGTAGACAATAACATACCGTGACGGGATCCGAAGTCTTCAGCAAGTCAACGAGTTGATCGTGATGCAGCGCGACAACAGCCGCGCGACACACTTCCAAAAGTCGCGCGCCTTTCCTCATACCTGCGCGCGCCGCGCACCCGCCGCTCTCCACGCCTATCACTAGCCCGTCCGGTTGCACGTGGAACCCTGATCATAAACAACAATACTAATGTTAGACTAAAAAAAATACAAACAGGAAATCTGCTTTGTCTTCTTTATGGTGCATCCACACCGCAGTTACTTTTTGCTATAACTGCGGTGTGGATGCACCATTCAGTTCATATTAGTTGTGTGGTTGTGTACTAATGATATTTTTTTTTCCGTCGCCTTATAGTTTGCAACAAATGTTCGCTTTGCTTATAGTTACTGCCTAACTCTGCCTAACTGCCTGCTCTCCACGCATAAAGGACCACCTTTGAGTCTAAATGCGGAAAAGGGAGTCCCCATACCATACCATACCACACTGCCTAAACTATTGATTGAACGATCGAAGAGTGCTCCAAGATTTCAATAGCAAATAGGTCGTATTTGCTTTGTATGTCTTTTTGAACATTACTCGGTGTCAACGTGTTTATACGATGACTGACGGTCAGTGCTCACCTAGTTGCGAGGAGACGCCGCGCTCGAGCGTGATCTCCTCCAGTGCGTGCACATTGTGCGGCGTGACGCTGCCGAGACGCCGCAGCAGACCCTCTCCGTGCTGACGGTCAGTGCTCACCTAGTTGCGAGGAGACGCCGCGCTCGAGCGTGATCTCCTCCAGTGCGTGCACATTGTGCGGCGTGACGCTGCCGAGACGCCGCAGCAGACCCTCTCCGTGCTGACGGTCAGTGCTCACCTAGTTGCGAGGAGACGCCGCGCTCGAGCGTGATCTCCTCCAGTGCGTGCACATTGTGCGGCGTGACGCTGCCGAGACGCCGCAGCAGACCCTCTCCGTGCTGACGGTCAGTGCTCACCTAGTTGCGAGGAGACGCCGCGCTCGAGCGTGATCTCCTCCAGTGCGTGCACATTGTGCGGCGTGACGCTGCCGAGACGCCGCAGCAGACCCTCTCCGTGCTGACGGTCAGTGCTCACCTAGTTGCGAGGAGACGCCGCGCTCGAGCGTGATCTCCTCCAGTGCGTGCACATCGTGCGGCGTGACGCTGCCGAGACGCCGCAGCAGACCCTCTCCGTGCTGACGGTCAGTGCTCACCTAGTTGCGAGGAGACGCCGCGCTCGAGCGTGATCTCCTCCAGTGCGTGCACATCGTGCGGCGTGATGCTGCCGAGACGCCGCAGCAGACCCTCTCCGTGCTGACGGTCAGTGCTCACCTAGTTGCGAGGAGACGCCGCGCTCGAGCGTGATCTCCTCCAGTGCGTGCACATTGTGCGGCGTGACGCTGCCGAGACGCCGCAGCAGACCCTCTCCGTGCTGACGGTCAGTGCTCACCTAGTTGCGAGGAGACGCCGCGCTCGAGCGTGATCTCCTCCAGTGCGTGCACATCGTGCGGCGTGATGCTGCCGAGACGCCGCAGCAGACCCTCTCCGTGCTGACGGTCAGTGCTCACCTAGTTGTGAGGAGACGCCGCGCTCGAGCGTGATCTCCTCCAATGCGTGCACATTGTGCGGCGTGATGCTGCCGAGACGCCGCAGCAGACCCTCTCCGTGCTGACGGTCAGTGCTCACCTAGTTGCGAGGAGACGCCGCGCTCGAGCGTGATCTCCTCCAGTGCGTGCACATTGTGCGGCGTGACGCTGCCGAGACGCCGCAGCAGACCCTCTCCGTGCTGACGGTCAGTGCTCACCTAGTTGCGAGGAGACGCCGCGCTCGAGCGTGATCTCCTCCAGTGCGTGCACATTGTGCGGCGTGACGCTGCCGAGACGCCGCAGCAGACCCTCTCCGTGCTGACGGTCAGTGCTCACCTAGTTGCGAGGAGACGCCGCGCTCGAGCGTGATCTCCTCCAGTGCGTGCACATTGTGCGGCGTGACGCTGCCGAGACGCCGCAGCAGACCCTCTCCGTGCTGACGGTCAGTGCTCACCTAGTTGCGAGGAGACGCCGCGCTCGAGCGTGATCTCCTCCAGTGCGTGCACATTGTGCGGCGTGACGCTGCCGAGACGCCGCAGCAGACCCTCTCCGTGCTGACGGTCAGTGCTCACCTAGTTGCGAGGAGACGCCGCGCTCGAGCGTGATCTCCTCCAGTGCGTGCACATTGTGCGGCGTGACGCTGCCGAGACGCCGCAGCAGACCCTCTCCGTGCTGACGGTCAGTGCTCACCTAGTTGCGAGGAGACGCCGCGCTCGAGCGTGATCTCCTCCAGTGCGTGCACATTGTGCGGCGTGACGCTGCCGAGACGCCGCAGCAGACCCTCTCCGTGCTGACGGTCAGTGCTCACCTAGTTGCGAGGAGACGCCGCGCTCGAGCGTGATCTCCTCCAGTGCGTGCACATTGTGCGGCGTGACGCTGCCGAGACGCCGCAGCAGACCCTCTCCGTGCTGACGGTCAGTGCTCACCTAGTTGCGAGGAGACGCCGCGCTCGAGCGTGATCTCCTCCAGTGCGTGCACATTGTGCGGCGTGACGCTGCCGAGACGCCGCAGCAGACCCTCTCCGTGCTGACGGTCAGTGCTCACCTAGTTGCGAGGAGACGCCGCGCTCGAGCGTGATCTCCTCCAGTGCGTGCACATTGTGCGGCGTGACGCTGCCGAGACGCCGCAGCAGACCCTCTCCGCCGCCGCGGACCCGCACGCTCTCGCCGCGGTGGTAGTACACACGCGTCCAACCCACGCTGCTCACCCAACCTACAACAAACATATTAATCAATACATCGATTAATACAAAGATATGTGTGGTACAGCAATCAGTGCTGAGATGAGGGATCTGCTGATCCCACTTGGTGAGAATATAGATGATGATGAAGAAAAAACGAGAGTAAATCTTAATTTGGCTGGTTTTAGCTTCTAAAAATTTTGGGATTGCCTATAGTGTTCAAAGGATCAGCATTGCCATTCAGCGCGGCAATGCTGCCAGTGTCTTGGGCACGCTGCCGTCTGCCAGTGACTTGGACAGTTGAGCTACCTATAGATCGTTTGTAACGATCCTTAGGTGGCTCAACTGGTTCTAATTATATTTTGTACAGTTATGTAAATATGTATTAGTTTAGTTTCTGTAAATGAAAACTGTAGTAACCTAACATTAGTGGCGATTCTGAGTGTCGCAAAAGCTAAACTAAGCTAACTAAAATTGTTGCCGTCCCTTTCATAGCGATGGGAATAAAAAAGATGGCAATAGTTTTAGTTAGGTTAGTTTAGCTTTTGCGACACTCCGAATTGCCCCCATTGTGTTCCAAATTAACGTCAAAAATGCGATAATATAGCAAGATTCCTCACCTAGTAGAGAGTTCGTAGGTATCACTAAGACGATCTGCCGCGTAATATTCTCAACTAGGACAACTGTGTCGGCCGAAACCCCCATAATGCACTCCAGTAGAATCCCGCCCGCACCTTCATCCTGTACTTGTACCTGGAAAGTATATGAAAAATAGTCTCAGAACTTTGTTCTCAAGGACAATTACTATTGAGAGATAGCAAGATACTATCAAATATCTAATACTGATAGTCTAACACTAAAATTTACATTTTATCGGTTAATAATCATGATTAATATGTAAATAATATCTAAGAGAATGATACATACATGATAACACAAAGCTCCGCCGACTAAAACGTCATTTGTACAGTTATCGACGCGAGCCAAAACTGTGTTGTTGTTTGTAGAACTATTTCCACTCTTACTTAGCAGCGATGAAAATAATGCTGAAAGGAAACAAAACGTTAAAATTAAGGCCGACTTTAAATTATGAAGAAATTGCTTTTAATACTGTGTAGGTAGGTAAAAAATGAAGAGTGCTACTGGTGAGAAAAACCAGGGGTGAGCTCTACCCGACACGGCAACGACAAACAATCTGCTCATAGTTATGGAACTGATCGAAGATGAAACTTGGAAAAAAAAAAAAAAAAAAAAATACTGTGTAGGTACTCATACTTACAGAATTTTTGGCCACTTTCAACAGTGGTAGTAGTAACATAATTCTTAGCTAAATCCTTCAGGTACTCTTGTCTCGTGCGTGTCGCCATTGTACTAAACTTTGGTGATTGAATCGCGGCGTTCTCGCCATTTATTACCTAAAAACACCATCAATTACTGACCGTATCTTTACACAAATAAGGAAATTATAACTTAAAGTTGTAGATACTTACTTTACTTAACAATAACTCAGTGAAAGCTTCGCTCTTCGGATACACCGCGCCATCTTTGATAGGCGGTCCGAATAAAGGCACTTCTTTGGCACGACTTACGGCTATACTGTAATGCGTGTTCTCCGAGCACGGATCTATCGCCCGCACGACCACGAACACGTGTTGGAACTGCGAGCGGATGTTCCGCGGCGTAAAAGGCGCCGCGCCCGGCTCTTGGAAGACTATAGTTACTATATCATTGCCTATATGCCGCTTTCGCAACAACTGCTGGCGGTTATTAGGCGTGTACGGGAGCATAGTAGACACGTGGAACATTATCTCACAGTTTTGGTGAGTTGCAAACACGGAATACAGTCCTGTTGAATCCGTTTTGTTGTCGAGCCCCGCCTTGTATTTGTCAAAGTCTTTTAATCGTACTGTCTGTCCGAGCATCTGAAGGAATTCTACGAAAGCGGGGCCAGCTTCTTGGTTGTTGTACATCTCTTCTTCTGTGGACTGGCCGCTTTTGCAGTACATGACGCCCACTTTGTAGGAGCGCGTCACGCACTGTTCATCCAAGCGTAGCAGTTGCTCTTCAGCTCCACTACTACTTAATCCAAGTCTGAAAACATCAATTGAGTTATTTTAATTCTTTGCAAACTTTATGTACTTATTGGGTTTCAAGTAAACTTAGAACAGGATCTTATGTATGTTGTTAGAACTGTACTTAAGTGTAACTTAGTCGTGATTAACCTAGATTCAGTTTAAATAGTGAATTCATGTTGATGTATTTCTGAAAACTTTCAAGATAGGCACAATATTGTTGGTTTTCGAAATTTCCCTAGAAGAACACATGTATCTTGCAAGTATCTGTAATGTCATACCATACATCATCTTTTTGTCTTTATTCCACAATTTGTGGGGCACGACTATTGGAGGTCGTTAATTTATGTATTTGTATAAAAGTATAAGCATAAAAATCACCTCAAACAGCTTGTCTGCACTTCTGAAACAACATACTCCAATACATCTTTGGTGCTATACGTCGCGCTATTGTTAGTAGGTTTTGTCGTTGGTAACGCGTCTTCCAGTATAGACCCTCTCAGAGTGAGCAGTTCCGAGGTCCGTACAATAAGCCGGTATTGCCAGGCGAGCTGAGAAGTAGGCACGGACGCATCGCAGCCCCCGCGACGTAACTCAACCCTTTCCTTCTTTATTGATATTGCAACTGGACCGAGTGTTTCGTCCATACCAAACCAGTTTTGATGGGCTGAAAGAGGATAACTCCAAATATAATATGAAATTCACCTAAGGACAAAAAAGCGCTGAAGCGCTCGTGGCAAAGCTTGCTTAGACGTTCTTGATAGATCGTCGAAGTTAAGCAACGTTCTGAGCGATCACTACTTGGATGGGTGACCGCAAGTGGCATTTTCATCTGAGCGCTTCCGTGCTTCGGAGGGCACGTTAAATTGTCGGTCCCGGCTTTTAAAGTCGTTAAGCCATGACGGAGGCCTTTAGGCGGCCTAAAAACTCCGTCACCAGAGTTGGCCACTTGCTCATACGAACGAACGAACCTAAGGACAAAAAATAAACTCAACAATCAACAGGACATTAAATGCAGGAAAAATATCAAAATTGTTAGTGATATTGTTAATTGGAGAATTAAAATCGCTGATCCTAAATAAATCAAGTAAGTTCGCATGAGCAAGTAGCCAACTGAGGTAACGGATCTTTTTAGGCCGCCTAAAGGCCTCCGTCATGGCTTAACGAAAGCCGAGACCGATTTTAACTTGCCCTCCGAAGCACGGAATATCGCAGCTGTTGATGCCATATCCAAATTAGACTGTAACAATAAATCAAGAAAAACATACAAACTCACGATGATTATAAAAATAGTTCCTATAATAGGAGGCCCCGCGGTCCTGGCTCTCGATTGGTAGTGGGGCCAAAGAGCGTGCAAAAGGGCAGCCATTCTGCCAGTGGCTCTGTCCAGATTGGAACTCTAACATAGAGATGCCGTAGGCAGCTTTAGGGCGGTGCCACCCGCCTGTCTGACCCGGGATGGCTCCCCGCGCGGTGCGACAGCATAGAGACACACAACGTTCTTCTTCCCCTGGAACAAAACATCATTATTAGGGTGTTACCAGACCAATCGATCGACCGTCAATCGACGTCATCGGCATCGACAGAATGGACCAATCGACATCGATCGATAGTTTTTGGTATGGTAGAAGCCATCGATCGACGTCGACGACTCCGTGCCACCATCAAGCGAAGACATCAATTGATGATCGATCGATTGGTCTGGTAACACCCTTACAATTATCAACACAAAATCAAGGCATGTTGACAGGCATTTCCAATCATTTAGTAATCCCAAATAAATTCAATCAATGCCATGACAAATAGAAACCAATTGTGAAAACCAAAACGCAGACAAACAAGATCTAGCAGAATACATGTTTGTAAAATATTTTAATTGGTTGGTAAAGTAGGCAAACATACAGAGAATTCATTGACTCTATCAGTCAATGCATTGTATCTGTGAACATATTGAAATGAAAAAAACTTGGTATTTGTAAATCACACGCTAATTACTGTGAGGTGCACAATGTTCACGCACCAACACACAAGCTAGCGTAATTATTGCATGCATTGAGTGTGTAGTAAGTATTTAAATTCTATTTTCACAATGGTGGGTAAATTTTTTTGTTAAAAAAACAGATTGTGACCATGATAGATTATTATGAAGATAGTACTGAGCAATGTACATTAATATCTGTTTTAATAAACTGATATCCAACTAAAAGGAGATAGAAATTATGCAAAGCAACCTTCCTGCAAAGCATTGCATTCCATTCAAGTGATGATTCATGCATCAAGAATGCCTAAAGCTTTGAAAGTCCATGAGTAAATGAAGGTAACATCTTGTTATATATGAATATTAGGCATAAGTAATACATAATTCATTGCTCTGAGAACAATGTCAAGTGTGAGAGCGGAATTTGTGTGTCACCTGATTCACAGATGACACAATGCTCATGTAGTAAGTAGTACTTAGTAGTGAATCAGGTAAAATACTTATAAAGCAATGATATTCTTGTTTACATTATACTACCTATATTTTATTGTGTAGAATGTCCATTAAAATTAATTATAATTAATTACTAAACTCACCTCCTAGTTCATTTCTAAAGAATGGACAACTTTCAAGCAATTCATTAGACCTTCCATCACCAGGGTCAGGCACTGCATCGTCCCCGGGCGGGATGCCGCGCGTCGCGAGCAGGGAGGCTGCAGACGCACCCGTGGTAGTGTTGCGGCGGCGGCTCAGCAGCGCTCCTCGTATTTCAGCTGCATAGTTCAGGTTGGCCATCAGTGATTGACAGTCATAATGAGCAAATTGCTTTCGCTTTGTACCATCACTTAGAACGGACAGTGTAGAGTCGTCTAGCACTTGACGTGAAAGCGCAGTGCCTGCACCCCATAGTTTGTTGAGTTTGAGCCGCGGTTTGGGGCTGGCGCTGGCTCTCGCCTGAGGCCCGTCCGTGTGATCGTCCGCGAGCCGATCGCCCGAGCGGCCGAATCCCGGAGGCTTGTCGGGCGCTGGTACGCCGTTGTAATTGTGTACCATCGCGGGCAACCGCTCACTGCCACCGCCGATCACGTCGATCGAACCGTGACTCCCATACTCACGACGCAAGCCGTTCCCGGACGGATGCTCGCCATATATCAAGTCAAGGCTTGAATTGCTACGATAGATAGCATCTCTAGCTTCTTTTCTTCTATTGTCAGGAGCATACATGGCATTATTTTCTCGAGTAGATGGTGACCTATCTCATAATACAAAGGTATGCACAGACAGAACTACTGTAACTAAAACAGGCCTACTTCAAGTAAAATCGGTCATAAAGTTATTGGCCTATCTGAACTTGGTATTCTAGAGGTGAGCGATAGCTCCAACCAAATCCCCAAGTTCCGACGTTGTGAAAAAGGTGAGTCGAACTGCGAACTAACATGTATGGCTTCCCTACGCTTTAAACAACTTTATTTTACTAAAATATATAGCAAACACAAATATTCACTTGTCCGAGACAATGTTCACGAAAATAAACTCAAAAATTCTGCTAAATTACAGAAAATCAAAAAATACGAAATATTTCACACACAATAAAAATATAGTCTGTGTTGGTTGTGTCTGTGACGACCACAGATCATATTTACTCTGACGAGACGAGCGAGGTGAGGGAGGTGACGACTGTGCTCAAAGCAAAGAGAATAAAAACACTACGTCTAAGCCCTCATTCGCACGAGAGCTTTTTTAACGTCCGTTAAAAAAGCGTTCAAATGGAACAAATGTATTCCCAAGTATATGTTCACACGTCAGCGCTTTTTAAACGCGACGGTTTTTTATCGAGCAGTGTTGTATTTTCTGCGCTGGACGTTGGACGTAAAGCACTTATTCGCACGAGAGCTTTTTTAACGTCATTTGAACGCTTTTTTAACGGACGTTAAAAAAGCTCTCGTGCTAATGAGGGCTTAGACGTGTAACGTTAACTGTGCTGTGCTCTGTGCTCAGTGCTGGCTGGATGGGATGGCTGCAAAGAGAATATAATACCACAGAGAAACTAGAAAGTAAACACGGGTATAATCTAGGAAGATTTATCCATCTTCCTAAAGTATATTACTAGGACAAAGACTTACCCCCTTATGCATAATGGTTCAGTAAACCTATATTAGCTAAAACGGATATTAAATCTGTTGCTATCTCTTTTCATTGACATAAGAGTAACAAGAAAAAAAATTGACAAATCTTCGAAGCTAAATTCTCAATTGTCTTTCTTAAACCTTCGCGATCACAATTCATACATAAACGCGCGACCACGGTTGTTGCAACACAGCCGAAACGTCGGGAATTAATAAAAGGTAAATTACCTACGCGATAAAATCCTGAGAATTTTTATTTAAAAGTATAAATTCTCAATTGTATTTATTTTTTAACGTGTTCACTTCCCGCAGTCTATTTAATCAACGAACCATAAGTTTGGACCAAGTGAAGTTTAGGTTCCTTTTGTTTTTGAGATTGTA
Organism: Xanthorhoe designata; assembly: GCA_963582015.1. Taxonomy (NCBI): domain Eukaryota; kingdom Metazoa; phylum Arthropoda; class Insecta; order Lepidoptera; family Geometridae; genus Xanthorhoe; species Xanthorhoe designata. The sequence continues at coordinate 9,605,429 of OY757039.1, forward strand.
CCTACCTATACTAAAGCATCTAATTGGCTCTAGGGCATGGCTAACCGGTCGAACTCGCTTGTTCAATACTCGATTTGCGTTTTATCTTCTCTAGTATATTGCGACTATTTTTTTTTCAAAAAAATTTTAAAGGGGGCGAGAGGGCGAGGCGAGACAATCAACCGCGGGCAACTGAATATATGGAGAGTGTAGATGGCTAACACTCCTGCGCCGCCTCCACTCGATAAGACTCGTGCGAGAGCCTTTATGAGGCGCCTCGTGGAGAGTCTGGATGCGGCATCATACTTTTTGTGTTGTTTAGACGTTTTTATAGAGATAGAACGTTGGACATAGGAATCGGGCATTTGAGCATTATTATTAATATTATTATTTATTGCTCTAATATTCACCCGACTTGAGTAGGTTATCGATGTATCGAAACAAAGAGCATGTAATATTATCGAAACATCGATGTTTTGCACTTTTGAAAACACTATCACATAATAAAAAAAATTGCCAGCTTAATTATCTATCTGTGGTTGAAACGTCAGACAGACGTCAGTCAAGTAAGTCAGTCGGCTTACGAAAAAAAAACAACAGAATTTAATTTAATCAGTACTTTCTCTGTGAATTTGATTAATTTTGATTTATCAAGAGCATGTTTATCATTATCAACACAACCAAACAAACAGGCACTTTGCCAAAGAGTAAAATAATACTATAAATTTAAACGTAGTGATTTTATTCTCGGAACGGAAACACTTTGCTTTGCCGTGCCGATGCGATGTCTCAAAACTATCAGAAACTTTAATTTTTATGAAAGTAACGGCGATAAACATGAGTGCTTTATGTATCTAGGACTATTACATGCTCTTTGTATCTAGGTACCTACCTACATAAGAAGAAGTAGAATCTGTCGGGTCGGTTCGCTAAACCAGTCATCATGAGTAAGTAAACAAGTTATAAACTTACATTTAATAAAACATCATTTGCTATAAAAAGCCGGTATTTTTCAGATCCACCTCATAACAATGTACATTTTTACTCAACTGCATCTCAAGTGCCTGTGGTAAGATTTGAGGATATGAACAACTCTCAAGTTGTTCCTCTGCACATCTTGGAGAATGTAAGTGCATCTCAATTAGAAATCTGCGTAGCTACATACCTACTCCAGCATTCATTTCAGGACATGTATTATATTCTAACACCTACAGATAATAATTTATGTAGGTACCTACTTAGCTACCCTGACAGTTTTTATTCAAATTAATTACTATGAATCTACAATTAAACTGGCATGCTATTGCTCAGAGAGATTTGGTGTAGTTGTTGAGGGCAGTCTCTCAAGGACCCATTAATCATTTTCATCATCCGCAGCCCAAATTCTCTTACTGCTGAGTATAGGCCACCTGGTTGTTCATGTCATTACATTGTTAAAATTATCAAGACCCTATTTTTTGCAGGATTTAAGTCAAGAAATGTTAATTCCACATGTGTACATAACAGAATGCCCCCCCTTGCCACTGCTTATTGGTAAGAATCACATTTAGTATATTCTATATCGTCCTTGGTATAACCGAGGGTACCAAGGAAGGCAGCTCTATTTAGTGGTTTGTCATGCGTTGCCTGGAATTAGCATGTCCGCTACTTATGCATGTTAATTATTTACTATCAACAAATTTTGTTTTGGTAAAATGTAGGCTGGTTAATTTAAATTTGTGTTTCTTAATTTGAATTGATTAAGATTAGATACCTATGCAAGTCTTTTTGTCTTGGGCTGACTAATTTAACTATTAAATATGTACCTATGGATTCTAATCAAAGTAGGCACAAACTGCTCTTCTATTGTTCACTATTATATTTTTTCCAGGTTCTGAAAAAGAAGTAAGAAGTATAAAATCCCATGTCATCCCAACAAACGAAGCTAGAATAAAAACATGTTCACAATTTGACATGCATAAAACAGAGCTAGAGCCTAGTTCAATACCTGAAACTACAAACTCAGCAAAATATGTCGCAGAGTCTGTTATATTAAACCCTATAAATTATGGTTATAAAAAACATGGTGACAAAATTCATGATGCACAAATAAAATCACAATCATTTCCTTGCACTAAACTGACTGTCCAACAAGACAAAGATTCAGGAAATTCAAAAGAAGTTGACCAGCCAAACAAAGTAAAGCGCAAGGTGCAAAATTATGGTGAGTATTGCACATTGAATTTGGTTGATGTACCTATAAGTTACTGCACTGCTAAGAATATTTAGCCTAAAATATTGAAGGTAACAAATTTAAAAGTCAGCTTAGAAATTGGTTAGTCAAAATTGTAAATTTTTCAGTTCACATATCAGATGTCAGAGTTCCCCAGCGGGCTATTGCAGTGTTGCCTACTGCACTTCAGATACGGGGAAGGAACGACATTTTCCCAAGGAGAACCTTACCTGCGCGTATACGCTTTGGTCCAGTGGAAGGTATTAAAATACATCGAAAATTACATCTTAGTTAATACCGATTCGCATTGTCATGTACTGACGAACTTAAAGCTACAGCTAAAAGAGGTAGCTTCTTTTAATCGTAGATCCGACTTTTAGACATTTAAAAATTCAACCCATGATTAGGGGATAAAAAGGGGTAATTTAAACGAGAACTTTAAATCGCACTATGGCGATTTTGTTGTACCTACTTTTTGTTAGAGTTTTTTTTCAACAGATGCAACATTGTAATAATAATACATAAAAAACATCTAAAATCCTAATCCTGCTCTAAATTTCTACATAAATATTAGCCATCACATAAAAACATTATTTATACAGGTATCCACAAAGTGGTGAGTCCATCACAAGCTGATTCATTGGCATCAGAAGCAGAAGGACCAATATTTTTACTGAAGAAAGACAACCAAACTGTTCACATTGATGTCTCAGACAAAGGTACAAATGGTATTATGAAAATCTAGTTTGTGATTAAGTTTGATTGAGCTAGTGGCTAACTAAGATTGTTAGTCTAAGGACTTCTTACACCGTCTCCTCAAATCTTCTATAAAATAGCATACATGCATGCGAAGCGCAATCTAACGTGACCGGGCCGAATTCCTCGGGCCCTCCGAGCGGTGTGTATGAACAGTAGTTACAGAACAGCTAAACAGACGTGAGACAGAGATAGTGTTATTTCAGACCACTGCGATGCTACTCGCAATAACTATGTTCACTCTGGTCAACTTAGATTGCGTTTACTGTATCTATCTGTTTTAGACAACGTATCTCCAAAACGGGTGAATCGATTTTGATGTGGCTTAGCTATTATTTATGAAATCTGAAGATCATCACCTCCTTTATAGTTGATGAAGGAACATTTGGTAAAATTTTTATTGCTTTTTTCACAGATAAATGCAACTGGATGGGCTTACTGCCAGTAGGCAACACTGGCGATGCAAACGTATGGCTCTACCAGGAGAATAATGAACTCTATGCCATTACAACAGAGCCTATCAATGTGCGCAGGACGCTCAAACTGGGATACAGTAAGAAATATGCCGAGGAACATAGCCTGCCTATTGGAATACCTACATTAGATCTTGAAACAGGTAATTGCGTCTTCTAGAAATGTATTAATTTTACTAACATACATACTGCCTAACTGAGTGATAAGGTTTACACTGTCGAGTTAAGTTACCTACGTTAAATTGTCGGTTCGGGCATTTAAAGTTGTTAAGCCATGACGGATGTCTTAAGACGGCCTAAAAACTCCGTCACCAGAGTTGGCCACTTGCTCATACGAACTTACTGTCAAGTTATTTTAAGGAGAACAAAGAGTTTTCATTCATTCATCCTAAACTGCATAACTCTTAAATCATTCATAAAACAACAAAATAACCGAATCCCAATCACGAAGTGAAAAACTAGTTTAATCTCTTATGTTTCTGAGTTTCCTTTCCCGTTGCAAATAACATTATGTACACTGGGTTTGAAAATGTTCGTCACCTTAGAGTCGGTTTTCGCTTGCACCAGATTGCGAGAATCATTTTTTATTGTACCAACATATTACCAGTGTCGTTCCTTTTTCAAGTTTCAAAAGGGATTATGTGCTCGTGCTCATTGAACGAAACTGTACAATTTGTATGAATTTCAGTATTATCATCGAATCCTAAACGATGGTGGTGCAATGAATGCAACCGCGCGCTGCCGTCCGCTACCTTGCTGCAGCGACATTCAGATGTTTATCACAAGGTAATTCAGTCAATCACAAGGACACACGTGCACTGCCGTCCTTACTATTAAATATAGAAAAAAATAAGAGAAAAACATGTTGTGCCGACCCCACTTAGCGTGGGATAAGGGCAGGAGAATGATGATGACACTAATATTATAAAGGTGAAAGTTAGGGTGTGTGTAAGTATGTAAGTGTGTTCTTTCACGCTCAAACGACTGGACAGTTTTGCATGAAATTATAAGTACTAATGTAAAACAACAAATATAACCTCCTACCCTCTATTTGTGCAATATGTTTCCTTTCTCAGGATGACATAATTTCAACTCGTCGTGGATATCGTTGCCTTAAATGTAGACGGATGTTCAGCAGATTATTTACGTAAGATTTAACCATATTTTTATTTTATTTTATTAAAGAAATCAACAGCTACAAAAGTAAAACAGCTACACTTAATCAAACAATAATAATAGAAACAACCAATAATAGGTTTATATTGATATTGCACTAAAGATACATAATCCTACCTACAACTTTGTATACATAAATACTTTTTGTCCAAGACCTTATCTTTGTTTTTGTTTTAATATAATAGAATACGCAGAGAAGGGCTTTTTTATCAATCTTTCTATTTTACGAAGTTACACTTTGCGTTCATCTGAGATTTCATTCACAGATTGAGGCGCCATATATCCAAACATTGTACAGCGAGAACAGAAAAACCAAAGTAAGTATTTTTCAACATTTTTCAATGGCGATAGTACATTATTATTAAAAGCAGATTGTGTGCATGAGATGAGATGGGATCAGTTGAACCCCTATTTATTAGGTTAGATTTGACTCAGACGATATTTATTTTGGTAAAGGTGAGACAATGTTGTTCCGACCCCACTTAGTGTGGGATAACGGCAGGGAGATGATGATGTCCCGGGTATTCGTTGTTGTAATTACTTAAAATACCAAAGATACAAGAAGTTTTTTGTACATATTCGTATTTCGGCTGTACATATTTACATTGTCGCTTGGACATTCTGTCAAGTATAGTATTATTTATTCTGTGATATAATATTTTATCTTACATGTCAAGTTTAAGCATACAATTGTATTTAATATCTTACAGGCAAACGGAACAAAGTCCTTTAGAGCTAAATTCAACTCTAAGCAACGAAGACAACAGAGTCCCATCGGACGAAAGCTTCCAAAACTTCACCAACAACTTAGATTTTTCAACCAACCTATTCGACACAGATCGGATATCAAACCTCGATATATCAACCAACTCGAGAGCAGACGATTTTAACCCATACGATATAACGTTCAGAGACGACACTTGCAACAGCAATGATTTGAGTTTTTCTAAACTTACTGGACCAAGCAATACAAGTAAAGAGGTTTGTTGATTTAACTTTCTTCATTGTTGATTTGATTCTTTTTTTGTTACAAATTTTGTCAGTTAGACTTCGTTTTTGTATTTCAGACAAAATTATCTTTAAAAACTACAGTCGATCCATGTACATATTGCGGTCAAGTAATTGCAAAAGGAAATAGACGTAAGCATATAAGGTAAGAATTTGATTCATTTACCAGCTGCACTGACCAATACAATACCTCCGGTCAATCACGTCATTTTGACTTGCTCTAATTGGCTATTCACTTTGTTCATTTTAATTGTATAATTCTTACTTATTTATGTATTTACAGTGAATGTTCATCAAGAAAATTGGAATGTGCTTGTGGTAAGAGTTTTAGAAACAAAGAAAAACTTGCACAGCACATTCGTAAAGATCACCCAGCGGATAGCGTTTCAAACACGGTTAGTGGCGGTGTTTTGCGGCAACTATAAATTCATATAATATTAAATAACTAAAGAATATTTTGCTATTCTCTCCGACTTCAAAAAAGGAGGAGGAACAAAAGTTCCACTAAGCATCTGTTTTTTATAAGTACCTATGTAAGTTCACCGATTATTTCGTCAATACCGAAGACCCATAAAAAAAAAAAAGATTGATAGGAATCTTTGGAATTATGAATGTAATAATACCTCGAGAGTGCAGGAGATTGTTCTATGAACGAAATTGAAGTCGGTTTAAAAAAATGTTTTGCAACTTGTAGATATAAAGTAGTCAAGTTTTATAGTCTTTTTTTTTCAGGACCATATATCACCGGAAAAGAAGAATTATACATGTGAAGAGTGTAGTTCAAAACGCTTTAAAGTAAGTAAACCTTCTAAAAGAAAGGTTTCGTAGCCTAGTGGTCAAGCAGCTCGGTTTAAGAGCGATAGCTTGTACGCAGGTTCGAATCCTGCCGGAGCTGTTAGCTTTTAGTAAGATTTTTCATTTATAATGAAATGCCTAATATCTAGGTGTGGCATTTTTGCGTTAACATACGTGTGAACTAATGGTCTTATTCATAAAGATTTGTCAATTTAATACTTATAGATTTTAAATATGTTTTTTTCTTGTTACTCTTATGTCAACGAAAAGAGATAGCAACAGATTTAATATCCGTTTTAGCTAATATAGGTTGAACCAATATGCATAAGGGGGTATGAGTATATCGTGAGATTTGAATTCATTTGTTGTAGCGTCGCGGCATGTTAGTAAACCACTTATGGCGCGCTCATAAGATAGTTTCGACGAGCAAGGTGGAGCGGCCAGTGCGGCACTACCCGTGCGTCGCCTGCGCCAAGATCTATCGCAGCGCGGCCAAACGAGACCGACATATACTTGTGCATCATCCGGGTAACTTATTTACTATTTATGCGGGCACCATACACTTGTATCTAAGGCTCAACTCACACCAAAAGAGCGGTGAAGAGCAGCGAAGCGGAGCGCAGTTTCAGTGTCATATGAATTTCAACTTTATTTTCATCGCCGCGGGCATCCACGCGATTCGTTCGAGTTTCTCATGCGATAATAAGCATTATAGTAATGAAAATAAAGTTGAAATTCATATGACACTGAAACTGCGCTCCGCTTCGCTGCTCTTCGCCGCTCTTTTGGTGTGAGTTAAGCCTAATACCGGCACCACACATGGGCTTCAACTTGGGCCATTCTAATGTTGGAACCAAGTTGAAGCCAATGTGTGGTGCCGGCATAACATTGGCTACGAATAGAACGGCCAATGGCAATGCTCCGTTTGTGTCCAATAACTGTCCAAGATCGATCCTCACATTGGAGTCCCAGCATTAAGTTCGTTTGAACAAGCATTCATTATTTTAAAAAGATCTATGTATATGTGGCCTAAATTATTTGATTTGACATTGCAATTTGAATAACTCTGCAACTGACGAGATTTTTTTGTTAATAATTTACTTCCGACTAAAATAGGGGTGTTATAAATAGTACACTTCAAACTACCCCTGTTTGAAGTGTATATTTGTGGACGGATGGACCGATTTGGTTATTTTTTTGTTTGAAAGCTGTTTTCATTAAGTGTTTTTACCTATTTTCAAAATGATGATTTTTATTACAATAATGAGCCGTTATATTATTACTATTACTACTAGCCCATACTGTCCCATTGTTGGGCAAAGGCCTCCCCCCACTTTCGCCAGTCACGCCGATCCAGTGCCTTCGTCCGCCAGTCCCTCTCAACGTAGTGGTAATTTTGGGCCACAGATCTTCCGGCATGCTGCAAACATGCCCGGCCCAGTCCCACTTAAGTTTTGCAACTCTCTCCCCTACGTCAGCGATTTTGGTTTTGGAGCGCAGTATGGTGTTTCGGATGCGGTCTGTTAACTTAACTCCCAGGATACTGCGCTCCATCGCCGTTATATATAGTCAATATACTCAATGGTACCTATATACAGGTGCAGAAAAACTGGCCGTGCAGTCGATAGCGGGCGGCGTGAAGTGTTGCGAGCCGGCCCTCTGCCCGCACTGTCCGAGGCAGTACGCGACGCGAGCCAAGCTGCTGCAGCACGTGAGGGCACAACATAAGGTATCTAGCTATTACATCTAAGCAGTACAATTGTCGGTCCCGGCTTTTAAAGTCGTTCGTTCGTTCGTTCGTATGAGCAAGTGGCCAACTCTGGTGACGGAGTTTTTAGGCCGCCTTAAGGCCTCCGTCATGGCTTAACGACTTTAAAAGCCGGGACCGACAATTTAAGATGCCTGTATGGGTGAAACTAGCACCACCGCCTATTTAGTTTTATTATTACGTTGAATATAGGAATTTAAAAAAACTGAATGTACTGTTTGTGAAACCTATCATAACCTTTTAATTACCTATGTAATAGTTTCATTTCGTATAGTTAATAACATAAAATAGGCGGTGACAGAGGTCTTTAGGCGGCCTAAAAACTCCATCACCAGAGTTGGCCACTTGCTCATACGAACGAACGAGTAGTTGACGTGAAGTCGTTAGCGAGTTGCGTGATGTCTTGCGAGCTGGCTGTCTGTCCAACATTGTCATAGCATAGACAATACGATACACGCGCCAAGCTAATACAGCTTAATTGCTCACATTGTCAGAGTCTTTAAGCCACATATGTGCTAATACACGCAAAACCAATGAGTAAGATAAGTAGAAATTGACTAAGGCTTACAGTAGGTAATTTGCATGATAAAAGTAGAACATCATTAAAGAAAATTTTAAAATGTTCAATCTTTTTTTCCTTGGTAATCGTTCTCGGACTTCTCAGAAACGTCAGTTATGTTGATTTGGCATGGATCCATAATAAGTAAACATAATGCTAATAACAGACATTATATAAACATCATGAGCGAATTTGAATTGATAAATTCATTTCTCACAGGCTGAAAACACACAGGCGCCAAGCTGCAAAGAAATCTCTTCGGCCAGCTAATGAAACAGAAAAGGTAAGTTGTAAAAACATTTATTAGCTCACTAAAAAAGGTAGATTTTTCATAGACTAAACAGAGTGTTTTAATATATCTACACTTTTTACTAACATTAAAAATGAAAATTTTGTGTACTTATACGATTATGTATAGGATAATCTCTGGAAATATAATAAATCTGCTAATATTACAAAATCATTCATAATTTAAAATGTACATTATTCTAGGCATCGGATCGGACATCGACTATATAGCAACACAGGCGGATCCCTAGTTAATTACAAACTTAAATTAACTTATAAAATCCTTATAGATATAATATTTTGGTCCATATCAAATTTTAGTTAGTACACAACGTATTCACTTCACGATCCGGCTTCAGATCTGTGTTTTGGTCACAAACTAAACTTTTTTCTATTCTATAAATCCAGACTAAAGCTTTCGGGTGATTAACACAAATTAATTTGTTTCAGAACAAACTAACTTCATACCAACTAAGCGCCTCATCAAGAACAATCGTAAACTGTAGTGTAGGTATTTATTAACCAAATATTTAAGGAAATAAATATTTTTCAAATAAAACAGCGTTTTATTCACATAATTAAGTCAAAGCCGCTCAAAAATAATCACTGTTTATTACCGCGATGCTCTTATCAACACCGATTATTTCAATCTGCGTAAAGTGAACCATGTTGCTATTTTTAACTATAAATTATCATATTATTATTTTATATAAGTTTTGTCAATGTTACAATTTCGCATAACGTCCGTTTTTAATAATTAGCTTAAATTATTTAGGTACCTACTTAGGTAAAAATTAAGAGTTGGTAGTTTTTAAAATTACTAGAATTCCTACGCTTTATGAAGGTTCATTTCGAGCACAGATAAAAGAATACTAGAGTAACATTATCATAATCAACATAGTTTCACAAAATAATTAAGAACCTATGAGTTTTTATAACTCTGCATACCGGTGTCAATCAAGTTCCCATAACACAATATCAATGTTTACAAACGGCACTATCTTGTCTAGTTTTTGTCTCTCTTTCACACACCTATAATGGCGAGTAGACTCGAGACAAAAACATTAACTTAATAACGCCACGATCCTTGTCCTATAATACCGGTTTGTTAGAAATAACAGTACACAAATGTCCTCCGTTCACTGAACTGGACTAATGCTATGGTTGGATAGCTAGCCAACAAAGCATCGGTTCTTTCTGTATCTTTGTCCGCATTCGTATCGATTTTCCCCTGAAATGGTGCTTATCACAAACAGCAGTGTTTCGGTGTCGACAGCACTACTTATTGAATTGTGTTAGTGATGACATGTGTGAGTTGTGTAAAAATGGATTATGGGGTTCAAGACGGCTTCATCCCGAGAGATTTCATCGAGTACGATTTCGCTGAGGATGCCCTGGATTTTGAGGTTAGTTGTGTTGTTATTGCGTCGATACGCCCCTATCTTTAGCTCAACTTCAGTACACTGTGTATTAACTCGAGTATCATTATTAGTGAACTGGAGTGGTGAGGCCATTTGTTTGATATAGGTATTAGGTACCCAAGTACACAGATAAAAGATCTTGTGTGGCCAATGACATTGATATTTTAAATTTCACATGAATTAATAAGAAAATAATCTTACTTAAGGTAGGTATTATAATGGTTGTAGGTAGGTACAAATTACTTGCAGAGACTGGTACTTGTAAGTAGGTAAGTAATAATACTTATTTGGGTAGATACAATGTTAAAAATTCGCAAAGATAAGATGGGTAGGTAGGTAATGAATGATGTAAGTATGTTCAGTTCAGATTATCATTTTGTAATTCAAACAAAAGACTAACTAACTAAAAGCCGGTGTTACCCAGAGATTAATCTATTACGCTCAAAAAATTTGCATGTTGGAAAAAGATTTCATTAGGGAATTAAACGAGGAATTGTTATTAAAAAAAGATAGACCCTTCCCTACATGCGGCCGGCTATTTCTTCTATTGTCTCAAATGTGTGCAATAAATAATTATCCGCAGATAAAAAAACACCTTTCCAAAATGGTTATTTTTTTGGTCCTTACCTCCACAACTGCATCTTTACCTTTCTATGCTTCGTTTACCTGTCCTATACCCTTTGTAAAAAGTTATTTTTTGTTAACTCCCCATGTCGTGATCGGCCCCTTCTGTGCACACCAATTCCGGCCTTCTGTCCACAAAGGCCCCAAAGGCAACACACAAAAATCTGAACAGTTCTAAGTATTTCGTTATTCTTAAGAGGCATTACTAACGTTAATCTCGCATCTCGTATTCGATAGTAGGTACCTACATGTCCGAATTGTTAAAATTATAGTGCCAAGTGATTTATTAATTGTGCATCATACAAAAAAATAAATTTTTTACTTAGTTTATTTACTTAAAGATGATCCTTGACATTGACTCACTTATTTCCGAGACCATTGCACTGAAATTAATAATTCATTGCGTTCACTCGTGCGTGCGTTTCCTTCAGAAAATATTTTCTTATCTCGTTAACTATGACAAACGTCTACGAAGTATTTGAAGGTAGGGGCGTCGATGATGAAATCAAAACAAACAGTCACAACTCTGCGCCCAACCTGTTTGCTGGTTGGATTTACATTGAAAGTTCAGAGGTAGGTAGCGTGCTAGATAGACGTGTTGTGTCGCGGACCGCGGCACGAGCGTTTATTTACAGAAATGATTTCGTGGGTGTGTTGAACAGTTAAAGTGAAGAATAAACGTGATTGTGACGATTTGTGAATATGGTTCGCCTGATGGAGAAATGTGGGTGCTTTTCATTCTGCCGCTGGCTTTTTTGCCGTGCACCGACCACGGAAAATGAGGACGAATGTCCTGCAAGTTTGGTAATTCATATTTGATATCAATCAGTGTATAACACCTAAGAAATTAAAAAAATAGGTGTTGTTATAATACACGGGAGCCACTAACTAAATTATATTATTTCACAAAAATACTAGAATTTGAGAATTTTAAGAATTTATTTGTACTAGGTACCTATGTAGGTATCAAGGGGTAAACAAAATGCTTGAGTATTAAAAGTCAACAAATATAATTAACGCCGTACCTACCATGTCCAGTTCCACTCTATAATGGCACTGCATTGTTGGGTAGGAACTTGTGGATAAACGAATAAATTAATGTAAATACCTACCTCGAAATTTTGAATGTCCGACATGTTTATTTTCAGCGAAGGTTGCGGTGATGTCACTGCAGCTTCGATATTGTGAATTTCCCAGCTAATTTTCCGGCTTAATGTTCTTGTTGATAAGCTCTGAGTGTGGCCGAAGAATAATGTAGGAAGTACGATACTATATAGTAAAACATTCAATTTTCATAAGAAAATGTTTAAATATTAGGTAGTACCTACATAATTTACAGTCTCTTCCATATTTTATGTGTCTCAGGCTTTCTCTGCATCACTCTCACTTACATTATGAGTAACTTTTTGAACTACGACCTCAGACAATTAATGGCTAGTAGGTAAACTGTAACTCAAATGTGACTGGTAGTCATCAGTAATTTCTCGGATTAACTCCAAAGTACATTTGATAAAAACATTGTATGACTGGTCTCAGCCTCTCAGGCACCTACATTTTTGACCTAATTCATCTATGATGAATCATAGTCCAAAATACCACATCTGTCTGTATCTATTAAATTGTATATTTCATTCAAGTTTTTAAGCCATTTAATTGTTCCATTGCAAATTGCAAATTATCACCTTAATATATTTTCGGGATATTACGATCCTAGAGAATACCCCACCTTTATCAGTAGGTACGTAATCAAATCAAATAATAATGATGTCTTAGTTATAATTCCTCTTAACTCCCAATTGTATGCAAAGCTGTGGCTAACTGTACTCAAACCAAAGATATAATCGTTGCAGGTCCTTTTGCGTTATAGAAGAACAAGAACGCAACATGCATTTTTATTTGATTGAACAATGGTTTTTCCTTATTAGATCCTGCAATGTGATCATCAAATTCAAACCTCTGATGACCTCATTCTAGTTGTATTTAGTGGTCCTCGACCACAATTTGCTGATAACCAATTGATTTGGCAACTTAATCCTAACCTGTACTTTCGTCAACAATTGTGCCTGGTTCCGAGAAGGTAAAATAATGTCTTAGTCTTACCTTTTATCTGTGGTCTTACCCAATGAATAAAACTTATTTTGGCCAATAAACAAGTCTATCTATCTATTTATCTTAGCATTACGTATCGTCTTTATTTACTAAAATAGTAGGTACCTACGGGCATTGGAAACGTATTTTTGTGGTGGTATTTCATTGTACTTACCTGTATTAAAATTAAGCAGAGACCACGGATCGCCACTTGCTACGATTCTGACACACCTCTTTCGCCTCATTCACACATATTCTCGTCGGTTTAGGATACTTTTAACCTGGACCTTCTCCAAAATGTCATCAATTTGGTTCAAGTATGTTCGCCTAGGTCTTCCTCTTCCAGCTGCTCCATGCACAAAGAGTCTAATATTGAAATTAATAGAGTTATCACAAGTTCTTAGAGAGGTATTAAGAAAAAAAGCGATTAAACAACTCTTGCCAAGTTTATCATTTTAATCAAACCACAAAGACGACTTTCGACCGATAAGTTTCGGTCAACTTCAGTTATGATCTTTTGTTTTCGTTGATTATACCAAATACTTACCTAGTTGTTCTTGTTTTGATACTAATAATGATATGAGTATACTGCTGGTGCTGGATGATAATGTAGTTTTGAAACAAGCGGTTTTACTATAAAATTATGCTGTCGTGTTTGGTTAAACAAACCTTGAGTTTCAGCCGTGGGAATATACAACTATACCTACCTTCTTACCTATTATACATTAATAAAGATTATGATCTAAAGAGTGTTGACTGTCAGTAGAACTTTAAAACTAGTTTGAGTTGTTTTTCAGAACCAGTTAGCTGAAGCACAAGAGGTGAAATTTGTCCAAGTGCTGAGTGAGCCGTTATCTATAGGATCTCACATTGTTTGCACAGGAACGCCTTGCGAAGATTTACCATGGTGAGAGCTCAGTTCTATAGTGTGCATCAGTTTTTAACATTGTTTTTACGATTAAGTCCTTCAAATAATAGGGTTATTTTTTTCTGTACGTAAACAAATCACATTTGCAAAATGCCTTTGGTCATAAAGACTCTATTTTACCTATCTTCAATTGAACTAATACTTATTTTTTTTTTACATTTATACAAGTGTTTTTACATAAAAACATCAATTACATATTGCCATGCTAATATTAATTATCTGTACTTATGAATGAAAACTTTGCGCTATGAAAAACACCACCAACAGCTGTTACATCATTTGTTTCTGTTTGCATTTTCTATACAAATATGAAAGATGTTAAGACAGGACTTTTTCCATACAGGTTTGCAGTGAATATTGGATGTGGAGATCCAGAGGCCCGCGGGGACATAGCCGTCCATTTCAATGTGCGTCTCCCGCAATGGTATGTGGTGCGGAACACGCGACGACATGACAAGTGGGGCTTAGAGGAGACCACTGCTTATAGGTATGAAATTGCTGAAAATCATACCATTTATATTTGTTTTTTGTCTTTTTGTACGTAATAATAATATTTGGATATGTGATACTAATTCTATGACTATTATGAATAATTAGAATTCCACTATCTTAATTGTATTTACTAGAATCGGACAGTTTGAATTTACTAGAATGCTTTTTGGTTCAAAGAAAGAGCCTACAATGTAAATTTTTTGTTATGGTTTATGTGCATTAGGTACTTGACTAAGTATGATAAACAAACAAATTCTTACCAGTTTTGGCACTAAATCAAAAATTGGGTCAAAATAGTGAAATATTGCTCTCCTGCCAACCCTGTGGTAGCGATTACGGTGCTTTATAGGTTAAAAGCTCGTTCCAGGACGTATAGATAGTCATAGCTATGTTGGGTTGCGTGTCTGGCTCAATATGGACGCAATCAATAATTCTGTGTACCTGTACCTACTAGCGTCCTACTTGTGAATTGTTCGAAGTAAAATTTTACGTGGGCTGCAAAAGGTCACATAAATGCTACGCAGCACTTAAAGACACACTAAATAGATCTTTTATATCACTGTAGAAAAACCAAATTTTGTGTTTCCCACCCAGATAAGATAGTATGCTCTGATAGTATGAAAAGGAAATCATTAGGAAGCAGGAGTAATACCAGAAAGCAGAATAAATTAAGTAAAAACAGGCTATGTCGTTAACAGAGTTCAAAACAGGAGGAGGTTTCTCCCGTCGACCGTAGGTATAGGTCGCGCCACGTAAAAAGAGCGCTGGCTGTCAAACTGCGCAGTGGCAGATGATTGGTTGGTGGAGAGGTGACGCAGCGCACTTCATACCATTGATTTAGCGAGTGCTATTGGTTCGTCAGCTAATGAACACAGGCGCAAATATACCCCCGCTACTTCCCCTCACGTTTATAAACCGATTTTGATCTAATGTAATGAGGATCTTCGGAGATAATAACTGAAATGTCAGAAATGCACCTCAAGAGTGCAGGAAATTGCTCTCCTAAGAAATTGAAGTCGGTTTAATATTTTTTTTAATTTTGCCACACAAGTTACAAAACAAGGAAGAGATTCAGTTCAATGTTTAATAAATCAGAATCTTTGTTATTGCAAAGCATTTAGACAGTAAATTAGGCATTTGGAAACTCTCAGCTGAGATTTCTCATTTCAAGCCAATATGGTTTTGTTACTGTGGATCTTACAATAACTATAAAACTCGTCTACTAATCTTCGCACTACGTAAGTAAGTAAACGTTCGAAGTATTCACGTTAGGCACGGAAAAGAGGTCATGGCAGTTTATGTTTCTTTGCCTTGCATTGCATGTTATCGCCTCGCGGATAAAACGAAATGAAGGAATAATGTTCTCCTTTCGTTAAGTTTCCTCTTTGCTTGTCCTAAGTAAACAAGCTCACTATCGGAAGACTTGTTCAGACTTCAAGATCAAGAGAGAATCAAGATCCATTGCTTGGGTTTCGAAAAGCTATTTATAGACTAATTTTGAAAGTACCTAGTAAGCATTCCACGCGACAAATTGCAATTTCATTGTTCACGATTGGGTTTTAAACCAACGACCTATAGATTGAAAGTCGAGGACTAATCCTATTCAGTCATCACCTTCTCAACGTAGGTAGGTGCAAATGCTACAATCACTAATTACCTGCTAAATGAGTGCCTCTGTTTAAACTGTTGTTCATAATCAGTGTCCTTATAAGACGATGAGTCACTGTGATAATTGCCCTCAGTTTAGCAAGTGCTATATCTATCAACTTCACATAGTACCTATGCTTATAATTACATTATTGAGATTCACTCAGGAATGTGAATATTACCTATTTAGTATTTTATCATTATTTCGTAAAAAAAAATTGCCAAATATAATATTGGTTGTAACTTCATTTTAGGAAAAATTATAATATTATCTACAAAAACAATTTCAATGTAGGTTTGCTGGTACTTACCTACATTTAAATTGTTTACCATTTGTGAGAATTATGTGGTCGAAAGCGTCCTGATGAACACCCGAGGTCACTGTCAAAAACCTCCTACAGAGTGTTATGAATTTCGATATACCTCATTAAAATATCTTACCGAAGATTCTTACCGAGATTTTTTTTTCAGATCATTCCCCTTCAAACTCGGCAGACCGTTCACGATAGAAATAGTAGTCGATGAGAAAGAGACTTTATGGGCAGTAGACGGGGAACATTATTGTAGCTACGCGCATAGAAATCCCAGCCCTCTTGTTGCCTCGTGGGTGCAGGTCACTGGCATTCGCGACGCAGCTCTGCAAATACAGAAGACTGATGTGTACCCAACCTTAACGCCGGTGATGGATGAAGTGAGTGTTCTATAGTCATCTCTTTTACTTCATACGGTCCAGAAGGAGATGAACTCGGTGCAGAGAGCTTCGTGGGTGCAGGACACTGGCATTCGCGACGCAGCTCCGCAAATACAGAAGACTGATTTGTACCCGAACTTAGCGCCAGTGTTGGATGTAGTAAAGTAAGTGTTCTATTGTATCATCTATTACTCAAACGGTCTTAGAAAGATATAAACCCGGTGCAGTAGCTACGACTTTACTGCATCTGGTTTTACCATTCTCAGTGCCTCTTGCCTGAGTGAAGGTCACTGGTCGCAACGCAGCTCTGCAAATATAGTGAGTGTTCTATAGGCTAGTAGTACCTACATAAGGTAGGTGCATATGACATAATCTTTTATAAATCATAAGGGCATATCAGAGATGGTTGGAGGGATATGGGAGAGACCTTTGCCCAGCAGTGGGACGATATATGTGGAAGAAAACAAAAAAAGAGCATATCAGGGCAAGAGATACTCATCATGCTAAGTTACTGGCATAGCTGTGAGTGTGTATAAGAATGTTATCTTGTTCATCCTTGACCTTGAGACCATGTTAATAATCAGTACCAACACTAAAACCTAGAAAAAAATTGATAATACTTCAATAAGATGACCTCTTGACCTTAATTACCAATTAGTAATTCCTATTAGCGTAGTCTGTGCAATAGTAGAATGCCCGATAGATATACTAAGTATTACAATGCTGGGTTGATATCTAAAGCTGGGTTATGAATGTCTATTATAGTTTTGGGAGTAGGTATAGGTAGTCGTATTAAATAAAACTCAAATAGTAAGAACATAATTCCTAATCTGACCGCATGAAAATTGTATAAACCAAGAATATGCTATCAAAGGTTATTTCAGATACGACTAAATATTCATCATCATTATTTCCGCCCATCTCCACCCACTGTTGGGTCTACTCTTTATTACCTACTCCACTCTCTTTGATTATACGTATTTGGTAACATACTAAAATGGATCACTTTTATTTTAGGTTCAGATGAGAACAAGTATAGACAACCCTGCCGAAGGAGAGGAGCCTATCTGGCGGCCAAATGTTATAGCTTTACTAAAGAATGGGGTGCCTGAGGGACACCAACTTGTTATACGTGGAAGGTAAGATCTATTGTATATTCCAACGCTGGCCTCAAGCGCTCCATGTTCAAGAATCTTACGAACTAACTATTCAAAATCCGTGCTGCATTGAACCATTGTTTCACCCATGTTATTTATCACAATAGGCAAAAATTTAATTAACCAAATTATCTACTAAATACGATTCATGGATCCTGAAAAATGTAGGTATTTATTTTTATAATAAGAGCGAGAGTAATATTTAATTTGATAAAATAGAATTCGAAATTACAGCATTCCGCCATGTTTTGTAAAAGAGTAATCAGAGCGCAAGACGTCACGCCTAAGTAAAATATTTTCTTGTCATTTAGTATCGTTTGAAAACTTTGAACTTCGTACCTAAGCGTGACGTCACGCCTTAGTAAAAAGGCGAAACGACCCTTGCGAGCGTTTGTTTGCGTTGGCGTCAAACACAAAATATGTTTTTAAAAACTCAATTTTGGACTGATAAATGTTTCTTTTTGATAAAAAGGTGTTTTTTTATACAAAGGAGGCCTATAATAGACTGGTTTTTAAAGTTAGTCTTCATGCCTATTCGTCAATAAAACTTTAATGGTTTCCAGACTCCGTCCAACACTCCATTCGTTCGTCATCGACCTAATGGACTGTGGCCGTGAGTGGCCGCGGCCCAATATACATTTACACGTGAATGTGCGCGCATTCGACGAGCCTCACAAGGAACGACAGATGGTCGTGCTTAATGCATGGTTCGGCGCCTGGGGAGCGCAGCTGCGGCAGCGAACCGCTAGACTTATACCTCAGACTTATGTAAGTTACTTCAAACTTTTTTGTTACGCTCATTCGGGATTCGAACCCGCGAGTTACGCTCATTAACTTCGACGGGATTCGAACCCGCGAGACAAGCGATCGCTCTTTTGCCCGGGCCTCTCTTTCGCCTTTTACCTAAGTGTGGTTTAACACTATTATCACACTACCTAGTATTATAAAGTTGAAAGTTTGTGTGTGTGTAAGTATGTAAGTGTGTTTGTTACTCTTTCACGCTCAAACGGCTAGACGGATTTCAATGAAATTTTGTACCAGGATTGCTTATACCCTGAATTCAAAATTAGGCTACTTTAATTCGCGGTATTCCAACGGGAACGGGAACTATTTACCGCGGGTAACATCGCGGAGCGCAGCTCGTAATATATATAAGACATAATCTGCTGTTATCCATTAATTACCTCCTTCCAGGTGACAATAAAAATAGCCCGCGGATCAGACGGATGGTCAATCTTCACTGACAACATTGTGATAGGCGAGCTGGAGTTCCGAGCATCGCCTAATGGAATCAAAGCGTTACGAATCAGAGGCGATCTGTACCCAGAACAAATCTACTTATGTCCAGCCACTACTTCGCCTGTTATTGAAAACAGCTAAACGAGAAAAGAAACGATTTTAATCAGGATATATGAACTTTGGAAGACCCTGTGCCATTAAAAACAGTTTCATACCTAAATAATTCATTGTAATGGCTTTCAAAATGACACTAATGATTAATTGAAATTGGTTAATGAATCTACTTATCTTTGTAATGC
This sequence comes from Xanthorhoe designata, assembly GCA_963582015.1. Taxonomy (NCBI): domain Eukaryota; kingdom Metazoa; phylum Arthropoda; class Insecta; order Lepidoptera; family Geometridae; genus Xanthorhoe; species Xanthorhoe designata. The sequence goes on from OY757039.1 coordinate 9,625,029, forward strand.
GAATTAAATCTAAATGATACCCTTGGAGGAAGATAATTTTGCTTTGTATTTCTTGACTTTGAAGATAGCGAATGTCTTTAGTAAGCTAGTCTAGATAAGTGAATTGCTTATACGAAAATAACGAAGTTTCAGATAAAATTAAATGTGTGATGGTAGCTTAAAAAAAATAAAAGAAATCAATCAAATACGAATCGTCAAATAATGATCTGTTTATGAAGTAGTAAGATTGTAAAGATAACAGTGTTTATAACGACAAAATATTCTGGATTAAAACGTACATCTTGCAGTGGAAGCTTAAAGTACGCGTAAAGCAATACAATTTAAAAGATTTCCAGATCGAGTTATTTGGTCAATTATATAGTAATCTGATTTATACAATTTTAGCAAGAAGCCTAAAAATTCTTTGATTGGTAAAAAGTGACTGTTTACAATAAGAATTTAATTCTTGATGTATTTTAGGTGTAGTAGAACGAGATGAATGATGTCTATTTTCGCTTCTTTACTAATGGTATAAAATGGACGGCTTTGACTCAAATTATATTTTTGCGACATGCCTGCCTATATTTTTGTTTTAGAGGTGCTTGTAAAAAGGACAATAGATATTTCATTGCGCTGCCTAAATGTTTCGTAGCCAATGATAGAATAAACTGAATATAAGATGGTACCTATGCTTAGATATTAAATGTTTTTTTATAAGAAGTGATATGATAATATTGATTGTAAGAAAAATAATTTATGTTAAAGTTATTGTAAGCTTCTGTTTAAAAGTTCGCATTGATATTATAAAACTGTTACCGGAGGTTGCTTTGTTTTTTTGTTTTTAATGATTGCTCAAGTGATTGAAATAAATAATGTGGTCAATAATTGCTCGCCAGTTCTTAGAACATTTTTCATGAGGCATGTAAAGCAAACAACACGCTTTGTGTATTTTTATTTTGAGGTTTAATTGCTGTTGGCAGAAATGATGGTGAACGTTCGATCTATAAACTTCCTACAACATACCTACTTACTTTTTATATAGGGACCCATGCTCTTTGTAGGGACCTATCGAATACCTACAAAGTTTTTAGTTGATGGAGCTGTTTTAACATCAAATACCTACTTGCAGTGCCTTGCAATAGAGCATTAAGCATTTTGAACATAACTTTCATAATAAATTCACAAAGTAGAACTTTTTAAGAAGTTTCTTGGGGCGTCTAAACGGGCTATATTTTACGACAATTTGTGGCTGCAATTATTGGAAAACATTGCCCAGCCATCAAAAAAACATTTTAGTGCATTTTATGGCTGAGCAATCAATTGCAGGCAACATGTTGCGATATGGCTGCAATAGTAGGTATGTATATTTGCAATACACGCCGGCTACACATAAAAACATTTTAACATACCAAAAAATATGTGGCTATAATGCCGGGCCATCCTAAAAATATTGCATAGTGTGGCTGGTATTGCTAGCAATGTTGCCGGCCACAGTATTGCAGCCACAAATTGTCGTAAAATATAGCCCGTTTAGACGCCCCTTTAGGTTCTTCCATTCAGTGTCGCTACTATTACATGCTCTTTGAGTGTCGCTTTGACACAAACATGACATCACTGCTGTTTCTTTAATTTTTTTCTGACTTTACAATAAACTAAAACAAGACCACTTGGAAAAAAATGGAAAAAACACGACATCCTACAGATCCACGAAGTAATGTCCCGAAGTTTGGTGGTTATGATCCCAATAAGTAAGTATGTTATGCAAACAAAATAAAAAGGCTAACGGTGACTGGCCGCTGAGATCTATGCGATCATTGTGTGGTTTGTTTAACCACGTTATGCTGCGTTTACACGCTTGCCGAACCTTGGCAAGCCTCCGCAATCGCAAGCGTGTAAAGAGGGTGATTGTGTTGGTTTGCGTGAGCTTGTAGACGCTTGTATCCGATCGGGTCTAGTGTCGGTTTTTGAACACAAATCAAAGGGCGATTGCGGCAATCGATTGCGTCGCGTTTACACGTTGGCGCGCGCTTAGTAGCCGCTGTGATCTCGTGGCGAACGCACGTCTAGTTCTGACTTCAAAATGAGTGGCTGGTCGAACGAAGAGAGTTTATCGTTTTTGAAAAATTACCAAAAATATCAAAAAAGTTGCAGATGCTTGAAGTCGTCTTGCCCAGTTAATGGGAAAGCCAGTAAAGGAATTAAAATCCAAAAAATAAATATTGATGACAACTTTTCGAAAACATTTTTCTGAGGACCTCTGTGGCACAGTGGGCGAAAGCCCGCCTGAGGTGCAGAGATTGCGGGTTCGATCCCCGCTACGGGACAAATGTTTGTATGATCTGCAAATATTTGTTTCGTGTCTGGTTGTTTTCTACGTATAATATGTACCTACCTACTTATGTACCTATTTCATTATAAATGAAAAATCTTACTAAAAGTTAAAGGCTCCGGCAGGATTCGAACCTGCGTAGATACAAGCGATCGCTCTTAAGCCGAGCTGCCTGACCACTAGGCTACGGACCCTCTAAGCCGAGGCCTGAAACTATTAGTAAGATGATTTTTGTATCGGTTAAAGCACCGATGAGCGCCATCTACAGGGATATTAGAATATCACCTGCTCATTGATTGAAGTTGCATTCAACACAAATGACCAGAGATGTCGCTACGCTAATTCTATAATTTATTTATTATTTTACAGTGTTAAACCACACTTAGGTATTGGAAATTTCATTATAAATGAAAAATCTTACTAAAAGTTAAAGGCTCCGGCAGGATTCGAACCTGCGTAGATACAAGCGATCGCTCTTAAGCCGAGCTGCCTGACCACTAGGCTACGGACCCTCTAAGCCGAGGCCTGAAACTATTAGTAAGATGATTTTTGTATCGGTTAAAGCACCGATGAGCGCCATCTACAGGGATATTAGAATATCACCTGCTCATTGATTGAAGTTGCATTCAACACAAATGACCAGAGATGTCGCTACGCTAATTCTATAATTTATTTATTATTTTACAGTGTTAAACCACACTTAGGTATTGGAAATTTCATTATAAATGAAAAATCTTACTAAAAGTTAAAGGCTCCGGCAGGATTCGAACCTGCGTAGATACAAGCGATCGCTCTTAAGCCGAGCTGCCTGACCACTAGGCTACGGACCCTCTAAGCCGAGGCCTGAAACTATTAGTAAGATGATTTTTGTATCGGTTAAAGCACCGATGAGCGCCATCTACAGGGATATTAGAATATCACCTGCTCATTGATTGAAGTTGCATTCAACACAAATGACCAGAGATGTCGCTACGCTAATTCTATAATTTATTTATTATTTTACAGTGTTAAACCACACTTAGGTATTGGAAATTTCATTATAAATGAAAAATCTTACTAAAAGTTAAAGGCTCCGGCAGGATTCGAACCTGCGTAGATACAAGCGATCGCTCTTAAGCCGAGCTGCCTGACCACTAGGCTACGGACCCTCTAAGCCGAGGCCTGAAACTATTAGTAAGATGATTTTTGTATCGGTTAAAGCACCGATGAGCGCCATCTACAGGGATATTAGAATATCACCTGCTCATTGATTGAAGTTGCATTCAACACAAATGACCAGAGATGTCGCTACGCTAATTCTATAATTTATTTATTATTTTACAGTGTTAAACCACACTTAGGTATTGGAAATTTCATTATAAATGAAAAATCTTACTAAAAGTTAAAGGCTCCGGCAGGATTCGAACCTGCGTAGATACAAGCGATCGCTCTTAAGCCGAGCTGCCTGACCACTAGGCTACGGACCCTCTAAGCCGAGGCCTGAAACTATTAGTAAGATGATTTTTGTATCGGTTAAAGCACCGATGAGCGCCATCTACAGGGATATTAGAATATCACCTGCTCATTGATTGAAGTTGCAGAATTAGCGTAGCGACATCTCTGGTCATTTGTGTTGAATGCAACTTCAATCAATGAGCAGGTGATATTCTAATATCCCTGTAGATGGCGCTCATCGGTGCTTTAACCGATACAAAAATCATCTTACTAATAGTTTCAGGCCTCGGCTTAGAGGGTCCGTAGCCTAGTGGTCAGGCAGCTCGGCTTAAGAGCGATCGCTTGTATCTACGCAGGTTCGAATCCTGCCGGAGCCTTTAACTTTTAGTAAGATTTTTCATTTATAATGAAATTTCCAATACCTAAGTGTGGTTTAACACTGTAAAATAATAAATAAATTATAGAATTAGCGTAGCGACATCTCTGGTCATTTGTGTTGAATGCAACTTCAATCAATGAGCAGGTGATATTCTAATATCCCTGTAGATGGCGCTCATCGGTGCTTTAACCGATACAAAAATCATCTTACTAATAGTTTCAGGCCTCGGCTTAGAGGGTCCGTAGCCTAGTGGTCAGGCAGCTCGGCTTAAGAGCGATCGCTTGTATCTACGCAGGTTCGAATCCTGCCGGAGCCTTTAACTTTTAGTAAGATTTTTCATTTATAATGAAATTTCCAATACCTAAGTGTGGTTTAACACTGTAAAATAATAAATAAATTATGTACCTATTTACAAAAAAAAATATATCTATGTAGTACCTACTTATATCAGTCATCTGGTTACCATACACAAGCATTAAAATGCTTAGCTTGGGACTAGATGACGCTGTGTGGAATGTCCAGGGATATTTATTTATTTATTTAAAAAAAACCTGGAAAAAAAATTAAAAGTAGGTTAAACCAAAGGTAACAGCCGATACAAGATCGACGTCCGCCATGCTTGGATGTACGTAGAACACTGACGCAGTCACAAGCGTGTAAACGCCTTCCAAATTCCAAGCGAGAATTGTGGACGCTTGTGGTTTGTGAAGGTTTGCCAATCCTTCGCAAGCGTGTAAACGCAGCATTACACTTGCAACCAATGCCACTTAGGTATACCTTTGTACCTACCTGTCTTTCCACGTAGAGAAACGTACTTCAACTGGGACTTCGTGAGGCAGAACAGATTACAGATAGGGCAGAACGTGGCCGCTATTTTGGCTAGATAGTAGGTACCTACTTAGAACTATGAACAAATAGTGTGATCATTTTTGCAGATATACAATTGACAATGTTTCTCTCACGGTGCGCACCAATGAAGATCTGACTCCGGGTAGACCACCGTGTCTGACACAAAATACTATTGGCAAGTTTCTGCAGCCACTGACTAGGGAGCTGGTTGAAGTGCCACCAAGGTTTGACATTATCTTTGAAGCTTAATGGGCTAAAACAATTAGGTACCGTGAAACATGCCAACTTTGCCAACATTTTTCGAATAATTTCAATTTTTGGATAATTTTTCTATGGGAACGTAAGTATTTTCTTTTAGCATCTGCAATTAAAAGATAATGAGCATGTATTATTTTATCAGATTTTATTATTCGTCAATATTTAATTAAGTTTTTTATTCATTTTGATGGCGGGCAAAGTTATCTGGACTTTTTGCCAACATTACCCACATTGATTTTTGACGCAAATAAGGCCTCTATACAGATGGCACAAAGTCCAATACAAGAATTTTGGCAAAAATGGCGTTTACTTTAGAAATGAAAACGATACCATGAAAGGTTTCCTACCAAAGTGGCTGGGCAAAGTTACCCTAACATTTTTCCTCTTTTTCATACAAACCGCATTTTGCTTTTTAAAAGTACTAGGGTTGGCACATCTCAGTAAACTGATCTTAACGTATTTTTCTTCTTTTTCTGCAAAGTATTGTAATTCGCTTTTAAATTTTAGGCAGGAATTCACATTTAACCTACTTTCTTGAAGTTTAGGCCAATATAATTTACCTACTCCGATCACTGGTAATACTATAATAGGTACTATAGAATAATAAAAATAATAAGTTTCGTAAGTGCCAACCCTAAGCTTATTTTGATGGCGGGTAATGTTGTCAGTAGTAGATCGCAATATCACTGGGTAACTTTACCCACCATTATAACTTTAGTTTTAAAAGACCTTCAGCAATGATAATAAAATATAATACTCTTAAAGTGTTTTTGTATAACATATTATAAATTAAACTAACCTGTGTTTTCGCCATCACGCACAATTAACTTTAGAACCTGTACAAAAATTTGCCCGCGAAAATACGCACCACATTCTACAAGTTCAAACAAGCGACTCAGTGAAGTTAGCGACACACCTGATAGACTCTGTTACTAGACACATAACCTACTTTCTATCTAAGTCAATAAATGTTACTATAGTATTCCGATACTTTTGGAATTTAAAGATTTGCTTAAAAATTGATTTTCGGGCAAAATTACCCTTGGTGGCAAAGTTGGCATGTTTCACGGTACCTACCTAACCTACCTAAATAAGTAGCCTTTGAAAATTGTTAATAATAATACCTACTTATTGGAATATTTCCGATCTGAATTTACGCATCAGAAAGTTTCAGCTGGTTTGTTGTTGCTTTTACAAAAAGCAAAATAACACAAAATAGTAAAGGGATTACTTATAGGTAGGTATGAACTAGGTATTTACTACCTGTAGGTAACTCTACTCGAGTATTTGTTAGTTCTATCAAAGACGATTAATATCAAGTCGTCTTTGGTTCTATTCTTTATAGTTACTTATTTTTTTATTCTTTGGTTCTACATCCAATAATTTGCTTGCGCTAGGCCCACAATAGACGAACTGCCCGATGCAGTCATAGAAGGGATGGTGAAACGCGACAAAGCCTTCTGGGTCGACAAGCCAGGAGCGAACGCTTACACCCTACATGATTCCTACTACAATTACGGAATGACTACAGAGATGGTAAAACCCGGTAGGTAAGACAAAATAAGTACGTCATCTTAGGTACTCAACACACATACCTAATAAAATGAAAGTTTGTTTGTGTGTGTTTGCTACTCCTCAAACGGCTGGACGCATTTGATTGAATGGCGGGTAACACCACGTAGTGTTTACTTTCTCTGTGGGTAACACCGCGGACGGAACGCAGCAGCTAGTCATCTTAGAAGTGCTATGCTCTTTGGAAGTGCGTACCTATAGCCTGCTGCTGTACTGCTGACTGACAGCCTCATCGTAATTTTATGCGCTGCCTTTTTGATTTGATATTCTTCTAAAATGAATTTCCAAATACCTACATTAGACTCAGAAGGTAGTAGGTAACTAACTGGCAAGTAAAAAGTGCAAGGGCAAAGCGAGTAATGAACTGAAATGATAGGGGATTTCATAATACCTATAGGTACCTACTTACCTACTAGTTTTTTGCAGTTCATCAAGACGTGTTCCCACGTTCCTATCAGTATGATCTCGACTGCGTGAAATATCGACGAGTGCGTGGCTGCGATGGTTTGAAACAACCGGAACGGGAGAGAACGGTAGGTTCAGGACTTGGGGTACTACCATTGTACTACCATTGTATCTAAGTAAATAGGTAGGTAGGTTAGTAGGTAAGTTTATTAGTTAGTTAGGTAGTGGTGGCAATTCTGAGTGTCGCAAAAGCTAAACTAAGCTAACTAAAATTGTTGCCGTCCCTCTCATAGCGATGGAAATAAAAAGGACGGCAACAATTTTAGTTAGCTTAGTTTAGCTTTTGCGACACTCAGAATTGCCACTAGTACCTACCTATACTTAGTAGGTACCTACCACAGACAATTTTGTACATGCATGTACCTAATTCATTGATAGATGATTGCATATGATTTTGCAGAATCCTGTCGGGGCTCACTGTCGTGACTGTCGCAAGTTAAGCGTGCCGGGCCTGACGCCTTTCCAATTAGCCTGGGCAAAGGATGCCGAACAGAAGCGGTGGCGGTACTACCCTGATCTTACAGCAACGCCCTCTGCAGCAGAGATACAAAAGTTGATGAGCGAGTAAGTTCTTGCCTTTTTTTCACGTTGTGACTCTCTAGGTAAGTACTAGTTAGTTTGCTGCCCATTTTTTACTCCTAACTTCCTATCCTAACATTGCAATACTAGCTTAGATTGTATTGTAATTGTAACTAAATTGTGTTCATTACATAGAGACAAAGATATATTCATATTTTTCCTTAAGATATTAGGTACCTACCTACATAAGCAAAATATCCATTTCAGGGTTGGTCGTCCTTATCAAAATGAAGCCTGTAATTGGTACTACAAGAACTATCCACCTGTAAAATATGATTGTATTGTAAGGAAATTCTCAAAGTAAAACTGTTTTCTTTACCTTTTATGTACTTAATTTTTAATTTTTCCCTATCTGATGTAGTTAGGTACGGAAAATTTACGGTGATGAAAATGACATGGTAGAGGCTAAATGCGTGGCACAAGCCGTGCAAAGCCAAAATAAAGAAAAGAAGAAGTTAGTTGACAATGACAATGACTGAACTGACAAACAAGTTCACGTAGCGTGACTTAGGAAATATAAAATTTCACTTTTGGTGAAAATTATCTAATTCACGCTAGAGTGACACTACTTTGTTTTGGTTTTGGTTTTCATGAAAATGCAAAATTTTTGTATGATTTTGGATAACCAGCTAGAACAACATAAAAACAAAGTAAGAACTAAGAAGCTGTAGAGGATTTTGTAATAATTTCTTTGTTGCTGTGAGCTGAGCTGGCAATCTGTTTTATAAGTTTGACCTTCTCAAGGTGACCGATATCGCGAACAAGCCGGTTCGTTCGGTTGTCCAGTCAGGGTTTTCAGGGTCCGTCGGCTGCACGGCTCGTACTTGATATAGCTGAAAATAAACAGTGAAAATGAGCGTTCAATCGGACTCTGATAAACGCAAACAAATCTCCGTGCGGGGGATTGTTGCTGTGGAAAATGTTGCGGAGGTGAAGAAGGCTTTCAACCGTCACGTCCATTATACCCTGGTGAAAGATAGAAATGTTGCTACACCCAGGGATTATTACTTCGCCCTGGCACACACCGTCAAGGATCATCTTGTCTCGAGGTGGATCCGTACTCAACAATATTACTATGAAAAGGACCCCAAGGTAACTTTAAAATATAGGAGGTAGATCCTCTGTTTACAATAAATTATTTATTGAAAAAATTGTATGAAACCATTATCATGTTACTATGTTAAAGTTTTAGTTTTAAAGTGATTATTATGTCTAAATTTAATTCAAGAAACTGGATTAAATTGTAGACAAAGTTTAATTCCACCAAGTGTGTATCCAACTAATTGTTTTCCAGTTCAACAACCTTTGATAAACATAAAATTCTAAATGAAAAATTGCCCGGTCATTGAACTCAGTTCTATAATTAAGGTACCTCAAGTGCCTACCTAAAAAGATTTAATTTACTTCTCCATCAATTTGAGTTTTTTTAGAAAAAATGCTTAGTATTTTTGTTTTGAAAAAGAATTACAAATAAAATAAAAGTAGTAAACAAGTGTGTACTATACATATTGTGAGATATACCTACCTAACCAATGGTATTTTTTAAGTAAAATAAAAAATGTCTTTTCACTCTATGTTTTAAACAAGATATTTACAATAATGTCTGTCTTGCTGACAGCGTGTGTACTACCTATCATTGGAGTACTACATGGGGCGTTCCCTCCAAAACACCATGATCAACCTCGGCATCCAAGGAACAGTGGATGAAGCACTTTACCAGCTGGGTCTGGATATTGAGGAGCTTGAAGAGTTGGAGGAGGATGCTGGTCTTGGAAACGGAGGCTTGGGTCGTCTTGCTGCTTGCTTCCTCGACTCCATGGCCACTCTTGGGCTTGCAGCTTATGGATATGGTAAGCATTTTAATTGAACTTGCTTAATAATTGCATAATTCCTCTAGCAAAACATTGTTACCTATTTTATGTTTTCATTGTTGATCTTCTTCATATTGAGTCTGAAGGGAACTTTATTGGCTAGTTATTATTAATTAATTTTAGTCAACATCCTTTTTTATTTACTTGTTAAAAGTATGAGATTTAATACTGCATAAAATTTCATTGTAGCTTTTACTTTGTGAAGAATATTTAACTAGTAGTAGTGTACTAGTTCTATTATTTTATTCTGTGCTGTGTAATAGGTGAAGTAGTTTCGATTTTCCAGTTAATCTATTAAAAATCGCACTTTTCATAATATTGGCATAGATAGGAAACTCCCTTTGGGTAGGTACCATACCATACCAATATACAATACAAATCGTAACTCTTTCTTGACATGTGTAGGGAAAGTTAAAACCACCCCATTTTTGAGTAAGAGGTCTCCATATGCAAAAGTGTATTCTCATAAAATAATTTTGTTAGGTAAAGGATTGAGTTTAAAATTATGACTGTTAAGATTTTTTAAATGTTTGATCTCAAATCGTGATTTTAGTGCTTTCACATTCAATCTGGGGGTCATATTGAAATACTTGACATTACCACAAACAAAGTATGAACTAATTTGAATGGTCGTCAACGCGATGCTGGCGTCTCGCCAAATTTAATGAGTTTAAACAGAATTCTACAAGCATTTATGTAACTGCTTTTGAAAACACTATACTATTTATGTGTTAGGATCTTTATTAGACTGTAAGTCTATAAACTAGTCGTAAAGCCATGACGGAGGCCTTTATGCGACCTAAAAACTCCGTCACCAGAGTTGGCCACTTGCTCATACGAACTTACTTTTTAACTTGGTGTGTATATTATTGAATACTTTGAAATTATATAGATCATCATTGATTTATTAGCTGATTGATGAAACACGTTCACTTGCGGCTTCGCTCGCTCAGTACCAACGTAGCTTATGACGCTCAAATAATACAGTTCATCACCCTTGGAAGTATTTTAAAACATTTTCGGGAACTTACCTACATACATATTACACAAAATATAGTGTAATGTGCTGATGTAACTGTATGTTTGTTTGAAAGTAACTAAAGAATGGTCCCAAGTATATGCCTACTGTGTACTGTGCTTGGACTTGTGGGGGCTTACACGATTCTTCCACGATGTATTAACACGGCCTGTACTTGATATCCATACAGATCATGTAATTGTAATTACTGAAGTATATAAATATTTTCCTGCTTATAGGTAGGTACTATTGTCCTCAATAGTGTCTTACCATTAGGTTCAAGGTCAAAACAATATTTGCAGGACACTAGACCGATCTATCCAAATAAGTAATGACGGCACTCACGAGTTTTTGTAGGTAGGTACTGTAGGTAGGTACCTATGCAATTTATAAATTGAAATGTTTTATGTTAAGACCTTGATTCAGCAATTTATCAAGTTGTGTAAAAAAACGGACCTAGGTATATTGCATTTGAGAACGATCTTAGATCTGTGGACATTTTTATAAGATATCAGACCTCTGAAGTTTAGCAGCTCAGCAAAAACTAAAAACGCCGTTACAAGCATTTTTAGTAAATATTAAATGCTGCCCACCACTGTGTTTATTTAGATTATTGGCTTTCTTTAGTTCCTTATTATAATTTCTTTTACCACATAATTCGTACAGCAGACGGAGACGCAAAGCATAAACTACCACCGAATCCTGATAAAGTATTGCATGCAATATATAATCTAGAAGAGTTAACATAACACTAAGTTCATAACTTAGAGCTATTGAGAATTATGTATCACGCCTTGGCCTACTGTACGTGAGATTTGCGAGAGTGAACCTTGCGTTTCAGCGCGTGAATCATCTTTTTTTTGATAAATGCTTATAATTGTATAAACTGCCCAAAGATTTGATTGCTTCAATGAGCAAAGTCTTTGAATTCAGTTCCTTAGGTTTTTTTCTCACTTCATACATTATTATGATTTTATTGGTAGGTAGTACAGAAACAGTGCCCGAATACTTATACCTAAACGCTAAAGCGACGACCGACAGGATCGCCACGCAAAAGTCGTTGATATAGTTTAACGACTTCAAATAATTTAAATTAAACTTAATTAACTAAAATTCTCATACTACAATCGACCTTCAAATCTAGCGCAGCCTCATTTTATTTAGCAAATCTTTGAATCCCTTGTCAGGTATCAGGTACGAATACGGTATCTTCGCTCAGAAGATCGAGAACGGCGAGCAGCAGGAGGAGCCCGACGATTGGCTGCGGTTTGGCAACCCGTGGGAGAAGGCAAGACCGGAGTTCATGTTGCCGGTCAACTTCTACGGAAGAGTCGTCGACACGCCACAGGGGAAGAAATGGATCGATACTCAGGTCAGTTAATTTGATGTACCACATCGTCTTTCTTCCATTGTAATGCAGGATATTGGCTGCGGTATAGTGGTCGTTGGGAAAAGTGGCATCACTGATTTATTCCCTAGTATACATATTACTATACTAGGGAAGGGTCGTTGACGCGCCTCAGGGGAAAACATTGATCTATATCACATAGCTGTTGTCTCACGGTCCGACAGACTGTAGTAAGGAAAAAGGGGTACCTATTGGAATTCATGATGTCGGTCATTAAATACTTCAGATCGGTCGTTGGCACGCCACAGAGGAAGAAATTGATGATACATGACCTTGCCTAACATTATAAGTGGTAAGACACAGAATCTTTGTCGTGTCATCATGCTGTTTAGATAATGTCTCTGAAACTAGTGGGTTACGCAAAATATGTTTTCTTCCAGGAATAAGGAAGTATTATGTTTCATGGAAGTGGACTATGAATGTGTTGATGTCGGTTCTTTGTCCTTCATACCTTATAAGAAAATTATAAAGTATTGAAATAAAAAAAACAAAATGAAATATGATCACGACTGTATCCCGGGAGCGGTAGACATTTCTTTCAGATCATTATGTAATTTTTAGATCTTTTTGAAGATAAAGTATTATTAGTAGAGTATTATCTCGTATTTCCTCACGGGATTCATGGGATCCAGGAAAGTTGTGTCCAACGCCGTCTTTTTTTTATCAACACATTCCATCATTGAAACAACTAGCCAACTTTGTTTACTACGAAATTTTTTCGCTCAGAGAAAAAATATTGGCACGATCATGACCAGCGTAACACGAAATAATAGCGTGGATACTGATAAACTCGATAATAAAATAGTATCTGTTAACGTACCTTGTGCTTAAGTGGCTTCTTTTTTATACTTATGTTACCTACTGGACTGTAGCTAGAGTATAATAAATATGACAGAACAGGCTATGTTCTTGCATTTTTTACTGGTCAAGTTCATTAGAACGGGCATTGATTTGACGCTGTAGACTTATCATAGGAGTTAACATACTTCAGCCGGTTTCTCGACGGCAGATCATCTCCAAAATAACCTAATCATTGGTGTCACGTGTCACCAAATCACGTGACAAGTGTTTGACAAGTGTTAAATTAGGAACACATTCGACACTGTCACGTGATTTGACCATTGATTAGTTAATTTTTGAATTTATCTTCGTTCGAGAATGGCTGTTTGCCTTTTATTGCATTCCACAAACGATTTATCAACATTGGCGTGTGTATCATAAAACACCGTCATTTATTTCAATAAAACTGAAAACAATAGTCAATCAAACGGCAGCCATCCAACCTGTGATACTACTGACATCGTGTTGTATTACTTTTGGCTTCTGGGTTGAACATGTTTGTGGGTCGAAACAGCTAAACCTCCGTGCAAACTTAAAATACCGGACGGATTAGAGCGACAAAACTTGCAAACTTGCAATCATAAAATGATTATTTTCAAAGGAAGCACTTTGCTATCTCAATTAAACCAATTAATTAGATTATTAATTCGATCAATCACTGACGTTTATATCCTCTGTTGCTTGCTATGTCAAGATTATAAGTATTATAGTCTCAAATCGGCCCCTTTAGCTCTTTATAAAGTCAACTGTAGAATAAAAAAAGTAGTACCACGAACTGCGCTCTACGGTTTCCAATCCTAAATACTCTTTTCGTAATTTTTCTGAGACAGGCAAATGTTGATTATGGACTGCATAATTTAAGTATCGTCTCAGATCATAGTGTTTTCTGACAATGTTATGGTGTTCGATTCCCAAGCATTCTCACAAACTTTGGCATTGATACTAGTGGCAATTCTGGATGTCGCCAAAACTTAACCAAACTAATTTGACAGCACTAAAAATGTTGCCGTCCCTTACATAACGATCGAAATAAAAAGGATGGCATCAATTTTAGTGCTGTCAAATTGGTTTAGTTAAGTTTTGGCGACATCCAGCCAGAATTGCCACTATTGTACTCGTAATTTCGTATAGATATTGTCGTCATGCTAAGGGCCGTATTATTATCTTTTACGAAAGATAAACCAAATGGTTCATTATGTACTCAGGTCGTGAACTAAGGTCACACACTGTTGTTGACCGTGCATCGACCGACGTAAGACATGAATAGGTTTAGATGCAATATTTCTTGTTATTGTACGATCTTATCATTACTTATAGCCCTGATCTGAGTATTTATGTTATCATTGTTTATGATTTTCATTCATAACAGGAATCTGCTAATTGACTGATAAAAGCTAATTTCTATATTTTATATCCTTGAAAAAGGGTTCGTAAATCTTCTCCACAACGCAACGGCCCATTATAAGGATTTTTTATCTTTGAGGAGTACTTTTGACCTCAAAAGCACCAGTTCCTTTAGTATTCAACTGATAAGATAGTGCAGATGTGAAAATGCTCTTAGTAAACTGAACAAAATAGGACGTTAAAGGACGAATACCAATCGTTCAAATAATATCCCAAAAGAATTGAAAATAAAGTTCAAATTCACATAAACTCCTGACACAAAGGGGACCACTATATCAATTTCTTGTCGCTTGCTTCATAAAAATGGCCAATTGCTCTGTTCTTGCAGGTCGTGTTCGCTATGCCCTACGATAACCCCATTCCCGGCTACAACAACAACGTCGTCAACACCCTTCGTCTCTGGTCTGCGAAGAGTCCTATTGACTTCAACTTGAAGTTCTGTGAGTATACTCTTTTCTTCTGTATATTTTGTGTTATGGTAGGCATCAAAGCGGTTTTAGCTTGTTCAATGAACAATGTTCTATGTTTTCATTTTAAGCATCTCGAAACTTCAAATTGGGACTTATCGGAACTTCGAATCGATTTATCAATACAGAACCTTCAATTCTTGTAAAGTATTTCCAAAATGGTTTAAATGATTTCGACGATTATATACATTTTGTTTGAGTTCCAAACAGCAGAAAACATTTAATTTATATTGCAGTCAACTCCGGAGATTACATCCAAGCTGTGCTCGACCGTAACGTAGCCGAGAACATATCTCGAGTCCTCTACCCCAACGATAACTTCTTCGAAGGCAAAGAGCTACGTCTGCGTCAAGAGTACTTCATGTGCGCCGCAACACTACAAGACATCATCCGCAGATACAAATCCTCCAAGTTCGGCAGCCGCGAAGCCGTCAGAACCTCCTTCGACCATCTCCCCGACAAAGTAGCCATCCAACTCAACGACACCCACCCGGCGTTGGCTATCCCTGAGTTACTCCGCATCCTGATCGACCAAGAGAATGTCCCCTACGACGAAGCGTGGAAGCTGGTGAACAAATGCTGTGCGTACACCAACCACACCGTCTTGCCTGAGGCGTTGGAACGTTGGCCTACTTCTATGCTGGAGAACTGTCTCCCACGACACATGCAGTTGATCTACCACATCAACTTCCTACATCTACAGGAGGTTGAGAAACGCTGGCCCGGTGACGCGGACCGTATGCGCCGCATGTCCTTGATCGAGGAGGAGGGAGAGAAGAGAGTTAACATGGCGCATCTGTGTGTGGTCGGCTCGCACGCGGTCAACGGCGTCGCGGCCATCCACTCCGACATCCTAAAAGCCACGCTCTTCCGCGATTTCTTCGAGATGTGGCCTGAGAAGTTCCAGAACAAGACTAACGGTATCACCCCCCGCCGTTGGCTGCTTCTCTGCAACCCTGGACTGTCCGACCTCATCTCGGACAAGATCGGTGAGGAATGGACGGTCCATCTGGAGAAGCTTCAAGGGCTGAAGCGCTACGCCAAGGACCCGGCCTTCCAGCGCGCGGTCATGAAAGTCAAACAGGAGAATAAGTTGAAACTCGCTTCACTGATCGAACGAGACACGGGAGTCAGAATCAACGCAGCGTCAATGTTCGATGTTCAAGTGAAGCGTATTCATGAGTACAAACGTCAGCTGTTGAACATTCTGCACGTGATCACCCTGTATAACCGCATCAAGCGCGACCCCACCGCTCCGATCACTCCGAGGACCGTCATGATTGGAGGCAAGGCGGCTCCTGGGTACTACATTGCCAAGCAGATTATTGCCTTGGCTTGCGCTGTTGGCAACACTGTAAGTTATTACTCTTATTTTATTTTGTTCTCTATCCGTTTTTGATTAGTGATGTTCAACATGATATTTCAGATAGGTGTTGTCATTGGAATGTTAACTGGTTTTTTTTATGCTTGTGTCATGTAGGTCACTTCAAAACAGTCATTAATGTGAAGCCGAGTTCCTAGCTCCACATCGATTTATAAACGTTGGAAATCTAAATTTGACCAAAACTTAAGAGTAATATTTGCTGACCCTTGTCTACACTTGGCGTGACTGTTTTAACGTTTGTGATTGCGCAGGTAAACAATGACCCTGACGTGGGCGACAAGCTGAAGTTGATCTACTTGGAGAACTACCGCGTGACCCTCGCCGAGAGGATCATGCCCGCCGCTGATCTTAGTGAACAGGTATGTTCCTACGTTCAGGCAGAGTAGTAAAGTTACAGTTGGTGTTCGTTTAGGAAGAGTGGCGAATTTGCACTTGGTGGCCACCAAACTCTGTTTTCGCTACTCTCTCCTAACCTTCCTAAAAATGAAACTATTACAGAGGTATTAAAAAAGCTTATGATAGGTATCAAACTGTACAATCGATTTTTTTTAATTTCTTCGTTCACACACTTAATTAATAAAATTATTAAAAGTCGGTAGTAAAACATTTTCAATAGCGCCCCCGTTATGGTGCAGGGGTTGTTATAGTTTGAGTTTTTTTTGTGTTAATATAACGTCTATAAAACTCACGATAGTTTTGAAAGCGAAATATAAAAGCTTCGTTCGTTCGTTCGTTCGTATCTGATGACGGAGTTTTTAGGCCGCCCAAAGGCCTCCGTCATGGTTTAACGACTTTAAAAGCCGGGACCGACAATTTAACGTGCCCTCCGAAGCACGGAAGCGCTCAGCTGATAATGCCACTTGCGGTCATCCATCCAAGTTGTGACCGCTCAGAACATTGCTTAACTTCGACGATCTAACAAGAACGTCTTAGCAAGCTTTGCCACTAGAATATAAAAGCTTGTTTCTGATTTAACAGCGGAGGTTGCGGGTTCGATTCCCACTGCGGGACAAATGTTTGTATGATCTGCAAATATTTGTCTCGAGTCTGGGTGTTTTCTATGTATAATATGTATGTATTTACAAAAAAAAATAATTGTATCTATGTAGTATATCAGTCATCTGGTTACCATAACGCAAGCATTAAATTGCTTAGCTTGGGACTAGAAGACGCTGTGTGGAATGTCCAAGGATATTTATTTATTATTTATTTATTATTTATTTATTATTTATTTATTATTTATTTATTATTTATTTATTATTTATTTATTATTTATTTATTTATTTATTTATTTATTATTTATTTATTATTTAGATATCGACGGCTGGCACGGAAGCGTCGGGCACTGGCAACATGAAGTTCATGTTGAACGGCGCGCTGACCGTGGGCACCATGGACGGCGCTAACGTAGAGATGGCCGAGGAGGCGGGGGAGGAGAACTTCTTCATCTTCGGCATGCGGGTCGATGATGTTGATGCTTTGCATAAGAAGGGGTGAGTTATAATTATACAAACGGGTATTTATCACGAATTTTACCTTCAACATTCGCCCGACGGTTCCCGTCTTCCCGCGACCACGGCTGGTGCAATCCGGAAATCCGGCAAATTTAATTTCTATTGTCTCCCTTGTTATTGTAATGTTCGTCTGTGCTGTGTTGTCCAATCAAATGCTATATCTAGGTATATATCATATCTAAAGTTCGATGAGTTTAAACGTGATAATTACCCTCAGATACAACGCGTACGAGTACTACGAGCGCAACCCTGAACTCCGTCAGTGCATCGAGCAGATCCGCAGCGGTTTCTTCTCCCCCGGCGAGCCCGGCCGCTTCGCCCACATCGCGGACGTCTTGCTGAACCACGACCGCTTCCTCCACCTCGCTGACTTCGACTCTTACATCGCGGCGCAGCAGTTGGTCTCTGATGTCTACCAGGTATGATACACTAATCTTTTCTAATTACTTCCATTTCTCTAAAATATCCAGCATGTTTCATTCCCATGTAAGCCCAAAAGTTCACTTCGAAATACCGGTTAGTTTCTCTATGCTGGATTCTACTCTAACTGTATTTACAGTCGGTTTCTCAAATGTAGATCATCTTCGAATCAAACTAATCAAGGGTCAAATCACGTGACAAGTGTCAAGTTAGGAACAAATTCGACATTTCGACACAATTTGGTTCGGAGATGATCTTCGAGAAACCGGCGGTAAGTCTGTTGTGAACTTGTGACGTCAAACAAGGTATGTTGTGTATCAAACATGTTATGACTTTCGGACAGCAATGGCCGATAAATCATTATGAATCAAGCCGTCTTTCTGTTATTTAAAAAGGACTGGATGCATTTGTGATTGTCTAAGTTATATATAACTAGCTTACTCGCCTGCGGCTTTGCTCGCGTGGTACCTACTTTGATAAAATATAGCCTAGTATGTTCATTTGGAAAGTCCAAGCTACACATCGGTGAAATAATTTTTGAAATCGGGTATGAGTAGTTTCGGAGATTACCCCAAACATACAAACAAACCAACTTTACCTCTTTATAATATTAGTATAGTATTATTTTATCTGTGGTATAGACAAAGTGTCTAAATTCAAAGCTTGATTTTGCTCCTCAGGACCAGACAAAGTGGGCTGAGATGGTGATAATGAACATCGCGTCTTCCGGAAAGTTCTCATCCGACCGCACCATCGCCGAGTACGCGCGTGAAATCTGGGGAGTCGAGCCGACGTGGGAGAAACTCCCCGCTCCCCATGAGACCGCCTAAACCCCCAAGCCAAAGCTAGCACGAATTAGATGATCTGACATTAAATATCACCAGAAAACACTTAACTCGTCGCGTATGAGTTCACTGTGTTTACGCTTGATCGAAAAGTTCGGATATATCCTACATATGTATGGAGTGTATGTATTTATAAATACATGTACAACGGGGTTTTATCGCGTTATTTACCTTATTTCTTTACTTTTGCGAATTGTGATCGCGAAAGTTTAAGAAAAACTACTGGAGTGTATGTAGTCACGATATAAGTTTATTGTGATAAGTAAACATTTTAACCGTCCATGACGTAGCCCTCTCAAAGACGTTGGCTCTAAACTTTGACGTAAAGATATGAATAGGGAATAATCTAATTCGTGCTAGGGTGTATTGTGTTTCCTACTTTTATCTGTGGTTGAACGCACAATTTGCTTGCTTTGGGGCGAAACGTTTGAATCTTCAGTAAGCATAATAATTTTGCCTTAATAAAAGTAGATAGCGATGTATGTATTTTGATTGTATTCGATCAATTATTATTGTAGTTTGGTTGTAGAATATAAACCTATTTGAACAATTTATTTTTATACATGTATGTTTATTACAATATGCAAATATTTATTTTATTCCACAGTATATTTTTCCACCCGAACTTTTGAATGGTATATTACTACTCTACTATAGAAATCATTATACTGTCTAGTATTTACTAACTGCCAACTTTTCGATTTAAATTTATTAAACATTTATATATCTAACTTTCTAACTTATGTTTATTATAAAAAGTAGTTTACAATCTATGAGAAATTGTTAAAGATATTTTAAATTTATTAAACATTTATATCTAACTAACTTATGTTTATTATAAAAAGTAGTTTAGAATCTATGAGAAATTGAGATGTTTGCTTAATTGATACTAGAAAAATTACAAGTGCTTGATGTTATGAGGTAACTATTAGTTAGAAAAAACTTATTTAACCAAAATCGACGTGTGAAGTAGACACTATAAATAAAAGATTATGTCATGTTGATAACTTTATTGTAGAGAAATTAAATATTTTAAACAAAGATTCCTAAAACAAATTAGACTTTTTAATTGTTTATTAGCTGTTAACGAATTTACTTTGTTTATTTGAATTTTAACTGATGTGCCATAATATATTACTTCCTCTCTTCACACAATGACAATTACACAAAGTTATGTAATTTCTAAGAGATTAAAAAAATATACAAAATTTAGTTAATTACATTTTAGTTAACTGTGAAGGGATTAGTGATTAGAAAATGATAATTATGTTTTATGTATAGAATTATATTTTTCTATAAATATAACTGCCAGAAGAAGTGATTGCCAACTGAAATTGTTGTTATTTTAATCATATTTATTTTTAATAAAATTATCTAATCATATTATGACGTTTTATATTTTGATAACTGACACGGGCAACCGAACATGAAAGTAGTGAAACATATCACTGATAGTATAATAAACTATAGGTACTAGTAACATATGGATAGAATCATTATTGAGATTGGAAGAGATTGAATACTGAGGATCCTCAGGTCTGTAAGTAAATTTACATTGAAATCACCTGCAGATAACTCTATGCTCGCATTCGTTGATAACTATAAAGATGTTCGATTCAATACAGAGAGATTACAGAGTTAGAAAGAGATAGCTAGATGATCCTTTGCCAGGACATGCGTAGATCGACTTCAAGGGATAGGGTGGCTCTTGACAAAAGTCCTGCGTGCGCATAAGTATCCTGGGTAAAGATAGCTATCTCTATCAGACAATACGTCAAACTCGCTGCGTCCTGCTCACTCGCCCGAATGCCATGAGCTTCTGCGAGTTGCTCATACCGCGTCTGAATCTCGGGCGAGTCGGTCCGCTCGTCATTTCGCGTGTGTAGTGGTTTTCTGTGTAGTGGGTGCTACGCTAGTCGCCGCTCCCTTCGCGCAGGTAATCATCCCAATCTATTGTACTAGGCAAAAGCATGGAATTAAAATACTCTTTTGTGTTATAAAAAGGTTTTCGCAAATAAATAACGCCGGCCGCCGAATGTGCGACCGCGATCGATAACGATGTTGTCTTGACCGAGAGGCTCGTAATATCGCGTCTTGTCTAATGTTTCCCTTCCTGATACTATATTTGTATTACATGTTTTGATAATAAGCATTCCATATTCGATTCGTTTATCGCTGTATGAATAACATTGGTCCTTATAAATTATTGCGGTGTGCTCTAAACCTAGGAGCTGAACTAATAAGTAGGTACGTCCATTATTTATAAGGACAGAACTAGAGCACTATAAGTGGTTTATGATTCAGTCCTATAGGTAGTAGGTATTACTATTTTATTCATGCTTAGGTTTCATTCAATTGGCTAAAGTATCATTAAGCCGGTGGGTGGCGGATATTGAGAAACCGCGGTCGAACATTCGTTTCGCAATTTATCGATCTTGATACACCCATTACAATGTTAAAGATGTGTGAAAAAAAAACCATGACGTTTAAAAATATTTATTATGACAGCATTATTATCATCATTATGTTACCTAGATCTAAATGATCTAGTATCTCATAACTCATTATCAGCGCACGTAACCCAATACTGTAGTTTTCAAAAACAATGTTGACTACTGTTTTGCGCAGTCATAAAATATTCTAGCGACTTTAAATGCATCGATCTTTGATTAAGTTAACATAACTCGCAAGTTTATAGCTCGCTGATACTTATGTAGCATTTTACACACCCTATAAAAAGCACTGACTAATCAATGATTCATTCATATAAAGCACGTGGTTGCAGACAATCGTAGCTCCTTAGGTGCCTGCTCGGTCACAGCTCCGGAGATAGTGTAATGAGAACTGTAAACCACAACACAAGGATGATGCTTTTGTTTTTGAGCAATTAATTGGTAGGTACTTACTACTTAGGTACTCTAAAGGCGTTTATGCACTACACGAAATGTTACTGCTTTACTTTCCATGTGATGTGACAGATATATAATATTATCAGTAGGTTAGAAGGGGACAAAGACATTTGATAAAAACGGAATACTGAAAAAACCGGACAGTGAACAAACGCCCTAATCAGGTTACACGCACTTAAACTTCAGGCACGTTCGTTTATTGCATTTGTTATAAATTTTGTTATAAAAAAATATTGAATGTCAATCTACATAAAAAACTAATACCTACTTACTTAAGTATAGAAGATTTTTTTTCTCCGCGGTCTAAAATGTAGGTAAACTCTCATTGTTCTGTTCGAAAGCTTGAAACAATTTACAAAACCATTTCAGTTGAACTTGCTCTATTCAAAAGATCTTCTTGTTAGCTAAATTTTATTCTAACGAAGCTTTCGCTCTAGAACCGGTCCTTACATTGCAGATCGCAGAAAGCATTCGTTGGATATTTATGTCTGAACTTGTCTAGCCAGTAGGAATCCCGGGACTTTATTTTTTGTTGGTTCTATGTGCAAAAGGATTATGCGAAGTCAAGGACATCGTGGGCGGGTGAAGCTTAGAAGTGTTTAAATAAATCGTTCGTTCGTATGTGCAAGTGGCCAACTCTGGTGACGGAGTTTTTAGGCCGCTTAAAGGCCTCCGTCATGGCTTAACGACTTTAAAAGCCTAGACCGACAATTTAACGTGCCCTCCGAAGCACGGAAGTGCTCAGCTGATAATGCCATTTGCGGTCACCCATCCAAGTTGTGACCGCTCAGAACGTTGCTTAACTTCGACGATCTATCAAGAACGTCTTAGCAAGCTTCGCCACGAGCGCTTCAACTGTCTTAAATAAATGGATAGAGTTTATATAAAAAAGTTCAATAGATCCTAGCGTTGGATTAGAGAGAGCTATACGCGACAATGTACTCGTAGTTTAGAAAAGGTATGAACTCTGGCCATACATGGTAATTTTTAGATAATTTGCGATGTCAATAATCAAATTTCCTTATTTATACACAAAGTAGGGTCAGGTCCAACGTTGAAACAGTGGTACACAATGAAACTTTGCGAAATTTCTGAAATGTGACGTTACCAGATCTTGCAGTTTATCGCATAAGGAGCCCCCCTCGAACCTCATGCTATATCCCAGTTTGCGTCGATGGCGCGCGAAAGAAGATTTTTTGCGAAGCTTTTTTAAATTTTTTTACAAAAAAGTACGAATTTTCTGCTTTCTTTCAAGATTTTACATTTAGTTATGCTAGCATATCTCATATTTCTCAGGATTACCTAACATCGGACATATTTCATAGATTAACGTGGACTATAACATTTTAATAAAGTGATGCAATGTAGTAAAAATAAAATGAGATTACTAAAGATACCCTTGGTAGTCAACAATGAAACAAATGCACAGTGGACACAGTGAAACAGTATTTTATATAGTAACCTACTAGCTTACTATTAGAGTCTAATAACTAGTATCATATGGATACCATACCATTCTTATGTTGTTATTTTGTTGTACTTAATGAAGTATTATTTTCAGAATTCTTATGAAAAAAATATAATAACTAATGATTTTCATTATGTAAAGAATTTTTTTTTGCACATAACTAATTCCTTTGGTCATTTACCTATTTTATGTAATTTGGAAATTCTGATAGCGTATTAACTTTGAATAAAACCTTTTTTTATTAAATACAAGCAATTTTTGACATTAATTTAACAATGATGGAAACATCCGGTACAAATTAATACGTTTCATTGTTTAATTTATGATGTTTCATTGTATACTCGGTCGTGTACACAGTGGAACATTTCTAATTTTTTTGTTTTTATTTTTTTAAGGCCTGTGTATACATAAATTGAAAAAACTATAAATGACATCCAATACTCAAATAAATAACCTGTATACCTGTAAAAAACTAGATTCATATCGGTAGAAACGAAAGATCTATGAGACTTTGAATTTTGGGTGTTTCAACGTTGGACACCTGACCCTACTTACTACTCAACGTAATAATACAAATAAAGTATGTTACGGTTTGTAGTGCCGCTCCGTGCTAATCCATTTTCGGCAAGCCCCTGCCCTCCTGGCACATCGACCTTTCCCCATTGACACAAACGGAGGGTGACGATTCAGTCGGAACTCTACCTACTACCGAAAAATATCTAACGAACTTCCAACCAGCAGTTCTACGAAATATTTCATGCAGCACTCGCCAGTAGGTATGTAAATGATGGATGACTAAGGAAATGAATCATTTTTATCTATTTTTAGACTTGATTGGAATGAAAAGGATCCAAAATAAAAATAATGACTTCAAGAACCTAAAAATGAAATCAATCATTAGGTAGATAACAGCAAATTTTTGATTTAAAAAAAGTAAGTTCGTATGGGCAAGTGGCCAACTCTGGTGACGAAGGAGTTTTAAGGCCGCCTTAGGCCTTCAATTTTTGGTGATTTGATGTGATGACTAAGATGGAAGTGCAATTTTAGAAAACAGTTTTTAAAAGACAAATCGTAAATAAACTTACACTTGCTAAACTCTTTGCATTAGCAGTTCCTTTTAACTATAATACAGTTACATCTATTGAGTCCCTTCCGAGACTGTGGTACCTATACATAATTTGAAACACATGGTAGTTTTGTACAAAGAACAAGTTCCTTCGAAACAGGGCAGGTGCAAACGCTCAAAATAAAAACAGCCGGTTTTTTACGTACCAGCATTGGCAGGTAAACGTTCGCCCTTGTATTTATTCATTACATTTTGGACGCTTCCTGCCGAAATAAGCACTTAACAAAATAAATCGAATATTAGTCTAATAAGTAAATGCTCGTAATACAGTTTCTATAACACCTAATGGTTTTGAGTTGTGTGGAAACAATTCTGCGCACTCAAACCTTCCTTTCATTTCAAATGAACGTTTACTGTCCATTATCCTTGCGACGAATGTCCGTCACATCCTGCGTAGGACGGCTCTGGGAGGATGGGTGAGGGGGGACCGCGGATGAACAGAATTTGCCATCTTTCAGTGGGAGGGGAGGGGCATGCATCCCAGACGGTATGGCATGGGGCGAATCGATTACTCTCTCCAAGAGCTAAAGAATGCCTACATCGGCGGTCTAGCTTACTCTCTACTTTTTCCTCCATAATACTGTTCCATGCATTAACTCGAAAGTTAAATTTCTCTTATACTTATTTTGCTCCAATATTTAGGGCTAAAATGAAATTGCATTTATCTCGCACTTCTCGCAGAGATAAACTTTGACTACTATAATTATGTAAGGGAAACATATTAGTCTAATGTTTTATTCATAAATGTTCTGTTTGCTGTGAATAAGAAGGATGGACTTGTATTGGAAAATAGAATGATTACTTCCTGTTACCATTCATCTTTTCATATCGCTGGCACTCACACTTAACTTTAAAAACTTCTATCGCGCTTGTTTGTCGGAAATATAACTAATGAACTGTACCTATACGCGTAGTGAGTGTGTGTATCTTCAAAGTACAAGAATTTATTTTTAAGCTACTTCCATTTTATGTTGTCTTGGTAATTTAGTTTTAGTTTTATTACTTTTGTTGCGTGTTTTTTCTTTATAAAACTTAGCTGCTAATCAGCAAAGCGTGACTACACCATAGGACTTCACATTGTATTATTTTACAGCAGCATTCCTCAGATACCGATCTGCTTGGGTTCTTACAAAAACGTACTCTTGTTGAATCCAAACACGAACGCGCGTCCATTTCTGGATAATGGATCCAAAAATAGTCTTCCGTCACTCGCGCATGGGGTTACTCGGTAGTCGCTACCAACATCTAATATATTGTTTACTGTTTAGCTGTGAAACGGAAACAGTCGAACTTGTAAAACATCACTTTGATAGATGCACCAATTTGTTCAACATCCACATTGATGCAAGCTGAAGTTGCAATCACATACAGAAGCTAACTAGGCGATATTAAGCCTGAGCCAAATACATTCCCTAAACGGTTAAGCAAGCAATAAATAAGCCCAATGGAAGATGTCCTTACAAGAATGTAAGGCCAGTGCATCGTTGCTACTTTAATTTCAATGTCAGAATGAACAGAATTTAATCCACTTTCTTGTTTTGAATTCCATAAACTTACACGGCATAGCTCATAAGATATTTACACATTTGCAGTCATAGTTCGTAGCATAGCATACCGAGCAGAGCACAATTTCATGCCAATTGAAGTCATACACGAGTTTCGTGTGTGAATGTTTATCTTGCCTAGACTGTAGCTGTACAGTGTACACTGCCCAATAAGGTCTTGTCTCGCCTGCACAGAATATTCACTAAAATAGGCAAAATTACATTTAGAAGGTCTTGCTTGACTTGTCTGTAGTCGTTTGCTTTTAAGTTATTTGACATCTAAGCTTTTATAAAAATATAACTAAAGAAATTATTCAAGAGGTAAGTATCTTATTTGTGAGACTTCAATGTGACAAAGTTATTGGCCAGGGTTAACCAATTGAGATGATGTCATGGCCGTTCACAATCCGCTACAGAAGTTTATTTCATAAAATATGCAATTTTAAATTGTATAAAATATGCAATCTCTTAAGTTTTTTCACATATAGGTAGGTATTTTATATAAATGTTAGAATTGTTCTTAAAGTTGTGAAATATATGTAATTTCGTCCATGGTATTGGTAGGTTGTATCGTGCCTATAAA
The DNA here is from genome assembly GCA_963582015.1 of Xanthorhoe designata. NCBI lineage: Eukaryota > Metazoa > Arthropoda > Insecta > Lepidoptera > Geometridae > Xanthorhoe > Xanthorhoe designata. The sequence goes on from OY757039.1 coordinate 9,651,674, forward strand.
GAGATTTCTAATCTAATTTTTAAATGTGATAATTTGAACAACATTTGTGACTTTGGACACTTCTATTACGAAAAGCTAATAGAAGAATGGAAAATGTAGGAGTAAGAGAAGGCATTTTCATGACCATTACCTACCATGATTTTTATGAGCGAAGACATACAAAAATACATAGAAAATAGCTAAATGATCACATAAGTTAGCTGTTAGACACATTTTAGCTATGCAGAGAACGAAACATTAACTTAACGCTGAATACGTAGTGGCGCTGTATTTGTTAGGGAAAGTACAAGTAGGCAATTCCATTAGTCCATCGCGTGTGCCTGTAATTATAATCCCCCTTTTAAATAAATTACTAGAAAGGGATAGCAAGTCACGGTTAGACTGTTCTTCACAGTGCTCATTCTTTAGTTATTTTATTATTAACCCGAGAATTAGCTGCTTGAGGTAAAACCAAAATAAAGCACGAGTTTTGTGTGCATTTCGAAATTCCAATGCAAAATACCTGCGTTGACAATTTGTACCTTTATTTTTATGGCTCTTTGTTTGTTTCAGATTCGGGCATTGCCCGCCGCAATCGCGGCACGAGATAGTGTTTTACCCTCGAGTTGCTAGTGAACAACCTAGTGATCAGTGAAGTGACAAAGTGACTGTGAATATGGCACTCATCGGATTTGTCGCCCTCGTGGCACTGGCCGCTATAGGTAAGAAAGTACAAAACTCTACTCTAATTACCTAGGTACTAAGTACTAGCTCTACATTATCAAACAATCTCATTTTATTTAGAGAAATAGCATCAAAATAATGTTTCTTGAGGCAAATTAATGAACTTCAGTTCAAGTTTTAATAAGGTTTCGATAACCTTGGCAACTAATGAAAATAGCGAACAAAGAACAATTTTCTTCGTATTGAACTGTTCCTTTTGTATGGCGCCCCTTTCCGAGAAACCCATAAGATAAATCTTTATGACAGGCAATAAGCCTTATTAAAAATGTTGTAGTAGAATGTGTAGCATACTCAGAGTTCAGGGCTAGGTAGGGGAGATGTCTGACGTCACGGGTCGATAGAACCACAGAACCTACAACAGTTTCTACTGACGCCGGCCGGGCAACGAACCAATATTTGCACGTCACTATTCACAACCCCGGTCTAATCTTTTCCACACACAGTTTTGGTGGCTCGTAAATTACAGTGGATACAATGCAGTATGGTAGGATCTGAGTTTATTTTGATTGCAAGATAGAGCAGGTTCTCATTCAGGTCTAAATTCGTTATAAATTACTATACTTTCATAAAAAAACAGTTTAACTTAACCTTATGAAGTTATGAATTATGATTAAAGTAACGGGATTTGACTTTTAAGTACATTTACTAAGCATCACCATCACTTCGGAGTACATTATTTCCTATTTCCACTTTTTAGGAACATAATTATGTATTTCTCTGATTATGATATACCTACCTAAGTACATAGTTTGCGACATTGTACTCTTGAGTTTAAATTTTTTTAAAATAATTAACAATCTTTCGATCAGTTAGTGTTAGTGCTCTGTCAATATTTAGATTTGCTCAATGAGATAAGTGTTAAAATTAAATATTACCGGGCTGTTTGCATAAGCGCTTAAATCGGTGCCTGTGATTTGTTTGTTTTGTTAATTATTTTAATTAGTATGAAAGCACCAAATGATCTTTCACAGGCCACCACCTATAAATTTTGTGTTAAACGCTACTACGAAAAGGAACTCATATTTTGCGTAGCATAACTTTGGCGTGGTTTATTTTTTGCACGAAAAAGATCATCTATCCATAACTTATTCAAGGTATTGTTGCTGATAATAACAGATTATAAATTGAACAACCATCGTGCATATTAGAAGGCAACACGTTAGACTAGTAATATCGTTTTCTAATAGATCTACCGGCTTAACATAAAGGCGCCACTTTATTGGCGAAGCATGGGCGAGGTCGCCGGGTTCAAGTCTGTCTATCCAACTAAACCTACCTTACCTACTAGGATTCACAAACACCCAGAACGTTGGCCTTTCGATCCGACGCGCCGGATCCGAAGGTCACGACCGTGATTCAGACTTGCAACGTTAGTACTCTGTTAATTTTGCAAAACCCTACCTTTTATCTACTGACTGAAGACTCTATAATTTGTAAACATTATTCTTAGAAATGTACTACGGTACATAATGGTTTATGACTCAGCTACATAGTTCTAGTAAATGGGTCAGTTGAAGAACAATTAAAAACATAAGCTTAACACATTGTGTTGTTTAGGTATCTGTGCGATATAAATATTTATACCGCTCTATCTGGAGCCTGTCGCAAGCCAAATTAAAACATGCTTCCATGCATTGCTTCAATGTAGTTTGGAATGACATCATTATTATAGTGTCAAGAACTTGAACTCAGGAAAGATTATATTTAGGTTAGGTGAGTTTTTACAAGGTGTAAAATAACGGCCTTCCCCACGACGCATATTAAGTATACGAAAAAGCGTATCTACATAAAACTTACTCTAGAGTTGGATATATAGTAAAAAATCAACCAAAGCACAAGAAAATTTCAACAATGCCGTTTGGTGTAAAACTTTTCTTTTTACACCAAACGAACACATTATCGTAATGCCCATAATAAAACATACGCGTGAAATAAAAGAAGTGGTAGTATCCATCTAGAAAGCGGGAATCAAGACATCAAGCTCAATGGTTTCCTAGAAATCCAAGATGGTTTTATGATGGTTGTGAAATTGTGCGTGTTTTCTAGTCGTTAGATGACCATTGACGATCTTATACACACACTACGTGTTCAATTGTACATACTACAGTTTACTATAAGTAGTATGATGTTGTTTAGTTTTTATGCTATTTTTGCAAACTCAATGACTCATTATAAACATGGGTAGCTGTTTAATAACATCAACACTGGTGGGTATTTTTATCCTGATACCATGGTCACTTTCGTCTGTTACTTTAAGTAGAGTCTGTTTTGCATTGGTGCATTTAACAAAACTAGCCAACTAAAAGTTTTAAGTTGGTATGAGCAAGTGGCCAACTCTGGCGACGGAGTTTTTAGGCCGCCTAAAGGCCTCCGTCATGGCATAACGACTTTAAAAGCCCGGACCGACAATTTAACATGCCCTCCGAAGCACGGAAGCGCTCAGCTGATAATGCCACTTGCGGTCACCCATCCAAGTAGTGACCGCTCAGAACGTTGCTTAACTTCAACGATCTATCAAGAACGCCTTAGCAAGCTTCGCTACGAGCGCTTCAACACCAACTAAGCTGTGGGTGTTTTTAACTAGGCTTGCTTGTCACGTAATGATAATGACCAACAGTCGTCGAAGTAATTGCTTTATAATAGTGTCTGTAATGATCTTGATCTCTGAATAAAATACATATATGAATTTTCCTTGCAATTTCTGCTCTTAGGCTGATTGTTTTGTGGCAATCTCTGGCCTGGCTACTATTATTGAGTCAGTCAAAATATTTTCCGCTGGTATTTTATGTTTCAAGTAGAATCAGGCTGGCCTTCTGTCTCTTATATTCTTGTTCCCTGGTGATCATAAAGATTCAGTACAATTGGTTTGTGTAGGATAATACTCCAGTTAAAGGAGCACCAATTTACAAATTAAGATGGCCTCGGATTTTGTGGTATGCGGTTACACATTCCACCTACACATAACAAAGCGACATAAACTATGGCTAGGCTTATGCAACTATGTAGATAGCGGAAACCACAGCTGCACTAGGCGGAGCTATTTTGATGAAAACCTCTGCAACTTGTTGATATTATTGTTTATAATGTTACTGTTGACGTGAACTCTATATTTCACTCTTCACTCATCTTGAACTTTTTGCATATTTTAATGATCAGAATTCATGAAAACTGTCAAGATTCTCTAATTCTGATCACTCATTATCACTCCTTCCTTTCTTACCAACATCATAAATTACCTATTCTATACCAAAAGAGACTGCTCTAAATAAATAAACTATCTACCACGCAATCCAAAGCTTTTACAAGTTTTAAAGCCGAAATAAATATCCATAAATAACCGCTAACGCTACCAGAAAGCGTGTTTTATAACTCTCCATGAAAATTGTGAAACAAATTCAGAGAATAGACAATAGTTTACAAAGATAAGGATAGATGATGATAATATTACACGGTAGCAGCTTGAAGGAATTCTGGCGGGTGAATGACCGCATTTTACGGGCTGTAGTTGTAGCACAATGAAGTCACGACTTCACACCTTCCTCAGAAGCTAATTCTGATCTTTATCAGGACCTTACTATTTGCATTATAATCAAAGTGTCTATCATCAATCTAATTTTAAGCAGGATATCAATGTATGATCCTATAGCGTTTTTTTTTCTGCTATTGTTGACGATATCTCTACCTTTTGATTCACTGTCGATTCCTTGTTTCGCTGTTAAAAGCTTAAATTGCTTGTTTAAATGTAAATAATCGTCATTGAACTTGGTCATAAAAAGATATTATTTTCCTTTCTAACAAAAAAAGCAATATATCCGTTAGCGCCAGCTACGAGGACCGTTGATTGTTTTCTAAATTAGTAATTCAAATCGAGACAACATGCTGCTTGACGGTTCACGCGTGTTCACCGTTTTCGTTTTAAATTCAGAACTTGAACTCAATGATAATTTGACATGGAATGCTGTGTGAGTGAACCACTGAAACTTATGCATGCCTGCATAAATGAAAAAAAAAACCTTTGACACAAATTCCATTGTTATCAGAAAGCCGTGATACCTTGTTACTTCATAGTACAGTTTGCTTCCAAAGAAATTCATGGTCAACATGATGCATTATTTATGCAATAGGAATAAGTCCTAAAATAGCAAAGGCTAGATTTATTGGTACCTAGGTATATTAATAAAATTGTGTTTAAGATTGTTACTGACGATCGCGTCGTAATTAACACACTTACTACTTCTGTTCTCTACTTCTCTTTTTTCAATCGTCATAATAGGTACTATTGTATTGTATGCTAATCTGGTGGTAATTATAAAAAGCGAAGGTAGTATCATCGCTTTGAGCATCACTATTGAGATGGTAATGCCTATGATGATAAAATAACGTAGGTAGGTACCTATACTTATTCATCATTTAAATATTTATAGCAGCAAGCTTGTAAAGTACCTAACTCTGTATTTCAGATATCATCAATACAATCACAGACCTTGTTTATATAGTAGTCTCACTCTCTAAAGTAGGTAGGTTTTCAGCACGCTATTCTAGCACAATAAAAATAAACGCAAGTACCAAACCGGTTGAGCGACACTGACCTATTGAAAACAGCAACGATCTGATAAATAAATGTATGTACCTACACAAATTATATCACCTGTAGTTTTTATCTGATTTCACTTTACCGATACGGTTGTGATGATTATTATGTGTGCTTACTACTTGCCTGCTGATTTTATGCTATTAAGTAGGTACTTTTACAATTATTTTACACTACCTACATATCTACAACAAACTTCAGAGACACAAAGCAAATATTAAAGTGTGCATTCTAATCGACTTTGAACAAAGAACTCTACCACCTGGCAATAGTGTAAATAAACCTGCTTATTCAGTTCTAATGCACGTGCAACATAGATTTCTTCAAGCATAAAACGATTCTTCACACAATCTTAACATCTTGGTCCATCAGCTCGATCAGGTTGAGAACACATCTGTCGTGCAGGCGACCAATCAGGAGCGTGCGCCAGCGCACATCTGCCGACCACGCACGCCCTCGAGTTTTTCTCTCTTTGTTGCTATTTTTTGTTGGCTACTGAATGGTTCGAATAAAAGCTTTTGAATTTTAACCGTTTGTTAAAATCTCAGCGAGTTATATTGAGGTTTATTCATATTATTTTACTGCGTATTTATTTGAGCTTGGTAGAATTATTGTTGTTATGGCAAATATCGAAACACTAGCATTCGCTCGCTGCATCGCTCTAGTGGTACCTATCTAATCCGTTCAGTAATTTTTGCTTGAAAGAGTAACAAACATCCATCCGTCTTCACAAACTTTCTCATTAAAGTATTAGTAGGATACACCGACCACCTAAAAATATAAAATTTCAAATTACTTACACTCCTCTTCTAAACAGAGCAAGTAAAAGCGTAGGTGAATTACCATTATTTACCGCGTCTCTTGCACTAACAGCGCCGGAAACAAATAGTACGCTAAGCACCATTAATGACGATGTAATGAGGTCACTAATTAATGGAAGTGTCATGCACTTCATCGCGCAGCCGGTCGTTAGCGAGGTCACACACTTGCTCTGTATTATTTTCTAAGCTTCATTACAAACTGGGTCGAGTAGTTCGTTGGCTGAGGCGGTTGAGCTGAAGCTTTGCTGTACCGCGTTTGAAAACTGCGCCAAATGCTGCTCAGCAGATTTTCACATAAACTTTAAAAAGTTCGACTAAAAATACCCAGGGGACACGTAAAGAAAATGTAAAGATCAATTTTAATTTTATTTAGGTACTTAAAAAAAAATTATAGGCTATTAAAGATTCTTAAGAGTTCTATTTGATTAGATTGCTCTATTAGAGAAAAATACCTAATGGGCAGTCATTATAATAAATTTCTCATAATATTGAGTTTATAGAACAAAAGTTAATAACTACAGTAAAGGTTGGTGAAGAAAAAAAACAAGAATGATATATAGAATCTACTTCGATGCACATGCGTGCACACACGTGCCACGCATATTTTAGTTTTGTTAGTTTAGTAGGCGTAGGCTCGACACTATAACAATAAAATTATACTTTCTTGCTGGCTTTGTCTAAGAGTTTCTCGTTGGAACTTACAGTATTTTTGATAGTAAGGCTGCATAGCAAATATATAAAGCAGACATGAAGGTGATGGATGCTAGGATGACTTCTTGCTAAGTGAGAAGAGAATAAAGATATTTTATTTTATCTAATTGCAGGCCAATTCGATTAATTTACAACGTCTACCTTTCCGCTGCGTTTTGTTTCGTTAAAAATGACAGTCGTAAAAATGACAGTCGTCAAAGAACCCATAGTCACGTCATTACGACAGGGTCTTTGGTCATTTATTGAAGAATTGCAAAATACGAAAACCTTAGGTTTAGTTGACTTTTGCGCACCGGCTGAACCCAGTTTTGATGATCTCAATATTACCTTATAAACAAATTGGAACATAAGTTTGATTCAGGTCCCCTTAATCGATTCAGGGCACCACTTCGTAGGGTACAAATTCCTCTAAATTTTGGATATGATTGAACCCAGGACCACACTGGCCCAGCCCCCTGCATGGCAAGCGGTGTTTAGGTAGAGTATAATATATAGGTATATGAATAATTTGTATAAATATATGAATATGTAGGTAAGTAATGGGACAAAATGTCAAATCAAATCAAATCAAATCAATTTATTCATTTCAAGCAATAAAGTAATAAAGTATACAATCATATAAATTAATTTAAAAACATTTTTACAACTTATGGCTTGGTTTTGTAAAACTGGGCTACAGCACCTACACTAAGTGGTGAAACTTGTGTCGCAGGTGCTGCCTTCCTTCTATGCAAATGTTTGCAAGTTCAGCAGATATTTGTTCGGGATATGTATGTATTTACAAAAAAAAATGTAAGTATCTAAGTATTATATTAGTCATCTGGTTACCATAACACACTACTTTCCGATGGTGTCCCATTTAGGCTCGAGCCCCGGACATTATGAACCTAGGTACTCAAATCTTCTTGTTTTATACAGGGTCAGTGTTGTGCGAGGACGAGACCATCGGCCCAATATTCATGAAAGAGCCCGCAAACCGAGTTGACTTCAGCAATACGACCGGCGCCACTGTCGAGTGCGCGGCCCGAGGATCCCCGACCCCCGACGTCTTCTGGGTGCGATCTGATGGCACTGCTGTGGGCGATGTCCCTGGATTGCGACAAGTAAGTTTATTTGCTCCCAAGAACTTTTTCTGTAACAAGTTGGTATCTAAAATTAAAAAAAAATCGACTTCAATTTCGTAAGAAGAGAGCAATATCCCTGCACTCTCGATGTCAATTTCTGTTCATAACTCCGAAGATCCTCATCAGATCCTCAAATTTTTTTATGGGACTACCTCGGGAGTGTGTTTCTGTGTGTTCTTTGAAACAAAATAGGTGAACATGCATTAAAAAATAACATACTTACATAAGTACCTACCTATACCTAGAACCACCTCGTTTTTTCTAAAGTTGGTTAAAAAACAAACAGTTGAACAATAGCACTTCCTCTTTTAAATCGAGAATCACGATTGTATCTTCAGTAACGAAAACCTTTGAAAACAGTTAACAGTCTTCCCATCAACAAAGTCTCTATAAAGGCCTACATCCTCACATAGACACGTGACCGACAGTCACGACAATTACTGTGGCGAGTAGGAATATCGTACGAACGTATACGAATATCTTATGAATTATATGAAACAATAATAATTTTACTAATACTGGACAGTTTGGAACTGTTGGATAGTGTCGGCACTGCATTGCTATCGACACTTAATCGTGGTCCGTGGTCCTTTCCAAGTTTTTACGTTCATGACCCCCAGCCCTAACCGTTTTGTCTTTATGTTAAGTCTACAGGAATACAGAATATCCATCTAATATTTACAAGTAGGTACGTCGATTAATACGGTGGTAAAGCGTACATTCATAAAATTGTTTATGTTTAAGGGCGGCTAGTTTGTTTCTCTTTACATAACACAGATTCGACGGCCGATGCGTTAGTACTTTTTATATACATACTAGGTACTTATACTTACACAAAAACAGTAAATTCCATTTCATGAAAATCGATTACACCGAAGTATGCCCGTGCTTTTTTTCCATGAGGTAATAAGAGTACCTTGAATGGAGTCAAAATCGTTTTATGTGTAGACCTACATAATCTTGCCCTATTGTACAAATTAATAACTATATATACTTACATAAAGATTTAAAGGAATACCATTTGTGTGGGTATCGTGCGTGCGTAACATACAGCTTGACAGAACAGGACAAACATGAACTGTTTGAATACAATGAAAGCAAAGTGATTTAAATGATTCCCCTGCCGTTCAGGTGCGACCGAATTGTTGTTCCCACACCGTACAGTACCCAGCCCAACGAAGCTGCATAACTGGGGCTGATCAACCTTGCAATCATATCAGGCCAATATGTTTAAATAAGCGCAAGTTATTCTATATAATTATATACAAATCTTAAGACTTTAGCTCTTGTCGGTGTAATGATGCAATTTCCTCCATAAACTTATTTCTAATGCGATCTCTTTTACTTCTTGATACGACGTGACAGCGATCTTCTCTTTAATTTGACTTATGTAGTTAGGAAATAAGAGTAAGAGTTAGTAACTAAGATAATCTAGCTAAACTGAATTTCCTCTAAAAAGTGAAGTCATTCTAAATAAGTATAAAAATGCACTCTTTCCCCGTGTTTTGCTCAAGTTAATAAGATGACAAACAGCTTAATAAGTAGTATTAAAATAATTGTTCCAGTAATATAAAAACAGATCACTCAATCACGGATCTTATAGTATAGGCATACATCAAGATCCTTTGAACACCAGAGGTAACCAGAGGCTGTCGGATAGATCTACTCTTTCATTATGCTAGTTTAAATCTGTTCTTTCGTTATCTTTAATCGATGCTAACTTTGTATACTTTTTGCAGGTGCAAGCGAATGGAAACCTCCTATTCCCGCCGTTCCGCGCCGAGGACTATCGCCAAGAGGTCCACGCTCAGGTGTACGCTTGTCTAGCTCGCAACTCTGTCGGAACCATCCACTCCCGCGACGTCAATGTACGAGCTGGTAAGTTCAAGATAATAAGCAAACATTTAAAAACTTTAGGACTAGTCCTAAAGTTAAACCAATCTTATTTCCAGACATACCTAAGTAAGTTCGTATGAGCTAGTGGCTAACACTGGTGACTGAGTATTTAGAACGTCTACAGGCCTCCGTAATGGCTTACAAAGTGAGGACCGAAAATTTAACGTGCCCTCCAAAGGCAATCAAGGCATTACAGGGATAGATAAAGTAAAGTAGATTCAAATTACAGCATGTTTAAAGATGACATCAATAATGTAAGGATTATTTGATGGTTTCGATTAAATGTTGCTCATAAACTATGTCAATAGCATTTTATTCTTGCAAACCACTTTGGTCATAACTGTTTATTGATGATCTGTTTTGTCTGGATCTTCGGCGAAATATATTGACATGATTTAATAAATAGCGTACAAATTGATGACATAATGTACAGAGCCTAAAGATATATTATGTAGTAGTTACTAATCTTGTGTCCTATAAAGAGCGATAATGCAAGTTTAATATTAGTTTGCGTTACCAAATTAATCTAATCTTTCGTTTTGTAACACAACGGATCAAACTACTAAAGGATCATAAATCCATGCCTGCCACCGCTAGTGTGGAGATAAATATGTCATCTCGAACATGATAATATATTCACTCGGAGTTCCTACTGTTGACTCATGACCCGAGATCGTTTGTAATTTGATATCGTTTGATGACATCTAACCGACTACAAGTTACATTATTAGTTATGGTTTTTGTACCGCTACTTTCTTTTAGAGCACAGTCAAGTAGGTAGAATAAACTTTTACAAGGAATATATTCTTACTATCATCAAATTCTAAACATTAATTTGTAACACTGACTGTGTTGATAGCTTCATCATAACACATCTTATGGAATGAGCTCATAAACACAGCAAAATCGTAAATGGGTGGGGTAGCAATACTCGACATTAAAATGTTCCAAATATTCAATAGATTTTGAATTGTACAAACGTAATTTGAATCGAACTAGGGACTTTCAAACACATATTTTACTGTGAGTGAATAATTAACTAGTAGGTATGTCTCGTAACTCAAGTTAACTCAACCATTGAAGCTTTTATAACGAGCGTGTTAGGACGAATAAAGCGGTTGATTGGCCGTCAATAGGGCGCTGCCCTTTATGTCTCGGGGCTAAATAAGGTCAATTAAATAAAGCTACCAATGACCGTAACTTATAGACCATTGAGAGATTACTACATTACAGCATGCTAAGCAGCGTCCTGCGTCACCTATGTTAATACATTTCAAGTGGGCTTGACCAACTAAGAAACATGTTCAATGATTTAAGACAACAATCTTGCATAATCGCTCTCTAGTTCTAAAAGTAAAGCTCTGTACTTCATAAAGTTTACGATCGTCAAAGCTTATCAGCTACTAAAGTTTTATTGCGGTTGAAGTACACAGGTTTATTTGACCTCAATGTATATTTGTATAGGTACTAGTTTCCATATTATGTGTGACATCTTTACAGATTTATTTTATAAGGTTTACAGGGATTATCATAACACTTTTATAATTTTTCGTATTTGTATAACATAGTGGTCGCCCAAACGTACGATACCGATGTCAACAAGGAATACGTAATTTTGGGGAACAGCATCTTATTAAAGTGTCAGGTTCCGTCGTTCGTCGCCGATTTCGTGCAAGTTGTCTCTTGGCATACCGAGGACGAAGATTTTCTTCCCGGCGATAACTACGGTTATTTCACAAGCACTTCTCTGAACCTCGATCCTATCCATTCCTTCTAAAAAGCTTTACATTCACAGTGGTACAGCAACAGTACGAATCGGAAGTAAACAACGAGTACGTAATTCGCGGTAACTCCGCCCTTCTCAAGTGCTCTATACCGTCGTTTGTTGCGGATTTCGTTTCCGTCGTGTCCTGGCAAGACGAAGCCGGCAACTCCTTTGTTCTTGGCGAACCTGAGAATGGAGACGGTACCACTGCTTTGCTAACTGAAAAGTTCCTACAACGTCCCTGGCATCCCTTTCATATCCTTTATTTTTGACGAATGAATCGCATTTTCGCAGTGGTAACACAATACTACGAAGCTGAAGTAGTCTCAGAGTATGTCATCCGAGGCAACGCGGCTATACTTAAATGCAATATACCTTCTTTCGTCGCGGACTTCGTTAAAGTGGAGGCTTGGGTCGATTCGAACGGTGGAGAATACTTGCAAACCGATGATATCGGTACTCAAGTTTTGAACAACCCATCTCATCTCCTTTGCTCCCGTTATCCCATCCTTACAAGATGCTATGTTGAAATCTGAGACGCCGTATCTTTTTTCAGTTGTAAATCAGTTCTATGAAGCTGAAATTCTAACGGAATATGTTATTCGAGGCAATGCTGCTGTTTTGAAATGCTCCATACCTTCATTTGTGGCTGATTTTGTGAAGGTAGAGGCGTGGATCGACGAAGAAGGGATAGTTATAAATCATTCTGACGATACGGGTATCAATGGCCTCGCTAAACAATACCTCCACTTCCCGTACCCGCTAAATGCAAGTCCTCATACCTCATACCTGTTTGGTCACTAAATATCTAATTGTTATTCTTCAGTCGTGTCACAGTATTACGTGACCGAAGCCGAAAACGAGTACGTGATTAGAGGGAACGCTGCCATTGTTCACTGCAAGATTCCATCTTTTGTAACTGACTTTGTTTATGTGGAGGCCTGGATTATGGACGATGGACAAATACTCACCATAGAAAACACAAACAACGGCCCTGGTACCTTTCGTTATTTGTTCTTAAAAATATTCCTTTATCCGTTACCTTTGCTCTTTTATTACCCCTCCGTATCTCCATTCTGTTTTATTTGAAAGGGGTTTAATTGAATTGGTTCCCTTTTGTGTAGTGGTTTCACAGCCTTTTGAAGCTGAAGCTGATAACGAATATGTGATTCGCGGGAATGCGGCGTTAATGAAATGCGAAGTGCCGAGCTTCGTATCCGATTTCGTATATGTTGAAATGTGGATGGACAGCGAGGGTGGAAACTATTACCCTGGCAATGGCGAGGGTAATTAATGTGTAGTTAGAAGATCAAAAATCCTAAATCCCAAATTATCCATTTATGGCATATTTTAACACAGCTGTACTACAAGCATACGAGGCTAGAGTCAACGACGAGTTTGTTTTGCGAGGAAACACCGCTATTTTGAAATGCATCGTGCCGTCCTTCGTGGCCGACTTCGTTCATGTGCAGGCTTGGATTATGGACAACGATACCGTGAACGCCGATGAAAACAGAAATTTCGCTTCCGGTAGTGAATGCTTAGTCTTAGTTTACTGACTCTATGGTCCTACCTACCCTTAACTCCTGCATCGCTGATATTTGAAATAGAGCTTGTTTCGTTCTACAGTTGTCCATCAGAATTATGAGCCCCGCGTCATTGATGAAGATGTTCTTCGTGGCAATTCTGTCATAGTAAAGTGTTCGATCCCTTCGTTCGTGGCCGATTATGTCCAGGTCATAGAATGGGTAGCGAACGACGATTCCGACACAACATATTCGTTCAACGGCTCCGAGAACAATTACGGTAATCGAGAGTACCGCGTCCCCAATTGTCCTTATCCGCACTCCAAATCCCTGACTTCAATTGGACGACACTAGATATGTAGTAACTAGTAACGTCATTTTACAGCTGTGAATCAGTTCTACGAGTCTCAAGTGTATGACATTTACGTGATCCGGGGTAACGCTGCCGTGTTTAAATGCCATATCCCATCTTTCGTCTCCGACCATGTGCTGGTTGTTTCATGGCATGATACCGACGGAGGAGAATATATACTTAACGATAGCTATGGTATTTTTCTATAATTATGTATTTGGTTTAAAAAATCTTTTTACGTTATGCCCTTGGTATCCTCTCCTCTAAATTATTATGGTACGGTCAATCTAATTTCGGCATCATGTTTTCGTTTCTCAGTGGTGTCTCAGTCATATACGGTCAACTTGGTCGAAGAAAACGTTTTGCGAGGCAATGCAGTTATAATCAAATGTCTGATCCCAAGTTTTGTAACGGAATATGTGTCTGTTGCCTCATGGATTATTTCGGAAGGGGACGAAGAGACCGAAATAAAAGCGGATCGGGCCGTTGATAATGACGGTATTTAAAAATGGACAACTAATTATAAGTCCAATCCTTACCCACTGAATCCTTTACCTCTCTCAGTGAAATAAATTCTTCTCGCCTTTAACTAGGCATCTATGATTTGCAGTGGTGTCGCAAGCTTTCACCGTGAATTTAATGGAAGAAAGCGTGCTGCGAGGAAACGCTGCCATTTTGAAGTGTCATATATCCACATTCGTGACAGAATACGTAAGCGTGTCATCTTGGATAGTCTCGGAAGGGGACACCGACGAGTTGGAAATCAAAGCTGATTCTAACGACATTGGTATTTTGTAACGCACTTGTTGACCGAACCTTAGTACCTTCCCTTCCCGTTCTTTCCACTATTATCTACTCTTTTCTGAAGCTCGCATATATTTTCAGTGGTGTCCCAAGCGTATACAGTAAATTTGATGGAAGAGAATGTATTACGTGGAAATTCGGCAATCGTCAAATGCCACATACCTAGTTTCGTCACGGAATACGTTACGGTCTCATCTTGGATAATATCCGAAGGAGATGTCGATGAAACAGAGATTAAATTAAACGAAACCTTCAATTTGGGTATTGCTTGGCTGTCTAGAATCTTGATTTGTACAAACCAATATCCTTATTCCACATCCCTATTCGGTTTATTGTTTTTGGGATAAACTTAGGTTTTCATTAGCTATCAGATTATTACTAGGCTTTCAATTATAAACTTTAAATTACTTCCTTGTTTCATTTACCAGGGAATGGTCATATTTGTTTCAGTTGTTTCCCAATCCTACACAGTAAATCTTTGGGAAGAAAATGTCTTGCGAGGAAATGCGGCTATATTAAAATGCCATATTCCAAGTTTCGTCACAGAGTACGTCACAATTTCCTCTTGGATCATCTCAGAAGGGGAAGTTGAAGAGATGGAAATTAATTTAGATTCCGATTTCAATTTAGGTAACACTCCACTTTCAATCATCCTTCCTCAATTCCTATCCCGTCGTCGAACCAAGCAGTTATTGACAAAGCCTTAAGCACTTCATTGATTGAGATTTTTTGTCGATTCCAGTCGTATCCCAAGCTTACGATGTAAAATTTTGGGAGGAATACGTTTTGCGCGGTAACGCAGCCATCTTGAAATGTCAAATCCCCAGCTTCGTCTCCGAGTACGTCTCGGTTAATTCATGGATCATTTCTGAAGACGAGAAAGAGGAAGAAATTAAACTGGACTCTTCGTCAAACTTAGGTTGGCTACATTTGCAAATCTCTTCCATATCCTAAAACTTTCCCAATCCTATCTCATTGTCTTATAGTTGCTAGGAAAGGTTAGGCTTAATTGTATGAGCATTCATGGGATTTTCACAAGGACGTTGATGTACAGATTTTTCAAGTGTGTTTATAACACCTAACTCGTATTGTTTCAGTTGTTTCTCAGGCGTACGCCGTTAATCTGATGGAGGAATATGTTTTGAGAGGAAATAGCGCTATATTGAAATGTCACATTCCGAGCTTTGTGTCTGAGTACGTAACTGTCAACTCGTGGATCATCAGCGAGGAGAGCGAGGAGGTTGAAATCAAGCTCGATTCGGCTCATAACTATGGTATGAAAGCTTTGCCGTGCGAAAAGAGTGTTCGATTAAAACAATACGGACTGCCAGATGTGTGATATACCTAGTTCAAAACATAATCATGGTATACTGTTTTTATGGTAGATCGTTATAACGTAATCATTTGTCTAACTTCCTTTAACTAAAAAGGCCTCCTTACTTACTAGATGTTATTTTATCGCGTTCGGAAACTTTTATTCTAGTTTGTGTAGGGATGTGTTCCTTAAACGGGTTCCCATGGCTCCATGGGCCTCACGGCCTTCCTCAATCCTGATTCCTTTCTTCCTTAGGCTAACTTGCATGCTGTGGATTTATAAGTAATCGTAACCTTAAGTTGCGCTGCTATATATTTTTTTACATCTTTAACAATTGATTGTTTTCTATAACTGACAATAACTTTCAGAGGGAAAATACCTAGTGCTTCCTTCGGGAGAATTACATATTAGAGATGTTGGACCCGAAGATGGCTATAAATCTTACCAATGTCGCACTAAGCACAGACTAACCGGCGAAACTAGACTGTCTGCTACCAAGGGAAGACTGGTCATCACGGGTAAGTCCTTGAACGTATTCAGATTAGTCCACAACACGCGATCAATTCATTCATCTTCAGTGAGCTTTGATTCATTTTTGTTTTCCAGTTGTTATTATTATAAAAGCTTTAACAAATTATTTAAAAAAAAAATGAATTTATAGCGATGTTTGTACCTGAAGTCATTGTTGAATAATGAAATAATTGAAAACGTTGGTTCACTGAACTTTTCTCTCATGAATATCGATAAAAAAAATGTAGATATATAATGTAGGTAACCTACCTATCTTGTGAGACTGAAAAAGCAGCCAATAACTTCAGGTGTATAATAATTTTGATGTAAATCTTTATGGAATATTCTCTAGAAATAACACTAAGTCACGACATTTATGTATTAATTGCTGATTCATGATAATGTTTTATTTCTATGTAATATTTTATTATGTTGGTTGGTATTCATTCAAAAAATACAGAGATTTCTCGAAACAGAAACACGACACAAACATTCTTAGAAGCTTGTTGACATTTAGGAAAATTAATTTTGTTACATTCCTATAAACTGTATTTCTTGAATTAACAAAATAAAGTTTGTAGATGTAAAGTACTCCTTAGATCTACAAGCTTCTTAACAAAACTATAACTTGCCTGAATGTTGGGATAGGGTACCCTGCAGAGCCTTGACTCGCGGTTTTTAAGTAAAAGATTTGCGTCCTAAAGAGAAGTGTAGGGGCGAGTAGGGTCGTTCCAGTCAGTTTATGTGGTGTAGCTTGTCCGTGACTCCTTCTCCCAACATGCGCAGAGCCGGTGGGCCGGGTGCCTCCCAAGTTCGCTAGCGCTCAGACGACCAGCGGCTTCCAGTTTAACGAGTCCTCCAGCATCGCTTTGCTCTGCCCCGCGCAGGCATTTCCTGCGCCCATGTACCGGTAAGATCTTTAATTAACGACCTTTTGCGTCATTCCTCAGAGCCTATAGGGCGAGTACCACCAAAAATGTCAACAACACAAATTGGAGCGATGTACGCTACGACCGCTGGCGCCACCTTTACATTACAATGCCCCGCGCAAGCGTTCCCTGTCCCCGCGTTCAGGTAGGTAGCTTTTCTGTGCAAGTTAACATTGTTCAACATTTCTAGAACCGGTCGGCCGTGTACCTCCTAAGTTCGCCACAGTTCTCACTGGCACTATGTTTGAAGTAAAGAAAAACGAATCTTACGCTTTGCAGTGTCCCGCCCAAGCTTTTCCGACTCCATTGTTCAGGTAAAGTTACTCTTACTGACTTGAGACTGCTTCTGTAGAACCCATCGGACACGTGTCTCCGAAATTAGCGTCTGTTGTGATGAGCACAATGATCGGAATCAAGACTGACCAGGCGTACGCGTTACCATGTCCAGCACAAGCGTTCCCAGTCCCAATTTTCAGGTAGAATTTTATAATTATTTCGATTCAGTTTTCTTATAAACATTTCAATTACTACGTCCTTCTTTATAGCGAAACAATTTTACCGCAGAACCGATGGGCAAAGTGTCTCCGAAATTTCCAAGCTTAGAAAAAAGTAGACTGTTTAATTATGATGCCAACCAAAGCATGGCTCTACTTTGTCCCGCTCAAGCGTTCCCTACTCCAATGTTTAGGTAAGCTTTTGTAGTTTTACACTTCTTTTGTGATTGAGTTCTTGTGGTAATAAATTTAAATATTCATTCCGTAGAGCCAATGGGAAGAGTGTCCCCGAAATTCCCAACAGGAGATATTAGTCGAACTTTTGTAGCTAACATGGGAGATGGAGTTCCGTTACTTTGTCCTGCGCAAGGGTTCCCTGCTCCAGCATTTAGGTACTTGTTCAAATACAAACACCATACCCATTCTAACAGAACCCATGGGCAAAGTATCACCGAAGTTTCCATCCATGGAAACCGGGCGCAGTTTTACATTTTCTTCAAACTCGTGTGTGACTTTACTCTGTCCGGCGCAGGCTTACCCCACTCCAATGTTCAGGTAGGTGCATTGTTTTATCTAGATTGTATGTGTTTAGAGCCCGTGGGTCGAGTGCCACCAAAATTCCCGTCAATGGACAGCTCAAGGAGTTTCAGTACTATGTGTAACAGCAGTTTGACGATATTATGTCCGGCGCAGGCGTTCCCAGTCCCAATGTTCAGGTAATATCTGAATAGCATAGTGTCTAAAGTTTACTCCTTTTGGTATGTAGAGCCGGTTGGTCAAGTTTCGCCTAAATTTACAACCGGCGACAAAAGTCGAGCTTTCGATGCCACGGGAGGTCAAAGCATCACTCTTCTGTGTCCAGCCCAGGCTTACCCTGCCCCAGCTTTCAGGTACTAAAGTCAATAATTCGTATAATAATTAAAAAACTCTGTTTATAGAGCCTATGGGTAGCGCAGCGCCAAAAGTAGCAATGAAAATGATCGATATATCTGAGGCTTCTCTCAATAATACTGTCACATTACTTTGTCCGGCACAAGCATTCCCCGTTCCAATGTTCAGGTAATATGTTTTGTCAACTAAAATAATATTTTTTTTTTATCAATAGTTTTAGTTGTATATGAATTTTCGTAGGCAAGCACTTTAAGCAAGGGTGATTTAGGTTTTCGACTTTTGGCTGTCTTCATGTCCTTTTACAGTCATATTTGAGAATAATGCAGGTTAAAATTCACTCCTTATCTGATCTATAGAGCCAGTCGGTCAAGTCTCACCTAAATTCACAACCGGTGATAAATTGCGAGCTTTCGATGCTACGGGAGGTGAAAGCATCACCATTCTGTGCCCAGCCCAGGCTTACCCTGCTCCAGCTTTCAGGTACCGAAGTCATTCATACATTTCGCATAATAATTTGCAAAAACTTTTTTCATAGAACCTATGGGTAGCGCCGCTCCTAAAGTAGCAACGAAAGTGATTGATATAACAGAAGTTTCGTTTAACAATACGGTTACGATACTTTGCCCGGCACAAGCATATCCTGTCCCAATGTTCAGGTAAAATACTTTTCCGTATTACTTTATACAGTTTCAAAATAAAAATAGAACATACATTTTCATACAGAGCCTGTAGGAAGAGTACCTCCGAAATTTCCCACAATGGATAACTCGCGTGGTTTTAATGCACAAGTCAATGCTAGTGTGACATTGCTGTGTCCTGCTCAGGCGTTTCCTCTTCCTTCATCCAGGTAAACTTGATTTTAAGATGGGATCTTTCTTTTTTTAGAGCCCATTAATAGCGCCCCACCAAAAGTCCCGACCAAAACAATCGAGTTTGTGGAATTCAAGGTGGCCTCCAGCGTTACCTTGCTTTGTCTGGCTCAAGCATTCCCAGTTCCAGCGTTTAGGTGAGTTTTAAACTCATGAATATAGACGCATTTGTTTTAGAGCCTGTCGGCCTGAAAGCCCCTACTTTCTCTACGGATTTCAAAATGGTGTGGTACGTTAAGAACAGGGCTTCGCTTTGCTTTGTCCTGCTATGGGTTCCCTAGTTCCCATGTTCAGGTACATGACTGTTTATTTTTCTAGAACCAATTGGCTCAAAAGGACCTTCATTCTCAAGCGTCTCAAAGTCACAATCGTTTGAAATTCAGGCCGGACTTGATTTCGCGCTAACATGCCCCGCTCAAGGCTTCCCTGTACCAGCGTTTAGGTGAGGCTAACGTAACGTAACGACTGTCTATTATTTCAAACGAATTTTCAGAACCCATCGGTTCCAAGTCGCCAACATTTTCAACAGACGATAAGTTAGCATGGTTTGTGAGACCTACCGAACAGAATTTAGCTTTACTTTGCCGTGCCCAGGCATATCCTGTCCCTCAATTCAGGTACATATATACATTATATATTTTAGTAATTATTTAATTAAGTAAATGCAAGTGTAACTTTTAGAACCAATCGGATCAAAGTCGCCCACATTTTCTACCGACAACAAATTCTCTTGGTACGTCAGAGATGTCGGACAAAGTTTAAATATCCTGTGCCCAGCCCAAGGCTTTCCGGTGCCATCATTCAGGTGAATGTAATGAATTGTATTTAATATTGTAGAACCCGTGGGCTCTAAGTCCCCTACCTTCTCAAACGACGTTCAGTTTTCTGGCATCACTCGTAAAACTGATCAAGACTTTGCGCTCTTGTGTCAAGCACAAGCGTTTCCTGTCCCAAAATTCAGGTAAGATTTGTCACACATGTTAATATTTGTTATAACAGAACCTATCGGGTCAAAAGCGCCGTCGTTTTCTCTGGAATTTAAAAGCACTACACTTACAAAAATGGCAGAGCAACCTCTTGTTCTATTGTGTCAGGCTCAAGCTCACCCCGCCCCGTTGTTCAAGTGAGTGTCATAGCATAAAGATACATTTCTTTGGTTTAGAACCAGTAACTGCGAGAGCACCCGCCTTTCCGACCTCCGCGTCTTCTTACAACTATGACATTGAAGCGCATTCTGGTGGCTCAATGCTTTGTCAAGCTCAAGGGTACCCTCAACCAAGTTTCAGGTAGGTGGCTAGATTCTGTTCGACAAGATTTAATATTTTTCTAGAGCCAGTTGGAGCGAAGGCGCCTTCGTTTTCAACTGAATCTAAAGGCAGTATTTTTGTCAAGGAAGTAGGACAGAGCTTCGCTTTACTGTGTCAGGCACAAGCATTCCCTACTCCTGTATTTAGGTGAGTCGGTAATAATGAAGATGTATTGTTTTCTTCAGAGCCTGTAAGTTCAAAACCACCAACTTTCTCAACTGACCTTACTCTGTCGGCGTTCACAAGACATAAAGGTCAAAGTTTTGCTATGTCGTGTCAGGCCCAAGCGTTTCCTGTACCAAATTTCAGGCAAGTAGTTTTGAGCTATATAAAAAAAAATATTCAATTACAACACACGCTTTCATTTACAAAATGTTCTCTGCAGAGCCAGTTGGATCCAAGGCTCCTTCTTTCTCCACTGAGTCAGCCCTTTCATCTCTAAAAAGGCATCAAGATCAAAGTTTTGCGTTACTATGCCAGGCACAGGCTTTCCCGGTTCCAATTTTCAGGCAAGTTTAAAATACTAATTCGAAACAATCGTTTTGTAGAGCCAGTTGGTGCTAAATCTCCAACTTTTTCGTCTGATTCAATGGGAAGTATTTTCCGAAGGCGCGTAGGACAAGGCTTTGCTCTTCTATGCCAAGCTCAAAGTTACCCCGCCCCGACATTCAGGCAAGTGCTATTATTTTTATCGCAGAGCCGGTTGCATCTAAAGCGCCTACCTTTTCTACGGACGCTCGTAGCACAACTTTTGTAAGGAGCGTTGACCAAAGTTTTGGCCTTTTGTGTCAAGCTCAGGCTTTTCCAGTCCCCACCTTCAGGCAAGTTCAATTGTTATTTTATAGCTATTGTACGTGTAGTTCAAACCATCTGAAAATGTTTATCTAGAACCAATCGGGAGTGCTGCGCCGAGTATCAGTATAACCAAGGCTACTTTACATTACCCTATAAATTCGACTCTCGCACTTGTGTGCCCAGCGCAAGGATTTCCAGTTCCAATGTCAAGGTAAATTAAATAGAGATCTTGATCAGATGTATTAGTTTTGAGGAGCTCATCATGGCAAGTTATATCTCTATTTGGAAAGTCTCTTTTTAATATCTAGGCGCACAAAAATCATTATCCACCAATTCAGGTATGGCTTGCCAATGTTATTGAGTCGTCTCTGTTATTACAGAACCAACCAATAAGATCGCTCCTCGAAGAGATACTACTAAAAGTTTTGAAGGTGGGGAACTTTTCTCCGTGGTCAAAAACGAAACAGCATTTATGACGTGTCAAGTTGCCGCATTTCCTGCCCCCTTATTTAGGTAAGTTTGGTCATAACACTCCAGTTCTCAAATAGTATAAAAGTCTAACGGTGATAGTGAGCAGAATTGGACAGGTAAATTTTGAAACTCAAGCTACCATAGTTATTATAATTATATCTGCCGCACTTAATTGTAAGTGAATAATTATCACACAAACTTTACTGCTTGGTCGTGGCGTGGGCACTGCAATCTACAACCTTACTGGTAAGTTGGTTTTCCTTATTTTTTTTAATATTCTGTATTAGGTCGGTGTATTGTTGGCTAGGCACAAATTCGTTAATAGGTCTAACTAAATGGTTTTTCGTTTATTCTCTTCCTTTGTGTTAGGTATTGATATAGAGTCGTCTCTGTTATTACAGAACCAACCAATAAGATCGCTCCTAGAAAGGATTCCACTAAGAACTTTGAGGGTTGGGAAGTTTTCACCGTGCCTCAGAACGATGTGGCATTTTTGACATGTCAAGTTGCGGCGTTCCCCGCACCCTTGTTTAGGTGAGTAGGCCCACTACAAGGTGGATTTTGTATTCCAGAGCCCACCGGTAGGACCGGGCCCAAGGTGACAGGCGACGGACTCAATCGACAAGTAGGTCGAGAGGGCGAACCCCTTGCGCTCCTTTGCGAGGCTCAGGCCTTTCCCGCTCCCCTAATGAGGTACGGCTTGAACTCAATCACGGCCGGCCGTCGGCACCTCACGCATTCATTCATCACGTAGTCATACCATATCATCTCAATGTACTGATGTGCGTTGTTATTACAGTATGTCGGTTGCGGCGGCCGCCCCGCCACAGTGACATGAAGGCGTGATGATCCGCGGCCGGCCGCGCGCCTCTATTCGGTCCTCAGCCAAAGTAACGATTGAGCGGCGCAGACACCTGTTGGTAAGTGTCAGGGTGTTCTTGCTTTTATTCAGGCGCTTTAATCTTTACTTTGTGCTTATCGTGAGTCAAGTTTGCACTTATTTTTTACTTTACAAATGAATACGGTCTCTGCCTCTGGTAGCTTTTGTCCATTTCTAGCTTATCGTTTGTTTTTTATTGAGCTAATGGTGTTTAGGGGAGCGTTTTCGTTTAACTCTCTAGTTTTACTGATTTCTTCACACGCTAGTTATCCTAATTAGTTCATCGCTTAGTTTGTCTTTTTCTTCTTCAAGAACCAACAAACAGTTTACCTCCAAAGCTGTCTAGTGCTCGATTGCAAGAATCGAACATTATTTACGGGCAAACTGGGACCATGCTTTGTCTTAGTCAAGGTTTTCCTGTTCCTGCTTTCAGGTGGGTGTTGGCTCTGTAAGAATAATGCGTAATTCCCCGTAAAATATTGTTTTCTATGTTTACTGTACTACACGTAGAATTTTTGAAATTCTTAATTGTACTAATAAATAATTATGTAAATGCATACCAATCAAATTTTGAGCTTTTTCTCTATTGTTACAGATGGTACAAGTTTGTCGATGGTACTACCAGGAAGTTACCAGTTACGCTCGATGAAAGAGTAAAGCAAGTCTCTGGAACCCTTATTATTAAAGAGGCTAAAGTTGAAGACTCTGGAAAGTACTTGTGTGTTGTGAACAACTCTGTTGGAGGTAAGTTCCAAACATATTGACGTCTAGGTACACTTAATTTGTGAAACTGAATAGATTCCGGTGCCAAAATGTATGATGTGCTGTTTCTATTTGGAGTTAGAGAATTACAAAAATGTGACAAAGAATCAACTCTTGATGTGTTTTCAGGTGAATCTGTCGAGACTGTGCTAACGGTAACCGCTCCCTTGAAGGCAACTGTTGAACCTGCGACTCAGACTGTTGATTTCGGCCGCCCTGCTGTTTTTACCTGCAGATATGAAGGAAACCCCGTTAAGACTATTACTTGGCTTAAGGATGGAAAGGACATGAAACATCACGATGCTATGCTCAGGTATGTAATTTTTTTTTTTAATAAGATTCTTCTTTGAACTAAACTATTATAAATTGTTTTATAAATTTTCAGAATCGAATCAGTAAAGAAGGAAGACAAGGGAATGTATCAATGTTTTATTAGAAACGATCAGGAAAGTGCTGGCGCTAGCGCAGAACTGAAACTCGGAGGACGATGTAAGATCTTTGTTTTTATTTGTAAACTAAACATTTGCAACTATTTGTAGCGTGCGCAATGTAGCCTAGTATCTGATGAATGAAATAAAAAAAGATATATTTTAGGCATAAATAAATTGTTGATGCTACAATGCAGCCTAACAATACATAGACAAATAAAAATAGAAAACAACTACACCGTTTGGTCACTACAAATTTGACACTATACTGTTTGGATTCACAGTCGAGCCACCCCAGATCCGCCACAGCTTTGGCGAACAAACCTTCCGCTCTGGACCTTCCCTGCGTTTGAAGTGCGTTGCCTCTGGAAACCCAACACCCGACATCACATGGCTTCTTGATGGCGAGAAGATGAGCAGTGGAGAAAGGCTTCAGATCGGACAATTCGTCACTGCCGATGGAAACGTCGAATCTCATCTCAACATCACATCGGTTCACACCAATGATGGCGGATTGTACACCTGCGTTGTTTCAAGCAAGGTAAACGTCATAATTCGTTTTCGCGAGTTGTAATTGTTAATGATAACACACGGTAAATACTCACGTAAATCATTTATGGTCTCACACATTGTGAGAAACGATCGCGAAAGATTCCGTCGAATATATAATTTGCACTTTCCCACATTTATGGTAACTTCTAAAACTACAAAAATTTCCATGTTTCCAGGTTGGAAGTGCGTCTCACTCTGCTCGCGTGAATATCTACGGCCTGCCTTACGTCCGTCCGATGAAGAAACGCCCCGTGGTCGCCGGAGACACCCTCATTGCTCACTGCCCCGTCGCTGGATACCCTATCGACTCTATTGTGTGGGAGAGAGAAGGACGGTGAGTTTGCATCGCATACACCATGACAGCTACTGTAATTATTAAGGCGCGATATACATTCTCTCAGATCATTTTTAGGCAGACCCCTTGAGATGTCTAAATCCAGATATATATTTTTGATCATGCTAGGTTTCACGATAACATTTTACATTATTTTATATTTTTATTTATTCATCGGTTATTTACGAGTAGGTCTTGGATGGAGCGATGATGCGTTGCGAGCAATGCGTATGTGAAGAACCAATAAAATTGGTTTATTCTTCGACGCTAGTTAAATGAAGCGATTCTATTGGTTCTTGACATGTTTGTAAAATATAAATTCTACGTCTTAATATCAAGTCCTTTTTACATCGACAGATGACAAAAAATCATGTAGCTTTTAAAACGTTTCCTATTACCCAGTCTCATTATATCATTGCATTTCGGCTTTAGGCTGGCTCAATTCAACTTTACCTTTAAATGATTTCTTGGTAGATTGAGTGATTTTGTTGGACATTCTAGAGTGCTGCCAATCAACCGCAAACAGAAGGTTTTCCCCAACGGCACCCTGGTCATCGAGAACGTGGAACGTATGAGCGATGAAGCCACCTACACTTGCGTCGCCAAGAACTCGCAAGGATACGCCGCTAGGGGCACTCTTGAACTGCAAGTTATGGGTAAGTCGTATCTTTATTTCTAATTTTTTTGGATTTAAAAACATAGTAAAGATATTTAAGTTAGATTTAGACTAAAATCTGACAGTACATAATACGAGTATAATGAACAAATCTCAGTTATTTACTTAACGCAGTGAACTATTGGCATCAGTTGGGTGGGAACAAAGACTAACACGAGAGACCTATAAGTACTCGCAGAAAACACGTTTTCCTGAGTCTGCGTAAGATCTAGTACATGATTGTTTTCAGAATTAAAATGTTTTATACAGATTCTGTGGGACCATGATGCTGAGTAATTTTAAAAGCTTATAATGGAGATTTCTGTAATATCTAGATTTATGTGTTTATAATGAACCTTTTTTCAGGTGATTGAATTGACATGAACATTAATTAATAGGTACCATAAAATATTGATTATCTTGAAGTTGTGATGTTTATGCCCGCCAAAGCTACATCATTTGCCACACACGCCCCTAGCACACCCTTTAGTTTAAACTAGCAGTTTCCACACAGTGCCTCCGCAAATGTTGCCATTCGAATTCGGAGAGGAGCCGGCAAACGCAGGAGATATGGCTTCTATATCTTGCGCCGTCAGCAAAGGCGACCAACCCCTCAACATATCCTGGGTATTCAACGGACAACTCCTTAAACCAAAAAACGATCTGGGAATTGTCTTGACTTCTATCAATAAAAAGACCTCAATACTGAACATTGATTCTGTAAGTGGCGTACACAGGGGCACTTACTATTGTGTGGCGACCAACCGAGCAGGCTCCACTAATCACAGCGCCGTTCTCGAAGTCAACGGTACTTTCCCAAATAACCATCGGCTTGCTTTCTTACTATTCTATCGGTTTGTTTATAATCCCTTAAATACCAATAATTACATTTGAATTATAACCCCAGTCCCACCGCAAATTACCCCCTTTGAGTTTGGAGAAGAGATACTGAACGAAGGAGAGACGGCATCCGTCTCATGTGTGATGAGTAAAGGCGATCTCCCGGTTCGATTCAAGTGGCTGTTCAACGGCGAAGAGATCAGACCACGCAACAATATCGGAGTCGTTCTCACGACCATTAGCAAGAAAACATCCATATTGAACATAGAAGCAGTAAGCTCTGTTCACCGAGGCTCTTTTACTTGTGAATTGAAAAACGACGCCGGTGAAACAAATCACACTACAATCCTAAGCGTAAACGGTTCGCTATTATCTTTAGTTATTTTCGTTCCGTAGTAACTAACGCTTTTTATGTCCACCACAGTTCCTCCCCAACTCTCACCCTTTGAATTCGGCGATGAGCTTGCTAACGCGGGGGACACTGCGTCCGTTCAATGCGTAATGAATAAAGGAGACCTTCCTGCTAACTTTTCTTGGAGTCTTAACGGAAGAAGAATATCACAAGACAACACTTTGGGAATAGTGATCGGCAGTATGAGCAAGAAGATGTCTATTCTGAACATTGATTCCGTGAATGGCACACATAGGGGTGTTTACGTTTGCCACGTTCAAAACTTGGCTGGTCACGTGAACCATAGTGCGTCGTTGGAAGTCAATGGTTATTTCAATATTTGAAGCATTGTAGTTGATTGAGTTTAACAGTAGTAAAACAGGATTTAATCGTAGTTTCCTATGACAGTTTTACCCCAAATCCATCCCTTCACCTTCGGAGAAGAGCCAGCCAATGCAGGTGACACGGTTGGAGTCCAGTGCATGGTCGCAAAGGGTGACGCCCCTATCAATATTACTTGGCTTTTGAATGGAAAGGCCGTTCAAAATATTCAGGGTATTACCGTCATCAAAATCGGCCACAAATCAAGCAGTCTCTCAATAGACTCGGTTGCGTCTATTCATTCAGGAATATACACTTGCTCAGCTACTAACCGAGCGGGTCACGCCAATTTTTCTTCAGAACTAGCTGTTAATGGTACTTATGTCCAATACATCGCTTAAGCTAGATACGCTTCTTTAGTTGTATTATATCTTTTCGTTGTCCCTGGTATTTATCTCCTGTCGTATTTTATTCTTAAATCCCTGTATATGTCGTGATAACGTAGTGTTTCACATGGTGTTTAAACAAACACAGCTAATATGAATTAACAAATTGTGTGCTCATGATCACCTATGTACCTAATTTGCTTTCCATCTTTATTAATGAGTTGTTTCTAATAGTTATACCACAGGTGACACCGTTTGATTTCGGGGAAGACGTTTTGAATGCGGGCGATATGGTGTCTCTTACTTGCACGGTGGGAAAAGGCGATTTGCCACTTAAAATTCACTGGCAATTGAATAAAGAGATTCTAAACTCGGGGAACGGTATCCTTATAAACAGAAATGGAAAAAGAATGTCGATCCTTAGCATAGAAAATGTGCAACACGATCACATAGGCAACTATACCTGCACAGCCGAAAACGAAGCTGGCCGCAGTAGCCACAGTGCGGCACTCAGTGTCAACGGTATCCCACATCCAATTTACAATACGCTTCGCTTTTTACTCGCACGTTTTTATTATTATTTTACTTACACACATACACACCTTTAGGAGTACACATTTGTTTATATCCCAAGAAGCTTATTCTTCATTTGCAGTTAAATCGACGACTTAAACAACGGGTGTATATTAAAACAGTATCTGTGGATTTTGGCATTATATTTTTAATCAATATTCCCTAGTTGTGCCTCAAATTACACCGTTTGACTTTGGAGAAGATGTCCTCAACGCAGGCGACACTGTTTCACTCATATGCACAGTTGGAAAGGGCGATTTGCCACTGAAAATTCACTGGCTTCTCAATGATCAATTGCTAAATTCTGGGAACAGCATCTTAATAAACCGAAGCGGGAAAAGAATATCCCTTCTGAGTATAGAGAATGTCCAACACGACCACATTGGCAACTACACTTGCATCGCAGAGAACGAGGCTGGATTTAGCAGCCATAGTGCATTACTCAATGTCAACGGTATTTTTAATTCAAGTTACAGTATAATATGCTTCGCTTCCCTTTAATCTGTTTAGTTTATCCTCTAACCATTCACCATTTTCGTTAATAACTAGGATCTAATACCTACAGGAAAGTACAGAAAAATCTGGGTTGTCCTGAGATGTTCGGTAAACTGCTTTCGATAAATGACAAGAAACTTGTTCTCTAGTCGTACCGCAGATCACACCATTCGATTTCGGCGAGGATGTTCTTAACGCAGGCGACACCGTCTCACTGATATGTACGGTTGGCAAAGGCGATTTACCGTTGAAAATCCATTGGCAGTTAAATGACCATATACTGAATTCCGGAAATAGTATTACAATCAACAGGAACGGGAAGCGAATATCTGTTCTCAGCATTGAAAACGTACAACATGAACATATTGGAAACTATAATTGTATCGCAGAAAACGAAGCTGGCCATAGTAGCCACAGCGCCATCCTCAGTGTTAATGGTATTCATTAATTTTTAAATCATCAGTCTTCGAAATTATATGCTTTGCTTCTTTAGCACGATGCTAAGTAATTCTTATTAGTTTGTTGTTGTGTCCTTTAGTAATAAATCCTATAATAATGCTATCCGGGTCTAATATCATCCTAAAGAAACTCTTTTACCTAAAACATAATTTACACAATTTCTAAATTAAAAATACATTGTCCGGGTGAAGTGTGTGGCAAAAGAATACCAAAAAGGGCCGGACCTAAATCATATGAGACGTGAATAAAACATTATTTTCATGTTGTCTAGTTGCACCACAAGTTTCGCCTTTTGATTTTGGCACTGAACCCGTGAACGATCAAGATATGGTTGTGGCAATATGCGCCGTCAGCAAAGGAGACATGCCTCTCGATATTAAATGGTATTTCAACAGCGACACCATACAATCTGGACTCAATGGTATTATGCTTACTAATACCAAGCGCACGAGTCAGCTGACCATTGAATCAGTGAACCATCACAATCAGGGGAATTATACCTGTGCCGTGAAGAACCGGGCGGGCACTACTAATCATACGGCCGAACTTTTCGTCAATGGTATTTTAAACGAGATATTTTCTCAATTTCCTTTTTTGGTTCTGTCTTCACTAAATACGTAAATATAATTGAGCTTTTTTGCTAAACCCTTTCCTTTTACAGTCCCTCCACAAATAATGCCTTTCGAATTTGGCGACGAACCAGTTAATGCTCAAGAAATGGTTTTGGTCACTTGCACGGTCAGCAAAGGAGACCTTCCATTGAAAATCCAGTGGTATTTCAATGGGAACTCCATTAAGTCGGGAGAAAAAGGAGTGAACCTTGTCGGCACTAAACGCACTAGCCAACTAAGTATTGAATCGGTTTCTCATGAGAATCAAGGAAACTATTCTTGTGTGGTAAATAACGATGCAGGGAACACAAATCATACTGCCCAACTTTATGTCAACGGTAGCAATTCCTTATTTGATAATTTTATAAAGATAACATTGGTTTTGTATATTTAGTTATCGCTCCTTATTATAAAACTGCCTTTCCTTCCTTGTAACTTTGGCGGGCCATAAATGTGGTTTAAATAGAATACCACATAGCATTAATTTCGCAAGTAACCTTACAGTGGTACCTGTGATAGCCTCATTCGAATTCGACGAATCAGTATTTTACGGAGAGGGAGTACAAGTAATGTGTCACGTAACGAAGGGAGACAAACCTTTAACCTTCAAGTGGACTTTTAATGGCGGAGATGTGAGTTTACTATCTGGACTGAACATCATGAATGTTGGGGACATGGGGTCTGCTCTCATAATCCCGGCGGTGACGGCCAAACATGCTGGAAATTACACGTGCACTGCCTACAATACTGTCGCAAGATCTAGCCATCACTCCACGCTCAATGTCAAGGGTATACGGTCTCGCTGAATAAATTGTGCTTTTCTCTTCAGTTACATCTTATAACCACCCCCAATTTTTTTGTTCAATCTACGCTCAATAACGAATTAAATAGATTCTATGAGGTTCCTTAATCTTCGTATTTCAGTGGCACCCCTTATATCACCGTTCGAATTTGATGAAGCTATTTTCTATGGCGAAAGCATACAAGTAATGTGTAACATACCCAAAGGCGACTTGCCATTACAACTAAGATGGTTATTTAAAAGTCAACCTATTAAAAGCAATGATGCAGTAACAATAACTAAAGTAGGAGCCAGAAGTTCAATTTTGGCATTCCCAGCCGTAACAGAGAGACATTCCGGAAATTACACATGCACAGCTTCTAATATTGTAGCGAGCACAAACCACACAGCTATGTTAAACGTTCAGGGTACACATCTTTTTCGTATGTTTTCAAATAGTTTTTGGTTTTTTATTTTTATTTGAACTTATCCTCACCAGTTCCACCACACATCGTTCCATTCACGGCTGAAGAGCCAGTCTTTGCTGGAGAATCCATACAGTTGAACTGTCACGTATCTAAGGGGGACGCTCCTCTTTCTATAACTTGGAGCTTCCATGGAAAAGAGTTGTCCTCTCACCAAGGAATAACCACCATGAAGATTGGTCAGAGATCATCGTTGCTGACTATTTCAAGCGCGACAGCAGGCCACAGCGGCGAATATTCATGCAATGCCGCGAATCGTGCCGGCCTTGCAGTTTACTCTGCCACAATTAACGTTCATGGTATCCCTCTCTCCAATAGCTGCCCAGTGGCCTCGCCTTATAGCACGTTGCACGCTTTGCTCCGCATTAATTTCGGCTTTCTGGATTAACAGTATTGCCATACATCGTACCATTCGAGGCGGACGAGTCGGTGTTTGCTGGTGAATCTGTCCAGCTCAATTGTCATGTATCAAAAGGAGATCTACCCCTCGATATCAAATGGCATTTTCATGGCTTTGAAAACAGTTCTTCACATCTTGGCATCATGACTACTAAAATGACATCACGTACTTCGTTTTTATCCATCGCTGCGGCCACTTCTAGCCACAGCGGCAACTATACCTGCGTAGCTACCAACAGGGCCGGCTCTACTAATCATTCCACTGTCGTTAATGTTCATGGTCAGTTTCATATACTCATACTTCCATTGAAGCGATCCGATGCTTCAGATATGTTGATGGAATTAGCATGAATTCTGTTGAAATATCAATAAGCAGCGTACGCTTGTATTCATTTCATGTTTTATTTATTTCATCCTTTTTATGATTTGACACAGTTACACCGAACATTTTACCATTCGACGTCGATCAAGCATTGTTCTCGGGAGAATCAGTACAAATGATGTGTCACGTATCAAAGGGAGACGCACCTCTGAAAGTTTATTGGGAGTTTAACGGCCAAGCCCTACCTAGCGAACTCGGATCGTTTTCAAAAGTTGGTGGGCGATCTTCACTGTTAATGTTGCCAGCTGTCACTGGCGCACACAGTGGAAACTATACCTGCACAGCAAAGAACCACGCAGGAACTACTTCCTATACAACGATACTCAAAATCATTGGTATTTTACCAAAACTAACTTATGAATGACAGGCTTGCATTTTTGCAATTTTATTTTTACCCTTTAATCCATGTCTCCTAAGGTTAGATAAATATGTAGTTCCTTTTTTATCATTCCGTTTGAAGTTGTTATCATTTCGTTTGAAGTTGAAGAAACAATATTTGCTGGTGAATCAGTACACCTTACGTGTCACGTATCAAAAGGAGATCGACCTCTTCAAATATCGTGGAGCTTTCAAAGTCACGAAATTCCTTATCATAATAACAAGGGTATTACGACCACAAAATTGGGAGAGAAAGCATCGGTACTGAGCATCCCAACTGCGATGGGCCATCACAGCGGAAACTACACATGCACGGCCAGTAACCGAGCCGGTCGTGCTTATCACTCGGCTCTCGTCAACATCCATGGTACTTACTCAATATGACCCTTACCCATAGATGTCTTAAACAAATAAATGTTTAGATGCTGCACGTTTAGATTATTTTAGATGTTATTCTTATTTGTGATCAGTTCCTCCTCACATAATGCCGTTCGAGATTGAAGAGTCTATATACTACGGAGAGTCTGTACAAATAACATGCCATGCGAGCAAAGGCGACCGTCCGATGTCAGTCACATGGATATTTGAAGGCGAAGATTTACCGAAAAAATCCGACATCAAAACTATGAAGATGGCAGAGAGGACATCGTTTTTGTCCATCGCATCAGTTACCGGTGCACACAGTGGAAACTACACTTGCATTGCAAAAAATAGGGCTGGAGAAGATAGATACTCCACAACACTTAACGTCAAGGGTACATTACAGTTAGATTTCGCAGCATGCATAATACTCTACACTAACTTTTATTAAATATTTTCTTTGCTCAGTCGTTCCCCACATCAAACCTTTCGAATTGGATGAAGCTGTATTTGCGGGCGGATCCGTGCATCTCGACTGCCACGTCTCCAAAGGCGACGTCCCTCTGAATATTTCGTGGAGTTTCCAAGGCAAACCTGTAACACGCAGAATGGGCGTGAAGACAACATCATTAGGCGATCGCGTCTCTGTTCTCGACATCCCCAATGCTATGGGAACTAATAGCGGCAACTATACGTGTACAGCAACAAATAGGGCAGGCACTACCAGCCACACAGCTCTCCTTGAAGTTATCGGTACTGATCAATAACAACTTCGAAATATATTTGCTTTCTGTTTAGTTCCTCCTGTGGTCCAACCCTTCTCCTTTGGGGAAGTCGCTATGAATTCCGGGCAAGTTGTAACAGTTCCTTGTTCGGTCGTTGAGGGTGATCATCCGCTACAGTTGCGATGGCTTTTTGATGGCGAACCAATAAAACCAAGATCGGGAGTAACCGTGTTCAATATCGGAGAAAGAAGTGCTATACTAAGTATCCCCTCGGTATCGCATAACCATGCAGGAAACTATACTTGTACTACTGAAAATGCTGCAGGGAACGATTCCCACACCTCAATGTTAATTATCAACGGTGCCTAGATTTTCAATTAACTTCACTAGTTAGTTGTTCGATTACTTATTACTTATTCAATATTCTTTGGTACATACATTTTGGTTTCCCTTTGTTCTTTCGTTTATTTCTATCGTTTTCGATCTAACAATTTCAGTTCCCCCAAATATTCTGCATTTCACATTCGGCGAGAAACCGGTAAACGTTGGAGAGTACTTACAAGCGGCATGTACGGTAAACCTGGGCGATCTTCCTCTCACTATAACCTGGTTGGTTAACGGACAACTCATATCTCAAAGGAATAATGACTATATGATGACAAATTCCAAAAGAAGTAGCATTCTTATAATAGAATCAGTGGACGCAAAACACGCTGGAACATACACGTGCGTCGGCGAAAACCGTGCGGGGCGCAATAGCCATTCAACAGACCTTATCGTATACGGTTAGTCGGTAATAACGTAGGTGCTAGACATCCATTATTTTGTCATTTAGATAATGTTTGTTTCAGTTCCTCCCAAGATTTCACCTTTCATTGCTGGTCCGGAACCGGCTTTTCTCGGGGATTATTTTGCGCTCCAATGCATCATAACGCATGGTGATCAACCTGTCCGTATTAATTGGACGTTCAATAACATGTCCGCGAATTCAGTCCCGGGAGTCCGCGTCAGTAATGTTGACAGAAGAAGTAGTGTGCTCACAATAGAGTCCGTGGACGCAAAACACGCGGGACTCTACAACTGCACTGCGAGTAACGCGGCGGGTGTAGCTTCTCATGCCACAGAATTAGTCGTAAAGGGTGCGATACAACATCACCTGTGAATGATACTTTGCTTTTGAACCCCCATAACATTTGATTTTCCTTAAGTTATAGCTTCATTCTCTTAAATATTTTGTCCTAGTTCCGCCGTTGATAATGCCGTTCAATTTCGGCGATGTGCCAAACAATCCGGGAGACACAGCGGTAGTGAACTGCGTTGCCACCAAGGGTGATATGCCGCTAGAGATTTCTTGGACGTTCAGCAGTGAAACGATAGATTCGAGTCTTCAAAGGGACATCACGACAACGCCACTAGGCCCGCGAGCTTCAGTCCTCACTATCAACTCCGTGAGCGCAAACCACCAGGGAAACTACACGTGCATCGTACAAAACGCAGCCGGCCGGGCCGAGCACGCTGCGACTCTCGTCGTCAACGGCACGTCTATCAAGTTATAATGCGCTGCGATAATATCGGGAACTAACATCACAAAATGCACCATCAAAGAACCGATCCGTCACCGTCACCGTTCTATTCTTCGACCTCACCTATTTGCTAACATTGCCTGCCAATTGATATTCTAACCAAATATTCTGTGGTTGTTTCCAGTACTGCCTCGTATAGTTCCATTCTCATTCGAAACTCCGCTGTATGCGGGACAGGCGACTCAAGTCACTTGTTTGGTCTCGGAAGGCGATATGCCTCTCGATATTCAGTGGTACTTTGAAGGGCAGCCCTTGAAGCAGAAGACCGGTGTAACGGCGACTAAAATTGCGCAGAGGGCTTCATTGCTTCTGATTGACCCAGCGGGATGGTCGCATACTGGCACTTATGCGTGCATAGCGCGCAATACCGCGGGCTTATCCAACTATACCGCCTCGTTAGAAGTCCATGGTATACCACTCGCATCTGTGTACCCTCATTCCTAGCACGGATAGCTTTGCGTAGTTTCGATATTGTATGCTTGTTTGAATTCAGTTAAGTGCGGAAATATTGTTAAACATGATGAATAGGATTTCCAACTTCCTATGATTTTACCTATATTTCTCAATAGTTTAGTTTCATTAGGAACAGATTATGGTAAATCC
The DNA here is from genome assembly GCA_963582015.1 of Xanthorhoe designata. Classification (NCBI taxonomy): domain Eukaryota; kingdom Metazoa; phylum Arthropoda; class Insecta; order Lepidoptera; family Geometridae; genus Xanthorhoe; species Xanthorhoe designata. The sequence goes on from OY757039.1 coordinate 9,686,951, forward strand.
ACAGTTGGTAGGATTCAGTCACTATAGATATTGTGAATAGGAACCGGCTGCGGCTATCATCGACGATCCTTTTCTTTCCTTCCCCTGCATTTTCTTAACTACCCTATCCATTTCCTTGGGATCCTTTCTGTATATTATGTTCATTCATTGATTTGCATTTTGGCATTTGGTTTAAGCGCATAATGCTTGGCTTGTTCTAACACTTAACGAAATTATTTGTTACTTAAAACTCATCTTGCGAGCTACCTAAGTTAATATTACTTATGTTAAATTTAAAAATATAACTTAACAAATGATTTCGTTTAAATTAAAATGTATACTTATTACACTTTTGTTGCATAATAATTACAGGATGATTTGTTTTGAGGGCTACTGAGGGTGAGTCTGAAACCATAAAAGTTTTCGAAAAGCCATGAAAAGAGTAAGGTTCTGAAATAAAAAAAACTACTTTTAGCGCCCAAAGTTGTTGTTCCTTCAAAATGTTGGCTTTTCCACAAAACCTTAAATAATTTAAAAGACAGAATATTTTTTTTAATCGAGCACCTAAGTAAGTCCACCAATGACTTTACGATAATTCTTACGGTTTCAGACATCATGATGGGTATCAGTAGCCCTCAAAAAAAATGTACCATGTAGGTATATACGGGGCTTAAGTTAAGTTTATTTCTTATTATTTTTGTCCTCTTTATGTTTTAGTTTTGTAGTTTGAAATGCTTTGGTTTATAAATTGCTAACAGTAAATAAAGCCTCTATAGCGACAGCTTAGCCACAAAAAACTATTTAATGTAGAGATTACATTTATTTAGACTTCGATTAATCGTTCTGCTGTGAAAACAATGATTTCTTAACATATAGCCGTCGTTATAGGAGCTTTACATACTCCTAATATACTTTGATAGCTGGAATGGAATATATCAAATTATACGTGAAATTATCTGGTGTACCTATGACCAACAATTTAATCTACTTTAATTAATTAATATCATATTGGGGGCAATTCGGAGTGTCGCAAAAGCTAAACTAACCTAACTAAAACTATTGCCATCCTTTTTATTCCCATCGCTATGAAAGGGACGGCAACAATTTTAGTTAGCTTAGTTTAGCTTTTGCGACACTCAGAATTGCCACTATTATTGATGTATTCCAAGTCCTTTAAATGTCCCTATTGAATTAATTTTAACGTCTCCATTTCAATGTTTTCATAAACTTTTATTGTTCTTAAAATCTAATTTGCGTTATTTTGAAAGTCACTTAAAAAATATGTTCAAATCAATCTCATTCCATAAATTATACTTTGCGACCTGTGGCATGTGTTATAACATAACGGTGCGATTTCAGTGCCCCCTCGCTGGATTCTCGAACCGACCGATAAGGCTTTTGCCCAAGGTTCCGATGCTAAGGTCGAATGCAAAGCCGATGGCTTCCCTAAGCCCCAGGTCACATGGAAGAGGGCTGAAGGTAACGTTTCTCCAGAAGCTTTTATGGAATAAACTTATTAAGCTACTAGAAAAAATATGTACTTAACAACTAAGAAATTTATATTGACGCACCATTATTGCTAGCAATATTTTTAAATGTTTTATTATTTCTAGGAGACACGCCCGGTGATTACAAAGACCTTAAGCCTAACAACCCTAATGTGAAAGTAGAGGATGGAACTCTTACCATTAGCAATATCCAAAAGACGAATGAGGGTTATTATTTATGCGAAGCTGTTAATGGAATTGGATCAGGACTGTCTGCTGTCATTCTTATCAGCGTTCAGGGTATGTCACCAACCCAATACCGTTGGCAACAGCTTGATACTTATTGAAACAAAATTATAACAGTTTCTGTTTTTATTTAGCCCCACCTCAATTCGAAATCAAAATGAGGAACCAAACTGCCAGACGCAGCGAATCCGCCGTTCTGCAATGCCAAGCCAAGGGAGAAAAGGTTAGTTACAGAAGATGACATGAGTTTGAATATCCGGCAGAAGTACGGAGATTTCTTAAAACTTCTGAGAGTTAGATCAAACATTTCTAACCAGCTCAGCATAACCAATTCACAAAAAATGCTTGTTATCAAAATTTTATAATTGTCAATAATTCAAGCATTGTTATCACCCTAGTTTTTCTAAATCATTCTCCCCTCTCATCATCCAGCCCATTGGCATCATCTGGAACATGAACAACAAACGCCTGGAGCCTAAATCCGACCCTCGCTACACGATCCGCGAAGAGATCTTGCACGGCGGAGTAGTGTCCGACCTCAGCATCAGAAGAACCGAGCGCTCAGACAGCGCCTTGTTCACTTGTGTCGCTACCAATGCCTTCGGATCCGACGATACTAGCATCAACATGATCATTCAAGGTAATATCACCTTTGGCAAACTTAACAAACAAATTCTAGACTACGTTCACAATAGTCTTTCTAAAACTTACATGATTTCGATAACAATTTGTACTTGAAATATACAGGGTTTGCCGCGATATAATTTTGTTTCGGTTGTGTTGCAACAACCGTGGTCGCGGGCGAACGAACACTTGTCAATACATCTTATAGCGCGAAACGTCGGGATATAGAATAACGCAGTATAAACTCCTGTTCATTTCAAACTACATTACATTAACAAATTACTACCACTTCTACATTAACAACCAACCACCTGGCCTACTAGGTCTCTAGTAGACCTAGCCTGAATGAAAGCTCACTTTGCAAAATATAAATTGAAATGTTCATCTAATGCTGTATATCATAAACTCCTTTACAGAGGTACCCGAAGCACCCTACGGCTTGAAGGTTCTCGACAAATCTGGCAGAACCGTTCAGCTTTCATGGGCCGCGCCTTACGACGGAAACTCGCCGATCAAGAAGTTCCTCATTGAATACAAACGCGCCAAGGGCAACTGGGACAAAGACATTGACAGGTATATTCACCACACACTCAAGAATGTGATAGTTTTGTGATAGCATCTTGTATCTTGCATTTTTCTCTCTCTGGCGTGGCTCTAACTTTGCGCACATGGTACCTACCAAATACGCCTATGACATAAACTTTATGTGTTTATGTCATAAAGCTTCCCACTCGTAGAAAGAGTAAGAAGTTTGAAAATCGGATAAGGTAGTTTCGTAGATACCCTCCTAGGTGGTACATCTAAACTTATGAATTAAAAATGAAATACTTATTACGATTGTATTTCCAAGTTGCGGTAGACATATTTTTAAATCTTAATGTATTTCAAGATCCTTGAAGACGTATAATGGGGTACTTATGAATAATACTAAAGATACCAAGTAAATAACTCCCAAACATTCCAGGGTTCTCGTACCAGGCGACACCACGGAAGCCGGCGTGTTCAGCCTCCGTCCCGCCACCGCCTACCACATCCGCATCGTCGCCGAGAACGAGTTGGGAACATCGGAGCCCTCTGAAACCGTCACCATCATCACCGCTGAAGAAGCACCCACTGGGCCTCCTCAGGATGTTAAGGTCGATGCTATTGACAAGCATACATTGAGGGTTACATGGAAGCCCCCCCCACCTCAGGACTGGAACGGCGAGCTCCAAGGGTAAGTCTATTTTGTCATGTTTTTTCATTTCATGGTGGCTTCGTGATTTGGACGTCATAGAGGCCTTAGGGGGGAAGACATGGATGAGAACGGCACAGGGCCGTTTAGAGTGGCGTTTGAGGGAGGAAGCTTATACACAGCTGTGGGCTATTATTTGAGCTACCAATGATGATGATGATGTATTACAGGGTGGGGTAAATTGTATTCCATATCTGTGTGTCAAATCTTTTAAGGAAGTTAAAGTTTTAAGATCATTTAGCTCTTTTTTGGTTACAGACGAAAAATATCGGGTTTTTTTTATTAATTTTGTAACTAATTGTTATTTCGATTTCAGTAAGGATATTGAGAACTAAATGTGACATGACATAGCAAGTGTAACTAACAACTTGTGCCAACTTACGGAGTGTTTAATATTTAAATATGGAGAAAAACTTTTTTTATTGCACCGAACAAGTACAGGGTGCTGTCTTTTTGTCAGCCAAATCTGACTTCGTTTCAACTTTATAAGAGTTTACTTTTAGCCACTGCTCTGCATTTTTAACTGTTTATTGATTGGGATATTCTTGCAGATACTATGTCGGATACAAACTGGCCTCAAGCAACAAATCATTCGTTTTCGAAACCGTCGACATCTCTAAGGAATCTGGCAAGGAACACCATTTGGACATTCTCAATCTTAAGTAAGTAATCTGTATAAATATTAATGTATTTATAATAATTAAATATATTTAAAGTTCAATACAGTTGATAAATTAGTACACGAGTTTATGTAAAGTTTACAAATAAACAATCAAAATCAGTTCAAAATTTTGATGGACAAATCGGTAAACATAAATAATGTAGGTATGACGGACATACTCGTAGAATATATTTTTTTGCAGTCGGTTAATAAATACGCATTAAAGATCAAATCAATCTTCTCTGCCCTAAGACAAGGATAGTCCAATGTGGAAGAAGCTTGTCAACATTTCCGTCAATGCGATTCAAGACGGGCACGCTCTTCAGTAATGAAGATTACGACAGAAGAATAAATACGCAATTCATACTTGCTTACTCTACCTTGATAAAATATATTTTATCAAGCCTCTGTTTCTTCGGAAAGTTCATGCTATGCAAACATCGGTGAAAGAATTTTTGAAATCGGATAAGTAGTTTCGAAGATTACCACATACAAACCAACTTTACCTCTTCAAACTTACAGGACCTACACTCAATACTCAATGGTGGTCCAAGCCTTCAACAAGATGGGTTCCGGTCCAGTGACGACTGAGATCAAGGCCTACACCGCCGAAGGAGCGCCATCCGCCCCTCCTCAAGATGTCCTCTGTACTACCCTCACTGCTCAGACTATCCGCGTCTCTTGGGTGTCACCGCCTTTGGCTGCTGCTAACGGTCTCATCAAGGCTTACAAAGTCGTATACGGACCTAGCGAGACTTGGTATGGTAAGTGTCTGTAATAACAAGCGATCGTAAGACAAGATTCAATGTAGACTTGGCGATTTGTGAACATTATTTGATTTTGTGTCCCCCCAAATTGTTGCACAGTAGCTAAGAACGGAGTAAACATAATGTATTTGATAGTTCAATTGTTCATTTTTAAAATTCATCACATCTTTCTGTAGAAAATAACGTATGGTTGACAACATTTTGTTCTTTAATTACTCTTTATCAGCCGTCATCACAACATTCACCTTTTGTTACTCCTTAAATTGTTTTCCTTGATCGTACACTGTCCTCAATTAAACTAAATAGACATTATCATTTAAGACCTACTCTTGTACAACAGTTTTGCAATAAAATATTTCTGATTCTGATAGAGTTGGCCACTTGCTCATACGAACTTACTTACTTAATAAAACTATGTTTTCCAGATGAGAAGAGCAAAGACACGAAGATCACAGCGAGCAGCGAAACAATCCTCCACGGCCTGAAGAAGTTCACCAACTACTCGATGGAAGTGCTCGCGACGACTAATGGAGGCGACGGCGTTCGATCCTCACCTATCCACTGCCAGACTGAACAAGATGGTGAGTATTATTTATTAAGTTTGTTGACGACCTCTATGGCGCAGTGGGTGAAAGCCCACCTGAGACGCAGAGGTTGCGGTTTACTAAACCAATATGCTTATGGGGCATAATGTATTATTTTATTGTGTACGATAAAGAATAAAGAATGGGGAGTAATTTTATTAGACAAGGATATTTGTACAAAGTTTATTTTATTTTTACAATTTTAGGAAAACTTACAGCAAAATAAAACAATTAAAGAAAGACTAAATACTAAGGGCTACTTACAAGTTTCCACATTTAGACACTTGAGTGACATAAACAAAACAGTAATTCTAAAGTAGACTAGACGGCCATTATTGAGCCAACCCTTCGGAATAAAATTATTGTTTAACGCGTTTACCCTCTGCTGTGCCTTCCGCGCCCCTGTTAGCATAGCGTCGTAATATTTAAACTGAATTTCCAATTTGTTCCCAGTGCCCGAAGCCCCGCGTGCAGTGAAAGCGCTAGTGATGGGACAGGACTCCATCTTAGTGTCGTGGAGGCCCCCAGCGCAGCCCAACGGTGTTGTCACCCACTACAACGTTTACACACAAGCACAGAACGCTGAGCCACATCCTAATAAGGTATGATTTAATGGGGGTAACATCGACCCTTTAAGGTAGTTTAAGGTATGATGCGAAGGGGGTAACATCGACCCTTTAAGGCAGTTTAAGGTATGATTCGTAGGGGGTAACATCGACCCTTTAAGGTAGTTTAAGGTATGATTCGAAGGGGGTAACATCGACCCTTTAAGGTAGTTTAAGGTATGATTCGAAGGGGGGTAACATCGACCCTTTAAGGTAGTTTAAGGTATGATTCGAAGGGGGGTAACATCGACCCTTTAACAAAGGATGTTCTAAAATATCATGACCCGTGAACTAAATAGTTCTGTGTAAAATAAATAGCGTTAGTGTTCTTCATTCTATTCAAACAAATCTGATCAAAGTGACAAGACAAACTCTTGTCTCGTTTGACAAAGTCGCACTCAAAATACTTTGAAGAGTCTAGAGTCAGGTATGTCCAAATACATATTTGGTACATACCCACAATTTGCAGTATTTACAAAAAAATATATCTAAGTAGTACAGTCATCTGGTGACCATAACACAAGCATTAAGTTGCTTAGCTTGGGACTAGATGGCGCTGTGTAAAATGTCCCAGGATATTTATTTATTTATTTATTATGATTTATTTATTTACATATACACTTATAGAATATAACATTACAGTTGTACTAATTCGTTATTTATCTATTTAACAACCAAACAAAATACAAAATTAAGGCTATGGCAAGGCACATAAATCAATGAAAAAATCGACAAACTATTATCACATTAATATTACATAGTATATTATATAAATATAGGTACATAGGTATTGGGGGCGATTCTGAGTGTCGCAAAAGCTAAACTAAGCTAACTAAAATTGTTGCCATCCTTTTTATTCCCATCGCTATGAAAGGGACGGCAACAATTTTAGTTAGCTTAGTTTAGCTTTTGCGACACTCAGAATTGCCACTATTATCATAATAAAATAAGATAAAACGGCAAATGTATATTCAGGTGCCAGCTACCCAAACCAGTTACTCCGCCACCGAGCTGAAGGCGGGCCGCTACGACTTCTGGGTGACCGCCTCCACCATCATCGGGGAGGGACAGCCCTCAGCCACCGCCTCCTGCAGCCCTAGCGACAAAGGTACTTATTCTCAACGCGGTAAGGATTCATTTCTCTTGACTGTTTTACTAAAACCACAGAACAAGACTAGGTGCCTTAAATAAGCCAATGAAAACATTCATTTAAATACCGACTCGACCACGAAGCAACAAAGTGCAATTTAGCTCGTACAAGCGTCTCGTACCTGCTGCTATAGATGCTTAAACTTGCCATTACATTCTTATGGATAACTCTGTTTCTGGTGACGTGCGAAAACCAACCAAAAAAGCCGCAATTTTATTAACTTAATATAGAGAAGACAAAAATCTTTCGCTTATTAAACTTGAAACTGCGCGCTACGAACAACCCAATAAGAATCAACTATGTTATGTTGACAATAGTGGCAATTCGGAGTGTCGCAAAAACGAATCTAAACTAACTTAAATTAATGCCATCCTTTTTATTCCCATCGCTATAAAAGGGACGGCAACATTTTTGGTTAGTTAAGTTTAGCTTTTGCGATACCCGAATTGCCACTATTATTTTGGTAAATATCTGTAAACTTCATTGTAAAGTCTTCAATCAAGATGAATTGATCTTCATCATTTTGAATGTTTTTTGTATTGCTATAAGAAATTTTCTTACTCAATTTTTTCTTTCTAAAGGTATATAAAGCTGTTGACACCAAAAAAAGGGCACACTCACAGTTGCCTTAAATATAATGTTACAGTGCCCGCAAAGATCGCGTCATTCGACGAATCGTTCACCGCCACTTACAAGGAAGACGTCAAACTGCCCTGTCTCGCTGTCGGAGTGCCTCCCCCTAACATTCTCTGGAAGGTAAATAACAGCTTTTCGAACTGTTTTACAAATGATACTCATTTTGTGTTATTGTGTTCAGGTTAATAAGTATTTCTAGGAGGAGTAACAAACATTCACACACACACAAACTTTCACCTTTTTATTATTAGTGTGATTTGTTGTTTAGGTAAAAAGCATGGACCTAGTATAGTAGGTACCTGGACGAACAGCGAGCATGCCGCTGAGAGGGACAAAAAATGCAGGGAATCTATCGTTTCTTCGTACAAAATTCGGAGCATCAAGTTTCCGACCATACAAAAAAGCGCGCGATGAGGGACAAAAGATCTAATGCTTTGTCTCTTATACTCACAAGAATGTTAAAAGACTCAATTCACACCAAAAGAGCGGCGAAGCGGAGCGCGGTTTCAGTGACATATGAATTTTAACATTATTTTCATTACTATAGGTAATACTTAGGTATTAAGTATCGCAGAGAAGGCGCGCGTATTCGAATTTTTGGTGTGAGTTGAGCCTTATTCATAGTTTTAGTGTGACTGAGAAAGGAATATACAGCGCTCTATTTCTTACTTTCTCTAAGGTGAAAGGGCACCCATTGGAGGCGTCTGAACGCGTCCGTCAGTTACCGGAGGGCTCGCTGCAGATCGCGGGCGTGGCTCGCGAGGACGCCGGGGAGTACTCCTGCCACGTCGACAACCAGTTCGGGACCGACACGGTCACGCACACGCTCTCTGTACTCGGTAACTTGTTAAGCCGACAGGCATCATCACTCATTTGGAAAAACCATTCTAATAAGTTACTATTGGTCCTTTAATATAAAAAATCCTTAAAAAATATCAATTATTAGTCCAAAATTAAGTTTTAAAAACACATTTTGTGTTAGATGCAAAAACGCTCGCAAGTGTAATTTCGCCGTCTTACTTAGGCGTGACGTCACGCCTAGGTAGGGAGTTCAAAGTTTCCAAACGAAACTAAATGACAAGAAAGTGATTTTACATAGGCGATTATTTTAAACGCTCGTGCTCGTTCATTGAAATGAAATATGATTACGACTGTATCCCCAATTATTTATTATTTTGCTACTTGGTTTAAGTAAGTATTTCTATTACTAGCTGCGTACCCTCGGTAAATAGTTCCCGTTCCATGGGAATACCGGGATCAAAAGTAGCATATTCTTTAATTCAGGTTCTAAGAAATTCTGGTACTAAATTACATTCAAATCCGTCCAGCCGTTTAAGCGTGAAAGAGTAACAAACACACACACAAACTTTCACCTTTATAGTATTAGTGTGATTACACCTATAATAATATACTTTCATGTAAAAAAACAAGAGCTTAAATGCGTAGCTATAAAATTTATTAACTTTGGTTTAATATTTCAGCGCCGCCATTCCCACCTCAACTAAGCATTGCCTCTTCCTCCGTGTCTTCCCTGACTCTGCGCATCAAGCCGTCGCCCGATGTTGAGCAACAAATCGCCGCCGGCTACACCATCCATTACAAACAGGAATTCGGAGACTGGGAGACTGTTCAGGTACTTTTGATCTACCGTTATATTTTTTTCAAAATTCAAATGCAATAAAATGTTTATTTGTGTACCTATAAAAAAAATTGGCTTCCCGGATCGAATCGGTTTTCCAGATTTAGGTTCATTTGCTACGGTACCTATTGACGTGTAATTTTTTTTTTGTTCGTTTACTCGTTCGCTCGTTAACAGTTGTTGTCCAAAACAATCCGAATGCGATAAAACGGCTTTCACCGACTGCGCCACAGAGGTCGTGTTAATCATTTCTAACGATGTTATTTTCTGTTTTAGATTCCTAGCACAACTGACACATACACTTTGGATAATATGTTCTGTGGATCTAGATACCAACTCTACGTTACGGCTTACAACGGGTAAGTGCCTTTTACGTCCGATCTCAATATCTTATCGATTTGTGGTGTTGCTTTTTGACATTATTTACATACTTACTAAAAATGACAAATATCTTACCATAGTAAGCAAAACCGACAGATATAGACAGATAGATAGATTATTGAAATTAGACGTTATTTGGTTGGTTAGGAATAGTTAAATTTTCCGTGGGAATACTGGGATCAAAAGTAACCTATTTGGTTATCCAGGATCATAGCTGGGCATTAACTCGTTAATCCGTTAATCGTTAATTAACGAAGTTAACATTTTGATTAACGGATTAACTTTTAAGTTAACTTTCAAAAATGTTAACGGACACGTTAACTTCCGTTAATATGCGAGAAGTCCGTTAATCGTTAATCCAATGCATAATAGTTACCGCACGGCATCGGCACCGACAAGTGCCGGGCGGCACGTGGCAGCGAGTGAAACAAAAACTAAACTAGATATATTTTGCCGGCGCGTGCGAGTGAGAAAGAAAACTGCGAAGAGATTTGTTTCGTTTGATTTTTCATTTCATTACTTAGCGCCGGTGCTTAGAGTGACTAGTGTTTTGTTTGTTTGTTGTTATTATAAATTACTGTCAGTGATCATTTGCGTGTTGATAATTGATAAAGAAGAGTGCAGTGTAATTTAATTAGATAGAAAAAGTGTACCTACTGTGCAGTGTAGTAATTATAATAAATATTAGTAGCAGCTTTTTGTTTTGGCTAAACAATAGCTCGTGATATTATCTACATCTTTTGTCAGTACCTAATCATCAGTCAGACCAGACAGATGAAGCTAAAAATTGTATTCAACTATTTTCTTCCCCTGGTGTAGGGAGTCGCGTTGGAACAGGCATTGGAATCACCTAGCATGTAAAACGAAACTTAAGTGATCCTTGAGGTCCTACAAGAATAAATGATTTTTCTTTCTTTCTTTCTTTCTTTCTAAACAGAGCATTAGCCTCGAGTCGGGTACGCGCCGACGTGCCCGGTGCAACCTTATCGTTTTCGATTTTATTTATTATTTTTAGTCTGTACTTGTTTTTTCATCTATTTACTTCCGGTTTTCCCGGCTTTGATTGGTGAAGAATGTAGAGATGCTAATTTGATTGATAGTTTCAATTCAAAGTCAAACCGACATTTTATTTCTATAGTTTATATTTTTTATTGTAGTGTTAAACCACACTTAGGTTTCGGTGCTTTAACCGAAATATCATCTTACTGATAGTTTCGTCTTCGGCGTCAAGGGCTTCGTGTCCGAGTGGTAAGGCAGCCCGGCTTAAGGGTGATCGCTTGTATCTCGCGGGTTCGAATCCCGTCGAAACCGTAAAACTTCTAGTAAGATTTTTCATTTGTAATTTTCTTTCTATCAAAATTCGTTTGTTTTCCAAATTTAGTGTGCCAGTTGGTCGAGAAAATGCAATTTTACACATATTAACGGATTAACGATTAACGTTAACTTGCGTTAATTCTTCCGAAATGTAACGCTTTAACGATTAACGAAGCTAACTTTTTTTGTAACGGATTAACGTTTAACGAAGTTAACCATTTGATTAACGGTGCCCAGCTATGTCCAGGATATAAACTATCCGTGTTCTGATCGCGAAGTGTAAAAAAGACAATAGTGGCAATTCGGAGTGTCGCAAAAGCTAAACTAAACTAACTAAAATTAATGCCATCCTTTTTATATGGGACGGCAACATTTTTGGTTAGTTATGTTTAGCTTTTGCGATACTCCGAATTGCCACTAATATCTAACAATAAGTGACCAATATATAACCTAAGAATAGAGAAGAACTTACTGTATTCTGAGTATCTAACAGTAACTGACATTTCCAGTATCGGCACAGGCGAAGCTTCAGACGTGGTAACTGCCCGGACCCGCGGTTCCAAGCCGCCAGTGCCCCGCGCGGCGGATTTCATCGAAGTCGGCTCATCATCGGTCACCTTACATCTGAAACAATGGCTCGACGGAGGCTGCCCTATGAGCCACTTTGTTGTTGAGAACAAGAAGAAGTAAGAGTTTGTTATTAGCGGATTTGGTAGGCTGACGTTAATTTAAAAAATCTTGATAACAACACCATCTATCGGGTCCATCTAGACCACAATATTGCCATATTCAATTTTCCAGTTCAAAATCCTTATTTATGTCAGAATGTGTGAAACCTACGACCTTAATATTTAAAGAAATGATAAGTAGGTAGGTACCTACTTAAAACTTTTATCTTGGGTTATGTGTTTTAAAAACACAATTGGTACCTAGGTACTTAATACATGTTTTGCACACATTTTGCTATTTTTCTCAGGAACTCACTATTTTTGTTGAGTTTTTGTTCTTAGGAATGTATCTTATGGATTTATTTGTTTAGACACAGAATTAATTGATTTATGATCTTGCAAGACATTAATAAATTCGATCAAACCATTGTTAGTACATTGTTACACAAGTAGCTACAACAAACTAGAGTGTAAACGGCTTCTGTAACTAGTACCTATAGAAAATACCTAACAAAAATAAATAAGTACTTAACTTTGTTTCACAGGGGAGCAGCTGAATGGAACCAAATCTCGAACGCTGTCAAGCCCGGTGGAAACTTCGTTGTACTAGGTAACATTAATATATTTAACTAATTTTAGTGATATTTTCCTTGAAGGTCTACTTACTAATGGCCAGCCTTTATGACCTATCTATCTGTGGATTTGCTTACCTATTGAAAATATAGCAAAACCATCTGATTCAGTAGATTATTGAGACTAGGAACTATTAGTTATCTCATGATTTTTTGTACTTCTGTTGTTGAATTAAGCCTTAATTCATGTGTTTTTTTTACAGACCTCGAACCTGCGACTTGGTACGTTCTGAGAATCTCCGCGCACAACAACGCCGGTTTCAACGTCGCCGAATACGAATTCGCTACTCTTACTATGACTGGAGGTAATTTCGCTTTATCCATCTGTAGTCTCATTTCACATCGTTGCGTCAGACTTCAAAAAATCATAACAATACACTTTCAAAGCTATTAGGCATTTGAGGTTCTTGATGAGTTAATTAATATAAAGTGTGACGTATCTGTTCATTAAAGTAATTTTTATCACTCTAATATTATAAAGGTGAAAGTTTGTGTGTGTGTAAGTATGTAAGTGTTTGTTGCTCTTTCACGCTCAAACAGCTGGACGGATTTGAATGAAATTTGGTACCAGAATTGCTTATACCCTGGATTAAAGAATACTTTGATCTCGGTATTTCCACGGGAACGGGAACTACTTATTCACCGCGGGTAACACTGCGGGGCGCAGCTAATTATCAATTTTTAAGAAATTCATACCTGTTTAATGTCGGGATTCGAAACCCTTGACAATGTTTTTCGTACTAATTATTTTATTTCGTACCTGAAATGCATCGCCTTTTATTTATCATCCCTATTATGTGTAACCTGAGGCTTGCATTTCAGGTACGATCGCGCCTGCGCGAGAAGTCGGCGGCGGGTCACTGACCCCCGAGCAAACCCTCAAAATCATCCTCTCGCATCTGAACCTAATAGTGCCCGTGGTCGCGGCGATCCTAGTCATTATCATCGCTATCGTTGTGGTTTGCGTGGTAAAAGGCGCCCGGGACCCTCACAAAGGTTTGTTTCTATAGGTACCATCGCCCCCCTACCAGGCAACGCGAATACGAAGGACCTCCCGCCGTGGGTCAGAGCGTGGCTGGAACCTGAGGTGTTGGTCCCTATTCTGGCGACTATAGTCGTTTTCATCGTGGGAGTGGTCGTGATCTGCCTGACCCTCGCTCGCAGGAACACCCCGCATCGCCTGCGAGGTCAGAAGGACGGTTATTGTATGTATAGCACATCGCTTTTTTATTTTAAATTCGATCTTTCTCGGTCATAGCATGGAACTTACCCGTGCCCGTTACTATACTGTCTTTCAAAATTCATAATTACTATTGTTTGCTGCATTCATTATTCAACCCCGTTGTAGATATCATTCTACTGTTGTGTTTTGTGGAACGGTATACATTTAGGTATCAATATAACCAATATTATAGAATATCATCATGACCGATGTAATCATTTGTCGTAGTTTATAGTTTTAATTAAAAATTTTGACTTGAAAAACAAACTGTGCTGTAATCGAAGTGTAACTGTAAACAAACCTGTATACCACAATCGGTGCTTTAAACCTAAATACTGATAGTTGCGTCTTCGGCGTCTAGGGCTTCGTGGCGGAGTGGTAAGGCAGCCCGGCTTAAGGCTGATCGCTTGTATCTCGCGGGTTCGAATCCCGTCGAAGCCGGTAAACTTTCAAGATTTTTCATTTATAATATTAAACCACGATTTAGATGACGCTGTGTACAACGCCTCGCAAGCAGCAATGGGAGGCGGCGGCGGCACTCTCGACAAACGCGGCGGTCTTCGCGACGAACTCGGCTACATCGCGCCGCCTAACCGCAAACTACCCCCCGTACCCGGCTCTAACTACAACACATGCGACAGAGTGAAGCGACAGGCTGTTATCAGTGAGTATTCCTGACAGGCATTGAGGTACTATCTATAGAGCCACAATCAGTCTATTTGTATCTTGCTTCTAAACATACAGGGTGAATTTTTGAGACGGGACAGTAAGGGCAGGTACCTTAAACGTTATAGTTACAGGAAAACGGCTTTAGGAGACTATCCATTAATTTTTAAAATATTCTGAACTGCATTTACAGATTTTTGAAAAAATGTACAGTCAGCAAGAAAATGGTCATTTTACACAAAAACTTTTTTTGATGCCAATCGATCCTGTTTCTTATAAGGATCAAAAGTCTCTACTAGACCGACTGAGGTTTGAGTACTAGAAATGTCAGAAATCGCAAAAAACTTTTTCCATACATTTCGGTAAAAGAGCCAAACTTCAAAATTAGTCAAACTTTTTGTTATGGGTAATCCGCTATAATCCGATATAAAGAAAAAAAAGGCTGGCTGAAAAAAACAGGTCAGTAAAAAAAGTTTTAAATTTCAAACTTCGAATTCGATTAGAAACTCTTGGTTTATTTCAGGTCATTCTTATGTTTGTTATGAGAAATGGAATTCTAGATTGTTAGTTGCAATTTATTTATGTAGGTACCATACTTCTTGTTAAAAAATGTAATTTTATTAAAATGTCATTTTGAGCAATTTATTTCGTAGATCATCTAAATGTAGTTATTTTTGTCTGTGTCTAAAGTACACATAAAATGATTTATTTTATTTTAATTGTTTCAATTCTAATGTTGTAAAAGATTATCGATGCAACTTTGATGATTTTCTAATTAGGTAGGCGCTTTTGCTTCTAGGTACAGTAAGCCACGAGGCCAGCTAGACACTCGCCATTAGGACTATCACTTATTATCTTATGCGTATGTCCGTATAAACCGTACAATTCTGAAAAAAGTTTTTCGCGATTTCTGACATTTCTAGTACTCAAACCATAGTCGGTCTAGTAGAGACTTTTGATCCTTATAAGAAACAGGATCGATTGGCATCAAAAAAAGTTTTTGTGTAAAATGACCATTTTCTTGCTGACTGTACATTTTTTCAAAAATCTGTAAATGCAGTTCAGAATATTTTAAAAATTAATGGATAGTCTCCTAAAGCCGTTTTCCTGTAACTATAACGTTTAAGGTACCTGCCCTTACTGTCCCGTCTCAAAAATTCACCCTGTATATTTGTCTTATTTTCAAACACTTTTTCCATACTTTTTCTTACGAGTAGGTATATATTTCTAACACAAGCTCTTGCGAAAACAAAATCTAAAGAGGCATCTTAGGTTGAAACACATCTATTCCTCAAACACATCTTATGAACAGGCACAACTGAATTATACAAGTAAGTATCGACGGGAATTATTATGGTCCACTGTTTTGAGTTAAGCATTGGTTGTTGGGTTAAGTAAATCTTAAATAGTTCTTAACTCTTATACTTGGTTGATCTTTTAGAGCTTAGATCGCCTTTAGAGTAGGTACTTCCCAGTTGCTTATTCTATTCCTATTTTGCACGATTCTCATTTTACCTCAAATATCACTTTTATCTAGATGTTACCTAGTAAATAGTAATTGTAAGGTGGAGGCAACTTTAATACTTTGTTGTCCATTGTTTTATGGTTCTAAATATCGTCTTTATGTTTCCCTATTAATTTATTTTATTCCATATTCCATCATAGTTAGTTCAATGTCTTTACTTGTCCAAATGTCGTGAATTTAGTAAAGATATGGAGCCTTATTTTGATTTATAAAAGCATCGTCTCAAATAGCATCTCAACCAGTTTTGATCTCAAATATTTTATGGAACAGTTAAGTTGCTAGATGTCGTCAGAAAATCAGAAATTACTTAAACGTAGTGATGAAGTCTTTTATACATATAATACCTACATAGAAAACACCCGAGCTACCAATAGTTCACCGAATTACTCTTGAACGATATATCGAGACAGAACAGAGACGGAACAGTTGAGATGGTATAGATGACGTGGTATAGGTCGCGCCACGTAAAAAGAGCGCTGAGGAGAAGTAACGAAGGTATGTTTGCGCCAGTGTTCACTCGCTGACGAACCAATAGCACTCCCTAAATCAATGGTATGAAGTGCGCCGCAACACCTCTCCACCAATTATCAACTACTGCGCAGTTTGACAGCCAGCGCTCTTTTTACGTGGCGCGACCTATAGCTGGCATGCTAACGGTAGTGTGGGACAGTGGGCGCGCACTCGACGTGGGACCCGCGCCGGCACCACTACGAGCGTGTGAGGAGGCCTATGATGCGGCGTGGAGGCTCCGGCGAGACCATCTCCACAGGTACCGCTTGCTTGCAACACTCACATTCGCAAACAACACGAACTTTTTTTTTTTTTTCGGACGGATTTTTATGTTAAGTGGTCTTCCGGACCTTTATAACTTCACCGGGCTTTAGCGAGTGCAGAAGGCCTCTACGCCGTAAAAATGAATTTAAGCTAACCTACTCAAGGTAGGTACAACACGAACTAATACCAAGTTCAGGCATTTATAGCGACACGAAGCGCGCTTGTGCGAGTTGAATTGCACTTTGTTGCGTCGTAGCAAGAGTTGCTATTGAATGAATGATTTCTCGAAGTCACGTTTCTAACTCACAAAATCAAGTCAAACACATTCGTTTATGGGCACTGACTAAACAACGGGAGACTAACTAGATAACACTCACTCTACCATGAGAGTACCTAAGGTAAAGTTTTAAGTGGAACTTTTGTTAATTGGCAGAATTAACAAAAGTTCTAATTAAACCTTTACCAAACTGACATTCAGAACTCTATATTTAAAAACAGCTTTGAAAAAATATCCAATTAAGAGTGTTGTTAGTGAATAGAGTTAATCACAATGCATGGATTTCTCGAACGATCATTGGGTCACAGACTCCACCTATCCGTAAGCATGATTCTATACCACCTTAGAATAATTGTAGCAGTGAACAGAATGGAGTGTTACTAACTACGCCTGCTATACGTAAGTTTTACTGGTGTTTAACTGTACTCAACTAATAAGTTTATTTACACAATGTTTGCAAGCTTTTCTCTAACCCCCTGTTTATTTTATTTGCGTTTTTGTTGACGTTTTATTTTATTTTTGCATTGTGTCTGATTGTATATGTTTTTACCATTATTTGTTTATCTTGTACCTTCAGGAGTATTGTACGAGTATTGTATGCGTGAAGTAAATATTAAGGGCCGTTTATTAAGGAGATAACTTTTATCTGAAGAATAAACTAATATGGCGGATTGACATTATTTTCTTCGACGCGTTTTTTGCCCACGGCGTATGTGTGTCAAACAGTATGTAACACTGTGTATCTGTTCGGATTGGCAGTGATCGTCCTTTGTTAAATCGCAAAATGAATTCCTCAATCAAAAGCTATCTTTCAAAGACAACTTGATTTTGACTATTCAAAAATCAGGCCTCATAATCCTAGCTAATTGAAATGGCTCGAACTTACGAACTTTTCTTAATAAAAAGGAGTACTTACTTAATTTACTGATTATACCTACATTTTAACCACCTCTTTATAATGTACCCACACCATTAATAACCCGAAACAACTACCACTAACTAAATAAAGTACTTATCATATCTCTAACAAAATTTAATCAACATTATCTAATGTCATTTCAGGCATGGAAGACGAGATCTGCCCCTACGCTACATTCCACCTGCTCGGCTTCCGTGAAGAGATGGACCCCACCAAGGCTCTGGCATTCCCCCATCATCACCCCGCCCACGCAGGAACCTTGGCTCACCCCCACCCTCACCACCCCGCTCACTCACGCGCCGGATCTCAGAGCATGGTAAGTGTGAATAGAGATGAAAAAGAAATGGACTTACTAACGATCCCCCAGCAACGCCGGATCTCGGAGCATGGTAAGTGTCTATAGAAAAGAAAAAAAGAGATGGCCCTACTGACGTTCCCCCAGCAACGCCAGATCTCGGAGCATGGTAAGTGTCTATAGAGATGAAAAAGAGATGGCCCTACTGACGTTCCCCCAGCAACGCCAGATCTCGGAGCATGGTAAGTGTCTATAGAGATGAAAAAGAGATGGCCCTACTGACGTTCCCCCAGCAACGCTGGATCTCAGAGCATGGTGAGTACTTCTGAAGGAATACTTTAGAGATGGACAATGGATCTCCCAAGGAAATTATCTCAAAACCATGTGAAATAATTGATAGATGTAGGTAATCAATAATGTACCTAACAGGGTTTTAAATCTGAGTCAAAATGGAATTTCGTTCGTCTGTGATTTTGTTCAATACAACAGCGCCAGATCTTTTTTAGGGAGTATAAACTATGATGCAATATTGATTTGAACGCTTAGCTCGTAATTGTTTCAGCCCCGTGCCAACAGCCGCTACGCCCGCAAGAACTCTCAGGGAGGACAGAGCGCCATCTACTCCACCGCCCCTGAATACGACGACCCCGCTACCTGCGCCGAAGAAGACCAATACGTAAGACTAGCTCTACGTCTTTCAGCACAAAAATCAGAGTGGAATGGTTTTTTTCATGAGCGAGGACAACGCGATAAACGCGCGAGATATCGATTTATCGACAGATTTTATCAAATAACTAAAAATACTGGAAAACTACTTGTTCTTAAGTAAAATTCAATAAAAAAATATTATACTGTTTCTGAGTCTACTCAGTGATATGAAGAGAGTGTAACTCGATTGTTGCATTAATAATGTTATCGAAAAGGTTAGGTGGCTCCAAAATTTTGTAATTTACGACACTGTCTTAATTTCTAAGTCTCGAAACCCTCTACTCAATCTTACATTAAACTGTAAACATAATTGAATGTCCCAGCGTGCTCGCTACTCTCGCCCGATGTACGCCTGCGGCCCCGAGTACGACGAGCCCGCTTGCTGCGCTCCCGAGGACGAACAGTACACCGGCGCCTATGGAACACCCTACTCTGACCACTACGGATCTCGCCCTAGCATTGGTGAGTGCCCAATCACTGTATTTTCTTGTTACTGTAGTTCAATTTGTAGAGCCACGGTAAGAGATTACAGATTGAAATCCTGTTGGAGCACCTCTTTGTTAGAAAAAACAAACGCAAATTTTAATTTCTTGTGGTTAATGACTCACTAATGTATTATAGGAACTATAGACAAGACTCATTTCCAGTTTAAACGAAATAAGATTGTTTGTACCCGTTTTACGTTAATTTAGTAACAACATCTGACACGTACCTAAATCGTTAAACCATGACTAGGTACTAGGCTAAAAACTGTGTCATCTGGTGACACAACATAGTCTTTCGAAAATTAATACCACATAACTTAGTTTATGCCAACCTGTAATGTTGTATTGCAGTGGTGTCTGGGGGCACTCGCAAGTGCGGCTCGCCCGAGCCTCCCCCACCCCCGCCCCGCAACGCGGCCGCCGACAACAACTGCTCCTCCTCCTTCAACGAAAGCAAGGATTCCAACGAAATCTCCGAAGCCGAATGCGACCAGCCGCGTAACTATCCCGGTATGACTAAGACACCAGACAAATGAGCTAAAGAATTCAGGCATCTTTAGAGAAATTTTGAAATTGCTACACTGTTTTGATTAGATAATCACCCAATATATAAAAAATTGGCTTTAAAGTAAGCTACGAGTAGCAATGGATGATTTTATCAAGTCTTGGTAAAAAAAAAAATGAGCTATTTGCAGCTAGATTTTTTTTTAAATGCTTATTTGAAAAATAGCTTTTTGGCCTAAAACTATGTATATATTAGCAGATATAAAATTTTCAGCAGCAGATGACATCTGAATCAGACTGATCTTGAATTGGATTGCCATTCTAAAATGTTCTAACTTTGTAGCGATGAATCTATATTTATGAAATATAATTTGATCGCTGCCGATACCATGATCAGTGTTGCATTGTTCATTTGATTTTTTTTTTCGCTTCATCCAGCTGTAGCTGTCAAATATACCATTACCAAATTCTTACAAAGAATAAGACGCTCTAGCTTTCTTAAAATTAGTGTTACATCATTGGTAACATTAGTTATTGCATTCACATGTGCATCTGACGAAATCATTGAGTTAAAAATCAATAAAAATATATGGTAACTTAGAAAAACTAATTATTATTTCTAAGTTACCATATTTGCCATTCCTGAAAATTGATTTATCCTACATTTTATGTAATTTTAAACTGTTCAGTTTACCCCTTTCATACTCATCCCCTTCATCATAATCACAAACCTGATTGGATATTAATAACATATGAAATTGGTTAACGCACACTTGGGTGTCACCTGAACAGAAGACGGTAAAATTTGAATCAAGCTATTTTGATTCCTTTATGTTTTAATTTTTGTGACTGACAGCATGCTCAATGAGTAAATAACAATTTGAAAAGGCTTCAAGATTAGTTCTCTTGTGATTGGCTTACTATCTATTTCGTTTCAAAATTATCTTCTTTATTATAAACTTGGCAAAACTAATTAAAACTTATGAAATCAAGATTAATTTCTATTAACTAATTTTAGTAAATGAGCAGGTAACTCACAAGGCACGTTACTGGGTCCACTTTTGTATTAGTTTTGCCAGGTCACTCATTTCCTAGGAAATATATTTTTCTTATAACACGACGAAAATCTTTTATGTGCTTAGACGTGATCGTGTTAACAATTATTTTCTAATGGTTCAGTAGATTTTAGTATGTGTTCTTGAAGATGCACGTTTTCGTACAATATTCACCAAACCTCGTCCAGTGAAGTACTCGTTACGGGACTCACCGTTTATGTTTAATTATAATGAAATAGACCTTCCTTAGTTGAGAGGAAACTTTTGAAAACATAAATATGACTTTTGAATAACGAATAGTACCTTTACCATTCTTTTTTTTATCGAAAAACAAGATTCTGGTAAAAACTCTGTAAATATTTGAGAATATTGTACGGAAAAGGTGTTAGGTAGAGGGCAGGTCTCGTGGCTAGCGTAGAGCGCGTCGTGACTTGTGTGTTGTTACAGTAAGGGTCCACACTGCCAAGGACGGTATGCACAGCGAGGAAATGAGGAAACTCATTGACAGGTCAGTCTCTTAGGATACATTTACTACTCAAGACTATAATAATCCCAAGACTACTCCAACACGAAGTTGTCACGAGGAAAAGTGTAATCACACTCACTATTTTGAAATAACTTTAGTAAAAACAGGAAGAAGTTTTATTAGTGTACTAAATGCACAGATAATATCTGAATCATAACATAGTTAACAGTTCCCCAGTAACATAGTTAAATAGATGTTTTTGTGTACAAAAACTCTTTAACTAAACCGAATCCTTGTGTGTGCGCTGGCACGAATTATTGTGGTCGTGTTATAGACTAGACTTAACGTAATTAAAGCATCTCGTAATATAGTCAATGCTCGTTATTAAGCATGTGTTATGTTCTGCATCCGTGATCTACAGGAAACAGTAAGTCCAAGTATGTCGAAACAATTTTCTTACTGAATGTACCCTTTGCCTGTATTTATGTTACGTCATTAACCTTTTGTGGCTAACACTTTTAATCTATGCACTAAATTGTGATTGTTCGGACTTATGGTAAGGCAAAATTTAAACGGCTGTATATTTTTTGTTTCTGCCGATTGCTCTGAAACCGAGGAATGTTTAACCATTTTGTATACCATCTAACCATTCTTTCCAGTTAGCTGATAGCTCAAACATGCTGAACTAGCCGACCCATTGTACAAATACTCCTACAAACATAGTCAATCATTATAGACTAGAATCCTGCCTGGCACATAGCTAAACCTACATAGAAAAAAAAATCCAGAGCACAGTAAACCGTTTTAAATGTGTTGAACGAGCTATCTGTCCGAGTAAATGAGTGTTGAGCGCTGTACTTAACAGTTTTTGCAACGTTTTCAGACCAGAAGCAACCACCCCAATCCCCCAGCAAGCAGGCCACGGGCGAGGACTCACAGCCTACGATACTGTGGCAGTGTAACCTGTAAGGCGTGAACTCACTACCGACACACTATTTCGCTCCCAACTATAATTTTAAGTTAATGGACCCGTTACCATTTTGCTGATGCGAGCGCGCTTATCCTTTCATTTCTACCGCTTCTTTCATTGGCAACTTCTTTCTCCTTTGTAGCGATACGTAAGCTATCAGCAAGATGGTGATACTTGTGCCAAACAGTTTTACCGATCGTGTGTCGCGGTTTTGTGTTGCTATTTACGTTAAAATTATCCCAACTTAGTTGGCTGGATTTTGTCATTTTAGTTTTAATTTTGAACGCGCACATTTGTGCCATGGAAAGTTACACATTGCTTTTATTAGTAAAGTGCGGAGTTGGGTCGTGTACAAATTAGCACAACCTTCCTTGTCCAATGTCCAGTAGGAATCCACCACGCGTCGCAACCTAGAGTTATCTAAAAACAGAAATTATGGTTGTGGTAGATATTTCAAAAAGCTATATTTGAATAATGTAAGAATAGGTGACGTGTGAATTAAAACCTGTCCCATTATTATAAAGACTTAGCTGTGAGCCCAACTCTTGCACGTTTACAACTAACTATAGTTTTATGTTATGTTGTCTTAGTTGTTCAGCTTAATTTAAATAAAGTTTTAAAGTATGGTGGCTGGGCTAGTTTTGGGGTGATTTGTACGTTTCGATTTAAATTAAGCTCAACATGTAATATTGTGATATTTTGTATTTTTACCCCTTTTTAATTTTGATATGATGTAACACTGTAACACGTTATTTATACCGGTAGTTTTTATAATTATATTCCCGGCATCTTAGAATTTTAGAAACAGCCGCGAGGTTGTATTTATGCTTCCTTTATTGTAACTGGTGTTTGCAAACGCTTCTTATTTACGTTATTGCCACGTATTTTTTGATAAACTATAATTTAATCGTTTTGATTTGCATTTACGCGTAAACTACTTAGCATAAGGTTTAAGAATAATCTTCTTTATATACTAGTAATTACTCAATTCTTAAAACTATGTAATCCGTAGTTAGTTAGATACACGAGTTACTCATTATAACTTTTAAATAAGATAAAGTTGATACTGTCAATGTTATGATAACTTTGCAAATACCACACTGCGTCAACAAAATGCCATAAAAAAAGTTACCTAATGAGTCGCAATGGGCTCTCTGTCGCGCGGAACTGAAGGACGACACTGAAACTGACACGGAATTAATAACTTTCATTATTATCGTAGATTAATAAGGTGCATTTTATTAATCGTAATCGTAATTTTTATCCTTCTATATTATGCAAACGTTTAGGGTTAAGACGCGAGATGCGTAATTTTCTAGATATTTCCCTTTTGTTGTGCATTGTCGTGTAAGCTTCGCAACGTAGACTTGTAGTTAGGTTTTTGGCGACTTCCAAGTAACAGAATCTTCTCTCGACCTTCCAATTAGAAATTTGAATAAAATTTAAATAAAATTTATGAGAACAAATTAAATACCTATTCGAAATAAGAAAGAACTATGAAATTATTCTCATTTGGAAAAGATTGGCTGCAATAAAATAAAATTAAGTTTTAAGTAATGTTTGCTAATGTGTTGTGCGTTTGGTTTGCCGCTAGTTGGATGTAAGTTTATGGTTATTACACAACATTTGCTAACCGCAACTAACTAATGTACCAAAGTGTTTGATTTGTGTTAAATAAACTACTCAAAAGTCAACCGTACTATTGCTGTTTTATTTTATCCTCGTCGTTCGCAATATCCTTACTGTTACTGATACCACAGATAAAATAATACTAGTACTGATACATAAAAACTATCACAATTAAAATGTAATACATCCCTTATATAGGCACTTACATTGTTAATCATTTAAAGCGATATCTACATAATTATTAAATACTAAATAGTTTTCGAAAAAAAGAAGGCGAATAGAAAGGCGAATAGAAGTTATAAAAATAAGGATTGACAACAAAATTATGTACCTAAGTATAATAAAATAGAAGTTTTCTACAGAGGAGGTGTTTATTTTTTACATAATTTTAATTAAATAACTTGAATAGCGCTAACTGTTCGGCTGTTTGCGGCTTACGCAGACGCTGCCTTCACGATCTCCTCGGCCACTTCTACGGCGATGGCCGCCTCGGCTTTCGCCTGGAACAAGAGATTAAATTTAAAGAAAATTTATTGTACCTCAATCATTGAGGTACAATCTTTAGAGCCACAATCAGACAAATAAAATGTCCGAGCCAAAACTCGGCGCACGCTACGTAGTGCGCACAGTTTTAGTTTTTGCGTACAAGCGACATTGAACATTAATACAAACGATTTAACGTCTACATTCGAGCAAATGTCATTGTATAGGTATGTAGAACATTGCTCGGACATTTTTGGAGTGTTGTCAGCTATTAGATTGTGACTCTTTAGTATTGTAACTCAATGACCTCAATGTAAAAATTGCTTGAGAGTCTACCAAGCAAAAGTCAATCTAAAGAAAGTATTTTATAGTGGAAATGAGCTTAATTTGCTAGGTTTACTCTACCTTAGGACTTGTACTTTTGAATATATTTTAGTCTTCTTTCACTTTGACTCACAATAGGGATCCACCCGAATTCATGAAAAATACACTATTTCAAATTATACAATGAAATACGTATGTCGCTATTGTCAAACCTAAACTTTGCAGAAACGGAATAGTACTACTTCCGTTCCAGATCTGTAAATCAGGGAACACATTCACATAAGTATGAACCGACACTTGTGCTAAATGCATACCTGTTCATTGGCAGCAGAGTTGAGTTCAGACTGAGCCTTGCTGAGAGCTTCCTGCGCCGCTCCGCGGTCTAGACTCTCCAATGGGTGCGCTTCTTCAGCCAGGACCTGTTTGACAATGACGAAATCTATCAAATCTATAACAACTTTGATAGCTTATATGCCCTAGCTAGGTCATATTATGCTCACAAAAAGAGATGACAATGACGAAATCTATCAAATCTATAACAACTCTAAAAGCTTATATGCCCTAGCTAGATCATATGCTCACAAAACGAGATGACAATGAAAAATCTATCAAATCTATAACAACTTTGTAAGCTTATATGCCCTAGCTAGGTCATATGCTCACAAAAATAGATGTACGTACATACGTTCGACTCCCGCCCGCATCATAATATCATGTGGGGCTCTAGCCATAACAAAAACTAGGCAGGCGAAACAACAGCAATGATGTTGTTTGCTTTGATTATGTCCTAGGGTCATAACTTTGGATTATATTAAATACTAGCTACGCCCCGCGGTGTTACCCGCGGTGAATAGTTCCCGTTCCCGTGGAAATATCGGTAAAAAAAGTAGCCAATTTTTTAATCCAGGGTATAAGCAATTGTGGTTCCAAATTTCATTCAAATCCGTCCAGCCGCTTGGGCTTGAAAGAGTAACAAACACACGTACATACTTACACACACAAACTTTCACCTTTATAATATTAGTAGGAAGTAGGATAATACTGGTTCAGGACTTTCCACATGGTTGCTATAAAAGTATCCATAACAATACTCAAGCAACCTCACAAGCAAGGATAATGATTGAAATTGTATGTAGTTACTAACTCAAAAATAAAAAAAAAAATATTTTCTCATCATGGTATATTGGGAAAGACCGAGGCCTTATATATCTGTCGGCAAGAAGCAAATAACACTTTTAAAAGATGGCGTTTTGGGTGAAGAAAATCAGTTGTTTTACCGATAAGAAAAAAATTAAAACTAAGATCTCAAAGTTACTATCTAAAAACAAACAAAACTTTACCTGAACTGAAGAATCATCGTTGACTGTGATAGTGCCAGAAGATACAAAGATTTTGGTAACTTTGCCATCATTTTCAGTGACTGAGACTACACCAGGCCGTAGGACAGCTGAAATAAAACAAAAAAATCAATAATATCCCAAACCTGATAGATTGTTATGGCCCAGCCCCATATACTGGTTTAATAAATGTGCCTGTTATTGGTACCATCTCAATATTTTCACAGAGATATGAATTGGAAGAGAAAAAAAATCTGGAAGACCTATTCTCAACAGCGGGATAACAGCGATTAGAATAACTTTCAATAATCATAATTGAATGAACTTCAACACTGTTATTGGCCTGGATCTCAAATTAGAATAGAATAGAAAAAGTTTTTATCTTCCATCATCATAAACATGGGTAACAGAAATGAAAAATACTTATTGACAATCGAGTGACAAGAAAATAAGGCCCTCGGCATTTGCTCCAGCAGCATCATGACTTCTTAGAAAAGTCACTTAATTTATTTTGAATCAGAGGTTCTAAAGATGTGTTTGTTTGGAGTACAGTACTTACCAAGGGTGGGTACGTGTTTGGGCAGGATACCGAAAGCTCCACTGAATGATGGCACATCAATCTGCTTTACAGCTACTTTGTTGTAAAACACCTGCAATAATAAAGCATTCTCAATTTGAACAAGAGCAATGAAGTCAGATGAATAATTATTAAAGTGGAGGTCACATTTGTATAGTACTTTTAACTTTTACAAATAAACATTATTTATTTATTTTTATTTATATCAGCCGTTCGTGTCACACTGCTAGGCAAAGGCCTCCCCCCACTCTTTCCAGACGTCGCGATCTTGTGCTATAGTCTCCCAGTTGGTTGTTAATTGGTCGAGCTCATCCCGACACCTCCGTCTTGGTCTGCCGTGTTGCCTTCTCGCCGGGTCAGGGCGCCACTCGGTGGCTACCTTTGCCCACAGCTCAGTTGGCACTTAAAATTATGTATCACTAATAATAAACACTACAACACACAAGATATCTCAACAGACAAGCAGCTAGGAGGAAAGACAGCATTGTGACTTGTTAGAGAAAGATCATCATCATCATCATTTTCAGCCTGTGTCAACCCACTGCTAGGTGTAGGCCGCCTCCAATGACTGCACACTGTTCCGGTGTTGAGCCGATTGCATCCAGGTCTTGTTGGCATAATGATCATAACAATCTGCATAAAACTATTTGACACAATTTGAAAAGCAATTTACAAGATTTTTTTTACCTTGTTTCCAGCTGCAAAAGTAAGTGCCATTTCATCTCCTTTAGGAGCATCAGCATAGGTACGGGCCTGCAGCCTCCTGGCTACCGTACGAAGCACACCACGGAATGCAAGAGACATTCTGTAAGTCAAATATCAATTTATGCTCCAAAACGATTATATTTTCAATACTGTAACAGATGAAAGCTGAATATATTTCTATATAGATTCCAAATTGACACATCTACTCCAATTTAAACCCTGAAATCTGAGAGGAATGGGGTTGGGGCTGGAAGGTAAAACTTAACCTATAACCTTAGATTTATTCTAACTGTAAGAGGTAGATTGAAAGGTAGATTGAACTATTGTAGTATTTATATAACGTATGGTAATTACATAGAAGCAAATGCAAAGTATTTTTTCCACAGGTGAAGGCACCAAAACAAGTACAGATTATGTAATATTGTAAGCCTGTAATTTCTTTATATTAGGACGTATATTTTGACCAGGATGGAGAACACACTTATTTAAAAAAGCTAGATTAATGAATAAGTAAATGAAGCTTACTCTAAAGGTGTTTCTAGTTGATTTTTTAGGATAAAAACTGAAGATTCCCGTTCAGTTTCGGCACCTCCTCAACCTGACACTAATGACAGAAGGGCTATGTGTTGCTATGCTATGTTGCTAATTGCTATGTGTTGCTAGGTTAAAAAAACTGAATTAGGCCAGCTTTACACGTGAAACATAATAATAATACCTAAGTCAATGTCAACTGTCTAGAACCAAATTTATCTGTCAATGTCAACAATCAAAACAAAACAAAAGAGGCGGGAGAAAGAAGAAAAACAAGTTTGCATTGGTTTGGTATTTTTATTTCCTTGCTCGAAAATCTTGATATTATAAAAAATTTCGTATTGTGCTAGTTTGTGAGTTATTTAATTCGTGCAAAGTTTCCATTGTGCGGCTCTATATTTTATCCACTTGGTTCCTAAATTCTACTTAGAAAATGTTGTTCTTCCAGATGATTATTGATGATTAGGTATTTCAACTTGAAACTATGAATCTAGAAGGAATAGATGTGATCAAATTATCTAAATTAACATCACAGCAAATTGAGCACATAACGTGCCTCGAATGGTAAGATATCTGCATTTTTTGTGACAATCCAGGGAAACTACTAGCCTCCCCATACTTAGCTCACTCTCATTTGGGTAGATACATAAAATATCAGCTATCAGGATAACATTCAATCCTTTCTCTTTCTTAGCCTATAAAATATGGATGAACTAAGCATTTGAAGGTCACAAAGAAGTTCATTCTTATTTGCTTTGTTTTTGTGTGTGTTTGTTTGTTGTGTGGTGTCTGTTGAAAAAACTTTTTTCTAAAATAATTTTCTAAGCGTCATGCTCAATCATTATCACTAACATCCACAGATTAGGTAGAGAGCTAACATCAGCCTATAACAGACAAAGGATAGAGCTTTCATACTTCTAAAATAAAAAAATCTGTACTTATATTTTTTTTTTTCCTAAATTATGTCATGTATTTCCAACTGCTATTTTTAGTTGCAAATATTACATTGCACCTGAAACTGCAGCTTGTGGTCACACTTTGTGTCACATTTGTTGGCGAGGGCGCAAGACATGCCCACTCTGTACACTGCCCGTTGATAGGAGACAAATTAAGCTGAACCAACCCATTCAGAAGCTAACCGAACATGTCCAGTTATTGGGTGCAAACTTTGAAAAACTTTTTAATATAAAATGTAAGTATCTAATTATACCTAAATACTTTTCATCTGTGTAGAAATTTGGAATCCTTATGAATAATTTATGAAATATTATTTCTATTTCCAGTGGATGAGTTTCTGCTAGACACTGAACTTGAATCAGAAAACGATCCTACCAAGAATGTAAAAGATTGGCTAGCAAGCTCACAAAACCAGTTTTCTGCACCAGCTCAAAGTTCTGACCCTTCATCACAAGACCTGAAACAAAATTTAAATCCCCTTGAAGTATCTTGTAGCAAAATTCAGGTTCACACTGCAACAAGAAAGACCATTAGCCCTGAAAAGGTAGTTCATGTTTCAATACCACAAGATGATTGGGATAAAATTGAAACATTGCCTGCTACAGAAGCTGTAGACAAAAATAAAGAGAACATTATAGGCCCTATGGATATAGAGCCATTTTATTTTGAAGACAATGAGTATTCTCTAAATAATCCTAGAAGAAGCTCAAGAAAAAGAGAACTTAAAAATAATGATTCTAACATCAACAGAAATAACAACAGCATAATGGAAAAGGAAAACCCAAAAGACTCAAGTGGTGAAATGGAAAAGAAATCTTCCAGCACAAAACAAAATTGGAATAATGTAAAGAAAATGAGAAAAGAGTTCAGTAAGCTGAACAAAATGAACCGCAGTAAACTGAATGTTTCTATTGAAATGTGCAAAAAAACACAGAGCACAGCCAAGCCTAATGCGGTATTACAAAATAGAAATACACCACCAGTTTATGAGATTGATGAAAACACTCCAAAACTGACCATAAATGATCTTCCAGATGTTGAACTGGCAAAGGTCATTTCATCACATCACAGTGATTATGATGAGATGACTTACCCAAAGGAAACAGATCTTCTGAATTCAAAATGTGATGATAATTTAAGCAAAAAGATATCAGAAAACATGAGTCAGTCAGTACTTGATCAGACTCCACAAAGGTCAATTAACAAAAATCAAGTGCAAGAAACCATCCCACAACCAGCTAGAGAACTTGTTAATGAAAATCACAGTAAAATGCTGTTTTACAAAAAAAGTGCTTTGTGTACTTCAGATGTAGTACAAGCAAATGAAATAAAAGACGCAAAACAAATAAATACTATAAATCACAATATAGAATCAAATTCTAATTCAAATGAAGACATTGAGATCACAATCAAAGTGGGAAACACAATAACTAACATTGTTATTAAAAAGAAAGATGATATACAACTGAAAGTGAATACTGATAGAGAGGTGCAGACATCTTTATGTCCTCAAGAATCAAATTCAACACCCCAAAAAGTTGAAACAAGAAATGTTTCAATAAATATTGACAGTAATAATGAAGTCAATATAGAACATAAGCAAATAACAAAAGACAAACTAGTAAGTACGAAACATACAACACCCAAAACTCAGAATCAGGGCTCTTCAACTAAAACAATATCAGAGAAGAAAAACACAGCTTCTGCTGATACAGGAACAGGGCAGTTTGAAATCACTGAAAGTGTTGAAAAGGAGCTTTCTAATATCATGGAGTGTGCAGAATTTGAAGAGCAGCAAAAAACAAAAAGTGTACCTATCCTAACTGAAAAGGTTACACAAAAAAGTTCTAAACCCAAATCAAACCCAGAAATAACATCACAAAAGAAGAATATAACTCAACCCAAAACACAACTTAAAAATACTCTAAAATTAAACACACCAGACAAGAACCAAGACAATCTCTCATATCTGAATGATATGGATATATTTGAAAGTGACACTGTGAAAGAAACAAATGTGCAGCCACTTAAATACGCTAAAAATACAACTCCTTCAGAAATTTTGATATCTACAGCTCATAACAGGAATAAAACTCAGAAAGCTACCGAAAAAAGGGACAGAGAGACAAATGACGATTTACCTGCTAGTAAGAAACAAAAACTGAATGATACTAATAAAACAGCTGACCAGCCTAAGCAGAGTAAACAGAAACATCCTGACAGTGAACCTATGAACTATGACTCAATTATGGGCCAGGTCTTTGCAAGCATTGATGCTGATATGGAAGAAATAAAAAGCCAGAATACTGTTAGTCAGAAATTAGGTGGAAATACAAATCTTGAGAAAGATAAAACGCAGGAAACTACTCAAAATATTGTAGTGGGCACACAAAAGCAAGATGTCATGTCTGTGATTGATTATACAAATGATTTTAATAATCCTAAGGATAGCGAGAATATTTTCTCTGTCTGTGTGGAGAAGGAAGATGCGGTTGAAGCTACAGCGCCGAAACCTGACCAGGTAATTATGCAATGATCCTCTATTTTTCTACATTATTCTGTATTTTCATATAATGGATGTCTCGCGTACGTGACCCACTAATTGAACATTGTTTTTTTTTCACCTGGTATTCTCTCATTTTTTTATTTGTGTGGATTGTTTAACCCCTAAGGATATTGAATTATTATTTGTCCAAAGGATTGTACAGACAACAGGTAGACGCTTGAAGTATTCTCAAAGCGGTACGGAACCCTTCGTGCGCGAGTCCGACTCACACTTGGCTGATTTAATTTAATTGTTGTTTGTATTTTCAGGCGGTACATATAGAACCGCATCCACACATAGACGATTTCCTCACACCAGTGATGAGCAGGCACCAACCTTCGAGCGCGCTCGTAGAGAACCAGGTCATTGAAATCGTCAACGATGACTCGGAAAGTGTTGTTGAGGACACTCCACAAAAGTAAGTTAATTTTTTAACTTGAAACAACTGAGTCTGCATATAGGTTTGCACAATAACTAAACCCTTTCACTCAAACTCCTTAAGATCAACATGCTCATTGTTTGTGGAGCTGCCTATTCTGTGTAGCTGTTGGTTTCCTCATGACGTTTCCTTCTGAGTTTAGAGCTCGTGGTTAAGTGCTTAAAGTTTTTCAGGGCTTGATTTGAACTTGCTACCTTCGGAAAGTTAACGCACTATCTCTCTCGCCCAACCCGGTTTTATAAGTACACTAATTCTATGTGAATAAGAAAACGGCGGTATCAATAATATATTCAATGTTTCATTTACAGAACTACATCATTCAGTAAAATCAAACAAAAAAGCATCACAAACCACAACTCATCACAAAGAATCAACGCGACCGAGACACGAGTGCAAAGCGGAAAATCATCAGATTCTGAAAAAACTAAAACAGTCCTCAATTTGGACAGCTCAGAAGTTAAAAATCACAATAATGTTACAATAATAGATACTAGGAAAACTACTTTAGAAACACCACTGACTATTAATAAGTTCGTGAATCACATACAACATAACTCTACTCCTGTAGCGAGGAAATCTTTGAACTTTGAGATTGAAAACATTGATGATCCAGAACAAACTCTTTGTCCTACAAGCGACGTAGCAAAGACTACACAAGAAAAGGAGTTCATGAGAAAGGCTTTTGAGAAAACGCCGACCACTCAAGTTGTGAAGCCAATGAAGAATGTTAGAAGCAAGCGCTATTGCTTAGCGGGATCTTGCTTGTCGTCTAGTGAGCTGGCGAAAGTTAAAGCTTTATGTGCTATGTATAAATGGAGCTACGTAGATAAGTATACAAGAGATTTGACGCATTTAGTTGTTGGTGTTGATGAGGAGAATAAATCACAAAGGTACTTATCCCATGTTATATAAGTTACTAAATAATAAAAGAACCAACTTTAGTAACTAAAACAGCTAATATTTTAGTCTCCCAGCTTTACTTTACGCATCGTATGCTGTGAGTTCGATTCTCAACGAAACTGCGATGCGTCGATTTGTGATGTTATATGTAGTTAAGTTTGTAAATAAATAAAATAAAAATAAAAAATAATTGTCCTGTAGGGTAACCGGCAGTTTTTGTGTAGTATAGTAATCTATCCTTGCTCACATGTCAAGTACTCTAAATGTATGGAATTTTTAGTTCATGCAAGTTACCGGGGAGGCGCTGCACTGGATTTTCATACATATGTGATACGTGACAGGTATCGAGGACAATATCCAATACTACGCTAAACTGGCGTTAACCCCCCTGGATGGAAATTTAACCCATACAAAACCTCATTAGCAATCATATTCGACCTCTGTGGCACAGTGGGCGAAGGCTCGCCTGAGACGCAGAGGTTGCGGGTTCGATTCCTGTCGCGGGAGAAATGTTTGCATGATCTGCAATTATTTGTCTCGAGTCTGGGTGTTTTCTATGTATAATAATATGTATGTATTAACAAAAAAAATATACATATCTAAGTAGTTTAATCAGTCATCTGGTTACCATAACACAAGCATTAAATTGCTTAGCTTGGGACTAGATGACGCTGTGTGAAATGTCCAGGGATATTTATTATTATTAAACCTCTATGCAGCAGTACTAGATAATACATGTTTTGATGTTCCAGGTCTGTGAAATACATGTGTGCCTTAGCTGCATCCAAATGGATAGTGTCCAACGAATGGGTTGACAAGTGCCTTGAAACTAAACATATTGTTGGTGAGGTAAGATTACAAAATAATTGTCGATAATAATAAATATGATAAATTGCCCAACTCCTTATTACTAAAATTCAATTGAAACATGCAAGAATAATTATAAGCTTTTATAGATTCGCTATTAATTAGCAATAAATTATTTCGTTTGAACATTATGTTTACTATGTTTATCTCAAATGTCAGCTTGCCTTGCGGCATAGGCCGTTCAGGATGGTATTGTTTACAAGCGAACCGGCGCACTTTCTACCACCATAGTTTTTTTTTAATGCACGAGCCATCTACGAACTGTAAGAAAACATAAAAAAGAATTATCCAAATCGGTCCAGCCATTCTCGAACTATTGAGTGTCAACGAAATAGGAATCATTTTTACATTATATAGTTACAATTCTGAAATTTTCTAGGAGAAATACGAAGCCCTAGATAGCACCGGCGAGCCGGGTCCGAGACGGTCGCGCGTCGCGAACAGAAAGCTGTTCCAAGGCATCTCATTCTACTGTATGGAGCCGTTTAGCGTGTTGGATGTCGACACCTTGAAGGTATGTATTCATTACTAGCTGTACCAAATTTATTATTCTGAGATACCAAATCTACTTCTCATCAACTAAGTATATTTTTTATTTTACTTAAGTATTATGACTAAGCTGATATGATGAAATGATCGCTTTATCACGTCATATTTAAATAAGCCAAGCAAGTAGATCCTTAGATGGTTTTATCATTAGGTACCTACCTACTGCAATAAAAACAATGTTTTACTAAGTTGTGCGAAAAATTACACGTTAATTAAATTTATTTATGTAGACATCTTAAAGATAATGAAACTATTTTTTGTTAAAACCAGATGCTCACTATTCAAAATTTCAAACAATGAATGAGTAATTATCATGTTTTAACCAGTGGGTCTAACCGGTTCGGGTCGCACATTGGACCCAGGCATCCGCAAATTAGCAAGAGTCATCCATCTATCTATATCTATCCATCACGTGGCTTTATAAAAAGTGTAGGTACTTATTCAATTCAACCCTCGTGGAAATTTCCATACGAATTTTCCATATGCATTTGCTGAGCTTGTTAAAATAAACTTACATTCAAAATCAAATCAAAAATCAAATTGTTTATTTGTTTCTCTCACAAACATAAATAAAAATATATAATAATTTTTTAATAATAATTATAATAATTTATAATTTTTTAGAAAGAATCTTTATTGGCGGGCGCCTGATAAACTAATTTTGTAAAATGTTCATCAATAAAATGTCCTAGCTGCGCCCCGCGGTGTTACCCGCGGTTCCCGTGGGAATACCGGGAAAAGTAGCCTATTTTTTATCCAGGGTATAAGCAATCCTGGTATCAAATTTCATTTAAAGACCTCTGTGGCGCAGTGGGCGAAGGCTCGTCTGAGACGCGGAGGTTGCGGGTTCGAATCCCGCCGCGGGACAAATGTTTGCAAGTTCTGCAGATATTTGTTCCGGGTCTGGATGTTTTTTTATCTAGGTATAATATGTATGTATTTACAAAAAAAATGTATCTAAGTATTGTATCAGTCATCTGGTTACCATAACACAAGCATTAAGTTGCTTAGCTTGGGACTAGATGACGCCGTGAGATATTTATTTATTTATTTAAATCCGTCCAGCTGTTTGAGCGTGAGAGTAACAAACACACTTACACACACACAAACTTTCACCTTTATAATATTAGTGTGATTGTAGGAGATGCTGGAATCATCTGGCGGTCGCGTCGTGTCCGAGGTGAAAGAAGTGAGGGTCACAGATAAGAGCAGTGCCCCTGCAATACTGCTGGCTGAGCCGGAGAATACGCAGGAAGACCGCTTTATTTGTAAGTATAATTCCGAACTCGTAAAAACGAACGAGGTCTTCTTCCTAGCCTGGTTAGGCTAGGTAGGGGCCTGTGAGCTAGGCTTTCGTAAGTAGTAAACTCAGCAGTGTATTCTGCTGACCATATCTTATCTGGAAAGAAGGGAGGGAGACCTTTGCCCTGCAGTGGGACATTATGGGCTAGAAATAAAAAAATACCTTATCTGACCGAAACAGCATTTCCGAGAAGCGCTCGTGGCGAAGCTTGCTAAGACGTTCTTAATAGATCGTCGAAGTTAAGCAACGTTCTGAGCGGTCACTACTTGGATGGGTGTGCAAGTGGTAATAATGTCTGAGCGCTTCCGTGCTTCGGAGGGCACGTTAAATTGTCGGTCCCGGCTTTTAAAGTCTTAAAGCCATGATGGAGGCCATAAGGCGGCCTAAAAATTCCGTCACCTGAGTTGGCCACTTGCTCATACGAACTAACTAACTAACGGCATTTCCATGCTAAACATGGATTCGCGTAGGTAGTTGCGTCTCGGAGTGTTTAAAATGTGGTAAACAATATTCCTTCGGATCCTTAGGTAATTTTTAATCCTCTGTAAGATGTCTAAAGGGGTAGTTAAAGGCACGCATGAATTCATATTTGGTAAGTACATCCTCATATTTTACAGAAGTTAGCATTCCATATTATGGGAGGACGTTAATTTTATTTCCGTCATAATTTCTCTACTTATAGTACTTATCACGCACATTTTGTAAATAATGGCTAACTATAAAAACTTGATCAAATCGCCTCGAAAAAATACTACATTAAAATCGCTACGATCCAATTCAAACTTCTCTAATCGCGAAAATATGCTTGCAGGGCCTATAATTTTATCACACAAATCACGAATATTTGTTGTGTTTTTCGACAAGTTTAAAAAAATGACAATATACCCAATTATATAATACCGTATGGTTTATTGTCTCGCTTATTTATTATTATAATTATTAGGCGTCAAGCGTCATCTAGTCTTGCTATTAGTACTAACGTCATAATAAAACTAACTACGTAGTTTAGTAGGTACCAGAGTTAACTACTTGTCCACATTTCACATACATACGTGAGTACTTATTCGCTACTTAGGTATAGAAGCGTGCGATAAAGTACAGAAGTGATGCAATCATGCAATGCGCTTTGCAATTGTGTGTCTAAACATAATGATAACATGTCACGTGACATTGCATGTGTTTTTTACGTATTTCTAGAGTTCAGTTTAATTTAACCTATGAGGTAACAAATTCGACACTGTCACGTGATTTGGCCATTGATTTTAGTTATCTAATTTTGGAGATTTTTTGTGTTCGAGAAACCGGCTGTAAATTGATCAACAATTAATTGGCGCAGACAAGCGCTGAGCACACCAAGCGATCCTATTTTGTTTATTTATTCCATGGTGTTATTTTCAGATCTTGCTATGGAGTTGAGCATCGTGCCAGTGAACTACGAATGGGTTCTGAACTGCCTTGGTAGTTACACCCTTGGCTCAGTTCAGGAATTACTACTTTGTCCCTCCTCTCTTCTGCCTAAAGCTACTTCAAAATGGCCCCAGGAACTTATGGCACGCGAGGACGATTGAAATTAAAATATAACATTATATTTACGTTTAGTAATAAAGTTTATGAAACTTACTTTGTTGTTGATCATTGAGCGTATAAAGTTGCACAAGTGTTTCACGTGTTTTACAATGTATTAAGAGTTGTTTTAAGGTCATATTAATTCCTTCATAGTAACGAATCTTAAACAAAATACTTACCTAGGCGTTGGATTAAATTTTCTTAGAAACACAAGATATTCTGAATCTTCTAATTTATAAGATTTCCTTGGGAAGAAGCAGGTAGTTGTCAGAGGTAAGTAAACGTACGGGCGAACATAAATGGCCACTTTTTTTTAGGTAGGAAGGTACCTACCTACATTATCCTATTACAGTCTGCAATAGGCTATATAGTTACCATTTTTTCAGAAAGTAGGTGTTTCTCGCAGTCAAAAATACCATTGCTATTAATATTTCAGTAAAAATCGAGCGTTTAGATGGTTTATTATGCATTTTTAGGAACTCATTGAAATTTCTCATTTATGATAGTAAAGTACCTAACTGTAGGTACTTACTTATCTACATTTCTGACAATTTTTCTTTTTAGGTAAGTAGGTACTTACCTACAGCTTTGAAACAAAAGTAAGTATAAATAGTTGGTTGCTAATTTACATTGTATCTAGGTACCTACATTGTAAAAGATGGAACGTGATCGTTAAAGTGTTCCACGTAAAAATAGTCCGATTGATTTTGCCAACAGGTTGATATTGGCGTCTATTCCCGTTGTCCCCGTATACCGTGTCCCCGTACTACGGGGACAGCGGGAATTTGATTAAATATTTAAAAATACTTCCCGTTGTCCCCGTACTCTGTCCCCGTAAATATAGTTGAATAAAATAGATAAAAATTATTCCCGCTGTCCCCGTCTTTTGTTTTAAATTTTCTGTAGGTAGTATTTTAATTTTCTACAAATTTAATTTAATTTTTAAATTTAATTTTCTTGTAACAATACTTTGTTTGGAGTAGCAGTATGGGAATGTCACTTGCGAAAGAAAACAAAGTGTAAATAAATAAATATCCTTGGACATTCCACACAGCGTCATCTAGTGCCAAGCTAAGCAATTTAATGCTTGTGTTATGGTAACCAGATACATACATATTATAAAAAGAAAACACCCAGACTCGAGACAAATATTTGCAGATAATGCAAACATTTGTCTCGTGGCGGGAATCGAACCCGCAACCTCCGCGTCTCAGGTGGGCCTTCGCCCACTGCTGCACAATAAGGATTAAGGTAAGTTATTTTAAATTAAATTACTTAATCAGAATATGGAGATTTAATTTAAGAAAGTGCGTATACTTCTAGGTTACAATCATACTTACTTAATAAAGAGTAACAACTTTTATCATCCGAAGCCGTGTTTGGTCAAGTGGATTAGTACCTCGACTTTCGATCCGAAGGTCGTGGGTTCGAATCCGGCCGTGCATCAATGAACTTTTCGCATCGAAAAATTTATATGCGCTATAACACGAGCTTATAACGGTTCAGGAAAACATCGTGAGGAAACCAGTTAGCTCTCTAATAGCGTCGATGGGTTTGCAACCTGTCACGTATGGAAAGTTAACTTCTGCAAAAAGTGTGCATGTACAAAATATGTACACTATTTGGACATACCTCTGAC
Source organism: Xanthorhoe designata (assembly GCA_963582015.1). NCBI lineage: Eukaryota > Metazoa > Arthropoda > Insecta > Lepidoptera > Geometridae > Xanthorhoe > Xanthorhoe designata. Next base: position 9,725,775 of record OY757039.1, read on the forward strand.
TACACCCTTATACATTTAAAAAAAAAACTAAAAATTGCCTAATGATCTGAAAGAAATGTCTCCGTTCCCGGGATACAGTCGTGATCATATTTAATTTCATTTTTATTTCATTTCATTTCATCTTTTATCATCAATCGAATCGAAAATGAAATCATCCGATCTAGATATCTTAACTCGTTACAATTGTATTGTAACCCCAAAGTATCCGTACTTACTGACTTAAAAAATCGTGATGAGTTTTGTGTTATTTATTGTTTTCCAATATTCGCAAACAAATACTAGATATATTTATATACAAAAATATTATACCTACTTATTTTATTTAGTTATTCGATGGCTAAATTAAGATTTTTTTCTTTATAGGACAGTCAGGTTTTATAGGAGACTTCTCATGCTTGCACTTCAAATTTTAATAAAAATTTGATTATTTTTTTGTTTTTTAACAGTATTTCGTCCGAAATACTACTTAAAAAACATATAAACCCCCCAATTTACGAGCATATTCATAATGTAGATCATGTTTAATTTGTGTTATTTGTGTAAGTTTAATAATTACTTACTTGTTTCTTTTTATCTTAAATTAAAATTCTAAGACAATCGAATAAATTATGTTTTATTTTTCACGCGGAAAACTAAGTTGAAACAGAAATGCAGGTTTAGGGGACAACGACACGTGAAATGTTTACTTCCCGTTGTCCCCATTAGCTGAATCTACGTTATGGGGACAACGGGAAAGAAAAATAATGACTTCCCGCTGTCCCCGTCACGGGGACACGGACTACGGGGACAACGGGAATAGACGGATATTGGTGCAACTTTCTTTGTTGCCTGTTACCTACTTTGTTTACCTACTTGTAGGTACTTACCTATATTTACACAATTTCTATAGAATCTATAACAAAAGTGAAAATCATTCATAAAATATCGCCTCTTTCCCGCTAGTCGGTGTAGGCAGAAAATGTTTCCATCCACCTGTCTGACACACAATACATCCGTCTTGAAAGTTTGCAGGTCTAAGGTAGGTAGGTAGGTAGTTTAAAAAAATCTGGTAGTAGTTTAAAAAAATCTACACTCTAGTTAGGGTTGCCAACCATACAGTAGGTATTATACTTTAATATTTTTATATAGGTAAGTAGGTACATCCAATACTTAACAAACAAAGAAACACACAGGAACAAAAAATATCTACACTTCTTAACCTAAACAACTAAATAAATAAAAGGAACTCTGTATTCTATCAAAAATATATAGGTAACTTATATTAACTAAAGATAGAAGACAGAGTTCAAGTCACCGACCGCAGGTAGAGTGCCCAAAAGGCTGGCAACGTTACCTCGTTGGATTGCTATAGGTACTTATCCTCTGTCCGAGGTAAGCACGAGTAGGTATTATACTGTTTTACGCTTGTTTGTACTTTTTACTGTTCAATGAAAAAAAAGTACCTAGGTAGGTACTTATCCAAAATACTGTTTTCAGCATTAGACTTACGCGCTCACAATTTTTTTTTATTTAGGTAGTAAGTTTTGCGAGAAGCTCTAAAAATATGCATTTAATAACATTGAATAGGTAATTATAGGTATAAAATACTGTTCACATTTCTAAAATACTGTTTAATTTTCTTCTCAGACCCAAATTTACTTAAGTAAGTAAGTACTTTATTTTTCATAAAAAATTTCGCAACCCTAACACTAGTGCGCATCAGCGATCGAAATTGATCGAATTGTTAGTATCTACAATATCCTGTACCTAGGTCAAATTCCCGGATCAAAATCAATATAAGTAGGTAGGTAGGTACTACCACACCCTGATCTTTATTGTTTTAAAACATAACAGTACCTAGAGAGGTTCTGTTTAGGTAGGTAGGTACCTACCTACTTAGTTAAGTAAATTTCATAACAACAGTTTGTACCTAATTGATTCCCTGCTTCACTCAGTAGGTAGGTAAGTACCTAAGTATAAAACACGGATTTTGCCTCGCTACCTCTAATCACCTACCTACTTACTGTTTGTTAGGTAGGTAAGTAGGTACCTATCCAAAGATAATATTAAACCCGGTAAGTATTTTTTTAATTTTACGGATTTGTGTAGGTATGCCTTTATCTGCCTTCTTGGTAGGTACAATGTCTTGGTACCTACCTTTAGACATACATATAAGTACCCTATAGGTAGGTACCTACTTATCTAATGCCTGATCTAAATTATATTTTTACTTTACGAGCGCCACGTGCTAAAACGCTATTTTATGCACTGCACAAATTACCTGACTGGCTGCCAATTTTAGAAAGAAGCAAGTTACCTGAAGTTGCCGTCAAGGCAATGCCCATTGCCAATTTTTTTTTTAAATTACTTATGGTAGTTAGGTAGAGGCTAATGTTAATGGATGAATAAGAGAGCAAGCAGGGTAGATTGTAGTAGGTAGGTAGGTAAAATATAAGAAGCTCTATTTTGCATCTAGGTAAAGCCCGTCACACACGTAGCTATAATATATAGTAGGTACCTAATATAAATTATAGCAAGGCATATTACGATTTTCAGATAATACAATAGTATAGGTACTCTGTGATTACGATATATTTTCTATACTTACTTACAAATATTCAAGTGACCGCACACGCAGCTATAATAATACCTAATATATAATCAGAAAAACCTATGTTAGAGAGAGACTGATTCATGTTAGGAAATAAAATGATTTCTTACATCATCATGAACGACCACGTTTTGTCCCTCGCACGCACGCAAGTTTACTTCAGTCTCAATTTCGATGTTAAATTTTGCGGGATTCGTTGATAATTTGAACGAGTAGGTATGTATGGTACCTACATACATATTGCTAAAATTGACCTCTACATTTTGATATTGAAAATTTGGGTTCCTTTCCTTTGTCTAAAGTTCTAATGATGGTCAAGAGCGTGTTTAATACCTACTTCAAATTAGCTACTTAATAATTAGGCATCTTTATAATTTCTAATAGACCAGCAACCACAACTTTTCGTTAGAGCTATAGAAGTAAGTACCTAAGTATACCTACAGGCTACAGGTATGATGACCATTAGTTTCCTACAGGTACCAACTATCTAGTGATTCAGAAGTACCTACCTACCTACTTACCTACCTATTGTTGGGACAATATCTTCAGGGCTATCTGTAAACTGCTCGTTAAGTAAATTAAAAACAAAAATACCTACCTAGGTAGGTACAATGAAAAAATAATATGATTCCAAAGTCCAGCCAGTCTACAAAGGGTTATCATGGAACATTATTAAGAGACATGAGTTGACATCGGACATTGTATCATCATTTCTCGTTAGCTTCTTATCGATGATGATCACCTATCGGTACATGAGAAGATGATCAAAGGTCGACGTTACTGGAGGCTGAGTGAGTTGGATGGATGAACCAGTGACGTCATGTGACGTGGTCTTACAATCGCGCCACTCGGGCATCCAATCCACGAGAACGCGCCCGGGCCGCCAGCCGCCACCACATTGGCCGCTATAGCGCGAAGCGAAGTTCGCCTCTCTAAAAACGTCTAAACCACCAGCCACTGCAGGCGTGCGTGCAAACGAAAGGTTCACTTCACTTCACATACATCACAGTTCGGCGTGAACACGTGAACTTATCACACTCGCCGGGTCAGCTAGTGAATCAACGTAGATTAGCATATTTTTATTGATTAAATAATAAAAACAAATTTCTTAAGTACTACCTAGTATAAAACGTTGTAAACATTAGTGCATGTCGCAGTGGTGCTTGTTTTTCTACAGTTCGAGCTTGTGTTTTATTTTGTGGATTCGGAATTTAACGATTTAGGGTAAAAAATCTGGAGATTTTTCGATTTTAGGGTAAGTATCATTTTACTTATTTACCTACCTACATTTTATTGATTGAACGTAACCTGTGTAGGTACTCTATCAACGTTTAAAACGCGTTAGAATTTGGCACTTGCACACAAACGCATCGCAATCGTAAGCATCTAATTGAGGTCAAAGAAAGAAAAAAAAGGACTTCGTGAAGTAGGTATAGAGTTTTCGCTTAGTAGGTACCTACTACATGGGTGATGGGTGCAAGTACTACAGCACCTCTAGGTAGGTACGCTAACGAACGCGTTCGAACGCCCCGACCGACGGAAAATTAGGGTAGGATAGTTTAGTTTTCGTGTGTTAAAGGTGCTAACTACCGTTGTTAAATTCTGACAAACACGACAAATCACCTGTTTTTTCTGTAAGTAGTACTCGGTAGGTAGCTTAAGACCTGCCTGAGCTACTAACATTTCTTACCTAGACTAGAGTTAGGCAAGTGATAGATAGGTACCTACATTACATACAAGTTGCAAATTTGCCTGCACCTATCAGACCTTCAAGTTAACCCTAACGCATAGGCACTGTTTCTTTTAACTACTTAATTAATAAAAAAAAATTAAGGTAATTAAATAATCGGAACCTCGGAAACGGCTCCAACGATTTTCAAATTTAGCATTTAGCATGCATGCATAATAAAGAAAATCGTTGGATTGGATTGTTGGATTTGGTTGGGGGCAATACCTTAGGACCTAAGGTATTGCCCCCTACCTAAGGCTTAGGTATAGGTAATATAAATGATTTAAAACATTAAAATGTACCTTTGTTGCGTTTTGGATTGTTTCTTTACCAAGTAACGTAATTTTTGAGGTAGGTAGAGTTTTTGTGCCGGTCTCAAACTTTCGCGCCTGTGTTCACTCGCTGACGAACCAATAGCACTCGCTAAATCAATGGTATGAAGTGCGCCGCAACACCTCTCCACCAATCATCGACCACGGAGCAGTTTGACAGCCACCGCTCTTTTTACGTGGCGCGACCTATACCTCTCAGTTTTTGCAATAGACAAGGTTTTAAGAGGTAGGTACTTATATCATACTTTACATTAAAATAGGTTACTATAAAGCCCGTCACACACCTAGCTATAATATATAGGTAATATAGCTGCGTGTGCGGTCACTTGAATATTTGTATAGAAAATATATCGTAAGATGCCGTGCTATAATTTATATTACTATATATTATAGCTACGTGTGTGACAGGCTTAAATAACGTACCTGGTCTACCACTACACGGTAAGGAAGTTTTGAAAAGTGGGAATTCACAGGAGGGAACATTGTAATCAAGTGTTTTTATTCTGTTTGATTGTAATATTTATTGTAATACCTAGGAAGATGCTGTAAATACATCCATGCGTAATACATTGTGATTGCAATGCAAAGAGCATGTAATGTGATTGTGTGAAAGGAAGGAAAGAAAGGGTGCCTGAGTGAGAGAGAGGAGGAGAGTTTGTAATTTGTGAGTCAATGTCAATGTCAATCAATGTCGTCGGTCGACAGTCTGACTGACTGACGTATTATGTTTAATATAACAACATCGATCGATTTTTCTTTGATTTTCGCGGAGTTTGCGATTGCGACTGCGTAAATGGTACTTTACTTACAAGTGTAGAACCTGTAACTGTAATCGATTTGTTTTTGTAGAAAGTGGTCGAATTCTGTTTGGCGAAGGAATTGATTTGTAAATTCATATAAAAAAAGCTTAAAATGTTAGAATTCGAGGAGGAAATAAAAGTTTGCGCTGTGCAGAGGTAAAAAAGGCGTAAAGTAAACAATCCTTGTTCGCCTTGCCACTTAGCCGAGTATTCTAATCTAATCTTTTGTTTACAGTGTGCAGCAACGCAAAACCATGGCTCCAAACGCGACGGATGTAAATGGGGTGTTGTTTGAAAACGATGCAGCTACCCCCGACATGGCCCTTCCAAATGCCCCCATTCAGCAGGCCGACAAGCGGCCGAAGCAGTATGTTTGGAGAAACATTCTTCTTTTCGCATACCTCCATCTGGCAGCTCTGTACGGAGGATATCTCTTCATGTTTTCTGCTAAATGGCAGACCGATATTTTCGGTAAGTTTATTGTTTCTTTTTATAATTTGTTAGAAGACATAAATAGATTCAAAGTGGTTGTGTGAGCTGAAGCTAACAATGATTGTTTATAACTTCTTCATCAGATAGTTTGTGAAATACAAATATGTACTTAATGGGTAGGTATCCCAACCTAGGTATTCTTTTCATCATAGGTATGTTTTTTTAATTGAAACTCAAATTTAACAAAAATTAACAGATTTAGAAGGATACAATGGTCTGAGCACTTAATACAGTAGGTAGCACTTAAGAAGTAGGTAGAACTGCCTACATTGAAGGAAAACCCTCACTCCTAAAATAATTCAAAGTGGATCTTGGCCTCCCACCAGAAACAAACACAATCGAAAAAGGGCTTTAGTTTAACACAATAATTAATCACGCTAATATTATAAAGTTTGTGTGTGTGTAAGTGTGAATGTTTGTTACTCCTTCACGTTCAAACGGCTGGACAGATTCAAATGAATTTGGTGCCAGGATCGCTTCTATTATCGATTAAAGGCTACTTTTAATCTGGGTATTCTCACGGGAACATGAACTTATCACAGCAGGTAGCACCGCAAGGCGCAGCTAGTATTAATATATGTATTTAATACAAAGTAAGTAGGTAATACCATGAATTTAATTCACTTTTATTGTTTTGTAGCTCTGTCAATACAAATTATAAAATAAAAATTATTAATATTTTAAGCAATATAATATTTAGTGTGATTCTTATGTAAAACTTGTAAGGTATTGTAATAAAAGGCTATAATTGATTATTCTCTTTCAGCCTACATTCTGTATGTGATATCGGGGCTGGGCATCACGGCTGGAGCTCATCGCCTCTGGGCACACAAGTCCTACAAAGCCAAGTGGCCCCTGAGACTGATACTGGTCATCTTCAACACAGTTGCCTTCCAGGTATGTACTTTTTCACTACTTAAGACTTGCACTTAGAAAATTATAATTTATAATGCAAGGATTGTTTTAATGTGGCTTGAAGATAAATAGCTCATTAGCTCAAACTAAAGTATGACAATGATCCATTACCAAGTAATAGCTATTTAATTGAACATAAGGCCATCAGTTACTTAGATGGACTTGGTACTTACTAATCCAATTTTTGTAATGAAATAACGTGAACAACAAACCTCTCAGTCGTACCATAAATATCTTACTTTTAACTATTATAGTAAAATGGGCTAAAAGTACAAGAACTAGTATGTTTACATTATCTTGTATTTTTAAACATTGTTTCTATTAAAATAACTTATGGGAAGGAAGTTAAGTAATGTTAAACGCGGGAATTAACTACTGTTTGTAAAACTATTGACATTAAAACAAAAATGTTACGATTCATCGGAAGAATCTTCAGGGTCTGGTAAGAGGATAGAACTTTTAACCTTCCTGGCACCTACCAACCAAAAAAGATTGAGTTTTGCTAAACAAATCATACTAGCGAATCATATTACGAGACTCTATTTTAATTTACTATAGCAAAGCTTAAGAAACTATGACAGACACTGGCAGAATTGTGACAACAATTGTCGTAGTAGGCAAAACGTAGAAGGTGAAGTGAGACTTTATAACAGTCTCACGCACGACGATATACCTACCAGTCCCAAGTTTGCGTATGACACGTGACCACCTGTTTTGTGTCCTAAATCTACTCACATGCCAGCCAAGTGCATATTATCATGGATGAAGTAGATATTATTATGCAAATACATTGCATATATTGCATGGTCATGGTCAGTACAAGTTGCACAATGATTGTTGAATGTTGACAATATTCAAACATTGCCATATTGGTAGAACGTGGCCATGTATTTATAGATTTTATAGACAAAATTGACAAATTATTTGGAGGTTTATACTCTGAAAGGCTACGAATAACCTCGTTGTACCTTATTGTTATCCAAATCACTACAATGTCCTTATCGTTTTCCCTGAGTGCATTTTCCTGATAAAACATGGCGGTACTGAAGAATTGAGTTAGTTTGTTATAGTTATAAACATAAGTATTTTTAGATGCTACGAATCTAAATAAATATTTATTTTGCGACGACGATTGATGGAAATCCAAAATATTATCATCTATACGTGACAGAATTTCAGATGCTATGTTCTACTAAGTGAAATTTAGAGTCTCTCCTGGCTATCCCCTTATGCCGGGTTCCTATATCCAACTAACGGATGTCCGTACGTAGGTCGTCATAGCAACGTTGTTTATTCAACACAAGTATGAGACTTTTTGACAGATAACAACGTTTCTATGACGACCGACCTACGGACATCCGTTAGTTGGATATAGGAACCCGGCATTAGACATCTACAAAGGGTCTTGATTGCACAAAGATTAGATAATATCTATTGCGCCTTACAGCTGTAATCCTTTCAGTTATCATTTTCCATTGATCTAAATAATCGTAACAAAGAAAACCTAATCTAAAGCCTTGTTATCATGTTTTTCTTTCTAAGGGACATAACACATAACATAACACATCGTTTTTTCTATGGAAAAGGCTGTTAGGGCGAAGTTTGAGTACTTATACAGTAGGTACCTAGCAGTGTGTTTAATTTAAAGTAAAGAAATAAAAAAAAAACAAGTTTTCTGTTAGAGTTTCTGTTAAAATAAAGACTTGTGTTTTCTGCAAAATACTTACGGCCAAAGGATGTTAATATTTATTTTCCAAAAATAAGTACAGAAAAGATGACGTATTTAAACAAAGAAATAGTTTTACGACTTGCAAATTGTGCTAGACCATTTACAGAAGATCTTGTATCAGAATATCATACAAAAAGTCTACAATAGCTGGGAATACATAGGTAGGTACATACATAGTCATGGGAATATGTTTAATTATTACGAACAGCTAATTATCAGAGGCTTAGCAAACGGAACTGTTATTATACGAGTATTAGTATAAACTGAGAACTGATGAACACGCTATTGAAATATGAAAATCCCGATATCGACATGATGTCAGACAAAAGGTATCACGTGATGCGTCTGGTGACTGTCTATAAACCGGTACATTCATCCAATGAAATGACGTGGCATTAGCTTTTTTTCATTCTACCTACCAGGACCAAAACAAGGTCAATTTAATACCTCATTATTGGATCAAGCCTGTGGGCTCAATGGGCCCACACACAACCCTTATTGAAGGTGTTTTGGTCGATATGCTGATCTAAAGTAAAAAAACTCACGAGTCTATATTGAATGATGGGCTTGAGCACAACCTTTTTTAATGGATGGATCCGTGCCTGATGTATATCGTAGGTGTAGCTGTAGGTACTACAAAATCATTAGATGTACTAAACAGGTCTATGACCTTGTTAAGGTACGATGACCTTGATCTATTGTTGAAAGGAACTTGTGACAGTATTCTTGTAAAATCTATGAAATTGTTAACAGGGGTCTTTAATTACTTTAGACGGATTAATCTCGTTTAGATTGATTGAATGGTAAACGCGGGAGACTATTTATTACACTACTGAGATTTTTCTGTAAGTAGTCCAAAATCTTAGTTACGAGATTGACGAAACGAGCGTAAATGATAGATAACGTTGAAAGGACCTTGGAGAAGTTTAAAAAAAGTCATGTGAAGGTTACTGAACGAACAAACGAGCGTAGGTGTTACATAAATAAAAAAACGAAACAACACATAATGTCATGAAAATGGATTAGTTAGATAAAGAAAAGTTAGTTAGGATGAAGTTAGTCATCAGCTAATAAAAATCCGTATTCTCTGCCTGTATCTTGGAAATATAAACACGAGTTTTATGTAATGTAGGTACCTACTTACGTACCGGCTGTAGTTATATTCATTCATATTCATAATCATTTATTGCTTCAAGTTGGTACATAAGGTCTTAAAAATTAGGCTTGGCCGCAACAAGAGCCTTTATGTGTGCGTGTGTGTAATAATTTATAAGAACATACTTGGCAAAATTTCTAATAAAAATTGTTACGTATCTCAGTTTCTGTGAAAACTACAATTTTAATACCTTTAAAATGATACTTCATACTCTAATCTTAGATTTGTACCTTTTGAAAATGGATACAAAAAATTCTACACTATAATTATTCTGTCTAACTCGATGACTCGATTAAGAGGTTTATATGTCTCTCAATTCTATGTACTCATGGATGTTATAAAAAGTAATGGATGTTATAATTCTTTGGCACATTTTGCATGCCACATTTAAAAATTGTTTTATTTTATCAATGTTAGATTATTCTTGATTGTAGAAGTGACAATGGGGGCAATTCGGAGTGTCGCAAAAGCTAAACTAAACTAATTAAAATTATTGCCATCCTTTTTATTCCCATCGCTATGAAAGGGACGGCAACAATTTTAGTTAGCTTAGTTTAGATTTTGCGACACTCATAATTGCCAATAATAGCACTTTAAAATCCTTTTCCCCGCTGGTACCCCCTAATTTTTGAATAAAAGATTTATTAACAACTATAGCTGCTTCCCCGCAACTTCCCATGCGTGGGACCCAACTAAATGTCCTTTTCCAAGATCTAGTCCATCTCTGTACCAAATTTAACAAAATCGGTTCAGTGGTTTAGGCGTGAAAGCGTAACAGACAGACAGAGTTACTTTCGCATTTATGATATAAATAAAAACGGTTACAGTAACAACTAATTAGCTATAAGAAAGAAAGAAATATCATTTATTCTTGTAGGACCTCAACTAACATGCTAGGTGATTCTAATGCCTGTTAAACTCCTCTATGTTATATTCTATGTGTGTGTATGTAAATAAATAAATAAATAATGTCAACAAGGTTCAAGAAAAAAAAAATGTCATTCAAGGTTCAATAAAGAATTTTCATTCATTCATTCATTCATCTAACCAAGCCTCGTTCGGCAGGACTCCGCATTGGACTGGGCCCGTGACCACCGTATGCACCATAAGTACTCCGAGACGGACGCAGACCCTCACAACGCGACCCGCGGCTTCTTCTTCTCGCACATCGGCTGGCTGCTCGTGAGGAAGCACCCGGACCTCAAGGAGAAAGGCAAAGGACTCGACCTGAGCGACTTGTACGCTGATCCTATCCTGAGATTCCAGAAGAAGTGAGTATTTACTTAATTACTTTATATTTTGATTTATGTATTGTGATTTGTGAGAGAAATAATAAACAATTTGTATTTGTATTTGTATTTACGAGTACCTACATCCAAAATGAAAGTCCTCGACGTCTCAAGCCGGAGTTTTTTAACCAACGTCGAAATCCGGATTTCGTGGTTGAGTTGGTTGAAGCACTCCGTCATAACGTCGGTTCGAAAATCTTGATAAGATCCTATCCTGAGATTCCAGAAGAAGTGAGTATTTACGAGTACATCCAAAATGAAAGTCCAACGAAACTCTCAAGCCGGAGTTGTTTAACCAACTTCGAAATCCGGATTTCGTGGTTGAGTTGGTTGAATTGAAACACTCTGTTATAACGTCGGCTCGAAAATCTTGATAAGATGATACTCTGCTTAAGTGCGAGTGAATACCCGGTGTATTTACTCGTATTCTAGTTCAAATTGATTACCGTTTAGTAAATTCAAATAAGAAATAGCCATTTCACAATGCATCAAAAAGGCGTTCATATAGTAAGTGTTAAAGAAATGTATGTGTCTCTGACAGAGTGACGAGGAGTTTACCAACTATGCTTACTAAATACAACATCCTGAAGGTAACATAAGTAAATTACTTAAAAAAAAGTGTTTTTCAAAAACTTAGGTCCTAATAGTGGCAATTCTGAGTGTCGCAAAAGCTAAACTAAGCTAACTAAAATTGTTGCCGTCCCTTTCATAGCGATGGGAATAAAAAGGATGGCAATAATTTTAATTAGTTTAGTTTAGCTTTTGCGACACTCCGAATTGCCCCCACTATCTGATTATTTATACAAAAAAAACTGTTTGACACAAAAATTAAGAGCTTGCTATCAAGAAGAGTTAAAAACTTTTGTCTATAATAGTTAATTTGTTTCATACTCGAACCTTGGATCATTCTATTATGCTATTACTTACTTATTTGGAAATTCAAGAAAAATCCGGTTATCAAGTATTTTCTTAATTTGATTGAAATGATGACTCATAATCCAATCGCCTGACTTTACTTTATTGACTTACGTACTAATCGGCATAAGTACGTCAATTCAGTTTTGATGACGATCCATTATTTGAATTAGAAATTGTCAGCATATTGTGTAACTCAAATATTTGCTAAGGAATAAATTATGTTGCCCTCGGAACTTGAACTTTAGTTATTTAAACAGAACTACGGTCAAAGACCATACATAGTTTGTTTAGTACATACCTTAATAATAATACATACATATAGACCTACATAATACCCTGGCCTAATATACCATAGCAGGTACAGGCAGTTATTTGGTGCTTGTCACGAAATCTTTACGAGCTTCGCTTGCGTGCGTCAAAAGTCACGCAATGAGATATTTATTACTATAACCACTTGCTTACTACATCATTTAATTAAGTACGAGGTGTATTATACTGAACCAAATACCTCAAACTAAACCTTAGATATAGATCGACCTCGAACAATAAAAAGTGAAAAATTACATTCTTACATTCTTCCGAATATCAACGTTTATGATGTGAATTCGTATTTTATTTTATTATAGGTAGACACCTATAATATTTGGACGACGTGAAAATATTAAGAGGCAAAAATAATAATTAAAAATAAACATAAATAATTCTGTTGTTGACATACGTAATTAATTTCTTCACTAATTTTATAATAATCTTCCAGATACTACCTCCTATTGATGCCGCTCGCGTGCTTCGCGATGCCGACCCTGATCCCTGTCTACTTCTGGAACGAGACGTGGCTCAACGCATTCTTCGTGGCCGCCATGTTCCGCTACGCTTTCATCCTCAACGTCACGTGGCTCGTCAACTCGGCTGCCCACAAGTGGGGCGACAAGCCTTACGACAAGAGCATCAAGCCCTCCGAAAACATGAGCGTGGCTCTCTTCGCTCTAGGAGAAGGCTTCCACAACTACCACCACACTTTCCCCTGGGATTACAAGACGGCCGAACTTGGAAACACCCGTCTGAACTTCACCACAGCTTTTATCAACTTCTTCGCGAAATTCGGCTGGGCGTATGATATGAAGACGGTGTCGGAACAGATAGTTCAGAGTCGCGTGAAGCGTACAGGAGACGGGTCCCACACGCTCTGGGGATGGGGTGATAAGGATCACTCCAAGGAGGAAGTCGCAGCTGCTATCCGTATTAACCCAAAGGATGATTAACTCGAATAGCATAAAATGCATGTTCTCTTCCATTACTTTGTGTAATACAGTAACTTCCATTTTCACAGCTTCTTGTAATTCATTTTATTGTAGCTCGAATATTTCGAATGTGTTTGTAAGTTACGCTGGCATGCACAAATATCAGTGAAGTGCTGGCGCTATTAATAAGTACTTGTGCGATACGGATAAACGCTTAGAATCCAAAATAGTTATGAGTAAACGAGAATCATAAACTAAGAATATTTTGATTTGAATGGATTCAATTTGAATCAGCGTTTCTTCCAACTTTTTTTATACTGTTTAGTTTTGTATACCTAAATATGACATTGGCATCATGATCTTTTGAAAACTAGATTTTAAAGCATAGATAAATAGACGCATATCCGGTGCAATGGCGACAAAATAATATTGAAAAATGATTCTAAGGATAGAAATATAATCCAGGAGAAAGAGTAAAATTTTTTGAAATTTGTCGATAGTGCTCCGAATGTCCGACCTATTTGAGTAGAATTTTATTAAAATGAAATCGAATTATATGACCGCGACTTTGTGATAATATAATACAGGTAGGTACATTATCAACTAAATGTGTCAGTATTAAATACTACCTTAAGGTGGTTCGTTTTCCATAGAAAAGTACATTTCCATTTACGGGCGAATGGAACATAACCTTACACTCAAATTATATCATTTGGCATTTATTATGATGTTTATTCGCGGCAAATTATATTTACTAGATAAAAATAGTATAATAATCGCATAAATCAGTCGAAAATTTAGTTCAATTTTGTTAATGTGTGAGTGTACACCGACCTCACACTGACAGTATCGTATGCTAAGTTAAACGTTTAGTTGTGTGTGTGTAATGTGTGCGGCTACGTTGCCAGCTCGCTATGCTCGTTCCGTACACTGTTGCCGTTCTTCTCGGCGATCACGGGGATCCTCAAATCGTCTTCGTTGGGGAGCTTGTTTTGTTTCTGCCATTTTTACAAAGGTGTTGCCAACTTTGCACTTTTGATGCTAATCTGATAATATTTTCATATGCGTAGCCCCATTTGATTATATTTATAAATGATAACTTACCATTATGTCTAGCTTTATATCGTTATTATAGGTAATTTTATTGGAGAAACGTTTCTATTGAGCATGCAAAATATCGCATAAGATGCCGAAATACAAAAACCGTTTAAAGATATACCTATTATATACTTACCTATGTTTCCTTACTTATTTATTTTGCTGTCGAAAAGGTTCTAAATTAAAGAAAAAGCAACCAAAACCGTAAAATAGCGACTAATTCTTCAGAAAAAAAACTTTATTTTTCTTCTCCTTTAAAATTTCAGTCAAATATTTTTTTTTGTCTAGTTACGTATTTTTTTATAAGCCCGATACATAAAATTATGATTTTATTTCACAGAGTATTTTGTCCTTTGTACTGTACTTGTTGCATTAAAGCACTTATCGAGTTGGTAACCCCGTTCAGCATACAGCATACCAGACATGACACGCACGCATGACATGACTTGTCTTGTCAGTGTAAGGCGTCCGTTACATTTACAAAAGTTTTCTTTCGTGGGATACTTTTATTTGTGATTAAAATTAGTAAAAAATTGCAATATTCGATTTTAGTGGTTATCTGTTCGTGTTAGTGCACCGATAGAAAATGGAGCCACGAACTTCCCGAAAAGACTATAAAAATCACCAATCTTCTGGTTCAAGAAAAAGTCGCAAACGAGTTCAAGGACAAATGAAACGCTATCACGGAGAAGTAAAAAGGTAAGAAAGTATTCTCCTACTGATCTGTAATCATAAGTACCTACTCATTACAATTATATTGAAAGTTCGGTCAGAGAATCGTCTTAGGTTTTGTTTTTGAAAGTATGTATACCTAACCACTTTTTTACTTGTTGCAGTTGTAATGAACTTCCCATTGTATATTGACAGCAATGGGAGATTACAAATAAATAAAAAACACAACTATTACTATCAGGTAACTATTACTATAGTACCAATTACATGCTGTTGATGCATGCAATGTTGATCACCTGCTGTGCTTTATTTTACTGTTTGAATATTTTTACACGTACCTATTTTTGTTACAGATCCAGGGGCAACTACGGGTTTCTCAAATGAAGAAATGTTATTTTGTGGGCTATATTTCTCCAGCTCATGATATTACAGTCCTAGAAATCGAGCGTGACGAAAATTTTATTTTGGACATGTTACCTAAATTGGTATCATTTTATAAAAATTATGTTTTGCCATACCTAGGTGGTATTCGAAAAGTAAAAAATAATCAAAATTGCATAGATGTTTCACTGTGGTAGCACATTTATTATTATATTATTACTTCTCGAATAAGACTTCTCAAATTATTGTTTTATATAAATGTTTATAATTATAAATGTTATTTTACAAATAATAATGTATTAATAATAACTGCAATAATAAAAACCTGATTTTTATTTAGAACTCGCACAAAAATACATAATTATATTTCACGACTAAAATATCTCATTATGTAGTTGCATAAAATTTCAAAAATATAACAAATTATAAGTTCAAAAACAGTACATCAGATTAGAGATTCGAACCCGATACCTTTCAAGTATAGGCCAAGACGCTAACTCACTCGGCCAGTTTATGCTCTGCTAAGCGGGCGAAATTTACTAACGCTTCCGTTTACGATGAAATCTTTGTATGTGTGTGTGAGTCACTTGCGCGCCGCTTCGCCGGTGCTAAATGCACAAATATAGTGATTTTAACACTTAAAAGTCATCTAAGTATTGTTAGTTACATCAAAAATATTACGCTACTACCGGTAAACACTTTTACTTCCTAAAAATTTGTTCTATTTTGTTGAAAAAAAATAAAAACGCTCTATCAGGACATTAACGCCATCTAGTGGCGCGGCAGTGCCTAGCTGACCTTAACGTTCCACCTTAACAAAATAATGTACGTACAATTAATGCTTTGTTATAACTTGTAACTCTATTTATTTTAGTATTATTTCAATTTAATAAAACCACGAGTAACACAAATTGAACTTTATATTCAATATAATGATTATATTTGTGTGATTTACTTATTTTTATAAATTGATAGTTTATTTGTGAAGCCTATGTTTAAGTTGCGTAACAATGATGCCAGTGACATTTAATTAATATAATTTAATTTTTGATTATAGTTTTTGTAAGCAAGTACACATGTACGTTTTGTTGTAGAATTAGACTGATGTAAGGAATGTGATATTTGGATGGATATATCTTGTATTTAAGGAAAGAAGAAATTGTAAGGTCTGTTACAGACCTTAATGGCTATGAGAAGAGTTGTTAACTATTATTTTATGCATAACAGAAGAATAATGCGATACATTTCTTTATCAATGTTTCAGATTCATATGAAAACTCAAATATAATCAATTTGATGTTAAAATTCGACAAGTAACTTCTAAACTAATGTTCTGTAATTGTGTCTGTCATAGTGTAATCGTTCTTAAAACATTGCTGCTGGAAAGCTGTAGTTTCTATGTATCTTGTTTCGAATATAATTGTATTATTTTACAATTAAACAATCTATTCAGATTGTATATTGATCATTGATGTAATTATGTATGTAGGATTTCATTCATTTGAAATATACTATTATATCATTAAGTTTTCTTTTATTTTATTATTTTGTACAAGTAACAAACCTCACACAGAATAGCAATACTCGAACTTGAACTTAATATTGATCCTAGAAAAATGGAATGACAATAGGATGGTAAAGAACAATAAATAGCAAAGATATAAGGGAAAATGAAACAAGTTACTTACTTCTAAAAATGAGACTTGAATACCTTGAACCAAAAATGTACATCAAAGGAAAGTTGTTCCTATTGCCAACCCAGCTCATCCAACCAGCTCTGCTGTTAACGAAGGCCTCTTATTAATGAATAATCGTTGAAAATACATACAGTGTAACTCAGAATCTCCTGCTTTTTGAAGTCGGTGAAATGAAACGACGCCAAAAAGCGTGTAAGGTGATTTATTAATTACTTAATCTTAAAATGCTATCGGTGGATATAATATATAGCACTTAGGTTACCTATAGACCTAGGTTAGGGTACCTATTAATAAGTAGTTTAGGTAAAGTTGAATAAGAACAATAAGCTATTGTTAACTGGAATTAAATCCCAGGCTAAAGCTAGTGCTAAATTACAAACAATTACAAGCATAAAGGATCACAGTCCTGCTGTGTTTTGTTAGGATTACTAAAGTCCTGTTTTCCGAGACGAGGACATCAAAGGGCGTAGCCTTTTGTCCCGGGTCTCAGACACGAGTCACATCAAATGCTCTCCTCGTGGAATATATCTTGCTCGTCGCATTTGTCCGGCAAGCAGACAAAGAATTCTATGAGATTCATGAAGGGTCCGCGAGAGAACGGGTTTTGGTAGCGACCTCGCTTGTCGCGAAGATAGGGGTATCTCTTGTAGTTGAACATCTCGTTTGTTGTTAGGTTCATGCAGGCGTGGAGTATCTGCAATACAATACAAAAAAATAATAAAAAGAAACTCACGACAGTACCTAGGTATAGTCAAGACGGTAGACATTCTCAGATATTTAGATCATAAAGGTAGGTAGGTACAATTCTGATATTAGTAGGTACCAACGGTATTTACCTACTCCAATCCAAGTAACAAGATCACTCCAGAAATCAGCAGGATTAGTTTAAAATTAGGATACAGATAGGGCTTGTTATGCATATTGCGTTTATGGTCTTCTACATAGGTAGGTAGGTACTAATAGCATAATAGATTGTTTATAGTTTTCCAAAGAAAATGACTATGAACTGTGGCAACATAATTGACATCATTGTGCTAATTACGTGACCAATACTCACAGAAGTGCAAGTAAGGATCCATCCGAGCGCGCAGAACGTTATAGCCTCCAACAGCCCCAGTACGTAAAGCAGTCCAAATCCCTCCAAAAGCAGACAATAACAAGCGAAGTAGATAGACAGAGTGCAGTTTATGGCAACACTCATTACGAAGAGGAAGAACCACATTCGGTTCCGGACGCCCACGCAGTTGTAGATGAATGGGCAGTGGTGGTCGAAATAGGCCACGCAACGCTTACAGATACGACAGTGTTTTGCTCTGAAAAATGTTATAGGCGCTGTTAACTATCATCATTTGAAGCTAAGATTTACTTACTTACTTTAAAATTTATAGTATGGATAGGTACGCAGTTCAACAGATAAGTAGGTACAATATGAATATAATAGACAATTTATATAAGTACAAGAAATAAAGTGTTTAGAAGTTGGACGTTTTAATAATCTTCAAAAGGGTGCATAAAAAGCTGCATGCAAGTTTTGTCCCAAAACACACACTAGGTAGTACCTTTTTCTATAAAACTAAATAAAACATAATATTTTAAAAACTAGTTTAGTATACACGTACCTACCTACACCATGGACCAAGTCAACATTTTGTGCCTCGGCACAAAGTCCAACCCCAGACAAAATTTTTGATGACAAAATAATCTTATAACATTGCATTATTGTTCCCCTCTCGACACATTGTGTGGTCACCCATAATGCAGTTTCACTTCATCTCACGAATGGATGGCGTGACTAAGATTTCTATTGTAATTTGTAGCATGAATGTATGTTTGAATGTTACAGACGAGTATTTCGTTCAGTCTACAAATCAGTTATGACCAGTGAAAGTAGAAAATATTTGAGTTGAGTTTACTCGCGAAAGACCCGTTTTTGGGCAGTCATTAGCATAAATTACCTATAGCTACAGCATTCCATCGAGTTCTTGAACTACGAAATAGCTACCAATGTTACCTACTATAGGTACCTACCTACTTACTATTGTGATTATTTGTGATGTGGACAATAAAGCAAGTACCTACATTACAGCTATGCCTACCTATATTTTACTTTTCAAATGAGAAACTGCAACAATCTAGGATCTAACTCATTTAAGATTTGCCAATGGGTAGGTATTGAAAAGAAAAGTAAGTAGGTAAGTACCTAAATACCTACCTACCTGCCATACTTACTTTACCGAGATTAAGCAATACCTATAGGTAGGTACTTAACTAATGTAATGTAATGAAATGACAAAACAAAAATGTCTAGTCTTACCTTAGTGGTCTCATGCATCTGCAAGTATGACAAAGCCGTGATAGAATCGCATTTCTCTTCTTCCACTTATCATAATAGGGTATCTGTCTAATAGCCCTGTAATAAGTCTCGGAGTTCTGCGGAATGTACCCCGGGTCTCTCCGATTAGCAATCACCCAACTAATCCACATTATAGCATTCCAATACAAGAAACAGTAGTGGGATAGGCGTAGAGTGTTCCAAGTTAGTGGTATGCAGCGAATCACGTACATCGGATAACCCCACAACAGAACTGATATAAGGAAGAATAATAGCGGTCCTTTGGAATCTCCAGCGCCCCCAAAGAGCAAAGCCCAGAGTTCAGATAAAGGAGGCATCCAGTGAGACTTCCGTTTCATTTCCTTCTGCAAAAGCTTCACCACTTCGACGTGGCGGTGGCTTTGCGCGAGCATCAGTGGTGTTTTACCGTTTTTGTCGCGTGGTTCTAGCTCCGCTTTTACCTGAAATCAATAGACTTTTAATAGTGGCAATTCATGTGACGCAAAAGCTAAACTAAACTAACTAAAATTAATGCCATCCTTCTTATTTCCATCGCTATGAAAGGGACGGCAACATTTTTAGTTAGTTATGATTAGCTTTTGCGATACTCCGAATTGCCACTAATGACTTATTCTTACAGGAGCTGACTACATCATCTAGGTACTTATAGGGATAGAGGAATAAAGAAGAGGGTTAGGTATATTTACTTGTTTTCTATTCTAAAAGGCCTTTATATTTTATAAACCAATGCTGATCTACTTCTTATGCAGTGTGCTAGCTAGACCAAATGTTGTAACCTAAAACAAAATGGTTAATTTTCCGTTGCCACAAAATAATAATTTACCTTTTCACACAGCAACCGAACGCAAGTCAAGTTCCCTGATAAACAGGCCAAGTGAAGAGGCGTGGAGCCAAAGTTGTCCGTGCAATGTAATGGAACTCCCGAGTATATCAGCAGTCTGACCAGATCTGCGTGGCCTTTGTAAGCTGCCCAGTGTAATGCTGTGTCGCCATTGATATCGGACAGGCGGGTTGCCGCTCCCATGCCTAAGAGATAAGCTGCAGTGGCTGTTTTGCCGTACATACATGCCGTCATTAGAGGAGTTAAACCTGAAAAGGAATGTGATTTGATTGATGTTGCCTGCCCATTAAAGTACAGTTTCATACCTACGATTGATTTTGATTTTGATTTTGATTTTGATTGCATTTGTGAGCTTAAGTAGTTATTAAGTTTTTTATTTATGTTGTACGTCCGAAAAGGGCAAACTGTTTGCACTTATATTTAAACACAAACCTACCACCTTTGTAAAAATTTCAACAGTTTACAATAAAATGATCTTATCTTATCTTATCTTGCGGAAGGAGAGAAAAGGAGCGTGGACGGTACCTTTGAAATCAGCAGCGTTCACAGCTACTCCAGACTGCAGCAATACTTGAACAACCGATGCATGTCCCTTGCGGCATGCCCAATGAATTGGTCGAGGACCCTGGAGGAATGCACTTATTAAAATACTAGCGGTCTTAGGTCTTATGCCTAATAAGTTAAATGCTCTAGTTTAAACTAAAGTCGAGTGTAGAATTATAAGTATGTAGGTACCTACCTAGGAAGGTTATTTCCGCCAAAATACCAACTTAGCACTCGTTATCTCAAATATCAACTGTCAGGAAACGTTTGAGGAATGGACATTTGTTTTAATATTTTTTAGAAAAACTAGACTATCTATTAGCTTGCTGTACCTGCGTGCCAAGACAGGACAGGTCAATAGGCGCTCCGCGTTCCACCAGATAGCGCATGACGGCCACGCTGCCGTCCAGCGCCGCCCAGTGCGCCGGCGTGTAGCCGTGCTGGTCGCGCGCGCTCAGCACCTCCACGCCCAGCTTCTCCACAAGCCGCTCTATCTCAGACACTTCCCTGTGATCATCATTTCAGGGTCCAAAATCGGAAACATTATTCGATCGATACATCGCGCCAGTAATTCTGCTTTATGTACCTACATACCTAGGTACTTATATAAGTAAATGTTCCAAATTCAGTTACCTAGATACCATCATTGGATACCATACCACTAAAGGAATATTGGATTTCAGTCAGTGACTAATTGATGCGTCGTAGGACTATCGACTACTTTGGTCTAACTTTAGTTTGGACTAACTTCCAAACTGTCTGAGACACGCAGAAGCTAAAGTTCTGAGCTTAAGGGCTGGAGCCTCATTAGGATCTGAAGATCCTTGATGTATTAATTTGATGGCTCATGGCAACCAATATGCCTGTGGCTAAATTAAATGAAATTGGACACGACCAATAGGTGAGAAAACCAAAACAGGCAAGACTCTAATAAAAGAGCTCTTTTTTCTTCCTGTATGCCAGTCAGACTTACCCAGAGCGCACAGCTTCGAATATCAACTGATGAAGGTCCGAATGGTGGTACAAGCTAGTAATAGCCCGAGGGGGGGCTGCAGGCGCGTCGGGGGAGATGGGCGAGCACGGCGGCAGGGGCTCCTCCGCCGCCATCGTGCACGGGGGCGGCTGCGGCAGGGCCCAGACCCCGCGCGCCGCCCCCGGACTTGGGTACACCTGGAATATGCTCATCAGGATGCAGTTGCCTTGGAACGGTAGATTTATTTTAATAAAAAAT
The DNA here is from genome assembly GCA_963582015.1 of Xanthorhoe designata. NCBI lineage: Eukaryota > Metazoa > Arthropoda > Insecta > Lepidoptera > Geometridae > Xanthorhoe > Xanthorhoe designata. Next base: position 9,747,782 of record OY757039.1, read on the forward strand.
TTAAATCTTTAAACTGTTTTGGTAGAATTGTGAGGCTTTGTACCTATTTAAGAACTCGTGCAGCTCATGATTTGGGAATGCTTAGCAAGCAGGATGTTAGTAGGTACCTATCCTTCTAAGCAATTTCAGATGATTCCAATTGGAGCTGTTTAGGGACTATTTATGTAGAATTGTTTTTGCAAACGTTAGTGTAGGTTTCAAAACTTATTAGGTATTTAGCAAGGACGATTCCTTGGTATGGTAGGTATTGGTACCCCGTACCTTTCTAGTTTCCACTTACTTTAAATTGTTAGGTACCTACAGTAAGAGCCTACTAAGTACTAGGTAGGTACCTACATAATTTTGATTACTGCTGATTTTTATATTTTCCAAAGCCTAACACGCAACGTTGCATTGAAAGTGGGTCATTCAATCTAATTTCAATAACGCTTAAATGTGGTAAAAGCTATGCCTGCCTACAAACCTACACTACTTCCACACAACGTAAAAAGGTCGTACTTGACAAAAAGGCATACTTACCTAAGATTTACCTACCTATTATTGACAGTGGAAACCTCTTTACCTACTGAAATAAAGGTGGAATTTACCTTGCTATTCACGGCGAGGCCGACGCCTCCCGCTGCCGTGGTGGACTCGTCCGCCAGGGCCGCACCGCCGGCACACTAATGCACTGTAAACCCACCACACTTTATTATCCTAGAAAACAATAACTATTTGTTTTTCACACAGGATCAGCTATTGCGTGACACCCGCGTGTTAGCGTCTATTGATTACTTTACGCATGCGCATTTCAATCACAAAAGTTTTACACAACTCAGTTTAAAGTTTGAACTTGAAAACTAATGATGAGGTTATCAAGAGGTAGTAGGTAATACTTAAATTTTGAATTGAATAACACTTGCCAAAGAAAAGTAGACTCTTAGGAGTTTCTATGATTCCGTGTCTTCTGGGCTACCACTATTGTTGTTTACAGCTTGGCAGGTAACTACCATACCAACCCCCCAGTGAGACGGTAGGCTAGGCAAGCTAGCTAGATACTGCACTGCAGTGTCTGCAGTACAATAGGTACCTAATAAATTAGCTGACATAGTAGGTACTACCAGTAGGTAGGTACCTAAGTACTAAACCTTCGTTGTTAAGTTTTAATATAAAATTTTCTGTTTTGTGACTACCTTGAAACTTTGAATGGACATTATTTTATGAATAAAAATAAGTTTTTATTGCCATTGTCAGTGAAGAGGAGCGTTCCACGAGACTAAATCCAGAAGCAGTTGACTTCCGGTATCAGATAAGATGGTACTTCCGGCTAAATATGTTATGGACGGATGGTAGATACCACTACCAATTTGCCTGACAAAATAATAACAATTAAGTTCCCAAGTCATTCTTTCTGGTATTGGCAAAGAGTTCATTTGAACAAATAGCCTTTACTTGTTTAACCTTCGCAGCCATGTGGTGATGGGTAAAGTTTACAGATGACTCATTGATAGTTTTCATTCAACATTTTGGTCGAATTTTATGAGGCAACAGTAAGATTATAAGATATTATTTAATTACATACCTAAGCATATTTAGCTAATAAAGCTGTTCCGAAGAGCTAATGACTCTGCTAATGATAATGACGAACTCTAGCTAACTGCGTAACCCGAGGTAGATTTGGGTCGCCTCTCAATGCATTATCCGGTGGAATGCTGGACTATGCTAACAACATTCAAGACCTCAATTTATTGCATTGTGCCATTTTCACCTCTACGTTCTATCTTACGCCTATTCTATTTTGTGGTTCAATTTAGGAAGTGACGTCAGCCTGCATCCGAAGTTCTTATGAGTTAATCACAGCAGAGCAGAGGTCAATGAACTTTATATTTTCGTGGCCGACTGACATGAACCCCGTGATAAAAATACCAGACCTAAGGCTGCCTCTGCATTGACGCGGAGCGAACTGAAAGAAATTTAATTCAATCCTTTTGGGTTAATATTTAAGCGTTTCTCCGCCAGCTCGCTCCGCGTCAATGAACAGGCAGCCTTAAACCCCGGGCGTGGGAAAATAATAAGAAAGTTAGGAAAAAAATACATAGGTTGGTAAGTACTTACACATGACAAGAGAGAAAAGAGATTTCAATAAATGTGATATTTATTACGGGAGAAGAACAGAGTTACGAGACTTGCCTTTTTTCCAGTTAAGTATGTTTTTGATGGCATTAAAATTAAATGAAAAAGATTGAACTAAGAGTGTATAAAACAACACGTAAGTAGTACCTAAACGTGGCCTTATTGGGCGTAGTTAAGAATGTATGTAGGTACATACATGCCTACTTGACTGAGCTAAAGTAGTGACTAATATCTAATCTTTGGCAATATACATTTGCAATGAGTTTAAAATTTGAATGATAATTTTCAACAATGTTGATATCGCCTATCTTACAGTTGATAATTATGGCCTCCAGTAGGACTATGTTCTACTAAACTAGTTTTAATATAGGTACCTAACCTACCTATCTATGATGTCATAGTGATCTAACCTAACTATGTGTAGTGTACATAAGCTTTTAGTTTAGATGAGCTAAAAACATAAAACCTGACAAATTTTTTTTTATCTTATTAGGCTAAAAGGAAATAAGTTAGCATGTTATTGTTTTGACAGGCAAATGCAATAAAAATACTTACATATTTCATTCATTTTTTGATCCAAAATGAATCTTATAAGAACTTTATGAACTATAAATTAAATTAATATTCTATAATAAAAAACGGAAACTTTTGTAAAACATAATCTTTATAAATGAAAAATAAGGGAGCTGGAGGTGGAAACCATCTGGCAAAGTAAAGGAATACACAGTACAAAGTCGCTTATAAAATTGTGAAAATGAACTTTTATTCAGCAAATTTTTATACTAAATGTATAAATATGATATAATCTAGATTTCGTTTTCACTACCTAAATAGACATCATTGTTATAAAAAGTGTACAACTAAAACTAGTAGCTGATTAAACATCTCAATGTGGCTTATCAATTAGTAAGATCTTGTAAAAGCACTTTCTTTCAAATGGTTTATTATACTTAAATAATAGATAAAATAATGAAAGCAAACAGCTCACAGCTTGTGTGACTTGGACGCCCAAACATTCATTTTCAATTACAAATCTTAAACTAGTAAACTTGAAATATTTAACGAGCAAACTGAATAAATTATTATTCATAAACAAACTTAACAATGTCGATAGCTCAAAGTAATATAATTTATTTTTAACAAGTGTCAAATGACCACTCACTTAAAGTTAAAGTGTACACATAATCAAGATAAACTATTGCCATATATGCAGTGTCTGGTAATGCCAATTGGTAATAAGGTATTTTTGCTTATTCTTACTGTATTGATATTGTATAGTAATATAATAAGTCTTTAATTTTACCATTATCTCTTTTGAGTTTTAAAACTCACAGAGAGAGGTTGTCCGTGCAGGACGTACCCATTCAGTGCTTGTATTGCCATTGCCGCTTGATCATAATTCCTCATTGTCACAAAGCCAAACCCTTTACTCTTATTGGTCTGGTGGTCCTTAATTATCTTTACAGATACAATAGCACCATAAGGACCAAACAGCTGCCACAGAGTCAATTCTTCCACTTCCATTGCTATATTATATATATAAATGGACCATGTGCTCGGAGAATTGTGATCCCCTATCGCATTAAAATGATTTATCCAGTGGTATGGTTTCATTAGGGCACCCTTCACAAAATTGTTATTATTATTTTTATACTTATGAGGATGACTTTTATTGGCATACTTAACTGTTAATGGATGTATAAAACCTGGAGGTGTAGAGCCATTGATACTTTGAATTGCTCTTTCCGCTTCATACTGATGTTCATATAAAACAAATGCTATACCGGCGGCTATGCGAGAATTCACTATTTTGCCGAATTGTGCGAATAGTCCATGTAGATCCTGCAAGGTCAGTTCATTGGGCAGGTTGCATACGTACAGGTTCCAGTCCGCCTCGGGCTTCGTGGGAGGCTTCAGCTCGGGGTTGAGCAGAGCGTGGGACACCTTCAATGTCTTGTTCTGCATTAGGAGCCCGTTGAAGGCTTTTCTCGCTTTGATTGCGTCTTCAGGACAAAAGTACTCGACGAACCCATACCCTCGATTGGATATCAGTTTACAACTTTCCAGTTTACCCATGGTCGAGAAAAGTGAAAACATCATATCCTGGGTCATGACTTCAGGAATGTAATTGACGATAAGTTTCGTGGGTGATTCATCAGGCCCACATTCAATAATTCCATGACAATTACCGTCTTGACACGATTCCGACATTTTTTAATTTGTTGTCGGTGAATGACATTTCATCATAGACAAAACTAGACTAGTTTCATCTGTTCAGAAATTCATGTTGATTGATGAGACATAGACAACCCGAGCAATGAAGCCTGACTGGCTCCGCTGGCTCGCTCAATTCAAAAGTGTCACCCTAGTCCGATAGAACTATACTCGTCTAAACGCGCCTTATAATTAAACAAGTTGTTTACCGCCATCTGTTGGTGAGTAGATAGTAAACAACCTCTAACGACAGTTCTAGTTTTAATTTTAATTTTTCCAAACAATAACATCAAAACCACAGGTGGATGGAACGAACTAAACGAAAATATATAAGTAATAAAGTTTAGTCTAATACCTATTATATTTTCGTCAATCTATAGTTTAGACTATAATTTTTTTATTAATTTAGGTACTTACACATATTCGAACAGGATTAGTAAAAAAATTCATTGCTAGCCTATAGGAAAAAAAGTAGGTAGTCAAACATTGAGTTGCTCATCAATCATAAAATTTATTTCAGATTATAATGAAAATAATAACAAACGTTAAACAAAACACAGTAGGAGCAATATACATTTTTACTAAATTTAAAGCCAAAATCAAATATAATACATTTACATACACTTTCATAGGTAATTCATAGCTATTCTTTTCATTCATTAACATTATAATGTATGGTGTCCTAAGCAAAGCAAAAAGACCGCGTGGCATTTCTTAAAAAATATAGGTATGATTACATTTTGTAGGACAAATGTTTCAAAATAAATTACTTAGGTTCAATTTACATAAGTATGATATTAAAATAAATATACTTAAACTTTTTTTTAAGGTTTTTCATACTTACATCCCATATTCCTAGTAATTTATTAAAACCTCAGAGATACAACATAACTCTTAAATTTTTAAATAGGTAAATACACTTTTTTTAAATAAAATCTCATTAATTAATTTAAACTGATTTAACAATGAAGAAAACTTTATCTTCTACACTAAGTAGATAATTTAGTTCTTATAATTTCATATTTTTTAAAGATAGTTAGTAAGTAGGTACTTACTTACGGGTTACTCTTGGCTTTAGTAGTTCTAAAATATTCAAGTTTTTCTTAAATAAAAAATCAAGAACATCTTGAATCCTACTACCATTAAGATATTTACAACAAGACTTGTTCCTGAAGAACCTATTTAGAGATCAATAAGTGGGTCATTGTTACAAATTAAGTAACTGAGTTAAGAACTTTAAAATGAACGCCTGTATTTATTGTACCTATTAAAAGCTATTAATTGATTACGCATATGTGGGCGTTTTTATTCCGATTTTGATATTTAAAACTGATAAAACGAGTTTATCAAATTACATTTGTACACGATAATCGTAAAATAAATGCAGCTACAATTTGTGCTTGTAAATAAAAAAAATATTCAAGCAATTAAATAACCAAATACCTAAAACAGGTAAAACATTTTCTAAAACAATACTAACAAAATGCAAACATAATAAAAAACAACAAACTTTCACAGTTTTTACAATCTTATTGGAAATCTCATATAGGAATGTTATTTTTTTATCGTAAATTCCATCATTAAGATGTATTTGTATCTAGAAACCTTTTCATTATGAATTATCACTTTAAACTCACTTTTTATACTGATAGTAAGGATCTCTGTACAAAAATACGTTAAACTTAAGCTCAATACTAGTTACACAGCTGCGTAAACAAAATTATATTTAGCTACTTTGGATAGAGCTAATACTAGCAACGTCTAAGCTAAATAAACTTTCAAAAAGCACTTTAAAGCTTCAACAAACCGCTACGTACAATTATTGTCATGGTTACATAACATTTGTAAATCTTTGGTATAATCCTTGTCCAAATATATGTTTATATGTTATCATGGAAGAATAAGTTTTCTACGCTTGTGTACGTGCCGAATACGAATCCAGTTATGCCGAATAGTATGATGAGTAGATCCTTATAAAGTTTCCAATTTCTGTGTCCAAGTTGATCAGGCCAGAAGGTCATGATTTCGATGATAGGTGGGAATATCAACGCTAGGGCCGAACTGCTAAACGCACCGACGAGCGAGATGATTCCACTCAAGTTTGGAATGAGGGCCGCGGCGGAGACTGCAAAGATAACACTAATTAACCAATGATAACAAACAATTAGGTTTCTGTTTTGGTATAAGGATTGTTTCACAATGACACTGAGTTACCAATATTTTACTGAACACCTCTGGAAAAAGTTTAAAGGTGTTAACTCTTTACAAAAGTCTAATGGTTTTATTCATAAAGATTTGTCAAATATACATAGATTTAAAGAGTGTATTTTTTTCTTGTTACTCTTATGTCGATGAAAAGAGATAGCAACAGATTTAATATCCTTTTCAGCTAAAGTAGGGTTACTAACCAATATGCATAAGGGGGTGGGGTAATGATAATAGAACAGCATCTTCTAACGATGGTCATTAATAAATACCTACAACTCTTGCAACGATACTCGTCATTTTCTCTGACATCATTTCTTTTGTTTTTATTTTGTCCTTTTAATATTTATTCGTATGTACTTACCTAAACGTAGTGTTTTTATTCTCTTTGTATGTACCTGTCTGTCTATTACGAGTACATTGTCAGAGCTTTGTACATTTTTAAAATCTTTTGAAGATATCTAAGAGGGTAGTCAGAGGTACGTCCAAATGCATATCTGGCTGCTCACATTTGAGCTAGTTAGCTAGCTAGAGTTTTCTAAAATAACAGGTGAATAATATAATAAGATTTATGAATAAGTTCGCTCGTGTGATCGTGAGCAACGAATGTACATTGCTGTTGTTGTGGTCTGCCACGGCGATAACCTATCGACCAGACGGCATATTAGGACGCTTTTTATCGAGTGTTTGAATGAACTTGGCTAAAATAACTAAATGTTGAACTAGGACAATTTAAATGGAAAAAATGTTATCTGCTGAATTCCGGTTTCCTATTTTTTATTATGACTTTGTGACCCCAATGGACTTTTTATGATTAACTAGCTGCGCCCCGCGGTGTTACCCGCGGTGAATAGTTCCCGTTCATGTGGGAATACCGGGATCAAAAGTAGCCTATTTTTTTTATCCAGGGTATAAGCAATTCTAATACCAAATTTCATTCTAATCCGTCCAGATGTTTGAGCGTGAAAGAGTAACAAACACACTTACACATTTTCATACTTACACACACATAAACTTTCACCTCTAAAATATGATTGTGTAAAAAATATATTTTAAACATATGTATGATTCTGGCATAATTTTGGTGTTTACATGAATTTCCAGAGACATTATTTCGAAATCGCAACACGTAACGCTATCTATTATTATTTTTTGGAACTGCAAGCGTTTTATAAGGAAATGGTACCCCCATGATAAAACCAAGGTGTTAGTTTAACTTCGGTGTTAGATATCTATCAAACAAATAAACAAATAAATAAAAAAAACATGTGCAAAACAGTACTCACAAGTAATAAGAATAAGGACGATGCGTGTGACAGCTTCGCCGTGTTTCAGCGCGTCTTCTGAAGTGAGGCGTGACTTCACGAAAGGCCATACAATACCCATAGGTACGTAGAACTGTAGTCCGTATGATAGGAATATCGCAGCGGCCATTACTGCTCGGACGCTTTGTGCCAATCTGTAATTTTAATTCAGGGGAGTACTAAAATGACATAGGGCCTCGTTCACCATCCTCAAGTAAAGTGTTGATTAGTTACTTAACGAGTAACGTCATTCGTTCTATGCGCCAAATGTCAATATGTCAATTACTCGACACTTTACTTGGTGACTAGCCTACTCGGAACTTACTTGAAGATCGTGAAAGAGGCACTAAGTGTTTGAAGCTTCGTGGCGAAGCTTGCTAAGACGTTCTTGATAGATAGTCGAAGTTAGGCAACCTTCTGAGCGGTCACAACTTGGATGAGTGACCGCAAGTGGCATTATCAGCTGAGCGCTTTCGTGCTTCGGAGGACACGTTAAATTGTCGGTCCCGGCTTTCAAAGTCGTAAGCCATGACGGAGGCCTTCAGGCGGCCTAAAAACTCCGTCACCAGAGTTGACCACTTGCTCATACGAACGATCGAACTAAAATGACGACGGATAGGGGAAAATGAAAGAGCTGATATAAGACAAGGACAGGAAGATGATGACAGTGTCGTAACGTAAAGGGATTTTAATCTCTTTTTCTTAATTCAAAAACCAGTGCGAAGTCGGGGCGGGAAACTAGTCATTTATAAACTAGGAATGAATATATTAGTCTATTAGATTTCTGTAAATAAATATGAAATGTAAGTCTATTAGATAAGTAGAAATGCAATAAATGTATTTGGGCATACCTCCTTATCTTGAAAAATCGTTAAGCCATGACGGTGGCCTATTGGAGGCCTTCAAAACTCCGACAACAGAGTTAGACACTTGCTTATACGAACTTACTTTTATCTCCAATAAATACAATTCTAACACCATCATAAATCTACGTAATGGATCGTCCTTGTTAATAGTATAATGAACGATGTACTAGATAAGATAAGCGGCGCGGAAACACTGACGGGTTCGATCCCCGCCGCGGGACAAATGTTAGCATGTTCTGCAGATATTTGTTCCGGGTCTGGGTATTTTTCTATGTATTATATGTACATATGTATTTAAAACAATATAAGTATCTATGTAGTATATCAATCATCCTGGTTACCATAACAAAGCATTAAATTGCTTAGCTTGGGACTAGATGACGCCGTGTGGAATGTCCAGTAATATTTATTATTATTACTTACAAAGAGTTGGGCAGGTTCAAAGTGATGCTTCCTTTCACCGATTCTCCGTACTTCAAGTATCCGAAGAAGCCGATAGCAGTGTAAAGCGCGCCAACAATCACCATCCCGGTGTTTAAGACGCCGGTCCAGCCGCCGAAGGCTTCAGGGGTCTTCATGTTGTTCTCTAGGGGTAGCACCTGAAATATTTATCGATCAATTAATTAATTGGTTAAAATTTGTTATTAATTGATCGATGGGTGTAAAATTGTCCTACGCAGGCAATGTCCCGTAACGTGTTAAAGATCCTGCTGACACGGAATGAATAAAAAAGTAAAGACGTACAAGCAGGCCTAATAAACACAGGTGGCAATTTTTTTTTATGACATTCTACTTCAATTTCTTAAGAATGCGTTTCTGTTTAAGACTCAGAAGATTCTCATCAGATCCCCAATTTTTATTGGACCACCAAGAAGTAGGTACCCACTTAATACTTTATCAATTTAATTAAAAATAAAGGATATATTATAATCTACGTATTGTCAATGACGTGACAATGTCGTAAGCTATTCTCTCAAGAACGCCCTACATTCCCATGGCTTCTAGAATGCTATTTAAAATCTCGCATTCCCTTTGTTATTAGAATACCAAGGGGTGAACCACCCCCTTTGGGATGGAACTTCACGAATCCACCCCATGATATCATGTGCTACAACAGTGAAGGTTAATCCGCGAAAATGAAAAACTTTATTTTCGTGCTTCGGAGGGCACGTTTAATTGTCGGTTCCGGCTTTTAAGCCATGACGGAGGCCTTTAGGCGGACTAAAAACTACGTCGAGTTGCCCACTTGCTCGTACAAACAAAAATACCTACTTGAAACTTTCAAAGTTTCAAGTAGGTATTTGAAAGACAAATTTCGTATTGAGAAATGCTACTAGAAAGCTTCGGAAACGGCCTTTGTAGAATAAACGTAGTAAGTACAAATTTTATAAAAATAATATCTATATATGTATGAATGTCAATATTATTGAATATAATTTGTACATTGTACACTTTCGAAATTTTGCTAAATTACAAGGTCATTTGTGTCGACCAGCATGGTCGACACAAATGACCTTACGAGTTTATTTATAAACCAAAACGAAATTTTATATGAGGGAGGATACTCAAATCCTTTAAACCAGTTATACAGAGGAAAAAAACCATCACATAACCAGTTATCTAATACTAATAATCTCGGATATTGACCAGGGAACCGCTAAGTATTTAAAAAAATAACTCGCGCTTCTATTCCTCGGTTCATAATGTCCCACGTGAAAGTTTGTGTGTAAGTGTGTTTGTTACTCTTTCATGCTCAAACGGCTGGACGGATTTAAATGAAATTATTTACTAGGATTGCTTGTACCCTGGATTAAAGAATAGGCTACTTTAGATACCGGTATTCCCACGGGAACGGGAACACCGCGGGGCGCAGCTAGTTCACCATAACGGTCAAGTCAAGTCTGACAAAGTTGATCTTGAAACCTTATAACTTTACCGCATATCCTTATTACTGTTTGTGGGTAACAAACATATACAGTTTCACATGACCTAGACATTAAAATGTAACCTAGAGTCCCGAGGTTTTATTGCATAGATCGTGTGGGCGGACGGGGTGGGTAATGTATAGCGACGCGCTGGCATGAAGCCACTATGACATAATCGATCAATACTACATTCTCACACTCCAGATAAAATAATACGGACCACAAGCTTATCATAATGATAATTATTGAAACGGTACTTAAATAGTAATGGCAATTCGGAGTATCGCAAAAGCTAAACTTAACTAACCAAAAATGTTGCCGTCCCTTTCATAGCGATGGGAATAAAAAGAATGGCATTAATTGTATGCAGTTAGTTTAGTTTAGCTTTTGCGACACTCCGAATTGCCACTAATAATGACACCGTATTATACATTTGAGACGTTCTTACTTGTCAGATTTGTAAACGTTAAATAACGTCAAAGGAAATCACAACTTAATGTAAGTAGCGTGTCAGTATTTGGGTGTTAGTCTTGTATCGTACCTAAGTATTAATAATACCTTGAACCGAGTTGTGTTTATTTGGTTACTTATATAGTGCTCCATAAAATTCTGGAGGATTTTTTCCTGGAGTTCCGGAAAATGTATGTGAGCTTTTAATACCTACGAGCTCTTAATGGTTATGGGAAATACTGTTATTGTTGATTGTACTTAGTTTGTATGTATTATACTTAACTCCGGTCACTCACATTCGCACGAATACGAAACCCGTAAGTAAAAAATGTTCGCGAATTCGCGTACCTAAAATAAAATGTACGCCTGCGCGTAGTTTAAACTATAAAAATTAAATCTTTAAAAACAGATGTAGAATATGAATGTTATGAAATTGTGCGCATTTGAAAAACGGTAGTGACAACACATATAACTAATACCTACAGAACAAAAAACACCATGCAAAAAGACACTCACCACACCAATTCCTTCAAACGCATACATGGCCGTTCCAAAATACAGCGGCAACTGATGCCATCCAGCAAATGGCTTCACCGTGTTCGTCTTAGGCAGGTCTTGCAGAATATAGTAGAATGTTATCACCAGCCCCCAAGCCGTCATTATTGACGCAAGCAGAGACACCGGCGTCAAATACTTCAAGTTCTTCACCATAGCCAAAGCCAATATGAATGGAAAGAGCAATACTAAATAGAAGTAGACACTCAGATCTATCTTGAATATGGCCATCGTGTCCTTTAGGTTAGTAGCGACAAACAGAAAGTACACACAGCAAAATCCCAGTTGTGTTATGACCAGAAATACATTGACAATATTCCTGAAACAATTTGAAAGGTTGTTTGGTAGTTAACATGCTTTTTCTTCGCGCATCGAAGATTTTACTTAGAAATAAGAACATATCTAGAGTTATTTTTTCAATATGCGAAAACCTCTAAATGGTCTTTAGTATTATATTTGGCTATTTCATTTGTTTTTTTTATGACTGTTTGTTTTCCTAAGATGTAAAAATAAATAATAAAATTATTTAAGCATGATTTCTATGTATAGGGTACCTATATATAAATATAAATAAATATTTTTGGACACTTCACACAGCATGTACTCCCAAGCTAAAGCAAGTGGGCTTTTAGCCACTGTGACACAGAGGTCGTCAGAGTTTAGGTTCTAAATATAAAAGTTAGCACTTTTTAATAACTTTGCAACTAATAGGTGTCGGAAACCAAGCGAGTTTTTTTACGCTACGCATAAAAAAGCGTAATTTTCGATTTTCTATTCTCGATTAAATAATGTTTTCCATTACTTCCGGGTAGACGTATCTTTTCATACGATGTTATCGATAAAGTAAGGGGAAAACGATTGTCTCTAAGATAATGTAATTTGCTAAAATGTAAAAAAATTCCTATAGGTCCTAGGTATAGTCACTTGCTATTTTCAGAAATAGTAATTTTATATTTTTTTGTAGGTGCATGATATCACAACAAATAAAACAAGTACGTAACAAGAATCCATCACAAGCAGAGGTTATAAGTAAAACTTATTTTTCTATCTTATTCTTTTTTTTATAATGGGGTAGGTACTATTTTAAGGAATTTACCTAACTTCGAAAAACAAAGCTGTTATCTAGCCCAGTATTGATTTCCTTCTGGGAATGTTGACTCTGTACATAGGAAAGTTTTCATTGACAATAGGTAATTATTGACAAAGTTCGATAGCAACAAACAAATCATAAATAATGATAAAAAGTTGTAAATTTCCTCTGTTAATTATTGTATTCATTAACCCCATTATTCATAATGATTTGTCAATTTAACAAGGCTTTTAATTATGTTTTTACTGGTTACTCTTATGTCATTGAAAAAGCAACAATAGTTTTTAACAGCCGTCTGATAGCTAACGTAAGCTTACTAGTCCATTATGAATAACGGGGTGAATGTGTCTAAAGGAGGTTTATGGGGGTTGTGTGCGTCAAACTAGCGCCTTAACTAGGCTTTGACTTTGAGGTATCTACCTATTAATGATTTAAAAAAAAATTAACAAACTTCCGCACGGAGAAGTTGACTTCCGCAAATAATTATTACGTTCAAGATTACAATCATACGAAATCTCTACTCCAGCATGTTAGTAATTTTTAAACAAAGAGTATTTCAACCAATCTCTTTATTTAAAAGTTTTTCCATATCACTTAGTAAGTAAAACAAAAAGTATACGTTGTAAAACACAACCGCGAAGAGTGACCATAGCAACTCTTTTAGGTACTTACCTACTCTACTCAGTTGAAAGATTTTCTGGATAATTTTTATAAACTTGGAATTTACAAAAAAAACTTGCTAATCCAAACATCGTTTGATAGCAATTTAATCAAAACATTCCTCAACAATAAAATTCCACTGCCAATAACACCTTCATTACCATAAAACCACCATAATCAAAGGTTGAATTAGCACAAGTTTTTAATCAACAATCAAATATTCATTCAGAAAAAGTAGATTTACCTCATTTTAGTGGCAAACGGTCGAAGTGGAACAGGTCCAGAAGCGAAGGCGTCTTCCACAACCTCGGCGAAACTCAAGGCTGGTCGTTGGCTCCTGATGCAGAGCTCATGTGAGCAGCGGACTAGCATATGCATACAGTGTGTGCATATTGCACCCATGAATAATGTGCCGAATACACCTAAAAACATTTAGTTTTATTATTTACTATTATTACTCGTCGCTCGTGCCTAAGACCTGCCCCTCTGGACAGAGCAGAGCAGAGCAGAGCCGAGCAGACTCTACCAACCGAAAACGATACATCGTGCCAATATCGCGGCAGTTCTATCTACGTTGGTTAATGTTCCGAATTCAGTTTCCACCAACATAAAGCTGACTTGCGATTAGTAGGGGGTTTTCAGGCCTTCTGAAAGCCCCCGCTCTAAACTTAAAAGCCGGGACCGAGGATTTAACGTGACTGCTTGTCAAGTGCTTAGCTTATTATTGCTTTCACACATCTATTGGCATGCTTGTAGTTTAATTGGGCAACGTTTGCCCGTCACAATATGGATGTGCGAGCGCGTCATCAATTTTCGGTCCCGGTTGTATTGACGTTCAGCGATTACGGAAGCTTTAAGGTGGTTTATAAAGTTCCACCACCAGAGTCAACCATAGATTTTATAAATGTTATGCTTAATTATCCCAAAATATGGTCAGCTCCTGGAATCTCCATGCAGGTGAAACAACAGGGCATATTGTCAAATAAAATAAGATACTATTAAAAACTTGTTTAAAAATAAAACAGTTACCTATGTATCTAATTTATCACAAATAAAAAATAATTTATTTATTTAGTTGTTAAGTCAGAGATTGATCAACATAGTAACATATCTTATCGGAAGTAGGTGAGGTAAACATTGAATTGCAGTTAGCTCCAGTGAAATCAAAATATAAAAACAATTTATTACTAAAGAGGATATTCATTATATTCTATTTGAGAGCTGTGTTGGTCAAGCGAGAGCTTCAGCATCTAATATATGGATGTAGGTTTGTGTTAAAACCTTGTCATAGTTACATGGTTTTATTTTTAACTGACTTAGGCCGGTATTCAGAGACCTGACTCAAGCGTCGATCTGTGCTTGAGCGTCGATTTAAGTATCGTTTCTTATTCAAGAACGTTACTTGAGAGTAGTTTTGCTGATCAGAGTTCAGCTGAGTCGAGTTCAGCTGAGTCGAGTTCACCTGAGTAATTCCTTATTCAGAAACCTCAATCAAGTGAAATCGATGCTTGAGTTTGACATTTTTCAAAGGAATCTGAGTAAATGCTTGAGAGTGGTCTGGACCACGCTTGAGCATTTACTCAGATAGCATTTTTGTTTTGTTTTCAGTAAAAATTGATAATATATTCGATTCGTTGTATTTTCGAGGTCATCTAAGCATGCTAGAATAACGGACACACAAGACAAGACTTCAAAATATGCATGGGGACCTTGTTTCTGTTTCATACAGACAAATGTTATAAGGACTTGTGAATTTATAGTTAGTATTAGCACAGATAAAAGAATAGGTACTATTAGTTTAGTCTTGGTAGGTAGGTACTCATAAGGATTACTTACCTACTTTATTTATGTCGAAAATTCTACCTACGTACATAACCTAAACACATTTGGTTTGGCTGGGGTAAAATAAAAAATATATTGACAAAACTCATTCATAATTCATTCATAATTCATAATTCATTTATTGCGAAAATGGGTAGGTACAACATGTCAAGTAAATAAAATTATAGATCAGCCATTATCAGCTTTCCAGCATGCAATAAAGTCCTAACACATAAAATTCAAAACTTATCAATATTATAAAATGTTAAAAATAGAAATTGAATGTCAAAGGATTAATCATTATTATCATTATACAGACAACTACCATAATGTTTTTATTTAATATTTTACACACACTTATTTAAAACGTATTAAATAAAGTTTATAGAGTCACGGGAAACAGCTAATCGTTAGATCATGTCCAGGCTAAGCTTGTTGAGAGAGATCCTTCGTGTCTCGTCATCTTCAACGAGTGCTGGTGCTATCTTCCACAACGTTTGTATCTACAAACACTACATAATGCATCAGACCAGGGCAAGAAGCACTACCGCCGATAACCAAGCAGTATTACCTGTCTTTGGTCAAAGCGTAAAAATAAATTCATTGATTTCACATTTTCATCCCGCGATTTGGCGATTGTTGAAATTTGATTGACTTGCTTGACGACTGACGTATGAATAAATAAATTTGTCAGTTTTCTAAAGTCGTTCCGTTACACGTTATTTTTACTTCACTTTCGAGAGTCGCCATTAATTTTTCATCCAGGCATTTTGAATTTCTGCGTATAACGGAATGGAAGTACAAAATAAATTAAAAATGTAAATGAGAACAGACTGAATTCATAAACAAAAAGGAATCGACACTTGAGACTCGATTTAGCTGAGCATTTACTCAAGCAACGTTCTTGAATACAAACGATACTTAAGCAACGAATCAATGCTTAAGCAGAGTTCCGCTGAACCGAGTTCAAATCGACGCTTGAGTCAGGTCTCTGAATACCGGCCTTAGAGGAGGAGGTCTATGTTTCACTGTATTATTTTTTAATTTAATATTCACCGATTATTCCGTCAATAGTAGACCAATTTCGGAAGTCGGATTTTTGGATTTATGAACAGAAATGCAACTTGAGTTTGGAAAATTTTATTGTCGCTGTTTATAATTTATTTATATAAATTTATAATGAATGTAGGTACTCACCAAATAATAAACCGGCATTTTTAAAGGCATCGGGCATAGCTAATATACCTGTCCCGATGTTTCCCTTCAGCAGGTGGATCATAGTATCGAAGTTCGAAGTCGGATGTTCCAAACATCTTTCCGAAGCTGGATCGTAATCACTTTTTGTTTTCTCGTGCGGAACGGACTGATCAATTTCTAATTCTACATGCGGTTCACTGGTTTCCGTAAGAATAATAGGTCCTGTGAGAAGTGGCTGCTTTTCATCGTTCATTATTTACAGAACGAAGTTTGTTGTTTAAAATTCCCGCACACGTTCTTTCTTTACGTCACCGTTATCTCTACAGTAAAACAATTATGAGAATCTAGCGATTCGCGTCCTGAGAGATTGGAATTAGGAGCAGCAATGCGAGCAAATGCGAGCGAGCGAAACGAAAACCAGCAACAAACAATCAATTAAAATGTAAAATAGAAGTAGGTACAACAAAGCGAACAAGTTGACAGACAGACAACGGAATTTTCTGCGCTCCGTCCAATCGATAATAATTTGCCACTTTTACTTTACAATCAAAAAGATTTGCTATCTCGTTTTTACTCAACAACTGTCTAATCTTGTATCTTGCTTTTATGTTCAAAACAATAACATTATTTATGCAACATTTAAATAATATAACATAGACTTGACTGACACTGGCAATAGTTCAAAACAAAAACAGCTGACTCTGACAGATTTTCACAGTGAAATGTCACTGACATCATGCATGCATACACTGACTGATGTGTTTGTCAAGTCAAAAGTCAATCAAAATCAATCAATTATATCAAATGAAGTGAAAAAATGTGAAAACAGCAGCAGTGCGACAAATTTTCATATTTTTCAAAAAAAATCCAAAAACTGAGACGCTGAAAAGTTAACAAAATATGGGTAATGCAGGAAGTAATCAACCAAAGGAATGGCACAGAGATACAGCGGCAAAGGCATCCGATGCAGGCCCATCTTCCCCAATCAAAGAAGGTGAAGCGTTTACATTCGACAAAAAGAGAGATGATGACCGCGGTGGTCGAGATGACGAAAATAACATTGAAGACGGAGCCCCGTATTACACCAAAGCGGTACCTGAAAGTGATGTGGAGTATAGTGGTCCTCGTCCAAGGTCAAATACATTGACCGAAGACAATAGTAACATAGTAGACGAACTTAAAGTATTACCAACAGTATTCAAATGGGAAGGTGGAGGGAAGCAGGTAAGACACTATGTCTGATTATGTCCTAACAGTTATCTACCGCTTTCATGTATTTATTTATGTATAATGTATAATATGTATGTATTTACATAAAAAAATGTATCTATGTAGTGTATCAGTCATCTGGTTACCATAACACAAGCATTAAATTGCTTAGCTTGGGACTAGATGACGCTGTGTGGAATGTCCAAGGATATTTATTTATTTATTTCTGTTTCACATTCACAGGTTTTTATCAGTGGAACATTCACCGATTGGAAAACTATCCCAATGGTTAAATCTCATGGCGATTTTGTTACTATCATTGATTTACCGGAAGGGGAACACCAGTATAAATATTTTGTTGATGGGGAATGGCGCCACGACCCTACAGTTGTGAGTTGTGTAATGGCCTTTTTTATACTAGAATTTCAGTTAGTAGATGAAGTCAATAGAATGTTCAAAATTCAATATGTCAGCTGAATTGAATAAACCACATAAATGCGTTTAAACTTACAGAAAGTTATAGACAATGGCATGGGATCTAAGAACAATCTAGTGTCTGTTAAGATGTCGGATTTTGAAGTATTTCAAGCTCTAGCAAAGGACAGTGAAGGTATCCATAGTGGTGCACAAACAGAATATTCACAGGTAAATAATAAAACAGTCTGATTTATCCATTTGGTTGTTTTTAACTAGAATTTAGCACTAAGATATGATTTATTTCAGGAAATACCACAGTCAAAGCCTTGGGAAAAAGTATCAGGACCTCCAATTTTACCTCCGCATTTGTTACAAGTTATTCTCAATAAGGACACACCACTTTCTGTAAGTCTTTTATCATTGAGAAATTCAATGCACCAGATATACCTAGTAATTTTTATTTCTTGTCCTGTTTCCGCTGTTTTACAACTAGAGACAAATATTGATGTTTTAATAATATTCCAACTCTGGCTGATACTACCTTTTGTTTTGGTGTTTGAATACCTACCCCCATAAGCATATTGGTTCAGTAAACCTACTTTAGCTAAAACAGATATTAAATCTGTTGCTATCTCTTTTCATTGACATAAGAGTAACAAGAAAAAAAAACATTCTTTAAATCTACACTAAATTGACAGATCTTTATGAATAAGACCACTAGAATAGAGCCTTATTGTAGAGCAAGATAATGCTGCTGGTATTACAATACTTTATTTGACTGATCTGATGAATTTTTTTTCAGTGTGAACCAACATTATTACCAGAGCCAAACCATGTGATGCTGAATCACCTATATGCCTTATCCATAAAAGATGGTGTCATGGTGTTATCAGCTACCCATCGATACAGGAAGAAATATGTAACCACTCTACTGTACAAGCCTATATAATTAGTTACAAGCTTTGAATGCTGGTATAATCGGCCAAGAAAGTGGTCTACCAGTTTTGACAAAAGATTCTGTGAGATCTTATTGTCAATAAGGTTGACCTTTCTTACGAGAGTTCAAACTTGACAATGGCATGACGTAAATATAGTAGAGAGCAAATTGTCACTTCATAATGTTATTGCAAGTGGAAATTGACCTTCATGTTTCATGCATTATGTTCAAATGAAACTCAACCGTAGGGTGATAGACCACTTTTTTGTCTGACTGTACCTATGTATTGGCTAATAAAAAAATTCATTATAAATTATTTCTATAAATCTTAAGTAAGAAAGGTTATTTTTTTACTTCACAGTGAAGGTATAACTAAGTAAAAAGAGAAAACAACTAAGTTCTATTATCTGAAAATAAAGTCCCTAGATGGGATTATCAATGAAAATTGTATTAAAATAGTATATCTGTACAAAATTAGTACCTAACAGTTTGAAAAAAGTACTATGTAGATAAAAAAACTGTATAGGTACATTATTTGCATAGTGTTTTCAGGGCAAGGATTTTAATTATTGAATTTGTGACATTATGGCACTTTGCTGCAAGAATGGTTACTTTTACTTTATGTGGGCTGAGTTGAACATATAATATAAAAAAAAAACTACTTCAAGTACCTAGTAACATTATTGCACTGTGTTAAATTTAGAATGCACTGATTTAAATGTCAGTGTAATAATGTTACTCTTTTTAAATGTTTTTGTAATTAAAAATGCTATTGTTGCAGTCTTCCCAGCTTTCATGCAATTTTCACTGTTTAACTTACACAAAGTTCTTAAAATAAAGTATAAGTACTAATATGCCCAAATAAAAGTGCTCTTATTGTAAAATAGAATCTGATTTTAGTAAGTTTCATTATTGGATCCTGCTCTAAAAATAAGAATTGCAAAGACAGGTGAGTATTAAAAAAATAAATAAGAGAGGTCTTATGTTGATTGTAATGTAGTAATGTAATTATTAAATTACTACATTTACTGTTCCCCATTTAATTATTAATTTGACTAATACAATAACATAGTATTAATAGGTTGGGATATCAATCTACACCGTGGAAGTTATTTTTATTGTTTAAATGGAGATAATATAATGTATGTATTGGTTTAGTTGCAATATAATTTATAGTTACTGTGATTTGTATGTAGGTAAGTATTGTAGTCAAAATGTAAATAAAATACGGCTTCTAAAGAATAGGTACTTTTATTATTTTACAAAATAGGATTGCAATTATTGCATTCATCACATTCTAATACAAATCATAATGTTGCTAACATTTTTCTCAATTTATCATACAACATTGCAACCGATATTATATTCAATTAAATACATACTTCACTCAGTGTTAAGTCATTGATGAAGTGTTGAGTGTTTTAGGTAAATGCAAGGTACTTACCTATTAAAAAATATATGAAAGAGTACCTATCTCTTGTAATTTTTTTAGTATTTTTCCTGTGTTTGTTCATGGCTGGTTAGGCTAGTTTTTAATACAGCACGCAAACCACTAGGTTTAGGTAAATTATTATTATTATTTTTTTATTTAACCTATCATGTCTCACTGCTGGGCAAAGGTCTCCCCCTTCAACTTCCACTCTTTGCGCTCCAAGGTAAATTATAAAAAAAAAAAATTTAGTTAACCAGTTACCGGCAGTTTTTGTGTGTGTATAGTAGGTAATCTATTCTCGCTCACGTGTCAAGTATTCAATGTATAGAATTTTTAGTTCATGCAAGTTACCGGGGGAGACGCTGCACTGGATTTTTATACATTTGTGACACTTGACTCGGTATCGAGGACAGTATCCAATACTACGGTAGGTACACTGGCGTTAACCCCCCTGATGAACTGAGATGTTGTCCGGTCCAAATTAGCGATTACAAAAAAATGGTAGTTTAGAGTCGGTCTATTACGAAACCTCACAATAAAAATAACCAAATCGGCCCAGCCGTTCTCAAGTTATGTGCTTACCAACGAATATCTTTTAATTATTATTAGTAGGTAATTAGATAACTATTCGTAACTAACTTCATGACGAAAGGGCTCGCTTAGTTACGATTTCGTTGAATGAGTCATTTCCTTGATTAGCATCGACATTTGTGATAAGAGAACTACCCAGAGTAGTAGGTATAGGACGTAATAGTGCGTTTTATATAGTCAAAGTTTTAATAAGTTACGAGTTAGCCAAAATTATTATCCCTACATAGGTAAGTACAAGTAAATTATCATTTTTATAGTTTATCACATCATCTGACTGAAAGTATTTTTTTTCTGGGTATGATTTTCATTGTCACTTGTCATAAGTAGCATACTTTTGAGATTCAGAGATTTAACTCGTCATAATTTTACAGATGAAATACCTACTTACTTACTAAAAAATATTTCTCATAGGCCACACAAGGTCAAGAAGACAATTTACTAACAATACAAAATGTTTACTTTAATTTCAAACTTAAACTTCTATAGTAAATGTAATGGAAATGTAAATTCTCCCTACATCACAACTTACCTACAGCTGAACTTGACTAATTTATGTTTGTATTGAAACTGTCTGAAAAACATTATGTACATAATCTTTGAACAAAATAATTAATACTTCTAAACAAATGGTAACGAACTAAACTATGATTCATTTGGCTTTTTCACGTGGCATGTAATTAATCAGTAATCACACAGATATTGTATCCATAATACTTTTGAGTATCATCTTAAACTTTTAGTCTATTTACTTGTGACTTCCAAGAGAGGGACTTTATCTTTAGTTTCCATGGAATTATTCGCATTACTGACAGGGTTCTTGAAATACATTGCTACGGCAATACTGACTAGACATATCGATATAATTGTATGCACCGTAATCAAAATATTAAACAGTAAGTAACATACCACTGCTGTTATTACTAGTTCCAACGCGCTAGCATAAGTTTTCAAAATAGAGTTCAAATTCTTGAGAAAGAAACTCGTGACAATACCCACTATAGCGCTATTTACAGTAATAAGAATAACAAAGGTGTCGTTCAGAGACGTAAAGTCTTCGAACATTGATGTAATCTCGCCTTTCCACATCAACATAACTAAGTTGCATAGTACAGAGTCAAGGTACATGAAGACATTTTGCAGGAATATATCGACATTTGAGCCTTTTGTTTTGAGTAGGTACTCATTGTATGTGCCTGCGAGGCATGAGCAGAAGTTTTGGAAGTTTATGGATAAGAAATAAATGTTAAATATCTGTGACCATACGTCTGTGTCGCCTCCTGACTGGACGGCTGCTGCGTCGAAGTTTTTTATCATGCATCCCAATGTTAATATGCCCAGGGATACCCATTGGATTGGTGTCAGGTTTTTCTTAAACAGGAACTGAAAGAGACCAAAATTTACGTTAATTTCTTTTTTTGACATAGATAATTTTACCTACCTAAGCAGAAAGTAATGCAGTGAGTGAGTTCGTATGCAGAAGTAGCTATCTCTGGTGACGGAGTTTTTAGGACGTCTAAAGGCCTACGTCGGCGTTTTACTAACTCCGAAGCACGGAAGTGCTCAGTAGGTCTACTCTACAAGACGAAAACTATGCATCGTGCCAATAATCGCAGGTCAGCTTATGTTGGTGGAAACTGAATTCGGAAGAATAACCAGCATAATTGTCCTGCAATGATTGTAACGATGCATCGTTTTTGGATTATAGAGCAGAGGGGCAGTTGTTAATGCCGCTTACGGTCATACATTCAAGTTGTGACCGCTGAACGTGCTCGCGTATAGGTACAACAGAGGTAGTTTGACATAATGCAATTTTCAACTCATGAAATTACATCAGGCTACGCGTATCATCCTTTCCAATCTACGTTGCCTCAGACACACTAACTTATAACAACCCTCTCATTCGTCGGGGGCTAGAAATATAAAAGAACTAGGTACCTACTTTTGAAGATTGCTTACCTGAAACAGTAGAGCTGTGAGCACCACTCGGAACTGCAGTAGGATATAATAAGAAGTGGGGTCATAATGCGAGAGGTTTATAAACGCTAAGTTGTTGTAGAAGCAGTACAGTAAAGACGGTATAAAGTAATAGTACAGTAGCTTTCTATTCACTAATAGCGCTTTGATGAGATGAGGCTTGTTTCTGAAACAATAAAAAAAACATTAGAAAAATACACAGAAAGAAAGAATGATTTAAGTATTTCAGTAGGGCCACTAGCACTAGTTCCTCAAGGATCACTAGAAAACGTCTTACATGCTAGGTACCTACTAATTACCTACATTGCCTGTACCATCAGTGACACACCAAGTAAAAGAATCAGGCAAGAACTCAAGGTGTGGAGTTGTGGACCTAAAATTTTTTACAATGAAATGACCTTCGGATCGAAAGTCGAGGCACTAACCCACTTTGCCACTTTTTCACGACTCTACTCTACTTAAACAACACGCTAGGTACGTACCTACGTACGATCCTGCCTGACACTCTTTCCCCACATAAACTCTCATTAAATTCTTACAAGCTCGCCGGTTTAGGAAAATTTGACCCTGGCCTTTGAAAAAATGCGCAACATTTTATTTCACAATTTTTTTTTTAAAATAAATGAATTATCAGTTGTATGTTTTATCGTTGTATAATCAGGATCTAAAAATAATGTTACTACTATATTGTCTCTGTCTACTTTAAAATATCAGTGACCTTATACTATTCCAGGCCAATTCTCTATTTCATTTTCTATTAGTTTAGGTGGTTATCACTCCCACCCACGGTATTTACCTACTCTGTCACAGCTCATTACTTGTCAAAGGAAAGTAAACCCTCTGTCAAGCCCTGAAGATGATAAATTTATGCAATGACTTACAACCTTAAGTGATCAGCAAAATTCACATTGAAATACATAGGTACATAGATACCTACATCTAGTCATATTTACATATTGATAAAAAAAAAATGAAATTTGGAAGCTGCTAGGAAGGAATAAAAACTTTCTTTTTCTTTTTTTCTGTACTCACAACTTAAATCTGAACATTGTTTTTTGACAGTTTTCTATGGAATTTGATTGATGAATCACGGCTTATAAACTTCACATATTCAGCTCTGAATAGGAGAGAGAATAGTTCTCACAACCTTGACGCATTCTCAAGTTTAATTGTGTAACTTGGTATAATGGGGAACAAATTGGTTGACCTTAAATAAGCATCGCATTATTTAATAATTCCAAGTGATGTAGACAGAAAAAAACATTAGGTGATGACATGTATTGAATGCAAACAAGAACCAAGGTTGTTTGATATTTAAAACCTGTTTAAATACAAGTGATTTTAAATATTTGATATTTAAATTTAAGTGAAGAATAGCTACAATTAATATTACCAAACTAGATATTTAAAATAGAAATGGTTACCTACCTACTACAGTCACCTTCGCAATGTACCTATTTTAGAAATATCTTATAGACTGATTACATAATGCTGTATTGTTATATGGAGGTTTTCTACATTCTAAAAACTATACCCTTAACATGAAGAAAATTTTTTGTGATAGCAATAATGCCAGGATGACTGTGAGAAAGCAAGTTGGACATTGTCCTGCAGAAGAACTATTATCCTACTTAATATGAATATATATTTTTTCTTTAAAGATCTGCAATCAGCCCTTGAAGCTTTAATCAGATTTGTAAATTTTTAAAGAGCTGATGTCAAAAAATGCAATGCACTCAATGATGAAGGAAAACATTATGAAGATGCTCAACCTTTCTGGGTATATTATAATGTAATAACTTGAATTCTAAGAGCCTTTGCACACCACGTTTTTCAAACAAGCAGTCATTGGGTTACAGCTTGCTGACTGCTTTTGTTCACCATAATGTTTGTATCAATACAAATATGTAGTCACTGCTAGTTTTGTTACAAAATTTGGTGGGTCAGCTTGTTACAGATTTTCCTGTTGATGATCAATAGTTAATCTGAGCATAATGATCAAGGTAATCTGATCAGGTAACCTCAGTTATGGGGCTTGATGAAATGTTTTCATAATAAATGAGCATAACTCAAATACACATACATACCACAACAATTTCAGTAAAATAAATATAATATACTATTATTCAGAACTAGCTCACACATTTGCATTATCTCGCATAGTTTAAAATAAAATGCTTGAATACTCACTCCGGTCTCCTGTATGTGTATAAAATTGCTGATATCACAAGTTTCAGCAACTCTGATAAGAACACCACAAGTGTTGTATTGTAATCATATCCCCCACTCTCAGTTTTTGATGCAGTCACAAAAACTCCTGAAAACATGAATCACCTGATAAGAATTGGTATGGTTGTAAAATGTTTTTAGAGTGTTATTGATTGGTTGAATTTATCGCTTTTATTTAACACGTTTTTTTTTCAAATACCTAGGTACTAAGAAGTTAGAATGTGATAGGTAGGTATTTATTAGATAAGTAGTAGCTATTTTAAAGTAGATGGGTAAGTAGGTACAATATCAATACATATCTACGGAAAAAATTTGTGAATTTTAAGTTATAATTTTACACGTCTTTGTACAATAAAATAGTACCTACCCAATCCAATAAATAAAATGATCTGAAGAAGGATATGTACTCACTGCTGTACTCACAACAAAAAAAACAGTAGGTCCACTGTTTTTTATAGTGGATAAATTACTTGTGGATCTAACATCAAATTGCACATGAACTATAGATTCAACTTACCCTGGAAAACAAACAAAACGATATACAAAGCAAAAACTATGAAAGCTTCGACGTTGGGAAAAAGATTTTTCATTTTGGTTCAGGTAAAACTTTCAGTAGCACATCATAGTTTCCTTTTTTTGGCTTCGCAAAGTTCTAGCTTGCTGCAATTTCGGCTCTAATCTAATTTGTATTTTGTACGATTTATCGTAGCGACTAATATCGTAAAGAATAGTTTTGAAAACAATGATTAAAAAAATCATTCATCCACAACACAAATTGTTGAAACTTCAAATTCAATCAAAGCTTATCATTTGACAATGTCAGTCAAGTCACATGTCAGTCAAGCTTTGAAGTTTCGACTCAGCAGATTATTGTTGTGTGTTGCAAGCAATTTCTGTGTATTACGAGATAATTTTACTAAATTGTATGTTTAATAATCAGCAAGATTGGTACTATTTTGGAATAGATGTTAGGTACATAAGTAGGTAAAATGTATTTTTACTAATTCAGTAGGTACAGTAAGCAAACATTTTCTACAGAATCAGAATCAGAAATATTTTATTGCTAATAGATAGAAGCAAGCACTTCCGTGCTTCTGAGGGCACATCAAATTTTCGGTACGGACTTCTACGCCTTGACGCAGGCCTTCAGGTAAACTCGTTTCTATTTATTACATACTTAGGTATTATTCCGACGTTTTAGGATGAATGTCAAATGGTGGTTTGTTTTTATAGCTAAAAAGAAACTTCTTGCAATTGATTTATAATACAGTAGGTATAAATTTCGATCCATGATTGTTATTATTCATGTTAAAGTTAAAACTTTAAAAGTTACTGCGTCTATCGTCTATCGTTGCTTGCTGCTTACCGTACCTACTTTATGTCGAATTCATTGAGCTGGAATCACTGAAACATGCGTTCAGTACCATACTACCTACAATATGCTATGATATAAGATAAATAATTTTCATTGTAAAACTGTTGAATGGTTACAAATTCAAATTCAAATTCAAATTCAAATTCTTTATTAATCTTAGACTAACATTACAGACTTAGGATCTAAGACGTTAATCTATTGAGATCATTATAATATGGCAATTACCTAAAACTAAAAACAAAATAAAATACAATAAGACATTTAACCTATCTCTAACAATAAACTGACAAATTAACTACTAGGTATATAATTTACAATATAATAAACATAACAAACAACGAATAAGTAACAACTATTATAAAGAAAATGTTACAAAAATAACAAAAGCAACAATAAAATTTAGTAGGTAAATATAGCAACGAATTGAGTAAGCTCAGCAGTTAGGTATATTAAGTTACCACGGTAGCAAGGAGTTTGGCTCTTCACAATAGCTCAGACACACTCTCTCGAGTACCGGCCAGTTGTCGGCGAAGACATCAAACTGTGCTTTTGATGCGGATATAGCATTGAGGTGGCGTTGTGCGCGACATACAGGCGATTGCTGGCGAGCTACAGTGCGTGCTGGTCTAGGAGCAAACAACGGCACTCGCCCTGGACGAAACCTAGCGCGATTTTCTGGCACATACAACCTACTTACCTCAGCCAGTAAATCAGGACAATTTAATATTCCACGTAAAATTCTAATAATATTGATAATTTGGTCACTAAGCCTTCGTGTTTCAAGCGAGTTGAAACTTAGTGCACCCA
The DNA here is from genome assembly GCA_963582015.1 of Xanthorhoe designata. NCBI lineage: Eukaryota > Metazoa > Arthropoda > Insecta > Lepidoptera > Geometridae > Xanthorhoe > Xanthorhoe designata. The sequence goes on from OY757039.1 coordinate 9,775,152, forward strand.
GAAGATATTTAGTGGGGTACATGAATGGATAGTAGCCGTATACCTTTTTGTAAAGAAAGCGCAGAAACCTTTTCTGAACTCTCTCCAGCATCAAGGTATACGTCACTTCATGAGGGTTCCACACACATGCGCTACACTCAAGTTTAGACCTAATAAGAGAATAATATAAGATTTTAATTGCTGCAATATTAGATTTTAATTGCTGCATTATTACAAGGATGGTACCTAGGTTTGTTTAAAAAATAAAATTCTTTATTTACAAAAATTAACATCCTATTTTTTTATGCTTATGTGCTTATTGCTTATGTGCCAATACTGACAAACGATTATAGTAAAATATATTTTTTTTTTCAAATAAAGTGAAGTTCCATTACTTTACTAATGACTTTTTCGCTGCCCATAAAGTCACAAATTCATGATTAAGTTTGTAGGCTAAGAACGCACTTTCTGGTGTTAGGCGAATCTTTTAACTTGTCATTGTCACTATTTGTCACGTTGATAGATATTTGACTTAATTTGACTTGACACTGTCACGCCACTACACTACAGTTTTGATTTTTTTCTTTCCGTCAATTTGACAGACGTAACATAGCAAAGAGCATGTAACATAGTTTCGCTTTCGTACACAGACTACTTTTCGTAGGAAAAAATGTTTAGAGCGACGATTCACTAAAATTCTATGTTTTTTGCAAGAAATTTTCAAGAAAATTGGTAAGTACTACCTGCTAGTGTACAAATCAAATTTGCCATGTTAGTGCTGGTATTTATTATAAATATAAATTATATTTCACCATGTACCTGGTGTCCTTGTTATTTTCGAAGGTTTGCTAACGTTGTTTGTTTTGTATGCAGTTTCTGCAAGTATACTCGAACATCAACAACAAAGAGTTCATCAACTAAATACCGATGGCTGGTGAAGAAGACGACAGCACTTGGTATGTACATAAAACTATTAATGCAACCTTCGTCAACAGGCCTGGTCTAAGTACATAGGGTACCATTTTTCGAAGATAATATGAGATAAGAAACTTGAATGTTGTCATGAAATTAGTCCCTATGTAATGAGAAGAAGCTGTTTGTGTAGGTACTGTGTTTTAGTTGCAAACTCCCAAGTAAAAAATAATGCTGTGCTATTTCAGTGGAGCTTACAGCTCCTATACTACATTATAACCTTTGGAAGAATACAGTCCAATGATATTTGGCTGTAAAAAACTGCAATTATTAATTGATTTAAGAAATATGGGCATATTGTGAGATGATGAATCTGAGATAGTTTAAACTCCCAAAGATCTAGACATTGGTTTGGTTTGCTTTATTTCTTGAGGATTCTAGCTGCAAATTATGACTTTCACATCTAAGGAGCTTGGTCTTAGGATACCTATTCATATGTTACCTATATCCTCATAGAGTCCACATCAAATAACAATTAAGATTTGAAAACCAGTTTTAAAATGATTATTTTCTTATTGTTAACACTGAATATTTCTTAGATAGTTAATCACTAATTAAGTATGGTAAAATTTCAATTCAGAATATTCTTGAACAATTTCAAAGATTCATTATTCCTGCATGCTCTAGAGGCCAGGTTTTATTCAGGTATGTTAGCATAGCTTCGGGCAACAGCTAGTTTGTTATAGTTTTAAAACTTATTTTCCAGGCTGATCGAGTTGGAGTCAGCTCTGCTAGACAGTTGCACAGCACATGAAATCAACACGCTGACAAAGGGGAAGAAAATCCCTGACAGCATGCGCCCCGATGTCTGGCTCCTCTGCCTCAACTGCCAAGACGCAAGTAACCAACTACTCTCATTTGACGAAATTTTCGATCTATCCAACCAAAATGATCTTAGAGATGATGTCAAGAAGTTTGTCAAAAAACTAGGTAATGACGAAGATGATAAATTAGCTGTTATATCAGACATAGAGTCCATCATCACTTTTTACTGCAAATCAAAGTCTATAGCCTACACTGTAATAAAAAAATAAAAAAAATTAAAATGTTAAGTTGTAATAAACAAATAATGTGTTTAAATGTGTGGAATTTTATTTTAACCAAAAACTAAAGGCTCAAGTAGGCAATCTAACAAACAAATTAAATAATCTCGGGCGCCATGCCTACCTGAATTAATAAAAATAATAAGTACCTGGATAAATCATCGAAGATATCGAACCTTTAATCACAAGGCCGGGGGGCTAATAAAAGATGGTATGAATTTCAATTTTAGTTTATTAAGCCTAATAGTATGTATGCCCGTGGAAATCTGAATCTTGAGAATTGAAGGTTTTGTACGGAGAAGCTAAATGTATTTTTAACCAATAGATCTTACAATCTACTGTATCTAGGATCTAAACTAAATAAAGTGGTTGACTGTCGTTATTGCAATCCAATGTGAATTAAAGTTAAATTAGCTGAAGGCTTTATGAAAACATTTTCAAAGTAATGTAAGTAACTTCTAACTAGAATCTAAATAAATTTAAACCAGGCAAACCCCAACTGGAAGTCTTCCTCCTCAAAATGGGTTTCCAATAAGTAGGTAAGTTGTTCTAATTAAATCTTAACGAAAAGAAGTTAAATTTAACCTGAATAAAAAGTCAAAACAAAAAGTCAAAACAAAAAGGTACTTAAACAAAAAAGGTAAACAAAAAAAAACCCGTTCATAACGGGAAATAATGTTTAAAAGTTCATTACGCCGATAACCCTTGCAAAATCAAAACATCAAAATATTAGGGCCGGCATAAGCACAAAGCCACTGCAAACGAATTTTAGAACCACAACATGGTTTTTCTAATATAAATTGGCTGATTAATTCAGCTAAACAAATTTGTAATCAAAAAGATGTGTCCGTCATTTTGCAGACCAGGAGGAAAGTAAGGAAAAACAACAAGGATGGGGTAGAGGTCCAGATTTTTCTAATCAATCGATAGGGATGTCAATATCAAGCAATCGATCATGAAAGCAAATAGAACTGTCAGTGTCAAAATAACGTCAATGCCAAAAGAAACAATGTTTACAAACTTGTGTAGTATAATCCAATCCATGCTAGTGCCCAAAAATTCTAACAAATTCACCTCCAAAACTGAATTCGTGTAACGTGACCAAAAGCATCGTTACATTACATCCTTTCCCGAAAAAATAAAAGAAAGGACTCTTTCTTTTATGCCCAAAACATAAGAATTTAAATTAGCGAAAACACAAAAATTCAAAAAATTTACTACTCAGACTCTACCAAAAAAACTCTACAAAGACTCTACCAAAAGACTCTACAAAAGACTCTATCAAAAGACTCTATAAAAGACTCTATCAAAAGACTCTACCAAAAGACTCTATAAAGACTCTATAAAAGAAATCTACCAAGACTCTATAAAAAGACTATAAAAAGACTATAAAAGAAATCTACCAAAAGACTCTATAAAAAGAAATCAAACAAAACAACAAAAAAGTGTGATAGTTCTACTATCTTGGGAAATCTAAACAAAGAATGTTAGAAAAACAAGAAGTGAAAAATACACAAAATTTATCAAAATACTAAATCTTGGGAAGATCTAAACAAGTTAGACAAACAAGACAAGTTTGAAAATTATAAACTCTCAACAAAAAAGAACCCTTAAAAAATTGAGTTAAGTACAAAGTTAAAAATGTTCATGCAAAATAACAAACTCAACAAAAGTGTTGTAAAAGTGCGACTAGACAAAACTTGTCGTCGACTCAAGCTTGAAAATTGAAACTTTAAAAATTGAAACTTTAAATTGAAATTTTATCAAGTGACCTCAGAAGATCATAAAGTGCGGTTGGACTACTTTCGTCGCCGACTTGAAGTGATATCATAACAATTTCATTACAAATTTATAACAAAAAATATGCAGTAAAAATTTGACGATTGGCCATTCTGACAATATAAGAAGTGCGGTTGGACACCTACGTCACCGACTCTGTACAGAAGGTTACAAAAGTTCAACAAAACATGCAATAACAATTTAACAATCCGACAATCTAAGAAGTGCGGTTGGACACCTACGTCACCGACTCTGTACGGAAGTTTACAAAAGTACCAAATAAAAGGTAGATTCTCACATGGGAAAAATGTGATTTCTAAAGAAAATATGTTATACACAACCAAGCGTGCAAACACAAAAACATTTGTGCATTGTGATCGGAACAACTCCACCGAACTACCGGGCACAATGCGACAAAAGGAAAAAAATACAGTATTCAAACGGAAAAGAGTGAATAGTGCAAATATGTTCTACACAACAAAATGTGCAAACACAAAAAACATCTGTGTATTGTGATCGGCGCAACTCCACCAACTTTCCGGGCACAACACGACAAACAAAAACGTACAATATTCAAACGGAAAAGAGTGAATAATGCAAAAAATATCAAATGAACTGTGATCGGCTCAACTCTACCAACTTTCCGGGCACAGTCACATTTGGAAAAAATGGTTGTGCGTATTGTGATCGGCATAACTCCACCAACTTTCCGGGCACAATACCACAAAATTTACAGAACCAGAGGGAAAATCTGAGAACCGTTCCAAAAAATGGTAGGAATAAAATTCCAAAAAATGTCAAATCAGGGTGGTACCAAAATGTCAAGTCCGAGAACCTTAAATGTAAACTTATCTAGGATTCAGACAAATACAAACAAACGACAAAAAATGACACAAAAAGTGACCAAACAAATATAAGTCCAAAAAGACTACAAACAAAAATTGAGAACAACAAACAAAGTTCTCCAAAAATATACAAAATGTACATAAGATCTTTCGATGTTGAAAATATAACGAATGAAGCAAAAAGTTTAAAAACCAAAAGGACCTAAGTTAATATCAGAAATTTTAAATTCAAGGAATAGTTAAGTAGTTTGGTATCCTTTCATTCTTCTTCCTACAAACAGCTATACCCTAACATACATCAATCTACACTCATCATCTACAAAAGCTGAATCAAACCAACATAACAGAACCAAGTCAAAAGCCAAAAAGTGTGAAATAAATTTTTAATATTTAATTATATCTTTAACGTGATAACGACCAGAAGTGTTTTTGTTAAGGTCTTTCAAAAGGTAAACGTTGTTAGAAATCTTTTCAATAATTTCGCATTTAATAAACTTAGGTGCAAGTTTAGCCGAAAAATAGGTAGGAGCATTAGACTGAACAAAACTTCTTCTCCAAACAATATCACCTACATCAAAAGAAATGACTTTCCTCCCTAAATTATAATATCGCGCATTACGCTTATACGCTTTTAACAAATGGGCTTGAACTTTAACAAAAATATCACTAAGTGATTTAATAGAAAATGCATAAGAATTTCTTTCACCAAATTCAAGTTGATCTAAATTATCCAAAGAATTACTAAAACGGTGTAAAGAAGCATCAAAAATTAATTCTCTCCCAAACATGAGAAAATTAGGTGTGAAATCTGTAGCAAGATTTTCACTATTATTCAAAGCTAATTGAACATGAGGCAATAATTTTGACCAAGTGCGTTGATCTTCATTAACAAAGCACGAAATACAAGTTTCTACAGTTTTATTATATCTCTCAACAGGATTATTTTGTGGAGTATACAATGTATTGTAAAATATTTTTGTTATATTGTAACTCTTCATGAAATCTACAAAATATTTGGCAGTAAACTGAGTTCCATTATCACAAACTATAATTTTAGGACAACCGAATTTAAGGAATATCTCTTTCTCAAATAATCTACAAATGGTTAAAGTTGTTGCTTTTATCATAGGAAATATCCAACAATACTTAGTAAATACATCTACAACCGAAAGAATATATTTATGTCCAGAATAACTTTTAGGCAAAATTCCAATAATGTCTACTGATAACATAACCATGGGAAGATCTACTTTTTTAGGATTTACCATAATACCAAAGGGTGGAGACGTAGTATGTTTATAAGCTTTACAAATGTCACAAGATTTTATGTATTTATGGACATCATTAAACATACCGTTCCAAACATAATGTTGTTTTAATTTCTTTAAAGTTTTATGAATACCAAGATGACCAGAATTAATATCATCATGATTTGACTTAATAGTATCCAAAATATGTTCCTTAGGGATAACAATTTTCCAATTTAATCTACTATCAGGATTGAATTTATTCTTACAGAATTTGTATAAAGTTTTGTCATCAACTCTGTAATTTTTATACCTACTAGGAAATTTCTGACAATTAATAAATACTTTTTTATACCAAGGATCATCAATATCATCATCCGGTGCAATGATTTCAATAGAAGAAACTAAGATTGTGGAAACCGCAATTCGAGACAAAGCGTCTGGAACCAAATGTAAAGAACCTTTTTTATGAATAATTTGAAAAGTAAACTGAGAAATTCTAGCAGCCCATCTAGCAAGACGTCCACTAGGATTGTTTAATTTTAAAAGCCATTTCAAACAAGCATGATCTGTAATAACTGTAAATTCCATTCCTTCAATATAAGGTCTAAAATGTTCTATTGAATCTAAAATTGCTAATAATTCTCTTTCTGTGGTACTATAATTTTGTTCACATTTATTAAGAGATCTAGAATAGAATGCGATGGGATGTTGTTCTCCATTGTCATCCTCTTGACTCAACACACTACCAATTCCAACAGAACTAGCATCACAATGTAAAAAGAAAGGTTTACTAAAGTCTGGGCAAATTAAAACAGGGGATGAAATTAAAGCTACTTTAAGATTTTGAAAAGCCTTTTCAGCGTCTTCATTCCAAACAAGAGATTTATTCGAATTTTTACTACCAGCAGTCAATCTAGTAAGTGGTGAAGCAATATCAGCGAATTTATAAATGAATCTACGATAATAAGAACACAAGCCAAGAAAGCTTCTAAGTTGTTTAACAGTTTCAGGACGTGGAAAATTCTCAATAGCATCTAATTTAGAAGGATCAGTGTGTAAGCCTTTACTGTCCACAATATAACCAAGGTAACGAAGTCTATCCTTGCAAAATTCACATTTCTTTAAATTAACAGTTAAACCAGCAACTTTTAATATCCTATAAATTTTGTTCAAATACTTTATAATTATGGTCTTCAAAATTGTTGTTAACTAAAATTAAATCATCAAGATAGCAAAAAAGTACGTTATCAAATTCAGGTCCAAAAAGTTTATCTACTAATCTCTGTAATTCAGCGGGGGCGTTAGTTAAACCGAATGGCATACGAATAAACTGGTACAATCCTTTTCCAGGGCAAACAAAAGCGGTCTTCTCGCGGGAGGTTTCTTCCAGAGCGATTTGAAGAAAAGCTTTAGAAAGATCAATAGCTGTAATAAAGCGTGCGTCTCTAAGACTATCTAATATTCTAGAAGGATAAGGAAGCGGATAAGAGTCTTTAATTGTAATAGAATTTAAACGTCGTGAATCTAAACATAATCTAGTACTACCATCTTTCTTTCCTACTGCCAAAACAGGTGAACTCCAAGGAGATTTAGAGGGTTCTATAATTCCTTCTTTAAGTAAAACTTCTACTTCATCATAAAGTTCTTTCTGCTTAGCAGGACTCAAAGGCCAATATCTTTGTTTAAAAGGTTCGCTAGTAACGTTAATTTTATGTTGAACAAGATGAGTAAGACCTAAGCCTCTCTTTTCATAAGAGATGTCTTCAAAAAGTGAAATAGTTTTATCTAATTTTAATTTCTCAGAAGGAGTAAGATCTGTAGCACAAGTGACCGAATAAGATTTTATATTATAATCTTTAACAAAAGTTACATTTTTCCAAAGTTCTTTAGCAAGATCAAATTTTAACCAAAAGTCGAATCCTAATATGAATGGAAGATCAAATGAAGGTATTATCATGAATTTAATATTTTTAGTTAAGTTATCACAAGTAACTGGCAAATCAATAGATCCTATGACTTGAGAAGCAGAACCATTAGCAGCGTAGGCACAATTAGAAATGTAGTTGGGTACACGATCAATTTTAAAACCCCAATCCAAAAATTGTTTATGATAATTATCACCAATGATACAACTATTCGAACCACTGTCCAATAAACCTGAAAATTTATTTTTACAAATTGAAAATTCTAAAAATGGTCTAGCATCGTTACTTTTGACTAATAAAACAGGAGCCGCTTTATAAACACTAAAGAAAGTTTTTAAATATCCTAGCCAATCCGAAAATTCTTTCTTACAAGTTGCGTCGTCAGGCTTATTAACGTGTCTAACTTTTTCACACATCGAGTTAACCTTGGTTTTCTCCGAAACTGGTACTCGATGGGACCTAATCAGTTTTTTGACTCCGTAGAGTTTTTATTTTCCAAATTGCACACATCACAATATTTGGTGATGACGCCTAACTTCTTACACTTAAAGCAAATCATACCCGGAATCGAAGGACAATTTCTATAAGTGTGACCAACTGTCTTACACTTCAAACAAGCGATATCAACTGACGAAACAGCGCTAGATTGTATCTTTTCAATTTTAAAAGTTTTAGGAGAATCTTTAGGAGATTTCCGACTAACAAAAGCTTCTAATTCTTTTCCCAAATTCATAAAAGATTCGAGAGAACTAATCTGTCTACCCAGAACATAAGGTGTATAAATTGACAACATGTTGTGCTTAACGATGGTGATCAACACTGACTCAATCAAAGGAGTGGCGAGACGACTAGCCATATCCATAACTTCCGTAATGAAATCTGGAAGAGATTCATTAGATTTTTGTTTGCGGGTACGAAGTTCGTACTCCAAAAAGTAGTCATACTCAAGTATGTCAAAACGTTTGAGTAAAGCAACTTTAAGCTCTTGCCATGAAGCGATGTCGATGCGAATGGCACGGAACCATTTAGCAGCTGAACCAGAAAGCAAATCAGAAAACGAACCGACTAATAAATTTTCATCAAAATTTTTGTATAAAAAGTACTCTTCAACCTGAACAATGAACTCTCTAGCACAAGTTTTTCCTTCAAAAACAATTTTACTTCTTTTTAAGTCAGGTAGCTTTGAATTATTATTTGAAGAAGACAAACTCTTTTTAATTTGATCATTCATGGTGTTGAACGAAGGTAAGTTGGGTGCACAAGCAGAAGAAGTGTGAACGGGTCTATCAACAGTACAAAAAGGATCCGGAACTCCAGTTAAATTCAAAACATGACTATGAGTCTCTTCAGGCTCAGTAATAGTAGCACGACTATCCTTATCAACAGGTATCGGTGGACATTGAATTCCTTTATCCATGATGAAAACCGTTGAAAAAAACCGCAGCAATCAAACGATTAAGTTTCCAAAATTAAAGTTTTTAAAAGTTTTTCAAAGTCAAAAGTTTGAGTTTAAAGTTTCCTAAATAAAGTTTATTAAATGTTGAAGGTATTTTATAAAGTTTTCCAAAGTCAAAAGTTTAAGTTTAAAGTTTCTTAAATAAAGTTTTTTTAAATGTTGAAGTTATCTTATAAAGTTTTCCAAAGTCAAAAGTATTTTCTAAGTTTTAAATCCAGGATTGCAGTAACCACTCACAAAATCGTCATAACCGTATCAAACTATTTTTCAAATTTGTTATAAATGTTTAACAATAAAGTCACCAAATATCAAAATATGTTTTAACCAATTCACAAAATTATCCAAACTCACTAAATTATTTCACAAATTAAGTTTTAAAGTTTTAGTTGTAGTTCAATATTGAAAACATTAAAAATATAATGTTGAAAACACTTGTTAAATTGTTTTACAAAATAAGTTTTTTAGTTTTAAATGCTTGTAGAACACACCAAATTGTTTTACAAAATAAGCTTTTGTATTTTAAATTATTACCAAATGGTATTATATTGTTTTACAAAATAAGTTTTTAACATAAATATCCATAAATGAGGATACAAAATGAACCGTAGAACTGTATTATTTTGTTGTTTGTCAAAGCAGAATAAACAATATCAATGTGAAAAAAGGTCACAATGATTAAAAATATTTCAAACAAATGTTCCAAATTTTTAAACAAAACCGCACTTAGTCTAACACAATAAAATTAAAAGGATGCAATAACGAGCAGTATTAAAGCTTCAGAAATCCACTAAAAGTCCCTGAACGCTGGCGTCAATTGTAATAAAAAAATAAAAAAAATTAAAATGTTAAGTTGTAATAAACAAATAATGTGTTTAAATGTGTGGAATTTTATTTTAACCAAAAACTAAAGGCTCAAGTAGGCAATCTAACAAACAAATTAAATAATCTCGGGCGCCATGCCTACCTGAATTAATAAAAATAATAAGTACCTGGATAAATCATCGAAGATATCGAACCTTTAATCACAAGGCCGGGGGGCTAATAAAAGATGGTATGAATTTCAATTTTAGTTTATTAAGCCTAATAGTATGTATGCCCGTGGAAATCTGAATCTTGAGAATTGAAGGTTTTGTACGGAGAAGCTAAATGTATTTTTAACCAATAGATCTTACAATCTACTGTATCTAGGATCTAAACTAAATAAAGTGGTTGACTGTCGTTATTGCAATCCAATGTGAATTAAAGTTAAATTAGCTGAAGGCTTTATGAAAACATTTTCAAAGTAATGTAAGTAACTTCTAACTAGAATCTAAATAAATTTAAACCAGGCAAACCCCAACTGGAAGTCTTCCTCCTCAAAATGGGTTTCCAATAAGTAGGTAAGTTGTTCTAATTAAATCTTAACGAAAAGAAGTTAAATTTAACCTGAATAAAAAGTCAAAACAAAAAGTCAAAACAAAAAGGTACTTAAACAAAAAAGGTAAACAAAAAAAAACCCGTTCATAACGGGAAATAATGTTTAAAAGTTCATTACGCCGATAACCCTTGCAAAATCAAAACATCAAAATATTAGGGCCGGCATAAGCACAAAGCCACTGCAAACGAATTTTAGAACCACAACATGGTTTTTCTAATATAAATTGGCTGATTAATTCAGCTAAACAAATTTGTAATCAAAAAGATGTGTCCGTCATTTTGCAGACCAGGAGGAAAGTAAGGAAAAACAACAAGGATGGGGTAGAGGTCCAGATTTTTCTAATCAATCGATAGGGATGTCAATATCAAGCAATCGATCATGAAAGCAAATAGAACTGTCAGTGTCAAAATAACGTCAATGCCAAAAGAAACAATGTTTACAAACTTGTGTAGTATAATCCAATCCATGCTAGTGCCCAAAAATTCTAACAAATTCACCTCCAAAACTGAATTCGTGTAACGTGACCAAAAGCATCGTTACAACACATCCAACAATGGGTGGATTGAATTGTTACTACCTTTGCTGAGTCTGAAATTACCTAGAGCGGATACTTACAATTTATTTGAAAGAATTATAAAACTGTACATTCCCAATGGCTGTGTCAAAAATGGTGTACCATTCCATATTTTACGATTGGTGTTGCAATATCACGATCCTGAGCTATGTTCTTTCTTGGACACTAAAAGAATAACCCCAGAGCAATATTGCTTGCCGTGGCTTAGGTCCCTGTTCGCTGGAACTTGTACCTTAGAGGTGGTACTTTTTATGTGGGATCTATACTTCCAAAGATCTGATCCCTTCTTTATATTTTTCCTCTGCTTGATAATGATTATAAATGCCAGAGAACAGTTACTCCAAATGAAGAATGATGATAAATCATCTATTATTGAGGCACTAATTGGTATGCCGGCCGATCTCGAGGCTAATGACGTGTCGGATTTCTGTTCGCTGGCGCATTATTATTCATTGAAAACCCCTCAGTCATTCCGAGAGGATGTTTTGGAAGTGCTGTTTTCTGAGAACTTGGAAATCAATTCGAAGCTTTACTCCCAAGCTCTGTGTTTGCCGGTGGCCGTGCATGAATTGATTGAAAGCGCTACTGTTGATGCGAATGTAGAGAATGTGAAGTTTTTCCTAGTGGATTGTCGGCCGTCTGAGCAGTACAATGCTGGGCACCTGTCTACAGCATTTCACCTGGATTGCAACTTAATGTTGCAGGAGCCTTCAGCTTTCAACACTGCTGTACAAGGCCTGCTGAATGCTCAGAGACAGGCTTTAGCGGCCGGCTCTTTGGCTGCCGGGGAGCACCTCTGTTTTGTAGGTTCAGGCAGGACGGAAGAGGACAGTTATGCTCATATGGTCGTAGCCTCATTCCTCAAACGAAATATAAAACACGTATCGATGCTCGACGGAGGCTTTGTAGCTATCCATGACTATTTCGGCCCTCATATGACGGACTGCCTAGAAGAACACAATCCAACTACATGTTTAGTTTGCGCGCCGAATAACAACAATGACGGCGCGGAAGTGCGACAGACTAAAGTAAAGGACAATTTGCCGGCAAAACAGCTGTTCAGCAAGCTGTCCTCAGCTATGAAAGCAAAGAGCCAGGAGGTCAAAGGGAAGCTTATTGAATACATCGTGAATCCCAATTCTAATATGAACACCGGGGAGTGGCATGTCTCAGCAGGAGACAGGAAGGAGCAACGGTACCGCAACGTGCCTCCAGTATTCAGTATCAATGATGAAGACGATGATTCCAGATCTGATAGCCACAGAAAAGATTACACAGAGTCTGATTCCTTGGAGGAGATCGTCGATATAAACACTTTCTTGAAAGAACACAATATCGTCGACAGCTTCCAATGTCAAGAGGTGTTGTTGAATGGGTACATGCACGATTCCTATTTGGTAGTTACCGAATCACATTTGGTAATTCTGCGAGACATTCCTAACAAGCGCGGTGCGGCCAAAGTGATGTCCCGGAGACCGCTGTCCACAATTGTCAAAATAACAGCAAAGAAGCGACACCCAGAACTCATTACGTTCAAATATGGTGTTCCTGATGGGGACAATTTACTTATAAAAGATATGGACCGGTTCTTGATACCCAATGCCTCTGTAGCGACGAAAGTAGTTTCAAATCAGATTGTCCATCAACTAGATAGTAAATAAAGAGTACCTAAAATAGAGATTCAATTATAAATTATATTGAGAGTTTAAATTATAAAGTACATAAGAATTTTTCCATATATTGGCACCGAACTTTACCTGACACTTTAGTAATTTTATATCAGCATTCCTTCTATGGTTAACGCCTGGTAGGTAAAAATAGCATTGGAATGATAAGTATTTTACTTACTTGACTTTTTTAAACTTTCGCGATCAGAGCACATGATAAAACATATAATTATGTTTATCTTTTACTTACCTTCATAACATTTTATGAGTAGGGCCACAGTTATGAATAAGTGCACTAAAGATTCCAACTTTTACTTCGATCGCACCTCTGCCGAATATTAACTTCAAAGTCCTAATCAACGAATTATTTAATTTGATAAGTGTACTGGTTTTTTAGTTACCACATCTTGCTTTTACTTAATGCTAGTCCTAAAGTATTATTGGCACGTATTGAGGGTATATAGACATTCGCATTGTCTTTGTACTTAGACGCTCTTTTGTTTAGAACAAGCATTTTGTTTGTGATCCCTCAAAAGTATGTTTTTATAAGTATGGAACACTGTTTCCACGTTTATTTATTTATCTCAAATTATGTATTTAATATAGTCCGATTATAGTACAAAATTAGAGGCGATAATATATATCACCATAAATCTAAAATGTTAATGATCCAGTCATGAAAAACTTAACAGATTTGAATGACACTTGAATGGACTGGATATAAAATAGGAATACAATAACACAAAATCAGAATGGGATATAGTTTTCGCTATATACGCTTGAGATACTTTATATTTTACCAAATAAAATAATCATTACTATAATTAAAATGAAAATATACTTGTCTTCTCAACGAAAGTAAACTCAGACAAAATCTTGAGCTCAGCAAAAACCGTATAAAATCGTTTTTTTCAATGTTGTGGTGATTTTTTTTTTAAACTAATCCAAGGTTAATGTCTCTAAATATTTAGTTGGTAACTTACTGAACATTACAATATTAATTCTAAATTAGCCTTGTATGTCCTCTTAAGCCACTTATGGCAAGGTCCCCCTAGTTCGCATTATACTGGCCTTAAAATTTACTACGTCCTTTAAAAGTCTAAAGCCAATAATCATTAAAATTAATTCCTGATCGATTTAATTCTGTTTTGTTTTTTATATTGTAAGAATCCACAAATACCTATACATCGTGATATACATTGCAACTTTGTGTGTAGAATATATTTATTAAATTTGGACGAAACTAAATGTTTGCCCATACATTACCTATTTTTAAGAATGTAGATATAAAGTTTAAAATTCCAAATTTAATACTATTTTGCCTAATGCGTGATCTACAAACTATATTTAAGTGATATATAAAAATATAAGTACCTACGCCTATGTTGTCTGTTTCCATAAATTAAGTACTTAGATGTTGTTATTTAAAAATTAAATACATTTATTAAAACAAACAGGGTTTTACTTTTAATCAATCTTTACTTAGGTATTTCTTATGTCAGAAAAATAAAATACAATATCCAAGATTGTGTTGGTATTATATCTCAAGTTTTTTCTTATTTCATAATTGGGTTAGATCAAGTTTCTTATAGCTAGGATATAAAGTATGAGAATGGCAAATAGTAAAATTTTGTAGGTAAGACTATGTATACTTATTGATATTGATATTGGTTACAAAAATGTGATAAAGTTGATATGTTTGAGTTTCTAACAGGCAGTAGTAGATACTAGGTACCCTCGTCTTAAAATATACTTAAAATAGATTCTTATAGTATGCATTAAGTTATCCCGGCACTCTAGAGGTGCATTTCTGATCATAACTCCGAAGATCTCCAATATATATTATGGGACCACCTCGAGAGACTCTTTCAAACTATTTATAAAACTGAAGAGCTCAGCTCTTGTCGGTGTAATGATGCAATTTCCTCCATATACTTCTTTCCAATGCAATCTCTTTTACTTCTTGATACGACATAACAGCGACCTTCTCTTTTATCTGACTTATGTAATTAATTCTCGGTCTTCTCCTTCCTCGCCTTCCTTCTACTTTTACTACCTTCTATGATGTTCCTTATAAAGCTGTCATGTCGTATAAGATGACCAATCATTTTTCCTCTTCTGTTTTTGATGGTATTCATTATCAATCTTTTCTCTTTAACTTTCAAACAAAAAAAATATTTTTTGAAATCTGTCCACTATTGACGGAATAATCGGTGAATAATAAAAAAAAACAGGTACCTACAGTGGAACATGGAACCTCCTCCATTTTTGAAGTCAGTTTGAAAAAGTCATGTCGCTGCACTTGCACACAAATTAATGTAAATAAATAAATAAATATCCCTGGACATTCCACACAGCGTCATCATAGTCCCAAGCTAAGCAATTTAATGCATGTAAAGACGAATGGAATTCTTCACGGCATTGGTCACGAAATAGCAGAGTATTATCATATAGGTTTTGAACTCTGAACTCCGAATGATTAGTGATCTCAAAGGTTTAGGACTCATCAGAGATTGAAGATTGCCATAGACAAACGCCCGCTGGCTTTGACGGTAGGTGAAATTTTGTACAATGCAGTGTGGAGCAAGGACTTCTGACATCTTTTAATATATATTTTCCTATGAACCTGTAGTAAATCAGGACTAAAGAAAATAAACCAATATTTATCTCGGTCTTGCTAATTGAAGGTAGCCAACTGCCAATTTGTTTTAAGTTATACATTCTTATCCATGCCTAGGTACATAAATAAATTAATCCCTTAAAATTTACAAAATAATTTAACTATTCACTTTCATTGGTCATACAATAATTCATTTAGTACGTCTTTCTATAGATACCTATAGAAAGACGTACTAAATGAATATAGGTAGGCTAGGCATGCAAAGTATATAGGAAATGTTTTTTTATGAGGAAAAATAAATGAATAGTGCGAATTGCTATGTTTTGTGTAGAACAAGAGTAGGCAAGTCGAAGTAAATGTTTTTAGATGGTAATTTAAATTGGGAATGTCTACTTCAACCTACTAGAGTTTCCCTTCCTATTCGTTGCGTAAGGTTTATTTACTAGGTATATTTTTATATCTGTATACAATATTTACATTATCTTTACTAGATTCCTCCATATATTACAATATTATATTTTTTAAATTATCTAAGTATGGTCTAGTTCATTAAACTATATTTGATATGTATCCAGTTATTTGGCGACTCATTTCTAGGCACAATTATGGTACAAAAACAGTCACAGAAGGTAAAAAAATAACTTTGTAACCTCATTCTTAAGCATGGAAAAGTATAGAAAATGGAAGTACATTTTAAAGAATACAGAACTGAACATTACAGTTCTTAAAGTTACTTAAACATACTCTGCCAGCTTATAAAAAGCATTTAAAGTTGGTAAGGTTTGGGGATTTTTTAGTTCGTCGGTAGAGATTTTTTACGATAACTTGAACATTAGGAAGTACCTACACTCGAATTGTGTCAGACTAACCTTTTATTAAGATTATGATAAGGTTATTATATTGACAGATGTATTTGTATACCTACCTATTATTATATTGAAGAGTGTAGGTATGCATTTATCAACTGTCAAAGCACTGCTTTAGAGAATGCTTTTTTATCTCTCTCATAGATCAAAGAGGCAACAAATTTCTGAGAGGCTGCTTAGTCCATTGTTATTAACGAGATAAAGGTTAGTTATCATAAAATACCTGTACCATATTACATTTTGTCTCTAAAACAAATTATTCAGCTGACGCTATAACAAATATCACACGCGAAAATGTACCTATTTTAAATGAACATATGTTTTTATCACAGCCCGTTTTATATATTAATGTATAGCTACTAAATAGCGAGGTAAAAGTGTAGTAAGCATAGTAAATAAATTGATGAGAGTAAGGTTGATGCGGCTGATGTATTGGACTCCGGCATGGTGAGGTTGGCAGATGGCTGGGAATGCGTCGATGATCGGATGACGTCAACTGTAAAAAAGAAACAATTTTAAATCAAATCGATTTTGATGTTCACGTTGCACATTAAAAGTAAATTAATTGTCTTAAAAGTAAGATAAATCCAGATCAGTCAGTTAATATTTAATACTTACATACACTGTAACATCCTACTAATATTTTACTAATTTAAAATGGTATAAAGCTCGTTACCTATAAGTATTCGTACCGCAATAGGTATAAATTATAAACCTACGAGTATTAAGTAAAATCCAGAGTAATGTTTTATCGCCTAAGTTTTTATTAAGAACCGTTCTTAATAAATAAAAATGTTGACTACCTACGTTCTTATTAAGTACTTAAATCGCACATTGAGGAAATATGTAAACTTAAATTTTGGGTAAGTACTTTATCAAAATATAATCCGACGATATTAAAACCTAAGATTTTGAAAATATGTTGGTATTTTATTTAAGTTTTTTATCATAAAATACCTACTGTCATTCCCTTCCAGTAAATTTCAAAAATAGTGAACATCTATACAAAAGCTATAAAACTTATTTCGGTTAACATTAGTCATCCATAACATTAAATAATTTGTGACTAAGTTATGGCTACCTATGAACCGCAACTAAGATCTTGGGATACAAGGTACAATAACCACAATAATGCAAACAATTCCTAACCCAACTCAAAACTACACTGACATGCTTTGTGAAGGTGACACTGATATGTTTGATATGTCGTTTATACAAGAAAGGATCGGACACAGAACACACCCATTCCTATTGGGTACTGGTAAACAGTGTAAAAGATTACACTCGAAAACCCGTAAAAACTAAAAAAAGTAAGTTCGTATGAGCAAGAGGCCAGACAGAGTTTTTAGGCCGCCTAAAGGCCTCCGTTATGGCTTAACAACTTAGAGAAATAAATCGGTATTGGTCTCTAAAAAACAGGAGTAGAATCACCTTGCTGACAAAGACGTTTCAATGTGATTCTAGAGGTTCTACAGAATGAATGATTTTTGGATTTAATTTAATTTTGCTTAAATTGAAAAGAGCCAAAAAGTACGTTCTTTTTCGTGTTGTAATTTTTTGAAATCTCGATTAAGTACATCCTTTTATTTTAATGTCGTCACTATAGTACTTACGTATGTGGGTCAATCAACTATTTTACCCACACATTGCTGTCCCCGACCATTTTTGTTAAAATACGGTGTTATAGTTATAGTTACACACATAATTATTTTAACAATATTATCTAGTATTAATAGGCACAACGGGTAACTTGATTGCATTCTAAAAAAACTTTAACTTTTACGAAATTTTATGGTAACTCAGTACACGAAAAATTTGCTTCATACAAAATATGCCTGTCCTGCGAACTCATTCGCCATGTGAATTTGAATTTTCTACGAACCTATACTTGATGCTTGCAGTTAATTCTTATTACATATCAAGTAAATATATTATTCTTTAACACATGTAAAACAAAATAGAAATAGGCTTAACAACTTTTCCAAAAAAAAATCCCTAAACGGTGTCCCTTACTTAAATGATTTTAGTTTCGTATGCTGAGTTACACTCCTAAATTTCACTCGGAAACACATAGATGCCACTGTTTGCCATAGGTAGCTTCCTTTGTGTCTGCTTTCGCTCGCTTGGCGCGGCGGTGCCCTTTGATAGTGCCGCCGAGCCGCCAGTCCGCGAAGAACATTCAGAGTGTGTGCGTGCCTTTTTGTGACGTCTGCTGAGTGACCGCGATTTCTCGATGTAAGTAAATTATTCATTTTATATAATCAGCTGTTTTTGTAGTCCCTAACATAATTACGTAATTGATTAAAGTTTAGGTTAGGCAATCAAATTGTAATGTGAAATATTCATGAAACTATGTCAATTGTCTTCTGAGTTGCCTGTATACTGAGTTACAATGGCGGTAACTCCATAGACATTTTTGGTAACTCTAACGACATTCACGAAGTTAGTGGGTTTAACTAGTAGCACATAAAGTGAAACTGACTCTATTTTAACAAATTTAAGAAACTTCTTTAATCCTTAGAAGTACCTAATACTTAATACGTAAAGTATATCTGTTTGATTTGACGACTGAGAGAAATCAACTACATTTCTGTACCTTGTTTATTCGGCACCAACTTAACATGATTAACTTATATTTTATTCATTTTATTTTTTATTCTTCTGTTTGATTTTCGTCATTTTTATTTTTATTGTAGACTGACTTTCTTATAATTATAATTATGATTATGACTAATGTACAAAATTAATATCTTCAGATATATTACTTGTTTCGAAACGGGTCATGGTAAGGGTGCTGCGGATGAAATTGCAGGATTTCTGGAGCGCACTGTTGATAAAATTGTTGCCGCAGGTACACACATTCCTAATGCGCAAGAATTTATTCATAAATTGGATGGCGCCAGTAAAATCAAGCTATTCCTAATAGAAAACAATGATATTTAACAAATTTAACACGAGTTGAAACTTTAAACATTTACTGAGGAACCAAATTCGTTGAAGTACTTACAGATGGCTTTCCTGCTTTTGTAAATCTTCTAAAAGAGGTTTTTGCAATTGTCTCAACCCTAAAATATATTATACAGTGAATATCGAATCTGTGCTCGAGAGAAGTGATCGTTCCTTCAAGACTACAATACAATAATGTGGAGATCTTGGAAGAAATCAGTTTAATACCTATAGATCGATAGACGAAGCTATGTCTGAAGACTTTTATTCAGCAGGACCGCTGCCTACGACGAGTAATTATGGAGCTCCACTACTGGTCAGCTGGCGAGTGGTAACTTTATTCACGTCTTTGTGTATAACATAATGAGAAAAAGAAAACGTATTCTTACGTTTGTAAAGCATTGACTCCGATCGAAGAAGATAGCGAAGTGAAAATCATATCCTACGGGTTGTTAGCGACTATGCTAAGACGTTCAGAATTGATACGAATGATATGAGCCATGTCAGTTATTGCCGGGTTCCTATATCCAACTAACGGATGTCCGTAGGTCGGTCGTCATAGCAACGTTGTTATCTGTCAAAAAGTGCCATACATTTTGTGTTGAATTAACAACGTTGCTATGACGACCGACCTACGGACATCCGTTAGTTGGATATAGGAACCCGGCATATGAAGAAGACATGATCAAAATCTTACCAACATCGGTATTTTTGGGAAAAGGATAATACAAATTTGAAACCCTGGTAGATATTTTCGAGAAGTGAGATAATATACCCGAAATTTTAGTTATTGTTGATCTGTTTGTTTAATTTTTATCAAAAATGATTGAGTTGATACTGTTTATTTACTATAATAATTATGCCGTTTATAAGTTATGCCAATATTTATATACAATGTCTTAGACGTTACCTAAATTTGTCTCTGGAGTTACCTATTGTCCCCAATATAGATATTATGTTTTAGTCCGAATAAGTGTTAAATTATTTCCATTTTATATTTATATTACCAGTACTTTATAAAAATAATTAGTAAGCTTCTATAAATAATTCATTTTAAATTGAAAGTTATATAGAATTCGTTTTATCAAGAAATATTTATCTTTTTTTGAACAAAGGTAACGCCATAGACCTGTTTGTTAGTTTAAGACACAAATATTAAGAAAAATTTGAAGACTGATTACGCCAAAATATTGAGATGAGTATGTAAGAGTAAATAAATAATAATGAATAATGTTTACGTGTTTCATTTACCATTTATGCAACACTGAATGCAGGTAACTCTGGTGACAGTTTTTGAAGGGTATGTATAGTGGAAACTATAAAACTATACTAAAATATGAATTACCGTCGCTGCCCTTCTAGGTTATCAAAGTAGATGATATTTCTAATGCCCTAATCAAACTTGAATACAGGAACGTTACCTTTTCTTTTTTTCAAAAAAATATTTCTGTCCTGTCATTTGTGTGGGTAAAATAGTTGATTGACCCATGTAAGTGTGCAACAAGAATTTTTTTTCTTGCAATCGGACCCACACCTCGTATTTGTATTACTTACGAGTAGGTAAAGGATAGTAATAAGTAATAAGTATCCTTGGACATTCCACACAGCGTTATCTAGTCCCAAGCTAAGCAATTGAATGCTTGTGTTATGGTAACCAGATGACTGACATACTACATAGATACATTTTTTTTTGTAAATACATACATATTATACATAGAAAAACAACCAGACCCGGAACAAATATCTGCAGAACATGCAAACATTTGTCCCGCGGCGGGGATCGAACCCGCAACCTTCGCGTCTCAGGCAGGCTTTCGCCCACTGCGCCACAGAGGTCGTCAAAGTAAAGAATATTTATTTACTCAACTTTTTTTTGTAGGTTGTTTGTTTCAGTTTTCAGGAGTTAGGTACTTTTACACCCAGTATTAGGCCACCGGCCCCGAGATATAACAACTAGACGATCAATCTCTCAAATATATTTCGAAACTAAGCGCAGAATAAAATTAACTTACCCAGATGGGCAAGTTAATTTAATCGTAGCACGTCTACGAACGCCTACGCCGTAGCGCATCGGTTTTTGTTAGGGAAACTCTTATTCGATTATTACGATCTGGCATGGTTCAGTTGAGTTTATATTTTATACAATGGACAAATAGATTGTGTTTTCTTGTAATCTTATACGGAATCATATATTTTTACTAGGTTACGCCGCGGCTTCGTTTGCACTTTAAATACTACTATTATACTACTTTAAAAAATATGTTTCTGGATGATTCCCTTTTCTTTACCTCGAAACACGTGTATGCAAAATTTAACCTACTATAACTTTTTTAATCAACGGCCCATATACAGGCATTAGAATCACCTAGCATGTAAAACGATACTTAAGTGATCCTTGAGGTCCTACAAGAATAAATGATTTTTCTTTCTTTCTTTCTTTCTTATAATTACTAGCTGACGGTGACGTGACGCTATTTCGGAGTGTTCAGTTGCACAGCTGATCAGTTGAGTAATTAGGGCGCAAAAGCGTAAAAAATGCTATAATTACTAGTAGTTACGATTCAAACTCACCTATAACAGTATCGTTTCTCAAATCAGCGAACTTGTCCTCGATATTTCTGAACTCCGGGATGGTACTGACACAAGTAATCTCCAGACGGCCGGTGGCGACTAGTTGTAGTTCCGAAACTGTCACATAGAGGTCTCTCTTGTTCGGCTTGCGGCTTTTGTGGCGACTTGTCGTTGTGCGGATGATGTTATACTCGTGCTCTTTCATTTCTGTTACCTGAAGTGGAAAACGAAATGAAATAATTTGACTTTTATGATTTACTTCCGCCCACGATATTTGAGTATCGACTTGACGACGTTGTGTCGCCGACGCTCTTCTAATCGCAATTCTAATCGCTCTGATGTAAGTCTGACACGAAACACCGCTACACATAATATTTGCGGCTTGAATCGATAATTAAGGATTATACATTCTTACAGTTAATCTGACAGAGTTTAAGTTAAATACTTGTTTAAAATACCACTTCAGTCATATTCTATTTATCTATGATTTTGCTTACAGTGTCAGTGTGTACGCGCGCGACTTTGTAGTTGAAATACCTACTGTATGTACAACTGGACGTAAAACATTCAAACATTCTCAGTGCGATTTTAGTACAAACAGAGAATATAAACAGCTTGATATGAAACAGCTAATTATAGGTAATATTGGAAATATCTCGCCTCTGATAACACACATGGTTATTAGAGGCGAGATATTTCTGAACTATTTGTTTAAAACTCCGAACAAGTTTATATATAGAACTGCTAAAAGGCGTGAGAGGATTGCTGTTCAATGTTTACTTTTGCCCTTTATTCATAAGTTGGGTTTAGTCAGAACAATTAGCTTTTGTTGTTGTTTCTGAGGGTTTAGGTACCTATTCTTTATTATTATAAACGGTGTGATAAAAAAGGGCTATAACAGGGACGTCCAAGTAGATACATATTTGCAGTCTTTTTCTGGGAATAGGGAGTCCACGGAAGAAATTAAATATTTCTTAGGATTTCACATCGCTGTAGAAGTGTAGGTAGACCTTAGAAACCCAGCATTTTATTTATAAAACTGTCATGAATAATCAAAACACACGCAAGCCTCCACAATACAAAGTAGGTAATGTAAGCTTTGCACGTGGGAACATAATGGTTGATTTGCATAAAAGTAATTTCCTTGAGCTTAGATAGACACCGACACAGTGAATAAAACACGGCATTATTAATATCACCCCGTCATCATTGTTGGCTGCCTATTAGCTGGGTATTCATTATTTCATTATTGCAGTGAAAGAAGACATTTTTATTTATGGTCTGGACGAAAATAATTTTGGGCATGTGGTTTTACCTAGAATATTGGCGATGTTATCTCGACTTTAGATTAATAATTCGCCCGAACACATGAACGGAATTTTTTCCTAGGAAATTGTTAAAATAGCATAGGCTTGCCCAGACCATCTAAACCGTCTTCTCAGCTTAGCCGGCCATATCTCCAGAATAGACATAGTCAATAGCCTCAATAGGTACGTGTGGGGCTGGGCTGGCTATGCCGCGGGTTTCCTCAAATTGTTTACCGTTTAGAGCTCGTATGAATGTAGATACATGTTCTTCTTCTTCTTTAGCATATAGGTATATGCCCACTGCAGGGCGTATGTCTCTCCAATAATTCTCCACACTGCTCTATCATATAGTTATGTATTTTGAAACGAAAAATCCAATAAACTAAATTTGAGATACAACTCGGCCAACAATCTCAATACTAATTGCGGATCAAAATGTATCACCAGACCTAACATTATTATGAATGCTAGTTAACTTAGGTACCTATATTGTTAATCTAAGTTTGAAATAAAAAATTTGAACGTTTTCTTTAGTGCTCACCTGATCCTTTAGGCTACATCCAGGTGCCCGCGTGGCGACGTGAGAAGCGTGGGTCAGGGCTACCAGCGGAGTGGGGGTGCTACCCCCCTCGTATTCGAAGGCTCTTTGCAACCCCCGTCTACCGTTCCTCTCGCTCATCGGAACTCTAAATTTATGTGAGTGAGCGACGAGCTCGTCCATCTGAAACGACATTTTGTTTTACGATACACTTAAAATGTTTGTCTTTAAACTGTGGAGGGACTGAGTGCTACGCTATAGCGATTTGTGTTCCTTTATGATTGGCACTTGCTAAGTTTATATTTTAAGTAGGTTTATGGCGTGTGATAAAGGACAAAGATATCATAATTACAATGGGAAAAGCTTGAGTTTTGATATTTTGAACATTTAAGGGCCTTTTATGCATTATATTATTGAACAGCAAACTCTTCCGCTACATTATTTTAGTACCTATAGATAAATATATACTTAGAAACAAATACGCTTGATAAATCCACCTTGCTTCCATTGATGAACCATGTGATATGTGGGGCTGGCAGGGCCGGCGCAGTGGTGCAGTTGGCTCGGAGGGTCTCGCCGAAGCTGAGGTACCGGGTCGGGAAGTCGATGCGAGGATGATGCTTTTGAGGGTCTGAGGAGGCATTATCGATAGACTTTTTTAATTATCAGCATGTTTGTAACAGAAACATACACTTATCATCTTAGTACATTAGATGATATTATGTATATATATTTACAAACCTTTACAAAATAAATCAGGTTCAGTCACTACCAGTCGGAAGAGCGCCCAAGCCCAAGACACTGACAGCATTACTACGTCAACTAACAATGATTATGCTAATCGTTGTTAGATTAATAATTGCAATTTCCGCAATAGTAAACTGCGTGTTATATATCCCAAAAATAAATCTAATCCAATTCTAATAAAATATCACTGCTTTTAGGTATTCTAAGAAGCGCGAACGCCACGGGAGAATTGCTATCTTTCAAAACCTCCCCTTGCTCAGATCAGTTCATGCTCAGATTAGATATTCAGTTCACATCCGCTTACCTATCTTTTTCGCAATCTTTCCATCCTCAAACTTATGCAAAAGCAAGCCCCTTTTCATCTCGCTTCCTATTAAGTTATTGCACACGTTATGTTAAAATATTCTTACTCGTTTGTTCGTTCATTCGTAGGTATGAACGAGTGGCCAACTCTGGGTGTCGGAGTTTTTAGTCTGCCTAAAGGCCTCCGTCATGGCTTAACGACTTTAAAAGCCGGGACAATTTAACGTGCCCTCCGAAGCACGGAAGCGCTCAGCTGATAATGCCACTTGCGGTCAACCATTCAAGTCGTGACGCTCAGAACGTTGCTTAACTTCTACAATCTATCAAGAACGTCTTAGCAAGCTTCGCCACGAACGCTTTTTACTAAATTTGACCAAAGTCCTTCATTTTGTAAATTTTTAACTTTGTGATTTCTAATTCGAAGGGTGGATTTGGGACTGGTGTTGGTTGAAATGATCGAAAGGAAATTGTAATTTTTTAAAAGTAGGTTACTGAGTGTCTTTGTTTTAAATGAATTTGGTTGTTATTAACCAACGTTAGTAATCAACAAGAAGCTACTAGTTTTAAAGAGATACATTGTTATAAAATGTATATCTATCATTATAAAGTACGTAAGAAGCTTTACATAATTGATCAGATTAGAATACTCACATCAAGTGAGTAAATGTATGGTACATTAAGTATGTACCTACTATAATGTACATTAAGTATGTACCTACTATAATGTACATTATGTATAAGCACTAACCGAGTAAGACGATCGGTGTAAATTGTAGTCAACATTTGGGGTAAGTTGGATGTCAAATCGAAGGAGGGTTCCACCCAATATTAGGTTATAAATTATTTATAACTTCTTTGCCATCCATTAGTGAGTTTCCTGTCTCCCCCTATTTAACATTGTCTGATTCTTGTTTGTGATTGGAATTTTGGATCGACATGGCTGTTTAATTTTAATATTTCGTGTCTCTCGTGTTCCGCGCTTGTTAAATAATATCAACAAGGGAAGAAGCTACATCGATATCTTTTGGTACTAGCGGGTATTGTTCATTTTCACGACACTTAAGTAATCTAATTCTTACGTGCCAAAATTTCTTCTGGTAATTCTAGGTAAATTTACGTTCCCGCCTCACCAGGCTTGCGATATCGTGACATGAGATTAATTTAACGAATTACGGTCTTTAAATCGCGCTCAGTTCTTATTAAACGGTTTGACGAACTTAGCTGGTATAGGTAGGTACCTACTGCTTCTGTTTTAACTGTAGGTAAGTAAGGTAGGTTTAGGTAAGTAGGTTAAATTCGTCTTAAGTATATATTCGTAGTCTTCTACAATAGTTGTAGGCATTGATGCGAATATATTTTGTCTTATTTTAGGTATATGTATATCTACGTAGGTACAATAGATTAGTTACAAACAGCAAGTACCTTCTTCAACATAAATAACACAAATTGCCTAACATTATCTACAAAATACAGCGTACCTATTTTAAAACGACAAGATTAGGTTAGGTACCTACTAAGAGATTAGTGATCGAAATAATTTATTGATGTCTGTCTAAGTATATCTACAATCCGCTGTTTATAATATGCATAATTGATAAGTCTGTTATAAATAATAATTATTTAAAAAGTGCAAAAATGTCTTTTTCACCGACTTCAAACAATGAAGAGGCTTTATGTTCCACTGTAAGTATTTTTCTTACCAAGAATCAAGACAATATAAAAAAATACAAGTCTACGAAGAGTAAGCTGTAGTTTGTAAGGGCAGTGTTATTATTACGAAAACATTGGTTAGATATTTTACATAGACTTACAAGTTCCAGTTTTATTTATTTAACGACATACGGACCCTCACATCGGAATTAGAATGCAGTTTTGTGTGCGCATTATCATTTTACAAATGAAATCATAAGTGTAAGTGAATCCAGTCCAAGAACTTAGGCACACTGGCAAATGCAGATGGATATCCCAATTCACAACCATGATTGGCGACGTATGAGCTCACACCAATCAATATCTGTTCTCCATTGCCAGTGACCGTCAGAGGACCTCCAGAGTCTCCTTGGCAGATTCCTACTCCTCCAAAACCACTCGTACATATGTTTGAGTCCAGAACAACGTTGCCATAATATGCTCTGCAATGATCTACACTTATCACTTGAAGGGCGACATGTCGTACCATAGTGTTGGTCGTAGGACTGCTCAAATCCGAGTACTTCCCATAACCGCTAGCACTACCCCAAAATCCTGTGTAGTCGAACGCCCGGAACCCTCCGTACGGTAACTTGACCGGGTATATTGTGCTGGAGAACTGCACGGACCTTGGAAGATACAGCATGGCGATGTCATTGGCTAACGTTCGGTGATCGTAGTGCGGATGAAGCGCGATTGTGGATGTCTGGATCCTCACACCTCCGTGGAACAGGAATGCTGAACCCAAGACTACGGTGAACCGCCATGCTTGAAATCTGCCGTCGGTCCAGCAATGCGCGGCTGTGAGCACTCTTGTGGAAGTTAGCAGAGATCCACCACAAGCGGATGGTGTTGTCAGGCCTATTACGTCGATGACTAGACCAGCGAGGTACGGGTGGAAGTTGAATGGGGCAATGGCTCCACCAACAATCGGTCTTGAGAGTAGAGCGTTCTCACGTTGCTGAATTTCTTCAGCATTTTTGACACCAACCCTCCCATGCCATCCCGTATGGTCAATTTCCTCACCCAATACACTGATACATAGAAAAACCAGGACGGCAAACCTACGCATTTTTCTTTTGTTTGTTTTATGGCGCGAGTCGATCTTTATAAATGAGTACCTTATCTATCTTATTTCTTATACGTTGTAAATAGATAAATGTCTTAATAATCGCTAAACCATTTATTGCACATTATTATAATGGATTAATTTCCTAAAATAACTAGGGACATTTACGCGACGGGAAATTTCCAAGTCATAAAATTATGATACGATTTGGTTTGAGAACAATGAAAACCAACATTTACTAACAATATAGACAGCTGTACCAATAGCATTGTTTTATTAGGTATCTGAAAAGCAATTTAAAAAAATACTCCCTAATTTGCATTTATCCTACTTGGAGCTTAGCCAACTTTAAAACGGTGGAGGTGAAATATACTCGAAGTTTAGGAAGAATTTGTCTAACCGAAGTGCCTACGAGCTCTTCTGAAAATCCGGAATAACAAGTACAAGATAAACTCGAAGCATGTAATAATAACATTTAAATTCCGTAATCTAATTTGCATGCCAGGAGCTATGGTTGCGTTTACATGGAAAACTTGTTTTATTGCATTTTTACTTTTGGCAATACCTAGTTATCACTAACGAAACTGCACTGAATCACAACGGGTCATAAAGCGAATGAGTGATAGGTATTGGACAGGATACCTGGCGAAGAAAGTGCAGTACTTTACTTATATACTTTACTCATGCAATACTTATCATAGTTAATTGACGAAAACAAAGGTCAACGACATAGTAAACGTTGGACGAAATGCATAGGCTGGCAATAAAAGGTACGCCTTTAACTAGCAGTAGGCGAGATAACTTTAATGATACTGAATTTCCTCAGTTCTTGTCTTTTTAAAGATCTAAATCTATAAAAAAGAATTCCACCATCCATCCTTGTTGTCAAAATTTAGTGGCAATTTGGGAAACATACGTTTACCGGTAAGCCGGTATAATGAAGCAACCTGGTTTCTGTATATATGTGGCCTCTGCAACTAGAGATAGGTACTAAGAAATAATCTCGGTTTTATCCCTCAAAGTTATGAGACAGGTAGGGGGATATATTAGTTCATGTTAATCACCTCCTCCCTTTCTTATCCTATCGTACACTCGTAGTTTATTTGTGTACTTTTTATTGACGAAGTACCAACTTATCTTTATCTAGAAATGTCATTTTTAAAAATAGGTGATAATTCAATGGTGTCAATTCAGATGTCGCCAAAACTAAACTAAACTAATTTGATATCACTAAAAATGTTGCCGTCCTTTTCATAACGAACGAAATAAAAAGGATGTCATCAATTTTAGTGCTGTCGAATTAGTTTAGTTTAGTTTTTGCGACATCTGAACTGACACAATTGTAGGCTACAATGAATGCTTAGTACCTACTAACTAAATTTTTCCTGCAATGTTCTTTAAAGTATGTTCATGGTAAGTATGCATTAATGTGAGCTCTACTAATTTCGTACTGTAGTATTTTAAAAATATTTATCATTAAATGACATAATAGATAATTACACCATAGGTACCGTACCGGGGTAAAGTTGATTTGAATTAAACACAAACATAAATTTTATCGTAATTCGCGAAAGCTTGCTAAGACGTTCTTGATAGATCGTCGAAGTTAAGCAACGTTCTGAGCGGTCACTACTTGGATGAGTGACCACAAGTGGCATTATCAGCTGAGGGCTTCCGTGCTTCGGAGGGCACGTTAAATTGTCGGTCCCGGCTTTTAAAGTCGTTAAGCCATGACGGAGGCCTTTAGGCGGCTTAAAACTCCGTCACCAGAGTTGGCCTCTTGCTCATACGAACGAACGAACGATCGTAATTCGAAATGCCCAGGTTTTTTAGAAGGTCGAGATATTTATTCCATATCTTTAGTTTCATGTTGATTGATGTCTAGCTCTAGATAATATTCATATAGATTGCCATCCTATACCTTGATTAGTATGCTAACAAAGGGGCCTAAATACTCAAACTATTTCAACAACAAATAAAATTCACTGAGTCGACTAAATCAAGCAAGTTCAACTTTTAACCGATTCTACCTGCGTTCGAAACTCTACAATATGTATGAAGCGGTCACCGCTCTTCATTTATTCAAGTCAGCTCTCTAAATTTGCTCTTTGGACGAAAGCAAATTCAGAACTTAATCAATGTTGGTATACACTTTTTGCATGTAGGCAGTGTAAAGTGTATTGATTTTTAAACTTGTCTTTGCTGTTTAATTTTTATTGGCTTGACTAGTGCCGTGCTGGCCGAGTGGTAAGTACCTCGACTTCCGTTTAAAAGGACGGCCTTCTGAGCGGAAGTCGAATGCCGGCCGCGCATCAATGGATAGTCAGCAGCACCCGTATTGTCTAATGTATTTCCTGTGGATATGGTCGGCTTATAGGATGGTTTAGGTGCTGGGCAAGCCAATTCTATTTTAACATATAAAATAAATATCCTGTGACAAATAAGTATTTGTCTCGAGTCTAGTTGTTTTCTTCTTATAATATGTATGTATTTACAACAAAAAAATTAATCTATGTGTAGTGTGACAGTCATCTGGTTACCATAACACAAGCATTCAATTGCTTAGCTTGGGACTAGATGACGCTGTGTGGAATTTCCAAGGATATTTATAATTTATTTATAATTCTTTATATACCTATAGGTTGGTATAAAGGTAGGTAGACTTTTTAGTTAGCAATGCATTTATCTGTAGCAAGAAAATTTTAGAATCTAAAAAGCATGCCTACCTATGTTTGTGATGCAGCTTCATTCAGCCATGTATCTCGATAGATGGACACTATATATGTGTTCGAATTGTTCGTCCAAACCTGGCTGTTCGATTTCGACATTTTTGCGCTTGGATAGTTCGTTATTTTTATAGGAACGAACGACAACTGCGTCATCTGTTTATTCGTGGATTCAACCATGTCTACGGTGATTATATTAAAGTCTTTATTTTAGTTTGAGTTTTACTAGTGCTTTTGAATATATTACGACGTTTTGATTATAAAACTTTTATGTTCATTATTTTATGACACCAAAAATTCTTCTGAATTTCAAGCGACAGAGTCAAGTTAAAAGGTTACGCTTATAAAAGTTTAACGCGACGCAAAATCATCGCATAAAAACATACCAATCTTCATCATACAATAAAGTTTTTTATTAGCAGAGTTGGGTTGGACCCCTTAACCCTTGGAAATTAATAGAGCTGTACCCGTCAATTCCATGCCAAATTCAGTAACAGTATAAATTGTGATTTATTACGCCTGCCCAAGTTCCAATAATAGAAATGGAAGTCGGGAGTCAGGCCCTTAAATAAATCGTGAAACCCGATTCGGCCATTTGTAAAAACCTGTGCAATTGATTTCACTCTGATTAAGGTACTTATTTACTAAGTAATTGGCTCTGCCAGCGCACAAACCTATGTTTAAGAGAATCAGAGTATTAATTAAACCCTATTGATTAACAACTTGGTCGGGCAATAACATCTTCTGCATAGAAATAGACCCTTGTTTTGCTACTAATTTAATGTTATTTTGATATAATTATTTTGAATTTAACCATTTACATTTCACGGAACTACAACATGGATTCATATAAAATCGTTCAATATAAAATGAAAACCCACGTTTTGACGTCAACTCAAACACATTCCGCTTGCGGGATCAATCAACTTTAAATTCTCCATGACTGCGACAAACAAAAATCACTAAAATATTAATTTATTTACATTGCGATGCCCGCACGAGTTGCAATTTAATTAATATTTTGTGTGGATATCTGGGTCGATCGGTTTGCTAAATGAAATTCTGATATATTACTTTTATTGTTCGAGCCAGTATTGCTTGAACTCATTTGTTTTATCGATAATAGTTGCTACTGTGGATTCATTTTAACCCTAGAGCGGTTATTAAATATTCTCTAGTGGTTTGCCTAGATTGTTTTCCCCAAAAGTACTTACTGTACTTAATGTAACATGAAAGTCGTCCAAGTACCTACAAGTTGAGTTATTTCGCTGCAAGCCTTGTGTTTTTAAAAAGAACAGATAAGCAGTGACTTACGGAACACAGTGAGCTGTCGTTCAGTGGACGCTTTCGTGTAAATGGGAGTGTCCATGGAGACTTCGCACGAGTAGCTTCCACTCGCCGCAAAGTCCAGATTCTGAAGGATGATAGAGTTCTCTGTTGCTAGCGCGATCTGAAAAGAAAACTTTGATGCAATGTTGTGTTGGCCACTTCGTTCTAAAGCACTTACTATTTAGATTTGAGAGATTTCCAAACCGTGTTTTTTCCGTGGTATTGATCTTGAAAGAACAGGAGTATAATTTCAATGTAATCCCAGACGTTTATTGAATACACAAAATTTGACTTTGACTTTAAATAGGCTACTATATAATAATAACGGGTATTAAAAACACATTACATTAATTAAAAATTACTTTTAAACTCTGTTAACCAGCTTAAAAAGTTTTTAATCGCCTGGCGTTGAATTTCAAAAACGTTCATGAGATAAACGAGCTAAGTTTATCTCGATCAAGGACAGTTGCCAGGTTGGGCAATGGGTGTTTCTCATTCTCTTATCAGAGTGCACCTGCATTCGCCTATATTCAGCCAAGAGTGACCCAGAAGTGAGGTCGACCTGTTACGCCCCTCTGCTGAAACGAGCGTTATACATGCGACTAGGTTTGCTAAACACAACCAACCGCAAAAGCCGGATAAATTGAAATTCTTTTTTTTCTTCTTCCTGCCCTTATCCCACTATGTGGGGTCGGCACAACATGTATTCTTTTTCCATTTCCCTCTATCAATAGAATAGAATCCTTTCTTACTCATGTCATCCCTCACACAGTCCATCCATCTTTTCTTTGGCCTACCTCTACACCTATTAAAATATGTAAAAATATTACTCTCTCACTAGTCATGATTTTACATTATTACAATTTATGCAGCTGGATCATATTTTAAGAAGAAACAAGATCATACGAATAACCCTAAAAGAATATCTGTGACTTGCAGAAATAATGTAGCTTCTACGACTTGTTAAAAACAACAACAATTTATTATTAAAAACACAAGTTACAATGGATTCTGGATGTCGCCAAAACTTAACTAAACCAATTTGACCGCACTAAAATTGATGCCATCTTTTTTATTTCGGTCGTTATGAAAGGGACGGCAACATTTTTAGTAGCACTATCCGTCTAAAATAAAAAGAACCGGATGTTTCGCGTCTCTGTCGATGAAACGCCGAATTAATTTCAGTGCGCTTTTGCATTACGTAGGTACGGAACACTGGAAAATGTTTCTCAGTAATTGTATAATTATTCGCTTTCCGTGAACGCTACTGGGTAAGTAGGTAAACGTAGAGTGCTCACGTGAAAACGTCTGGCTCTTAGTTATCGGAAACTTGGCGCTTGTCATTAGTAGGTTAAGTTCCTACTGATAGTTTTATCGATCTTACCGTTAGTAGATGGAGATAAATGTTATTTGCGTGCTTTTATAGTACTTTAGTGAGAAAGAGAGGATAGTTTAGATGCTGGGCAAGCTTATAATGTATAGTTCTTGTATATTTGAATATTTCCTACACAAAACTGTACCTGCCTGCATTACCACTGCAACGATTTGTTAATTAAAGTTTCAAGAAAAATACATTCTAAATGTAGACTGTCTAGCATAAATCTTTCTACATAAACTAATGCCCAAGATTATTTTACTTATCTATCTAGGCGACTGCTAAATAGTTCGTGGCGTATTTAACGGACTTCAAAAGAGGAGGAGGTTCCATGTTCCACTGTATGTTTTTTTATAATCTTCATCGATTATTCCGTCGATAGTGGAACTAATATTGAAAATATTTTTTTGTTTAAAAGAGTACCTACATTCCCGAGGTGGTCCCAATAAAATTCTATAATCTTCAGTGCACCTCAATAGTGCAGGAGTTTTTCTTACAAAATTAAAGTTGGTTTTATATTTTTTTTTATTTTGTTTGAAGCACCCGCCCTTAAATAACTGCTCGGCACTTCTTTGCTTCCGTCGATCCCGGATTTTAAGTCGTTAAGTTATGACCTTTAGGCGGCCTAAAAATGTTCACCAGAGCCAACCAGAGAGAGCCACTAGCTTATACGAACATTTATATTCTACCAATTTTATAAACGCGAAAGTTTGTATGTATGTATGTACCCATAGATGTTCTTTACTCTTTCACGCAAAAACTTATGAACGAATTTGGCCGAACCTTGGAATGTACAATGTAGGTACATAGGCTATGCCTAACTTGTCGCTAATCGAAATTAGCTAAAATATTGAATAGGCTATTGAGCCTAGCTGGAACAACACATTTTATCCGGGTTAGTACCTCGCGAGAGAAGCCGCTGGCGAAGACTTGAACTTTATATTTCAGTGAAATGTTTACAATTGTGGATTTGTTAGTAGGAGCCGTTTAATTAATTAGTACTTATACAATTAGGCAGTAAACAGGCGGATGCTCGCCTACGGCCAAGTTGTGTATGTTGGCCATTATTTATGTTTTCTTGGAATGTTTTAAACGTTCGGTTTCTTTGGGAATTTTATGATTGGGTGATTTACGTGTAACTTTACACGATACAAGATTTAGAATTATGCTGAGTCGGACACTTATTTGAAGACTTGGTTTAACTTATTTATTAGGTATAATTTATTTTATATTTTCTGTGTTTTTTTATTTCTTTCTTTCATAATACTTTTCTATAATTAATAAGGCCATTTCTAAGGATCAGATCCTTCAGAATACCTTACATGTACCTACTGGGAAAAAGTCGTGATTATTCTGTTTCGTTTTTAAATGAAAAAACTACCAAATCAACAACTGTATTAGCAGCACATTGGATTATAAGTACCCTCGTATAAAAACCGCAGATATGTCAGAGTAAAGACTATATTTGTAGAGTAAGGTGGGACCGTTATTAACTTTTACGTGGAAAGTTTCATAATCAAATTATCGTGTCACGAACTGGCTTAATGTATTCAAAAAGAAGTGGTTATTTCCTGACCAAAGTCAAGGCGAATTACTTCGAACTTAAACCCTCGAAAGGACCGCCGCCGATTATCCCTTTTGTAACTTGAACAAAAATAGTAAAAAAGAAATGAAGATTTTCGAGTTTGCTACTGATTTAAAATAAGTTCGTTCTTGTTAAAAAATATCAATGGTACTAGCCTATAGATAATGTCCATTGCTGGGCAAAGGCCAGTGAAAACGATCCCATCAAAATAGGTATATCAATAAGATCATGTTGACACGTTCTAGTTCTCTCAGTTAACATAAAAAGTCAAGTAGAGTGCACAGTAACTATATTGAGTTAACTAAGTACAAAGAACAAACGTGGACATGACCATCACTGACAAATTAAGCAATCCGCAGCTTGTAGTTGGAGAGACATCAACGGGCGCTGTTTACAGAGACAGTTACACGCCCCGTATAAAATATAGCCCACGCCTGTAATCACTTTTAAAACTTTGTCGTGTTGTGCTGAGATGATACACAAGCCAAACAGGGACTATTTGAACGCCGGACACGAGATTCGATGGTGGACGTCTCTGACAAACTGACAAGCTCGATCTCAAAATAAGAATCAGGACAGATCGGTATCAATATCAGGGAATTACTGTGGATAACTAGAACATTTCACGGATGCAAGCTGAACCACAAAAAATGCCACAGCGTAGAAGGACTGGTAAGTTATGTTCAAATGTAGCTCGGTCGTCTCCGAAGAAGAGGACCGCGGCCCACCGCTCGCGTATTATACTCCACGTGCGTCATGGACAGTGTACGCGTTAAGGTAAAACACAAAAATCACACAGCCAAAATGTATAATTTATAATATTAGTAAGATTGTAACCAGTTCGGATGAAGCGAATGAAACACTATCATGTATTCAAAGGCAAAATTGCTCAATATTGCGAAAGTGTCTTTACTACACCATCGCTTTTACTGTTCCATCATAAATACTCCAAGGAACATAGAGTAGAGTGTAATGTGGATAGATTATTACTACTAAAACAGTGTAACAGGGATTCGACGGCATATTATCGATCACGCACGGAACATTCGAGGACCTCTAGAGGGGAACCATAAACTGTAGAGCATCGGAAGCTTCGGAAGTAGTTCCGAAATGATCATATAAGTAATATTAAATTTTGCTATAGACTTGAGAAAAATAAAAGTAGGTATAAATTATTACATTTGGTTGTAACTAAATAAATGTATAAATATAAATCTTCAAAAGATCTTGTTGAACTCTTCTATTGGGTACAATGAATAACCATTGACCTTTTGCAAATTTCAAATCGCTATGTGCAGATGCTTTCGAAAATAGACTAAGGAACTGACCCAGTAAATAAATAAGTAAACAAATATCCCTGGACATGGCACACATCGTCATCAAGTCCCAAACAATAAATAACGGGTCGTGGAATATCATACTTCTTTTAATATTTTTAATACACAAGCGAAACCGTTAACAGAAACTATTTAAAAACGAATGTTTTTTTGGGTGCAGTCTAGTGTTGTCAGTCCTAGTGCATAGCTCTACGAATCTTCAATTATGTGGTAACCCTACAGTGACGTTGATGCGGAAAATTAACTGCCTACCTTACACCCAGCACATTACTTTACTCGCATGTTTGAAGTTTTTACGTAGGCGAAAGCACCGGTAGTATTTTTAAATATGCTTATTTTTGTACTTTTTGCTTTATTACTCTATCAATTCTGTCTCTTCTGTAGGCATAACTTGTTTATTGATATAATTAAGCGTAGGTATGAAAGCTTATTAACAAATTATTATATACACACATATAAATTATATATTTAACTAATTCTTGTAAGTATGTTCGTATGATCTATGTGGCGTATGACCCTGATAACGGAGTTTTTAGGCCGTTTGAAGACCTCTGTCATGCTCACCCTCCGATGCACTTAAGCGCTTGTCTGATAGTGTATAACCTACGACGTGCGTCATGGGAAGTGATGGCGTTAATTGCGGTCACCCATCCAAATCGTGACCGCTCAGAACGTGGATCAATGGTCTATACTATAAAATCTACATCACGAGCGCGTCCATAATCTTTTTAATGCTATGAGAAGTCATGCCAATAAAAAACCGTGCGAATAAAATCGCCAGAATACACACACAAATAGGATTGAATATTAAATAGCTCCCAAAACGTGACATGCTCCCGTGTCGAGCTCGTTAACAGCGCTGCGGGAGCGTATTGTCATCAAAACTACATAATATTATTGATAGATACTGATCGAACGGTTTTTAGTTTGTTACATACGCTTGTCAATACTAGGTAGCTTTTTGTCACGCGCAGAGCTTTTATCGGTAACAATATGGCTGAATTTTCTATACAGATCACTTATCTATAAATGTTTTCTAAGTGGTGCCTGAGAAAAGGAACCATATTATAAACGTGAAAAGATATACTATAGGTAACGAGTATATATTTTTTTCTAACAAAGAGAATTATTAAAGAAACCAACACTTACAAAAAAGTCACTTTGATATCTATCAAATTACTCAAATACTACAGTGATGAAAAAACCCCGAAGAATTTCGAAAATTTCCAGAGTTTTGTCTCTAATTATAAGCGTTTTAAGTGCTCCAGCGCGTACACCAAAAGTATGATATTGACAATCAACTACCATATTTTAATGGCTTGAAATGTACCACATTCCGCCAATTAGCTCCCCCTCGACGGTAATTTGAATCGATTTCAGAGGTTAATACCGCAAACGTTGTTTAACATCATAATTTTGTTCCTTCCAATTTAGTTTTATAGGTAACGCAATGTTTTCTCCACACCTTGAAAGTTTTATGCAATTTTGTTTCTGAGAAGCTTTTTCCTAGCTAGTATTCTTTTTTATTCCTTCGAGTTTAGATTTTGTATGATTATTCAAGTTCATTGTTAAAGTGTCTGCATGCGAAAGGGCATGTTAAGGAATGAGTACATAAGAGGACGTGTAAAAGTGGCTCCAGTGAATGAAAAAATGAGGAGTACCTATTAGGTTAGCGTAGTGTAGTCATGTTATGAGGAGGGAAGAATGTCACGTTACTGGAAGAGTATGTCATCTGTCATCCCTGACATGAGTAAGAAAGGAGTGAGTGCTCAGATGTCGTCTGATAGAGGGAAATGGAAGAAGAACACAATGACATGTTGTCCCAAGTAGCGGTTTATAATTATTGAAGCACTTGTGGTCTTGATGAAGTTAAGCGACGTTCAAAGCAGTCATAATTTGGATGGGTGACCGCTAGTGGCATTAACAGCTGAGAATTTTCGTGCTTCGGTGAAGCACGTTGAATTGTTTTTAATTGATGAAGCATGATGTAGGCCTTCAGGCGACCTAACGAACTCCGACATCATAGTCAGCCAGAGCTCATACAAAGAAACGAGACAACATTTTGGCTGAAGATTTACGCACGCCTCGTTATTATATTACTAAATCACAAAACGTATCCAACAAAACGCTGCTCATAAAATAACGCGTAAACATTTTACAGCTCATCTTGATATTACCTAAAGGTAAGAAGTTACGCTTGAATATATACGGATCATTATGTAGATTACATCACATGAGTAAAATCTTGTTAGAAATCTTGATGAAGAATGAATTACACAGTAATTGATACCTAAATTTACTCAACATTGCTTAGAGATCTTTAAGATTGCTAACTGAACAATATTCGAATTAACTTTTAGATAAAACGTAAACAGACACTCAGGACATCTCAGATTCAAGCTGTCTATATGAGGGGTAGTCGAAGGCGCTTTCTTAAATATAATATTTCATAGAATTTCGAATTTAAATATAATTTTGATATTTAATAATCATTTAAAGTCAAATTCAAAACAACTTATCCTGATCAAATGCGTATTACTTTGAATCGTTTTAAAAGCCAGGTGATTCTACATCTGTTCCCTCGCGACCAAAACCGTGAAAAACTTGGCAACAAACACACCGATCGAAACGGAAAATGTCAAGGAAAACATCCATTCACGCTGGCTTTTGAGATTTCATCCGAAATCTCAATCCTTTAAATTTTAAGTCCTATCTGCTCCTATTTTCATACTTTAGTTGTCGTCGAACAGTAACCTCTCGTTAATGTGTTGGCAAACACCGACCTCAGAAAGGGACCTTATCCGTTTATCCCAAAAGAATAAGGATTGAATAATAACTATTGAAACTGAATTTTCGGGACGCAGTTTGTTCTCGAATGGTCGTGGATTTTTATTACTTGGAAAGAAGTCGCCATCCGTTGGGTTTCGGCGGTAATGTGTCTTGGGCAATTGAGCTACATTGTTTTGTTTAGGTCGACGATTGCATTGGTGTTTGAAAAAGTAATTTATTTTTAAGATGTATGTAAAAATTTATGGATTTTATTCGCTAGTGGGCATGACTATTTTACACAGCTTTATAAAATTTGAGTAAGGACAAGTTTACAACTAAATACCTACTTACATAGGTGAGGCTAGATAGGTACTGACGGAATAATGCCCGAGAATTGGTACAAGACCTAACCTAGCAGTTGATAATGAAATAATGTTCATAGTAGCACTCTGCTTTGTTTGAGAACCAAGTTATAATTTTTGTTATCAATAAAAACTTGAAAAATTTACTTTTAGCAGAATCTCAAACTGTGTTATGTAGAAAACTGTGCCCTGCCACCTGCACTTGGGAGTGGCTCAATCAAGCTACCGATGGTGCCGTTGACGTGGCCAGATACTGGTCAAAATTGTGAATGAATGAATGAATGTAGGAAACTAAAGTTCACTTACATTTAGTACAGCACCAGGAGTTGTGAAGTTTCTATAAGGCGGTTTCCTATCCCTAATGTACTGGAAGATCTTGGTCCCGTGGCGGAGGAAGACCACCTTGTCGAGCAAATGAGGAGGCACGTCGTGCACGCAGCGTAGCCGGACGGAGCCCCCTCGGGCTGCCCAGCGCTCCATCTGCAGCTCCACACGGACTTCGGCGCCGCGCACTGTAAATATTTTTTTTGTTAATTAAAAGGTTTTCATAAGGTTTTACATGGTTTTAATGTGATGAGGTTTGACTGAGTAAATATTGTTTTGTAAGATTTTTTTGGTAGGTAACAGGAATGTTTAATTGTAGGCACAATTGTGAGGTTGTTGGTAAACTCTTGCAGAGGGATATATATGCTACTAATCAAGACAATAAATTAAATACTGTAATGTAATCAGTGTTTTTAAAAGTGTTATCGGTCAAGCCGTTTCAATAATAACTAAAGCTAAGTATCTACAGTACATTTATCTGTTTCCGTATACGAGTATAAACATTATGTCCTAGGTTGTTCATATTGAAATGATTTGTCTCAATACTGCACAAAAATCTGCATCAAAGTAATTCATTATTGCATTTTTAAATGTTTCACTGTCCAAATGCTTTTATTACTGTTTTGGATTATCTACGTCCATAAATAGTAAAAATAACACGAAAGTCTGGAAATACTAAAATAAAACTTGCAAACTGGAAAACCAAAGTAGAGCAGCAACCAAACTAATTGGAAAAATCAAAGACTAGATAACTGCACACAACAAGCTTACTTAGTCCCCATCGTCTGAAATCACTGCTTTTTTAATAAAGAAGTCCTCGAATGGAAAATGTAACTAAACACATTTTTATAACTTACATTACCGTTATTGCTACGTAGCTGCGATTGTGGTAAATCTTAGTAAATCTGACGACCGTGTGCATGAACAAAGGCACTAGGTACCAAGTTGTAGGGCGAAGGGTCCTTTTTATGACCTTTGTCACGTTTTTCAGAAATTGCCCCAGTTGCCGCGATCGAAGAAAAGATGTCGTTTTTCGCCGCTTTCAATATATTTTCATTATTGTAGCGCTGCGGTAAAATATCTGGAACTCAAGGCCTCATCATTCAGAATTCCACGTACCTACTACCAGACCTACCTAGCATTTTATCAAGGTAAACTGCTGCAAAGGTTTTGGCAATTGAATTATAAATTGTTTTCATACTTTATGGTTATTGAAATAAATGTAGGTACGATATTTACATTAAACCTGCAAAAACAGCACAATACGTAATAAATTACTGTTTGGTCACGAAGCATAGCAAACAAAAAAAAATCACTTGAATGGATAGACAACTTTTTTTCTATGAACATCTCCAGAATCTAGAACACAATAGCAATGTTATTATATATTTATTCTGTGGTAGAAAGTAAACGATAGTCATGGCTACTATTACATGCTCTTTGGTCATGGCCACTCATGGCATAAACATATATACTAGTTTATAGTTTTGTTAATTTAAGTTTTATTTTTCCCTTAGATACCTACTGTCAGTAGGTACTTAGGTACCTACTAGTTTAAAAATTTTCGTTTTTGCATAAAGTTAGTTCTCTAAGCTTAACGAGTTTTTTTTTAGTTTTAATCGAAATATTGGACATGATTTTATATCTAGATAATGTATCGGAAACAAAACTGTTGTTTTATCTCGCGGTAGTTTCAAAGCACAAAACGTGTGCATGTACACAGTAGCATAATACAATAGAATCTAGGTTCGAGTAATGCGTAAACCTTACAATCCGCGAAATGGAGATAGAATGGCGATGAAATATAATATGCAATCAAGTGAAATGGAGGTGTTCAAAATCCCGCATCCTTGCGTGCCGTAAAGCATCGCCTCTGTTTTACGATTTGGAGGCTCACACGGCAATTTAGATTATATTTTTGCTTGGTTCTCTCAATATTTGTAGTTCTGGACCAAACTATTATAGATCATTACTACTATTACGTTTTACGGATGTTTGTCATGCTAGTCAGAATTCTAGTCACTTAGAACACGATAAAATAAGGCATCTCTATGTGGTCTTTCTTGTGGATGAAAAGTTTGAGAAGAATACACCTCAAAGTGTCTAAAAATGTTGTGTTTAAATAAGCACATTTTAGCCACAAATTTGAATTTTCTATTTGCTGCATGTGGCCAAAATTCTGCTTAGCGATTCCTTCGATAATTCATTTCCAACAAACAAAATCTGTCAACATTTGTGCTAAAAATTGAATAAAGAGGATGAGAAACGTAAATAGAGAAAAGAAAATTGTCTATCCAGATCACCGTGTGTTCGTTTCGTTGCCGTCTGTTTTACGATTTACTCAGTTTATGGTTTCACCGGCACTGCAGTTGGTACAGAATGAGTTGGGGTAAGCCTCGGCATACAAATCAGAATATTACACCCAAAGCTTATCATTCATTGAATAAAATCGATCGGTTGTTTGTTGCTTTTTGGGATTTTAGGAATATCTGTACTGTGAATAGAATCTTAAATATTTTTTTCTTAAAAGTTAAAACAATACCAGTGATTTTATAAATAAGCATATTTATTTATTTTATTTTTTAAATCTTAGGAAAACAAACAGTCATAAAAACAAATTAAATAACTAAACATAAAGGCTTCAATTGTTTTTTTGAATGTAGTATAATTGATAACCTACTGTTGTTTCCCATTTATTTTTATTATATGCGTGGTATTTGCTTTTAATGATATTAGAGGAAAGAAAACCTTATGCTCATAAATAAATACATAATATTAAGTTCATGCAAAATACGCTCATAAGACGCGTTATTAAACGCCTGAACAAAGGCTGCTATTGCTATTTCTGAACCGCTGAGTAAAATAAAAATATAAATATAAATAGTACACCCCAACACGAGAAAAATACATATTTGCTCTACCCATTTACAGTGCGTGTAATTTTATCCCTCATAATTTCTCGACACCATTTTCCTCTGTAATATGTCGCAGATCATAATAATACCCAGAAAACGTCTCGATCTTACCATTTGTAGAGACCGAAATTAGAACATCTCTACCTACTTTGTGCTGCGGTAGAAAAAAGTTATTGTATGTAAGTAAAATATGTAGGTTTCTCCAGTTGACTGGAGGCAACAGAAAAATATCGTCCTGTTTTCCGAGTTTTGCACGACAAAGTCAGATATCAGTAAATATTATTATTTGATAAGCATCTAGCACCACGGTGGTATGAAATTATTGTGTGTATTTTTATATAACTGCGACGATATAGGTATTGTTGAGAAGGGTCGCAGGTAAAGTTGGTTTGTTTGTTTGTATGTTTGGGGTAATCTCCGAAACTACTCATCCGATTTCACCGATGTGTAGCATGGACTTTCCGAATTAACATAGGCTATATTTTATCAAGGTAGGTACAACGCCAGCAAAGCCGCGGGCGAGTAAGCTAGTAAGCTAGTTACGGTACCCGTAGCGCAATTATTTATATACGTTTATGCCTTAGAGTTAACGGTAAGGTTTTGCAGACACTGGTTAGAATATGGACGCAATAACAATTTCAGCGTGCATTGGTGAGTTTAATATTATAAACATTTCTCTACAAGAAGCTACAGCTGCGATGCTGCTGCTGCAGCGCCACACTACACATCGCATTTTATTGCCTTTCAGTGTGGTATTTCTTAGCTAATATTAATAACTGCATGTACAAAAAGGCAGCTTCATAGAACAATTTTCTAGATGAAAAGGCAACGCGACATATAAGGAACGTTTGACAAAAGACTCGCCTGCTTCACAATAGCTCTATTTGTCGTAACTAGTCATAAGTAACCTTTTCAAGTTGAGGTATAAAGCCACCTGAGACGTGGCAGTCATATCGAATAGGTTATGTACATACTAAAAGATTAAGTGGATACTTGAGGTACTAGCAGCTAAAAATTGCAACCAAACCCGCAAACTGACTTTTCAGCTATGCTCTGGAGCAATTGTGCTACTGGGCAATCGACGTCACAGGTGAAATATTGTCAGTGTACGTATTTCAAGAAACGCCAAACTATAGTTATTACATGGTAATTTAGTAGAGAATAAAAATATACTTCTCCAACTCATTTTCGTATCAAACACAATATGCAATCTTTTTTTCAAAGGGAATATATACAGTTTGTAAGAGTTCTAAGAAATCTCTAAGAAGTTTAAAGAAAAAAAAGTTGCAAAAAACCTAAGCATTGAAAGCTCATGAACGCAGCAAGGGTAAGCAACCGTTCGGCCTTTCCAATGTAGGGTATTTCGCCAATTATATTCATGGCCCTCTTCGTAAGCTCTGTGTGGGTTTTGCTGTAGGATACCCCTCCCCTACAAATTCACAAATTACCATTCACATGTTTCCATAATCGATTTGGTATAAAATAATAATACTCCTAAATAGCTACAGGAAATGAACCTTAGTCTACTTCCGCCCGCCCACGTTTTCTTCCTATTAAGGTCGCTATAGCCATTGCTGGTTATTCTCATGTATAACGTACTTAATTATAGCGAGAATAAAATGAAATGAGCAACACGTGTTACCTAAGTAAGCCGCATAGAGATAATAAATGAAGACCTTTATTATTTAATTATAGGAAATGTGAAGTCTACTATACAAATTATATAGTTATGTAGGTATTGTCGAGTGCCGTGTTGTCGAGTGAGATACTGCCTCGCCATTAAATCCGGGTCGTTAATTCAAATCTTAAAAGTATAATACTTTTCTCCGTTAATAAAAATTACTCATAAACACGATGAGATTTAAATGGTGAAGGAAATATAATATTCTGCCGGGCGATTAAAACTTCTCGGGATGACTCCGACGATTCGAAGATTTTTGACGTTCCTTCGCGGAGAAAACAACAAATAGAAAAAAATTGCCTTGCCTTTTTACATTAACATTATATAAAGATCAGAAATAATTACACCAGTGCCTTGAGGAGTCGTGAGTCTCTTCTAAATAAGTTATCTAAAAAAAAAATCTTTTATTTTATCTCGATGACCACTGAAGCTTATCTGAATTCAATATGAAACCTACGCAAAACAGGTTTAATTCGATTGAAAACATTCTATTCTTTCTTTTTTTTTGCATGTGATTGAGTATGAGCTGTAAATAGAACAAAAATACCCACTGTTATTAAACATGCGCTTGAATATATTTCAGTAATCAGTCCTCAGGCCAGGTCACGCACACTAATCTCTGGTCCCTAAGAAACGGTTACCATTAGATTACTACCGAAGCGAACTCAAGAGTTACGCTTACGTATAGTACACCAACACAATTGAAAAAGTATATAGCTAAATAAAAATAATATAGCTGAATAAAATAATTAAGTATCAATACATTTAAAAGTGAAGACAGCATGAAATAAGTTTATAAATTATACCTAAGCTGAACGGGTTAGTTATAGCTTAAAGCTAGTCTTTTATGTATAGAAAAAACAAGTCTATATGTACAAAATCGGATTTCCTCTAATATTTTCCTATTTTATTCTGATACGGCTGACCAAACTCCACCACGTACCCCCATTTTTTTATGATAGATACAAAGCCTTAAAATAATGCTTGAGCATTTAAAGAATTTCAATGGAAAGTGTGAGTGAAAAAAT
This sequence comes from Xanthorhoe designata, assembly GCA_963582015.1. NCBI lineage: Eukaryota > Metazoa > Arthropoda > Insecta > Lepidoptera > Geometridae > Xanthorhoe > Xanthorhoe designata. Next base: position 9,820,146 of record OY757039.1, read on the forward strand.
GAGGCCTTTAGGCGGCCTAAAAACTCCGTCACCAGAGTTGGCCACTTGCTCATACGAACGAACGAACGAATGGAGTGTTAAATTTTAATGCTCAAAGCGATACAGAACTCAATTATCATTTGTGTTCCTATTTAATGTCTTGCTTGTTTATGATCTGTTGAATCAGTGCCTTAGTTTATATTGATGGTTATACACACTACCATGCAAATTGAAGTTTAGCTAAATAAAATTTTTCTTCAATATTTGTGTCGTATATTTTAGGAACTGAGGCTTAAGAGATATCTTTTTCATTCAAGTTTCTTTCTTCGCGTTAATGGAGGCGGCTACAAAGAACACGCTGTCAAGAAACACGGTTCGTGGTGGAATGCTACTTTATATTTTAGATAGCTCTGCTGGGGTTAATGTTTAAGCACTTGCTCAAGACAAGTGTCGTTTTAAAACATTACTTTTGTAGCATCTTGCTAGAGGGTAGGTAATAATGAGAAACATGAACGCGAATAAGGAAACAGCCAAAAGATCATTGCAAGTGTAAAATATCTATTTTTCACTGAAACACACAATACATACTATGTAAAACTTACACACATACATAAAATCTCGCATCTTTCCCGCGAGGGTAGTCAGAGTCCACGGACCTCCACTTGCTACGATCCTGACAAACCTCTGTCACCTCATCCACTCTCATGTATAACTTGATGTAGAAAAAGTAAGGATGAGCTCTCTGATGACTTGAGTAACCAATTTTGTTTACAAAAGTACGAGAGCACAGTGGGCATGTTAGAACCCGACGTAATTACGTCATACAATTACAATCATACAATTGTGTGATAGAGTCGCTTGTGGTCGGGCTTTGAGCTCATTTCGAAGCTTCTCGCTTTCTATCAAGCTCCTCGCGACGCTCCGTTTAGAAGGTGTTTACGTGTTGGTAAAACATACGAGTATCATAAAGTAATTACACGACTCTACGAGTATGCATGACTAATACTTGATCTTCCTAGAAAAAAAACAATACAAGGATTTTCATTGTTTCTTTTGATAGTAGTAGTGCCAAAAAGTGAAGTGGTCCCGGCCGTTTGTTTAGAGGTAGACACGACACGCCTTTGTCAGTGACAAATAGCGGGTACAGAGGGTGCCACGCTCGGCGGTCTAAGACATGGCATTTATAACTTGCTGCATCGTTTACATTTTACCCTTTACTTAATTAAATATAGACTATATAAGAATCTGCTGTCTCTTTCTAGCTGTGTTGACCGAGTGGGGTAGATTCTTACTACACTTTTACAGTACCTACGTTCAATCTGGAGGTCGTGAGTGCGAATGAAAGTCTATGAGATTTTTACTTACCAAAAATGTAAATAAACTTGGACATGAGTTCTAAACGGGGGAGGAAAACGTTGTAAGGTAACTTGAGGCTTAGTTATCCACACACGTATAAAAGATGTCCAGGTCGATTAAGCTGTGAGGTTGGTTTAAGTGCTGGGTGAGCCTACATAATATTAACAAAGTACTTAGACTTACGTAGCGTACCTACAGTATAGGCATAGGTTGTCTCCTGGACGTTGCATATAAGCTGTCTAGTAAAAGATATAAAGGCTAGACTTTTTTTCCTTCTTTTCCTTCTCCGATAAAGAGGCATATTTTTATGCACAAATTGCAATGTACCTACTGTATTGTACAAGAGTTAAGATAGTCGTGGCTTTGTAAAAACGTACATCTGAAATAACCTGCCAACATTTAGATTGAATAGGTTTGTGCAACACCTGTACCATCTCATCAAACTGAAGCAAAATTAATGAGAAGATTTAGAGTGGGTAAGATTTGCAGATTAAGTTACCCATTACATTTTAACCAAACGTATGTGCGTATACTAGCCATTGTTGCACCGAGGAGAATGAACGAAAATTGTTTATTATACAACGAGAGAAAAATACGAGAAGAATAAATAATGTATTTTAACATCATTGCAGATCTTGTTCAAATTAGTATTTCTAAGTTTTTACTTATTTATCTATAATAAAACGATACTGATTGATGGGCAGTGAACGCACAACTTAGTTTCATGAAACTTAGAAAGTTATTAGGTACTAAAGTTAAGCATATTTTGTAACTGAAGATATCGAAATCTAATAAGTAATAAATTTTATAGCTGTTTTAAATAGCTCATAAAATCCTGACGTGGTTCCACTAAATAACAATAATAATCTCAACAAAAGTATCAAAGTTACCCTTATCTCGACACCTAATTATACAGAATACGCCTCATAAAAAACATCGTAAAAGTGGTTTGATATAAACTAAAACAAATTACTGTGTTGCGACTAAAAACTTTCTAAAGTGAACAATCAGCACAGCTTATTATTAAAAGTACTACCTATTTAAATGCATAGGTTCATTTTCAGCAAAATAATGCAAAAATTGTACGATTGAGGTAAAAAGGGCTAACGGTAGGTACCTACAGTTTAGGTGGATGATACGAAGTGTATTTCAGCCTAAGTAATTTATCAAGAAATGAAAAGTTCAAAGGCTTAACTCATACCTACCTATAATGAATTGAAAAGTTTGTGAGTATGTTAATATTTAATGTTAACCAATATGTGTTAAACTTGTTATGTGTTAGCATTATAGTTGATATAATTCGGTTAAAGATAATAATTTAGATTGTTTTAATTAAACTTTAATGTATCTAACGAACATGAGATCTTAAATCAGATTCTCATTTTATAAAGTTATATTTCTGTAACGTAACATAATTCCTTAGGGGACAGTTTTGGTTCACAAGATTTTAGTAATCTTTCAAATGGAGTAATAAAAGTAATACCTAAACTGTCTAGACAACATTAAGATGAGATTTTACTATTACTATTGCATCTTTCACAGTGTCATAAATATCTAAGTACAGTCAGCAATATTAGTAGATTTTTAGTTATTTTAAATCCCAATTTAAATATGGGATATATTCTTTATTTATTAAGTTGTCTTACACTACTAAGGTATTTGCACTTTCAAAAACAGTTTAAGAAAACTTAAACTAAAAAAACAAATTTATCAAAAACTTAAATGTTTTCAAAATTGCCATTTCAAAAGAATCTTTCCTAAAGTCTGAAATGAAGTCAGGTATGGAAATATAAAGCATATTGATGGGTTCAGTAATGTTTGAGACAATGTATACCTACATTGCCTCAAACATTGAACACATCAATAAAAACCCTGTAAAGAGTATTCCAATTTTTCGATCTATTTCTTTTTGTGGAATATTTAGCTTGGTTTGAATAACAGATTGTTAGAGCGCTCAGATGTCGCTACGAGTTGTGCTACGAATGTGTCTACGCCTGCTCTACGAAGCTACGCGGATGTAGCAACTAGAGAAATGAAAGTTAAAGTTTAGTGCGATGTCTTTCTTTGTTCTTTCAACGTAGATATACAATTCAACAGATGCTTAGAACTATGTATAAATTGACAGAATTAAACTAGGTGGTGCTGCATATGTAAATAACTAACCATTACTAAAATCAATATATATATAAAACAATAATATAGTATGAGGAGTACTAGCATTTAGTTCATAAAATATACAAGAGAGCAAAAGTACAGATGAAGTATAAACATTATTTACAGTAACTAAACTGCTACATAATATCGTAACCTAATACAAATTATAACCAGTTAAGTCATCTAACGATCGTAATAAACGATCTACAAGTAGCTGAACTTGTTTTTATTTTTTGCGTGTTTGTTGAAACTTAAACAAAGGAAAAAAATAAAAATAAGATTAAAAACTACTTAAGTGTAAACAAATAAAATTAGAAACAGTTAATGAACCAATTCATTATAAAACATATGCAAACGGGTATTTATAGCATTATTACAAGAGAATGGTTCGGGAAGCGATTGAGATTAAGAAGTATCCTAATTTTAATCGTGAAGACGGCTTCAGACTCTCTTCCTCGTGGAATCCAGTGATTGCAAAGTGTACTCGTCATGTGAGATCAACTCAGTATGTGGACACTGTTAGTGTAGTGTGTTGTCCTAGTGTGAACCGGCCCTAATTGACATTTATGAAGATCAAGTGAGGGTAGTTGAATAAACGCTTTCGCTTTGCTGTGGCGGTACCTCCAATACTTCAGTCTTCCCGCGACCACGGCTGGTGCAATCCGGTCGAAACGTCGGGCGAATATTAAAGGTAAAATTCGTGATAAATACCCGTTTGCATATGTTTTATAATGTGTTCTGATCGCGAAAGTTTAAAAAAGACAAATGAACCAATTCAAACCAATTTTAAAAGAGCAAATGTTTTAAAGCAGAACAAAATAGTTTTTGTGTTGCATTTAAATAAATAGAAGAAAACAACAATTTTAACAACACACGAAAATATAACCTTTTGAATAGAAAGAAGTAATTAGAATAGCGACCATAACGAGGGCCATAACCTTAAAAACAGCCATTATTACTTCGAAATCAGGTAAATCTACACTAGTTGGGGCAAGCGGGAACCGTGAACCGGATGTCACAAACGAGTAGAGTATTTTTCTTTGTGAACGGTCGTCAGCAGGTTTAAAAACTGGCATCGTTAAAGTTTTCAAATACACAACAAAGCGCAATACCATAACACGTTGCAACATGCAATAAAAGTCAATAAACGCAACAAACTTTTCAGTTTGACGACCTCTTTGGCGCAGTTGGGCGAAAGCCCGCCTGAGACGCAGAGGTTGCGGGTTCGATCCCCGCTGCGGGATAAATGTTTGCATGATCTGCAAATATTTGTTTCGTGTCTGGGTGTTTTCTATGTATTATATGTATGTATTTACAAAAAAAAATGTATTTATGTAGTTTATCAGTCATCTGGTTACAATAACACAAGCATTCAATTGCTTAGCTTGGTACTAGATGACGCCGTGTGGAATGTCCAAGGATATTTATTTTTATTTATTTATTTAGTTTATTGTGTTTCTGTATGAAACCAATCTATGCTAAATAGATGATTTAGACTTTGTCAGCGATGCTGTAGTGCGACATTATTGAGATAGAGTATTGCCCACTATCCAGAACCTACACCCTTCTCTCAATTTAACTAGCCTCATTGACAGAAAAGATATCGTCAATACGTGTGAAGTTGACTAATCGCGTTTGATCACTATTAATTTTACTCGTCTTAAAACGCATATATTTTTTTTCTAAAAAAAATATTGATTTATTGATTAACGGCTGGGATTCGACCCCATAGCCTATGGGTCAAAATTAAGGCTAAATCCCACTCAGCAAACAAGATTTTTTAACTGACTACAAAAAAGGAGGAAGTTATATGCACCACTGTGTGTATTTTTTTATTATTATTTTCTGTGTGTAAACCGATTACTCTGGCAATAGTTGGAGTTATGAACAGAAATGCACCTTGACCCCCTTATTAATAAACGAAGATTAACAAAGAACGTCAGTGAATGAACGAATTAGCGCTTTATTGTACACAAAATAAAGATACAAATAAAACTTAAAATTAATACTTCGTTGATCTTTGTTTATTAATAAGAGAGTGAGAGTGCAGAAAATTGTTCTCTTACGAATTTAAAGTCGTTTTTTAATGTTAATTTTGCCACTTGTAAAATAAAGCTTTTCCATACTCTAAGTTATAAGATTGTATCTACAGACGCTTATATACAGCCGTACTGTAAGCGTCGTATAGGAAACTAGGACTTAACTACGTGGATAGGAACAATATAGTACCAAAGTTATCAGCAAGTTCGTTCTTAATTGGGTTCGAAAGTTACTAAATCCGACTTCAATAAGTCTCGAGGTCTCTACCTCAGTAAGGTAAGGAATCTTAGGCACACATGGATAGTTTCGAGAATAGCATAGCCTAAAAACGGTATACAGGGTAAATTATTTTTGAAGGCTACTGAAACCGGGAGTTATCAATAAGTTCTGTTATGTTATGATTTAAAAAAAAAACTGCATAAAAAAATAGGGAACAAGTAAGATTTATAGACAATAGAATCACCTAGCATGTAAGACGTTTCGAATTGATCCTTTAAGTCCTACTGGTAAATGATTTTTTATTTCTTTCTGCTTATGAATCATGATGAATACTTTATCAATCGATCGTCAACTATACGAATTATTTGAGACGTGAAAATCATAGTCTTTGGACAATTTAATTCTATATAATGGATATTTAATAATAATGATCATGAAATCGATTCTAAATTCCAAGAACGTCATGAAATTTATAAAAATACAAACAATACCTATAAGTAGTGAAAGTAGATCATTTCTGGCTAGATACCTGATTTCACTGTTCTGCCGGCAACATTGAGTGAATTTGAGTGATTTGTCATTGGTGGGAAGTTTTGCTGAGGATTTAACCGTCTGCTATGGAAAATTCAAATTTAGGTTAGGATAAAACGAGTTGTAAGGATTATAACCCTGTAACCCTTTATACTACTATAATTATATATATACTTTTTTAATATACATAAAAAAAAGAAAAAATAGGGGTAATTAGTATAATGTATTTAACTACATTATATTAGGGGAGCGGGGGGCTTGTTGTAACGGGGGCAAGTATTAACAGCTTAATTACTCAGCAGGTATTGAATATTTTGTGTTGGAATTTGCGCTAATTAAGTCCTTATACGGTGGCCTACGACGTGAACACAGTGGGTATCGCGCAGGAGCGCGCAGTGAGTGGTCGTGTGCAGGTGCTCTATTTTTGCCAGGTAATGAAAAAAACTTAAGTTCGTAAAATTTGATTCTAGGTTACTTGCATTGTCTTTTTGAAATGAGTTTCCATTGGTATGTGTAGTCAAAATATTCAGCTATCTTATGTTAGTAATTTCTTTTGGCTACATTATACCATTTATTTTCAATAAACAAAAATGTGTAAAATATTGCTATGAGGCAAGTTGTAACGAAATCTCGGGGCACGTTGTAACATGCTACAACTTGCCCATTCATGTTTTTAAACGTAAATGTGTACCTATGCTTGTCGTTATTTACATTTAAAATGGTTTTTTAAATACCTAATGTTACAATATCCCACAGCTGGGCAAACTCCCTACATAATTACAGAACGAATCTATTTTTTTGTTTTCTGTGTTTTAGGATAAGAAATAATAAGCGAATATTGGAAAGGGCTGCTAAGTCGCAAGAGGTCTACGAACTAGCAGCAAGGGAAGTTTCCGAAAATGGGACCAAAATTCGTCAAGCTCTAAAAATGTTGTTATTTTGTCTAAAAAAACTTATTGAAACTAAGCAATAAGACTCTTACTGTTGATAAAGAAAGACTTGTAACTAATAAACTTACTTGAGCTTTAAACGGTGAAGGAAAACATCGTAAGGAAACCCGCGGCTAGTCAGCCACACGTATTGATCATTGTCTTTCCTGTGGATATGGCCGACTTAGCTGTGAGGATGGTTTAGGTGCTGAGCAAGCCTATCCCATCTCAACAATGTCCCAGGCACTACAGTGTTACGTGTACTTAACGGGACACTGCCTCCTGACTCTGTATAAATCATCTAGTTAGGATGTAAAGGCTTGAGTTTTTTTTTTGTAACTCATGAGGTAAGTTTGTAAGAAATAATGTTATAATTAGTATGTATCAAACGTTATATTTATGTGTGTTAATGTGCATAATTAAAATTAGGTTGTTTACCAAACAATAAATGCCTAAAATCTATAATTATGTTGCATTAATTATGTTGTTACTACCTACCCCACACCAGTTACAACTTGCCCCAAGAACGGGGCATATTGTAACAAGCGTCTATGTTTGCAAAAAAATTTTTTTTTAAGTAATCGTTATGAAATCCAGCGCAGTTATCATTCTTATGGATAAATGGATATATTTCCTCTACTATAAAATAACTTCATTATTAGAATACTTGTTATCTTGACTTCCCCATCAAAAAAACTAAAAACTGTTACAACTAGCCCCCCGCTCCCCTACTAAGGAAACATATTTATTTTCTAAATTAGATAGTTTCCTTTCAGCAGCAACCGAGATTAAACACACTGCAATAAAATGTATAATTAAATAGAAGAGAAGTTCATAGAGAATTTTAATTATATTAGCTTTGTTCTAGAACATGATGTTCAGTTAAAATTAATTTTTATGGCCAGTTTTTATTAGGATAATTGCAAGATGAAGCGAATAACCCTAAATAAAACATTCGTTTATATCTAGGGCGTTCCGTCAAAACAGGTATGAAAAAATATGAAAAACCTATCATTAAATCAGTTAGTCGTCACATTATGAGAAAAATAATTTGACTTAATCACGGCTAATTGACTGTATTCCCCATCTCAGTATTTATTTTGTGTTTTAAAGTTATTTTATGTTTTGTTCTATTTTATTAAGTCACAAAATAAACTTTTTTCTATTCTATTCTATTTTATTTTAACACGTTCTAATGTTTCTACACGTTCTAATATTCTAATGTTCGTAAACATCGATATGCAAAAACCCTATCAAAACATCGATACCTACCATAAATACCTAATATTCAAACGACACTACACGGGTACATAAACGTTACTTCACAAACATCTTTGAGAAAAGGTTCACTCGGAAGGGACCAGTCCTTACGACTCTCCAGGGCATCGTATGGATGTAGCCACCTGTTTTAACCGACTTCAAAAAAGAATGTTGTTTTATTTTACAACCTTTTTTATTGGCATGGTGTTATTCAAGTGGTACCTTGTTTGGAGCACTGTTGGGATATACAGTCGAGTCCTAAAGTTGTAAACATTTTTTGAAGGTCAATAAATTTTGGAACTTTGTTGCAAAATGGAATAAAAACTTTCTTACTGAACCCTATTGGTTAAAAAAAGATATTTAAATATTGTTGTAAGGTATACTTTTTGTCTGTGTTAGAATTTATAATTTTATTAATAAGTTATCGTAAGCCGCGTTTCAGAGTAACTCCCAACTAGAAAATATGAGTCTCACGTTGTGCCAATACAATATCCAATCCATTTTTCCTACCCCGCTTTTTGGATTGCATTTTGTCTTCGTAAAGTATGCATGAAAGGTGCCATATTCAGATTGGCTATTTCTGAGCCAAAACGTCGACTGGTCAGTGAACTATGACTCGTGACCGTTTGGTCTATTTATGAATCTTTTTTATTTCAACTGGCGGAAATATTTACTATTTAAAAGTAAGTTCTAAGATAGGTTGTGTAGATTTTATGAGTATTTCAGATATATCAAGTATTTTTGGATTACAAAAAGCTAAGAAACGAATTTACTCGCTTAAAAATATTGTACAATTGGAATTACAAAGGGTACTTACTTAAAATAATGTTGACTTCTAACTTTAATAGAGTTCGAAGAAAATGCTTTCATTCAGCGTTATGATGGTTATCATTTTAAAAGAACAATTAAAACAATCCTTTATGCCAAATATGTTAAACATTTTTTTTAAAAGCTTTTTCTATTTTAGCTCACTTCTTTATTATGTTTATGAATTAAATATAAAAAGTTTTAGAATTCCCCCACTGACACAGAAGTTACATGCCTACGTATAAAGGTAATGGCGAGCAGCGAGAGGCGAAAGACATTGGTGTGTGAATAATAAACGAAACTCGCAAACGGGTCGAAACAGTGTACCTAACCTGAAGATGTGTGTAGAAAGAAATAATAAATCGTAAATAATCGTCTGGTTGTACAACCAGACACAATGCTGAGCTCTTTCCTTTTCAGCATGCGATCAACTGTTTTAGTTTAAGACTATTATTATTATTAGTTTACTAGTACTTATCAATCTATTATTCATACCAAACTGTCTAAAGTTTTTGTGTTGTGCTGAATAAACATGTTTTCTTTCTTTCTTTCTTTTAAATCGTACAGTCGGCGACAAAAGTCGCGGAAAATTACAAAGTTTTTATACTATCATTCTCCTGCCCTTATCCCACGCTAAGTGGTCGGCATGTTTTCTCTTCCACTCTCCTTTATCACTCGTCAACTTTGAACTCACTCCTCTTACATCCTCTTTCACACAATCCATCCATTTATTTTTCAGCCTTACTGTACTAGTATATCCATCCACATTCATACTCATGACTTCTTTAGTGATATGTCTTTCATCCCTCCTCATTACATCACCATACCATGCTAATCTTGCACTCGTCTCGGTTCGTTTTTAATAAAAAAACATCAGTCTACGATAAAATATAAAGATGGCCTGAAGACCACAAAAGTTTTTAAAAATATTGGCACCACACAAGTGAAGCTTCGTGCGGAAGCTTTGTTTTTGTATTTGCTTAAGAGCGGTCAACCCGGCTCACTTTTCATACAAACGCTCGTACGTGATTATGCCGTTGTAACAGATCTTTCTTTTAAACTTTTGGACTAATAGGTATCTTGTGCACTATATCTAGGTTTCTATCGAAACTAAAAATCCAAATTTTGAGAAACAAATTCAGTATAAGCTTCCAAAAACCTGCTTTCAGCATACATTTTACCTGAACTTTGGCCGTTCATAATGTACTCATAAATTGTAAAAGTAAAGAAAATATTGTCATAGAAACCTTGCAAATCTTATGGAGATTCTCAATGACTAATATTTATTTTACAAACTTGTAAGGCTTACTGAAAAACACGTATTTCCTGGAACACTTTTTATGAAATTTCCGCACACTATTTTTCGAGTGAGCGAGTGAGCGGCGAAAGTACCGACTGAATGCCGAGCGCTGATGCGCTATCTCTCTTTTTTCGCTTTGCTTCTTTTTCTAGCATTGCGCTGGATGAAACAACAAGCTTTTCAGCTATGCCCGCGTCGATGATAGACGCACCGGGAAGGGCCACCTTAAAGTATTTCTATTATTTATTTATTTATTTATTAGATCACTTACGTATAGTACACCAACACAATTGAAAAAGTATATAACTATGAATAAAATAATTAAGTGTCAATACAATAAAAAATTGAAGACAGCATGCAATAAGTGTATTAATGAAAGTGTAATCCATTCTAAGATTGGAATCGTCACTGCCACTACCAGTACCACAAATATAATCATAGGTACTTTACCATTTATCTAACACAAAAGCGGATGGCTCCCACTGGGTTACCTCGGTACGAGAAAAAACTCCTGATAACTAAATTTCCACAACTTTTTCCATATTGTTTGTGCATAAAACTCTGTAATGAAACATGGAAATATACGAACTATCTGGCATTGGCGTCATTAGAGTGATAATAAAGATGTTGAAGTAGAATATAAGTTAGAGGGCAGATGTCAATATAGCACAAAATGCTAGTATTTCGAACATAGGTAGGTTCGATATAATACACTTAATTTTATTGCTATCGAAAAAACCTGAAGCTCTTATCGTACAAAAAATTTTTATAAAGATTGAATCCCAAACAGTGTAGTCTAAAAAGTATATTCTGTAAACAGATTTCAGCTATCTTTTACAAATGAGCCAGTTCACTCTTCAAAAATTTGAGCTCCTTACAGAGTTATAGGCACCAAGTATCAGTATTAAGAAGCTTTCAATATAAAATGGATTGCCTTTGTTGAAGTATGTTGAGTCTCAGTATTAGACATCAACGGAGTCTTATCTAGATTGTTTCTCATCGCCGGAGTACGCGGTTCTCGACCTATATTCTGAGAGGTCCCACACGGATTGTATCTGTTTTTGATGCAAATAGCTCGTGTCGCTGACTTATCAACACTGACTAAGATTTCGCTACGATTGTTAGACGTATCTGCTTCTTGTATTACTTTAGTTACATCACCTCAGCCCTTCTAAACTTATATGTATATTATTATGTTTTTATTTCCCGGAAATTAGTTCTTCTTCCAAATCAATTGTTTCAGTAGGACCATACCGTATGATGATCACTCCAAAACTGTTGCATGTACAATATTTTGGATTGAACAACAATTACCTACAATTTATACCTACACATTTTCTATTAACCTACTCTATGTCCAAATTCCGGAATGGCCCTGCTGAAGAGAATGTCACTGTTATCTAGTGAATATAGCTATATTACCTACTTCCTACTATTTATATACTGACTTTTTAATGCAACTTTTAGGCAAAATACTCATAACATTGGAGATAGCAAATTTCACTCAAATGAATTATTATGTTATTTTTGAGGGGAAACAAAATAAAAAGGGTTCTCCTATGGATTTGAACCAGCTGAAATTTGAAAAAACACCATCTTGAACTATTCTTGCTTAGCTTGGGACTAGATGACGGTGTGTGGAATGTCCAAGGATATTTATTATTATTATTATTATTCTGGCATCAATCGATATGGTCAATCATAAGGATCAAATTTCTCTAACGAGCATGGTGAATTACGCAGCATACCTATTGCAGGGATTTCCTCTTCTACTAAGTATAAATTTACAAAATTAAATGCTCTAAAATTTGGTTGGTTCAGTTTAATATGCTAAAGATAAACTGGTTTTTCAGATCATAACGTAAGTTGTTCTCCGGAAAATCACTCGGAATTTGAAGCATCAAGAACTCAAGCATTAATTTTTACGTTTCCTGAGAGTGCCACATTTCTAAATATTCAGGTCAAGGAGTTTGCAATATGGTTTTTTAACGAGCTTTGGTTATGCAGTCCTACGTTGTTACTTTGGTCTGTTGCGGACTGATATTTATTAGTTGGTAAAATGTAAATGATGTTTCTACGATGTTCAAATATAAAATAAAATTTAAAGATTTTAACCATAGCGAAGAATATACGGTCCCAAAGTCCCAACTATGACCAATATAAAAAATCGTAGTAAAACCGTTTAATCTGTTAATTTTAATAGATAAAAAATAAATTGGAAGAGTTTGGGGGAGACCTTAGCCTAGCAGTGGGACGAGACAGGTTGATAAAAAAAAAAAAAAAAAAATAGTGATGCTATTCAGGCATGCGACAGAGGTACGTAGTAGCTAGACAGGAACAAAAGTGACCGTTGGAGAACGTTAGCAAATAATCCCAACGCCTTAAACATTTCAATATTAATCATCGTAAAATACGATTCAAACCGCAATTCAGTTCCGTTTGGTAGGTATTTAGTAATATCTAGGTCAAAAGATTATATCGCCAGTTCCTTCCTTTCGCTCGTCAGATCACGTCCATAAATCCGTACCTGCTAGTATTAAATACGATTATTACGGAACGGCGTTAATTTTTGATGTGAAGCCCGCGATGCTGTGGCTTGCTTTATGATTCCTGTCAAGATTGACCACTATTACCATTTTTGTTTATTTAATACGTAATTTACAGAAAGAAGTGAAGAGCTAGGCGAACATACTTGGGCCAAATTGATGACATTTTGGAGAGAGGCCCTGGCCTCTGACTTCTGACCTGTCAGAAGTACCCTAAATCATAGAGCGTGTATAAAGAATATTATGAGACTTATGAGAGTGAATGAAGTAAAAGAGTGTGTAAGTGTGAGATCCGTGGTCTCTGTCTACCCTCATGGGAATGCCTACCTACCCAATGTATGTACCTATGTAGGTATGATTACAATTAAAATATTACAATTCTGATAATAATGAAATAAGTTAGATAGTTATTTACAAAAACAAAAAACTGGACTATGGCTTGTCCACTTTTATATTGATAAAAGTAAACAGGTTTCCCATCAAACAATTTCGATTGGTATGTGAGATGTGTACTTTTCATAGACTAAATTTGACAAGAAAAACTGAGTTGGCTAAGTGGCTTAGTATTTCGACGTTCAATCCAACCTTGCAGCAAAGAATTTTTGGTTTCGAAAAAATTATATGTGCGAGCTGATTACCGGTGAAGGTAAACATCGTGAGGAGTAGCGTCGATAGGCTTGCAACCTGTCACGTATGGAATGTTAACTTCTGCAAAATGTGGGCAATGTACCAAATAATATTTGGACACAATTCTGATCAGACATCTTCAAATGATCTAAAAAATGGTTTAAGATCTGAAAAAGAATATGTCTTGGTCTGCACTAGGAATACAGTAGTCTGCATACAGTGTACCTACTGCATGGCCATAATTTAATTTCAAAAACTTAAATCAGCGAGAAGAAAGAAGAAGAGAAAGCAAGAACAAAGAAGAAAAAAAGGAAATGAACGGGAATGTACCTTGCAATTAGCTGGCGACATAACGCGTCTAATTAGTTGATAGCTGCAGCCAATTTACGCGAAACGTTTTTCGTGTCACCCAAGTTCACCCAACATCCCACCATTCTCGCGGGGGAAATTATAATAAATTTACGTTACTAGCCCGCTACCTATTTCATTTCCAACCCTTGTTCGGCCTGTGCTTTTTTGTGACAAAAACAAAAACTTTTATTCCATCATTGGCAACTGAAACAATTCATGGTATTTTCTTATTTCATTTGTGTTTAATTAATAATTTTTTTACTTATCTTAGTCGTTCAGCGGCCTAAAAACTTCGTCACTAGAGTTTGGCCATATTTCTCATTTTTGTCTTCCTTTCCACAGTTTTTCGTGCAAGGATATTATTTATATAACCTATTTTTATTTTGACATGTAACTATGGAGTTATCAATAAATTCTGTATTCTGTATTCAAACATTTGTCCCGCGGCGGGGGAAAAACTTTAAGGCTACATAATGCCTCAAAAAATCAGATGAAACAGCCGAACACAACAACACAACTATTTCATTATGCTTCAAAGACACACCTATGACAAACGAAGCAGTGACCTAAATTCTGTCTTATTCATAGTGGTCTTCTAACCCACATGAAGATTTGTTAGCTATACCTCACATTTGGGAAACTAAATGGCGTTCCCTCACCTTCAGGAGAAATGGGGACCATTATAAAGGTTCACCCTAATCCTTCCTAGTCTCAGTAGCGTGTTTAGGAAATCAATCTCTAAAAGGTATCCATAGGCTTGAGAACTCTACGGGTCGTACTCTGACGATCACAAAGCAAGCTTGTTTGGATATTACACAGAAAGTAACATTGTTTTGCCGTCATTTAGATGAAAAAATATAAAATAAAACATCTTTATCTCTTCTCTATCTCTACATTTAATAAAACTGTAACACATCGATGTCTGTACAATTGAGATATTAATGAAAAACTAATATAGACCCACCATTATTTTAGACCAACAGAACCAGAAAAAAATTATTTAAAAATTTTTTGTCTCTGTCTGTATGGATGTTTGTTCCCGCTTTACGCAAAAACTAATGAATCGAATTGAATGCAGTTTTCACTGATGTTTTCACTGTGTGCCAGAGGTCGAACCTAAAATATAGGCTCCATTTTACCGCAAGTTTACCCCTTTAAGGGGTTGCAACGGGACTTTAGGAACATTTTAAAGGAAAGTGCAATTAGAGGGTGTCAAAGTTTTATGGAAAATAGCGTGTACAATACGCAAGCGAAGCCGCGCGGGTCTAATAGTAATAAATAGATAAATCTTCTTGAACATTTTACACAAGCTTAGCAACGTAATGCTAATGTAACGAGCTAATGTAAAGGTAACCACATAACTGATATACCTACTATACTTACATCTGATATACTCTGATAACTTTTAAAACACTCTTCTATTAGACCAGTTGGTAAAACCGCTTATGTTATACTGGAAATAGCTACTATAGTTTGAGTTCTGGTATACTAAAATCTATGAACCATCGGGAATTCGAATATCAGTGCGCTTGACAAACAACTGCACTTGAGTCCTAAAATAGGTTTCATCGAGATTTTACTCTACTACTTTGATAAAAAGTTATTCATTGAAACACAAAGATTTTTTGTAAATAAACAATTTTCATAACATATTAGATGAGACTATCAAAGTCAGTTAGTCACTCAGTCACTAAGCAAGTAAAAACATAGAAATAAATACGAGTGAAATTGAACCATCGGCAATGAATTTCGTACCGAATGTTTCTGCGTCTGGAGAAATATTGGCGTAAACATAAGCTCCGTACGGATGGATTTGGGAAAGAAACACTCCAGAAGTTATGGTAATCTCGCTTACATTTTATAGCGAGGCATGGTTGAGAGTAAATATTTTATATACCTAGTACAGGGTGGGGAAAAATGTTGAGTCTTAAGGTTCACGTTACCTTTCACAGTTCTTTCATAGTTTCAGTTAAAACATAAGTTGTACGTAACGAAGATTCCATTGATAAAAGCGTAGGATGTGAACTTTCGACCTTTTGGAACAGACGCTGAAATACCTCCCAAGGTTACAATTATGACTCAACAAGCTTACTTGTCCGCAACTTTACTCGCATGGATGAAAATGAACCTATTTGCTATTATCTTACTCAGTTATTCGGAATGCGCTTTGAAACTTTCTAGAGCTCAGATGGATACAAAATCTTTTACTAACTCTTTTAATTGACAGTGAAAAGAACTATTTACGTTTCTATAAGTCCTTGCTAAATTAACAATAAGTAAATTCGTATGAGTCAGTGGCCAACTCTGGTGACGGAGTTTTTAGGCTTCAGCCATGGCTTAACGACTTTAAAATCCAGAACCGATAATTGAACGTGCCCTCCGAAACACGGAAGCTATTATATCACGAAACTACTTATTAGGTATCGATAATGTATCCCCATTTCTGGTTGTTTGACATTTTAACTAATTTTTACTTGTGATTGAACAAGTTCAACTGATTTTCTACGTGAATGGGATTTAATCAGACGTTATATTAGAAGTGCGCGGGGTTGGCTGGGGTCCAATTTCAGAGGGCCTTTTGGTTAAGTAAGACGGTATTTTTACAAAGGATATTTAATCTGAGTGTAAAAAGACTAAGATGGAAGCAAGTCTCAGTGGCATCTTAGTAATTTCACTACATTCGCTCAATTTATAAACTAAGTTAATTATGAAACTTCGAGGTTTAATATAATGTCCATCATGAATAGGGTCACTCAACAATTACTGTTTTTATCAGTGTTTCAGTGTTTCAGTGTTTCATCTGTTTTTATAACACACGACCAAAACCGCAGGAAGTTAGCATGCCTGAAAATTCAATTATCCTGCCAATATTATATTAATGGCAATGACTAATGGGCCCGGTGGAAACTAAAGTTATTAACGTACTACAAAGGTACCTATAGGTACTACGTAGATTGTTTGCAAAGCTAAACGACCACTAAACTTTGGGCCCCACGCGAATTTATGGGTTCACGGGACATTGATTAATAACGCTGTCTCGGTGTTCTGTTCATATAAATTAGCTCGGACGCTGCAAATCTACTCACTCATATCTTAACAGTATGATTTATTCATCATCTGGTTAACGCCAGTTTACCGTAGTATTGGATACTGTCTTCGATACCGAGTCAACTATCACAAATGTATGAAAATCCAGTGCAGCGCCTCCCCCGGTAACTTGCATGAACTAAAAATTCCATACATTTAAGAATACTTGACACGTGGGCGAGGATAGGTTACTATACTACACAAAAACCGCCGGTCACTCTACAGAAGTCAAGTTTACACTTATGGGCATGTTACTTGCCCTTATGTGTAATTTTAGTTGACTCAATTCTTATGCTGCTTCTTATGTGCTCAATTCTTATGATTTATTTGAGGTAATCAGAACCTGAACCTTCCTTACATTATTTTTAGCTTAACCGCAGGACATGGTTGTTACATGGAAGCTGACTATGCTAAGTTTTATTTTCTTTAAGCCATGCTTTTCACATGGCACAAGTCCAAGGAACTGCCCTGCTCTATTTTATTACTCACTTTATTTGTTTTAAAAGAAATAACTAAAAAATTGATAATCTTATTTTCTATTAAGTATAAATAATGTGTTGTTCGCCTGTCTAAAACCTTGCAAGAATTCCACTAATCTACTATTAGAGAGTGATCAATCACAGCTAGGACAGGGACTTTTTGTCACGGAAATATTTTGGTATTTTCATAAAGATTGTGTTGTACCTACCTACAATTGTTCTTTATGCGATATCTTTAAATGTTATAAGGGGCTTCACGTATGATTCACTACTAATGTAGGTATATATTATTAATAGGTATATATTTATTTAAGAATTATAATAATTGGATTACCTACCTACATATTTAACCACCTTTCAGCTAAGCTAAGGTACTATAAGTTATTACTGAAAACCAGCACTTAATTGTCATCGATCGTACAACTGCTGAGGGGTAGCTTTATTTTCTTTGCCAATTGTTTTTTTAATCCTAATTATTATTATTTAAACTTACTTTTTTTTTTTTTTTTGGCCTTTAAACTTACTTATTCACTTGATTCAAAGATTGTACTCGAGAACCTTATTTTTTTGTTGCCGGCCAGGAATATCTGCCCTGTCGTGAAAAAAATGAAGTCACGTAAAATATAGACAACAATCAAGACGCTTATAAATCATCCTGTCCTTCCAGTGTAAATCTGAAAGTACATAATATATTTGGGTCTTTGTAATACCTATTCGTGTTTTAATAGGTTTAAAAACCCGGTAATAATGACCCTTAAAATAGACTGATAATTAATGTTTAAAGTTATCGATAACTAGTCTATACAGAAATATGCTAGTTTGTCTGTTAGTTTGCAGACGTCTTGTTCATTCACAGTCTACGTCTGCCTTGTGCTCCATTCACTGTTATACACTATATCAATATAAAATTACAGTGGCTATAACAAATTATGGAAGTCACTTTTTAGAATACTATTTCTTGTAAAATCTGCATGATGAAGTTTCCAAAGCGCTTGCCCAATGGAGATAAATTAGCGCGAGGCTAAATGGAAAACATTATTCATGTTGATAATTAATGAATTCCTGGCGTCTTTACTTACAATGTTTCGGGATTTGCATGGTTTGCAACGGCCACAAGAAGTAGATTAAACATAGAAGTAATAAAAGGATACATCTAATGAAAAATACAACACGACCTCATGTATTCACTTACGCAGCTAGTAATTTTATAACGATTAGGCAGGGGCGTGACAAATCGGAGTACCTGCCACTGACATTGTACGTGATTAATTTTCGAATAGATGATTGAATGTAATCATGTTGTATTCGTGCAAACTTACTTGGATTACTCAGTAACAAAACCGCACAATTAAAAAGTACATTATATCAATAATTGTTGATTCAAACGAAATTTGATTAATTAATCTGATACTCGGTGTAATTTTAAACCTATTACTAATGTATTCAGTACATCAATAGAGGAACTCCGGCATTAAAATTGATTAGACTTTGGATTATGCTTCAGATTTTTTCTGGTAACTAGCTACGTAAACCACCGAAGTGGCCAGCGAATAGTATACATTACTAATATAAACAGATTATCATATTACATAAGTGAATGATGTCAATTCAGATGTCGCCAAAACTAAACTAAACTAATTTGACAGCACTAAAAATGTTGCCGTCTCTTCATAACGATCGAAACAAAAGGGATGGCATTAATTATAGTGCTCTCAAATAAGTTTAGTTTAGTTTTTGCGACATCTAAATTGACATCAATGTCAAGTTAAACCACTCATTGAGTGACTTCTTTGAGACGAAAAAGTAAATAAATTAAACACAACAACGTGTTTTACACGTCAATATCTATATTTAATGTCACTATATAGGTAATATCGGGGCTCTTGTTGCGGCCAAACCTAATTTTTAAGACCTTATGTGCCAACTTGAAGCAATAAATGAATATCCACATGATCCTAATAAATAAATTGCAGCAACGTCGCTTAGCTTTAACAATCAAGAACGTCTGGAAGCTTCGATTAGCGCTTTTGACTAGTTGTGCCAGACCTGTTTTCACACAAAATGTCTAGTACACAGTTGCAATTGGCGAAGCGTAGCCCGTGTAGTACTGATTGCGCGGACCGGCGCAAACAAGACGGACTTCCAACTCAAACACCGGCGCTTCAAGTTTGCATAGGCATTAAACTTAATTTGTATCTACTTTGATATGAATTTCGGTGATAAGTAGTGTGTCGTGCTACTTTACCAAGTCTTGTTTTTGCTGGTTTAAATTGTTGTTTTTATTTGGAGATTGATTAAGTTTCATAATGACGTGTTTAAGTAATTAAATACAACTCAGGTCTTTCTTATAGCCCATTCACGGGATTGCGGCCTGTACGCGAGTCTGTCAACAAGACTATTTATGTATCTATGTACTATCACTATCACTACTATATACTATATTACTCACTATCTATCTATGTACTTAAATTCATATTTATTAACTTTAAATTTTCAACTGTATTTTTATTACATTACTCTGTGTTTGCCTTAAAATATTTAAATGTTAGCATTTCGAATCTGACATCACAGTAGGAAAGAAATACCAATTATTACTACTGTGAGGCCAGATTCGAATTAATTTTTAATTTTTATAATTACCTATTTATCGACTTAGAATTAAAATGTTTTTTAACGCACCCTTTAATCATGGGAGCACTAGTTTTTGTTTTCTAATATTTGGCTATCAATTGATGCATGTAGATCGTACATTGTACCCTATGGTGGGTATCCTTAAAAATAAATAAATAAATAATCCACACTCACTTCGGCTTCACACTACTACACACTACTTAACACATTTATGGTGCTTATAGAAACGATATTTTTATATTTGTATACATTTTTCATGCATTCAGGACGACGTCAATAATAATAATAATAATAATAATAATAAATATCCTTGGACATTTCACACGGCGTCATCTAGTCCCAAGCTAAGCAATTTAATGCTTGTGTTATGGTAACCAGATGACTGATAAACTACATAGATACATTTTTTCACGCCACGTCAATCACGTTACACATTGGATGCCAAGCGGGCAACGAAGACGCGGCAGACCCAAAAAAGATGGCGAGATGACCTGGATGCATTTGACTCTACATGGCCAGAAATGGGAATGGACCGAGATACGTAGAGGAAGAAAGAAACCTTTGCCCAGCTGCGGGGCAAAATAGGTAATTGAAAAAATTTTTTTTTCTTGACATACAATATATAGGTACTTAATATATAATGTTTAAGCTATATTACACTACACTACAGTGTCATATTTGCTAAATCTGGTGTGGTGTCATAGATTAGCTATTCATATTTCAGTAAGTACCTACTTAATTTTGTCTCAAATTGCTCGAAATCGGATCGGTTTTAAAACTGTATCCTTTTATCATCATTTTAACATATATTATACTTATTTTCCTCTCTATTAGCTGTCATTTCACACAATTAATCTTTTCATCCATCTATTCTTTGGTCCTTCTTGACTCGTTAACTTAAGTTGACCACTTGCTCATACGAACGAACTGAACTCGTATATTTGATACCATTGCAGCCATACTAAATATACCTAATGCGTTTTCCTGTTCCACAGCGAATATTTCCGTAGTATAGTTTTGGGATTTGCTTGTATCAATTTGCACATTACACGGGTCGTGTTTATGCTTAAACAATTTGCACATGAACCTAATAGAGGCTGGACAAATAGGGTAAACATGCGGCGGTGCTCGTGTGTAAAAGCTTTGGGATTTTAAACACCGACGACAACCGTCATAATACGAGCGTTTTTGAAAAAAAAAACTTCAGAAAAATACCCATGAGACTGAGGCATTTCTCTTAGCGCACCCAGATCGTTCGTTCGTATGTGCAAGTGGCCAACTCTGTTGACGGAGTTTTTAGGCCGCCTAAAGGCGAAGAAGAAGAAAAAAAAAAGAAAAGACCCAGATGAAATGCATCAAAGTAGGTACTTATACATAGCGCACCCGTTGTCTTCATTCGGTGGGGTAAATTCAATTATTTCCACACCAACTTCTTTTATTTTCTAGGGGGCAATAACGATAAAATCTATACCCAGTAGTATGGTTGATGTTATGGGCTAAAACGATAGCGAGCAGAAACAAATCGGAGAAACTAAAGTTACGCGGAGTAAAAAAAAAAACATTAACGCATGTACAAGTAAAAATATATAAATAAAGCCTTAATCAATAAATAAGGAATGCCATCCTAATTATTATCCATTACATATTAATATAAAGTAGCTGCGCCCCGCGGTGTTACCCGCGGTAGTTCCCGTTCCCGTAATACCGATACCGATAGCGTAATACCGATAGCTAAAGTAGCTTATTTTTTAATCCAGAGTACAAGCAATCCTGGTACCAAATTTCATTCACATCCGTCCAGCCGTTTGAGCGTGAAAGAGTAACAAACACACTACACACAAACTTTCACCTTTATATTATTAGTAGGAAGTAGGATAATAAAATCTTAATATTAGGTATGCAATTTGTAGTACTTACTAAAACAAAATCATGTTATTCTACAAGTTCATAGGATTAAAAATGCTTAAAGGATCGTAAAAGTAGATCCTTAAGAATACAGTGGTGATAATTTTTTTTTAATATTTTAATTTTTCTTTGACAATTTTGCTATTTTATGGGAATCGTTTTGTAGGAGACCCTCAGTATGTAATTCAGTGGGCATGTGTTTTGGGGATTTCAGGAGCGGCCGTGGTCAGGCTGTTAGGGTGTGCGAATAATTAATAATCTCACTGGTAAGTGGTATCATTACTAACGGAAAGGCTAGTAATATGTCATTACATTAGTAATACAAAGGTAATTTGTACGCAATAATTTTCAACAGTTCGAAATAATTTTAAAAGAATTTTGATACTAAAAGAATTCAGTAAAGTGTTGAATATAAGATACTGAACTTGTACCACCTATTATTATATCACGCTGAAGATAGGAAAAGCACTCGACCCCCGACCAGATCACCAAAGAACACCTAAGACTACCAGTGTCAGTTAAGAGGGGAGACCAAACGATTGTCTAGAATAGGAATTAGTTTAGGTTCTACGATATAGTTTTAATTATAGGTATGTATAACGTATAACCCATCATTATTTTCTGAACTTTTACACCATGTCAAGGGTGTAGCTAACAGAATTAGAGGCTTATTTTATTTTACACGCAGCGAAGTTGCAAGTGGAATTAGGTAAGTATGGTATAAATAATAATACTTCAAATTGAATTATTTATCCGGTTATCATGCCGTCTCATCCACAGGCAGAATCGAGTAATTTACAAATTAATGTACATCGAGCTATCGTCATTTGAACTTGAGTAATGAACTCGGTAGACTGATATAGGCTAGATACCTAAGTGGTTCTAAAATAACCTCAATAAATTAATCAGACATCAAAGTTCACAAAATGAACACGTGCCGCGAAAAGCAAAAAAAAATATTTAAAATAACTTTAATAATTCGTTTTCTATCGGGTTACTATTTCAATTTTGGTTCGGTTGCTTCTATCAATTTGATCGGCAAATTGTTTTGTATATGTCACTCAATGATAATTTCCATATTTGTCGTTAAAGTTTTGTTACGTTGGGATAACTTATATGTATTAGGAATAGTATTGTTACTATTTTATTATAACGCTAGCGTTTTCTTATCAGTTGTGGATAAAAATGAGTTAAGATTATTTATTAAAAAAATTAAATCTCAAGAAAATATATATTTTGACTACTTGGATGTTACTTTCTCATTTTTGATTAGTCTTGTCATCGTAATTTTGCAAGCGTGTTTTTTTGTATCAGATATATTTTTAAATAAATTGAAATTAAGTGAAGTTTCAGCTAAAGTGTTTTTGAGTTTATTCTCTTTTGGTATCAATATGAGCAACGTCACATATAGCATAATCTTTGAAATAATGTGGCGTCAACTTGGACATTTACGGACCAAACTGTCAAAGAATATAAGACCTTATTCGCTGCCTAACGATTTCAACAATAAAACACATATAATATTGGTCTTAGATGAATTCATAAGATCTTATTGCTGTCTTAGATCGTGCATGATTACATTTTCGACCCTCACAAAGATATTGGTGAGTTAATTTACAAAACTTAAGATTTTTTGACTTATGCTTACAAGTCAAAAATTAAATAACGTTGCGCGTATAAGCGTTGTTCCATAACCAGCTTTTTTATGAATTGTTTGTTACGTAATAATAACACTGCTATCTTTGGACATTTTACACATCGCCATAGTCCCAAGCTAAGCAACTTAATGTTGTGGTAACCAGATGACTGATATACTACTAATATATTTGTTTTTGTATATAAATACATTATTAAGAAAGTATTGATAGAAAAACCCTTAGACCCGGACAAACATCTGCAGAACATACAAACATTTGTCCCGTGGTGGGGATCGAACCCACAACCTCCGCGTCTCAGGCGGTCGTTAACCCACTGCGTCACAGAAGTTGTAAAAAAATTATAAAAGTCCTTATTACTCTTGTTTGTCCTTCTTATCGTATCTAAAATTTGTCTTTAATTTTTCAGATTCTGATGTATTTTCCAAGTATTTTATCGATGGCGATTCCAGTTTTCTATAACTGTTTGCTGAATTCGTTTTCCATCGTAAGTGTTAGATGAAGAGATGTTTTATAATTAATCCGAGTATCACTTGTAACGTTCATTAAAAAATTTGGTAATCAATTATTATTAGTTAGATTAATAGATAATAACATTTTGAATTCCCATATGGAATTTGGTACTAAAAAGTGAAAATACTTATTGTAATTTATTATCAAAACTTACGTTTTGCTACAACATTATAAAAAAAATGGTCTTAGCTAAGAACCCTGTAGAATACCAGGCAAAATAAGAAGCAAAGAAAATGTACAAACGCTGAGAATCTGTTTTTGTGATCCATATTTGACGTTTTTGAGGATGGAAATCATACCTACAGTGGTTACCTCCTTAGCAATACTTAGTAGTTTAGTTTCGAAATACAATTCTATTATATCAAATGCCTTACTTAGGCAATATTTTTGGTTGTCTGGACATACAAGTGTACATACATATTTTTTGTCAACAAAACATTTAAAAGTAGTATTTCCTTATTTTTAGACATTAATTTTACAATTGTGTACAACTGTCTCTCTGCTTGTTGGTGCCTGTATGCCGCCAATTTTTGTCGAACTTATGCTAAAGGAGGAAGAAAGCTTGAGGTTACTTTTAACCACTTGTGGGACAATGACTGCAGGTTTATTCAATTGTTTTTGTTGAATGTGATATAAGTAGAGTCTGTTCAAAAAGAGAACCGTCGTAGGAATTGAGGTCGCGCTTGTGCCTTTTTACTACTTTTGTTGCGTTGACAACACTGCTCTGTCATCGCCAGTGCGACTAAAAGTTTTTGATACTTGGTAGAAAGAAATCATACATAGACACCAACTGTTGTCATCAATAGGTAGGTAGTATATACAAATCTTAATGTTAGTTCACCGTAACGCCACGACGGTTCTCTTTTTTTACAGACTCTATTATTATAATTTGTGTATTGTTATTTAACCTTTTTTTACTCGAAGCGCGATTAGCACACGGCACTGCGCACCGCCGCGGTAGGCTGTGAAGCGCATATAATGTTGCATTGGCCGAAAAAAAAAAAAAAAAAATCCGTTGATGTCTAACACACGTACACCGGCCAACCGCGCGGTCCTGCGGCGCTCACGTCGCCACCGCCCCTCCGCGCGGACGACGACAGACAGCACAGAACCGTGCGGATCATCGTGTGTTTAGGAAGTGTCGCAATTAGAAAATGGATTTCTATGTCGAAATACATTAATCCATCCACACAGACAGGTGTGTAAACTGTCTTACCGCGCGGGGCACCGCACCGCTACAAAATACGATTTACCGCCACCGCCCTCCGCGACGGTGAGCGGTGCCGTGTGATAATCGCCTGAGCGCTCATAAAAATATTTTGTATTTTGCGGAACGATTTTGACATCTAGTTCAAACGCCATATAATATGGATTCCGTAGAAGTGATGATGATAGTTTCAAATGTTTTGATGTTTTTTATGATTGTTTTAAAACGTGTTAATCACATTTGTTTATAAAATATGTATTTTTCAGACTTGGAAGTGAATTTCAAAATAGAGGATATATTGATCTACTTAAAACACAATTCTATGAAGTTGACCATCTTCCGCATGTTCTCTGTAGACGTTGAGTTGCTAATGATTTACTTCGCTATCAGTACCACCTTTCTTGTTGCATTCATTCAATTTTCACATATTTATAAGTAAATTCAAAATTTTATTGTTCCCCACACTCACGTACTAGGTATGGTACTATTATTGGTATCTACCTAATCAAATTCTTGCTTCTAATTAAATTATAAAGAAAGTTAGTGTAGATGTACCTATATTAGATGGATGGATGGACCCATTCACACAAAAACTACTGAACGGATTTGGTGTGTGACCTGGTATAACACATAATGCTACTTTTTATCATGACATGGCCTGTGTGTGGACGCAATAAGTACATTGCAAAGAGTGGAAGACGGGAAGAGATGCCTTTGAGTGGGACGTTTATGGCTAATAATTATAATAATAATGCCTCTGCTGGTGGTTTTGGCCCCATGCATGCATATATCAATGGTCCGGGACTCCATAGTTCTGAGATACGAAAGTAGAAATACATAATAATAGTAATAATTTTAGAAGCACTACGAGTTAATGTAAGAGTTTGATGTGATACAAGTAACACTAGTAACAGCATGAGCAACAATA
The DNA here is from genome assembly GCA_963582015.1 of Xanthorhoe designata. Lineage (NCBI taxonomy): Eukaryota > Metazoa > Arthropoda > Insecta > Lepidoptera > Geometridae > Xanthorhoe > Xanthorhoe designata. Next base: position 9,846,650 of record OY757039.1, read on the forward strand.
TGTTTTATGAAAAGTACTATTAAAAAATCTAACTTTCGTGTTTGTCAATTGTAAATTATATGTAATAAACATTTTAAAACACATTTTTGTTCTTTCTTAATAACAATACTACAACAACAATCAGTAACTATAACTATTATTATAGTTACTGATTATTGTTGTAGTTATCGATTGTTTGCAGGCAACAAAGATTTTGCTGACATCTTTGATGATTTTGTTTTGTAGTTTTAGTTCTGCGAAAACGATATTATAAATTACTTATGCCAAAGATGCCAATCGGTTTGGTAAAACACTGTAACAAATACAGATCTTTTAATTATTTTTGAATGTGTTTTGTACGGAAAAGCTTTCATTCGGACATCCATTTGAAAAGTAGGGCGAGCGTGTGCGTTCATAAATAAAGAATGTCATGTAAAAGGCTCAGCTTTCACGCGGAATTTCTTGTTTTGCGTAGGAACATTACCTGTTTTGAATAAGGAGATAAGCGTTTACACGAATTTGTATAGTTGCAAAAAATAACCATAGGAATCCGAACCTTGTGCGCTAATCATAGAGTTGAAGCGTATGTTATGTACAGTTCGCAAAAGCCAGCGCTAGTTAGAACTTTATTTCACTGTAACATGGCTGAGTACTTAAAGTGTTTGCAGCTTTTGCCGCCGACTGTATTCAGAGGCAAGATCTCCGGCTAAATGAGGAGGACGGTAAGCTTAGAGGATGATTCAGTAAAGTATTCAATTATTACCTTCCGCCAAGAGGCTTTTCACCAAGATTTATGCCACTCATGGAAATAACAGTTAGGGGAGATGTAATGTAATGACATGAGTGCGACAGTTCCATGTGTAGAGAGTTTTTTGAAATAAATCTAGAACTATAAACGTTAAGATTTTAAAATGTTTTATAGGATCTAAAATTGTACTGTTTGTGAAGGTATAATTACTGTAAAATATACATATAATTTCACATTTGTTTCAATAACATTCTATTAATTAGTCATTGATTTTTATTAGATAAAAATAACCACAATAAATTGTTTATTGTGGTATTTTGCGATTGTTTAATTAAAATTTATACTTTTTGTGCACCCCTGCCATTCCAACCATCTCATTCTTGTTTATTCCATCCAAAGGTTGTCTGGAAGAGATCGCTTCTTAGCGATAAGACCGCCCATTGTACAATTATTCTTAAGGTTTACTAGTTCTTAAGTTTCTTTTGTAAATGTACAATAAAGTATTTTCATTCATTCATTCATTTCATTCATTTATAGGATTTGTGGCTTTACAAACCCTTACCTACCTGTGACGAACATACACATATTTTTAAATGCATGTGATGAATTTACTTTCAATGTATGTAGTGTACAAAAATGAATGTACAATAACCCACTGAGTATTGGTAATATGGGCTTCTACCCATGTCTGAGACAGGTCACCGTGATCCTACTATTTCGTAACGTCGGTAATTCCCCAAGGAAGCATTATATCCTTCCCTGTACCCGTCTACGTGGAAATTAATTACTCTACGCGCACATACCTACAGGGTGTTCGCATAAATTAAACTAACGACCTCAATTCCACCAATTACATAAACGCAAAAGGTACATTTTTACATTAATTTTCCAGCAAACAAAATGAATTAGACTTTTAAGTGTAATTTTAAACGAATGTCAGGTTAAAATACAAGGTAAATAAGTTTTGGGATACCCTGTATTGTATACAATAATTAAAGGTCGTTGTCTCGTTGTGAACTTCGCTGTATAAATAGTTCAATATTGATTTTTTTACATAACTGAACATAACTTTCACTAGATGTTGAAACTCAAAGCTACAAGAAAAGATAACGTAAATTAAAAGTAAAGAAGGCCTTGAAAGAGGTTTATTTCTAAGAAAACTGTCCTGATTTTAGTTCGAATCGACAGCGTGAATTCGTGAGAATGATCCCCATTTGGGATCACTTCGCTCGTAAAACCGATCCCAGATCTTATCGACTAATGCGAACCAATGAACCGCTCGAAGATTCTACAAGAGTTATAAAACTTTTACACAAAATAATTACTCCATTAGTTAAAGTGGATTCTATAGCTCTTAACTAATTATCTGTGATGCAGAGGTCAAGGAAGAAATGATAGTATACATCTAGGTAATTGTTGCAGTTTAACTAGGATTTCTAGGCATTAACAACTTCTGTATAGGTACTATCTCTACTTTTCAGCGTTCAGTAGTCAACAAGAAACCCTTTTAGTTTCGCCATGTTCGTTTGACGGCTGATTTTCTCGTAGACTATTGATTGTAGAAAGCTGTAATAAAGATAAAAATGTGCATACAGATCACGCCGTTTTGCTGATTACCCTAATATTGACTGTATCACCAAAGTGATAAGAGCCGTTTTGAATTGAATTTATGTTTAAGTTACATAGACCCAGCCTCGTGTTAATAAATTAGCCATGACAGCAGTCTTTGACCCTCGTTGGGGCGCCGGCGCCGGCAAGATTGACGGCTTGTATTGACCCAGCAGTCTAATATAGGATGTTTCTATCAGGATTTGATGATCTCTTTTTTATATCATACTAGTATTTGGCTACGCTTCGTTCGTAGCCGTTCGTTCATGGTACTTACCCGAATAAAAACGTTTACGTTAGGAAGAAACCATTGATAAAAGCGTGGGATGTGAACTTTTGACCTTTTGGATCAGACGTACTTACCTAAGTACTTTTTGCGTAAAAGAGTAACAAACATCTATCTACAGTCTGGTATACAAATAGTTGTCTAAAGTCTGGTATACAAATACTATCTATACTAAATTATAAAAAGGTAAGTTGGTTTGTTTGTTTGTATGTTTGGGGTGATCTGTGAAACTACTTATCCGATTTCACCTATGTGTAGTTTAGTAGGTACCACGCGAGCGAAGCCGCGGGCGAGTAAGCTTAGTCATGTATAAAAACGTTGAATTACAATTCAGCGTGTAACGTTGCTTATAGTTTTTAGTGCGTTATAATAAACGGCACTAAAAAGAAGACGAATTTTTTAAACGAAAATTATCTACAGAACATACTCGTACAAACATTTGTCCCGCGGCTGGGATCGACCTCGCAACCTCCTGGGTCTCAGGCGGGCTTTTACCCTCTGCGCCACAGAGGTCGTCAAAGATCAGTGATGGAAATCGGGAATATTCGTGGCATACGAGCCACTTGGTTGTGAATCAATTTTTTATTTTTTTCTTTCGATATCTCCAGTCTGTATATGAACGATTAGAGGTAACTATAGGATCTCTTCAAGGCAAGTAGGTACTCTTTTTTTAACTATTCAAATAAAAAAAAAGAATATGATCACGACTGTATCCCAGGGAGCGGTAGACATTTCTTTCAGATCTTAATGCAATTTTTAAATCCTTTTAACTATTCAATACTGATTAAATACTTATAGTTATTAGTCCAGTAATTGTTCAATGAATAAGATACAAATCCAACTAGAAGATAGCCTTAATTATTCATCAGCTATAAAGTAATTAACTCTATTGATTTATAAGCAAAGTAATTTAGGACAATGTTCGACCAATTTCAAAAGTTTGTAGACCAATTTATTTGAACATGTATGTTTCCACTGCTTTCATAAAATTTATTGACATTGAAAAGAGATGAGCACATACATAGTAGCCATTTGAGCTTTAGCTAGCTTTTAAATACATTATGAATTACAATATGATTAATGTTCAGTGGTAACAAGACCTGTCATGGTGTGGTTCTATAAAAAACCTTAAAAAAATGTCACTCAATTTATCTACGCAATTGTAGGTATTTTATTTTGTGTAATGTGCATATTTTTACATAGGTACATGGTTTTTTTTCAGACGAGAATCTTTGCAATAAAATGAATAACGTTTGAATATTCCTACAATATAATCCAATAATAGTTGTCCAATGTCCATTATTAAATTGCTTAGCTTGGGACTAGATGACGCTGTGCGGAATGTCCAAGGATATTTATTTATTTATCTTCCGTATTCTAATTGTGGACGCTTTTTTGGTTGTGTATTTCTTCAGTTTCAGTTTAGCATTCATTCATTATTTACTGTAAGGTATAAATAAATTATATACGTTGTTAGTTGGATTTGTTGCTTTTAATTATTATTTCCTTGTCTTATTACCAGCATCAGACCAGATATGTTACTCACATTTTACGTCAGATAATAATTACTGATAACATAGAAGTTAACGAAACGTAAATATTCAGCTTAGCACAGCATTCACGTTAAACTTTAACTGCTTCTGCAACATGAATCCATTATGCACAAACAAGATTAAGTTGTAAAATCTCAGCGTCTGAGAAGTTTATCTATCAACGAACTCACTTTGTAAATAAATAATCTACTTAATAAAATTCCTGAAACTGACGAACAATGGCCAAGTTTAGAATCATACAACCAATTTATGGAAGATTGGTCCTCCAAAGCTTACGTAAAAGTTGGAAGAGATAGGGAGATCTTTGACCTGTTTTGGGACAACACACATGCTAAGAGAGTTAGTGGACGAGTGTGAGTGAAAGAGTGAGAGAACAACTTACCAGAAGTTGACTTGAAAGATAAGTAATTCACAGTCGATCTGTTGTATTACATCAGTGGGAATCTCATCAGTCATAGCCTAGTGCATAACATTTTGAGATTATTTTATAAGTCAAATTAAATATAACGACTAAAAAAATTTGATTCTGAACAGGACCAAAACAAATTGAAGTTACCGAAATATACTTAGGTTTTGAAATACAGTTTCGTTTCGGAGCGTTTGGATGTGTACGTCTTAGTGTAGGCGACTGTACATACTGGCTACCTCCTTATAGGTACATCAATAAAGGATCTTAATCTTTTAAAGATCTGAGATTGTTTACCGAGCCTTGAAGACAGACCAGTGATCATCTATCTATCGTATTATTTTCAAAGCCATATACAAATAATTAACCAGAATAATTATGTACAATTGTACAGACATTGCCGGGATTGTCTTTCTTAAACTAGAGTTCGCCCGCGACCACGGTTGTTGTAACACAGCCGAAACGTCGGGAAATAATAAAAGGTAAATTACGCGATAAAATCCTGTAAACTATTTAAAAGTATGAATTGCCGGGATTATTAAAACATAAAAAATAAAATAATGTATGGAATATAGCTAAGCTAATTTAACTGCTCAATGCTCCCGACTAACACCTCGGCTGACCTACTTGGCTGACATTTATCAGCGAGCTGGCGACATTTTATAATATTTTCCGACTCAATAAACTTTTAACTATGACTTGCTACAGCGTGTAAATGGCCTGAATGCATTAGAGGTATAACTTCAAATTGTTGTTAAGAGTACGTTTAACTAAAGAGCTAAAGAAGAAATAAATGTGTAGCGTCAAATGGTGGTTTCGTTTATAAATAATGCTGTTTTATGGGTATTATTATTTAACTAACAAAGGTAATTTATTTAGAAACTTTTAACCTATATCTTGAGATATGATAGGATCCTATATATACTATATAGTATATAGTATTGATTTTAAAAAATATAAAAAGAACTAATAACATGTAAAGAGGTGATCCATTGGCAAACTGGTACGTTAGGGTGATTAGGGTAAATATCGAGATAAAAACCTGTGTCCATGTTATTTAAATATTAGTTTTTTTATGTAAAAGTGGCAAAATCTTTGGCATTGTCTTTCCGTATGTCAGTAGTTTATATTTTTGGTTTTCTATCACTGTTTTCTGATTAATGCGAGTTCACTTTTATACGATTAAAGCATTATATCAATAAGTTAAACATGTTTTGTGTGTCGATTCTTCAATAGATCCCCTCTGTAAATAAACTTAAGCGTGTTCTTGTGAGATGTCTAGCTGAAGTCATAAACGTCGTCTCATCTGTACGATTTATTACAATTACAATTACAATTCTTCACAAAGAAATGTGCAGATAAAACAAATGAGACAGCATAAGAGTCCACACGCTAGGAAATTGAAGCTAGGAAACAGCTTTAGTTATACACTTATACAGCATTTATGTACATCCAAGTTACAGCGTATGTGTGTGTAAGTATGGTCACCCAGTACGTATGTATAAGTATATGTATTATGTTTATATATTACAAAGGAATCCCATTGCCCAAGTGTTGGATACCTTGATTTGAGATCTGAAAGTCGTGGACTGGGAGTTTTTCGTATGGTAAAACTGTGATATATATATATATATATATATATATTATATATAGATTAAGTCAAGGTGATTCATTAATATATATTTTTATATAGTATAATATATTAATAAATATCCTAAATAAATATAAATAAAAGCTTTTGGTCAGATAAAGTAGAATATATTTATAGGAGTTGACCAATTTGACATTTAATTTTCTGATCCCTCGAGTTTTCGTCATCCCATATCAATTCCTATTTTGTACTCGTTCTTATTTTAAAGCGATTGTAGAAAGTAACTTGGCTAGAGGGGCTTTTACTACATTAAAGAGTGAACGAATAAAATGAGATGAATAGTATAGTATAGTCTGTATTCAATCTTTATAGCAATATAATAAAAAAGAAAATAGAAGTAAAACTTATTTTTCATTATTTTGTAAAACATGTTTGCTGTAATACTCGAACAGACGTCCGTAGCAGCTCTACGGCGTAGCTCGCTACGACTGTCGTGCCGCTACGACTTTGTAGACAAAGAAACAGTTTTATCAATTGTACCAATTGTGTTTTATTCCTCAGTGACGTTTATTGTGTTGTAAAGGAAATGTTTATGAAGAAGACATTCCTCTCCGGCCATAAACACGAACGTTACGTGTTAACTTTGCTGGTACAGGTTGACTGAGTTAAGAAGTTGCAGTGGAAAGTAACGGTATATGAAAAATTTCACAAGTATACTATAGCTATTTCGTACTTGAAATTTACTCGTCTTCTCTTTTACAAGCCTTTTAGTATGTACACCACATTGAAGAATATATTTCGATGCCTTGTATATATTTACCTTCACCTTGTCCTGCTTTCAGCTTCTCTAGGGCTTTTGTCACAGAGAGCCCAGTAAGGTAACTTGGTCGAAGTGAACTACTAGTAATATAAAAATCAATTCAAGATTTATTTCGCCAACTGTAGGTACAAAAGTAGTTAAAATTTAAATACATTAAAGAATGGGGCAGAATGTGGAACGGAGTAATTCTTAGTCGACGTTACCGCTAAGATGTGCCGATGTGTACTGTATCAGGTCGTGGGGTAGATAAGCAGTTCCGATCGACAGTAGGTCACGCGACCAGCACCTTGTCAGCCAGGCACCATCACAGCTATCTATCAATTATGTTGTCGTTATTAGGTGTTACTTTAGAAACAAGTCTTGGCGTAGAAACTGATTAAAAAAGTGAACAATTTAGTCTGTATCACTAAAAAGTAGGTACTTGAGTTAAAATAAAATTATTAGCACTAGCTATCGTTAACTCTAATAGTTCAGTTTTTGGACCACCTAAAGGCCAAATTTTACTAAAAAAACTATTTAAGTACAGAAAATAAATAACAAAGCTTAGAAATTAGTTAAGCTATTGGAAAATTCAAACTTTGCTTATTCATATGAAAGACGACAAGCAACGGAAATTCAACAATTAGCCCTCATGTTCAATTATCGGTCCTGTCTATAAACTCGTCTATAAACTGTCTATAACAGATGGCGATAGACGTTTAAAATTATTACTTAACGTTGGTTCACTACAAGCCTATGCAGAATAATAGGCACCTAAAAACTTGCATAATCTTGGGATTCAAATTTACTAAGCCTAAAATAAAAGTCAAATTTAATTAGAAACTATTAATACGGCTATTAGTTTCTATTAGAAATTGTAATAAAATGTAAGTACGGTGCTCTAGGTGCCCTATTATAAGGCTAGATTGTTATTTTTTAGTGTCTAATCTAAAGGTAACGCGAACAATCTCTTGTTATTGTAATGCCTGCAGAGTGCTATGCTCACAAATGGCACAAAAGTATAATTTCTAAACCGACATGGGTGTTTAGAGATGTGTTCTCGAGAACTTTGTTATGTCTGTATTCACTGTGACTTAGTAGTCACTGTGACGTAGGTAGTCTTAGCAATTTAATGCTTTATGGTAACCAGATGACTATTGAACTACATATAATACATATTTTTTTACAGGAAGAAAAACACTCAGACTGGAAAAAATATCTCACAAAATATGCAAACAAAAAAAAAACATATATTAATGAATTTGGGAATCTGTAAGTCATCCGTCTTGATATTTGGGTTGCATTAGATAAAATGGTTATGCATAAAAGGAAAAGACAAAACTATACCCTGAATAAACACATTGCCTATTCTTCCCGTGACTTCGTAAGTGGAATGACAAAAACAGCTGGTGCAATAGGAAATTCAGAACAATAAGTAAAACAATAGAGAGCGCGATCATTTTTATTCTGACCATATTCTTGTGATATTTCGATTGTACTTAGTATTCAAAGATAGATGCTCACAGTCACCAGATTAATAATGTAACTGGCTTAGCAGCTTTAATCCAAAAGCCAGTAGCTTCAGGAGACGCTGAATTATTCAAAACCGTGAAATACAGTTTTCGAGCGCAACTATAGACAGTTCTTTGTGTACAAATTTAATACTCTTACACTAAAAATAGAAATGAATATTTACTTTTTACCTTATTTTAACTTGCAGCATTTCGTTACAAATGAAAAACCAGTAGTTTAGCTCGCGATACAAGCGATCGTCCTTGCGCCGGACTGCCTTACCACCTGGTCAAAGAATCCCTGAACGCCAGTATAAAATTATACGTAACGTAAGATGATTTTTAGTAGTAAGTAATACACAATTTTTGTCTTCTAATAAGGATTTATTTTATTGTTATGAGTTCACGTTACGCTATACCTACCTACCTACATTTACCAAACAAAATTCTTATTGCATTACCAGAATATGTATACATTTATTTTTGTATAATTTACATCTTAAGAATATAATTTATTATATAATTTACATATTAGTAATATCTGATATTAGCGCTGATAGATTATCAATTTGAATATAATACATAAAATAAAAATGATGATAGGTTAACCACAAACAAATAAAGCAGGAAACCTAAAAAAACGTCAAACGCTCAAAGCATCTAAAAACATGTTCGATGTATCCATTTTTCTAATAAATATTTTTTTAGCGCCCACGCCACTTTGTAGCCTTTTGCCATCGGAATTTGAAATAGGGAACATTGATTCAACCGTTATTTGTGAGTCGTTCAATAAAATGGACAACGTACGGCACAACCTAGTTTGTAGACCAGGGATGGCCGTACACAAACATACATCATCGAGTACCGAAAGATCTAGTACAAGAATAGTAGTAAAAGGTTAAAGGTTATTAGCAGTATTAGAATACGACCTATGTGGCGCAGTGAGTGAAAGCCCACTTGAACCGCAGGAGGTTGTGGGTTCGACCGCCGCCTCGGGACAAATGTTTGTATGATCTGCAAATATTTGTCTCGAGCCTTGTTTCGTTCCATGTTTACTACGTGGCTTTACAAAAAAATTTGGTATATTAGAATATTAGTCCATAACATAAGCATTCAATTGCTTAGCTTATATAACGCTGGATGTTTATTTATTAAGCTATTGCATAGCTTCTATCGCGGGCCTTGAGCGTGAAGACCGAATCCAGAAATTCCGTAACGAAAATAACCTAACACCCCCCCACTCCGAAAATATGCTATGCGAAAAAATGCTTTACCGCGGCAGTCTCCAAGTGCCACACGTCTTTTTTATTTATAATATGGTCTACCGACTAGAATTCTTCTACTGGCATTCGATGACATAAAGTTTTAAAGGATCATCGGTCCGTCTATAAACTTTAGCAAATAGTTCTATGCACATTGCTATATTGACTAAACTGTTCGTAACTCGTACGTTGGTAGCTACACTCTGATGAATTATTTATGTTATAAGCTGCTTTAATAAACACTTGTTTGGTTATGTTGCTTGTTTATTTAATATTATGAAAACTAGCTTTCTCCTTCGGTTTTATAGATACATATTATTTATTTATTAAATAAGTACTTTGAAATTGGATCGGTGATTCTATCCTTTTTCTTTTTCGGGTCTCACTTTATAGGCAAAGATTAAACTTTAAAGACAACTAAGTATAAGAAAAAGTTGTTTTAGTAAAAGTAACGGTGCAAACTTTGCTACAAAATAATGTTAAATCAGAACACAAAGTAGGTTATATGCCTCGAATCCCATAGTTCTGCCGCTAGGGGGTGATTAACACACAAACGTACACTTTCAAACTTAAACCATTAGACGATAAATGCATTGTAGCTATACAATAATCTACACACACACACACACACACATTGTCTAAAAAAACAACTGCATAGCTCCTGACATTAGTTTCGTAGTGTAGGGTACGTACGAGTTGGTGAGAGTAGTTAAATTCCCTCGGTGGCATACAAATGTAGAATATCTGTAGATGTTTATTCAGTAATTATACGTCTGCGACTTCGCTCGCGTGGCACTTACCTACTTACCCGGATATTAAGTAGCCTATGAGTTACTCCAGGTCGTAAACTATGTATAATTCAAGATTCAGTCAAACCCGTCAAAGTAAAAGTGCGAGTGGATCATCACGAATACGTGAATAGGCATATGAATAGTATGTTGCAATTTTGAGACGAAAAGGCAAAATTCATAAATTCATGCCAAAGTTTGTTTGAATGCCCATCTAGATATTTCTGGTGGAATATTCTCTGTGGCGCAGTGTTTGAAAGCCCGCCTGAGACGCAGAGGTTACGGGTTCGATCCCCGATACTGTATTTTCTATTTCTGAGTATTTTCTATGTATAATATGTATGTATTTATAAAAAAAATATATAAGGAGTATATCAGTCATCTGGTTATCATAACACAATTGCTTAGTTTGGGACTAGGTGGCGCTGTGTGGAATGTCCAAGGATATCTATTATTATTATTTATTTATTATTTATTCTCATCTGACTCTGATATAAAAACGTTTATATAATATATTTGTATTTCCTACATGAACATTTGTATGCTGACTGTGTTTCACGAATAATTCTTTGTAGAAAAATATATTTCCTATCCACAATGTATCCAATATGTAAACGTATGAATCTTTGTTTGGTAAATATTCGTAATATTGTTGCAAAACTAAAATATGAAAGAGTTATGTTTTTTTGATAAAGTAAATTCTTGGGGTCACTGAGCTAATTGCTAGCAGCAGCTAGGAGATGAAATAATTTATACTGCTGAAACTGGTATGAATTATATATTCATATTCACTAGTATCTAGTGACTAAATGAATATCTCTAATAATTTTATCTAAAACATCGTTAACTCGAATCATGTTTAATTACGCATAAGTTCTTTAATAGGAATTAGTATCATAGCTTGAAATATGAAAACATGGTCGTCGGTACTGAAATAGGATAAATTAATGCTCAAATCTGCGAGTAACAGCTCCATTCCATCCTAGCCAATTCTTGAACCCGATAAATTGGGATCGCTGAATCCAAGCGTAGTCTGCAATTCCAAGTTTGCCCCACCAATATTCAAGTATCACAGTTTGTACTAGATACCGGTGGATTTGCGCGTTGTTACCTAACACAATTTTTGCAAACACTTTCGCGGAATTGAAACAGAAGTGTCCCTCGGCGCCGGGAGCGTCTCCTCTAGTCATATTCACGACTGCGCCATGATAACGTGTAGGAGTGAGTCTGGTGGTACACATTACCGCAATATATCTATATTTTTAAGCGCTCATAACTAATGCGGTAACTTGTGCTAAATATACTGCTATGTACCTTTAAACTTTTAAGAGTTTATACTAAACTTTATAAGTACGGTATGTATGTTCGTCTTATCTAAGGACTGAGGTTTTGGTCTGGCCTTTGTTGCTTAACCTGGGACCGACAATTTAATGTGTCCTTTAAATCATGAAAACATTTAGCTTTTAATGCCACTTGCCACGCATTTAAAGAATCCCTCTGATAGATGGTACTATTCTTTAAATAGGTGTCCGCTGGGTAAACGTTAAGATTCCACTTTCAACGTTTTTAACGTTTCCTACGCAAGCCACATCATTAGATCGTTGACTAGTGCTATACCGATAGGTACTTTACAAAGGATTATAACCTATGCAGAAACAAATATGACTTTACTGCTATGGACCTATATAATTTTAAATGCTTAATATAGCGCAAGTGGTTATTAAACTACTCCAATAGGAATAAGTTAAACTGGGTAATTAACTCAGCACTAACCCTCCTTGATATTTCAGTTACAGCAGTCACATTGACGTATAAATAAATATCCTTGGACATTCCACACATCGTCATCTAGTCCTAAGCCAAGCCACATGGTAACCAGGTGACTGATATACTACATAGATACATTTTTTGTGACTGATATACATCACACAGACTCAAGACGAATATTTGCAGATCATGCAAACATTTATCCCACAGGATCGAACCCGCAACATCTTATTATCCAAATAATCATTGATATGTCACGTGCAAAGAATGTTGATTCACTAATAAATCCTTTATATCTATTCCTAGTTTTTGGAAGTACACAAATACTTGCAAGTGCAAAATTTATCGCTAACAATCATGAATGCAGAAAACATACTCGTATCAATCAATAACTTTTCATTTTTTTTACCTTCCATTAAAAAGTATCGGCGAACCCATACATTTTCACATCTTTTTAATAAATTCATGGTCCGACCATTATCGTGCGGGTACAGTTTAGTAAAAGGACGGTTAATCTCCCAGTTTTGTTCAGTTAATAATCTGTTAGTTTATAAAAAATGCATGATCGGACCGGCGCCGGTGGCCGGAATTAGCGAAGTGATCCGATCCGGCTCGCCCACTAAGCTGTCAGGCACGGGTTTCTACCGTTTGTGACGATATTTTTTAGTTCAAGCATTGACAAATTTAAAATGCATGCAGTTTTCACTGTTTTAGAAAACCGTGAGTGTAGATATATTTCGAAAAAGATAGGCTTCAAGTTTTGTTTTAAAACTGTGTAAATGGATTTAAAAGATCTAAATACTTCATTGTGAACGAAACGAAAATAAAATCAAGTTAGATTCGTTTAGGATCCGTTGCCTCAGATACCAAATTTAACACTCTTTCTATTTTAATCGGACACAAAAATAAATAAAAAATATATATAAATAAATTAGTATAGTAGAGTTGTAAGTAATATCTTAGGAGTTTTATCTAAAAGCATATCAAATCGTTTAAGTTAACAATAGTGGCAATTCAGAGTATCGCAAAAGCTAAACTTAACTAACTAAAAATGTTGTCGTCCCTTTCATAGCAATGGAAATAAAAAGGATGGCATTAATTTTAGTCAGTTTAGTTTAGCTTTTGCGACACTCCGAATTGCCACTAATAACTGCAAAGACCAAATAAGGTATATCCTTAAATTTATTCATTAAAAAATTACCGCTTCATAGGTACATCAAAGTCATATAATAATTGTGCTAACCGTGTGCGTTGTTCGGCTTTGAATTAGTTGAGTTTAAAATACGTGGGTGAAATATATGCTACTAGCAGACCCCGCGCGGCTTCGCTCGCGTGTTGTACATAAACTTCGACACTGCATTTAACCCTTTTAAAGTGTTTTTTTTTTAAAACCCTTAAACACGTGTATATTTATTTTGCATTGTGAGTATTACAACCAAGTTTCAAGCAAATCGAACTACCCATTAAAAAGTTCCCATACAAACTTTGACACCCCATTTCACCCCTTATCAGGCGTTTTTTTTTTATTTCTGTATTACATGTAAATTTATTTTTTATTTACCATATTATCTAAACCAAGTTTGAAGAAAATCGCTTCACGCATTAAAAAGTTGCATACAACGGTTTTCATCCCTTTTCAACCCTTTAGGGGTAGAATTTCGAAAAATCCCTTCTTAGTGCTCAGTTTTGTTTTAAAAGGAAGCTACCTTCCAAATTTCAGCTTCATAGCTTCAGCGGTTTGGTCTGTGCGTTGAATCCAGAAAAATGCTTATTGTTTTATATATATTGATTGATGATGATTGATGATGATTGATGATGATTAGTTAGAGAAATAATGCTGTATTTTGTCTATGCATATTTAAATAATGAACTAAACTTATATAATTGAGTAATTAATTTACTAACCTAAGCAGCCGTGTTGGCCGAGTAGGATGGTGCGTCGACTTATGATCTGAAGATCGTGGGTTCGAATTTCGGCCGGAAATTGTAGTCTCACAATTTAAATTTCAAAATGAGCTTAAACGGTGAATCAAACGTGAACCAGTAAGCTTCCTAATAGGTGGCAACTTTATAACTTGTACCTACTTATATGGGATGATTACTTCTGAAATATGTAGACGGTAGCAAATAGGACGTGTCTCTGACTACTAACCTAAAACAGTCTAATAAATTTTTAATATCAATGAAAAACAAACTCATCGGCTTGCCATTGACACTTTTAAATATAAAAATAATAAGCATAATTACCATTTGTATTGTTATAACCAATCTCAGCATATAATTTAGCGGATTCTAGCGGTCAAAAATATAATTTTAATCTGATCTGCGTGAAAATTTTCAAAACAATTTCAACTTGATTACTATCACGTGTGGTTTTGTACAGAAGGGTTAGAACAATGAGTCTATTATAATTTGGTGTAAAGTCCAGGCTCATTCACTTTGCCAGGGGTTCTATTGTTCATCTATAGGTATACAGTAACGATATTACGTGTAGGTAACTACCCAGAAAGGTTGACACGCTCAATGCAACCTTTAGAATACAACTTTATGACCTGTTTCTGTGACAACTAAGTTACAGTTGTAAACACGATGCGGTCGCTACCCTATTCACAAACAATACAATTTCAGCAGATATTATAATTTTGTGTGACATAGTTACTGTTGAGGTGGTTAGGGTTTGCTTTGGGTTGCGTACTTATTTAATGAATATAAAAACGTCCGTGCGTATGAGTGATTTATTTGCGACTGACTCTAATGAATGTAGGTACAATAGATAGCTATGAATATAGGTACATTTCATGCAAAACTCAAAAACAACGAAAGTGCCGTAACATGCCGCCCACCAAAGGACAAAGTCCTTTATAAACAAATAAAAACAAAACATTATGTAGGTAAGCATGCGGTTGGCATAAGGTGCAAACATTATAGGTAAGTATGAGAAGCATCTTCCTATATGAAAATAAATTAACTCTTATCTATAGGTAGTTCACATAACCGATTGTTTGTGCGTTTTATTATCTCACCACGACACTTTAAACTATAAACTCGCGTGTTTCCGTCCGGACCGACATGTTTGTCGATTATTCGACCAAGAGACCACTTCCCGGGTGGTAAACAGTCCTCCTTGACTATAACTATGTCACCAAGTTCAAGTTCCTTCTGACGTCTCATCCATTTGGGTCGTTCTTGAAGTCTCGTGACAAATTCTGATTGCCAACGATGCCAGAAATCTCTCAGTAACTTCTGGGTGTACTGCCAGCGCGAGAGTGTGTTGACATTCACGTTTCGTAGATCAGGGCTCGGTATGACAACCGGGGCTTCGCCTATTAAAAAGTGACCGGGCGTGAGGGGTTCGATGACGTCAGGGTCAGAAACATCAATAGGAATGAGGGGACGCGAATTCAGACACGATTCAATTTGACACAAGGTCGTCGACATTTCCTCAAAGGTCAGGTTTTTGGTAAGGATTCTTTTTAGGTGGTATTTTGTAGATTTTACTCCAGATTCCCATAATCCGCCAAAGTTTGGACTGTAAGCTGGAATGTGGTGCCACTGAGTTCCGTCCAATGCTAATATGTCTGTCAAGTTGCCAGGTAGTTCCAAGCAGGCCTCTTTGAATGCTTCCGCCAGCTCTCTATTAGCGCCGATAAAGTTTCGGCCTTGGTCACTCCAAATATGTGTACACTTGCCTCTTCTTGCGACGAATCTGTGAAATGCGCCGATGAACGATTCGGATGAAAGATCTCCTACCAGCTCTAAGTGTATGGCTTTCGTAGCCATGCAAATAAAGATGGAGATGTAGGCTTTATTTGACTTTGCACCTCTGCCCTTTGACCTTAGGACTTGCAAAGGACCGGCAAAGTCGACTCCGCTGTGGAGGAAAGGTCGTGCTTGAGTCACACGGACCTTTGGTAGATCACCCATTATCTGTGTGCGGGTTGCGGCTCGCTGTCGAGCGCAGGTTATACATTTGTGAATACATGCCTTCACTGCATTCTTGGCATGGATGATCCAATATTTCGATCTAAGGTAGCAAAGCATGAGTTGTATTCCGCCGTGTAAAGTTCTTTTGTGAGCGTCTGCTATTATCAGATTGGTAAGGTGAGTATGTGTTCCAAGTATTATAGGGTGTTTCTTTTCTGTATCTAAATCTGAATTTCTTAGTCTGCCGCCCACCCTGAGAATATTCTTTTCATCTAGGAATGGAGTAAGATTTAATGTTTTGCTGTTCTTCCTTACATCTTTTTTGTGTTGTAGCCTTTCTATTTCAGGTCCGAATTCTCTTGATTGTGCTATGTATATGCTTTTTATAAGTGCTTGTTCATATTCTTCAGTTGTGATCTTCTCGTCGATATTTTCAGGATGTTTCTTACTGTTGATAAATTTTATACTGTATGCTATCACCTTTTGTAGTTCTTGTAGTGTTTCATAATCTTCGAATTTTATCACTTCTTCTTGTTCAATTTTCAGGTTTACTTGTAGTGTCTTCTTCCGTTCTATATCTGTAGTTGTATTATTAGGTCTTGTAAATTTGATCTCCTTTGTCTTCAGCCATTCTGGCCCTTCCCACCATAGTATGTTTTCTATCAATAGAGGTAGTTCTATTCCTCTTGACCCAATATCAGCCGGGTTATCTTTCGAGGTAACATGGAACCATTGTGTATTTGGAACATTGTCGAGTATCTCAATAACTCTGTTGCTCACGAATAGTTTCCAACGATGAGGATCGCCGAATAGCCATGACAAGACTACTGATGAGTCTGTCCATGCGTAGACCCTTTCCTTTGGGATTCTCATAGCTTCATATGCTTGTGTTAGGAGTTTTGCCAGGAGAAGTGCTCCACAAAGCTCTAACCGTGGCAGCGTAACTGATTTGACTGGTGCAACTCGTGTTTTCGAAGCTATGATTGTAGTCTTAATGTCTCCGTTCTTGGTTTCTACTCTAGCATATACTACAGCACAATACGCTCTCTCAGATGCATCGCTAAATCCATGTAGAGTAGTTTTGCTCGTGTCTTCATTGTTCGTTTTTGTCCATCTATCTATGTGAATTTCGTCTAATTTCTCAAATCCCTTTCGTAGCTTTATCCACTCATTTGCGATAGTCTCGTTCACATTATCGTCCCATTCAAGTTTCTCGAGCCATAGTTTTTGAATTAGTATTTTTGTTAGGACAATAGCTGGACTGATCCATCCTAAAGGATCGAAGAAACGTTGTATATCAGCCAATATGTTTCGTTTGGTGATTATTTTCGGTTGAGGTGGTATTTCAAATCTATAATGCAGTGTATCAGTCTTCACATTCCATGACAAGCCAAGAGTTTTGATCATACCGTCGTTGTTGATGTCTTGTGTCGCGTGCATGCTTCTAAGTGTTGGTTCTATTTCAGATATAAATTCAGGACTATTCGATGCCCATTTCTGGAGAATAAATCCTCCCTTTTCCATGACCTTCATCAATTGCTTACTTAACTGAATTGCTTCGTTCACTGTAGAACTTCCACTCATACAATCGTCAACAAAAAAATCTTCTTTGATTACTCTAGCTGATTCCGGAAATTCCAACTCTTCATCTTCTGCTAGCTGCATTAGAGTCCTTACCGAAAGGTGTGGTGCTGCTGCTGTACCAAACGTTACTCGTAGAAGTCGATATTCTCGTACCTCGTCTGTAGGATTTGATCTCCACAAAATTCTTTGTAAGTCTGTGTGTTCCTTGTGTACTATTATCTGTCGATACATCATTTTGATATCTGAAATAAAGCATATTTGCTTCATGCGCCATCTCATAATCAAAAAACGTAAATCATGTTGAAGTTGTTGTCCTACTAGAAGTTCATTGTTCAATGATTTGCCATTAGACCCTTTGCATGATCCATCGAAAACCACCCGTACCTTGGTTGTTTCCTTGTTTTCTCTAACGACTGCGTGATGGGGTAGATATACCGCAGGACTTGATCTTTCTTCTTTAGGTACTTCTTCCATATGATTTAGTTGTAAATATTCTTCTATTACCTTTCTATATTCTTCTTTCAGCTTCGGCTTTGTTTCTAATCTTCTTTCCAATTGATAAAATCTCTTCAGTGCAATATCTCGTGTTTCACCAATTTCGTCTATTGGCTGTGCACTTCTGAGTGGTAGCTTAACTACGTAACGACCATCTTCTGTCCTGGAATGAGTAGCTGTGTATATCTCTTCACATGATCTCTCTTCAGCGGTCATGCTTCTTGTACGTGTCTCTTCAATATGCCACATGTTTTTCAACATGTTGTGTACGTCTAAGCTTTCCAGGTGATGATGAACATTAATTGTCTCATCGTGTGAATCTCCTCTTACCTTACCAAAAATAATCCATCCCAGGCTGGTTTCTTGTGCACATGGGGAGCCTGAGGGACCTTTGAGTATTCTGCCTTTCACGATGTCAGCGTAAACTTGAACTCCGAGTAGCATGTCAATTTTGCCTTGAATGTTGTAGGTAGGATCGGCCAGTGTAAGACCGTCCAAGTGTGACCAAGATGTAGGCGCGATTGATTTGCTAGGCAACTGTTTGGTCAGCTGATTGGAAACGATATAAACCTCAACATGAAGTTTGAAAGAATTCTCATACCTAGAAAAAACTTCAAGTTGAGTTGAATGACTGACCTGTGTCTCGGTGGAACCTATTCCGGTTATCCTAGCGTGGGTTGGAGTTTTGTCAACTTGTAATCTCTGAGCCGCCCTCTCACTCACGAATGATGCCTCTGAACCCAAGTCGATAAGAGCCCTGAGTAAAGTCGTGTGCCCTGAACTACTTCTGACTGGAACGACAGCCGTAGCCAACAGCGAACTCTTACGATTGCTGGTGAAGTGTGATGCGAAGTGTGTAGATATATCCGTAACGTCCTGGTCTTCTTCTTGAGTCTCCTCTAAGTTAGCATATTGTGATGACATAGTTCCTTCCTCTTCATTCTCCTCCTTGTCCTTCTTCGAGTATGAATGAAGAAGAGAGTGGTGACGCCTTCCACATATTCTGCATGAGGTCTTCTGTCTGCAGTACATCATAGAATGACCAGTAGATAAACAGTTGAAGCACAATCTGTTCTCTCTCACATAGTCACTTCTCTTGTCAGGGTCCATCTTTCCAAATTGCTTGCAGTGACAAAGTAAGTGATTTTCGTTACATAAAATACAAGTGTGCTGTTGTGCGGGTGTAGTTACGTGATATGCCTTCAATTTGTCTCGTGACGTGGGTTGTGTTGTTGTCAGCTCCAGTGTACAGATGCGGCTGTCCAAATATGAGGATAGGTTTTCGAAAGTAGGCATCCCGCCGCAATATTCCTCACTTACATGAGTTTCCCAAGCTCTGTGAGACTCACTGTCGAGTTTCTGAACCACTAAAAATATGATTATCGGGTCCCAACTCGTAGTAGAAATATCCATACTGTTCAAGCTGTTTAGACATTCCTTTGTACTATCGATCAGTGATTTTAAATAGACAGGTGATGGGGATGTAAGTTTCTTCAACGAAAACAATTTTCTCAAAATTGCGTTCACAATAAGCCGTGGTTGACTGTACCTATTCTTCAAATTGTCCCATGCAGGCAAATAATTCTTTTCCGTAATTTGAAAGTGTTTGATAGTGTTCTTCGCCTCGCCGATAACGCATGATTTTAGATAATGGAGTTTCTGCACGTCGTTGATCGCAGTGTTCTTGTGGATGAGCGAAGTAAAAGTATCTTCGAACGATTGCCACTCTTCATAAGCTCCGCCAAACGATGGTAGATTAATTCTAGGTAATTTTACTTCAGGGTTGGACGATGTACTTGATTTATCGCTCGGAACATAGGACGTACTAGGTTGTGTAGATTGTATTTGTAGTAAGAAATCCATCATGTCTGCCTTCAATACAGTGTACAATTCCTCGCATTCACTATGCACATCGGTAGCAAAATATGTTAAAGAATTTCTTTCTTCCTTGCTAGTAAGCTTCAATAATTCCATGTGTGTTTGTCGATACGTATTCCAATACTCGTCAATACATTGCACACGTGCTTGGAGGTAACCTTTTGTTTTACGCACTTTAGGGCACTTTTTATAGTTACTTTGTGCCTTGTTTATCAACTCCGCTAAGTCCTCTAATTGTTCAATTAACACTTGCACTTTCGACATTGTCTAAATAAAAGTTAACCGCACAATATCAGTTCACAATAGTTTGAATAAGTAGGTATCACTGCAATGTTCGTGATTAAGAGGCCGTAGGTAGCAAATATGTGGTTTGAATCGTATTAGATCTCAAAATCCGTGAAAGATACCACCTTATAATGTTTGGAGAAATTAAACTTTGAACTTTTATCTTGCGTTGTGGTTTTTTAGAAACACGATTGGTAAAAGTTTTCTCGATCATATATTTTTTTGAAAAATACATGTTTTTCACACAGTTTGCTATTTATCTCAGGAACAGAACGCTATTTTTGTTGGTTTTATGTTTTGACAAATAGCCTAGAAGTATTCATTTAGTTCTGGTTTTTTAATTTTTCGATTACTTGTTTAATTAACTTGTAATTAAATAAAAACTGTTTTTTCGCTATAAATTATGTTGCGTGTCTATCGTTCTGCGCTTCTCACTCACGAGTAAAAACATTATTCGCTCTCCCGCTCATTCCTCGGCGTTATGGCACACACTTAAATACGCCGGTTGTACGATTCAATATTCACTTTGTTATTATGTTACGATAGGATTAATTACGATAAAAGTTCTAAACTGTATTCTCAAGCGAGCGAAAAGTGCAGTTCATGCACATTCCTTATTCCTTCGATAGTGCCGCGCGCGATCCGGTTCGAATATGACCACTATGTTGAGGTGGTTAGGGTTTGCTTTGGGTTGCGTACTTATTTAATGAATATAAAAACGTCCGTGCGTATGAGTGATTTATTTGCGACTGACTCTAATGAATGTAGGTACAATAGATAGCTATGAATATAGGTACATTTCATGCAAAACTCAAAAACAACGAAAGTGCCGTAACAGTTACTATGTTGGCCAAGTGGAGTACGGATTTTTAACCAGGATTTTGATACTAACCCAATCTGAAGGGGTTCGAATACCGTTACCAATTAATTTGTCGTTTCACAAGATTTACTCTCGACACCCTGTCCAAAATATATTGAATGTCAGAAGATCGGAGTAAATTATTTACTTTTTCTAGGCATTATTGATTAGCAAGCCGTTGTCCTGCTACAGAAAATAAAGAAATGGATCTTAATAATATAGCAACTCTACTAAATCTAATGTTTGTTAGTGAATAAGGAGGCAGTTCATTTGAATGCATTTCGCGCAGCCACGCCTGGGATGAGCACTGGCGCTATTAGACGCCTTTGACTTGCAACAATACTGTCGCTGATGCTAAACTAGGGCGGACACTAAATAAACCAGGCTTTCAATTTAAAAGGTGAGAGATACGTCCTTGGTCCACTGCACTTTACAGTATAAACTATAACAATTTATGTTAGAAATAAATATTGTTTGAAAATTTGTGAATTTATTATTAGGTATATGAGGGGTTTTACATTTAAGCCTGCAGTCCTTGAGCGTGGGAATTTCTGATTAACACCTACATTGACACTTTCTACTCACACAAGTGCATCCCGAAATTAGCATTTACAACCTGAAGACGAATAAAACTACTTTCGAAGTTTCGCACTAGTTACACATCCATTACGCGTTTGTCGTTGTGAGATGTATATAAATATCACAATAAAACACGCAATGTATTAGCAACACGCGGCCTGCAAATAGTTACCAGCACGGCAAAGGGTTGGGTCACAGTGTATGCTTCTTGGTATCATTTTAAATTTTGAGAAATAGAAGATAATTTGTCAAACCAATGTTCTGTGTTATAATAATAATATGAGAAATGTGCAATAAAAGATAAAAAAATCGTTTATCAAAATTATTTGTTTACTTATAAGACAATTTAGTACAAACATGGAATATATGTACAGATTAGGACGGCTTCAACTTATTTACAGTAGGTACTCCGAAACATACCTATTTAATACTTCGATTAAATCCTTCTCGGATCGGAAATGAGACAAAAATACGAACACTCGATATCCACATAAAACTGTTACAACAATTATGTTAAAAATCGATCCCTGGTGTTGCAGGTTTTTTTTATTTATTTATATAAAGTAAAAAAAAAAAAACTGTTAGTTATAAAAGGGGGGACGGGGACGATGACCATGAGTGACGGGCCTTCACTCTGTAGTGGAATGTCGGTAGTAAGACTGGTTGAATAATCGTATTAAATCGGAAACCCGAACCTTAGATATTTTAGCTGTAATGAACTACGATGGATGCGAACGGCACAGGGCCGATTAGAGTGGCATTTGAGGGAGGAAGCTTATGCCCAGCAGTGGGTTATAATTTGAGCTGCCAATGATGATGATGAATGAATTACCTTGTTGAACCTGTTTTTATTTGTTATTTTTTTTGTTTTTCTCAGTGATAGTCGAGATACAATCAAGGCACTTAAATCATTTTTAACTTTTCTTCCATACCTAATTTTTGTATTTTTTTAAATATGCTTGGATATTCTACACAGCGCCATCTAGTCCTAAGCTAAGCAATTTATTGCTTGTGTTATGGTAACCAGATGACTGATATACTACATAGATACATTTTTTTTTGTAAATACATACATATTATTGTACATAGAAAACACCCAAACTGGAGACAAAATATGATTTGCAAATCATACAAACATTTATCCCGCAGCGGGAATCGAACCCGCAACCTCTGCGTCTCGGGCTTTCACCCACTGCGCCACAGAGGTCCGAGATAATAAATAAAAAAAGTTAAAACACAACAATGTTTTGTCTTTGCTACGGTCGGGTAAAAAGATGAGTAGGTGCATTATATGTGGGTGCTTACTGCATTATTTTAATACTTCTTTAATTTCTTTGTGTTTAAAGTAATTTTCTATACGTTTTCCCATATCTCTCTGAAATAGGTAAAAAAATAAGTTACGACATAACTCGTACCTATATAGTTCATTGGTTAGGGTTTGATAATTTATTCAAAAGAAAAAATACTACAAAGTAAAAGTCACGTATCTACCTAGTTCGTCTACTTGCTCGATGAATAGGTACAGATAGTTTCCAACACTCGCAACCCACCCTTTTTCTAGTCCAAAGTAAACAAAAGAAGCTCGGCGAGATCTATGACGGACGTGCGGTCACTTTGGAAACCCAGCGGGTTCTGAATATTTCTGCAGCGTGTATTCTAATAAAAAGACAATTACGTCAGGCACTGCTTCATACTAAAATGTATGGCGGCGGGAAAACATTTCTGCAAAAAAAATTAATGATGTTTAAGCTCAGATTAATGCTTTTTGGTTTTAATTAGTAAAAAACATTCACGGTGAATGTATTGACTACTATTTTGACTCACGATTTATCAAAAAATATTATCAATAATAACAACAATAATATCATAAATAGTTCAAATAGAAAAGGTCGATTTCGATGTTTTTGATGGATTTTGACGATTTTTTTCTCAAAAATTAAGGATTATTTTAGAATTATCACACGGTGTTAGTGTAGACTCATCTATTGAGAACTCGATTCTTTTTTATTGTCATTCTATGAAGTGATTTCATTAGTTTATTTTTTAAAATGGTAAGTGCCTGTTCGCGCGTTTTTAGAGACGCGCCCCTTAACGAAACAGGAGCTTTATTCCCCAGCGCACAAAGTAACATAACTTCACTCAAACACGTGCTTTATTGACTATTCGAAATTCAAAATCCAAAAATGTGCAATTTTACATGTCACCTAGGCTCGTTTAGATTGGTATTGACCAATGAAAACATAACATACGCAATGTCATGAATTTTCAAATTTCGTATGCCACCGTTACATGCTCTTTGTGCCACGACTAGGCGAGGTTAATACCTGTCAAAATTCCATGCTTCTCAATACCGTGTTTTGTAAAAACACTGCTGAAGCGCGGTACAATTTTTCATATTTTATTATGAGATTTGTGTTATTTTAACTATTCAATGGTGAAAGAAGACGTGTAGCACTCGGAGACTGCCGTGGTAAAGCTATTGCATAGCATTTTTTCGGGGTGTTAGGTTATTTTCGTTACGGAATTTCTGGATTCGGTCTCCACGCTCAAGGCCCGCGATAGAAGCTATGCAATAGCTTAACAATATTATTTTTACGACAAATAATGTACTAAATCATTGAATAGGTGTTTCAGGCGGCAACTAAGATAAACGCCTTTTTGGTCACATCATCTACACTGCAGCCTCATTGGAGGAGAGACTTTTTGCCGTCGGGGAACATTGTCAGTAAACGTAGTGTTTATATTCTCTTTGATTGTCAGGGTTTGACTTGACATTAGTGACGGCACGGTATTATTTATTTATTGTATTTTGATAAAATTATATTACGTATTCTATCATTGAATATTTGTCGGCAACAAAGATAAATCAAGTCGGTAATCCTAGCAAGATAGCCTAAAATAAGTGCTATAATAAAATATTATGCTTTGCCAGAAAAAAACAACACATTTTTTATAAATTTATTCACAAAGCACTATGATGAGATTTCTTTCACAGGATCGCTGATGCCCTAATGGATCTAACAAATGCAATTAATAATAAATGGTTGTGAAATAAATGTGGTTGATAAAAAAAAACTCTGACTTAATTACTCTCTTGCCGAGACGAGAAGTAGGAAATGTAGGTTGGCAGCAACATTGAACGTGCTCTCCAATTTCGCTATGAAGCGACTTGCACTAGGCTGGCTGATAGTGTTAACCAATCGTTTCCAATTGACTTTTGATAGCTCCAAATAAAGTACAAAGCTACCCAAGTTTGCCTCCAAGGATGCCGCGCAATCACTAAAACCACTTCTAGGTAGTGCTCACACATTTAAAATTTTAGGATCCATTGATTGGGATCATGATACCCTAAATCTCTCCTACTTATGTTTGTGCGTTGTTTTCGAAGAACAATTTACATTTTCATTGCTAGTTTTAGGTAATTAAAATAGAGAAAATGCAATTTCGATGAAAATTAATCAATGATTGAAGTAGGTAATTGTTATGACATTTGACAATTCGTCCGGGAACTAGTCGGACGTACCTAATGAATTAAAATAATTATTTTTTGACTCAAAACTTTGAATAACAACAAAATTAATAATTGATGTGCCTCCGGAAAACATACAGCATTGCTGTGAAGAAGCAGTTGTATACATACCTCATTTCCTGTGGTCATTTCCATAAAGTCTTTAGTTTACCTTGGCGCCGCAAGAGGGCGCTAGTGTACCAGCAAGGGCGGGGGCACCGCCGCCATATTCCGTAGGCTTCATAGCGTTGTGTACTTTCGCCGCGAGTGGTCGAAATCCACAAAAATCTGAATAATCCTTTTAAATTTATAAATAATATTCTGGTTTACAGTTAAATATTTTAAAAATAAATAAATTATGAGTAATATTTCTAACATATTTCAAATAAAAATGTTTTAAAAATTCAAATCTGTAAACGTAATTTTTCGTGCTCTTGATCACGAATCCGATGAAGACTGGTCTTCACACGGAGACTGTCCTAAATTCATCCGAAGGAACATCGTGCCGTGAAAATAAGGAAAACCCCGAAGGAATAATCACGTCATTGAAAAAAGCAGGAACGGGACCACCAGGTCCAAGCTGATCCATGGATCAGGCCGCTGTATACTCAGGTTAGTTTTAGCTCCTAATGCATCAGAGTTGTGAGCCTGGTAGTAACACGGGTATGGCTAACAAAGTCAGCTAACAAGAAAATTGAGAGAGGGTAGACTTTAATTTACTTAATTCGAATTCGAATTTCTTTTAAACTATCCCTTGGCATTAACATTCAAGCTCCTGGTGCTAGGTACATGTAGTAGAACAGACTCTGATCATAATAAGTTTGTTAACCAGCGATGCTAAAAGTTAAAGCAACTTACAGATACATTTTAATACCTATGCCATCGTGGCAACCTGTTCGTCACAATACAGCGTTATCGGAAACGACCGCAGCTCCAGGGTTCTGTAACCTTAAGATTTATGACGAGTTATGCTGGTTGAATAGTAGGCAATATTCTTGGCATCTACCGAACTAGGTACCTAGGTACTTAGTCATTTCTAGACTTACTGGTGCCTCAATATGTCAATAAGAGGTGTTACAATCAGGCTTACAAAAATACTAGATTGGGCGGTTAAAACCCCCAAACTATTTAAATACCTAGTGCTAATCTTTTGAGTATAAGTACCTAATATGTGCAATCTTTCGTTGCCTAAAGTTGTCTTACAAACATTGGGAACTTGCACTGCAATAGTAGCTTATGGTAAGAGGGCTGCATGTGTAGGAACCAGACGCATAAGGTTAGTCGCGGAGATAACCTACAAAAATATCCAGATTGCTCTCTAAAAGACACCCACCACGTAGTGAGGAATAACTGCTCTATAAAACAAGCTGTCATACTCATTCAGTCTCACCAAGGAGAAGTTTAACCCTAAGGGAAAACTCGACGAACCTTCAACGTCTAGCTAGAGGTTATGACGAGTCGAGAACCGGCTAAGTTCAACAAACTCATAATGTTAACTATCATAGGCTCACGAAAATACCGCTTTTCAAGAAGCCGCCCTTAATTTGGCCCATTATAAGAATAAGTACCTACTGTATCGGTATGCAATGGAAAGCGATGCTGAGGCGTATCAAAGGCTCGAAGAAGTTCAAGAACTCTCCGAAACCGAACCGGAACATCCTCCAATCGGTCGAGAAGAAAACACAGAGTTTCAATTCCAAAAAAGTTTTTTCTGCGGAAGAAAAACTATGGATATATGCCCAATAAGTATTCGATCTTCGTAAGCTGAACAAATATGTAAAGACAAGAAGATTTTAACTAATTCTCAAGGGCTGGATGACAAAAAATCGTTATGTCGTCGCAAGCTTATATTTATGTCCCCCTATGGAAGTCTACAAAGTCCACTGTAGGACATGACCTGACTTTCGTTTCGGCCTGCATCCGTACCTATCGAACCCTTTTTCTCCTGTGAAATGCTGGGTCGCGGAGACCCTGCGTGCGAAGGGATGTACATTGTCGAGTGCTAACTTACTTAGACGACTTCGCCCAAATAATAAACCAAGTTAAATCTCAGGCTGCGGAAGCCGTGAGACACTTGGAATACCTACCTTGGCTGTAAAACCTAATCTACTGAGACTACTTTGTTCTGGTGCACAAATAATAAACCAAGTTAAATCTCAGGCTGCGGAAGCCGTGAGACACTTGGAATACCTACCTTGGCTGTAAAATCTAATCTACTGAGACGACTTTGTTCTGGTGCACAAATAACAAACCAAGTTAAATCTCAGGCTGCGGAAGCCGTGAGACACTTGGACCCTGGCTGGAAAACAAACCATTCAAAATCTGTGCTATGCTGACCCCGACACAAGACTGGAATATCTAGTTATAACATTGGCAAACTGCGAAGAACAGTCGCATGAATACGGCAGTTACAGACGCTGCTGGGTCAGTTGAATCTTGCAATTTTGCCACCCCGAGGCAGACTGCACTGTCGCAATTCTCAGATCCTTGAACGTTTCGAGAAGAAAAAAGGATAACTTTTCCCTCAGGAAGGTCACCAAGTGATGATGTGATGGTGCGGAGCTACGCATCACTCATTGGCAATACACAAGAGACCGGCTTCCCGGTCCCTGGCGACGGACGCTTCGGATGTGGGCTGGAGTAGGTACTCAGATGGATGGATAGTTGGATACCATGATTCTAGAAGCATGGTTACCGATTCAAAAATGATAGCACAGCAACAAGAAGGAGTTGTATTGTAGGTACGCAGTTTTCACAGCAATCAGAGTAAATACACAAAAACCGATAAGATCTCATGTACCTACCTACCTATTTCATCGGTCAGACTACCGAACTCTGACCGCGTATACACGGAAAGAACGACAACCCCACTCACTAGCAAGAGCTTACTAGCATTGCTAATCAGACATTCAGAGGTTGCGGACAATTTCGATATTGCGGTCAGCGCCTAGTATCTCCCGTGTAAGTACAATAGAATAGCATCTGATACCTAAGATGACTGCGGAAGTCTCTTGGAAATGGAGTCGAATGGAAATAGATCCATTTGCATCAAAAAAGACGGCTGTAGTGCGGAACTACGTCTCAATAGGTTGCAAAGATCGATTAGTAAATCGCATAGATGCTTTCAGCAGCTTGCTGTTGATAGTGACCAAGTGACCACCCAGATTAGCCCCAAGTGTTCCTACCTACTTACTACGAGATCTAGGACACTAGTCTAGATCACCCACACCAGTTCAAGAAACTGTCGGACATCTTATTAGGTATATACAACGACATCAAATCTCCACCACTTGTACCCTGAAAATCTGGAAGATTTGGGGGGGGGGGCAATCAAACAAAAGACTTGTGTGTAGGTACAAGGAAAAACTTTATTATAAAATAGATGATCAAATCAACATTCACAACCTACTTACCGGACATCAAAAGATGAGAATCATGTTGTTCAAGCTCTCAGATAAACCCAAAAGCTCAGCAACCCACTGACATACCCAGATTTAGATTCACCTTGTACTAGCTGAAAATCTGTCGTAAGTACTGCACAATTCTCGTGCATTGCCTGCTATAATGGTAATCTGTAGCTCAAACATAGAACAAGAAGCCTCTTCAAGTTTCATTACCAAGCACGCATCCAAGGCAATCGGAACAACTAAACTGGAAATATAAATAATTATTGTTATTATTCTCATGAGACACTAGAATTGTAGTAATTGGCTGTCGTATCGTCTAACCCACCGGAAAGTACCTACCTACTCTAATTAATTGAGCTCGAAGGACGGCCACGATTCTGCTACTGGCATCTGGACGAGTGCACGACTCGACACTCTTCAAATCGTGCAAACAGTTTTTTTTTCACGATGAGGGGGTATAATATAATTATTCTTGATTCCAGTCCTCGAAAGGGCGATCGCTTGTATTATCGCGGGTAATCCTGTCGGAGCCGTAACTTGTAGTAAGATTTTTTATCTATAATTCGGACCTAAGACAGATAGGTACCTACTCACAGTCGTAGTCAATCATAGTGGGAAATATCTAAACACAAAGACAGGAATAATTATATGCCCAGCCACATTTAGTCAGATCCTGCATACAAGTTTTAAATTAATTACTTAGTTACAAAAACTTTTAACGTAACATGACATAGGCAAGTCAAATACTACCCACATAGTTTTTCTTAAATAGTAAGGTAAACGCATACCTACATAGAGAATACGCAGCCTAAAAGAGCTGAACTCTCCAACCTAATTAACCTTTTTTATTACCTACAGTTTGTGACAATGTTGAAGCAGCTTCACGCACTGTATATTTAGAAATTGGTGCGTACCAGTTCTACGCAACAGAGGTATCAGTGCATCTCCGGGAAGCTGTATTTCAGCAGTGGCTCCCCTAATCCCTTAGAATCCTTAGATGGTTGGCTAACAGATCAACCAACAAGCTAGTTTAGCTTGTAAAAATTGTAAATCAGCCAACACTCGTTCAACCATTATGTCGTAAGATAGGTACCTATAGATAGTAATTCTACTTTCAAAACATTTAAGTAAGTAGTCCATTTTATCGTTTCACTCATCTATTACATACACGTGTGTAGTGTAAATACTACAATGTATCTTGTGATTACATTTTACAGTAAGTAGGTACTGTGCTAGTTAATTATGGTTGACAATATTATTTTATTTCATGGAATCAAGTTGATTCTATACCTAACGAGATAGGTACTTATCGTTTACATAATTTTGCCTATGAATTGTTTTTCATAATATATTAAAATTTAGGTTTCTATTTTTACTTACCTACCTATAACTTCATCATAGCGTTGTGAATTGTAATAATTACAATATTCATCTCACCAGCAGATAACAAACACGTCTTCACAGCAATGCTGTATGTTTTCCGGAGGCACATCAATATAACGGTTTTACAATAAAATAAAACCGATATTATGTGCCGGAAGGAAAACATACAGCATTGCAGAAAGTACTTCCTGGTGAAGACTATGAAGCCTACGGAATATGGCGGCGGTGCCCCCGCCCTTGCTGGTACACTAGCGCCCTCTTGCGGCGCCAAGGTAAACTAAAGACTTTATGGAAATGACCACAGGAAATGAGGTATGTATACAACTGCTTCTTCACAGCAATGCTGTATGTTTTCCTTCCGGCACATAATATCGGTTTTATTTTATTGTAAAACCGTTATATTATTGTGATTTAATAATCATCTAATTCAATGTTATTTTACTTATAATATGATGTGGTTTAAACCAAAAAAATCTATCAACTAAAATTATGATATCTTTCCAAAAACATTCGCGGAAGTATGGTTTTGAACGAATTACGAAAATATCAAGACCATGAACGAAGTAGCCACTGGACCCGACATAAAATACAAATAAATAAATAAATAATAAATAAATATCCTTGGACATTCCACACGGCGGCGTCATCTAGTCCCAAGCTAAGCAATTTAATGCTTGTGTTATGGTAACCAGATGACTGATAAACTACATAGTTACATTTTATCTGTAATTACATACCTACATATTTATTATACATAGCGAATTTGCACTTGGTAGCTACCAAACTCTGTTTTCGCTATTTCTCCTAAACTATACAAAATGAAACTATTAAGTACATAGGTATTAAAAAAAGCTTATGATAGGTTTCACAAACTGTACATTCAGTTTTTTCAAATTCCTTTGTTCAACGTAATAATAAAATAAAATAGGCGGTGGCGCATGGCGCTAGTTTCACCCATACATGCACCTTAAATAAAGTTGGCTAATACGAAGTTATATTTTAGGTAGGTACCTACATGTGATTCTATTTAGTGATTAATAACAATACCTAAATGTAATAAAATAATGTACCTAACATGTGAAAAGAAGTAGTGCTGCTTCCGCCGCTATAGTTTTTATACAATTTAACTGAACATTTAGGTAGTCATTTTTGGGAGATGTTTTATTGAAAAGTAAGTGCTTCAGACTTACGCAAAAACAAACGACCAAGGCTAGAATTTGACTGGTTACTGACAAGACCGGTGAAGGTACGTTCGCTTATACTTAATAATATGTCTAGTCCAGTGGCTATTCGTTCAAGATCAAGACTTGACTTGTGTAAAAGAGCGTGGAGAATACCATTTTAAGAAAACAAGCCTTGGCACTATAGATTCGTATTTCAAAATGACGTCACTGCACGTTACGTTCTTATAAAGTGATTTGGGGAATAAAGCCCCAGGTGTAAATCGAATGTGAATTCTCATTCGCACTATGAAGAATGTAAAGAAAAAGAAGTCTATCAGGATCGTAGAAAGCAGAGATCCGTGGTCTCTGCCCCGAAAGATGGGAAAGAGGAGTGATTTTATGATGTATGTATGGTTAACTCCACACCTTATTCAACTATAATCAATATGAAAGTACTTATGCTCCGTCATGGCTTAACGACTTTAAAAGCCCACAATTGAACGTACCCTTCGAAGCACGGAAGCACTCAGCTCTCTGTATTCTGAGGAATTAAAACTCCTCTAAAGCAAAAACTTCGTACACTTGAGTAGCAGACTTTATCGTAGCAAATAGACTTCCGATATTCGATACATGACCAGTAAGTTTTAACACGCATGGTCTACTTTTGGTAATATCTTTTACGGCATAAAAAAGTTTGAAAGCTTAATTTATGTAGATTTTAGTACTCTACGCCGAATATTAAGCTGAAGTCTTTAATATTGCAACATATTTAGATTACTGTTATTCTTATCTCGAAACGAAAAATCTATTGCTGCCAGCTATATTGACCATTGTCTTTCCTGTGGATATGTTCGGCTTCTTAGCCGATAAAGTGGAAGGGATAGTTTAGGTGCTGGGCAAGCCTATTCCATCTCAACAATGTCCCAGGTACTACAGTGTCCCGTTAAATGTAGACAAAGATTGCCTGACGCTGTATAAATGATCTAATAAAAGATGTAAAGGTCTGAGTAGTATTCTTATCCCGCATGTGTATGGTATCCAGTAGATCAGTAGAGGAATGAATCTTTTTTTCGTACGAGAGTATAATGAAATGTTTTACCTATAAGTTTCAAACATCGATTTTTTCAGTTCTACAGGTTTAATTTTAAAAAACCAGAAAGCTATCGCCCCGTAAGTCCTATCACTAAAAGCAACATTGGATTCTAATTTTAAATCTTTGATTTGATGAAAACTATCGAGTTTAGACAAAAGTCGTAGAATAAATGTTTTTGCTTTTAGTGATATAAATTAGGGCCCTCGGTACTAGGTTTCTGGTGTTTTAAAATTAACCATGTATAAGGAAACAGAACCAAGTTCGATGTTTGGATAGATTCAAACTTAGTTGCATGTAGAGTACTAACATGCCAGCTCGAAACTGGCTTCAAGATAATTATGCTGGAAGCTAAAGCTAGCAAGCTCATGTATAATGATTTGTAGAGCTTACTTACTCTCACTTTCTTCTGTAAGAAGGAAAAATCTCCAAAGTTTTATAATTTACGCGGTTAAGATTCCATTTAAAGTTTTCTTCTAGTGATAACGGAAATGTCTGCCAAGTATTTTAAGATTGGTTTAAGCTAGTTGCTCTAGGTAGAACCGTAGTTGAAAATCATTGTCAGTCAGGCTGCTTATGCACAAAAAAGTATGTGCTTGATGATTTTTAATATTAGTCAATAGTAATGAAAGATACGATAAAAAAAAAATTCTCAGAAACTGTTGGTAGCTATGTAGCTCAGAACATGAGCTGAATAAAATCATTTACTCATTTAATACGGGGTCGTGCTCTCTAGAAGGCCATATTTTGAAAGGAATTAATTAAAAACTATTTCAGTTTCGGGTCACGGTTTCTGCTCTCCGCTTTCGTAAATGTCTATATTGAAAGCCACGGTTTCTAGTTTAATATGCGTAAGCGGTTTTTGGAGGTTGGATGAGTACCTATTACGACTTTTATAGAAATAATGGTTTCACTGAACTTTTTTTCTTTTACGTGAAAACAGTTTTGGCCGGCTACCGATATCTCTTTATACCACACATTTCCAACCGACTAGGACTAAATCCTTTAATTCTACGGACAGATGTTCAAATTAAGCGGAACCACGAAACTATTTTTATCAGCGCAACCGCAGTAATTTCGCCATGTGTGTGATGGAAAAAATGATGCTCCATCTTGATTCCTGTCATACGACGTAGATTAGTTAAGTGCGCAAGACACACAATCCGTAACGAGGCAGGTACCTAATGTGTTAGCTTGGCCTTTGGTACGTAGAATTTTAACCGCTTAAAGCTATTTTTTATTTGGTGGATTAAAATTTAATGTAGGTAAAACAATGATTAATTTAATTTCTCAAAGATTAACGAACGAACGAACGAACGAATGATTATTAACAAGAATGCCTCTTAGTACCCCTAAGTTTAAAAATATTTTAATTCACATGCCATAGATGTACTCGTGAGTGACATATTTATATTTAAAAAAAATCCGGTTCCACAGTACCTGCCTATGTACCTTCGTTACCTACGCACAATGCAGTAAAATGAGATAGCTAGTAGGTACCGCGAACGAAGTCCCTCGGTATTACAAGCAGAAGTAAGCCCGACCCACTTTCAGTAAGCGCTCTTTTGGGATTTTGAATCGCCTCGGCTCAAAACTTATTTCTGCAACACATCAAACTTACCAAGGAATGAGTTTCGCCTGCTTAAGTTACTTGAACTTAAACTTTGCTTTTGTTTGAGTGATAAACCTAGATAGAGATAAACAGTTGAGGATGATAGATCAATCTTTATATACATTTATTACAAACTTAGGTACCTACTAACCTGAATAAAAATAGACTCTAAATCTGTTTTTGCAAGTCAGAAACGAAGTATATTCTTCGTATCAGCAAAATCCGATCTTTAGTTCTCGCGTGAAAGAGTAACAAACCTCTAAACATCCATACAAACTTTGTTTATAATATTAGTAGGTAGAATTTGGCCCGAAGAGGTACCTAATCATTGTAGTTCACTTCACCCATGCCCATACTAGTGTATTATATATTATCTGTGCTCATGCCTCTCTTTTCTTAAACTAATTTTTTTTAAAAGCAAAACTTGAGCTTGCCTTTTTTGTTCATTTGAACTAGCAAATTATTAACGTTACTATATAGCAATGATTAGCACTACTTTTAGGAATTACAGTGTAGTGCGATTACAAAAAATCGAGGAAATCATTTCACATGACGTGAGTGTAATTGCCTTCTAACATCGTAATTTAGAAAATAACGTGACTGACGTACCCCGCAACTAAATCAGTGTATTCTAGGAATATTCGCGTATGTAATGGATAGGTACATTCAACAACAATAAAGCTAATAAATAATGTAGATTCATGGTTATAAATATTCATAAGACCATTTAAATAGTTGTCTATTTATTTAAAGAGAAATAAAAACTTAGTATAAGTTACAAATCCGGCGATCTCAATGCTTGGAAGTTGATGGCTGAGACTTTTGCCTAGCAGTGGGACAGCATAGGTTAGAAAAAAAAGTTATGTAAATACCTAGTATAAGTCTTAGTTAATTAATGCATTGTTCATTCAATATTGCGAGATGTTTATGAACTTCATTAATATTTAATCTCAACAATGTCCTAAGGACTTCAATCTTCCGTTGTGACAAAGATTGCCTCCTGACACTGTATAAATCATCTACTTTTATATAAAAGCAAGAATGTTATTCATAATGGACTAGTAAACAAAGGTACTAAAGCTAAAACGGCTATTGAATCTGTTGCTATCTCTTTTCATTGCCTTAGGAGTTACACGCGTTAATCTACACTGTCTACCTATACGTATAGTATTAGGTATATTATCTGTGCCTATACTAAAAAAGTTTAATGGGAAAGTCTGTGTTTTTATTTTATTGTTTTAAACTCGCTAATGTCAGGAACTAGACTTCAGATTTGAAAAACATATTCCTTCATTCGATAGCCCAATTTTTGAGGAAGAATAGAATACATTTTATCATAATCATCATCACAAACCTCAACTAGTGTTAGATATAACAAAAACTGTTTTAAAATTACACTGCGGACAAGAAACCAAGGCAATCATAAAAAGGAACACTGACGCTTAAAACTTTTAGTGGAAATCCAACTAAAATCCACGGACAGAATAAAAATGAACTTTCTCTAGGCAAAGTTTTCTGATTGTCGCGTCGTTTCGAATACTTTTGTTGAAAGACTCGTTAGGCTAATGTTCACGATATTTCCCGACCACAGAGTATACAGGGTGTCACATTTAGATCGGTCTGTATGCGATAGTCTGAAACTATAATACATAGGAAAATCTCTTCTTAGGAACCATGTCAGCGATTTTAGTAACATGAAAAATTTCATACATTTTATAGTTTTATTTTTCAAAACGTCCAGGTTCGATTCCCCAGCTGAGAACAAGTTTTTTTTAATTGAAGAATGCACTTTTTCTTGTTACTAAAATCGATGACATGGTTCCTGAGAAGAGATCTTCATATGTCCTATTGTTTCAGACTTTGTCATACTGACCGATCTAAATGTGACACCCTGTATACACTAGTAGCAACCAAGAAATCTGAAGGTAGCTAGGTATTAGGGCACGTTCAATGAACGACTTTAGCTTTATGCTTTCGCACTTTATATTAGTTCTTAATACCAACCAAAATGTGATAAGAAAGTTTTGGCACTAATTGTCTGTATTTAATGACTTTGTGTCTTCATAAAATAAAACCTAATATGTCTTATTCAAATATATAAGCTACGAGTACCTACATAACTGTAAAATTTCATTCAAATCTGTCAAATCTGAACACATTTAGTGGTTTTTTGCATGAAAAACCATAAGTATAGTTTTTTTTTATACCTTGCTGCTTTGAAATAGCTTAAACCCCTTAAAAAATAGAAGCTATAAGATAAAGTTTATATACCAAGCATTTTCTGCTCGAAACTCGAAATAGGGCACAGGAAATTATAAGGTCGTTCATCGAACAGGTCACAGTTGGGGTAAATTTATTTTTACCTAATGCTATTAATTTTTAAAACGGTTTCTGATTAAACATGTAAAAGTGAAATTACAAAGTTGATTTCATGTCTGATTAGGCGTGATTTAAGGGTAGGAGCGCTGATCGAGGGCGCTTATTAAGGCGATACCTGCAAACTTTAATGACTTTTACCACAATGAGTGACTCTGTTCTCGAAAAAC
The DNA here is from genome assembly GCA_963582015.1 of Xanthorhoe designata. Lineage (NCBI taxonomy): Eukaryota > Metazoa > Arthropoda > Insecta > Lepidoptera > Geometridae > Xanthorhoe > Xanthorhoe designata. The sequence continues at coordinate 9,883,261 of OY757039.1, forward strand.
AGAACACACTCGAAACTTCCTTATCTATTTATCAACCTATATTCACCATACCTTTATTTGAAATGGGAACAGAAATTGATGTATGTCAGGGCTTCTAAGATAATAAAATTAGTCTTCTATTCCAACTACCACGGTGTTTTTTGATTTTAAATAAATACCTACTAAACCTAATTTGAAGAGTATTTTACATGGCCTTAAGGCGGTCCAAAAACTCCGTCACCAGGCCACTTGCTCATACGAACTTACTTACTTTTACCAATGAGTGAGCAATTTCAAGCAGCCACAAAGTATAAACAGTTTGAAATATAGACTTATATATTTAACATTACCTACTTCCATACAAAAAAATACTATATTTACCACAGTAAGCTAAACCAAAGAAAGATAGGTTAGTGAGAGCAGCCGTTAGAGGTCTCACGTAAATAGACAGTAGGTAAAAGGGTTTACTTTACACTGTAAATATGCTCTTTTTTAGAACGAATATCTTCAACATGAATCTAAAGAGAATTAATTTATTTAATAATTTATATGCGCTTTAACACAAGCTTTACACGGTGAAGGAAAACATCGTGAGGAAACCAGTAAGCTTTCTAATAGCGTCGATGGGCTTGCAACCTATCATGTATGGAAAGTTAACTTCTGCAAAATGCGGGCATGTACCAAATTTGTATTTGGACATACCTCTGACTAGCCCCTTTACACACTTTCAAAAAGGATCTATCTGAAAGAAATTTCTACCGGTTCCAGGGATACAGTCGTGATAATATATCATTTAATTTTTAAGTGGATATGCTAGGGAATTACAGCTTATTTAAAGTGTACCTACGTGGATTGGAAATATCTTTAGATTGACGCTAAACTTTTATTAAAAGATTTCTAAGCATTAGAAAAGAGAAAGAAACACTAAAGGATATTGTCTACCGGCAATTTTCATAGCAGGAGCCGTCAGCAATATTTTATAAGAGCAACCGCACGCTTCCTTTCCCTCGGTGTTTAATGATTCATTTCGAGGAGAGCCTAAAAATATGGTCGGTAAAAACAATAGCCATCTTTACACGGACATTATTATTTACGCGCGTGAGAAATCGCAAGTGACTGCGTGCGTTTCGTTTCTGTGGTCCCCCACAGAATTGGGTCTAAAGAAGTGACGGATAATATTTTATATGCAGTTGAAACCAACTTCAGACCATAACACAAGCATTAAGTTGCTTAGCTTGGGATTAGATGATTATTTTATTTTACTTTGTATGTAGCAGTAAACGTTTTTGACTTGACAAACGAAAGGCTAGTAGATACCGCCTCCAAAAGTTGTCATTTAAACACAGATCAGTATATAATATATGTGAATAATATACACATAGATCACAGTTTCAAAACGATAATGTTAGTCATGATAAATAAGTCTTATACTTTCACTTATGTGACACAAGATAAAAATATTTTGTCATAAAACAAAGGCGACTCAATTTGGTGTATTGACAAATTTTAATGTATAGGTACGCGTTTCCATGTTTATGTTCCGTTATTTACTCCCGAGTTGTGTAGCTCTAAGCGCGTAATCTTTGTATCCCACATTTGAAACCATGACGGGGGTGTAGGCAACCGCGACGATGTAAAGGCTACAACTGTTACGTTATACGGAAAAACAACGTTTCTGTTTCGCACGTTTTGTTACTCATGTCTTACGGCTAGTCTCAATAACCTATCTATCTTTGGTTTTGCTTACTGCGGGTAGATATTTTCCATACAAAAACGTCAAATAGCTACTGACAGTAAGCAAAACCAAAGATAGATAGATTATTAAGATTGTCTGTTAGATGACGATACATTACAAAGCCTACTTATGATATGCCTACGCTACTTATATAAGTTGAATGTGACTTATGTTATTGCAGTCTTTGAAAATGATAACAAGGAAATAGAACTTGTAATTTTTATTTCGTAAGTGGTAGACAAAACTTTATTATATAGGATAGGTTAAGAAACTAGTGTAATACCGCCATGTGAACTTTTCCTTCAAAGCCACCGATTTATTACAGGCTCTTAACTTGAAGAATTAAGAGAGAACCCTTGTTTATTTTGTTAAGAGTTTGAATTGTTACTGTTGTAAAAGAAACTTTTAAGTTGTTAAAGATACATCTTGGACCATTTTGCTATTTCCCTGTGCTCTTTCAACTTTGGATGAATCCCGGTGAACTCATCGATAATCTTGATAAATAATAACAAAAAATATGTACAGAAGACAGAAGAGACTATACAGAAATGGATAAAAATTAAACTTTAAAAAATAACTTGGAGTGTCATGAGTAAAGCAATATATTGAATTCATTTTGCTAAATTAAAGATAAGAATAGAATACTTATCTCACTGTACCAACTTTTCTTCCTAATATTGATAAATCTGTCAATATTTTCGTGTTGAGGTGCCTGTATGCGGCCGCCTATTTAATTTATTTATTACGTTATACAAAGGAACACAGGAATTCTAGATGTGAATTCCTTTGTTTAACTTAATTATAAAATGAAATAGGGAAGTATTCCCAAGTGAGCACCTATTTTGTGAGCACCTAAGCATTGAGCACCCAAGGTGGCGCTAGTTTCACGCATACAGGCACTTTTAGTAAAGTAACTTAAAAAGTAAAGTGAACGCCGAAACCGTAAAGTTCCGCCTATCAATTATTAAACGGTTTGGAAAAACTTTGCTAATAACCGAGTTCGGTATCTAACTGAATTCATAGTGTAAAAAGCTATTTATGTAAGTGCCTATCCCTATTATTGAATAATAGATAACATCCTTCCGTCTGAAATCGCAAAACTTTAAAAGGTAAAACTGATTCTAGTATCGAAACTAGGGCGTTGAGTCGACGCCGACGGCTAATTACCCAACTTTAACGTTTTATCTCTACACGCGGTGGCAACACCACTAATCAAAATAAATGACAAAGTAGATGAGATGATATTTTATTGCCTTTCTTTACTAGATTTTAAGAAAAAATCGTTATTAATAATTCACAATAATAACTAGGACTTTACATACCGCGAGTCCGCGAATAACCTTTAAACTAAAGTATAGGTTATTTTTTATACTTCTTTTTATCAAAATAAGTGATCAAAACTATAATAGGTACGATACTTCACAGTGACTATATACCAGATAAAACTTTTAGACTGCTTGATTCAAATTTACATAATGATTTAAGTAAAAGTAGTCATTAGCGCTCTCATTAAGTACAACTTTAAAAAAGACAATTAGCATGGCTCCTTCTGTTCCGAACAAGCTAAGTATGACAATATTTCATCGAATAAACCTCGGATTAAGCGTTTATGCAAACGATCCCGCCGAGACGACTTTTTGCTCAGAGCAAGATATCTACTAAGATAACCTTCAAATGAATGCATATTGACTTGGCGTTAATAGGTATTATTTTATTTGAAAGCTCCAGTTTAGTTCTTGTTTTTTTCGATCGTTGAAAAAGAGAATAATAAATTGTGATATTAATAAATGTCATTAATTATGACAATTTTTTTTTGTGTTTTTAATTAAACTTTCGTGTTCAGAACACATCATGAAACATAATTATGTACGTACGAGTATTTATCACAAAACTTGTACATTACAAAATAATAAATAATAAACCTATTTAACACATATTTTAATTGTCTATCTCTTATTATAATTACCTGACATACCTAATTATTGTACACCGACCTAAGTTGGTAACATAGAGGCTCTACTTATATTGACCAAGAACTGTAATGTTAACCTATGTTGAACAATAAAATAATTATGAATTATGAATTATGAATAATGAATGACACATTTAGTGTTTACAAAATTGTCACGGCCAATTTGGCTGAAGTATATTTCACTCTACATAGAAGCATAAAACATCGATAGAGTATTTCTCTTCAACTAAGGCAATCACAATAGTCCGCAATTATTAATTATTACAATACTAATAGCTAACTATTGTTTATTGTTATTACAATATTTTAATTTAAAACAATTATGAGCTAAAATAAATTAAATGACCTCATTTTGAAATTATTTTATTAATTTCAAAATGAGGTCATTCATAATATACTCGTATAAGCTTCACTCTAAAATTATGGCGCGGTTACTAACCACATTTGCAACGTGTATTAGGTGTGTGTATATTGAGGATCCTACAACCAATCCATTGCCGAATACACACACAGTCATAGGATATATATTTTAAAGAGTTTTAAGGACTACTGTTGTATAGAATAAAGATATCGTGTTAGCTAAGTGGGATAGTGTCTCTACTTTAAAAATCAAAATAAAAAATCGTTTATTCAACGAGATTATGTATATTATTTTTAAATATTTTATAAGGTCTTTACATCTTTTATAGACTGTCAGGAGGAAAAATGTTTGCCTACGCATAACGTAACACTGTAGCTATACTGTTAGTAGTGCCTAGGACATTGCTGGAATGGAATAGGCATACTCAGCACTTAAACCATGCATTATCACCAGTACCTCGATGACAGAGCTTTGCTCGGTATTTTGTTTCATTGCCTGAAAACACGAATAAAACGACATTTCCTAAAAATGAATCCTAAATAGTTCGATTTACCGCCTCTGCACTACTAACACTAAATTTCATGGAAATCGTTGGAGCCGTTGGTCAGATCGTTGAAGTTAAGCAACGTTGATCCAGAATTTGGATGGGTGACCACAAGCGCCCTAAAATACACACTATACATAGTTATCAGAGTTTGATACTAGTCTATACGAACTTAGTTACAATTAGTTTAATGTAAAACATATTTTATTAGTGTTTTATTAAAAATAGTAGAAATATCTCGTCAGTTTTGTAGGTAAGTTGATTAAAATACGAGGGCCGATGTATTTGCATCTCATTGAATATTTGCCTCGACGTGTTAATATTTGCACTCAGACTGTTTGAATTCAAACCACCCCAATTCTGTGGTCTTTGATTTCCGTGGTATCTGTCTACTGTTGGTATTTACATAGCAGTGATTCTCACTAACCATGAGGTGTAAATATAGCATGTTTGCACAAAAATGAATCGACAAAAAACTTCTTACATCTTTTTTAAATGACTAGAGGGTATACACTCTATATACTACGATTAGTATATAGTATATACTAGTGGGTAGTGGGTATATACCCATGACTTCGCTCGCGTGATATTTACCCAGATAAAAAGTAGTGTATGTGTTATTCCAGGTCTTAAGCTACGTACATATATATTTCAAGTTTCAGCCAAATCCGTTCACTGTCTAATTACTAACTTAAGAACAAAGAATATATTCATAAGTTAATTCTCTTAAGTTTGTTAAAGTCTTCATTTTATAACTTAAAGAGATTCATGTAAACATTCTTAGTGAAAAAATAAGTTGTGTTAGTGAAATTTATAAAAATATTAGATTAAGTAACTAAAGAGCTTAATGTAGGTTAAAAATATATAGGTACAAGATGTAGGTGACCGTCGGTGACTTTCATCGGTCCACTGTTGTCATTCAAGCATACATTAAAACAACAGACAACACTTTGATTTATTTGAATGTAAATATTTTATATTCTAAAAAACAAACACGCACTTTTGCTTTCCCCTAATGTCAATAACACCAACATAATTATACTTAATTGAGCCACGGCTAGCTAACGACTTTGACGGTTTATGGCCGGGTCAGGACTTACAAGGTCACTCTATAATGTTTACTTCTGAAATGTGACAAATTTTATTTAAGAATCACGTATTTTTCCCTCGGGTTGACAGTACCAATTAGGTAATAATCACAGTAATAATAATAATTCAATACGATCAAAATTGACAAAAGGGCCTAAGTGTGTTGTTTTGTTTATAATTCATGCCTACCAAAGGTACGGGACAACATAATTCCGAGATACGAAAGTTAACAAAACTTGGCCTGTGACAGCGTTAGATTGCGAAGAGTGCAGAAATGGAAGGAGGCCCTCCAGTGGGACAGTAATGGCTGAAAATAAAGTGAAATTAAAATCTGTACCAGAAAAGAACAGGATTTAACCACCAAAACTACTATTTTGATTTGGCTGAAACTTAGGAACGAGTACATAGTAAGTTTATAGAGTAAACATTCCAATTCCTCTAAACTCCATCGAAGATGCATCCACGTTCAACTAAATCCGATTGTTGTCCAAACAGGCCCAAGTAGAGCACAGCTTTGTGAAGTGAGCAAAGTTCTATTCGGCCTTTGCACAGGGCAATTGCATTCTATCGTATCTAATACATAATTGATCAGAGAAAGGTGAAACTGTTTCGGAAAACATGTCGCAAAGTTGATATAATTATTTCCGTTCGAGCTCCAATTTTGTTCTATGCAATTTGGTATGATTGAAAGTAATTGAAGCTCAAAGTTTGATAAAAATAATGATATTTTGTACCGCAATGGTAATACTATATTAAAAGCTTTTATTCAACTTGCACTGTATGTAGGTATTTATGTACGGCTGTATGTAAGTATGTAAGTAACTATGTTTGTTCGGGTGGAATCTTGCAACTAAATTTTGAAGCAGATATCTTCAACCGATTGAGCTTACTTCAAATTCTATATACATAATACATGTTTAGTTTGGATGACGCGAGGTTAGCTGTATGACGTTAGTCTAATCTATCATGGCGGAATACGCAAGATGGCGAACTAGTTATTTCCAATGCAGTCCTACAGTATGGGTATCAACTGAAAGGACTTGCTGAAAATAACTCGAAAATTAAGGTGACGTCACTCGGCGAATTATGTTTTTATGCTTTCCTCCAACATGGGTATCAAATGAAAGGGCTTGCTGAGAATAACTCGAAATATAAAGTGATAACCCTTATTAAAACCTTGTTTGTTTTAAGTTTTTTTTTAATTTTATCTGTTTTCATTTTTATAATAAAGATGTGAAAAAGTATTCTTTGTATTAAAATATGAAACAACTAGCTAGATTGTTTTGACACCGACCAACGTCGTAACGTGCCATGACCGGACCGTCTATAGTATAGACGGTCCGGTCATGGCACGTTACGACGGAAAGGCATTTGTATAGACTCTATACAAATGCCTTTCCGTGCCTGATATGGTTATGGTGAGAACGCAGGCGAACACGGTAAAGTCCAAAGCTAAACTTAAAAACTAACCTAATGGACGCTAGAGATCATTTCAAATCTTGACATTCACAATCCAAGGATAATTTACTTCCAAAAATATAAATATCCATGAGTGGTTTCGTATAACATTCAACCGTACCTACTCGTATGTAATGTATTTTTTTTCACCTTAGGCATAGAAGTCGCCAGAATAAATTAAGTAGGTACAACATGTTTTGTAAGTGGGTAGTAATTATTCAATAGAAATATTTACATGCTTTTCCTTTTTCGACAGAGATTGGTTGCATGAACACAGTACACTAAGTTTTTACTAAATGCTTGGTATCGACTCTGTGGTTCAGTGAGGGTAATGCACTAGGTTCAAATACCCATGCACACGAAGGCGTACTTAGATTACCTGCCTGACACGCACAATCACTTTAGTTAGAGCTAAGTTGCTCACAAGTTTTATTTTAATACTTTATGATCCTTCAGAAGCAACGTTGTTTGCAAGTTAAGAGAATACTTTGTTGTACCATCTACAGGAATTGAAAGAAGCATTTTCTTCTTGTCAATATATAACGTTAAATGTTAAGCCTTTTATTTTGGTTTCTATATTTACATAGGTGTAAGTTGGGGGTAGGTCAACTATCATTGAGTTGATAAAACAATATTAAATACTCACCATACCTACCTAAACCATAGTTAGGTACCTATCCTATTACATAAAATACTGACACACGGTCATAAAAATGTCACTGGAAAGGAAAATGTATTAGTAATACTATTTAAAGCTAGCTACTCACCTGCCATGGCCCGGCCAAGCAGCAGGACGCTGAATAGGATTGATAGCCAATACGCGCTCCGCCTCGCCATCTTGCTCAGAACACTCAGACTGCATCAACTATTCATTTTGAGCTTGTGTCACTGACCTCTGGATCACTAGCACTTGTTTTCACTTTTTATATTCATTGCACACTGTGTTGAAATTGTGATTGTCTCTCAAGTTTCATGCGGATTCTGCAAATGAAGAAAAACAACGGTCTAAACGACGCCAGCAATCGGGAAGTTGATAAAGTTTTTTACGAATACCCTGTCATAAAAAATGGATATTATATAGCTCAAGATCTCAAGTGACTGCAAAATGTGCTGTTATCTCTTTTCAATGCTATGTGAGTGACAAAAAAAAAACACTCTCGAAGGTCTTGGTAAAATGACAGCTGGGGCTTTATTCCCCAAATCACTTTATAAGAACGTAACGTGCAGTGACGTCATTTTGAAATACGAATCTATGGTGCCAAGGCTTGTTTTCTTAAAATGGTATTCTCCACGCTCTGTCACACAAGTTAAGTCTTGATCTTGAACGAATAGCCACTGGACTAGACATATTATAAGCGAACGTACCTTCACCGGTCTTGTCAGTAGGTAACCAGTCAAATTCTAGCCTTGGTCGTTTGTTTTTGCGTAAGTCTGAAGCACTTACTTTTCAATAAAACATCTCCCAAAAATTACTAAATGTTCAGTTAAATTGTGTAAAAACTATAGCGGCGAAAGCAGCACTACTTCTTTTCACATGTTAGTAGGTAGGTACATTATTTTATTACATTTAGGTATTGTTATTAATCACTAAATAGAATCACATGTAGGTACCTACCTAAAATAAAATTTCGTATTAGCCAACTTTATTTAAGGTGCCTGTATGGGTGAAACTAGCGCCACCGCCTATTTTATTTTATTATTACGTTGAACAAAGGAATTTGAAAAAACTGAATGTACAGTTTGTGAAACCTATCATAAGCTTTTTTTAATACCTATGTAATAGTTTCATTTTGTATAGTTTAGGAGAAATAGCGAAAACAGAGTTTGGTAGCCACCAAGTGCAACTTCGCTATGTACCTACATATAATAAATATGTATGTAATTACAGATAAAATGTATCTATGTAGTTTATCAGTAATCTGGTTACCATAACACAAGCATTAAATTGCTTAGCTTGGGACTAGATGACGCCGCCGTGTGGAATGTCCAAGGATATTTATTTATTTATTTATATTTTATGTCGGGTCCAGTGGCTACTTCGTTCATGGTCTTGATATTTTCGTAATTCGTTCAAAACCATACTTCCGCGAATGTTTTTGGGAAAGTTATCATAATTTTAGTTGATTGATTTTTTTGGTTTAAGCCACATCATATTATAAGTAAAATAACATTGAATTAGATGATTATTAAATAACAATAATTATTAATTTTGTTGTTATTCAAAGTTTTGAGTCAATAAATAATTATTTTAATTCATTAGGTACGTCCGACTAGTTCCCGGACGAAATGTCAAATGTCATAACAATTACCTACTTCAATCATTGATTGATTTTCATCGAAATTGCATTTTCTCTATTTTAATTACCTAAAACTAGCAATGAAAATGTAAATTGTTACTTATTCGAAAACAACGCACAAATATAAGTAGGAGAGATTTAGGGGATCATGATTCCATGAGTATGAATGTGGATGGGTATACAAGTAGAGGAAGGCCGAAGAAGAAGTGGATAGATTGTGTGAAAGATGATATGAATGTAAGAGGAGTGAGTTCAGAGTTGACGAGCGACAGAGGAGAGTGGAAGAGGAAAACATGTTGTGCCGACCCCACTTAGCGTGGGATAAGGGCAGGAGAATGATGATGAATGATGATGATCCTAATCAATGGATCCTAAAATTGTAAACGTGTGAGCACTACCTAGAAGTGGTTTTAGTGATTGCGCGGCATCCTTGGAGGCAAACTTGGGTAGCTTTGTACTTTATTTGGAGCTATCAAAAGTCAATTGGAAACGATTGGTTAGCACTATCAGCCAGCCTATTGCAAGTCGCTTCATAGCGAAATTGGAGAGCACGTTCAATGTTGCTGCCAACCTACATTTCCTACTTCTCGTCTCGGCAAGAGAGTAATTAAGTCAGAGTTTTTTTTATCAACCACATTTATTTCACAACCATTTATTATTAATTGCATTTGTTAGATCCATGAAGGCATCAGCGATCCTGTGAAAGAAATCTCATAGTGCTCTGTGAATAAATTTATAAAAAATGTGTTGTTTTTTTCTGGCAAAGCATAATATTTTATTATAGCACTTATTTTAGGTTATCTTGTTAGGATTACCGACTTGATTTATCTTTGTTGCCGACAAATATTCAATGATAGAATACCTACGTAATATAATTTTATCAAAATACATTAAATAAATAATACCGTGCCGTCACTAATGTCAAGTCAAACCCTGACAATCAAAGAGAATATAAACACTACGTTTACTGACAATGTTCCCCGACGGCAAAAAGTCTCTCCTCCAATGAGGCTGCAGTGTAGATGATGTGACCAAAAAGGCGTTTATCTTAATTGCCGCCTGAAACACCTATTCAATGATTTAGTACATTATTTGTCGTAAAAATAATATTTTTAAGCTATTGCATAGCTTCTATTGCGGGCCTTGAGCGTGGAGACCGAATCCAGAAATTCCGTAACGAAAATAACCTAACACCCTCCACTCCGAAAAAATGCTATGCAATAGCTTTACCGCGGCAGTCTCCGAGTGCTACACGTCTTCTTTCACCATTGAATAGTTAAAATAACACAAATCTCATAATAAATATGAAAAATTGTACCGCGCTTCAGCAGTGTTTTTACAAAACACGGTATTGAGAAGCATGGAATTTTGACAGGTATTAACCTCGCCTAGTCGTGGCACAAAGAGCATGTAACGGTGGCATACCGAATTTGAAAATGTATGACATTGCGTATGTTATGTTTTCATTGGTCAATACCAATCTAAACGAGCTTGGGTGACATGTAAAATTGCCCGTTTTTGGATTTTAAATTTCGAATAGTCAAAAAAGCACGTGTTTTAGTGAAGTTATGTTACTTTGTGCGCTGGGGAATAAAGCTCCTGATTACAAATAATCTAATAAATATCCTTGGACATTCCACACAGCGTCATCTAGTCCCAAGCTAAGCAATTTAATGCCTGTGTTATGGTAACCAGATGACTGATACATTACATAGATATTTTTTTTCGTAAATACATTACATAGAAAACACCCGAGGCAAATATTTGCAGAGAGCATAATCTGCGTCTCAGCAGGCGGGCTTTAACCCACTGCACCATAGAGGTCGTCACTAATGCGTTTGTTTTAATTTCATAATATTGCAATGATACATTCACTCATAATTATGTTTTATCTACTTTTACGCAGACCCATGTAGCCGTAAAATGGGGTGACCAAGCCCACTTTTTATTGTTGTTTTAAACGTTGTTTTGTAGAATAGTTTGTTTACGTTTTTATGCCTTTTTCCACAAACTATGCTAAAAGTTTTAGCTATGTTACTAAAACCTTGTCTTGTAAAACTTAAGTAAAGCTAAAAATAACTACGTCTAATGTGTTTTTTATTCGTAGAGCCTAAAAAAGTAATCTGATAAACTAACTGGATTTATTAGAATATAAAAACGGTAGAAAAGCTTAGTACTTGATGGTCCCAGAAATTAAATAACCAACCGCTGGCGCCGATATAATTCTTTGCAAGAAAAGTTCAGGCTCGTTAATTACAGCGGCGCTTACGATCTTTGTTCTTGCCCTGAGAGGAAGTAAAACTTGTTTGCACCGTAAAAGATCCGTCAGAACGAGCCGAAATTAGAATTAAGCTTCGTCTGGAGCTATCCGAGAACCACGGCTTTTTCTTTTATCAAAAGATTGGGGTATAAATGTGGAGGGTTTTTGTATAGAACATAACTTGGGTATTAGTATGGTTAGCCTTGTCACGAGAAAGAGTGGTTGCTAATTTTTGAAATGTTAGTAAACTCCTGTGAAACTGTATATATACATACAACTGTTGTATGAAATAATTACTCACATACTATAAAATATCACTTTTAAATAGTAAGTAAGTAAGTAAAAAGTAAATTTATTTGAAACAAACAAGTACAAAAGTGTTACAGTACATACAATTAACATAATTAAAACGGTGTAATATTAAAATATAAAAATAAGGTACACTAACTCCCACCCTAGGAAAACCTGTGTTGCGGGTAGTTAGTCCTCTTTCTAGTTGGGTCAGATGGCAAACGTTATGATTATGAAGCACGCTAAAAAACAGTGCAACATTGAAAATTATTAGTCCAACATTCTTTGATCGATTTTATATCAGGAAAATTATAAACAAATACGACAATTTATATAAACAAAAATATTAATAGTTATATGATAGAAATAAAACAAAACTAATGATAAATAAAAATATTTAATTAGCCTGTTAACTACGGTTTTTGCAACCAAAAATTTCGGGATATAACAAAAAAAGTAAACGGTAACATTCTGTTTAGTTAAAGTGTGAATTTGATATCGCTAAAGCTTAAGAAAAATCACTATGAAATATTTTGTCTAAAGTCTACACGTATACATCTTTATTTGACCACTTGTTCTTGATAGATTAACGAAAATAAATTGCATTCAACACGATCATTGAAGGATTTCCTTGTTGTCAGCGCTTTCTTAAACCTTCTATGAGCACAGCAATGGTATGTAGGTCATTACTACCTACTACACCTATTGTATTTGTAAAGGGAGTGGCTTGGACTACTCCCAAAAGATTCCATTCAATTACTTCAAGTAGGTTTCCATTGTGCTGAATACATATAACTGTCTAAAACTGTCCTGTGAAAAATTAAACGTAGATCAACTAATGAATTAAAGCCACAGAGAACACGATCTTAGCTACTACTCCAAAAAAAATAGTTTTTTGAATGTAATTCTATGACAAAATAGAGTTACGTCAGAAAAAAACACTAAAACAGAATTTGAGCAAAAAAATATTTTTTATTTTATTTTTATTTTCTACATTTTTGGAAAACTTACAGCTAGGATAAAAATTATACAATATTGACAAAAAATACACATGTAAGGAACAGTGTACTTTGCTGAGGGCCAATTACAAGTTTCCACAGATAGATTGAAAAAAAAAAAGGTTCAGTTTGTGTGGACAGAAAAAAAGAATATGAAATGAAATACTACTTCGGTGAATAAAAAAAAAAAAAAAAACATAAAAACCTACTAACAAAAAACGAATAAAAACATAAACTTACTTAAAATTTAATTACATGAAAAAAAGTTGCTTGTAAGCAAGCTCTTAAGCTTAACTACTGAGGTATTGAATAAATCAACATCAGCCATGTGCAAGGAATTGAAAGATTCACAAGCACGAATAATAAATGCGTTTTGCCTATAGTTCGTTTTAGACAGTGGTACATGTAAAATGTTGGGCCTTCTTAGAGCCACCGTATGAGTGCGAAGTCCTAACAGCTCCAGCAGCTCCGGACAGTCCACCTTGCCATTCGCTATATTTAGAAGATAGGACAAGTCGGAGATATTCCTTCGATCAGAGAGAGGTAGAAAGTGAAATTTGCGACATCTAGTCAAGTAATTAGGTAGGTATATCTTCGCACGATATTGAAGATACCGTAGGAATTTTTTTTGGATGGATTCCAGTCTATTAGAATATGACACATTTGATGTATGAAGAATCATAACAGGATGTTTACAGTTACATGTCGCTAGATATAATGTAGGTTATATATGTAACTTTACAAGCTTTACCACATAGAGGAAAACCCTTAGAACGAAACTTCTCTGATTTAATTAAAACTTTTGATTGGGTGTATAATATCAGTTTCTACGATATAAAGAGTATTTTTTGCAAAATATGATGTTAAGAAAGTTTTAATAAAGTTGTATTTATTTGATTAGATTTGTACCTACAGTTGTTTCACATTAAATGTATGATAGATTATAATAATAAAGAAAGGTAGTTAATAGAGGGTAAAAATGATTAACTGATAGTGTTATATTATTAAACACTGGGAACTCACGTCAAAATATGGTTGATATACAGTTTTAATAATTGTCGATTAACTAGTTATTTTTACTGCTTAGTACAACTTACGATAGTTTGGAAAGTTAAAGAAATATTATAGGGGTCTCTATTTTGTCTTCGAAATTTTATACCCCTAAAATAAAAATCTATAAATTGGGTTTTCATAATCATCGATTGCCCGTATAATCAGGATCTATAATATAAGGATCCCTAATATAGTAACGGCTAATATCAACATCCCTAATGTTTAAAATACATAAAATCATTTTCAATAAATAATATAATCCATAATGTAACTAACTCATAACTTTATTTTCATAATAGTTTATGAGAATAATGTTAGTATTCATAAATTTTTTGAACACTTTATTTTGAATAAGATCATTGTGTCTCAAGCACAAGGCAGCATAGGGAATGTAACTGATTTTGATCTGGGTGGTTGATTACTTTTATTCCACATTTTGTTGGCGCTTCGGCGGCCGCTACCGCGGCACGCTCGCTACGCTCGCTCGCCTCGCGCGTTAGTGGTCACTGTTCAAACCTAACCTAACCAACTGATTTCGATCTTGGTGGCTGATTATCTTTATTCCACATTTTATTGGCGCTTCGGCGGCCGCTACCGCGGCACGCTCGCTATGCTCGCTCGCCTCGCGCTTTAGTGGTCACTGTTCAAACCTAACCTAACCAACTGATTTCGATCTTGGTGGCTGATTACTTTTATTCCACATTTTATTGGCGCTTCGGCGGCCGCTACCGCGGCACGCTCGCTACGCTCGCTCGCCTCGCGCGTTAGTGGTCACTGTTCAAACCTAACCTAACCAACTGATTTCGATCTTGGTGGCTGATTACTTTTATTCCACATTTTATTGGCGCTTCGGCGGCCGCTACCGCGGCACGCTCGTTACGCTCGCTCGCCTCGCGCGTTAGTGGTCACTGTTCAAACCTAACCTAACCAACTGATTTCGATCTTGGTGGCTGATTACTTTTATTCCACATTTTATTGGCGCTTCGGCGGCCGCTACCGCGGCACGCTCGTTACGCTCGCTCGCCTCGCGCGGTGGTCACTGTTCAAACCTAACCTAACCAACTGATTTCGATCTGGGTGGATACAACCTAAGTAATTTCGGTTTTACATAATTATAAACGTTCGAAAACATGATTATTCGGAAGTGGAAGTAATATGATTCTTTATTATTATGACACGTATGTTTATAACGATTAAAATTTGGGATTATAATATTAGGTAACATCAATTTATGCATTAGGAGCATAAGGATGAACAATATCTTATTATAAACTATAGTTATGGGACCATAATATTATGGATTCCTATGTTTCGGAGACACTTGTTATTGATTGTGATTTACGGACGATCGATTTTCGGAGACGAAATGGGTTCCCATATTATAGGTATATTAGCTGCGCCGTAGTGTTACCCGCGTTGAATAAGTTTATACATTATATAGGTACCTCCCGTTCCCGAGAAAATACCGGTATCAAAAGTAACATATGTGTTAATCCAGGATATAAGCTATCCTGGTATCAAATTTCATACAAATTCGTCTAACCGTTTGAGCGTGAGAGTAACAAACATATACACACTTACACACAAACTGTAACCTTTTTTAATATTATAAAGTGTGATTATTCTTTAGTTTGAAAGATTTCAACTCTGAAGAATTTGACAATATTAAGCACATGTCATGTATTCGTAAGTGTTTTCTTGTTTATTTGTTCTCAATGAACCTCCTGTATGTTTTTGTCTATTTTGGGTCATAGTTCTGGAGGTCATTTGTGAAATTGGACGGACACATCGCGTGACTAGCAACTAGGCGTTGCCAAAACGTGTGACGGGACGCCTCACGCAAATTGTCGTTTTGGGCATTCCCTGCGTGTAGCCCCGGGCTATCTTTACACACGTATTCACATGTATAAACTGGTAATAGGACTACTACGTAAAAGTAAAATTTGTGCTATACCTAATTGAATTTCTGAAAATTTAAATAATGTGGCATATATTCTAACCTAACGTAATCATAGCTGGCATGAGTAGGATGAATAAATCTAAGGATCGTGGCGTGCCAATCTGAAGGCCAATGTCGCGCAGTTGACTTCTAAAGGCTAATTAGATGATAATTATTCAATCGGTTCATGGGTAGTTTCATAGTCAATTATTTTTTTATAGGACCACTAAGATCATTTTGAATAATCTCAGGATCATGATGATATTGGAAAATGTCTTCATTGGGAATACCAGTTGTGATCACATTTATTCATTCACTTGATTGCTCCTTAAATAACATCTACAAATATGCTACTGCGTATCTCACGTGTAATCTACAGCAATTTAGTTTGAAAGTATCGTTTTACAGATATATATGTTTTATTTACGAATAATTATTTCTGTAAAACGATACTTTCAAACTACAATAAAGTATACTTTTTATGAAAATCCATAGGAAGTAGCCGTCAAAAGTTCCCAGTAACACGAGGGACCCCGAGTCGGCACAAAAGCTAATAAAACTTTGTCTTGCAACCAACTGCGTACGAATATGAGCCACGGAGCATGAAGCCAACTTTTAAATTGAGTCAAGCCTATGGTTCGTTTATGATCAAACAGTTATTCTTACCAAGTGAGAAGTAGTGTGATCAATGAGCGATGCGGAATGAATATTGTCGTAGTAAAGAATATTGGGTATAAGACTCATTTTTGATAAGGTTTAAGCTGCTCGGAAGTCTACAAACAACTATATACGAGTACTCTACAGTTCAAATTCAATCAAGCTCATGACCATTCAAAATAATTAAACACGTCATAGCCATTTGACGACGATGGAAGCAAAAGCAATTGTAGATAATTTATTCAAGCAAATGTAATATTTATATATCACAATATTCATAACATTTTAGTGTTATGCGGGTGTTAGGATTCCGGTATTGAGGCTTTAGTCGGGCTCTATTCTACCCTTTGGAATTTTGCAGAATAATATGAAAGCTTACGATCCTAAAAATCGAATGTTGTATAAATATTTTCTAGATAAGCTAAGGTCGTCACTGTCTTCGAGATGAATAGATTCGACAGTTTTATAACCGATGTAATATTTCGGTGGAGATTTATGTCATTCGGGATTTTCGGGGATATCTTTAAAAGAAAATCTTATTTTGGATAAACCGATACAAAGTCTGTCTAAGGCTGGTATCTCAGCTTATTTCTTCATTTTGCTGGCGTATCATCGGTATTATTAAAGTTTCCCTAGGAAAGTACTTAAGTTCCTAATATCACAGAATAATAGTACTAACATGTTCTTAGGAAATAGTTCCAGGTTCGAGGTTTTCGAGGTTAGGAGAATCTATAGTTAGGTAGTTTCGTGTCTATCTTAGTTTTGTGTCTAGTCGTTGGTTAATAATTGCGTGCGTCACTAATTTTTAACTCCGTATCATCGTAAAATGAGCATAAACACGTAGTTGAATAATTGAATTAATAATAATAATAATAATAAATCCTTGGACATTTCACACGGCGTCATCTAGTCCCAAGCTAAGCAATTTAATGCTTGTGTTATGGTAACCAGATGACTGATAAACTACATAGATACATTTTTTTTTTTTGTAAATACATACATATTATACATAGAAAACACCCAGACACGAAACAAATATTTGCAGATCATGCAAACATTTGTCCCGCAGCGGGGATCGAACCCGCAACCTCTGCGTCTCAGGCGGGCTTTCGCCCACTGCGCCACAGAGGTCGTCGAATTGTACCATGTTTACGAACTTCAGACAAAATAATTTTTAATTAAGATGCTCGCTGCAGTACTTCCAGTAATTCCCTAAGTGACGATATCAATTATTTACGAGACTGTAAAAAATGCAATCACAGAGGCGTGAAACGTGCCAATTTCAATTTATCGCGACGCATTATATGGGCATCTACGACCTCGTCGTAACTCTCACAGTTATGTCGTATTTCACGTCCTACGTGTAATGGCTGCACGTACGACGTCAGTAACCCGACAGTCACAAGATATACAAACATACATATCCAGGTTTATGGATGAAATTTAGGACGTAGAACTCTCCTTATAAGTCTTGAGTGCTCTGATTGGTGACAAAATGCTAGGTGTTGTCGTTCTTGTACCTAATCCTTATCTTACTTACCGGTGACTCAACTTCTATCTCAACTTCTATTCAATTGCAAGTTTAAAAATTCTTTGAGTTTTGTTCCCAAAGAGTTAAGTTAATATTTGATATAAAATAATATCAATCAAACTTTTTAAACTATCATGATTTTCATATATAAACACTAAAAACGCGATATTAACCATAAATCGTGAATTTACAGTTGAGCAGTTGAGCTTCTAAATAGATCGTTTACATCAACTGACCATACTTACTACTTGTAAGGGTTATTTTTGGTCATTTTTTTTATTATGTCGTCATCATCGCATTTACAAATTTTAATGATGATATCTATCATACCACCACTGAAATCGTGTCGTGGTCTCTTTTAGAGTTACCCTTGTGATCCTCTTTTATAATCTGGCAAACGTAGAAAAACATATTGAAATAAAATTTCAATTTTGTGACCAAGCCATATCATTTTCTAGAAAAATAAAAGGTGCATCCAGTTTGTATCAGTTGATCGAGTTAGCATTGGAGTTGGAGAAGGGTGGTGCAATGTGCAATTTTGGATTATTGGCTTATTGGATCTTTTATATAATAATATTTATTAGTGCTTCTAGTATGCGGCATTTTTTGTTAGAATTCGGCGTAAGGACCATGTTGTTAAAAATCCTTGCTTGATTAGTGTAAGTCCGATTTATTATCAAAAACTCATTAGAACAAAGCATCCATACTATCAGTGTTTCAGTAATTGGTGCAGTGATTCCTTTTTCGCTTTGCCGAATCTGGCTTCGTTAGTGAGCGGCCGGCTGTGGATGACCGACCTTTTGTTTCTCTTGTTCCTATCACTGGATTGCACAAACAGCACCGAGTTGTAAACGAAGCTTGATTTGTAAGGGAATCTCAACTTGTAAAGCAGGTTAGGAGGGTTTTATAAACAATAATAATTTATTTTTATGAAGTTTAAAGCGCGTTTCTGCTGTGCGTGTTTCACATTAAGGATGACGACACTAGCTCGCAAGTTACTTGAATAGGAAATGACTTGACTTGGTTTTGTTTGCATCGTCATCAAATGGATTTTCTTATAAATACAAATCTGCATGCAACTAGCACCTTACATTCATGTTTACGTTTCAAATAGTCAAGTTGCATTCACTTTGCATGTAAGTCTTGTATAATACAAGACTTACATGCAAAGTGAATGCAACTGTACGCAGCTTTATATTAACGGTTACGCAGCTTCGCATAAAGTGTGATTTTTCTAAATCAGGATAAGGTTATCGTTCTTCTGGCAATGTGAATTAAGAACTGCTTGGCAAGCATTTTACCCATAGTTGATTGGTTTATTTCAAATTTTAAACTGTGAGAGTAACTCAACACCGTTGTTCTATATTTTAGTCTGTAGCATAGTGTGGTAGTCATTTTAATTTTAAACTAGAAGCAACAAACCTAATTGCATTAAAACACAGTTACCTTAGGTCTTTTCGGATTCAGATTGCCCTTTCTACGCCGAACTATTCTGTAGCCTCTTTATAAATATGGGGTTCCGTTTTATAAAATATTTTTCCCGAAAATAAGCTCTGAGTATAATTTACTCGCCTGAAAACGGGCAGCTTTTGTTCAGCGTAAAATACAGGTCAGCAGAATTATCGCTGCGTTTCTTAACCATTTGCTTGAAAAGGGTCACACTTATAAATGGCTGATACTTAATTATTTACGCCACAAGACAGTTTCGTTTGAGTTGATAATAAAAATTCGGTTTATTACAAAACGGTAGTAAGGTAGCATGCATATTTAAAAGAGGTACAGTTTTGTGAGCACGATCTTGATCGGATAGTTATGGGCCGTAAAATCATATTAACAAAACAATATTTTTTTGAAATTTGGGAAGTATTTAATACTTGGATGGATTTTACTTCATGACAACATTAGTAGTTCAGTTTATGTTGGTGGATATTTAATTTGTAACAGTTTACCAACATTAGGTGAACTATGAATATTGTCACGGAATTTAGTTTTCATATATTCCAAGTAGAGGTCCTGTTTTTTTTAAATATAGCTATAGCTGTTAGCTGTGCTCCTATACTGACTTAAAAGAAGTGTATAAACTTAAAAAAGCCTGTTTAAATTACGCAATACACATCCATCCACGAATATTTTTTAATACATTTTGCCCGTAATTAAAGCTTAACAATAAAATATTGTTTAAATTTTATTCCATGCCATCGGCCTCACTAGGATTAATTTATAGTTGGCGTTTTAAAACATTTATAAGAGTTTTTGTTTGCCCGCAATTCTGTCTCGAATATTCATTTACAGCATAAGCGCGAAGTAGCCACGAGTGAAATTACTTTGTGAAATATTCTTGTTGGTTTCTTTGTGTGGGATATTTTTCCAGTTGTTATCATTTTAATGGAGTGAGAAGCGGCGCGTTAATGATCCAGTTGTTTTTTTATAGCTTTCTGTTGGACCTTTGAAATGTGATATTTCAGCTTTAATGACTCCCCCAAAATGTTGGTAAAAATTTGAAAAAATATACTTGCTTATTCTGCGGTAGAAAATACCTTGAAACTTTTTAGGGTTTAGTCCGATTTTATCGTACTTTATACGACTTCATTTCACTGGACGTTTTGTTCACACTGAATTGTTAAATTGGTTTGCGGATTAATAAGCACTTTAAAAGGTGTATGCTATAATTTATTTATAGTGCAAGACATGTATCTAGCAATTTTATTTATAAAAAAAACATAATGTTAAGTTATTCTGTTTGTTACAAAGCTGTAATAATTTAAAAAGTTGTAATGTTATCATAAAAACATTGTTAAAAGTTAAAAACTTAGACAAAGTTTAATTAAGTTGCAACTTTTGCTTAAAAAAATGTGGGATGGTAATGGTAAATTATATTTAAAAAATAAATTGTAAAGGAATAAGCAACAAATAGGTGCTCGTGGTTTTCAAAGAGCTGGCGAATGCCTCTAAACTAAGGTTACCTATAAATTTACCGTGTATGTTGTGGTTAAGAGATTTAGTAGGTAATTTATGCACCGCTATCATTCAGGCGCTACTCGCGCCCATCATTTAAATTACAATCACAAATTCACTTTTCAAACTTCAGTGTTCGATTAAAAAAAAAGTTTTATTCATAAGTTTTTTTTTAATCGGTCGTTAAGTTGGCCGCTCACTTGTTGAGGGCGCTCGCGGTCGGTTCACGTTCGCGCGCTTGGCGGAGCGTAGGCGACTGCGCTACCCATTCATCGACTGCCTGATTTACCCCGAGTTACTTCACTTTACTCCCCAACTCGAACGCAATCCACTGAAACTGGCTTCTGTAATTGTATTTTGTAGTTGTAATTGGATGTGTTATTGTAATTCTGATACAATTACTGAATAAATACATAAACCGGGTAAGGTTCGGTGGTCGGGTCCCTTAACACGATATTTGCAGAGATACCTACGTGACTTATATCAACAAAGGTGGATGGTAACAATATGTAGAGCAAATAGATAGGTATTTTAAATGTAGAGTATTTTAAGATCATTGTCACCTAAGAATTGTGGAATTTAACGTTTCAATACGGTTATTTTAAAAGGTATTTTAAGTATATAATATTAAATATTAGTGAGAAGTCTGCCAGCCATTTAGGTATTATATGTTAGCTGAAATGCTTAGAGAATTAGTGAGCTAGAGGCCGGTCGTCTGTCGTCACATCGTGCTGCAGCGAGCGCTCAAACCGGATTCCGTCTGAGCTTATTAATAATGCCGAATGCAAACAACATTGAAATTCAACTAGACAGTTGGTATTGCCACAGGATTGATGTATTGCTTGCTGATGATATTTCATTATTAATGAAAAATGCAGATTTTTCATTTAAAATGAAATACAATAACTGTGGTTTAAAACTATAATAAAATTATATAAACTAAGCTGATGATATTATACGAAACAATATTGGGAAAATTAATTTATTGTATTCCTTTAGTTTGTAAAAGAAATCGAATGTAATTTTTTAGTCATTTTCTTCACATGACAGACATGTTAAGAGTTCGATGTTTTGTACAATTAAAACCCGAGAGCTGTTTTGGTAAAAAAAAGAAAGATAAAATACAAAAAAAGTATATCATCTTTTGCACAAAACCAATAAAACATTTTTGCTACTTTTAAATGCAGAACTTTTTATTTCAATCGAGCACTCAAGTCCTAATGACTATTCGATAACTTTTACAATTTCAGATTTCTCATCAATGCCCTAAAAAACCCGCCCAAAAAAAACAAATAATATTCATAACCGACCAACAAAAAAATGCCACACAAAGTTACCTATCTGGTTCCCATAGTATAAGCATTCCACGATTCGGGGCTAGATAGCGCTTTGGGAAATAACCGATATTTATTTTTTATAAAAATGGACCAAAGTTGAGAATTTTTGGTACGAACTGTCACAGAGTGAATGTGCACACTAAAGAAGTAGAATGTAGGGAGCACGTTACGTTACTTGACAAACATACTCCGAAAATGAAAAATCTTACTAAAAGTTTATGACTTCGACGGGATTCGAACCCGCGTGATACAAGCGATCACCCTTTAGCCGGGTTGCCATTGTTGCAACAATAAGTAGCCGGGTAAGATTTTTCATTTATAATGAAATACCTAAGTGTGGTTTAACACTAAAATACAAAATATATAAAAAACTATACTCTGAAAAGATGAATGAAACAATTAGCTTGTGTTATTAATTTTATTTCGTAAATTATAACCAACAACGGTATTATTTCAACAAGCGTGGGATGGTGCTTCATCTGGATATCGTTTCAAGTGGGAGGCATAGTCACTTTGCCTCCCACTTGAAACGATATCCTTTAGCATTTTGTTACAAAACTTTCTGATTTTTGTTCCATCGTCGATGAACCGTGAAAGGTTTCGATATCGGTACTCGATTAAGTGTTCGTTAAGAGATTTGTTATTGATGGATTGAAGAAGTTAAGTCACGCTTAGTGCGGGTTAAAATGGACGAGTGATTCTTCTTTGTGCCTGTTATGAATCAATAGTACTTCATAATGAGGACTCTCTTGATTTAAGAGCATCTTAAGAAAACAAGTTAGTCTCTACATAGTTTATAACAAAGTCGCTTCCCACCGTCTGTACGCGTTGATATTTTAAACTAACAACAATCTTTGTGCTTTATAGTCCAGGAAAATTTGTTGAGCTTGGAATATCTGTAGTCGCGGACACCCTACGATAAGTAGATTTATGCCGGGTTGCAATATTCAACTTACTAATAACCGTGGATCTGTCGCCATATTAATATTGTTATCTGTCAAAAAGTGTCCTACATTTTTTGTTGTCTAAACAAAGTTGCTATGGCAATCTACGATCATTCGTAAGTTTAATATTGAATCCGGCCGTTAGAAACAAGGTGCCAAAAAAATTTATACAAGTTTACAGCTGACTATCTTTGATTCCAAGGTGAAACCCTAATTTTCCTGGACTATTAATAAACAAGTTATGTCAGAGAAACACACAATGATTTATGTTGTTCGAAAATTTGAAATGCCTTATTTTGTGTTAGTGGTGGTTCACCTATGAATGATCTATAATAAAAATGTATATCGCAGACTATAGCCGGGTATTACTGGCTGTGCCGCATACAGAGCTCTATTAAGCCGGACATATATTTTGTTAAGCCGGACACCTGGTAGCACTAGCCTAAGCTCATCATGGAGCCTTTTCATTCGGATTTCATCGCATAATCATAGCACAAAGGCGGTGATTATGAATGCTATTCACCAGGCGTTTATTTTTAAAAGGATTATGCACCCACTTTTATAATTAACTAGATTTTGATTAATGATCTGCATACATGCAAGAGAGTAAATTGTATGTTTTATTATTTAATGTTTAGCAGGTTAATTAAAAAATCTATAGTTTTGTTAACCGAGTTTTTTTAGTACTTTAACCAATTATTTTGTCGTCAATTATGAACCGATTTCAATATTTTTGTTGTATGAAAGAGTATGCTCCTGAGGTGGACCCATAAAAAAAATCTAAAAGTACGTTTTTGTGACTCCACAGAAAATTAATGAATATACTTGGTCATTTCACAAAGAAAGAAAGAAAAAATAATTTATTTTGGTAGGATGAAGTCCTACCAGAATCACTTGAACTTCGACTTACATGCTAGGTGATGGTAATCCCTGTTCCAACGCGTTTCCTTACACCAGGTAAAGAGACACACATATTCATTAGTCCCAAGCTAATAATAATGTTCAATACCTAACGTAGGTAGGTACATAAATATAAATAAATATTTTATTTCAAAAACTAGTTTACAATGCTCATGTGAAAAGGATATTCGATATATTATTGTATTCAACCGCTTGTTCACTTATTTACCTTCTTATTGCATTCAATTTCCGGAACTCGTCTAAACCTAGGGTTTCTCAGATTGCAATTGAATTCCGCTGTGTTCAAGCACCCGTTATTGAATTTTACGTTTGAATACTTTAACAACAGTTGATTGTACCAATCTCAGATATTACCGATTCGGTAACAGCTTTCGACACGCACCTGACGATCGTACGTAACTATCTTAGGTGAAAATTACTTTTGCTGGTTTGGATCAATGCTCCTCATTTAGGAACTAATATAAGTTCGTAAATGCTGATATAGATACATAAGTTGCTGGCTAGGATTCTTAATAATCGGTATGTTTTTATCAGACACATAAGTTTTGTTTATAAAATTTATTTGAGCATTCTTGTGTTATTATCATTTATTTTGTGTTTATATTTTATGTTTTGTTTTATTTTATTGAGTCACAAAATAAACTTTTTTCTATTCTATTCTATTCTATTCTATTCTTCGGTAGACAAAACATTCCTGAGGCGCTCGCGCTCAAAACAATAAAATACGGATGATAATTATTTTCAGAGAAAGATGTATTCGGTCTAATTTTTATGGTTGATGAAAACGAATGCCGGTGAGCGAAATTGGATGTTGTCAGGCACTTGTAACCCAAAATTATGAGCCCAATAATAGCGTCTCTGAGTACTCTTTTATTCTGCGACTTGTATCAAAAACGAGTCTTCAGTGAAGGAGGGTCGTGACATAATTCACGGCAGCGCGCTTTGTCCCGAATCTACATAATAATGATTAAAGTGGAGCATCATTTTTCTCAAGTATCCCCCTCAGTCCCCTGTTTTCGTTATTTGTGACTTCTGTTCTGAACCCAAGCCGATACCTAAATATATATTTTATGCTACGCGTCCTTACTATATAGGAATACTCGATATCTATTTAATAAAGTGGTTTTAGAAACCGCTTGTTTTTAAAAATTCGAACGACAACCACGGATTGGTGTTTATCTGTTTTCAGTGATTTTTTCAAGTTTCCTGTATTGTACTAATTCCTGTTTATCATGAACGAGGCTCGTCAGAAGTTATGTGAAATAAGAATAAGTTCTTTTTAGCTAAATAATGACATTCAATATAACTGTAAAAAAACACGCAAAATACCCGTTTCCTTATCCCAGTAAATACCCAGAAATCAGTGAACCCGGAATGCTTCCCGACCTAATGGATATCTGTATAGAGCAACCATTAATTTTATTATTTGCGGGAAATATGACGGTGCACAACTCTTTGCCAGACTTCTGTTAAAGTAATGAAATCAAACGATGTGAATTTGCAGGCATTTACCCGTCTTTTCGTCCTTTCAAATAAAAAATACATTCTATATATTTACAAAACAAAGTCTCCGATCTTTGGAGCGTTCAAATGATGTAGGTTTAGAAATCTAGTCTTTGCTTTCTATTTCAGACTGCCTAAGTAATAAGACTTTTCAGACGTAGAATCGAGATTATTCGTGTGTGAATTCTGCCACTTTTTCAATACTTTGAGTTTTAAACTATAACATGTTTTATACCCAATTCTAATGTTACGGAACTACCGTAAAACAAACTTTACCATTTACTGTGGCTACTAAGCTCATGTTAACTTCAATGGGATCCAATGAAACTACGATGTTAATATTCTTAGGTGTAATAGGTCGGTTTATTTCTTAACATACATAAAACTACGCTACGACGTTAGACCATGTTCGTTGTATCATATCAGCTGCCTTTTCACCGATCATGATGGCTGGTGTACTTGAATGTGCGGTGATTGGTCGTGGGATGATGCTGGAGTCGGCTACTCTGAGGCCCTCTATTCCATATACTCTGAGCTCAGGATCCACAATTGCATAAAGGTCTGTCGGTGGACCCATTCTACACGTGGCTGTTTGATGCCGCGCAGACACCACCATAGTTCTAAGAGCGCACTCCCAGTAAGAGTCAGAGCCCAGAGCATAAGTCCTACATGTAGGATAGTCAGGCAGATATAGCTGAGCGTTATACTTTTTAAACGGCTCTGATTCGCCCAACTTTATAACATATTTAATAGCCTCCAATAAAGACGCAACATCCTGTGCATCTGTTAAATAATTACCGTATATCTTAGGGTGTGAATTCGGATTCGTATCTCTTAGCTCTAAAAATCCTTTAGATTTTGGCTGCAAGAGCACTGGCACACCTGACCAAGTGTCAAGACCATGTAGCGGGCCAAATGCGGTTTGATAAGTTTTGTCGCTAATTTTCACGCTTCTTCTGTAAGCTCCGCCGGCGTCCACATTAATGGAGCCTCCCAAACTGATCAGTTCTATATCCGGAACTTGCTCTATTTTAGACTGCGATGTTTTTAAATACCCCAAAGCTTCAACCGATCCGGGCGTTGTCAAGAGGCCGTCGCCGAACTGCAGCCATTGCATCAAATTAGGTAAAGTGGCGACTTTAGGTTCAAGAAGACTTGCATTAGTCGTGCTCAGTTTGAATATTACACCTGGGAATGCGACGTGGTCGTAAAGATGGCGTCCAACTTGGAGATTTGCGATGACTGGAATTCCTAATGCTTGTAAGTGTTCTTGTGGACCGATTCCAGACAGCATTAGGAGCTGAGGGGAGGCGATTGGTCCGGCGGATAGAATTATCTCTCTTCGGCAACGAACCGTGTGCTTTCTACCATCTTTAATGTACTCCACCGCATAAGCACGTTTCGTTTGCGGCTCAACGATAACTTTGGTAGCTTTAGCGTCTGTCAAAATATGCAGATTTTTACGTCGTTTATGGTCGTGGAGGAAAGCTTTAGCTGAGCTCAATCTGTGACCTTTATTAGTCGTCGTTTGCACGTACCCGAAGCCGAGTTGATCCGGCGAATTATAGTCGATGGTGGGGTGGCCGAGATTCCTGCCCGCTTGAAGGAACGCCTCCACTAGTCCAGTTCTGAAATAATACACCGATAGATATTAGCTACCGGTATTTTTTGATTAGGAAGCTTTAATAGCTTTAATTAATAACAGTAATGAGCTTACTTAAAGGGAACATTTTCCACGGTGAGCTCGCCATCCCGGCCGCGGTAAGGCGCGTTCTTGTATTTTTTCAGCTCTGACCTTTCCGATTTCTTATAATATTGCAAAACTTCTTCGTAGGACCTGTTGGTACAAAATTGGAAACTGCTAAGTTAACTCACTTTGCGAGTCTGATACAAGTTTAAAAACTGATCATTGACAAATATTTTTCACGAATTTTCTTTCTCAAAGATCCATTTAAAACTTTTGCGTTCCCTTTTGATTTTTCGTGTAGAAGTCGAATTCAACATTTTGATACAATACAAAAGATAGTGAGTCTTTCAAACATCATTAAAAACTGCTAGGATATGTCAATTAAATTGACGTACTTTTTTGAACAAGTTAAATGTAATTTAGGTATCTAATATAAATATCAACAATGTTTTTTTTTTATTTTTGTTCAAGAGTAGGTAATTATAACCGATAAACGGTTTTCTGCGGTTATGGTTTGTTCTATGTCAATAAATTGTTCTGCACAGAAAAGTTGGTGTACACTAGAAATATCTGACTGATTTTAAAACTCAAATTTATACATGATAATTTAAAATGCGCTGAAATGCGTACCATCCATAGTTACCATCGGCAGCGATCCTGTCCCAGTCTTGCGGGCGACCGCGGCTGTAGATCATGTAGTCTGTAACGGTCGATCCGCCGAGCGCCTTGCCCCTCGGCATGTAGCAGCGTTGCTCCTCGCTACCTGGAAATATTGAGGCATAAATTAACATTTCAATCTCATAAATTGAGTACAAGCTTACGCCCGCGGCTAAGCTCGTGGTACCTGGATAAAAAAGCATATGTGTTATTCTGGGTCATAAACGATGGCAAGTTTCAGACGATGTACAGTCCTAGTTTTAGCCAAATTCGTTTAGTAGATTTTGCGTGAAACAGCAACAAACATCCATCTATACATCCACACATACATTTTATTGAAATTGAAAGTATGATCAAATGATTTTATGATTGCTACGCTACTCGTAGCTAGAAATGGTTTCCTTTTAAATGTTAGTAGTTCAATCACGATAAAAAGAATTGAGTGAAAACTGAATCGATAATTTATAAGGCGAGCCTTGAATTTCGATCCTGGGGGCCAAGAGTTTGTTTCCCGGTCGTTCATCAACTAATGTTTTGTGTATATTTTGTGTATATGTGTTTTCATTACCTTTTTTTTTGATCTTGCAGTGTGATGTTCCAAATTAAAAGCAAATAATCACACTATCACACTAATATTATAAAGGTGAAAGTTTGTGTGTGTGTGTGAGGGTGTGTGTGTGTGTGTTTGTTACTCTTTCACGCTCGGATTTGAATGAAATTTGGTACCAGAATTGCTTATACCCTGGATGAAAGAATAGGCTACTTTTGATCCCGATATTCCCACGAAGACGGGAACTATTCACCGCGGGTAACACCGCGGGGCGCAGCTAGTTATAAAATAAAGCATACCCAAGCACACTCCAGGCTGGTGTTCCATAGTATACGGCCAGGCGTACTCCGTGACCTGAAGATGCGGTGCCAGCGCCGGCACATCTGTTAGCAGCATCTCTGGCTTCCCAGCTTCTAGCACCAGCACCATAGCACGTGGCTTTGTTTCGGAGAGACGTGCTGCTATCACAGAGCCTGATGTACCCCCGCCGATGATGACGTAGTCGTACTCATCTAGAGGCTTTGAGTATCCTGCAGAATTACGAAGGATAAATTATGGTGAAAATTTCACACAGCGCCTGTAGCCTAAGCTTTTACTATGAGCAGAGTTGGACTGAACCGAAAGGCCGGGTAGCAAAAGTCCGGGGCCCAAGTCTGGATAATCATAGATGAGATACCATTGGTGAGTAATAATAATCGGGGGGCCCGTACAGATTTGCGGGAGGCCCTCGTAGGAAAAGGCCTGGCAAACGCCACCTCGACTAGGACTGTTCGTATATGGCCTGACCCTGACTATAGGACCCATAAAACTAACTAATTGACTCAGATTCGCTGGAAGCGATCGTTCTTAGTTTAAACACAAATTAACGGGGTATGTGAATGCACAACTAATAGGTTACAATACACATTACACCCAGATATTTTTAAGTCGTTCATTCTGCAGATTAAATAAATAAAATAAATAAATATCCTTGGACATTCCACACGGCGTCATCTAGTCCCAAGCTAAGCAATTTAATGCTTGTGTTATGGTAACCAGATGACTGATAAACTACATAGATACATTTTTTTTTTGTAAATACAGTGAAACTTGGTTAAGTGGGACCTGGATAAGTGAGAAACCTCCATAACTGGAACTCATGCTGAGGTCCCAACACTTTGGCGCTGAATGACCTCTGTTAGTGGGACGAGGTAAGCCTCTATATCTGGGATTTGTTCTTTCGATTTATCATCATAGTTACCTCTATAACTGAGACAGCGAGTAAATTTTATATGCATAAACCTCTGTAACTGAGATAACATTGTTTGTTTACTCATTCTTATTCTACCCACAAATTCCACACGTAATTCCAAGTACGTATACCTAAGTAATTTTGAGCTTCAATTACCTTCAGTTTTAGTTTCGCTTTACTATCATACAGATGTTTATTTGAAAAATGCCAAAACGAAAGCTACAATCGTTATCATTACGAAAAAAACTGAAGTTAATATCAGTTTATGAAAGTGGGAAGACACGCGTAGAAGTTTGTGCCGAATTTAATGTGCCAAAATCTACTCTTTATAGAATAATTCAGAGAACCTAAACATAAAATTGAATCACAATGTTCTGAAGGACAAGGATAACTAAAACGTGTACGTTTATCAGAATATCCTGAACTTGAACAGTGTTTGCTAACATGGGTCAAGCAACTTCGTAACAAAAACGTTCCGGTAAGTGGATCGATGATTCAAGAAAAGGCACAAGATTTTGCCTCTATAACTGAAATAACCTGTATTCTCACCTCTATTAATGGAACCCTCTGTAAATGAGACAGATATTTATTTATACCTGTATATCTGAGACACTGGGTAAGTGGAATACCTCTATAAGTGAAACGACATTGCAGGTCCCTTGATGTCTCACTTAACCAAGTTTCACTGTACATACATATTATACATAGAAAAACACCCAGACACGAAACAAATATTTGCAGATCATGCAAACATTTGTCCCGCAGCGGGGATCGAACCCGCAACCTCTGCGTCTCAGGCGGGCTTTTGCCCACTGCGCCACAGAGGTCGTACTTAGAGATTGGTTTGTACTTACGTACGAGTTTGTCGATTTTTGGTATTGAATACAAAGTAGTACCTGTGTTGTGTAGTTACCAAGTTTCACCAAAAAATCGAGTGTCACAAAGAGTATGTGATGTGAAAAGACAGGTGAAAAAAACAAGTCCAAATTAATAAAGTAAAATAGCGGAGTAAAATTGTATATTTTACACATCCATTATTACGGTAGTAATTGTATGTATGTCTCCTAAAAGTAAACAATGATATACGTGGGAGAATTAAAAGATTTATTAAGAACTATAATTTATAATAAACCTTGATCTGCCTCTGAATACAGTCAACTTAGAGTGAATCGTGCTAAATTTTTATTTTTTAATCAGATAAATTGAAAATTAATATTAGATCACTAAGAGGGTTGGTTTTAAAGTACCTACATTAATGTTTAAAATATAATCACTTAGTCGAATTGAACAATAAAGATAAAACTCTTAAAATTATTTGTTGTCAGGAATCTAAACCTGTACAAAAATAGAATTATAATCAATAATTTAAAACAACTAACCTACTTAATAATTAATAAATTAATGATATCTTTGATAAACCTAAGTTTCTAATCAAAACTTAAAGACTATAATCTCAACAGTGATTGATTAAACAGTTGTTTAACTTATCCAATAATTTCTTCTAAGATTTCATACTATATCGTTTCTCTTAAATTACGATACTAAAATCCTTCGAGGTACTGTATTTTTGAACATAATGTTACGGGAAAACGAACATGAAGGTATCTTAAAACAATAAGTGCTCAGTAGGAGTAGTAAAGGTTTCTATCACACAATGCAAGGATTGTGATATCACACGATCTATGCTCATCAAAAACATCGTAAAACATAGAAGGTAACATCACCTATACGAACACTAAACTTACTTTGTGATAAGTTAGGCTCAGATCTGAAATCAAGGAAGTGGGTTCAAATTCTATCGTTCACTAATTAATTGTACAGTAATAAAATACACACAAGTAGCAAAATTGATTTTTATGACTTCAATTTCGTAAGAAGAGAACAATTGCATTCTCGAGGTGCATTTCTGTTCATTACTCCGAAGATCCTCATTAGATCCTAAATTTTTTATGGTACTACGGGAGTATTCTCTTTAAAACAAACAAATAAATTTCAAAATTGGTCCACTAATGACGGAGTAATCGGTAAAGTTACATATACTACAGAAGATACAAAAAATCATACATGGAACATAGAATCTCCTCCTTTTTGAAGTCGGTTAAGTACTTCTATATTTATTTATCTTAAAGTACCAAAAGCGCAAAAACGACTAAAAGTGAATTAGTTCCGACACAAACTTTCTACATTGCTAGATTTTCTAATAAATATTATCGAGGCAATGCAATTTCAAACGTAAGCTATCTCCCTCGGAAAAAAAAGTTGCTTCGAAAGTAGGCCAGGTAAGTTATGGAACAAACAATTCACAATGTTTTTTAATTCGATCCCCGCTGCGGGACAAATGTTTTTATGATCTGCAAATATTTGTCTCGAGTCTGGGTGTTTTCTATGTATAAATGTATGTATTTACAAAAAAATATCTATGTAGTATATTAGTCATCTGGTTAAAACAATCAAACAAGAGTAGGAAGACGATGCTCGCTTTTTTATGACGTTAGTTTTCTCTCAGCGGTAGAGTACCGTTTCTTATGTGCTAATCATTTTTTACCTCGGAGCAAAAACTTTTTTGTCCCTTTCGGAAACTGAATTCGCTTCATAAAATTTTATTCGAAAGCTAATTCCAATTTTGAAACGTCGAATAAAAATGTGCAGTTTTAAACTTACCTTTTGGTAGTGGGTATGAGTCCCGGAGAAAATCGAAAGGATCATTTCCATTCACTGGTGAGTAGTTGACTGAAGTTTGATGCATGAGCATATCAACGATCGGGCTTTGAGGATATGCCCAGAGGAACCGTTTCTGTCTGTCCGGTTTATTTTCACCCTGATTTGGTTCTTCAGGTTCCTCTGTGCTTGGGTTTTTTTTTTCAGATGGAACTGTGTTGTTTTTAATCTTGTATGGCCAGAGAATTCGGCCGTCTCTGGAGTCGTCAAGTTGCTCTTCAAGCTCATTATAATGTTGAATATTAAGAGATCTTGACGGTTTTGTTATTGATAATATAGTTAAAGCAATGACCAAGCTTTTAAGAGGTATCATTTTCTGAAAAAAATAAGTTATTATTTAAAAATCGTTAAAATTATTTTAATGTAACTTGAAAAAGATTGTGTCTCAAATTATTAATTTACTAAGCCTTTAAAAATATTTTTTATTTAGTTTAAATTATTATTTTAAATATGAATGTTTATATAGATAGAGTCTATATAAATTAGAGTCTATATTATATTATAGACTTACTTAATTAACTTATTTTTTTAAATAAATAAAAATTGTTTGACTTACCGTTATGTTTCTCACAGTCAAGATCAAATAATTTATTATTTTTTAAAATTATTTTTTTATATATATTTATTTCCACGTCTTGTAGCATATGCCGCGCGATGCAGAATGAGCGCTTAAATGAGTGTAAGCGGGCCTTGACCGCGCACTTGAATTTACCGTTTCTTTGACATAATGACCAATATTACCATATCGCGAATCCGCATACATGGTGTAAAGCCTTCCCGAAAGTCGTACACACTACCACATCAGATTTCGTAAATGACATAAAAAAACTATCTGAACTGAATAATTATGCTCTAACTTTGGTCACATATTATTTATATATTTGACGATGAATCACTAAAAATAACCAAAACAAATAATGTGCGTTCATTATCAAGATTTATCATTAAATTATCATCCTGCAAGATTTTTAGAATACCTCATCTTTTTATTACCTACTTAATAATAAATTACTACTTATAAATATGACAACTATTGTATAAACTACTATTTTTAACTTCATCATAATCAACATCATCAGCCACTTTTAACCCACTGCTGGGCATAGGCCTCCCTTCGTGAATGCCATTCGCCTCTATCCTGCGCTAGTCTTAGCCACGTGCAACCCACTGTTTTGCGGATGTCATCTACCCATCGAGCCGGTGGACGTCCCCTTTTACGTATTTTATTTTTAACTTAATAATTTAAAAAAAAATTAACTATACCTAATAAGAAAAAGCTTGTGAAAAGTAATTACAGTAATTCCATTTTAGAGCACTCTGTATAACTAGTATACTGTATTGTATATTATAACTAGTATACTACACTAAAACATCTCTCACGGAGAAATTCATAGCAATCCTTCTAGATCGTAAAATGTGAAATGGGTTCTGTTTGTTGTGTAATCAAAGCATTATTGTTGTAGCTCTCTACGAATGTGGTGCCTTTCGAACTATGATAGAGATTAGAATGTTCTCTGCTCAATTTTGGATTCGCGAATTAAAATAAAGCCTAAAAAAAGTTTTAAAACTTTTCTAATCGCGAAAGTCTAAAAAGTCGATGTTATAGTTTCCAATTTTGAGTAAAAGTTTGAACAATAGAAGTTATACGTTATAATAATTTCGACGTGATCGAAACGTGAGATGAAGATGCCATAATTATTTTGCTATTAATTTTCACTAATCCTAGATTAGCAGTGGCCTAGTTACGTGCTCCGAGATTCAATAATTTTGTCTCCATTAATTACAATCTTGCCACTCTAGACTGATGTTTGGAGAGATTTGGAAGATAATATACAGGTATACATACAGTATATACGTTTAGGTAGTGCAAAATCCTTATCTATTATTCATTTGAGCTATTTAAAGACCGATATATCCATACGAGCTCGTCTCTAGTTGACAAAAAGTTGAATCCATTTACTGCAAATAAAAGTTGCACTTAAAAGGCACCTATTTGGTGTCCTGGCGTATAATAATAAGAATCAACATCTACTATGCGAAACATTTTAAATGCAATGTATAATTTTAACTACCAGTAAAGAGTACCAGTTATTTTAAGTACCAGTTTAGTACCAGGTACTGTAGTGTAGTGATACACCAGCGCATTTTTACGCTGCCTCGTGTGTCCATGTATTGGTTACATACAACTGTCACTGTCACATCACGGTGAAGTTATAAAGGTCCGGAAGACCACGTAACATAAAAATCCGTCCAAAAAAAAAACTAACTGAATTGAAGGCGGCAATGTGATGTTGTTCGTAAGCGATAATAATACAAATACTAGGACATTTTCGAGCCACTGTGGTAAAATATAAATCCTTTCAAGCTTTTTTGTTACTAGTTTTTTGTATCTAAACGCCAATATTTGATATTTTTACAACATATTAGGTAAGTAATGTTACCGTTGGTTTAAAAGCCACCACCAGCCTGTAGTTGAACTAGGTTGGACACGTTTCTTGTATGCCGAATGACTCGTGAGAGAAAAGGATTTCAAAGTACTTACCGCAAGCAACGAGACACGGTATTGTATTGGCTGGTTGAATCGAGTCGAGTTAGTAAACGATTATGTGGAAAAAGAGTAGTATTTACTGTCAAAGTAACACTAGTGCAATTGTGTATCTTGTGATTTTCTGTTGAGATTTCCTCGGGGTATTCGTTCTATTGTAGAGCAAATAACCTATCGGTACATTTACAATACCTATACAAGGTACAGTTAGGTACTTTAAAAGGAACGCTCATTTTAAAATCCGTTACTTTAAACTTTAGTAGGCTCTGAATAAAGTTGAAGTTTGGTTTTCCCTCATACAAATTTAATTTACTCTGGAATGTACACATTTAAGGCCTTATTTGATATCAGATAGTTAGACTCTTTCTTTCTCTTTTCATTTCACCAAGTGTTTACTTTTCTGTCTATTAACATTTTCAAGAATCTTAATGTTTTAAAAATACCCAAGTTTGCTTTAACTTCTGTTTCATATAAATATGGATCACAATTAAAATGGTCATGAAAACTTTCTACTTATTCTTAAATCCATCAAGTTAATCCAAAGTTTATAAACAAGGCGGTAACTGCACCGCCTACTAATTGCAGTTCCGTTATGGACAGACATTGAATAGGATGAATTGGAATGCTAATTTCCATTGAGAGGCACATAAGTAGCTTTAAATAATAAAGGCAGTACATAATATGCAAAGTATTTCTTTATGTCGCGTGACAAATGCATCACATCAGCTGCTAGCTATTATTATTGTGCTAGATTATAAAGATGACTTTGCATTCTTTACGTGCTTTTGCTATTAGTCAATGAATTTTTTAGCTCCATCTGACATAGTGCTTTACTAAGTAAGTTCGTATGAGCTAGTGGCTAACTCTGGACGTAGTCTGTACAGCTTATGTTTGAAACACTTAATAAACGAGAGCTCGAAAATCGTAAAAAGTTTGCAATTATCCTTACTAATCGTAAACTAAAATAACTAATTTTATCGTGTAATAAATATAAAATTGCTTTTCATTAAAACTTATACTGCGAAATTGCTAAACCTCTATAGAGTTTGTTTATATGTTTCTATCTAAAAACTCGTATATTTGGGGTAGCAGAAAAAAATAACATAATACTTACATAACCACAGACATAGATCTATGTACTTACTCGTATGCGAGTAGAACCTGGTGAAGGTTTAAAATAATTACAAAACTAAAATACCTACTTCGTGTCAAAAGCTCGCAGTTTAGATGTAGCAGGCCCACGTCTGCCTACTGTGACTGCTAGTATTATAATAATTATGTAAAAGTTTTACCAGTTATTTAAAATAAATTAGGTACTTTAAAAACGATTCCATGATTTTGTTCGATTAGACAGTTTAGAGTGAGTCATACTTAAGTTATTACCTACTTACAAATGTCTAGGTACATAACTTTGTCTGCAGCGATTTGAAATCGTTAGAATCGTGACAACGACCTAAGTTCTGTTTTAGAGCTTTTGAACCCAGACGTCACAAGATAGGTTAAATGTACCAGTAGGATTGTTACATTTTACTCGTAGAAGTAAAGAATTTTGACGGCCTAAAAAGTCATCAGTATAGTATACTTAGTTACCCAAATAAACTTATACGAACTTACTCAAATACCACTACCGCTTAAATAACGCAAGAAAAAGAATTTAAACATAAATATGTACCAAGGTAAAACTTGATTAAAAAATACTTGATAAAATGTTTGTCATCTATCTTTAGATTAATATCCTTAGAAATTTTTACACAGTTTCATCTAGACCAAAGCAAAGCAACTTATTGCTTGTGATATGGTAATCAGATGACTGATAATTATACTACTTAGATACATTATTTTTATGTAAATATATGCAAGATTACGTAGATATACTATATTATTACAAATATATAATATTCGCATTATACTCGTACAAGACGCTGGCGAGATGACCACGACACCTTTCAGGACATGGCAAAAGACAGAGAAAGATGGAAACAATTGGGGGAGACTTTTGCCCAGCAGTGGAAAATATAGGTTAGGAAAAAATATAGGTTTCTCTATCTAGAGAAACACCCATTTGCAGAACATAAAAAAATGTTTGCCGCGGCGGGAATCGAACCCGAAACCTCTGCGTATCAGGCGCGCTTCACCCACTTAATTTAACTGGACATTTCATACAGCATCATCTAGCCGCTGGTCGCTGTTAACATTAATCTTTTTTAAAATTTTGTGACTATCGAAACCTTGGGCGTCTTTACTACTTCAGGGTACATATCGTGCAAAAGCCTACAGCATACCGAACAACCGAAGACTAGCTTAATGTAGATAAAACTTTTTATCTTGGCCTCTAGAATCTAGAAAGAGCAATTTTTAATGGAAGGTAGCCTAGTAGGCGGTTTTAGAAGCAGCAAAGTTTTTTTACCGAAGTTCTTTTAAAGTACAGTGAAAGGGTGGAGTTCTTGGTCAGTGCGTGTTATTTATAGGCACGTGAAGATGTCTGTCTTTAGAGAAATGTAAAGCTTGCTAAAAAGAACTTTCTTCCTTTGTCATGTTTCGTTTATTTAAACATATACATACCTAACACATTTCGGGAAAATTCAAGGATACCTAAAGATCGCAGAGCATTGTCTAACGCGCATTGGAAATATTAATATTATACACAAGTCGCGACCCGTAATTTCGTATTATGAAAACTCCGTCACCAGAGTTGGCCACTTACTCAAACGAATGTAATGTCGAGAAACTCATAAATTCACGAAAAATGGTAGGTAAATGCCCCGTTTTTAGTGTTTTTAAAGAACTTTAGGTATGTGTGTGGTTCGATCTATAGCACAGATCATCGACTGAATCAATTTCGATGCATCTTCATTGAACATAATTTCATAAAGGTCTATTTTTGCCGAGTCCTGTTCGAGGTCACTGGTAAGTAAATAATTTTACTTCTCCAGACAAAATAACTGAAGAAAGGAATCTCCGTCTAAAATTAGCAATGGCATTGAGACCTCATGGTCAAAGTAAAGATCAGCATACATTGATCTCAATATAAACATAACTTAAAGCCCTTAACGTATAGGTAGGTATGCGAAGACGAAATATAAAAGTAAGAAAATTCTCTCTCTACTAGCCATGACATTGAAGCAATTTTATGGACGGACCTTATTCATATTTATTACAATGGTAATAATATTCATGTACAGGATGGCCCTATAGAATGATAGGTTTAAAGAATGTTTATTTCCCAAAAAATACACAAAAGGTTCTTAATTGAGCAACAGTTAAGTATTTCAAATATTAAGAGACCTATTACATTATGATATGACCGTGTTTTTGCCTATATTTGGTGTTCTTATTAAAAAAAACGGAAAGTCTTCAACAGTTTTATTATAATTATATTTAATTATAGTAAAAACTTTCTGACCAGACAGGAGTTACATTAAAAAATGCTTGAACAGATATGATAATGTTTTGTTAACAAATAGTTCATCTGGTTATTGAACTTGACGTGCGAATCTGTTAAATACCTACTTTGTGTTGATTTACTGTTGGGTTTGAAGAGTTTCGTGCCTTTGTATTTAAAACGCGGTTTCTTAAACAAGCGATTCCGTCAAAAGTTGGCCGACTTTTCTGACTTCTTTGCATTCAATCATGGAAAATCTACTAAAAAATTCCTACTATTTACTAACCTATACTCTCTCAAATACTCTCTCTTAATTGCATAATAAGTTAAACATCATAAAATGAAGTCTCAAAAGTTTCAAGACCATTTTAGATTCTGACATTGCCAAATTAATACACGTAACTTGAAGTGCCTTTTTTGATAATTATTTGGTACTAGCTGCGCCCCGCGGTGTTACCCGCGGTGAACAGTTCCCGTTTCCGTGGGAATACCGGGATCAAAAGTAGCCTATTTGTTAATCCAGAGTATTAGCAATTCTGGTACCAAATTTCATTCAAATACGTCCAGCCGTTTCAGCGTGAAAGAGTAACAAACACACTTACATACTTACACACACATAAACTTTCACCTTTATAATATTAGTGGGATTCTCACTGTTTCATAATTATTTATTAATAAGTAGTACCTACCTTACTACTTCTGTTTCGCAGATAGACAGGTTTGTTGAGATACCAAAATTTTAATAAAAAAAACATACTGTTGAAGGAATTCGAAATTTAATTCAGTATCCGTCTAGAAAATTCCGTTTTTAGGGATCAGTAATTCCAAAATGAAAACTGACTAGGAAATGTAGGTATAGTAAATATGTTTATGAATGTCCCTTTATTTTTAAAAATAGTACGTAAAATTCTGCTAGTGAAATGTTTTACAGTATTAAAAAAACTGTAAAATATGCATGGTTAAAGAAGTAGGTAACAGAACGAAAGCCTCAGGCCACAAATCTGGCCACACTCTTGGCCATATTTACCTTTTTTTTACATTTTAAATGGTTGCTAAAATTATATACATCGAGAGCCATTTCAAGTACCTACTTGAGTAATATACGATCGTATTATTAAAAGAAATGTAAGTGTGAACCGGTTTCCATTAAAACGATGGGCGGCATAAGACGAACGCCATTGTAAGAAGTTAAAAATACTACAAATAAAATAATTAAGCTTACTTTGTTTTAATTTTTTTAGAGTTACTTAATCTAAGGTATTTATTACAAAATTTATTAGAGGTTTTGATAACTTCATCGAAATGCTGATTAGTACCTAAGGGGATTGATTTCTGTGTACCTAACTATATTTGTAAATAGTTTTGGCTGTCGTAAATGTCGTGAAGCGCTCGTGGCAAAGCTTGCTAAGACGTTCTTGATAGATCGTCGAAGTTAAGCAACGTTCTGAGCGGTCACTACTTGGATGGGTGACCGCAAGTGGCATTTTCATCTGAGCGCTTCCGTGCTTCGGAGGGCACGTTAAATTGTCGGTCCCGGCTTAGTTGTTAAGCCATGACAACTTTAAAAGCCGGGAGGAGGAGAGGTTTTGGAGGCCTTTAGGCGGCCTAAAAACTCCGTCACCAGAGTTGGCCACTTGCTCATACGAACGAACGAACGCTGTCGTAATTTGACGGCTAGCATGTTTTCGTAAACCATAAAAGAGGCACAAGTGGTACCAATGCAGGTGGGATAACTCGTTCTAGAAATGCAGACTGCAGGACAGTAACGTATCCGGCATCCCGTTACTTTTTGATTGCTGATCTTCGTTTCTGCAAGTTTTTATCTGTTGTTTTAAACAGAGTATTTGGCAAATATTTTTTCCAAACAATACTTAAATTGTGAATTTATTTTTAAATTATTCAACCACCTCGGTGGCAGGTATACGTACCCCGAGATGGATAGATAGATAAATACTTTATTGTACACCACATGGACACAAATATAGTCTTATCGCTATGAGTGATTTCTTCCAGACAACCTTGGGAGAGTAACCCAAAGTGGTCCCATAAAAAAAACAATCGGTTCACTATTCACTGAATAATCGATGAACAGACATTAAAAAAATGGCATTTCTGTTCATAACTCCGAAGATTCTTTACCAGATCCTCAATTTTTTTTTATGGGACCACCTCGGGAGATATAAATAAATAATAAATATTCTTGGACATTCCACACAGTGTCATTTAGTCCCAAGCTAAGCAATTTAATGCTTGTGTTATGGTAACCAGATGACTGATATACTTAGGTACTACTTATATACATTTTTTTTTGTAAATACATACATAATATACATAGGAAACACCCAGACACGAAACAAATATTTGCAGATCATACAAACATTTGTGCCGCAGCGGGAATCGAACCCGAATATACCCTTTCAAACAACAATAAATTACAATCGATCCTCTTTTGACGGAATAACCGATGAACAGGGTACATAAAAAAATACCTACAGTGGAACATTAAAATTTCCTCCTTTTTTAAAGTCTAACCGACTTCAAAAAAGGAGGAAACGAAAGAGAGATTTATATTCTCTAGTTGGAATAGAGCAAGCTGTCCCTCTACTAACCCAGATTGATCAAACAACAGTAAAACGCATTGATCGATGTTTTTCTATTGAATGTGTGGTTTACATTCTTCTCTATAGGACATTAACCTCTCTATTTAAGGTACGTGCTAAGAAATTGAACTAACGTACTACATGACTAGGTACAACCAACATCAATAGTTTATCAAGATTGAGTTAAAAGTTAAGAGTAGGTATTTGAATCTTGAAAACTTGTATGGATGTGTGGATGTTTGTTGCTTTTCACGCAAAAACAACTAGGTACACGTATTTGGCTGAAACTTGGAACATACATAGTTTGAGATCTAGAAAAACACATAGGCTACTTTTTATTTAGGTAGGTACCACGCAAGTGATGCCGCGGGCTTGTCTATAAAAAACAACGGTAAAAATCTGTAAAATTGAAATGGTCGTAAGCTATTGGGTACTTTGTATGCTTCACATGACACATTATTACTTATAAATATGGACAACCTATACAATAATTTAAAATTTAAAATGATACAAAGGGAATTGTATATCTAACGGTAGTTTTAGCATCATTCATGGCAGTGGATAGATCGAATGGCCTGTTTGTAGGTAGGTAGGTGTAGGTGTAGATAGGTTGTTTCTACAGAATGTTAACTCATCACCGTTAATTTTTACACACAGTACAAGTGGAACAAAGTAAACAGTTCAACGGTTTTAGACATTGATGTTAAAGCATAAACATTGATTGTCATTCATCAAGTAACAAGATGCATAATTCATTCGAATTTACCATAACCTCGTTATTACCAAGTAAAGTAGCAACTTACCTACAATGTAGGTATATGTAGGTCCTACATACCTATAGAAGATTTTTTATGCAGTTCTGCAAAAAATGCGTGCAAAATTGCATTTTCTAAGTACTTACCTACCTATCTATTCGTTTGTGCTGTGATGAGTCTCTATATAGGTACATATGTACCATTCCTAAGAAGTTTAGATATTTAAAACATAACTACCTACTTAGTAGGTTAGTGGAAACCTACGTAGCAAACATTTAAATACCTAAGTATATTTTGACAAAGATATAACTTGAAACTCAACAAATCAAATCACATTAAAATTTATTATAAAATATTCAAATACTAACATAACAACTTTCATTCTGATCCTTTTACCACAACAAATCTCTAAAACAAGATTTAGAAATTGAAAGTCCTTTAGATAATTTCCATACGAGATTCGTCAGTTTGTTTATAATCTTTATTTGTGAGGCTAGGTCAATGACCAGTGAAAGTATTTTACTATGTTGATTAAAATTAGCGAAATCATATTTCTACTTATAATATATGACGCCGAAAAGAAGACATGCCAAGTGAAGTTTATACCTAGTCTCTTGTAGGATTATTGTCTTCATATTATTATCAAAGTAGTAAAATACAAAAGCGCCGCCATCTCTCGGCAAACAATAGTATCGTAAAGTAGGGAGGGTGTCTCTACTCTTTGTGTGGGTGACCTACAGAAAGCGAATATGTGGGTTGAATGTAATACAAACCTTTAATACCTGAGGTGCTGAGTAGCCTTGCTTAGTTGGCAGCGTTATCGACAGATGGCGTTACGTGGCAGATTACCTACTCATTTTTAATGGTGTTAAATATTAGAGTAGGTACTTACCTACATTAATATTACATCCTGGACATGCCTATAATTCTTGGCATTACTTTTGTGTGATAGTTAACTAAAAACTGGCGCACGCCCAAAAATTGTGCTTTATGTGTCAAATACTTATTATTATACGAATTTTCTAGATTTCCATAATTTTAAGTCATAGTCATGACAGAGGCCTTGACCTACAAACTTCATCACTAAAGTTAGCCGCTAGCTCATACGAACTTTCCTTTATTAACCTACACACTTGTCCTAAAAATATTGTAATGAATACTGAGTTGTTAGTTATTCATTGTTATTTTATCTGATAAATATTGAATTAGAATTACTTATTTGTTATTTTATCGCAAACTTTGAACAACTTTGTTTTGATAATAACAAAATTTTACTAATTTGCAACTTCAATGTTTGTACAAATAACAGACTTTCAAAACCCAAGTTATCTTATTTCACTTAGTACCATTAATTTATGACTTGAAAATTTTGACATAATAACTAAGTAGGTATGTGGTCTTTCGACTATAATTGGTCAGGCGATATTGTACCTGAAATTCTGTGAAACGTTGCAAAAAATCAGAACGTGTTTCTAATTCTAAAAATTGTGTTTAATATTATTTTATTTTAATAACCATGACTGCCTTACTTTAAACTATGAATGTTGTCGTTTCTACAATTTATGGTTATTAAAATATAGAAAACGATTAACCTACCTTTTTGGTGCATGTCGTTGTTGGTACACCCAGAGTCATAACTTTAGGCAAGTTTTATTAAAAATAGCATTTTCGATATTTGAGAGCTACTTAAAGTCCTCGAACTGAATAGAGTACTTATAAAACCCCTTAAGTTTTTATTTAAAATAGTAAATTTATTAACACTCACTGAGTTTTACATTAACCAAACTGCGCTCTCCTGCCTGTTAATTATTATTATCTTTGTTCTTGTTAAACCAACCCCTTCCAAGAGAAACTTTTTCAAGATTGAATAATATTTCAATATTCTGATGCTTATGGCCCTACAGAAGGCCTAGATGCGTAATGAACAAGTTGGCATTAATTAAAAAGGTTACTGAGTGAGACTCCTTCTTGCTAGGCAAAACTTATCAGAAGCTACACAACTAAGGTTTAAATAATTATTTATAAAAACATATAGTTTTTTTGTTTATTTATCGACATTTATAATGTAAGGGCCACACTAACGGGAAAATTGCCATTAATTATTACGATGATGGACTGTTATAGTAGCCACAGACTACGTGATAATTTGACAACGGCATTCACATTGCCATTTGACGTTAGGCGTCAAACACCAATTTTATTGTCAAGAATGGGCATTGACCCACAGAGTACTTTTGTATAACATGAAACATTGACCGTTCAAGCAGTGTAGCTACTCACTTTATCGCTTTAAAATTAACGCAATATTTATCGCGGCATTGATATTTCCCGTAGTGTGGCCCCTACATAAAATTAAATTATCATGCAGAGAATTTATGTTTCTAAGTGTTTATTTTGATCGTTTCAGTTGTTCAGCTGCTTTTGCATGAACTGTACACCTTTTGAAGTCTTGCTTTGATTCCAT
This sequence comes from Xanthorhoe designata, assembly GCA_963582015.1. Classification (NCBI taxonomy): domain Eukaryota; kingdom Metazoa; phylum Arthropoda; class Insecta; order Lepidoptera; family Geometridae; genus Xanthorhoe; species Xanthorhoe designata. The sequence goes on from OY757039.1 coordinate 9,927,674, forward strand.
GAGAAGCCTTTTAAAACTAGTTAGGCCAGTGGCATGTGTAAATTTAATTAATTCAAGGATATTGCTATTGAAACCTTAGGGCGTAATTTTCGTGAAATATGTAGGTAGAGTTCAGTTATACCATTCTACTCTATAATTATTTAGGTACATAAAATATCCTTGACTACCGTTGGGTGCCGGGGTGGCTCAGTACTAGGAATGATAAGAAATATAATTACACCCTTCATAATTACGATGGTTAGTATGATGAATGTAATTTCTTGTCCACTCAGCTTTCACCTATCCATAATCGTTACTTTAACCGAAATATCAACTTACTGATAATTTCGTCTTCGGCGTCATAAGGCCGAGAGTTTGAAGGCAGCCCAGCTAAAGGGCGATCGCTTGCATCATCGCGGGTTCGAATCCTGAATATGAAATATATACTTACAGTTGATTTTTGTAGTGTGACGCTAAATCACTGACTTATCAACCATACAAATAATAATTTAGACGCCGGAAGATGAGTCAAAAACCGGCACCACATACAGTATACTATTCCCTGTTATTACGAGTATCTTTATTGCTTCAAATTGCTTTCTATTGGCAACCCTTCTTAGGTTTCACTATCGAAGTCGAGCAAATCACGTAATTTATTCCAAGGTCTTTGAATCCCCTTGACGCAATCAAGAGTCTTTGCGAAACGATCTGCTCCACTTCACCGTCCATCTACACTTTGTAGGCTACCGATGTTACACGAGACCCACTTGGTGTAGGCAAGGACTTTGCAAATCTACTGTGATTTCCTGGAATATTACCTTGTATTTTAATTTAAATGATAATTTTGAGCTTCAGTACATACATTTACTAAAATTATGGTATACATCAGAATGGAATTGATCTTTCTAAAATAGAGGAAGGAAAACTTTCTGTGAAATCAATTAATGACCTACTAGCTGGCATTTGAGTGAAACTGTTCACCTAGTGTCTCAATGGATCAAGGAAGTGTATTTCAAAGTAAGAACTTACTAAGTACCTTCCTCTACTAATTTACTCATTAGCCATGAAACTTGTCTTCAAAACTCTCTAGAGCCGAAAGTTTATCAAGAAAGGTTTTACGATGGACCATTAGCAAAAGATTATAAGATTTAAGTTTTATTAAGTTGTAACATATTATAAAGAGAAGCAAGCAAGCTTTAAGTGCTACACTTTAATCTTTTTTTATACTTCGCTTTTGTGTCATAAAAAGTATAAAAACAAAGAAATACTATCTTCCTTTGACACAGTTCAGTTGAACTGATAACTTTTTACTTAAAAATAAAATTAATATATTTTATGCAAATCTATGTAAGACAAAAACAAAATACTTGAAATAAAATTAGATACTATATCTATTTTTCATCTGAATTTTTAATTTTTTTTCAGCTTTATGCAAAGTAACAATATTATTTTGGAACTTTTATGTAAGTATTCTGTATTTGCTAATTTCAGTAAGTTTTAAAGTCTTTTGTTTATTCACAAGAACACACGTCAGCATTATGCAGAATTCCACAGCATTAAAATTTCTAAGCTAATGTTTATTTTATATTATTTTAAAATACAAGTTACGAAAACAAAGACATGACACAGTTCAACGAGGTTCGTTGTTAACCACAGATGTTTCTATATTAATATATTCACGGGTTTATTCCTGACTTGTGATGTACGTGTGCGACCTTCTGGTATCTACAATTCCCTGAAATACTGAAATAAACATTGTCCGTATACTAGCAATATTTCATGACTTTGCTAACATCCCTGTCTCAACAGGTTTGTATAGAAACATTCTGTTTTTTATTAATTACCTGAGTGCCTGAATAAAACAATAGACTGTTTTGTTTTTATAATACCTAATCATTTATAATTATTTCGCTATAATTACTGTAGACCAAAACAAGTGGAGTCAAATCATTTAAAAACTATCGAACTATTCCTAAAATGAAAAACATTATTTTTTAACATTTAGTTTTTGATATCCAACATGACACAAAATCTGCTTCGTGATATACTCGTATAATGTCTAGGAAAATCAATAAAGAATTGAGGGTCGTAACGTGTGGGAGCTGAATCTGGAACATCTTTAATTAGGTAGGTATATAGTAATAAAGTACGAAGAAAATATGAAATTATCTTAGAGGTTTGTTAATATACCTACCTACTTATAAAGCCTACACAACTTATACGTTTTGATATTATTGTGTTTTGACAAAATAAAACAGAAGTACCTAAGTTCAAAACTTTCTAGCTGTTTGTAGCTAGAAAAGGTAGCAAAATTTTGCCCCCGGGTTGAAGGGGCCAGCATTTTGCCGCACCCTGTATACAAGTGAGTTTTTTTACAGCTGCTTAGGCTAACCATGCTAGTTATAAAACTATAAAAGTACAGTGCATTAAGCGGTAGTTAGCACAATTTCTATTCTTCTTCTTTATATAACAAAATCTAATGAAGAAGTAAATACCGTCTTCTTTCAACGTTAGAGCTCTGTTTCATTTCAGTATTATGTTTTTACGCCATTTTCCTTCATCATTGTAAAGTACGTGAATGCAATATACGAACTTGTTCATAACCCTATTAAAGCACAGCTTGTTTAGTTGTTTGTTTGCACCTAATTGGTTTCAGGGAAACAAAGGTTTGTTGAAAAAATCATAATCTGGTATAACGTTCACAGTCATGTTTTTTAGGTAAAAATTAATGTATGGAATAATAACTTTATTAGACGTTTGCGATAATAATATTAAGGTGGTTGTATGCGTCAAACTAGCGCCGCCACCTATTTTATGTTATTATTACCTACGTTGATCAATAGAATTGAAAAAAAATTTGTACCTAAGCAGAATATCATTAATTCATGTTATATCTATATTTCATCTCAAATATCTAGCTTACGACCTAATTCAACCCATTTTCACTTCTACTTAGCTCATAATCAGAAGAGAAGTGATATTTTTCTTTGCTTAGAACTCATGTTTATTTTCATAAACTAAAAATCAATTGCTGGACAAGACTCGACCCTTGTTCTGTGAATGAAATCTATATGTTCCACTAAACCAACACAGACGAATGGGGTACTGTATTTCCTCTAGGAAACGAGCATGACGGGTGTATAAGTTTCAAGTCACAATCGTCCGAAGTCTGCTTTATTTGTGAGTTCACCGAACGTCCGTAGTTTCAGGGCACGTACGACCCTACGTGCTCGCATCCCTGCTTCGCTCTATTTCCGCGGACCAAAGTGCAATTAGGAACTTATCACAGATGCTGGAACTTGCCACTTACCGACACGGCACTATGCAAGGAAGCGTCACGCTCACTTGACTTCACGAGTTTTGAGTTATGCTTCCTGTTTGCATCGTTTGGAAACTTCTGTGTGATGGGTGTGGGCTTTATATTCGCGGGTTTATCACTTGGTTACCCAATGTTAGTGTAGAGTTAACCACAAACATTTAGGTTCTTACTTTACGTACAAAAACCTACTTTTATTTTGTTATTAAAATGAATTTAGAGGCTTACTAGAGCTCAGATGCCTACTAAATCTGTTGTAGTCGATATTCATTATAATGTACCTACCTATTGTCATAATTAAGATTATTCATTATTTCTCTGTCTGATTGTACTACATAACCACAAGTTGATACTATAAACAATGTAAGATTAATGAAAAGGTCGCTGTAGTTATACAAAATATCAAAGAAAATTACAGTCGCATAACACCAGAGTATGCTCGAGCGGACCAACCTAATGTGCTTAGTTGTTGAAAGCCATCCAGTAGAGTGGTCAGAAGTGCAATAGCCAAAGTTAAAGTCTAACATGTTACTGCTACTTACTGAGCATAGTTGGTTTATGTTTGTGTCCATAAATGTTACTCCCACGCAAAAACCATTTCTTTCCATGTTCCAAGTACATAGATACATAAAATGATAAAATACAAGTAAAAAAAGTGATTTGTGTTTCATGTAAGAGTACGAGAACAAGCGTGATTAAAATGATGAGACCATTTTTATTTTTGATGAGAAATTAACAGATATAATCATAAAATGCAATAAGTATTTTTAATTGTTTACAAAATGTACATATAACAATAATCAATTTAATAATTATAATATGATCATACTTATTATAAACACTTAGCATGGACAACGATTTTTCAAGAAAATATTCTTTAAAATTTACTAATGTAATAAATAACAGTAAAAAGCTACGGTACAAATATTAAAATTAAATAAAGCACGATTGTGACCTGCGACTGTGTTTGATTGACCACCTGAAAAAATAAGAAAATGAACTCAATCAAGTTACAAAAGGCGCAGTGGGCAAAGGCTTGCCTGAGACGCGGAGGTTGCGGGTTCGATTCTCGCCACGGGACAAATGTTTGTATGTTCTACAGATATTTGTTCCGGGTCTGAATGTTTTTCGATCTATAATATGTATGTATTTACAAAAAAAAAATGTATCTAAGTAGTATATCAGTCATCTGGTTACCATAACACAAGCATTGAATTGCTTAGCTTGGGACTAGATGACGCCGTGTAAAAATGTCCAAGGATATTTATTATTATTATTATTGATTTAATCAATAGTTTTGAGGTTATTTTTTATTTAACGAAAAATGGGGAGCTTGCACGACATGACATGTGATTTAACTTATAAGACTCATAACGCGTTCATAAATTTTTTGATACGTTTAGGCACATTCTTGCACTAGGTATGCAAATTACGTTTCGAACTTTTAAAACCTTGGAACTGGCAAGAATAACATGTATTTGACTATCCATTCAACAGAAAACAAATCAGATGTCATACAAGCCAATTTATTACAATATTTTTTTAATTCATACTTCTTTGCTCATGTTAATAACTAGGTAGGTACTTATTTATTCTGTGGAGCGACATGAGTGAAGCCGCGGGCGTAGGTACCTAAATTATCTTCGATAAAATTATGTAAGGTATTATTTTGTGCCATTATGTGCCACAGACATTGTAAAACATTTTTATATTTAGGTACTTCACAAATTAGGTTAAACAATTTGTTATTTACAATCATTGAGATGTATTAAAGAGGCACAATCTAATAGCTGAGAACACTCAAAAAATGTGCGTGCAAATTCAATGTTTTATAATGACATTTGAATGTAGACGTTATGTCGTTTGTTTTAATGTTCAATGTCGCTTGTACGCAAAAAAGAAAAACTCTGCGCACTACGTAGCGTGCGCCGAGTTTTGGCGTTTACATTTTATTTGTCTGATTGTGGCACTATAATACATCTCAATGTTTACAATGATAAACTTTGGAGGGAGAATTATGTATTTACGCTACCACGCATTTTGAGGTAAATATTGAAATTCGTTATCTGATTTTATTTTCTTGTTTGTATAGAAAATTATATTTGTCTAGTAAGAATTTTGTTTATTGTTTAGGTATGTATTTGCGAGTATAACATTAATTTTAAAATTAATATGTATCCGTGCACTGATTTTTTCAGCACTGTAAGTAGTTAGGTAAGTACCTAGTTTGACCTCGGGTAGAAAACACTTGACTCAAAATTTATAGCGAATTCTGACATTCACAATAGTATAGTTTCTCATATACTAATAAAGTGTCAAATATCTAACTACAGTAAGCAATGCTAACTAATTATTGTAAAAGTCGCGGAATTCGATGTGAATTTAGAACATTAGAAACACTAAAAACGGGATATTTACCATGATTCGAGGATTTATGAATTTCCCGATATTTCGGCACAGTTGCCATGATCACTGTCAATTTTTAAATCTCATAAATCCACGAAACACTAATAAACACTTAGTAACATTGGCCTTTTATCTACAAGTGCTGGTATATGCAGCGTCCGATTGGTTGGTTCGGCTTTAGGTACTAGCCATTTACGTCCAGCCATTTACCATCCACTAAAAACAGGATATTCACCATGACTATCCCGTTTTTGGTGTTTATAATATCCAAAGAAGTGTTTGTCCTGGATGAGCGTCATACAATTGAACAATAAATACCAACTAGTAGCCTGATGCTCCTGTGGCTTCTCAAGCTCAATGGCCGCTAAATGTGATGTTGGCATTAAACCTGAAAAACAATATTATTGTTAGTAGGTACCTTCCTACTTACAAGTGGCATAATTAAAAAAAATAAGAACCGATCAATTTCGTAAAATAATAATAATAATAATAAAGAACTACAACATAGAGTTAAAGTAGGTAAATAAAGAGAGTAATTTGCACTTTCGAGGTAGGTACATTTCTGTTCTCCAATATCATTAAAAAATAGTTTACGCCCGTGGATTCGCTCGTGTGGTACTAACCTGGATTAAAAGTAGCATATGTGAATGTGTTGCTCCAAGTTTTAAGCTAGGCATATTCCAAGTTATAGCTAAATCAGTTCAATAGGTAGATCTTTTTGTCATGTCTGGGTAAAAACATCTATGAAAGTTTTTTTATCGTCGTCTGTCCGAGGGGGTGGCTATAGGTAGGTATACCTAATGAGTTGATCGCCTTGAAGCGATTTTTTTGTATATCCAAACGGCTACCTTCGCTTATTGAGTTCATTTTTCAAGGAAGTCACTGATTGAAATATCAGAGATCAAACAGGTGCTACATTTCAAACCACTCAACAGCTCCGAAGCATACGTTCCGACGGTAATCAATTTGCGTGATATTCGGTGTGCTTCAGCGAAGTGGAATATCAATCGAATCAGAAATCCTTAGTGAAGCTATGCGGGTGAAGTATGAGCTGCTTTGAAAACGGCGACAGTCAAAACACGCTCGCTATAAAATCCTGTATATTATGTCCTACTTAAGCTATAACTTAATAGGTATAGCATTATTTTATCTGTGGCCATACCCATTTATATTATATACCCTATTTTATTATCTATGACTATGGTTTTGCTTTAAGTACTATCAGATCATTATTTAATCCAATAAGTAAGTAAGTAAGTAAGTTCGTATGAGCAAGTGGCCAACTTGACGGAGTTTTCAGGCCGCCTATGTCATGATTTAACGACTTTAAAGCCGGGACCGATAATTTAACGTGCCGTTCGAATCCAATAATAGTAGGTTTGAATAATAGTAGGTCATTGAATGCTATTTGATTAATAATGTTACTCTGCATTTGTTTCTCCAACGTAAAATGTACATAAATAATAGTTGTGTACATTTCTAATAAAAAGTACAAATTGGTTAGTCGCAACTCTTCACAATACGGTAACAGATTTTTTCGAATTACCTAGACTTTGGTATAGGTAAATCTTAAGTTAAACCTAATAACATAGATTTACTGTAAAGTTTTGAGAGAGAGAGATTTTAGACTAAGTTTTAAGTAAACTAGATTATTCTAGGTCTGGGACGTTAATTAATATAGACTGTTAATTACCATTAACAGAGTATTAGTTAATTGGCTGATGAGCTAATGAACCATATACACTATAAGTAATTAGTAGGTACCGTTGAAATAATACTATTTTGTTCACTTACGGAATAAAAAGGTTGATTAGTTTAAAAATTGATTCGTTAAACGTATCGCGAGCACTACACCTTTTGATACTTTGATACATAATAAATTGAGATAGAGAAAATAATGTTTTAACTGTAAGAACGTTAAAAGTTTAAGATTAAATTTAATTAAATTTTCTATTTAATTCTATTTAAAAGATGGGCTCATCATTGTTTTATAATATTCTTAGAACAATGGTAGGCCTATGGGCCATGGGTTCAACCTCAAAGTGGCTGGTGATGTAATGATGATCCTTGGACATTTCACACAGCGTCATTTATTCCCAACTCCCAGCTTGCTGGTGTTGCCCCTTTAACCACTGCGCCACAGAGGTAATCTGCCACAGAAAGTTGTGGGTACGATCCCTTCCGCGGGACAAAATGTTTGTTTTGCAGATATTTGTTTCGGATCTGGGTGTTTTATATCTATTATATTATATTTATTTACCTAAAAAAGTATCATCTGGTTGCCATAACACAAGCAAGCTTGGGAATAAATGATGACGCTGTGTGAAATGTCCAAGGAATTAAAAAAAAAACATTATTGGCCCAATGTTTCGACTGGATTGCACCAGCCGTGAGCGTAATATCGTAATTCCCGTTTACAAAAATACCCGTTTACTGTACCTAGTAGGTATATTAAAAAAAATATTGTTTTAAAAGTTCTGCGGCGCTATTTTTTACCCCATTCCCTGTTCTAATTCCGCGGTTTTCGGAGGGTCGCGGTCCAGCTTTCTCGTGCAGCGTGTGTGCTTCATGGGCACTGAAAGTGTAAACTATCAAACTCGGTTTAAATTTTATATCATTGTTTTTTCGGCTTGGGTAAAGACCAAAACACAAAGGTCAGGGCATTATTGCACTCATAAAATTTAAACTGAGTTTGAGTTCAATTTGATTCGAGTTCCAACCCTACGTAGAACGAACACAGCTGTCGCACGAACCCAATGAGTAATGACTTCATACGATTTCCAACTCGCAACCTTCTATTCCGGGAAACTTCTGAACATTGGCAGTTGTAATTTATACATGTCATAATACTTATACACTAATAACGAGACTAAATTATAATTCATCATTAGTGGCAATTCTGGATGTCGCCAAAACTTAACTAAACTAATTTGACAGCACTAAAAATGTTGCCGTCCCTTTCATAACGATCGAATAAAACAGGATGGCATCAATTTTAGTGCTGTCAAATTAAGTAGTTTAGTTAAGTTTTGGTGACATCCAGAATTGCCACTACTGTTTCATTATACTTTTTTATCATGTTTATACTTAAATAATTTAACTCAATCCATAATCAATTATGTGAACATAATATGTCCCATCGAAACAATAAAACAATGTCTATATTAAAAGAACCTGTTTCATCTATTTTCAACCTAGAAGTCTGAATAACCTATTTCCATTTTATAGTCCCGAAGTGTTTTCCGTTGAATGAAGACACGCGAATGGACTTGTGCGTCAGGGCTACCGGTGCACCTCTAAAAATCTAGTTAATACCGATTACCTACTGAATTTTCACTAACACAAAGGTAGTCTAAACTGTGTTAGTGAAAATTCAGAAAAGCTAACTAGAACAGAATAATATCTAGCACACTATTACAGAAAATACGCCTTACAGAAAATTATTTAATACTAAACAGATCACAAATCTCGCGATTATGTTGTGGAAAAAATCTACTTCTAATTAATAAACTGTACCTATTTTAGGTACTTACAGTTTATTAATAAAAGCTTAATTCATCTTTTAAAAATACTGACATTCGTTCAAAATACTTTTATCATAAAATATAATGCATTCACATTAAACCAATATGTTACAAACCCTTTCAGATTTATATAAACAGTTAAATTCATTGTCTGTTTTAATTCTGAATTTTTAGATTAGTGAAAGAATTAAGCTGATACCTAAAACATATAGGTACATAAACTTATACATTTTCTTCATATTAAATTTGTACTTATTTAATTTAGTGGAGCCCGTGGTTCTGACATAAACCAGCAACACTTGTCTTGAAAATATCTTAATCTCGAGATTAAAAACTCCGCGCTATTCGCTAGCTTGGCTTTAGTATCTGTGTCAGCACTATGCGATAGGAACACTCTAAAGACGTATTTAGCTCGGAAAGTCTTTCACAGCGACTGTTTAACTGTTTTAGATTCACATCAGTTTCAAGGAGAGAGAAAGCGTGCGGATTTGAATTTGCTGGTCTTTGAAAATCAAATCTCTTTTTTGTGCACTTCAATAAACGTTAGAATCATGTAGGTAGCTTGGCGGTTGATTAGGTAATGGTGATTTATATACATTATTTAAAATGTAGACGCTTGAGGAAAAATACTACTGTTTACTCAGGTAGGTACCACAGGGGCGAAGCCACGGCCGAGTAAGCTAGTAACTCCATAATCTTGAAACAATCGGATTACTTAAAAAATCAAATGATTTTTTTTATTTTTACACGTGAAGTTATATTCTACGATAAATATTTTACTATGAATATTAAGTAGAAAAGAGCACTCAAAGTTTTATTTCAGTCACAAAACTCCAGAATCTGTTGAAATTTGAGAATTTCTTATTTAGCACACTTAACTTCTAAATAACAGAACAATTTCAGTAGGTACTATAGTTTTAACAGCTACTCGTAATAAGGCACGTAGCCTTCGTTTTTCAATATTGCCTTTATTCTATGATCTAAAATAGTTACCACGCCTAACAGTTTCCACAGCGCAAACAAATTTACGTTTGAGTCGTGCTCGATTTTCAGTCAGACATTACTTACAGTGCTTCTAGTACTAAGGAATTCCCATCTTTGCTCTGTTAAAAGTACCCTTTGACCGCTTTTCTGGCTAAGTAGGAATTCACAGAAATAACCTACAGGGTGCAGTTTTCCCTCATTGGGACGTTCACGGAGCTGCAAATATTTGTTGCATGTCTGAGTATCCGTAAATATCAGTCTAATGTCTGGACGTTGTGAAGTGGCTTACTGTTTTTATGTATAAAGTTGTAAAAAACATGCAACGAACTCCATACATATTTAACTTAAGTTTCCTATTTTTTACCGTGCCCAAATTCGGGCTAAATATTATTTGATTTGAATATACCTACAGAGATATTTGGTATAAAGAACAGCAACTACGGCAAAAAGAAAGACAAAAGCCCATTTGATAAAGGGCATAAAAAATACATTACGGGGCTCAAATCAGCTTACGCATTTCCGTACTCTCTTATGTATTAGTTTTCTACAAACGCAACCTTTTCTTCTGAGACCTTTGACCTTAGGCATTGGTTTTAAGCCATGGTACGTGCGTAGAAACCTCACTTGTGTCATAAGTCTTTGTGATAAATTCAGATATTAGAAGTTACACTGTCAGTAATAGTAGGTAATATAGTAAATGTGCACAGTTAACGAAAGAAACAAACCATTTTATTTTAGCTTCATCATGTTTATGTGTGTCCTAGACTTTAGTGTATAACCACATAGGTTCCTACAAAGTAGCAATATTGTACTCAAAACTAAAGCTGTATTTTACTGGTCAAGAAGGTCAAAGTGGGAATAGTCAGAAGCACGCCCGAACATGGAACTGAATAATATGTTGAAATCAATATGTGGATGCGATGCTGCATTCGATGAATATCGAAATAAGCGCTGTTCATTTATTTTTTCATTTTGCTATTTTTACTTCCCCTATTTGAACAGGTCACCAACGTTTTTTACTTATTTATTTAGGCAACGACAACAGCAGTACACATACTAAAACAACGTCTATATAAAAAAATAATAATAAAGAAATAACAAAAAACAACAAAGTGAAATTCTACGTTATAACGCTAAAAACAAATTACTTGTCTTGATGACCAATCTTATGTGAATTTGAAGCGCTCGTGGCGAAGCTTGCTAAGTCATTCTTGTTAGATCGTCGAAGTTAAGCAACGTTCTAAGCGGTCACTACTTGGATGGGTGACCACAAGTGGCATTATCAGCTGAGCGCTTCCGTGCTTCGGAGGGCACATTAAATTGTCGGTCCCGGCTTTTAAAGTCGTTAAGCTATGACGGAGGCCTTTAGTCGACCTAAAAACTCCGTCACCAGAGTTGGCCACTTGCTCATACGAACAAACTAACCAACCTTATGTACATCCCAGGTATAGTAACTTTTTGCTTCTATAACTCACCAGGATAATAAACAGTTGTTCTGTTTGCAGTATAATTCGCGTATGGTAAGCTCAGTTCACACACGAACTCTTCAGGGTTCGTGACGTCATCGTCGTGGACTACCGCCTTTGTCTCCACTGTGTACAGCCCCCACGAGTCCATGGTTATTTCTGTCACAGCTTGCTTTAATGGCTCTCTGCAAATAAGGTATTCCTAGATTCGAATACACAGAATCCAAAGGAGATAAATGCAAACATTTTACATTTATTTTCAAATTAAAAATTGCTTACATAAATAAAGTAAGCTATATTTTTGACGTACCTATCAGATAACAAACAGACCAACATAAGCAGGTCCATTATAATACTTGATGAGTTGATATTGTAAACACCACCCACATAGGCTTATCCATTATTCACTCACTTATTCATTAGGTACCTCAAAGGTACGTGTTTATAAAAATGATCGACTATTTATTGTGTCTCACGATTTTGTAAACAACCTGTTTATTTGTCTTAAAGTACATGTACTTAGATGTTAAAACCTGACTAATGCAAGGGCATACTGAAACGCTACTTTATTATTTGGGAGCGTATTAACTATTAAGGACGGCCTTACATGTCAGATTTGTATAGACAAACGTCATATAATGTCATCGATAAGCATAAGGACGGCCTTACATGTCAGATTTGTATAGACAAACGTCAAATAATGTCATCGATAAGCATCACTTACATTAATTAGCGTTACCAATACTCTCTAATTTATTTATTTATTTATTTATTCAAAAAGTTTGTAACTTTACAGGTACTTAACATTAGACATTACAACTTTACTTAAATCCAGCAAAATCTTGACAATATTAATTAAGTATTCATTTCCTATTAAGTAGGTACAATCATTAATTATTACATTATCACAAATTCAAACAATTTAGAATTACAATAAATATAAAGTAGGTTACCTACAATTTACCATAGAGTTTAGAGACAGGTTAAAGTCAAAGTCAAAGTCAAAGTATCATTTATTGCGACGAATACATGTACATAATATGTTATTAAATAATCTCGAATCAATGTATTCTACCTATTATTTCTAGGCATGCAATATTTTAATTTACAATCAAAAAATTATAATAACAATAATAATAATAAAATAAAAATGAAATCAGAATAATAATGAGTCAGTAATATTAAAATTGCAATAATCAGTGAATAACAGTCATACTACATTTGAAATGGTAATAAATAATTAAGTTAAATTAAAATAATACTTGTGTTGGTTTGGTTAGTACTACTAACTAGCTAAAGTAAGATTTTTATCATCTAGGAATTCTTCAATTTTATAATAGGTTTTATTAATCAGTAATAACCTGAGCCTTCTCCGAAACATCGAACAAGGCATTTCTCTTATTGACTTTGGTATTTTGTTATACAGAATAGTAGCCATACAGAAGACACTTTTGCGCATAAACGTGGTCTTAGAGTTATGGACACAGACTCTACTTCTGTCTCGTCTGCTGCGTTCTACGACATCCGATAGTCGACAAAACAGATGTGGGTTGCTTCTTACGAACATTGCCGTTTCCAAAATATACAACGAGGGAACCGTCAAAATGTTATACTTCTTAAAAAGAGGTTTACAGGTATCTGTAACCTTAATACGAAACATTGTACGAACACTACGTTTTTGGCATTTAAATACTTTTTCGGAGTTTGTGGAGTTACCCCAAAACATGATTCCGTATCTGAGTAATGAGGCGATTAGGCCATGGTATGCCGTCAGTAACGTTTCCACATTTACTAAAGATGAAAGTTTGTGTAGCAGGTATATTAAACTATTTAATTTTTTACAAAGGTGTTCTATATGTGGTTTCCAATTTAATTTTTTGTCAATTTGTAATCCTAAAAATTTTGTAGTATCGATATTTTCTATTGTATTATTATTGTAGTGTATGTCAAAATCTAATGATTTAGCTGTGTCGCGTTGTCGAAAATGAATTATTTTAGTTTTATTTAAATTGATTAGTAAATTATTATTTTTCAACCATTTTACAGTGGATGTCAGTGCCAAGTTAATATCATGTTTATATGTATCTAAATTGTTACATGCAATGGTTATTGTGCTGTCATCTGCGAAAAGAGACATAGGCTGAACAATCGCTTTAGGTAGGTCATTTATATATATTATAAAAAGAAGGGGTCCTAGCACACTTCCCTGAGGTACACCATATTTCATAATGCGCTCTTCAGAAAAATGAGATTCCTCAAGTTTAGTAGAAGCATTAATTTTACTTATTTCGGTTATTTGTTTTCTATTTTCAAGATAGGATTTAATTAAATTCAATGGATTTCCTCTGACGCCATAACTGTCAAGTTTCCTTAAAAGTATTTTGTGGTCAATATAGTCAAATGCTTGTGTCATGTCGCAAAAGACTGAACATACAGGTATTCTTTTATCTATGTTACTGGATATATGATAAAGAAAGTCGTAAATTGCCATGTTTATAGTTTTGTTCTCTCTAAATCCTTTTTGTTCAACGCAGAAGATGTTTTTTGTTTCAAAAAAGTTGTTCATGGCTTTACAGATATATTTTTCAAAAACTTTAGATAATACAGGTATAAGAGAAATAGGTCTGTAGTTTTCCAAGATTTCCTTACTTAATTTTTTATGTAAAGGTCTTATGATCGATATTTTTAATGCCTCTGGAAATAAACCTTGGCTTATACACAAGTTTAAAACATGACAAATTGGTGCACTAATTTTGTGTGCAACACATTTTAATATGTTTGTCGAGATACCGTCATATCCTACACTACTAGTATTATTTAGGCTTGTTATTATTTTTTCAATGTCGGTAGGTATGCAAGGTTGTAAATAAAGAGAGTCTTTTTGACTATCAATTATTTTAGTACAGTTTATTCCTGAATCTTGGGCGGGTACTATTTTGTCTATGAAGAAGTCATTAAATACATTAGATATATCTTTTGGATTCGTAATTATTTGGTTATTTATCTTGATTTTTTCAATCGGTTCCTTAGGTAGGCTCCGTTTTGTGCTGTTTATGATATTCCAAGTAGCTTTCGATTTATTTTTTGATGTTTTTATTTTATGATTATTTTGTGCTTTTTGAGTCAGTTTGATAATTCTTTTTAATGTTTTAGTATAATTAAGATATGTTATTTTATTAAGTTCTGTGGGCATTTTTCTAACTTGCCATAGTAGGTTTCTTTTTTTCTTGCAGCATTGTTTGATACCGCGTGATATCCATTTTACAGGCTTAGACGTTCTTATAGTAATCAATCTGTAAGGGAAGCAAAGATCGTATAAAAGTTTGAAAGTTTCAATAAACACTCCATAAGCCTTATTTGCGTCCAATTCATTGTATATTTCAGAAAAGGAAACGTTTTGAATTGCATTTTTGAACTTATCTATGTTGTCGGCTGAGTAATCTCGTCTTTTGACTCTCCAATATTTCATATGATTCAGATTTTGTATTGGACATTTTATAAGTTGAGCTGTGTGATCTGAAAGTGCAAACTCTAAAACTTCTGTTGTGCAAGTTTTTTTGAAATCATGCGCAAAATTATCTAGACATGTTTGGCTCTTTAGTCTGGTTGGTTGCTTCAGAGCAAGCTTAAGATTAAAATTCAATAGTAAATGTTCAAAGTCAAGAGTTATATTATTCCTATTCAAAATGTTTACATTAAAGTCACCTGCAATAATGATATTGTCATAACGTTTTTTTCTTAGTTCAGTTAAAGCTTTTCGAAATTGATTCAGAAATATTTCTAAGTTACTTGCTCTAGGTACCCTATACACACATAATATTGCGATATTATAGGTTCCACTTTTGTTAGGGAAATTAACTTTTGCAAGATGTGGGCATTGGGACATACCTCATAGACATCTTCAAAAGGATCTAATAATTGCCTTGAAAGAAATATATACCGTTCCCTTGTCGTGATCATATTTTTTTTTAAACATTATTCGGGCGTAAGGCTACTTACCCCTGTGACAATATCCTCATAACAGGCCTCGGGTACAGGTCCTCAGCGAAGCAGATTAGTGTCACCAGGAACACGTACCGTTTTTCCTGAATGAAGTGAAAGCTCTTGCCGCGGCCTGTTGAGATGAAAGAACTCTAATGAGGGAAGTGCTGTACGGAAGTAGCTTTCATACT
This sequence comes from Xanthorhoe designata, assembly GCA_963582015.1. NCBI lineage: Eukaryota > Metazoa > Arthropoda > Insecta > Lepidoptera > Geometridae > Xanthorhoe > Xanthorhoe designata. Next base: position 9,943,521 of record OY757039.1, read on the forward strand.
TACACAGTGCTATAAAGTTACCTAGAATATATACTTTATTTGATGTGATCGGACTCTAATTAGTCTGGGTGTTTTTTATGTATAATATGTAGGTATGTATTTTATTATTTTATTACAAAAAAAATGTATCCATACATCTGTGATCCATACAATATCAGTCATCTGGTAACCATAACACAAACATTAATTTTTTTCTGATCTCTCACCCACGAGGTAATATTTTCTAGTGATATTTTTCACATGTTGCAATGGAAAATATAACAAGCAGAATATTCTTACTCCGTATTGCAATTACCTTCTATAATTTACCAATAATTAACTCTCCGCTGCATAGATTTGAGTGCAGTCTCGAATTTAGGTAACCACTTAGCAAAATTATAGAGAATTGTGCCTTACCGCCTTCCAGCTTTGCATCATGAAAAGCTTTTTAGAAGGTAATAACCTACGAGTAAATTGTTGCTTCATGGAAAACTTCATTAGCTTTGTTTAAAACAATACAATTTTATCTGGAGGATTTTTTTTACAACAGAACTTATTTGTGTAAACAAAGAATTAACGAAATTTTTTAAAACTTAAAAATAATTGTACAGTGGGCGGTCTTATAGCTAATAGATACACACAAACGTATCTCTAATTACTACCAGACATCTTAAAAAACTTGAATAAAAAAAATACAATCTGTATTACGAGGCAGAGGTGGTTTGGAATGAAGAGACCTTTGGACATAGGAAATGGAAGTGTGGTGCTAACAAGGGCCTAGCGTAAAAATATCACAAACATAACTTACACTTACTTCCCGATGGGACCTTGTCGGAGAGAGGGTACACGACAAACTTTTAAATGCAACTGTCAGACAAATATACTACACTTTTAAAGAATCAAACTTAAGAAGGCTCTTTTATTCATAATTATTTCCAAATTATTAATCCATAAACAAGTTGTCCCTGTCACAAAATATAATGTAAGTTTTTACCGTTGAAAAATGTTTGTGTACAATAAATCATGTTTGAAGCCTGAGTCATAGAATATCGCTCTGAACAATCTATTTCATTGCTCCATCCATAGAGTAATTACTTTCAACCGCGAAATAACCTAAGAGCATATAAATTTTCCTTGGTACGATAGCTTTGAAAAAAGATTATGAAAATACAAGATCGAACAAAGCGGAACAGAATTTATCAATCCGCGTACCTACATTTTATTTTACTAAGCGAACCTCATGTCTAGAGTTTCATATTAGTGGTTGGGTTGCCTACAATTCAACCTGATATGAGCCATTGTCGAGTAGGTATTGTATTTCTAAAACCTGATTTAATTTTTACAAGAGTCTGCCCACGGCTTTGCTTGCGTACAAACAACCTAAATCACAAAACTTACAAGCAATACTTTTTGAAATAACGTGAATAAACTGTTACGCTTACTCCAAGGGGCGTACAATAAAATTTTGATTCAGTTTGTTTTGACATTTCTTAGAAAAGTACCTTATCCTTTAGAGACACTATCGATTAATTCCTGCGTCGTGACAATAATAGAACTAGACATTACAAATCTTGTTGATGGCAAAACATTATTACTTTCTGCACAATACCCAAACAGTCTGGCTTTTGTGTTGGCAGTTGTGTGGTGAAAAACAGGTGTGTTGTCTCCCTCGACCTTACTTACTGTAAACGAGCATGGGACGTGTCTGGCGATCCTCTTCCATGAAAGTGGACACGACGCAAGTGTAGTTCCCGCTGAGGTCCGTAGTTGGTCGCAATATTTTTATGGCCCTGTAAGCCTGTAGTGGATCGTCTGCAATACAACATGATACTTCAAAAATGTTTGGGTAAGGGATACGATCAGATATTTTTACAACGCAAAAAAGTTTCCGATGACGGAAAGGTGTGTGTCGGTGTGTGTCGTCGTGTGACGGAAAGGAAAGGTCTTTCGGTTGTTGTTGGGCTCAATATTATTTCTATTATTTATATTCAATATCAGTACCTACTTAAATGTTCTAAAAACGCAAATTTATAACTAATTTTAACTAAATGTAATATGAGTGGTCCCGTCTAGCTAGAATTTTGTTCAGAACTTCAGGCATAATTTAAAATGATAAGTTTTAAAATACTTATTGATCTTCACGATTTTATCCTTCAGTTTAAGCTCCTACTCCTTTGATGCGGGGTCGGAATTTGAAGCAAAACAGAATGTCACCTAATCAACAAAAATTTTTTTTTTCAATCAAATAATTCCTTAAGGTAACTTGGCTCGATTTCTTGGCAAAGCATATTTTTTCTTTCTACATTGAAAATACACGTTTATTCTAGTATTTTCATGAGAGCATTATGCGGAATAACCCAGCTGGATTTCTAAATTTCAAAGCTATCAATACCTAAACTGGATGTAGCTTTAACATTAGTCGAGTTCATTTGCCCTATCCCGCGGGGATAGAATCCGTAAATGCAATATCTTGCAATATGCATTTCTAGCTTGTATTTTTGTTTCTCTATTTATTCTTTTAATGTGATGAGTTTTTCTTCGCTTCGTTTTGCCGGCTACGTTGCTGTTCTAATAATGCTGTAAACTTTTTATAGCTTCTTCTGTTTCTTGTTGCCAGGTAAAATTGAATTGGTAAATGAGTTCTGTTTATTTGCTTATGAACAGTTTATTGTACCTAAGACGAATGTCATGGGGATAATACAGCGAAGGTGTTTTAGGATAGTGGAAAATGGAAATCTAATCGGGTTGTATATTTATAGTTACGAGTACCCGTTTAGACATGTGTACAATAAGTACACATGTCTAACACCTCCGGTGACGGAGTTGTATGGAAATAATGTGTATTGTATTGTATACGTTATTAAATTACTTATTTATTGTAATAAAGCTACACTACGGAAAAGGTCAATGCCCATAATTGCGATAAATATTGCGTTAATTTTAACGCGATAAAGTCAGTGGCTACGCTTGAACGATCAACGTCAATGCCCATGTAATGCGATAAAATTGGCGCTTGTCGCCTAACGTCAAACGGCAATGTGAATTCCATTCAAATTATCGCGTTAAGTCTTGTGGCTAAACTAACGTTAACGTCCATCATAGTGTGGCCCCAGCATAATGTCATTAACATTTTAACGCAATTTTGTCTTTGCATATTTTGCAATAGTCAGGTCAGAAATTAGAAACCAGGTGAGACAGATCCACTTATCTGAAATTTACTTCATATACAGTATTTACAGTCTTTGTTTGGAAAAAGCGAGCTACAATTTATATAAAAGGTAGGTAGGAAACGTAAGCGGGATAAAAACAATTCAGCTGAATTTCAATTAGTTACACGGTTCCGGAAGCAAAGCAACACCTCTGCATATATTTTAATATTTTTGTCTCGTTTTGGTTCATTTTAATAGGTATTATGCTTCGACGCTGCGGCTATCACGTTTAAATCTATAGGTAAGTACTCATAACTGTATGAGTATAGATTTTATGTCAATTTGTGTGTTGCAAAAACCTGTGTATTTAACAAAGTTTTAGGGAATGTTATAGTAGATAGCGACTTAGCATGAAACAGCCTTTTGCTAATAGCTATAAGACGCTTAATAGCTATAAGACATTTAAGACATTTCAACGTGATTAATATGATTTACAGAATAATTTGAAGTTTATCAAAAATTCGTATTGTAAGATTTTATTGACGGTTGATCGATCCACATAACGCTTCAGTTATCTTACTACAAATGCGGTATTTCCATGGTGGTATCGATATTATACTAAAAGACACAATATCTAAGGATTGAGAATTGTAATTATTCGATTTGACTCGATACGTGTCATCAAAAGACGACCTCTGTGGCGCAGTGGGCGAAGGCTCGCCAGAGACGCAAAGGTTGAGGGTTCGTATCCCGCCGCGGGACAAATGTTTGCAAGTTCTGCAGATATTTGTTCCGGGTCTGGATGTTTTTCTATCTATAATATGCATGTATTTAAAAAAAAATGTTTCTAAGTATTATATCAGTCATCTCGTTACCATAACACAAGCATTAAGTTGCTTAGCTTGGGACTAGATGACGCCGTGTGAAATGTCCAAAGATATTTAATTATCAAATCTCGTGAAGTGCCATAAAATAGTTGGACAGTCCATCTCACCAGAAATCCTATAGTTAAGTTCCACTTTCCCCTTGAGCAGGCCGATGACCTGCGGCCGCATGGGCGGGATCCACTGATGCACCAGCCCAGCTGAACCATTGAAGAACCATTTCACAACCAGTCCGTCTTTCACACTCAAGGGCTGTGAGGCTCCATACTCGCAGTCAAGAACCACGGATTCAGTTCCCATTTCTACGAGCGCTGGTACGTCGATCCGTTTTATGTTTACTGCTACACATTCTGTGGACAACAAGAAACAAAGACAAGTTGTTACGTGTAATTACCACTTACAGCAATACCTAATACTAATAGGTAAAAGACGAATGTTGCCAAGAAAAAAAGGGCTTTTGATTTAGCTTGCAGGTTGTTTTTGATTATGTTGACGAAAGTTGATAAACGCCATATTTAGTGTGATTCACATCGGCGCTGTAAACATCTGACCACTTCCGTGTATGGAGTATCTATATTTTTAATTTAAAGTGACGTAGACTATTATGTGGCTTAAAACCTTCATTATCAAATTGGCGTGGCGGGATCAAACGAGTCTAGAAAGATACTTAATAAAGAGAGTCCCTACCAATAATAAGTTAGCTGACGTAGCGCGCCATCCTACCTGGCTAATATACTAAGGAGTTAGCAACTAAAAATCTATAGAGCTAACGTCTAACTTCGGAGTGGCCTAGTTACCCAAACGCACTTAACAAAAGCTCTCATAAGTTTATCCAATGAAACGTTAAAATCAAATAGACCATTAAAATTGGCTCTTACTCTACAAATCATCATCAGTATTATAGAATCTTCAAATTTATGATAGTTTTGCTTGTTGTGTAAATAAATAGCTCGTGGTTTAACTCACGGATAATTATTTATTCTTTATTGTACACAAAAACACATAATATAAAAATACTACACACAGAAAAGACATACACAAAGGCGAGCTTAACCCTAAAAAGAGTTTTCTTCCAGCAAACCTTTGAGGCAAGAGAGAGACGATAAGAAGCGCAGAGTAGTGTACAAGAAAATACATAACGTAAAAATAAAATAGAAGGATATTTAAGTACTAGGATAATGTGTTAATAACGTCATAAACACTACGTCTACACTTTTTTGTTTTAAAATTGTAGCTAACTGTAGGCACAGACCGTAGGTATTCGTAGTCTTTTGAGTACCAGGGTGTGAAGACATAGGTAGAGTAGTTAGATAATTATGCGTGTAGATAGGATCAAGAAAGAACTAGTACCTACATAAATATCATTTTTTCCATTTAATTAACCTAAGAGTACTTTGGAAATTCCTGAAACTGATAACGTTTCATCGAAACATGAAGTCATAATATTTAATCGGGATATTTAATTGTGGTTATTACTTTTGAATTAAATATAATTAGCAATATCATGTTAAGCTACCCTCTATCACGTAATTGGGTGGCTTGAGGTGAGGGAGTCTAAATTACTCCAGTTTTATTCAATTTGATTTCGTTAAAAATCACTTCACTAATAAGAAAACTCTACCAAGTAGTTAAATATGCACTTATTTTGATTATTGCGGACTGCGATGTTTTCAAAACAAAAGTAAGAATGATATTTGTCTTATAATATTTTACGTGTTTGAGAAAAACAAATTGGGAATACAGATAAAATGCAACTTCTAAATATTTTTTTTTGATAACCTATTGTATCCCACAGCTGGGCAAAATTCTCCACTCATCCCCGCCAACTAATAATGTTAAATTAACTAATATAAATTTCATAGATATATATATTATTACATAGATTACATAGACGTAAAGGTCTTAGAAGTACGGATAATCGAGTTGACTGAAAGGACTGACACAAATTAATGGGTGGAAGTCTGTAGAAGCAGTCTGATCTAATAAAAGAGAATTCGAATCCCTACCTATTTCCTTTGTGGTAATAATGTAAGAACCTCAGAGTAGCAATTACTAAGAGCGCACTCGAAAACTGAAATAATCATTTTGATCTTACATTTTTTAAATTTTATCTGGATCATACTCGTAATCATTGACGTCATTGACAAATAATGAATTCATTGACGTCTTATGCCGGGTTGCAATATTAAACTTACTAATACCCGTGGATCTGTCGTCATAGTAATATTGTTATCTGTCAAAAAGTGTCCTACATTTTTTGTTGTCTGAACAAAGTTGCTATGGCGATCAATCTACATTCGTAAGTTTAATATTGAAACCGGCCGTTAGATAACATTACCTACAGCTAGATAAAAATAGTCACATGACGATGGAATGAAGTTAAAAAAATATTTTGGGTGGTATTGCAAAGTCAGTACGTCTCAGTATCTCAGCACGGTATATTGTGTATACTCTTTAAAGGTAACTTCAATGTCCAGCAGTGAACAATTCGTACACTCCAAAGAATAGGATTGCAGGACCGCTTGCCCTAAATACATGACACACGTCGGTGGCACTTAAATTTAACTGTTGTTTATCAGATCATTTTGATGTTTTCCATAGGTACGCTTCGTATGTTATTATAAATAGAAAAGCGTTCAAACATGCTATACTATAATGTTCTGTTCATAGTGTCATACTTGTTAAGTCGTGCCTTATGTTACTCTGAGTTTAGTACGTACGTATTCGAAGTTACGCCAAAAGAGAATAAGTTAATCCCTTTGTTTGCTGGCGCCGATTACTTCCGGTTGCAGACTGGATCCTCATTAGTAATTGTGTTTTGTTTGATCAAATGAACTATTTTTAACTGACTTTAAAATACGGCGGCAACTTTAAAGTAAGTTGGAAAGTTGGATGCAGGATTATATTAATAGGATTCATTTTTGGAACAAACTTTTATAAGACTTTGTATAGCTTGATTTTTGATATTTTTATTCATTAAGTGCTATGATCAATTAGTTATTCATTTTTTATACTTGCGTAAGTGATGTGTTCAAATAGCTAACTTCAAGAAATAAACAAAAGAATCATGTCTAATGAGCCCAAACAAAACAATGATCATTGATTATGACTTCGTAAGCATCGCGGTACTGGGGCAGGGGATGGTTTATCACTTTACACAGTTTACACCATCGCGTTTAGCGCTCATAACGTACTACACTACATGTGCTTCAAGTGCGAGGCACAGAAGGGTGAATACAGTATTTTGCGGAAGTTAGGATTCCATAGAAAGCTAACTAAAATACTCTCGATGTCTTCCTTTACCGTTTAGTTACAACTAGATGATTTATAAAGCGTCAGGAGGCAATATTTGGTTACACTTAACGAGACACTGTAGTGAGACATTGTTGAGATAGTTAAAAAAATAATCTTGCGTTAATCTCTTTTATTACGTGCATTATGAATAAAATTGGCAGGTTAGATAACAAAAAACAAATAAATCATCTAATGAATCGCACAAATAAAGGTAAAACTATATTTATCTGGAACAGAGATGTTATTTTGATAGTTTATCTCTCAATACTTCAGGAATATATGATTAATGCATTATTATCATGCAGATAAACTAAGTATTTTTCTGGGAGGCCAATCTCACTTGGATCTTGTTTCTACAGGGTGAGGCACGAATGGCGACTTTTACAATAGCGACTTTACATTAACACAGAGGTTGCTCTGGTTATTAGAAATAAAATAAATATTTGTTACTATTTTTCATAATTTTTTATAAATTGAAATTTTGATATTTGTAAACACACTAACTTATGAACAATGATGAAAAATGTTGATCATACTTTACGTAAGGTCTAGCCGTTCATGGGTCTAGCTTCTTAGTAGGTACACCTATTTTAATTAATATCCCTTCAGTTATCATATCACCCTAAACAGAGCTATGTTGCCAAGACCAAAATGGCGGCCTACTTTTTTACGCTGTGCGCTTCAAACTGAGAACTGAGAACTTCGATAGAGCTGTTTTTTGTTAGAAATAATACATTAACCTGTATATTTTCGTTATCTGAATAAATAATAAATGATCTTCATATAAATAAGAAAGTAAATTAAATGAAAAAAAATTGGCTTATGTACTTGTCCTTTTTTTTTAAAGTAAATATTTTAAGTTAGATGTTCACTTTGTTGTTATTAAAACTCCGTAGTATTAAAATAAGTAAATTTATTTATTAATATTATTCATTGTTAGGTTACAGTAAAACCTGAAGTTTAGGAAACTTACAGTGAAACTTTTGTACTCATTTATTTTACTTATTCTGTGACAGCTTTTACAGAGATTGAAACCCGATTGTTATTACATTCATCTGCATCAGATAACAATTTCATCCGTGAAATAGACTTTACCACATTTATATAAAGATCATAATCGAATGTAACAATTTGATAAACGGTTATGGCAGAACTCCACTTCTTCAATTTCTTTTTTCGTTTATTTGAATCGACAACTCCAGAACTTATGGTAGTTTTCGGGAAACAGATCAATAAAAATATATTATTAACAACTAAAACGGAAGCACAATACATTTTATAGCAATTGTTCTCGGAAAGGAAGCTTTTGCCTGTAATATAATAGTAGATTCGAGTTGAAGTACGGACAAAATTTAACTACAGTGCAGGTGGCACTGTAGTTAAATTTCTTCCTCACTAATAAGTAACGATACAATTTTTATAGTACCTAGTCTAGTCAGAAATTGCTATCTCAGATTGCTACATTACATACAAATGCTCGCGGTAATGGAACACCTTCAATTCAAGTATGAAGTGTGTTCCATCACCGCGAGCATTCGTCTGTCATGCCTCATGTCAGCATAGCTTAAAAAAAGGAGGAGTTATGAACAAAAATGCACCTTGAGAGTGCAGTTAACTGCTCTCTTCTTAGAAAATGGAAGTCGGTTTAATAAACATTTCAATTTTGCCATTTAAAAAATGTTACTTCGAAATACATAAACATTTACTTAGCTAAATATCGTAACAAATAAACGTAGAGGAGAGTTTACTTCCTTTAATAAACAATAATGTATCTAATACGAACAAAAATAGCAATAAAAATAGTTTATCATTTGGAAGGAAATAGATCTATTGAACCGCTACAAACAGGAAATAAGGGCTCTTTTGTAGGGTGGTTCCGATTAGTTGCTTTGGACAATATTTTTTTAGGTTCCCGATAACTCGCATTTTGTTTGTTTTATATTATTACGATAGTGAACGACAACAACGTAGTATCTTTATGTTCGCCATAAACTGAACCAAACTTAAACTTTCAGAGAGTTCCAATTTCTCTCTTCCTCTCTTTTTTAAAGCGCCAGGAACTAAGCGCTTGTGCGAGCTGAATTGCACTGTGTTGCGTCGTAATAAGAGTCGCTATTTAAGTAAATGTTTTAGCGAAGCTAAAGTGACCGCAAGTGGCATTATCAGCTGAGCGCTTCCGTGCTTCGGAGGGCACGTTAAATTGTCGGTCCCGGCTTTTAAAGTCGTAAAGCCATGACGGAGGCCTTTAGGCGGCCTAAAAACTCCGTCACCAGAGTTGGCCACTTGCTCATACGAACTTACTTTTTAGCGAAGCTAGGCTTCTGATGTTCTATTACCTATTTATTTTCTGGAATAACTGAGTTTTTGTTCCTTGTAAGCGCTGCTTAGTCTTCTCTGTACTGTTCCAAATGATCTCTAAAGACGAACACTTCACTTTTCATTACTTATATTTCAAAGAATCCACATTTACAGTGCCATCTTTAAAAGCCATTTTAGATTTTAAACATTTTCATCATAGTACCGTATTTTATTTACAGGTATAATACCTACCAAAAATTTATATTAAAATATTCATGGTTGATCGAATAAATTCCTTAATATTTCAGCTTATAGCATAAACAGAACTTTGCAATTGAAAATTTATGTGACTTTTATTATATACTTTCAAAAATCTGAGCGCTGTAAACCAGCGGAACAACTGTAGAACTTTTAAAACTTTGGTAGGTACATTTAGATATGCGTCAGATTTGCAGCTTCTTCCGTTCGGTAGTTTTTGCGTGAAACTTTCGCGTTTATAACATTAGTGGGATTCGCGCTAGACCAAATCATTTACTATGTCAAATTAATTAATGACATTATCCCTGAATCTTCCGTCCGTTCCACCTAGTACCATTGTAGTTACATTGATGTAACCAGCTGGACATTTTTATCTTCTATGGTTTCAAATTTTAAAAAGATATTATAGCGAAGCAAAAATAACCCTGTATTGTGAAGTTACCTACGGTTTATTTTCGCTACAAACGTAAATGAATAAAATGTATAAAAGGTAACAGCAAAATGCAATAGCTCCAATTACGATGGGCGACATTCAATATCTGCCAATTAGCCCGGCCGGATTTAAATAATAGAAAAACCATTCAATTTAGCCTATGGAAAAATGTTTTTTTAGTTTAATGTTGATATTTAACTCGCTATGATAATTGTTAAACCATGTTTGGGCCTGTGGCTTTGTTCGGATGTTACCAAAGCCAAATATAGCGTATAGAGTTAGTACCTATTCTAAGTTAAAGAATCTTAGAAGATCTGGTCTACCTACATCGAATTCATTGAAACTTTTCAGATTTAGGTATATTTAATAGCTACTTTTAGTAGGCAATTATCACAAATAGAAACTTTTTAAATGTTTCTCTGATTTACCATTCCAAAACAAAATGATGTGTGTAAAATATTAAGTTTAGATATTATTTAAATTATTCATACTTATGTAACTTTGAACATATTTTTAATTAAGGTAAGCCGAATAATCTATGTTTTATTCAAGGTCATTTACTAAGCATATTCTAAGTTTTAGCTAAATCAGTCCAGTAGTTTTTTGCATGAAAGAGTAATAAAGTAAGTAAGTAAGTTCGTATGAGCAAATGGCCAACTCTGGTGACGGAGTTTTTAGGCCGCCTTAAGGCCTCCGTCATGGCTTAACGACTTTAAAAACCGGGACCGACAATTTTACGTGCCCTCCGAAGCACGGAAGCGCTCAGATATAAATGCCACTTGTGGTCACCCATCCAAGTTGTGACCGCTCAGAACGTTGCTTAACTTCGACGATCTATCAAGAATGTCTTAGCAAGCTTCGCCACGAGCGCTTCAAAGAAAGAGTAATGAACATTCATCTTACATCCAAACAAACTTTCGCGTTTTTATATTTGTCGTGGTATCCTACAAATATAAAAACGCGAAAGTTTGTTGTGCTTGGGGATGCAGCTGTAGCAAGTCCCAATAGTTTTTGAAATTCACGCCAAGAAAAAGAAGTATTCAAGGAAGTCTAAAAAATCTAACGTCGACTACGTTAGATTTTTTAGACTTTTACTTAAAATGACCATAAAAAAGCACGGAAAAGCCAAGTACAGTAATCATAGTGACGAGAAAATTACATACGAGCGAAACTTTGACACGCAAACTAAAACTAAAACCAAACAGCGCAACACAAAGAATTTACATGAAGTAAATCGATACGAACTTGAGCACAGTATCAGGACCACGAATGTTGAATAATCCATGTTTTAGTTCATGACAAGTTCGCGTATATCTCGAGAATAGTTGAGTGTACGTGACTCAACATCCGTTCAAGTTTCCCCCGACTTGCTGACTGAAAGTTTACTAGATGCGTTTCGGGAGCTGGCGCATGCGTGAATCGCCTGTTGAATTACTAAACTGCTGTAAAACTTTTTGTTACATCGTACAAGCTCGTAAGGCAGGATTGGAGTTGCAGGAAGGAAGTTCGCAAATTAAAAATGTAAACAATAATCGTAGGAAATTTCAGAGTGCCCATTTCGTTTTCACAGTTTTCCGGGGTCTTTTCGTTCATATTTTTGGCCCAGTATTGCCATGTGTTTTGACCACACTTCTTGTCAGTGGCTTGGATCAGTAAAATAGAGTCTTAAATAATATAAACATAGATAATAGTGGCACTTTGGAGTGTCGCAAAAGCGAAACTTAGCTAACTAAAAATGTTGCCGTCCCTTTCATAGCGATGGAAATAAAAAGGATGGCATTAATTTTAGTTAGTTTAGTTTAGCTTTTGCGACATTCTGAATTGCCACTATTATGGTGATAGACAAATTTAAAATAGGCTAATTGCTTTGTATCTATCTCGTATATATTATAAGAGGAATGTTGAACATTCGGACAAACATTCATTTTGATATACCTCCTAAATTAAAAAAAGGTTTTTCGTTGATTATTAAAACAAAAGAAAAGCCTATAAAATGAACAGAGACTTGACCTCATAAAGACTTTGAATGGATCATTGTCCAAACACTGTCACAAACAAATTCAATTATTTTTTAAATTCAACTCTAAATCAGTGGAGCGAATTTTAAATTAAATAAGTTTATTTTAAATAGAGCCCGCTAGCGAATTCACATTGACGTTTTAATTTATTCCAGGCACGGGATGGCCTCGTATTTTAGCTTTGAATTAGCTTTACTAAGATATGCTAGGTTTGACTAAATTAAAATTAGTCAAAGTTTTTTAAGCTCACAGTTCTTACCTGAAATAGTTACCTAATAATAAAAACCGTCTAGACTATGAATAGACTAGACAAATTGATAAATTTGTTTACCAGGTTCAATAAGTTACATTATATTGCTTGCGATTATAACTTGATGAAAGAACAAGAATATAATCAGCTCTAGACTAATTTATATAATCACGGTTTGACTGTGAAAAAATACTTATTCGACTTATTATTATTATTACTTATTATTTGGCCAAGTTGACCCTGCACACTTAATAATAATATAATATCCTTGGACATTCCACACGGCGTCATCTAGTCCCAAGCTCAGCAATTTAACGGTTCGTACTACCATAGTTTTTTTTTTCATCTTTTAACCCTTCCCTGAACTTCCACAAATATTTCAAGATCAAAATTAGCCAAATGGGTCCAGTCATTCTCGAGTTATAGCGTGACACGAGAAAAGGGGTTCATTTTTATATATTTAGCAAAATTGTTTTTCATAGATCGTTGAAATAATTTGAAATAAATGGATGGTTGACAGTCATATACATTGACCACTGAACGCTTCTAAACTTCGGAGGAGACGTTAAATTCCCAAAGTTGTTGGCAGAAGTCTTCAAGCTGACTGAAAATTAAAATTTGAATAATTGCATGTAAGTACCAAAAGGAGCGTTAACTACCATCACCAGAACCTACTACATAGTTCAATATTAATATTATTATTTATTCTTATGAGTCCATCGTATCCCACTGCTGGGCCAAGACCTCCCCCCATTCCCCCCTCCACACATCACGTTCCTGGACAGTTATAGTCCACTCGGGCAAGAAGTCATCAACAAAGTATAAACTTACATTTTTATTAGGCTCTATATTTTTTATCTGGTATATCAATATGTGCTCGAACATCAAAATATGCCAGTAATTTAAGCAATACCGCATACAGAGACACGATGACTATGTTGTCTACAAACGGACTGCATAGATTGTAGAACCTAGTGAATACTTAGTACCTACCTACTTATAAAACTAAAAAAGTCGTAAAGCTATGACGGAGGCCTTTAGGCGGCCTAATAACTCCGTCACCAGAGTTAGCCACTTGCTCATACGAACTTACTTTTATACAAAGAAAATATGTAAACATAACGGTTCTGTAGCTGTGGTAGTAAAACAAAAACATTAGTTCAAGTTTTATTGTTTTAATTTTCACAAGCAACCACTGATCAGCTAACTTTTGACTTCACAGAACTGTGTAGTCTTTCTTTGCCAGTGAGCAGTTGAACTGCAAATATAAAGTCCGTCTGCACAAGCTATTAAAGTTCATATGTCAGCACCCTTAAAGAATAAGCTCGACTTATACCCTGTTCACACGCGGCTAGTAAAAATAAAAACAGCGGGAAACAGTCTGTAGAAAACTACAAGTTTAATACTAATTGCTATATTGCAGAGCAAATGTGATGCAGTCACAAGAAAATATTCTAGGGTGCACCAGGTGCTATAATATAAACTAGGTATTATAATATAGTTGTTATTATTAAATGATTATTCATGATTAGAGTAATGTTTTAAGAATTTTAAAAATTAATAGATTTTTAACCATTTATCAATTTGATTCTGACATAAGTTTGCCTTTCCTAAGTAAGGTAATTATCAGAAACTACGAATATCAAGCTTTGCCACTATAATGCGCTGAACAGTCAGAACAAACATTGCAGGTTATGCAAATACCTATTTGACCTCTCACGTAGCTAGACGTTTGGCGTCATCTATTAGACCATGTTAAATGGTAAGTTCGTATGAACTAGATCTCTCAGACCAATAAAAGCTTCAGATGTATCATAATCATAACATTTAAAAACAGAAATCGGTACAGAGTTGGCATTCTTAACTCATAATAAAATTCATTTGAAATGTGTAGTGGTAGCTGTTGAGATTTCTATGATGCTCTTTTCAATCGGTCAGTTTTTTTGCTAAAAGCGTGCAAAAGTGACCATGACGCACGTTTAAATAAATTGCCACAATATTTACAATTATACATAGCATTCTTGGATTTTACTAATCTGATCCGTTCATTAATTTTCATTGGCGTTTATTAGTTTTCACATGATAAATACAGGTATCACTTTTTTTACAATCCTCGTTTATATCGAGCATTATATTTTTTGCAAACACAATTCGGTTCTGTTGGTACGGCGCCAATGCTAATAACCTATCTTAGCAGAAAATAAATTGCTTCGAAAGACGGCCAGCATTAGTGCAATGGGTTCAATAAAATCTGCCTTTTTCTAGGATTGCTACTATTGCCCATAAGTGGCAGATAAAATACTACTCATGATTTTTTATCTATTTTATCTCTTACTATCTATACCTACTCCTTACTAATTTTGGAATAATATGATATATAAACCTATCTATCAGAATCGAGTGATCAACAAAAATTGTACAGATTAATTATTTATTTTAATATGTTAAGTGACTGTGTCTTTTATGAGAATAAAATTAAATGTCTTTAAAACTAAATTCGAAGCATATTTGCATTAACGCAATTATAGTTAAAAATTAAAGCATAGTAAGAACCTAATAGCTTATATAAGCTAGGGGCTAACTCTGGTGAAGGAGTTTTCACTGTTCAGGCCGCCTAAGGCCTGCGTCATGACTCATGACAGACAATTTTACGTGACCTCCTACCGTTACTCCTACGTTACTCGTAACATAGCTTTTCGATAACTCTCACGGTGGTTTAAAAAAAAAAGACAGTCTGTATATCGCCTGAAGATACTTTACTTTTACTTAAAGATTTTACAAATTTGAAGGTTATGCTCGTAAAACCAAACTTAACATTTTATCATCTATTTAATAATTAATGATCTCCTCAAATGCCGTCCCATATTCACGATGATGACCCTCGATTAATAATGTTCCAAAGAAAGTTAAATTTCCATTCATTTCTCCTTTGAATATTTAAAGAGGTTCGATGGTCCGACCTGACCTCTGTGACCGCAGACCGCGCAGGGTTGAAATACTACCCGCCGGTATTGCTTTCTGAGTTTAACCTCCAGTTTATACAAGATATAATGTGTATTTTGAATTTCGAATAAACTCGTACCACGTCCGTTACCAAATATCGACAAGAGATGTATTATAATTCAAGCATAATAGGTTCAAGCTCAAAACAAAGCACCTAACTTACTTTATTATTTCAAAAACAGCAGACATTCACAGCCTTTCTTAGATCTGTACAACTATTTGAAACGATTACCTACCTACTACATTAGTTTCAGGAATTTCAGAGAAGAAAAAGAAAAAGCATTTTAAAAGAATGGAGGCGGTGTTATACCACACTTTATTATCACAGCGCTCGTTAATAATTATATATTCTTGTGCCGGCGTTTTTGTGTGTACTCTAATACATTTTCATAGAGCACAACTCGTCGCGACAAAGGCCACTTGGAGACAAGAGCATTTAAAAGAGGGATAATACTTATTAGTTTAAAGAAACCCCTGTCATCAAGGATTAGTATTTCATTCTCAAATAAGACACCTTTAGAACAAAAAAAAACCGCATCAATTTCGGTTTATCCATTCAGAAGCTTTGATACCACACCTTTACATAATTCACATAACACCTTTTATTTGTTGGGGGTTAAAAATCATTGACGTAGATAAATATTATCATTTCCGCTTACCCAATTACTTTTGAATAATCTTTTACCAACAAACAGTATACCTGTGTAATTAAGCAAAATGGAAAGGCTTCATTTGCGAATACTTAACCCAGTATTTGGTTTCATAATAACCCGAACCCACGTCAGAAACAGTGTATTGATTCCGCGTTAGAGTACCTTCCCAATTAAAATAATGATGAACGGTTATAAAAGCATTAAAAAGCAATGAAACCGGCATAATAATTAGTCATCAATTAAAACAACACGCCCTATAATAAATTCAAAGCATTTGTTGTCAGTTTCTAATGCGGAAATACCTATATACAACCTCTCTGTAAATTAATTCCGCATTAGCATTACTTACCTAATACGAAATGATATACCAAGCAAGCCATCGATTTACACGGTCAAAAGCACGACTAGATTTTCATAACTGCATCAACATCTTGTCATTGTGTAAAAGTCATCTCGTACAGAAAACGCCAGTTTCGTTGCACCAATACATCATTGTGGATCTATATTTAAATCAAAGCAAGTTGTGTTGACAAAAAATCACTTATAATAAATATTTTTACCTTAAAATAATTTCAATCCTATCCTACTATAATTATACTAACACGAAAGTTTGTAAGGGTGTGTGAGTTGAGATGTTTGTTGCTCTTTCACGGGAAAACTACTGAACGGATTTTATTGAAACTTATTGGCTTGGAATAACACATAGGCTTTTTATCCAGGTAGGTATCACACGAGTGAAGCCGCGGGCGTAAGCTTGTTTCCTATAAAATACGAATTTCCTTTGATCAGATACAAATAAAACATTATAAGTTAGTGTTAGTGGACAACCCTAGAGATTATTTATTCTGCTATATGGTCGTCAACACTACTCAAGACTTACGAATTTTTAGCAGAGAACAACTATTTAACATGACCTCCGAAGCATCCCATCCATTAAATGTTTTACCGTAAAGGTAGGTCAACTTCGGTTATTTAGCAAGAACAACTAGCAGCCCTTGAGAAAAGTCTCAGTATCCTAGGAAATAGAACTTGCAAGTTCCCACAAGTTTCAACCCTGTATCGCTTTCGTAGTTTACTTTTAATAATCAAATGCAATACGAGTGGTAGTTCAATAAAGCGTCGCTGCCGGCAATTTATGTCCGCATTAGAATGAGTAACGATGGTCAATAACATGGTGGACGTTGCGTTAGTTTCAACCAAAACTTCTGACCTACCTGTATTTACCTTTCATCTTTGCAATGGGTAAAACGAACTTTCAGGAAAGTGGATTGATTATAATATCATCAATGTGATATTTTTTACTTATAAGAAATTGGTTCTTACCTACCCACATTATAAAAGTTACATGATGTACCTATATAAATCTAATGTCCATATGAAATAGTTCCACTGTAATTATGTGACTTTCTTATATGAAAATTCTGTAATTATTTGTTTAACTAATTAAAACCCGCAATAAAATAAAGTGATTTTTGTTTAGGATCTAAAAATTGCATGAAGATCTGAAAGAAATGTATACAGTCGTGATCATATTTATTTATTTATTTTATTTTTGTTTAGAAGTTTGTGTGGACTGACCAAAAGCTTTATAAATAATCTATGAACGATCTAAATGTCTGAATGTTTCATAACTTTCAGTGGAAAATTACCAAATGGTGGTTTAAGCTGACTCTTACAACAAATTTCTTTAAAATGCTTGCGATGTTAATATAAATAAGGTTCAGAAAATATCGTGCAACACGCAGTTTGTTAGCCACGAAACTTTAGTTTTTTCTCCTTATAAGTAGCTATACAAAAACTATACAAGAAACCGCATTCCAAAGAAAATAAAATTATTAATTTATCGATCACACGAGGTACTGTTAATGGTACACTATCAAGTTAGAATTAAATAACTTCCAATAAATAATAAATTGCGGCTGTTATTTCGACCTTTTACCGACCTTGTATGTAAAGAAAAAAATATGTATTGCGTGTATAAGAATAAGGTAACATTAGAACAGAATAGAGTAAAGTCCCTACATAGCTATAAACATAACAGATATAAGAAATATTGCAAATCAAGTGAAAATAAGGCTACCTTTTACGCAGACAATAACAATTGTTTACGTAAAAGTTATCAAGTTTTTTTAAGGAATACATCGGTAATAAACAAAAAATAATAATAATTAAACAATTACAATTTAAACTCTAACTTCTAAGAAAATAATTAACATAAAATGCTAAAATATAACACAATAAAGAACGACTACCAACTTAAAGTGTAGATTTTTGTGAATCTAACACGTTATTTTTTAGTTTTAATTTAAATGTATTAACTGTACATAGTAATTTAGATATTATAGAGATAAGATGACAAATTATTCGTTTTACTTGAAGAAAGTTAAAAATATTTCTAAGCAATGCTCATGTTTTTTTCAGTTATTCATTTCAGCCTTGTTAGATGAAAGTATGCGAATATAACGGGTAGGTACCTATACGTTATATTCGCATACTTTCATCAGATTTTTTTATTTAAATTAGAGCCTTATGCTTACCACGTTTTTATCACGCAGTGCCTGCGCGTTTGTATCGATACAAACGCGATACAAACGCGTGGGAAACAAAATAAGGCAGCAAACGTGACCGTGCACACTATCCTCGCGTTTATGAAACGCGCTACAAACTAGTAGGTGACGCGCTACGCAAAATCGCGCAGTGACTGCTCGTTCAAAAAACGTAGTGTGTCTAGGCTCTAACTAACATCTAGTACTACTGTGAACTATTTGCCAACCAACCTAAATGTAGTTATTTTACAGAATAATGTATGACAACTTGTCAAAGTGCCTCTAGCGGATGGATGAAGTACTACAATTATACATACATTATTTTAATAATATACTAATAGCACGCGTATAGATTGGCAAATTAAAGTAAGTACACTAACAAACAGTTGTTGAAACTTTACTAACTAAATTAAGTCCCCAGCACAAAGCTCTACATTTTGGTGGAAGAACTAAGTGACTCCTAATGGTACTTAAAACCGACTGTGGTCTCTAGTTTGATTTAACCCTACACTTTCAGCTGCATAAATTATGCTAATGACAGTCCTAGGGCGCACTGTAGGTTCTGGTCTACAATTACTAGCAGGCTAGCGGGTTAGACGTTTCCTCGGGCTTTCAGTACACTGCTGGACACAGTATTTGACTTAAAACAAAAAATTATGATATTTTACAAACATAAAATGGCTGAAACCATCGTTGTGAAATGACGAAATCTGTCATAAAAAAGAATTTACAATAAAATTTTATTAAAACAGGGGTAACTCAAAATTGCCACGTGCTTGTACATTCATCCTACTTCCTACTAATCCTACTATCCTATCCTACTAATATTAACGACCTCTGTGGCGCAGTTGGGTGAAAGCCCGACTGAGATACGGAGGTAGCGGGTTCGATCCCCGCCGCGGGACAAATGTTTGTATGTTATACAGATATTTGTTCCGGGTCTGGATGTTTTTCTATCTATAATATGTATTTTACAAAAAAAATGTATCTAAGTAGTATATCAGTCATCTGGTTACCATAACACAAGCATTAAGTTGCTTAGCTTGGGACTAGATGACGCCGTGTGGAATGTCTAAGAATATTGATTTTATTTATTTAATATTATAAAGGTGAAAGTTTGTGTGTGTAAGTGTGTTTGTTACTCTTTCACGCTCAAAGGACTTGAAATTTGGTACCAGAATTGCTTATATCCTGGATTAAAAAAAGGCTACTTTTGATCCCGGTATTCCACCGGAAACGGAACTATTCACCGCGGGTAAAAAAGCGGGGCGCAGCTAGTTGTAATATAATCATAGCACGCCTGTTATATACCTACTGCTCTCTACATTGTGCTTGGTTAGCAGGTAGAAAATGACTTTGGTATTATGATCCCGAATTGTGTATTATTTTTCTAATTGTGTAAGTAAAAACAAAGAAGTATCTAAGAAGACGTGAGACAGTGTCTGTGATTAAGATTTAAGTTTTTTACAAAAGCAAAAGGTACTATTGAAGGACAATCCTATGTTTGTACATTATAGTTACTTACCTGCATGATAGGTTTCGCAAATATATAACTTTTCTCAAATTCTGTCATACTTTATGCACTCAAACGTTCAGTCCACTTTGTGGTTTAATCACTGTGAAATTGTCCAGTGTTACTGTCAAAGAGTGTATTAGTGTTTAATTGGAGCTACAGTATTATTCCAATTTCCAATATAATTACAACGTAGTTGCATTTAGAAATGTTCTAATAAACGAAATTGCTACTATTTTTAAATTCAAACTAAACTCCCTACATTATCGGTTCCCAGGTACGTAACATTATACCTGGGAATCGTAATGTAGGTAGTCATAAATATTCCAGCAAGTTAGTTCATAAACTGACTTTAATATGCGAAATACAAGTGGATTTCCCTTCACTATTGGAGGTGTTCATATTTTACACGTTTTTTAAGTCGTAAGACATCGTTATTGACATTATCAATGATAAGTTACACCCCCTGCACAAGACAACCTTCAAATCGATTCACGGGCTAAGGTTTGTACATTCTTAAAGTGTAGTACTTATTTAAAATTAGAAATATATTTCTTTCAATGTTTAATATTTCCGGGCCAACTTACCCTATCACGGAACGACTAAGATATTCAAGATAAATGGTATCCTAATAAGAGGTTATTTAATACCTAAATGATATACTGTAACTCAAATGTTCGTATGAGTTAGTGAAGTTATTTTTAGGCTACCTGATTATTTTTGCGTGCAGGAGTTTTTAAGTTAACCTATCGAAATTGACTACACAAGCTTCAATAATAGAGATTCTAACTGAAATTGAGAGACTCCATTATAATGTAAAAAAATATATTCTAATACCTACGAAAAACACTGATAAACAACTTGATGATACGGTACGAGCATGTCACATATTAGTATCATTGACATGATTTATTTAAATGTAGTTTAATTATATCCAACATGATATTTATTTAATAAAGAGCTTGTAAAATAAACTGATACATGTATACACATTCAGCTTTTTAGTAAACCACGTTGCCATAGAGACAAATCATATTTCGTAGGTAATAGGAATCCTTTATACATTATGAAAACTTGCTTTTATCTCAGAAAATACATAATTAATACCTTTTTATTCAATCGTGCTTTTAATTTTTACATTTAATCTAGAAAATTAACATACAACTATTATTTATTTATAATCAAGGGGCAAATGCCTCCCTTCCCTCTTTCCTCTGATCCCGGGTTGTGCTTCCGGGCGCCATTTTTTTTTATATTTCAAGCTCTTTCCGCCATCGCCGCCTGGATCTTCCACGTGGCCGTCGTTGTTGGGGCACAATCAGTGGTTGTTTTTGCCAAAAAATATTAGGGCTCAATTTAACTGTTTATAGAGAACAGTTTAAACTAATCGATAGCTGAGTCCAAACTATCATAGGTGAGTTTCAGCGCACCAAAAAATTGTATCGGTCACGACACTAAATGTACCTACCTACCTAGGCAATAAATATAAAGTTTTCAGATCGACATGTTACCACGATTCAATGGATTGATCAATATACCTAGTTGATCGAAGTATTCTAGTAAAACTACACTAGAAAAAAGTAGATAAATAAATAAATATCTTTGGACATTTCACACGGCGTCATCTAGTCCCAAGCTAAGCAACTTATTGCTTGTTATGGTAACCAGATGACTGATATAATACTTAGATGCATTTTTTTTTTTGTAAATACATACATATTATAGATAGAAAAACATCCAGACCCGGAACAAGCCTTCGCCCACTGCGCCACAGAGGTCGTCGATAAAAAGCAATACTGAAAATAATTTAAATACAATATCTTTATTCTAAGTTGATAGGTTATATTCCAGTAAAAGATAGCCATAAATAAATCTATGATCATCAGTAACAATTGAAGCTGAGTAATGAATCGAAACGTACAGAGAGAGATTCCTCTTGACACGTTTTCTAATTTACAAGCCCCTGCGGCTCGGATGAAAGCGGTCTATCGGTCGGTTTGCTCTGTAAAAAGTTTGAGGGCTTTAATTTAGCCGGCTGTTAATTCGTGCGCGACCGATTCAAAGCCAGTCGGCTATTATTAAAAGCGTAAATTGTCAAACAGATGTACCGAACGACCCGCGCGGCCCGGCAGCGAAACGAGCGCCCGTGGTCGGATTCTGGGAGTTTCGGATTTCTGACGCATAGTGAGTTGATGATTTGAATTTTAAATTTCAAAAAGTATACGTCAGTAAAATACCTACTATAATAGGCTGATCGATGATTAACATCTCAAAATGATTTATAGCGTCATGTGGCAATATCTGCTTTATCTTATTGGAACACTGTAGCAGGTAGCAAGCTGACTGGTATATCAGCACCTAAACAGATGTTTTCATGTCATGATGTTTCTTTCACCGTTTACTCCTGCATGCATATAAAATCGAAATGAAAAGTCTATACCTATAGGTACAGAGATTTTTAATTTGTGCATTAGAACAGCCTTAGAGGCCTGTACTCTATGTGTGTAAGTATAGTTTTTTGTTTACTTACAAAGGGTTAGAAGTGTGTAAGTGTAGTGTATGTGACCTTCGTCCAGTAAAGGTTAGAATACGTGATTTTAACTACTTCCTTACCATTAGTATCTAAAGTAAGTATTAACCGTTAGTAACTTATACTTCAGTACCCAAATCAGTTGGTCATCTAGAATAAGCCTTCGCGTCGCGAGCAGCGTTAAAACGCAATGAAAATTACGGAGCGTCGCCCGGCCTTTTAGCTCTTTGTAGAGTACGTAATACGTGATTGACATAAAATACGCGCTAAACTAACAATAAGCTCTATTTCGTACTGCATTGTTACTAGTATAATAACTCTCTAAAAGGTGACAGTTAAACGCAAACAAAGGCATATGCTATAACATAATTATATCCTTTATTTTCATAGTAATTTTGGAAAACGATATTAGAATACTGTTGTTATGTATGATGATTGTGTTTTTTGAATCAATCAACATTGTTGGTATATGACATTGTTGCCGTTTCACCTAAAGCTCCCAAATATATTTTAGAAAAACTATTTTTCAATTTTAGGTTCTTACCCTATTTTTCTAGTTCGATAGTGAAAATGAGTAGGTTATACCTATTTATTTCTGTTATACATATTTATTGATTAAAGGACAAAGAAACAAAACTGTCTGTATTTATTTGTGGTCAATCAGAAATATCTACGCGATTTTCAAATAATTTAAACTTGGCATATCAATACTCATTTCACACAAGTGGCAAAATAAAAAAAAATATTAAACCGACTTCAATTTCGTAAGTAGAGAACAATTTCCTGCACTCTCGAGGTTCATTTCTGTTCATAACTCCGAAGATTCTCATCAGATCCTCAATTCCTTTTTTATGAGACCACCTCGGGATTGTATTCTTTCAAACAAAAAATAATTTGTAAAATCGGTCCACTATTGACAATCGGTGGACATAAAAAAAATTACATACAGTGGAACATAGAACCTCCTCCTTTTTTGAAGTGGGTTAGAGGGTCTCTAGTGTGTCAACTAAATAGATATCAAACAAACCCACAGGATAAGGTATCTAAAGAAAACCAACTATTTGCAGAGTTGTTTTTGATCAGATCGTGAAAAACAAATTAATGATTGGTAGAGAGTTCTACAGAATCCCGCAACATCATTAAAAGCACTTAAAAGCTAATGGATTTTAAGAATAGGATGCCAAAAAAATCTATCGGTTCCATGGAAGTTCGTTAATAGAGGATAATTATCCCTTACAATGGCTGGCCATAATCTTACTTTCCTGCTTTTAAAGGGAAAATTCGAAGACAATGTACGATATTTTTTCAATCACCTTATTGTTCACCATTGAATCCTGGACTATAACGCCGCAAATAATGGTTTATCTCGTAGGTTGTTATTGGTGGCAATTCGGAGTGTCGCAAAAGCTAAACTTAACTAACTAAAAATGTTGCCATCCCTTTCATAGCGATGGAAATAAAAAGGATGGCATTAATTTTAGTTAGCTAAGTTTAGCTTTTGCGACACTCCGAATTGCCACTATTATCTGACTCCTATTTTGACACATTAATTAGTGCGTCATGAAAACTTTTAAATAGTGCGTCGCGATGATTTTTTTGCTTTCTTCATTCTTCATTTATTCTGCATAATAATCACATACCTAATTTGGTATTTTCTGTTGTTTATGTAGATTGTGTAAATAAATAAAGCCTCGCGAGAAATGGAACAACAACTGTTACTGTATTGCTGTTCATGCATGACTTTCCCCAGCCTTGAGATCTCCAACATAAATAAAAAATACAAAGTTACTGAGAATTTCACTTGTGCGTCTACTCTGTAACAAGCAAGCTCTCGAGAACGGATGCCGCAAGTTTTGTACCTTAGGAATGTAATTAATATTCGCGATATGAGTACGAAATTTATAAATATGCACACACCTATTGCCTCATATTAAAAAACTACTATGCCATACATAAGACCTGAAAACTCCGTCATTAGAATTGGTCACTATTTCAGAATAACAATTGATGAAATTCAAGTAACAGTCTACGGGAGAGGTTTTATCACGCTCTGTATATTTTTAAACTATAGGTATCTAAGTAACTAGGTAACTATAGGTAACTCGTACTTCATGCATATTCTATGATATTTTCTGTATGTACCTTTATACCGGAGAGAATTCTAGATAAAACTAGTCCAAATTTACTTATTTATTTGAGAAACAATCAACGTAAACCCCAAGAGGAGGGGTTAGGAATGGCTTGCCTTCGCTTCTTTCTCGAAACTTCAAAGTGCCGCATAAGTTCTGCGAAAACCAACTAGTGAATGGAAAAAGCATGTATTCATGTAATTTGAAATAGGACGGTCCATCCAGAGCCATTCCCCAGGGCCCCAGGGCTGCTGGCTTCAGGCAGGCGCGTTTAAAAGACTGCTCAAAACGAACTTTTTCATGGCAATCTCTCAGGCTATGTGTCATCTGTGCGCTTGTTTGACAAACAGAGCATTTTCTCTTCCTCTACATGTACTGCGGTAAATACAACAGAAAGAAAAGAAATGGATCTAGAATATATTTGGTAAAATATATAGCTACGTGACAACATTATTACCTTTACCGGCAAATAGTTCGCGGTAAAGTTGCCGAAATTTGAGATACAATGATGTTTATTCTAATTTGGTAACGTATTCCCTTACAAAGTGAATTCTAAGCCTAGTTTCGTACATTTGCGTAAATTATAAGTATTAATCACACCACATCACATCACACTAATTTATAAACGAAAAAGTTTGTAGGTATTGATGATTGTTGTACTCTTTCACGCAAAAAGTACTGAACGGATTTAGCACTTGGAATAACATAAATAGGATACTTTTATCCGGATTAATAACAAAGCCGCGAGCCGAAGCTTGTTCATTAAAGTGGAAAACTTTGCATTTGGAAACGGATAGACAATCGAAAATAACTACAGACTTTAAAAATTCAAATTCTTGATTGATACTTGAATATTTTTAAAGCATTATAATGATTGATAACTAGGAGTTTGTGAGTGGGACGTCCGAATAAAGGTACCTAAACCTATCGCATGTTGTTGTTGTTGTTGTTTTTAGCCTGTACTGTCCCACTGCTGGGCAAAGGCCTCCCCTCGAGTTTTCCAGTCTTTTCGGTCTAATGCCATAACCTATCGCATACATCGAAAATAAATAAAATGTATTTCAATAGATTTAAACGACCCTTCGCAACTTGCCTTGTGTGGATGTAAAGATACATTGTATAAGTAGACACCTATAAGCTCTGACTAATTAGCCTGATTTGAATAAGCATTCGGTTCGCAGCCTTCATTAATTCAGTTTCGTTTCGAGAATTCATTGCTTTTATGTTTCGAACAAAGGTATACAGCGTGAGAGCAAGCTATACCCCCTGAAGGATCCAAATCAACAAGCACCTAGCATGAACGAACATCTTAATTTAATATACGAGCAAAACAACTAATTATAGGCGTGACATTAATTAAATCTTGCTTGACATGAGATGGTTGTTTAGATTAGAACATCAACGTTGTTTCAGAGTCGTGTTCACCTTGTTTTGAAAAATATAATACCTACTGTTCTTACGTGAACTCTGGAAATGTAGGTAGGTAAATTAGTTTAATTAGGATGTAGTATGATTAAGCTTGCAAAAATGTACTTTCAGGTTATAAACTACTACTTAATAGTTTAAAAAATAAAATAGTTAGATAGACGTGGCAGGTTGCAAGCCCATTGATGCTGCTAGAAGCTAACTGATTTTCTCAAAATATTTACATTTGAAATGTATTTATTAACTGGCAGAAAAAGATTTGAAAATAAAATGTAGAGTTTTGATAATATATCTGTGACAGTAGTGTCACGTGTGTATAACGCCGTGGGTGGATGGATACCCACTATAAGATTATAGTCGTATAACCCATAAAGTCTCTAGCTATAGTTAACACTCTGGCAGCCTACCCCTATCGGTGCTTATGAAAAATGGATGAGCCAGTTTGTTTATTTGTATCAAAGGATAAATAACAAACAAATACGTACACTATTGAAGAGTAGGCTACCCAATTAGGAAGGAATTTAGATCGCAATGAATTCAAAAATACAATAACTACCTAAATATATTTAGATTGAACGCTTTCATTTAATAATTTAATGTAAGTTACTCTTTTAACCTCTAGTTTTCAATTATAGGTATACATTTGTAAAAATCCATATTTTGCATCAAATAAGTACAAACTTTAATGTAAAAACAATTTTATATCTATTTAAATGTCGCGGTGTTATCTTTCAGCCCCTACGGCATTTTTTTGCCAACGTCATGTCGATCAATTGTAATGATTAATTTATTAAATATCACAGCCCTTTAGGAATGTTCTCACTGGTGTAGTGTCTAAAGCCCTTTTTCACCGAGTCCATATGGCGCTGCTGCACCCGTTCTCATGTAGTAGTGTCCAGGAGTCCTATTAAAAAAATATGTTTTACACAAATGTGAAAAATGCTGATGCTTCTGGCATTAAAAATTCAGATGCTTCTGGCACATAAGAAGGCAACCTTTTTCGAACGAGCAGTCACTGCGCGATTTTATGTAGCGCGTCCCCTGTTAGTTCGCGTCGCGAAACCGGAGGATAGTGTGCACGGGCACAACTTGGACTTGCTTCCTACATTTTGATCGCTTTGCGTTTGTATCGCAGTGACGGCGCATTTGAAAAACGTAGTGTGTCTAGGCTCTAAAAATAACCTTCAACGATTTGTCAGATCGTCTAAGCAGATGCTGTAGCAAAGTGACGATCGCACATTTCTTTAATCGCTATTTCTTTGATTTGAAATTTCAAATCGCAAGAGTTTTCGTCATCTAATGTCAATTCCTAAACATTTTTTTCGTTTCTATTCTAAAGCGATTTTAAATTCTCAATGCAAAATATTGAAAGCAAAATTCAAACGCAAACCGTATTCTGACATACTGGCTGATACTGGCCTCCAGTATTCACCAGTGGAGTCGATGCCATTGTACGTCGACGCGACGCTGACACTAACCCAATTTCAGTAAATTGTAAATTTGACTGGAAACTTTCTCTATTAGGTAGTTGGTGCAAATGGGCATAGTTTTCGAACAGTTTGAGAGCTTGAACATTATTATAAGTAAACGCTTCATCATCGTTTAAACTCTAGGATGTCAATGCTAAATCATCTTTCTAATTAAATTTTGTTGATATTTTTTCACAGTGATTTTTGTTTTTTACATTTTCTCTTTACCCTATGAAAATGTGTAAAACAATGTTCATAAATCTAGTTTTGTTGCTATCGTTCAAACAGTTCTGTCACACTGGTGTAATGGTTCGGAAGAAAATCTTCTCTACACATGTTATTATATTTTATAGCAAAACGTTTTCCTAATTTCCTAACCTCAACATCGTGCTGATATTACCTAGAGAGTGTTCATAAAATCATTCTTTGAGTTCTCTGTTTCAAGTTAAGTAAGTGTGAAAGGTACTTACGCGTGGTAACCACACACTGATATATCCAGAACGTTCCTTCTCCTCTCTGCGTATGTGTATTTATTCCAGACCCTGACGTTTTTAGCGTGGCTTGCGAGCACTGAACCTCGTCTTGTTATAGCCTCCACATGAAGCTCCCATGCTCGGTTGTGACTGCAGAATTCTAGAAAGACACGAAGGTAGTGTAGTAAGACACGTAAATAATGGTAGAGTCATATGTAAAAGATTAGATTTCACAAGACGTCGGTATGGTAAAAGTAGGTAATGTACCTATGGTAATGAACTGAATAAGTAGGTTTATTTATTTATGTTGTACTGATTTGTATATTATCTACAAAAAAAAAATCATTATAAAGCTTGTTTATAAAATACATATTCATCAATTTTACTTTAGCTACTCTTAAAAATAACCATCTAATAAGTGACATCGTATTTTTATATAAAATGTATAGGAATGTTTTTTTATTAGGTATTGTATAAACTTACGATTTGATTTGGTAAGTTACTTTGAGATAAGTGTTCCTGGTGGGAAATAGATCAACTTGATTTTTTTGACTTATCTCATTTTTTAGGCGAACCGTATCTTTTTTTCAAAAATCTAAGAAGGAAAATATTTTCATTTCACAGACGACGCTGTTGAAAAGCTTACTAGTTTCCTCATGATGTTTTCCTCCACCGTTTAGAGCTCGTGTTAATATAATGCACGAAAATCCACTGATGCACGGCCGGATTCGAGCCCACGACCTTCGGAACGATAATCGAGGGTACACGGCCAACTCGGCTTGATAATTAAATATAAGTTATCATAATTATAATCCCAAAACTTACCATCCTCGGAAAATCTTGCTGTCTTTCTCGGACAGCCCGGTTGCAAAACAGGTCCAGTACTAAAATTAGGCCAGAAATCCACGAGTCCGAGCGTCTGTCTGCTGCCAAACTTGTTCGGGTCCGAGTGCAAGACGGACACAAAACGAGCAGAACTTGGGTTGATTTTGAGGATTCCAGGCTTCCCGTCAAATCCTATGGATGGGTCTAAGGCCATGATGCTAAAATAAAAAAAATAATATTTAACTCAAATATTTCGTAATTTTATCGTGGAATTTTTAATGTTCTATATTACCTGGTTGGTACTTGGTAAACTATATAACCAATAAACACAGTGAATCTCATTGAGTAAGCTACATTACAAGCACTAAACTATACATAAAGTAAAAATACACTGAATTTTCACATACATTATTTCTGGAAACAATAAATATGTAGCGGTCGTGGCTTTCTCAACGAGTTTATTTATTACTTTTTGTGCATCTGCGCATGACTTATTACTGGCCCTACCCAATTTTATATTCCGTATCATTTTTGGCATGCATTGCGGATATATAAATATCGAAGTAACAAAAACTTACCAAGCCAATTTAACTCCTTTTTGAGAGACCTTATTCCCAGCCATTCCCAATACGTGGGAGCCGAGAGAATGGCCCACAAAATGAGTATTGTTCAGATCTAGTCCAGCTGCTGACAACCGCAACAGACTCTCAGAGAAATCCGCACCCAGCTGAAATCAATATCAATGCTGGAGCGATATCTTTGGCAAAAACATATACTGCAGAGCATGCATAAATATTTAAGCCAAAAAAGTTTTACCATTTTTACCAGATTAATCAATTCACCATGCTTTTGAAACTTTTAAACTTCAACAGTATCGTGGCAATTATCGATAGATAGCAAATTGCAAGTAAATTGTCTTGTCAAATTTATACTTCATTTAGGTATTTTGTTAAGTCGATGTATTGGTATATATTTAGCAGCATTATTCACCATCATCTGCCTGCCCTTTTTCTACAATACGTAGGGTCAGCACAGCACAACATGTCAATTCGCAGCATAATAAATGTTATATAATGTGTAGGAAGCTTTTACCATTGTGAACTGTTCGTTTTTGACTTGACAAATTAACATGTTTTATTCAATACAAAATAATGAAAAATGATTAGATGAAATTCACCAAAAGCACTCTGTGACAGATAAATTCTCGGTACACAAATTGAAACATTTTTTTAGGTAGATATCTATCCGTTTAAATCAGAGGATTAGCATTTTCCATTAGTGCCAAGACCTAGATTTGCATCTGTCAAAGAACTCGGTTTCAATATTCTGTTATTCGGATTCGATATACTCTCTATGCGAGGTATCGATAATCCGATGCATGAGATACATCCTGTGAATGTAATCTTCAATAGAATTACCTTTGCATCCTATCTTCCTGAGATTATCTTTGTGATCTTGTAAAGTGGACATAAACTGTTAGAAAACTGATTTATTTAAAGAAAAATAAAATATCAATTTTTAGCATTTTACAAACAAATAAGAAACATTGGTAGATAATAAATTAATACTTTAAGATTAGGTACTTTTATCAACTGATAAAAAAACTTTAAAACTTTACAGCGTTGCAAATGCATCATACCACGAGCTAATCGTAAATTTAATGGGGAAAGTGTTAAAACAATCTGATAAACAGTGAGGAAGAGTTAGTAAAACTCTAAAAAAATATAAGTCTAAAGAGAAGTGAATACACAAAGCGGTACAGTATTTTAAATTCTAAGCTCATGAATCCAAATTCTCGGAATAGTTTCAAGTTAATGCCGAAGTTTCATCAACTGACTACGAGAGGAACGTTTCAGCTGCCAATGTGGCAAACTTTAGTTTGAATAGACAGGATGCTTTTCTCTTTGCTAGTACCTACTAAACAAACTACGCTCGTTGTTTGTACGTTTTATTTCGAAGAAATGGAAGTACATGCAGTGAAGTACGTAATTGAAACGAAATTAAACTTAATCCGTAACGTCCTTGTGAACGAAACAGCAGTCTTTATTTTTGTTTCACTACAGTCGTTATGGTTACAATCTTAAATTAATAAAACAAAATCAATTTTGTAACTGTTTATGGCTTACGTATACCTACCGACATATTAATGGTATACGTGGTAAAATAAACTTAGTTTCATTTATTCTAGTTCAATAGATATTTTCAGTCAAAGTTATTATCAAATCAAATTGATCAGACATCTAAGAACAACGAATCTAGGAACGTAGGTATATCGAAAAAATACAAAACATAAAAATGTAGATTCATGAAATAACTACTATTTTATCTTACCTTTATAGCATTAGGTACTGCCCATTTGGTAAAAGAGCTGACTACAGTCGGGAGAGCGACAGAAGCAAGCTTGTCCCAATTCAGCAACGCGACATTGTACTTTCCCAAAGACAAGTAAGCTGTCATCACAGCAGTTACTGCTGGTCCTTTTGGATGACCTGGAAATTTGCATTATGGTAAAGCTCCTGGTGACAAAGTAAATTTATAGATTTAGATCAAGAAAGTTTAAGCAAACTGTGTCACGAGTGCTACTAGCATCCAAGCTTCTCTTTCCCACTGGGCTCTCTGGGCACTTGTCCGGGCCTGGCGCTCGAGGGGGCCCCCAAAAGTCCCACGAAGACCCTACCCCCTAAAAACGTCACCGCCACAATATGCCAAATAGCTTGTAGGGAAGGGGCCCTATTATTCCATATGTGCCCAGCAAGGCCTCGAATAGGTTAAAGACGGCCCTGCAAGCATCGTAATGAAATACGAGTTCTTCTAAAAACTGTTACAAATAATAATTACGCAGAAAATAAAGTTTCAGTCAGAATTATTATCAGTTACGACTATTTAAGTGTTGTAGTGCGGTGCCCGTCAAAGAGAATACACTAAGTAGTTGCTAATGGTTTCAAATATATTATTAAAAGGAGTTTAGAAGTCCAAGCGATGATCGCATATTAAAGTAAGCTACGTATTGACACAATTCACCAAATGATGCACAGTATATTAAGTTAGATAGAGTTTTCCATTAAACCAGTATTATCTCAAACTTACCCGTAAATCCATGACAAAATATAACAGTCTTTCGATTAGGATCATACCACGGCGTTGAAAATATTTTCTCTGCTTCATCTATACATATTTCTGTGTAGTTATCCATTGATCTGAAATTGAAATCAAATGTAAGTATGCGTTATTTTGATCTACTCTACATTTAAATTGCTGACCCTTTTATAATTCTTTAGAACCTTTTCTAAAATATTAGAATACTTTGAACAAGTCTTTAAAGTAACCTACAACAATACGAACACGAAGCATCATTCAGTGCTTTGAATCAATGAGACAATTTCCTGTATAGCCTATTCTGGTCATCATCAGACCCTGGAGCATTAATATCTTGGAAACCTAAAGCTTTGACCTCAAGCATTTTGGATTCAGAGCAGTAAGAGCATATTCTGAAGCAGAGACGACACTATTTTTGATTTTATTTGTAAAATATGAGGCCAAGGGAAATAAGGATTCATTTTTATATTGTACACTAATATAATACAAAATATAGATTAAAAGGTTACTTACTTGTAATAATATCTGAGCTTTGCTTGATTTTCATCGCAACCAAGAACTGAAATAAATTTATAAATAGCAAGTGTAAGTAAATTTTAATGACCTACAATGATAAGATAACCTACAATGTCATACCTAACTCTAACCTTGACCTTGTTACAATATTTCGTTTTAAAATAAATATTGTTAATTTTTAAGGTAGGTTACCTATAAGTACATAAATTCAGAAAATGGTAAAAAGGTTCTTTACGCAAAAGTTTGTATGGGTGTATGGATAGATGTTTGTTACTCATTAACGCAAAAACTGAAGAACAGATTTGCCAATTAGGATTATAGGTAGGTAGGTACATAGCTTATGACCTGGAATAACACATAGGTTCCTTTTTATCAGGGTTAATGCCACGCGAGCGAAGACGAGGGCATATACTAGTAAAAATGGATTTAGTAACAAAAACAACATTTAAGTTGCGTTTTATTTAGTATTAGAGTGTATAATTAGGTTAAATCGATCCAATTTTTATGTCTAGACAGGATAATTTTGAAAACCTGTTTTGATAACAACTTTCTCTGAAACAAGCGATCCACTTTTTGAATCGAAAGATACATCCTCTCTGTCATCGAACGGTACTCATGCATGCTTCCTGATTTCTGACCACTGACATTCTACCTTTGACCTTCTTCATCACAATCCTCGAACAAAAATACCAAAGCTGCGGGGAAATTCTATTTCAACACATTCTCAGTAGTTGAAAAGGTAAATTGAATGATCTCATAGTGTTGAAATCACGATCACGAAACTAGATAAAGGTTGCAGATCAATATTGACAAAACTATCAGAATAGGATACTGTTCAGGATTTATCTAAATTACATAAACAATATCTAACTTCCTTTATTGATTTTTAAATCAAAAGTTTCATTACAACTTTTTGAATTCCATAGACCCATAGATTGAATTCCATAGACATATAGAGGTTTGTGATCAATTAAGTTTTAAACAATCCTAGGTATTATAAAATAAAGTAGCTGGTATGTTGACGAAGCGGAACAAGAATGGTTATTTTGTTCAAACACTTAGTTTTAAGTCAAGAAAGTTGTGCAAAGATATTTTCTATAATCCTTTTCGTGTCGATAGCGTTGACTGCGACTTTCGCACCTAAACAAATTGAAAATACACCGATCACAAAAGAGTGAAGTAACATCCAAATAAATATTTCATTCACGTACCGAACACCTAGGTCGGTATTGTATCGGGTAAAAAGCGATGGATGAGATGTCGGTCGTAACCTTTGAGTACTTTCCGGCCATGGTTTTGGCACTATATCTCCCTATATATATCTACCTAAACTTTCAAAGCCTTAAAACTGGCAATGATAAATGTATTTAACTAGCTTAATTACAATTAGCAATCGTTGTGCAGCAGCCCTTAGATAGGTAGGTACAAGTAGTAATGATGATAAAACGGAACGACTCTTCTTATTCAAATGGTAGGTAAATGACTAAAACATTGTAAGCACTATAATATTGTAATAACAAAGACACTTGGTGCAAAATTTCTAACGCGCCACAGAACCAGCCAAGTTTAGTAGGCACTGTGCCAAAATTGAAAGAGAAAGTGGAAAACTTTCAGAGCATCTCAATTTTCAAAACCACGCACTTATCGAGTTGTTTACAGTATTGATATCAATATAATTGGGACTCACCGAATACGATGAACGAAGTGAGAACAAGAACACCAGCGTACATTTTGGTGGTTTTTCACGTATTGTCCTTTGGAGGCGGCGTAAGGTTTTTATATAGGGGCTGTAATCGTCCTCAACTCATGGAGCCCTGAACACTTAGGTTCCTTGACATTATTAATAAAGATAAGTTTGGCATTCGCACTACGAATCTCTAACAATTACAAATGATATCACCTGCATATGATAAGACTACCATGCGGTTTGGGTGAAGGCACCATATATACAGATTGTAGGTTAACACCTATTTATGAACCAAGTTTATATATCTTATTTAGAGACAGGAATTATTTTGCACACATCTACTGATTACCTACTTTATATCGACACAAACGTATCAAGTTAGTGACTAATAGACCCAAGACCTCGTAAAAATACCGTATCAGGTTACAATTTATTTGCATATTGAGTTAGCATATAGTTTCTAGCCGACTTGTAATAAATACCAACCTATTAACACATAACGGGTGAGAACACTAAAGTTATTATAATAATCTGGTATCGGGTATGTGTACCTACTTGAATTATAAGCAACTATAACAATATTATATTTTCAAAGATATTCAAAGTATTCTAAGTATTTTCAAAGTATTTCAAACTGTAATTTAAGTAGTACAACTGTATTCTTAAAATAATAATCTTCAGAAATACCGATAAGCGGTGACCTGAATAAAAAAATTAACAAAATAAATGTCTGAAAAATATAAGATATAGGAATCTATATTTATTTAATTGTCTTGCATTTTATCATCTGCTGTCTCCATTATTATTGTGATGGCATCAATATTTTTGAGTTTATAAGGTGAAATAGTTAAGACATCTAAAAATCAATCATTTATCAACCGTTCCTGTTGCTGTTTTATATTCATTTTATTCGTGCTCATCTTCATACTAGGTATTCTTTTAGTTTAGACCCTATATGAACAAAAAGTTCACTAATCCCCGTTAACGGGTATTGTCAACGGGGATTAGTGGAATAAGCCGAAATAAGGTGGTTGCATGCGTCAAACTAGCGCCGCCGCCTATTTTATTTTATTATTACGTTGAACAAATGAATAAAAAAAAAATTAATTTTCAGTTTGTGAAACCTATCAGCTTTTTTTAATACTAACCCCTGTAATAGTTTCATTTTGTATAGTTTACGAGGAAAAGCGAAGTTGCACTTGGTGGCACCAAACTCTGTTTTCGCTACTCTTAGTTTCACAAACAGAGCATTCAGTTTTTTAAACTTCCTTTGTTCAACGTAATAATAAAATAAAATAGGCGGCGGCGCTAGTTTGACGCATACAGACTCTTTCACGCAAAAACTACTGAACGTATTTGGCTCAAACTTATCTACATACTTTATGACCTGTAATAACACATAGGCTATTTTTCATTCAGTTTAGTATTACCAAGGACGATAGAGATAAATTTATCTTTATCGTACCAAACTACCTGTACCACGCGAGGGAAGCCGCGGGCTAGTTTTATTTATTCAGTTTTAGCAGGCAGAAATCGAACAAATGTAGGTATACATTCGTCTGAACAGTTCAGCGAGTAGTAGGTACAAATTGATATTGATCGCAGAATTTTCCACAATTAATCAACTTGGCCGAACAAACTCCAACTAATTATTATTCCGGGCGGAACCCATCATTATAAGGTATCTTGTAACACTATTTCAATGAACGCTGATCATTTTGTACGCAAGACTTGGAAGATAATTAAAAAAAAGCTTTAGAGCTTTATGAATATATCTTTATCATCACCATCAGCGAAGAAGAGACGACTCGGGAATACAAACATTCTCTGCCCAGCTACGACAATGTTCTCCAAAGCAGTGCTCTCCGTGGCCGCAAATACACGTAGGTATCAGACATCCGCACGGTCATCTTGGGCACTAAACGCATTAAGTAAATTAACAAAAGTAGGTATTATTTATAATCTACTAAGTAGGTAGGTACATAATATTAGTAACAATGTATTTTCAATTTATTTTAAAAATGACTGGACATTCAATGTGGGTGGTTCGTCAACTGGTCACTTTTCAAACTGGGCCTTTCTGACTAGTTGACGAAAACAAAAATAAATATTATTTCCATTCGTCAACTGGTCTTCTGTCTTAATTGGGGTTTGATCAGTACAGTCAAGATAAAAACTGTTTACGAAAATATCAAAGAAAGACCAGATTAGAAATAAAAATATATATGTGAATGTCAGTCTGGTTAAACAATTACAAAATAATCAACAATGGGTTACTTTCAAACATCTATATCAAAGAATACAACAATAATAAATAGACTATACTACCAAAGACGAATATTAATCGTCTTTGATACTACTAAGGTAAGATAACTCAAAATATACATACAAAAGATACTCACCGAAATATCGATCTTCCAAGATCTTATTTAAAGATCAAATACTAAAAAAAATATGATCACGACTGTATCTCGGGAGCGGTAGACATTTTTTTTCGGATCATTAGGCAATTTTTAGATGTCCAAGGGGGTTTACTTGTCAGAGGTAGTTTTTGCTGGGGGGTTTTCTATGATCTTTTTTTAATTAAATATCCGTTTGTGAGATTTAGCATTAAAATGCTGATTTTCGATAGATCTCAAAATCGCAATATCTCGGAAATGGTGAGTCTGAGTAAGAAAAATGTGCGGAAATATTTTTCACAATTTATTCACAATGATGCGCAAATTGCCAGCTTTCTCGAAATTTCGCAAGAATGGAGTTTATTTTGACTGGGATATTATTAGCAACAATGGATCGGGTCGTGAAACCAAATAAAAACGCTATTTTACAATTACCTCATAAACGAATCATCACAATGCATCCACCATTGTATATTTTGTATAAAGCTTCTCTCTTAACTTAAAGGTTTGCTGGCAGATAAGGGGCTTTAGGTTAATTTCGCTTTTGTTCATGCCTTTTCTACTGTCTTATTTGTAATTAGCTCATTTGTGTACAAGAATCTAGATGAGACAATACGTGAATAAAACCAAAGTATATTTAACATACTATTTATTTTATAATATTTTCAGTAATCATGTATGTAATAATTATTTTTGCTTACAATTCTTAATTTGGAATGGTAATACGTTTAGCTTAAAAATAAATTAAAATCATTTAAGCTGACAATAATGAGTTTATCTGGGCATGCATATTGCGGTTGTGGTACTAAGGAACATTGCAAAGAGTTAGATGAAGGCGACTCTTTGGTTTGATTGAAAATAGTTTTTCTACATCAGCTATATCTATTTAAAATTAAAAAGCGTTTTTGTGTAATAAGAAACAATAAGACTTGCAAAAGCAACCTTAAAATCAGCGTCAAATTCCAATCATAACGTCTAACAGACAGACTCACTTAAATCTATGTTAATTTCTCATTAATAAAATTGTTATTTGTACAAAATAATTATGTTCCAACAACCGTGATAAACTATAGTTACGTTACAATACATTTATACGAAAAGAAAACAATAATAAATACGCCTAACTACATATCAGGTTTACTAAAACTAGAAATACCTAAGTAATATCAGACAACAACCTGTTGTAACTTAAAAGCTTACACAGGGAGATAAAACAAATTCTGACGCATTCTTTAATACAGAAACAAACGATAATTTGTTACACCAATGAATGAAAGTGAAAATTAAAATAAAACTAGGCAGGCAAGTAAACATAGTAGGTATAGTAATTATTCATAGAAGAAGTAATAAGATTTGGTAAGAAGATAATAATCATAGTTTAGATATAGAACATCAGTTATAGGTAAGTATAGACTTTGATAGTGGTATGGAAACTGACTTTTATTCATTGGCGCAGCACACAGGTACATAAACACTTTCCTCCAAAACATAGCCTAATCAAATTAAACATAGGTACATTCCAGGCCAGAATTCTTCGAAAAGCGGACTTATCTATAACAGGTCAGCAGTAACACCAATATTATATTTCGAATACAAAGACACAACAGAAATAGAATATAGGAGTTAATTCTACCAGCTATTTATCAAATACTACGAAACTATAATTCTAAGATACTTGATGCAAATCGTACGAGCCTAACATACGATAATATCACTTTAAGCTACGTTCTGTCGAAAGAGCAAACTTGTATTCTACTTGAAAATTCAATAATCTTCAAGCTCATAAATAAATAAGTCCATAATCAGAAGTGCTAGGTAGCACGAGCGGTTGCATTCGCAAACCAAACGGTATCTTCCAAACTTTGTAATGACAAATCCGGTTGGGTCCCACATTCCATAAAACTACGAGTTCACTTCAAGATTCATTACGGTAGCAAAATACAACAGATGCAACTTTGAGGATCAATTTAAACCTTCATTTGAAACATCAAAAGTGAATGTAGAAAAGTTCCTTTTTCTAATGTAAAATATTTGAGATGTTTCTTGATTCCGATTAACATTATCCCACTTTATTCATCACCATTATAATTATTGTGTTCTATCTCGTCATCATACTCAACATCCAATACTAGGATTTTGGTAATAATATCATGCACACCAAAAAACAACTACGTCAAATGCGTAGGTAAATCAGGTAGTCTGAGCATACAAATGCGTAGATCAGAGTTCGCTAGATTCCATTGCATCGCCGCCGTAACTCGAACCGGCAAGAATAAACGTCAAAGACATTTGACTAGCGCACACAAGTGGGAAGGTATAGTTCAGTACTGACGGTCGTCGTAGATGTAGATGGCTTCTCCCGCGGACTCCTTGAGGGGGGGCGGTGGTGGGGGGAACTCCAGTTCTCCAGGTCGGAAGAGCTTGGAGGCGTTGGGGGCGGGGGAGGCGGGGGCGGGGGAGCTGCCGGGGGAGCCGCCGCCGCGACGCTTCACGCCTGAAGGGGACGCCGTGCTGCGGAAGGATGAACGACGCGCCAATCTGAAATAGGACAAATTGGTAAATACCCTCACCCATACAAGAAATATTGTAATGCTCTATATTAATAACGACAACAGATAGACGCTTGAAATTTTCACAAAACGGTACGGAACTCTTCGTGCGCGAGTCCGATTCGACAAATTTACTTTCAGTTGATTGAGGCAACGCACGTCTTTGTGTAAAAACGAATACTGAATATAATCCTGACTTAAATTCGTTCTGTACCTACTGAGAGCCGATTTCATCTACAACACGAAAAGAGGTAATATTTTGATATTACTTCATAAATTATGTAACCTTTAATAGTCCTCGTCTATTAAATCTATTCTTATTTTACCAGTGAGCCCTATTTTTTCTCACAAAACCACTCCCTTATTGCATATAATTCCAGATTGTATCATCAAATTACTCTCAACCTCTTGAATATTACATACCTAGTAGCAACTTCCTCAGGAGTCTCCTCAATCTCCAACACCCAGCTGACGGAGTCATGTTTCTCCACAACTCCCTTGACGGCGGGCAGCGGGGGGGTGTCGGGCGCGGGGGAGGCCGCGGGGGAGGGGGGCGAGTCCAGGGGGGGGGAGGCGGACCGCTCCGACTCGCCGGAGGACGTGCGCGTGCGCATCGGGGGGCGCTCTATATACCCACCTCCGGCTAGGAGGGATACCACCTGGAAAGTTATGTCGGATAAGTTACTACTTTATTTCCATTACTATAATACTTATTATCGCATGAGAAACTCGAACGAGCCCGCGGCGCCGCGGGAATTCCGGCGAATCGTTCGAGTGTTATTATTTTCATTACTATAATAAGTATTATAGTAATGAAAATAGGTAAAAATCATATGACACTGAAACTGCACTCCACTGCGCTGCGCTCTTTTGGTGTGATTTGAGCCTATCTATCCACCGCAGCCGTTCAGCCAACTGACCTGTGATTTCTGCCTGAGCTTGTACCGCAGCTCTTCATTGAGCGCGGCGAGTCTAGCGGCGTGGTCGCGGTCGCGCGCCGCGGCGTCGCGCAGCCGGCGGTTGTCGTCTCGCAGACGATCGGCGTCACGTTGCCGCGCCGCCGCGCGCTCGCGCAGCTCCTCGGCCGCGTGGCGCGCGGTCATCGCCTCGCGCTCCGCGGCGGAGCGGCGCTCGCGCTCCACGTTGAGCTCGGAGCGGGTGTCGCGGAGAGTCGCCATCTCCGCTTGCTTCAGCTCGATCACGGCCCGCAGTGATCTCACCTGAAGGGAATTAACATTAAACAATTATTATAGTTTATAGTTAGAGTTTCCCCTTTCCGAGGAAGAGGAAGACCGAGAATTGATTACATTAGTCAGATAAAAGAGAAGGTCGCTGTCATGTCGTATCAAGAAGTAAAAGAGATCGCATTGGAAAGAAGTATATGGAGGAAATTGCATCATTACACCGACAAGAGCTGAGCTCTTAAGTTTTATGTACTTATAGTTAGAGTAAGTATATTATATATTTTGATTATAGTGTTAAACCACACTTAGGGACACTAAGGTACATTATAAATGAAAAATATTGCTTAAAGTTTACGGCTTCGACAGGATTCGAACCCGCGATATACAAGCGATCACCCTTAAGCCGGGCTGCCATAACCACTCCTCGGCCACGAAACTTTATGACGCCGAAGACGAAACTATCAGTACGATGATATTTCGGTTAAAGCACCGATAAGCGCCATCTACAGTTAGTCTAGATTTTAGTTTTTTCATTTATAGTTAGAGTATTATAACAAATACAGGATAGAGTACAATAAACGGTAGGTATTTCAGGCACTCGCCCGTCACGCTACTGCAGAAATTGTCTATTAGTTTACTTACTGGATGGAGACTGGATTACTCTGTGAAATAATGACATTTAAACCAATCGCTAAGAGTCACCCACTGTTTATGTCAAAATGTTACGACTTAGCATAACTTTACACGAATGACTCAATATTTTTTTATGATAACCAAAACATGGGCCCATTTTTTTATGTAACTTTCCCAAACTATGAAGTCACAGTTACACTAATGTGTCTTTTGCATAAGTCTTTGTCTTACCGTAACTGCCCTTATTTTCATAGAACATAATAGGTATATTGCCATCATCTTGTCTATCCGTATTGCTCTAAAACTACATAAGCGAAAAACAAAACAATTAACAATAGACATTTAATCCAATTCTCACCTCAGCGGCCAGCTCATTAGCGTCCGTGCTGAGTTCTTCGTTCGTACTCAATCTGAGCTCGCAATCTTCCGCTTCACAGCAGACCGGGTCGCAAGCCGCGTCGCACATGTTCCACGACTTGTCGTACGACTTATCGTACGAGTTGTCGGTGGACTCGTCCTGCGATTTGTCGATCTCAGATCGTGCCGCCTCGAGCTGCGCGCGCAGGGTGCGTTCGATCTCGCTGTGGGCGTGAAGGCGCGCACGCGACTCGGCGACTTCGTGTTTTAGGGACTCGATTGTATCCTGAAATTCAAAGATAAAATAAATAAGTGTAATAGTTAAGTCAGGAAACGCCCCTCCAATCTCGACGCTTTTAAGAGGGCTTGGTGGGAAATCTCGAAGGAAAGATGTTAGTTAGAGAGATGGGGGAGAGACCTTTGCCCAGCCGTGGGACTACGTAGGTTAAATAAAAAAGCCAAAAATACTTATTTGATATCCTTGAATCGTATTAAATAATTATCAATAACATAATTAATTCACTTCTGGAATTAGACCTCTCTTATTAGGACTCTTGCATACAAAACAAACAACGACATTGATGTGAACACAACTCTCCATTTGTTTTCCTTCTTTCTTGCAATTAATTCAGTTGAAGGCACCAGCATAAAACGGTTACAAATAATGAAAAATTTGAATGTCTACGTAATCGTCAAGGTTAATTCACGTTAATCAACTTTAATTTCGGTTAGAGACTAATAAGTAGACAGTACTTAACCAATTGACTGGTTAATTCGTTTTCTTTATCCGCTGTGTAGTGTACAACGAGTTCTAAATAGAGATGTACAGTCAATTCCAAAAATATCGAACAGGTGCCATCTTTATAATCAAATACGAGACTTAATGATGCCTATTTTCAAAGCACAGAAGCGCTCAGTTGTGAAATCATCTGTATCCAAATGTCCATACGTGACAAGTTGCAAGCCCATCGACGCTATTAGAAGCTAGCTGGTTTACTCGCGATCGATGATTGAATAATGTTGATTGATGTTGAAGATGAAAATTATATTTTCTGGAGTTGACTGTAACTCGTAGTTAAGAATCTGCGTCATATGGAGTTGCTTATTGTTTTGCCGCCATGTGTTCCCACATTTAGCGTTATGACGTCGCTTCACTGCAATATTCGTTATGCTTTATGCATGGCCTACTTAAGCGTAAACTAAAGGTTGACCGCAATGTGAATTATGCCTCTATTTTTAATTAGTATTGCAAATAGTGTTATAAAAACTCAGGACAATAATATCTATTAAAAGTATTTCAACATACTCTGTCGAAATCTATTTCAGGATCGATTTTCAAGATGCCTTTATTTCAAGCATGATTTATTTATGACTACCTCCTTTTTAGTATGGTAAGACCCTGCAATGGTAAAACACCTTAGGATTCACTGTTACAAATTTGAGTCAATCCTAAACTACTAATGTCTTGCCTCTTGTTGATAATGATAAAAAACGTATCTTACCCTCTGAGGTTACACACTACCAAATAAAAGTCTCTACATATCAGGTGTGTCATTTAGCTTTAAAAGGCGATGAACTTTATGCTATACTTATAGCTGGCATTATTCTCTACAGAACGGGAGTAAATGGTCAAAACAAAACCTTATTTTTTCCCAGTATTTTATTGGTCCAAGAACTGAATGATAAAAGTATTGTAGATGATTATAGTAGCTCACCTTGAGTCCCTTGATATCGTTGGCGAGCGCCGACACCTCCTCGATGTGAGCGGCCTGGAG
Organism: Xanthorhoe designata; assembly: GCA_963582015.1. Taxonomy (NCBI): domain Eukaryota; kingdom Metazoa; phylum Arthropoda; class Insecta; order Lepidoptera; family Geometridae; genus Xanthorhoe; species Xanthorhoe designata. The sequence goes on from OY757039.1 coordinate 9,986,846, forward strand.
GCGCGAGTTCGCCTCCTCCTTCGACGATACCTCCATCTCCAGCTCTGAGATCTTGCTCAGGCATTCGGCGACTGGAACAAGGAATTGATAAAAATTAGTAGAGGATTATCAGAAAATAAATTCAAGTAAACTTAAAAAACAAGATAATTCGACATCTACCGTGATTTCTATTCTACTAGTAGGAACAGACTAGTTGAGGGTACTCTAGTAGGTACCTACTATATACCCAATCCTCATTTAAATGCGACATAATTATACATAAACGTCAAACAATACACAAACAGTCACAGATTACGATTAACGCACCACTTACTTAGCGTTTCAGTATTCGTGTGTCTAGATTAGCCTAATCTTTTTGGTTCGTTCGTTCGTTTGTTCGTTCGTATGAGCAATTGGTCAACTCTGGTGAGTTCTTTTTGGTCTTAATCTTTCTTTTTGGTATTAAGTGTACACTCACTGGTATCGAGGTCTTTCTGCGCCCGCTGTTGGCGGTCGCGGTCGGCGCGCGCGGCGCTCGTGCGCTCTGCAGCCGCCACGCCGCGCCACCGCTCCGCCTCTATGCGCCATGAGCCGCCGTTCAACGCATCCAACTAGAATGAAAATGATGTATGAGGAACGGAATGGAAACAATGAAATAAATTGTCGTGGTCTGGGCCCTTACTCCGGAACAACGAAAAACGAAGTTTCGTAACAATTTTCGGGGTCAGCTTATGTTGGTAATAGGTGGATAGTAAATTCGTAATAGTTCACCAACATAATTAGAACCCGAAAATTATCACGAAACTTCGTTTTTCGTTTTGCAGATTAGACGCCCAGATCGGTTGTCTGTCTACCTATATGGTTTCGTACCTGAATATCTGGCTTTTAGCAACGCTGTCTAAATAATTTACTGTTTAAAAACGAAAAGAGAAAAAAGAGAGTTGAAAGACATTGAAGCAAGCAAAGCCATCTTGTCATGAACGGTCTCCTACATTTCTCTTATAAATAAGTATATTATATGTTAATATACTGTTGAACGCCTTATAAGAACCCACTGTCTTGTATTACCGATGTTTAAGAGGCCGTAGGTAGCAAATATGTGGTTTGAATCGTATTAGATCTCAAAATCCGTGAAAGATACCACCTTATAATGTTTGGAGAAATTAAACTTTGAACTTTTATCTTGCGTTGTGGTTTTTTAGAAACACGATTGGTATAAGTTTTCTCGATCATATATTTTTTTGAAAAATACATGTTTTTCACACAGTTTGCTATTTATCTCAGGAACAGAACGCTATTTTAGTTGGTTTTATGTTTTGACAAATAGCCTAGAAGTATTCATTTAGTTCTGGTTTTTAAATTTTTCGATTACTTGTTTAATTAACTTGTAATTAAATAAAAACTGTTTTTTCGCTATAAATTATGTTGCGTGTCTATCGTTCTGCGCTTCTCACTCACGAGTAAAAACATTATTCGCTCTCCCGCTCATTCCTCGGCGTTATGATTACGCATTTGATTAATTGTAAGTTCGCAAGTAAAATCTAGCATGTTAATCATTCATTATACAACACTTCTGTAACAGTTACTTAGTGCATAAGGAACACATTGATAACATTTAGGTAATAGGTATTGTTTATTTCACTCGATAATGTTGTGCAAGTTAGAAACGCCATTGTGTAACGATTTTCGTGCTGTTTATGCGATAAAACGTGTGAGTAATTGCCAATTTGTGGCACTAACATTACCTGCCAATAGACTCTACCTTGTACCTAAACAACCTTACAACACGGTCTCTACTAACCAATACGGAAACGCATTTTCTTAGGTAAACCTACGTTTCATAAGCTTGATAAAACGGCACTAATCGTGCAGAAATCATCATTGCCATGAGCCTTTTACAAGTACATCTATTCCAGATAGTTGAGGTGACTTCAGTCTAGTTACAGAAGAGTAAAGTACTTATGTAAGTAAGTAAGTAATATTATTTTTTTACAGTTAGGTATTTGTCATAGAAACTTTCGTTCATGGCTAAAGTAGCAGTGGATTAAAAAGATTTAAAATTTTCATTAAAAAAATCAACAGTTACGTACTAAAATAAATACCAATAAATTAGAAACATTGCTTATGTAAATTTGTCGGAAGGGTGAAAGCATACGGGCTCCGTGAGCTGGCAATATTCCATTAGTTCATGTTTGCAGATGACAGAGCTGATTTCGCAACATCATAGTCATCTACTAGTCCTGGTTACGAACGGCACATGTGACTAGGAGAAAACTATTAATGAAACATTTGCTCGTTGTGGATGATGGCCCATAGTTCAAGGTATACCTCTTAAAAATGATTAAGTTAAATAAAGTTGGAGAATATTCTGAATATTCATATGATACCATAGAACCCAGATGTTGTCCGCAATTAGATGGTTTTAATATTAACATTTGATTTTTAGAAGCTTCGGTTATTTATAAGTGACCATCACAACTATATAACAAATTATGATTTTTCTTAATTTCGGAACCAATCAAGAAAAATTGGAAATTCGTAATAAGAAATTTCTAATCAATCACAAGACTAAATGCAAAATGAGGATAATTTTCTCACCCTGAAAACAAGGTACTGGACTAAAACGCCCAATGCCTCAACGCCTTTAGCCGCGTGCGCGAGCGCAGTGGTCTGTTCATGCGGGACTGGCGGCGTGGGCAGCGGAGCGGGGAGCGGTGCGACGAGCGGCGCGGTTGGCGTGCGCGTCGCTTGCGGCGTCTGCGCGCGTTTACCGCGCGGCCCTACCGCGGCTGTCACGCGGGGCGGCTCTGAAACAAACAGAAAATACTGTTAGACAATTATTCAAAACTACTGCGAGTAGTATGTTTCTAATAAATAAGGTACTTAAGGCATCGATTGGATAGTGCCATGACATTTTTTTTTTTGAAAATACTTTAATTTCACCTTAAACTAGGAAAGAAAAAAAAATTCAAACGCAAAAAAAAAATAGAAAGTTCGCCGTCTAGTTAATTACCGACACGTTGCAATTACACCGTTTACTGATAAGTGTGAATATGAACAGGGGTTTCCTATGTTACTGTCCCACAACAATAGCGTTCTCACGGGTGAAAGGGACGTCCATACGCTAACAAACAATGGCAAGATACAGAACTAATAAGTAGGTAACCAACCGTTCTCATGGCTGATTGTATCTGTTGCCAATATTTTGTTGAATATAATTAGGTTTTTACTCCTATAAAAGTAAGACATCAATCTTTTTCACGAATATGTGAAGTTAGTAATTATGTTATACTTAGGAATGAAGCAAGATGTGTAAAAAATTCGTACTTTATATTATATTTGTAGAAATTACTCTTCCAATAAGACTCTAATAAAACTAGGTAAGTTAGTCAGTTTTTACATTACAAACTATGCAGACAAACATTTATTGAGACCTCTTTATTACATTCATACGTAACTGTCGTAATTTTCATAATTAGTTTAGAATTCATTAATTTTAATTATGAAGTCTTTAATTGACAAACACATTAAGCAGGGCTTCCTTATATCACTATTGCATAAAAGTGTGTGCCATCAGACTTTCTAAATTTCGTCAACCATAGTCGGAGGCCCTTTAACGGCCAGAGGAAGTGAAAATTAATTACAATTGAAAATGCTAGCTTTGCCGTTCATAGTTATATTTTAGTAAGAAAAAATAACTATAACTTATATATAAGAAAATAAGAACTTAACCTAAGTACGTAGAACTGTAATTACGATTTGTAAGGATGCACAATTGAAAAATATCTCATAGTTATTCTATACGTCCAGTCAGAGCATTAATGAAAGTAAGAAGAAGGAAGTAGCTTAAGAGCGGTCAACCCGGCTTACTTTTCATACAAACGCTCGTACGTGATTATGCAGTTGTAACAGATCTTTCTTTTAAACTTTTTAACTAATAGGTATCTTGTGCACTATAACTAGGTTCCTATCAAAACTAAAAATCAAAATTTTGAGAAACAAATTCAGTATAAGCCTCCAAAAACCTGCTTTTTGCATAAATTTTACCTGAACTTTGGCCGTTCATAATGTACTCATAAATTGTAAAAGTAAAGAAAGTATTGTGATAGAAACCTTGCAAATGTTATGGAGATTCTAAATAACAAGCATTTATTTTACAAACTTGTAAGGCTTACTAAAAAAAACGTATTTCCTGGAACACTTTTTATGAAATTTCCGCACACTATTTTTCGAGTGAGCGAGTGAGCGGCGAAAATACCAACTGAATGCCGAGCTCTGAGGCGCTATCTCTCTCTTTTCGCTTTGCTTCTTTTTCTAGCATTGCGCTGGATGAAACAACAAGCTTTTCAGCCATGTTCGCGTCGATGATAGACGCGCCGGGAAGGGTCACCTTAAGTTTTGGTTTTATTTTCGTTGGAAATTGGACAGATAAAAAATGATTCTCTTTTTAAATTCGAAATTGGAATCAGTTCCCACGCGGCTCATTGCAAGTGTTCCGCACCATTAGTGCTGCACCAACATTCGGCGCCCATTTCCGCCATGTGATAATAATAAAACTCAAAATTATCAATTTGTCAGTTGGTTAAGTGGGTTCAATGCACCAATACCAAAAAGGGAAAGAAAACTTAAAGTTTACTTACCTAATAAAGTATTACATTCGAGGAATTTAATATCTATGACAAATTTAGTGAATACAACAAATAAGCTTTTATTCGCGTTTATAATACCTATTAGTTAGGATATCCACAAAACGTTTGTAACATCATCAGGTAAGTACCTAATAACTCCTAGCTTCAGTTTTCTTTTAGGTGCATTGAGTACAAAGTACAGATGCGTTGAAATGAAGTGGACTCATAAAGCACAATTATTGCGGATGATGCCTCAATAGTAATTTTATGAATGGAGCGGGTCAGCCAACGAGCGGCGCGTGGGCAGCAATTGAGAACGTTGAAATGAAACGTCAAATTATAAGCATAAAAGGGCTATAATATAGTACTTATGTAGATATACACCTATTACTTAGGTAAAGAGGTGGTCAGTAAAACCTTTATAAGATGATGAGCACCTTCGCAATGAAGTGCATGTAGAAATAGACCTGGTATAGAACATAGCAGAAATAAATTATGTATAATAATACCGATAAAACTGAATCAAACAACAACAGTCTAGCCCTGATATGGTCATAGAGGCTTCATAGGGCTCAGATGGCTGACAAACCAGCCGTCTTTTTTCATTGACTTGAGTGACTTAAAATATGCTACGTTCTGTAACACGAAATAAATATTTATTTTTCGCTCAACTCACACAAATCTAAAAAACACAACCCTAATCTAGCAAGATATGCCCACGCAATCCAAATGGGTGCTAGAAATTCCTCTTCCAAAGACTGATGACTATTTTATTTGCAGGAAGTTTCATAAATTACATAATGTCCCATTCAATCAACACTAGTTCAGAGCTCATGCGCGTAACATCGCAACTTAATTATATATTTTGCTCTTGCATTATCGGGAGTTCAAAAAATCATAGAAAATACAGACAAAATATGAAATAGATTTGTTTCTGATATTGTTTGTTGTCAAAAGAAAAGTCTCTCGTAAAAAGCCTACATTTGTCTTTTTAAAACTCTACATAGGTACTCGTTATTTCTGCAAAAGTGTTCTAGCCTATTTACTATTTGTAACATTCAATCAACATAATATTATTATAATACTAATAAATAAATAAAGATGTAAGAAAAACTAAACGATAATGATAAAAGAAAATATTCTATAAATTTTATTCAGACATGACTTTTCTAACAACATTGTCGCTTGGAATGGAATGTTTATGTTGTTTAATCCATTGACCCACATTTTTTACAATAAAATCTCTACTTATAAACTAATCTACCTCATCCATCAATAGTATTCTAATCTGTCAAATAACACTCGTAAAATGGCCTCACAGATTCATATAGAAGACAACATTAACTTTGATGTGATCGTTAAAGTCGTCAACGGCGTGTGGCAAATCAGTTATTTGAATGGCTTTGTCTCCACCATAGATTAAGTGTTCCACAGGGATGTACTTCGTGGACATCAGCGGCGGAAAACACTGGTCTTCATAAATCGACAAGTTTTGCAATACATTTTTCGAACTATATTAGTTACATAGTTGACACCCCGACATAATTTGACTAGCTTTTTCATGTTAGTCTCATACTTATATATTAGTTCGACTTGATTTCTTGAGGTATATGTCAATAATGATATTGTTAAATTAACTATATTAATCGCGAGACGCGTCTGCAAGTAGTGATCATACTGTTACACAGATGAAGAGAACGACCACCACTCTTCGGATGAATCGAAACATTGTCGGTATCAAAACTGATGATATTTTTACGTGAGCAATTTCCTATGCGTTATTTATCTAATCATTTAGATTCTAATGTACTAAGTTTTGAATTATAATTCTATTGTTTAAGTTAAAGTCAGCACATCCCTAGTTGTAAAAATATTCCAGTTAGAGACAGAGTAGGCTAACGGGTCTCGGTGCCAATCGTGTGGTGAATACTCCATGGTTTATTGGCTCAACGCACAAATTGAGTTCCGTTTCGTTGCTCCGTATGTATAAACTACAGCTTTGAACGCTTATACCGTCTTTTAGTGCACGCACATGTACATAAGCGGTAGTAACCAAACAAAGGCATTAATTGAATAAAAATCACATGAAAACCTGATTAGAATTCAGTCGATGTGTGTTTTAAGCAAATCAATTGTTTTGCCAGTACGCATTCAAAACTGTGTGAATTTGAATTTAGCACATCAGGTGTGTTATGCGGGCACTTTCTCGACTGTACCTCTGAACTTCGATAGTTTTTACTTCGACTAGTTTTAACTTCGAAGAAACCTATTTCAACGGATCATTGTTTCGACAGAACAAATTGGTTAGTAGAGAAATAGGTTTACTAGTTTTAAATAAATAGTTATAAATAGTTATAAATAGTTATAAATAGTTTTACTAGCATTTTCTTCGAGCATGTCGGACATTTAATGTCCGACATGCTCGAAGAAAATGCTAGTAAATTGTCAGGCATGCAGATAAAACGAACGAATAGTCTTTATGAAACAACAAAAATCTAAAATTTATAGGGTTTTGTCATGTACATTACAATACTTAAAGAAACGGTAAATAGATTGTTTTAATATGTTTTTAATAAACTTTGAAATAGTATATTCTTAAATACCACCAATTGCAAAATATTCTCAGTGTACTTATACCAATTCAAGAACATATTCCATTTACCATAAATGTTAGCTTGTGAAAGGAGAGCTTTCAAGTGGCAACTTATTCATAGTAATTCCTTTACAAGTTTCAACTTCAAGTCAATCAGGATGCAGGACATACGACAGTTTTGTACGTTCTTTTGTTGCACATCACTTTGTTGAATACATGCAGTTCAATATTACATGCAGTTGAGTCACACTGGTATTTTTTGTTTATTTTTGTGCATAATTTAAACTTCATTGTACGCAAGTAGGCTAGTCCAATTTTAGAAACACGAATAAAAGAATCATATTAGTATACAGAACCTTGTTTGTCGGAATCTTATGTGTTCATATCAAAGCGGATTATGGCACTGATTCTATTGTACGTAAAATTAAATTATTGCTAAATCTGAAAGCTCTTTATTTTGTTTAAAACAAAGTAACAGCCTGAGTGACATCTCTAATTAATCTAGTTTGTTGACATTTAAATTTGTACCCAATAGCCTAGCTGTTGTGTATTGGTGCAGGTCAAGAAAATCATCATCTCTTTAAAGCCTGACTTTAGCAAAAAGATCATTGGCCGTGCCTACCCGTTCCGGCTAGCAACTGTTTGCAATAGTTCATTTACACTGTTATTTCTACTCGCTCTATTAATACATAATCTGCTTGTCTAGCGTGTAGTTGTGAGTTCACAAATCTAATTTTAGTTGCGTTTGTATGTATGTCAGGGGGCCGCGTCGCCGCCCGCCCTAGAAGGGTCATCTCATTCTGCCCAAGCTGTACCGTGATGACACTATTACGCGCCATCAAATTTATTGACAGGCATTGTAAGTAAAGATAGTTCTGCGATGATCTATTGATTGTAATCGAGAGTGTGCGCATTATGAAAGAAAATGAACATGATGTATAAAATCTGAGAGTAAGCAGAGATCATGGATTTCCTCTTGCTATGGCCCTCATGCAAATATTTTGCCTTATTCCTCTCATTACTAGGTTTACACAAGCTCACTGATTTAGGAAAAAATTGAAAATATTATAATTATTTATAATTGTGTGTTTCTTAAAGAAAGGCAAAACTTAAAAAAGTCATCTGATAAAAAACCACTTAATTATGTATTTGCCAGAATTTAAGTATTCATAAACAAAGATCTTTGTTATATTATTTACGTCACATACGATAAACTGAGTATTTGTTACAGTATAATCATTATCTAAATTGTTAGTAATAAATTGTTGTCATTTATCTTATTTTAGTCCACGGATGAGACTGATTCAATGCCTAGATTTAGTTCATGGCTGGAGTCACGGATTCACAGTACTTCGAGTCATTCAATTGATAGAACAACGAATGAGGTAAGCTACGATTGCTCCACAACAAAGGACTACAACGCACGTAATTTTCCATGATTAAAATGGATAAAACAATCGCCGACTAGGTTAAATAATTCAACATACCTAAAGCTTAGTTTCCTTATCTTGATTTAGAAATGACACGCGATGCATTTAAATAGGCTGCCGTGTTGCCTATACTGCCTATAATACAGGTTATAAAAGTATAAGTGCTAACATAACAACCTCTTTGTCTAATAGGTCATTTAGGTCTTAGAGGCTATTGCGATTTTTCACAAATTGCACGCACTGTATTGTATATGTGTTATTTTGATCGTGTCATTTATAATTAAACTTCACTTGAACAGTCCAAATTTTACCTAATTTAAAAAAAAACTTTCGATAAGTATAACAATACAGCATATTAAGTAAATATGTTCTTTTGCTAATGAAAAGATTCGTCGCAAATTTTTCATGGAGTTATAAAATAGTATAGGTTGTTTATGTAAGCAACAATGTGTTACGTCAAAACTAACTTTACATGCGCATTGTCATCAAACATAATAAACAAAGAAGTAAACGCTGCTTTGGTCTTTCAAGATAAATCTTTTAACGTGTGATGATGACTCTTGCGAGACCTCATCACGTTGCGTACAAAGCAACAATTATAAAGGAAATTAATATAGAGTTGTTGGCACGTTTCCTATTTAACAACACAGTTATGACTGTGTATAAAGCTTTATTTCGAACATTATTTTAAGCTAATTTACGGTATTTTTATCAATAAATTCAATAAAAAAGACTATGTTTTGAAACGTTTAAAAAGTTAGTCAATTATATAAGAATAAACGATTTTTAAATTAATCGCAAAGCGGGTTAGTCTTAAAAAATATGAAAATATAGCATAGTATTATTTGTACATGAATAAATTAAATAAAAATAAATGAAGTAATAGGGGCCGTCATCAAAAAGCTAGGAGTTTCTATCATAAATAAATCGTTTTCTTCACATTCGTCTTACTTTCTTCACTTGAACGCCAGAATGCTCCTCTCGATCGTAAACAATTAAGTACCTTCGCATAAAATGCTAATTTACTCTGCAGTAAATCTAAGCTTAATTTCACTATTAAGTTTGTCATTATGAGTATTTATAGATAAGGCGGTGACGTGGCTTGTCAAACGGAAGCTCTTCCAGGCCTCCTCTGCGCAAAGTGAGAGCTTTGGCTTTCATTAGTGTTATTAAGTATCCCATCTACAGATGGTATTTAAATCGGGTGAACAGTGTGCAGCTGAATGTCTCATTTTTCTGTGACTGTTGATTTTAATGACAGTTGAATCAGTAACACTACCTACCATACGTCATTGTCATTATTATTAAGTGGTGATTTAGTTTAAGTGATATCTGTATCTAACATAGAGTGAACTTACATAAATATGTAACGGGACGATTTAATGCCTTAGCACATTGTTGCGATATAGTTCTAATAAAGCAATATAATCCTCACGTATAGTGTTATAAACATTTTACTAGCAAGTACTTCACTTTACTATGCAGAGTATTTCCTGTTGAAGGTATAATAAGGCAATAAGTAACTATGATCTCACAACTATGTAATAATGTACAATTGTACTTAAAACTATGAAAATTTGACCATTTCAAAAGTATAACATTATAGTGTGTTTGTAATAGTGTAAATAATGTTTTAGACCTTTACATCTTTTCTAGGTGACTTTATACAGTGTCAGGAGGCAATTTTTAACTACATCTATTATTTTATCTGTGACTACATCTAAAAGGTACACTCTAGTGTCAGGGACTTTGTTGAAATGAAGGCTTGCCCAGAATGCCTAGCACCTAAATCATCTCAGCTTAACCGGCCATACCTGGAAAGACAACAGTCAACGCGTGTTGGGCTGTCTAGCCGCGAGTGACCTAACGATGTTTTCTTTATTTTCAGAGCTCGTGATAATACTCATAATTTTTAACGAAAAAGTCATTGACGCTTTGCCGGGGTCCGAACCCACGACCTTCGGCTCGAAAGTCGAGGTTTTATCACACTAGGCTAACGCGGTCTAATAAATAGTTTCTTACACCTCAAATAATCGGATTATACTGAACATTTACAATTCATGGTCCCAAATGTAGATTTAACTTCTCTACCACGTCATCATAAACGGTTTATCTGCACTTTTGATCCCATTCAAATGTTGCAATTTCCGTAGCAGACAATGAGGTGCCTCTGAAATATAACAATGACCTCAATGTCATAAAGACAATCCTATCTTCAGCTCACCTCCATACAAAGAGATAATTAGATACAGTTTTGCCGCAATGTTTAGGTGTTATGTTTAGTGTTTCATAATTAGCTAAACAGAAATATGCATAAGTGAAGAATAGTTTCTGGTTCGAAACAAAATGCCATGTAAGATTTAACTTTTTTAAGCAAACATTGTTTTAAAGGTCATACGGTCATACTGCCAGTGCTCTATTTTATTTGTATTTTTATTTGTTTATAAGAGTGTCGAGATCGTAATTGATTACTTTATTGTTCGAAAAGATCACCAACACTAGTAAAAAAGTTGAACGAAACTTAATTATTTTTGCAAGAATATTTTTTAAAATTGTTATTGTGAAGAATCTTTAACCGGCAATAAAAAAGATGATTTACTACCACCATTTAAGACCACCCTTTAAAATAAAACATACAAGGTCGAGGTGGGTAGAACTTACTCTAGATATCCACTTCTACAATAAAAACCAAGAAAGTTTTTTGCTAGACTCGTTAACGCCCACTGCTTACTCAAAATAAACTCTTACTCAGAATCAATAAAATGAATTTAGAAAAGTATAAAAAGGCGCTGCGGAATATACCAGTCCTCTTTAGTATTTAAGTGCAAAACCAGAATATTCTTACGTATTTTAGTGCAAAAACACAGCTTTCGAGGTCAGGAGCAGATGTTTAAACTGATCAATAATGGTGCAAATATAAGACATGAAGGTAAAGTGAAGATAAACAGTGAATGAATGGAGCGTACTTGTACGTTCTAGGTATTATACCATTAAATGTATTTTTTTTTTTCCAAACGAAACAAACCATGATTACGAATGTAACATTGTGATTGTGACGTACATTTTCTCAGATCATCAGGCAATTTAAATCCTTTAAAGAAATCCCAAGGGGGTATCAGAAGTTATAATTCCATACCAAAATATGAAGGTTTATTTCTACATCTCACTTGCACTTTGAAATACAGCTGAAATATACAAACAACTGAAAATGTCAGAATTGTTCATAAAATTCAAAAGTGGCCTACATTCAGCAGTTTAATTTGAGAACGTTTGATGGGACTGAGTAGTTTCTAAACAATCGACTGAATTGAAGCACAGGTAGAGTGACCTCGAAGCTAGTTGATGAATATCGTGAATCGTGAGTATTGGCAGACGTCCAATGGTAACGAAAAAAGAGCGACGAAATGTTAGCCAAATAATCTGTGCGGCGTCACAATGCCATTTGTTTATTTGAGCATGTTATAACTGTGTCTTTTGAAATACATATTTTATGCCTTTAGGCGGCCTAAAAACTCCGTCAACAGAGCCACTTGCTTATACGAACGAACGAACGAAAAACATATTAGCCCAAATTATACCTATCAATGAGCAATGGTTAAAGCAATATTCTAGGTAATACTGCTTTGGTTATAAAAATATTTACAAAATTAATATCTTCGTAGTGACAGAACAAAAGTCGCTGGTCAAGCTAAACCCTAATTTTCTTTAATTGTTTTTTATCACGCTCGTCCTTCATGGGAAGGTTCAAAGCTACACGTTTCAACTGTATATTTTTCTTTGAACATGCAAGCGAAGAATCAAGGTGAGAGAGGCGTGCGCAAAATAATGTCTGCAGAGTTCGCGGAACGCACTGTGAGGTCGGAAAATTGGCGACTCTGGTTGAAGATAATTATCCTCTGTGTTACTTCCTTGTGTAATTTGTAATTATTGATTTTATGGTTGCAGATTTCTAAAAACCACCAATTTGTAAAGCCAGTAGGCCTTGATTCGGAGATAAGTAGCTCACAGCAGTATTTACACTGAAGAACACATTTAGTTATTTACTCCTGTCATAAACGAATTAGCCATATGACTCCTGTGATCTCTTATTGATTCACAAAATCGTTTAGCATTCCTACTCGTAGAAAGATCAATGATAAACCAAGTAAAAAACTAATAAATGTTGTTAAGTAAATATTTAACAGCGTCAGCTATGACAAAACTAAGCAAAGCTTCGATCATGAGGCCTAGAGCTCTAGTGAAATACATGGTACATTTCAAACAATAAAAATACATATAGAGTAAATTCAAGAGTTTCACAAGGAAGAAGAAATGATTCAGTGTGGGTGGAAGACGTAGCTCACCTCCAAGGCTGGTCAGTGACCATTTAATAACCACGTCAGCTCGCAGAGCCAAACGGTACAAGCATGCATTAAACTCACATTTGTGGCAAAGCAAATGCTCTACTTGTAATTCCAATAATGCAAAGTAGGATAATTCTCCACTGTTATTTTGAATTACGAGTATGTACATTAGGAACTGTAAACCCTGTTTTATTGCGAAAAGTTCATTGGCATAAACTGAGCTTCAAACCACTAGTGAATACCTATGAGTTCCTACTTTTAAGCATTCAAAAAATGACTAAACTTCGTTACTGAGGCATACGAGGACATGACAAGCACTTAAATAAGTGGAAAAGTCCTATGTTCGAAGGTGCTATTAAATTTGGAAACAATGGCGTGATTGGTATCGGCATCAATTTCAATGTGGCGGAAAAAATCATGGAAACGTCGTACGCGCAAGGTCGAACGGATACTTTCAAGTTTAAGAACCTGACACATAAGAGCTAGACTAACAATAATTGTACAAGTGAATAAGTGTAAGTAAGTAATAAATATACCATCCAGTCAACCAGTACTAGTGTAAGGTTCTACCAGGCCTAGATTACGCCGCTGTCTAGGTAGAATCATTCCAGCCGCCGCAGGTTTAGTTAGTTTACGTGCGTCGTCATCTGGAGAATTAAATGGCACGTTGAGGCATCTATGGCGGCAGTCAGATAGCGCTTGAGCGAGCTGAATTGTACTTTGTTGCGTTGTTGTAAGAGTCACAAATAAATTTATGTTTTCGCAAAGTTGGGGTTCTGTACTTGTTCTATTATATGTGGTTCTATTAAATGTAGAACTTATAATAGAAAATTATACACTCGATTTGGTACCTGCGGTGTTTACGAGCATTGCTTACATCTTGTCTTGTATACCACGTTTGTTGGTGACGAAATGGATGTGTTAACGAAATGTCAATTTCAAATTGAATAAGAATGTGGTAAGTTAATCACATTATGTACAATTTCGATTATTTATTATTAATTAAAAATGTATGTACAATTTCTTTTAACCCTTCCTGTTAACCACATTAAGCCCATTTTGCAATGCTACGAGTAACTGGTTTGTAGTGACACAAGCACGCCACGGTAAATGGGAACCCGAAGGTTGAAGGCTTCAAATTAGCATTTGCTCGGTTGGTATTGATCTTTTTCTGTCTGCCAAGATGTAATAACCTTGGGGGTCCTTTTTCTTAGCTTTTTAAGTACTTAAATGGTTAGAATCCCCAAAACTGCAACATTTTATGGCCAAATCACTAACTATGCTACTTAAGATATTGAAATAATGTAGTGGCGGTTGTTTCCAAAACAAATTCAACACATGGGTAATTATTTAAATCCACAGCATGCCTACTTTAAAAAAAAAGACATTCTAACCTGTCATACAAAAACCAACCTAAAAGAAGGTACTAACTGTAAACAGTTAATTTTAACAGAATATAATTGTTTCATATCTTTCGTCGTATTCACGCATTATAATAAGTCCATAGACGTTCTCTCATGCAAACGTAATTAGATATCTTTATTGCAATAATATTAACATTATCATAATTTCACCATTATACCATCAATGAATTAGTAAAAAGAAATGAGAAGTCTACTCATAATTTATGTCAATTGTTCATTAAGACGATTGTAGGCTAGTTCATCGGTCATAATAAGAGTCTTGACATTTCTGATTGGTCGACTATATCAATAATCAGTTGGCAAAAGGTCTTGTGTAACGAATGCTTGCGCAATTACAGCGAATAAAAAACAATTTCACGATTTGTTCGATACGCATGTTTGGCTGCATTAGCGAAATGTTTGTAATGTTGTGTGAGCGGAATGATAATATTTAACATTTTGTTGTTTCATAACGACCGACAATCTTGATAAGTAACCGAGGATTGTTTGACACATCTAGTAATTGATGCTTTCTTCCTATAATCGAAACATGTAGAATATATATATTTATTTATTTTTATTTCTTAGGCAAAAGAAACAGTCAATATAATACAAGTCTTAATAATGCGATAATATCGGTCAAGTGTTAAACAGAAATAACACCCAAAACTCAATTCAGCGAAACCTATAGACCTAAGTAATTAATATCAGAACTGAACGCAAGAATCCTTTTCTTCATTTTATTCTTTAACTATCTGCAAATATCATCATTTCAGTCTTCCCTTCACAAGCCGGTGAACTGACCCTGAAACTTTCTAAAACTATTTCTCCAACACGTGTCTTTCAACTTCTGCCAACTCTAAATGAGCTTAACTCACCTTTCCCGTCCAAAAACATCGCGCTCAAAATCCACTAGACATATCTCATATTGCACTTCCACTGCACTTGTGCACTTCACCTGTGCTTTCATCCATCGCACCGGCCTATCCGAGCGTGTAACGAGACGTAAATAGATCCGAGACGGGACGTGCGTTCCGAGTCACGCTTTGTGTTGGACTGGCGTGATGGTGACGAGTGCTGGATTTGAATTTTGAATGTCTTTTTCTAATAAAGAGTATGGGTTTTCTTCAGCTCATCTTCGGATGTATTGATATAAAGTTATTTTATTATAACAAAAATAAAATGTATTTATATTTTAGAAATGAATGGTCGAAAGACATACTGAACGTGGTTGGGAATTAGTGGATGAAACTCGCGAGGAATCGGAGAGAATAGCATAAAAAAGACAAAGCCTAGAAATGAATGTAATCAAAGTTATTGAGAAAATATCACTTGCAATATACACAAGAACCAGTTGAGCTATATACAGCCGTTGAAACCGTTGCATCTGCAACGTAGAGCCACAATATGGTGTGAGAGTATAAACAGATAAAAATACAAAATTCGAAAGAACATTTTTTCTCATTACGATCGTGACAGATCGATTGCTTACTCAAGATTCAGGTTGCGTTTGGTCAGGAACTGAGTAAAGCAATAGGAAGTATCTATAACAACTAGCTAACTTGTATGGGCTTGTGTAACACGGCAAACAAGACAGAAAAATCTGCACCTACTAAGAATGTTGCGCTGCACCCATTGCACATGTTATACGATGTGTATAGTGAAGCTTTTCCCTTTTAAGCAAGTCAACGTGCCGACCAACTTGTAAAGAAAGTTACTTGCACTTTTATGCGCACACCAATTTGTAAGAAGTTGATATTTCACGACATAAAATGCAACCGGGTGATACCGTTCCGTAACTGTTAAATGTTTATGTTGTAGGTAGAGGTTTTTTGAGATCCGTAATTTTTTGGAACCAAATAATGAAATATACCGTCAACTCTTTTCTGTCTGTTTTATAGGTACCTACTTCTGTTGTCAAGCAAAATTTAGAATGTAAATTTATCGATTTTTTTTAACCTATAGATAGATATTGGGAAACGTTGTTCTTTAAAAAGAGGATCCACTAGGTTGTTTACGCACTATTCAAACCAGAAATTATTGAACTTACGTCATTTTACCTATGCAAATTTACTCGAGCCATGCCCACACATGTAATGAACAAACAACTATGGTGATATGATAAAATGTGCGGTGATAACCATGGTGATAAATGATAAGTCTAAGCCTTTTTTAAAGCTATACGAGGTGTCTATCTAAACTAAATGTTAATGTCAAGTGAAATAGGATCCTGAATAAACTTATACATAAGCAATTCTAATTTTGAAGTCACATACAGTCGCATTTGATGATTTTTTTTATTGGATGCTTATCGTATAAAAATAACTAATTCTATTGAAACCAAAAATACGCGAACTTGTTAAATAGTGTCTTAATTACAGCAGCTTCAGCTTTTTCAAACTAGTATAATTAAGTAGGTAAAACATGAACCTTCACCTTGTCTTCATACTAAATTAAATGCTCATTTACACATAATAAAATTTCCGTAATTAATTTAACCAAATTGCCGTCTGAACTCAGCACCGGAAAGGATAATAAAGTAATTTTAATGTTAAGGTTTCGGAACCAATGGTAGGTGGTAAATACTCTGTGCAACTTTGTCGCCTGGTCATGGTCGAATACAAAGTAGAGCAAATCGATACAAAGTATCAGTCAGAAGTTATTATTGTATGGCAAAATGTTTAAATTGTTAAGTTTAACTAACTTTGTAAAGTCATAGTCTAGGTCCACTTGCGGACTGCAGACTTTCGAACAAATTGCTCCCGGAGCACATGTGCGTCATGGGCACTGAACGTGTACGGAAGCCTCTGTCAAGAAACTCCACTGTAATCTAGGAAAACAATTGTTGTATTCTTGGTTGGTTGCGTGTAATAAATAGACGGTTGAAATACCGGGCGACAATTCATGCATACTGCATCAATCACATCAACAGAATGGCTTAGTCCAGAAATGCCCTGCGATGATCCAACGATGATCCAACGATGTGATGTCTCAACGTGTGTTACGATAGATTTTACGGATGTTTTGTACATTTTATGCCATAATATCCTATAGTAATATTAACCACTCGTTTGTCCGTTGGTGGACAATCAAGCATCAACAATCGTAGCGGAAATAAATTGTGACGTGGTAAGAATACTTCAATAAGTGCATCCGTTAGTTCCGCATACTATCACAAACATCTAGCCAAGCGAAATAGAACTCTTTCTCTCTAAACTTAAGGGTTCTAGAAAGCTGTTTAGTGCTAACGGCAATATTGTTAATGCAACTAGTTTTTGCTAACGTGAAATGTGAAATAATTTATTGTATTCGCTTATGGTTCCGTACAGGAGTGGTAAATTGGTGGAAAGTCACAGTGTGTTCAACTGGTGTGAAGAAAAAATTTGAAACTAATGAAGGCCCAAGCGGTGACTGCTTTCTGAATGATGTAGTTTTTTTATGAATTTTGATCTGTGATGTATTAAAAGACGTCTTAAATCGTTCACCATTAGACAAACTATTACACCTACCATTAGGTAAGTGTAATAGGAACAATAAAGCACACTCTGTAATCAGTACGACACCATTTAACACAAAAGCTCTTGCAAACGATATGACCACACAAAATACATTCTCAACACCACAATAGAACAAGGTAATTCGCATTTTAACGCAATGCCTTTATTGCCTAAAATGTTTAGCAAATATGAGGTCTCGGTCCGCCGCGTCCTTACAAGTATACCATACATATGTATGCCTTGGAAAACTCAACTTTCTTTACACTTGAGCTATGGTTTTCTAAGATCAGGCTTCCGCTACGGTCTGTTGCCGCACGTTTATAATTCAACGTACTTAAACGTACCTCTACTTACAGGATCTCTCTGTATTCATATCTTGAATGACTTGTAATCAGGTGTTATGAATAAAGTTTTGTATCTTCTAATTCATTAATTTGTTTTATAACGGTGATCGTTTGTTAGAAAGTCATAGCGTTAGAATGGTTATTAGAATCTCTCAGATGCAATCTCTACGCACCCGTGCGTGCAAGTCTGTGATAGTATAAGATCGTTTACGACTTCATTAATTCAACTTAGCGGTTGCTTGAATAGAAAATGTCACGTAAACCTTTCATTTTCTGTTTTAATTATAGCAGATAATTTGCAGAACTCTCTTAAAAACTTGGTGGATGTAACGTGTGAACAAGAAAGAAAATTTCCAGTTGATAGAGTCCATAGTTTTAATAAAGTCAAAGCTCATAAATTTTTTTGTGTGCGTATGAAAATCGCCAGGTCTCTCTTATATTATTATCTCTTGAGACTAATATTATCATGGAAAAATTTATGTTTGGATATAAAAGGTAATCTTAAAAACTACTCATCCAATACTTACACGCGTGGAATTCTACAGTATTCCTGAATGAGATAGACTATGTCGGTACTGATTAGACGAAGCCGCGAGGGTTAACTACTAAATGTAGATCTTTTTAAATGGACATTTAATTTTACAGATCAGGTTGAGCGAACCTTAGGAACAGGTGTCGACGTATTGAAATGGAACTAGCCAGCAAGCCGCCGTGACGTCGGTTACCCACTACGCTATGCTAATCATTAGAAATTATCAAGGCAACGACCTATTCTATGCAAAACAGACGCTACTGATATGTCATTCCCATAGATAAGATTAATCTACGAAACTAATTACGCCAAGTATCTACGCAAACAATAGAACTACCTTGTGAAGTGAATATACTTACTTGTCTGACAAAATCTCGTACTGTATTACTTTTATGTCTTGTTAGCGTTGTAAACTGAATGAATCTTGCAATGGAGAACATTGAAGTGAATTATAAGGAATGGTGATAGAAGAAAGTGAATTACCAGTATAAAGAGGTTATTAATTTCTTATTTTATTGCTAAAATCGATGACTACATTGACTCCATGTCTAGTGAAGTGCGTGCTACAATTTTTTATGTTGAACACGTAAGCAATTTATGGCTTTGTTAGGGGGTGTTTGCTACCTTTCCATAGGTAAATTACATAGGAGAGTGACTTAGCATACAGAGAATAGTTTGGCGCTTGATTATTTAGGTTTTAGAGGAGGTTCACTGTAAAGAAAGCTAGACCCTAAACTGTGTTGCCTGCATTTTTCCTGTAGTGACTGTTTATTTTTTATTTTTTTACCTTATCTAAAATAATAATAGCTCCTTATTCCAACTTTATAAACCACGATATTACTTGTCAGTTTCAACTTCCTTTTAGCTCTTTATTTACAAACAAATGTACAGTACTCATTGTAAACCTAGCATACGAAACACTTAAAATTCTAAGCAAGCCAACATTGTTTATGAGCAAGCAGGCACTATTTCGTAGAAACTATTAATTAATCATTATACCAATGTACCTATTTTAATACATATTTATAAGTTGCATGTTAAACAATTTAAGGCCTCGCGTACTTCTAAGGTCTAAAACACGTGTCTCATTGTCATTAGACAATGGTATTCTTGACAATCAAATCTATTAAACACGATTTTGCTTAACCTATTGACTTAGTTAGATGAACATTAATGGTCTTATTATGAGAAACCCTAGTGCTAATAGTTTTAAAAAGTTGAAATTTCGGTTTTCAAAAGTGTCTAAGAAATATAAGTGAATTAAAAAAAAGTAAAAAAGTTCCTTTTTTATCCTGGACAACGAAATTATAAGTTAGAGATGAAACACGTAAAGGACATAAAATAATAACATTTAAACGAAGATAAAACAAGATTCATATTCTTATTTTAATTAATGTATAATGAGTTCATTATTAAATAACAGTAATGCGATCGCCATTTCTCATGACGCAAAACCTTTTATCTCACCGCACGTTGGCAAAGAGTTCATAATTTGGCAAGGCACCAGCGGTACCTGAGCCGGACTTTGAATGAATCACTTGTTATCTATAGAAAATTAGATAATTTAGAGAACCGTCAAAGAAAAATAAAAAATTTAAACCTAAGAGCAATTAAAACGAATCATATGATAATTGTGGCATACTTAATTATTTTTTTTATCAAAACCGACTTCAATTTCATTTAAAAACAAAAAAATTTTCAAAATCAGTTCACTATTGACGGAATAATCGGTGACATACATAAACAAACAATAAATACATACAGTGGAACATAGAACCTCTTTCTTTTTTGTAGTCGGTCAAAAACAGTTGGTCATTGTTAAGAACGTATAAAATATAAAAAAATTGAGTTTTCGAATAAAACAAACCAATTACATAAAAATCCATAGGTAACAGTCAGATTTTAGGTCAATTTACCATAACAATGAAACAAAGAGAAGCAAAGATAATAATATCAAACAATAAGCACGTGGCTGTGATTATTAGTTATCGGAATTGTTAAATCAGTTCAACAATTATTTCATAGATCAATTTTAACTGAGTCGAGGAAAAGTCATAAAATCAAAATCATGTTTTTGAGTTGCGAGATCAAAATTCAATTGAATTAATTTCATACATCTCCCTTCGTCTTCATAATGGATCACAAAGTTATAGATAAATGGTAATTGGATTGTCAATTACAAAATAGAAACAAGAAAGCCTTCATTGATCTTCGTGCCGTTGCCCTATCTTGCTATAAAGGTATATATGGCCATGGCCAATTTTAATCCCGGTCAACAGGCAACCTATGAGCAACCCTTGACTCATTGAATGCTACAATGCTAAAAAATATAAAAGATCTATCTTGAGAAAGATAAAGCTTGCCCAGCAAGTGCTGGTATAGACATTTACCTTCTTGATAATTATGTACACAATTTTTTTACTATCTTCTCACCCAAGGCGGCCTTATAAGTAAGGAAGATAACGATCGTTACGTGCTATATTTCTAGTACCACGCATAAATACGTTTCTAAACTTCGGTTTTCTATGAAGTGGTTAATGTTGTGATGTACGATAGAACATGTGGTTTGTCATACGATTAAAATACAAATATAATGACAAAATTTGCGTCATTTGGGTTAATAAAATATTATATCTTTTGAAAAAAGTACTCACGTAAAAATAATTTCAGTAAACTATCTAACTTTAAGGGTTCTAAAACAATGGGCAGCCTTATAGCTGAAAGTTTTATTTTTATCGCTGTTTTTTAGTTGCATGGTTTTTACAACGGTTACTTGATTGCACCATATGAATTTCTGTCCCGTGCATATCACATAACACAATACTATCACTATGATATCAGAACAATTCAGTTCATGAAAACATTGTCCCATCATCGTCGCGACATCGTCACTATAATACGGAGAGCTAAGTATTTAATCGCATTTTACGCAAGCTCATAGAATTAGTAATTTATTAGAGGTTTTCCAAAATACAAAACAGTTTAACGAGTTGTATTCGTTTTAATCGCAAACACTGGGTTCTGTTCTAAAACGTGGCGGGATCTATAAGTAAAGCTTTGTTTAGAATTGGGTACTTGTACCATGTATATCGATTCCATTGCCGTGATGGTGCAAAAAGGCGTAAATAGCTCATAAAGTGTATTCTAATTACAGTAGTCAATTCAGATAACTTAGACTAAATATATTTAAGACCTCTTGAAGGCGCCAAGATTGTCTTTGCATCGCTTACTTGGTCCACCACGACGTGGTCTTTCGGCATTTGTCAATTCAATTCAATTTAAATGAATAAATATCTTTGGACATTCCACACAGCGTCATCAAGTCCCATGCTTGTGTTATGGTAACGAGATGACTGATAATACTACTTAATGTTTTTTTTTAATACATACTAATTATACCTACATAGAAAACCCCTAGACTGGAGACAAATATTTGCAGGTCATACAAAAATTTGTCCCGTAGCGGGGATCGAACCCGCAACCTCTGCTTATCAGGCGAGCTTTCACCCACTGCGCCACTGAGGTCGTCAATTATTGTGATGCATTCCGCTAACGTGAACCACCCAGTTTCATGTCTTGCTGTTTATAACGACAGCTTCGGAATCATAAGCTGCTACTTAGTGTAGACCTAGTTTTTCTTCTGTTTAGCTTGCGGCACAATCGATTACACAAAGGCCACGGGCATGTGAAAAGGTACCTACAGTATTCCTTTCAGTTTTCGGTAACAAATACTTTGAGTTATGGAAATGAGACCCATTTTGGCCGGCATTTGTATACATCCGTCGGGAAACGTGCACCGATTTCAAATTACTACTAACTAGTTTGGTGCCTCTACTTTACTCGCAAAAACAAATATTTTAAACGTTTGATGCAAACTAGACTACAGATAATACGAGTATTTGTTTAGAAAAATATGGACACAGGATTTTATCGCGTTATTTACCTTGCTTACATCCCGAACGTTCTGTGTCCATATATTTTTAAATATGAATTTATTGTGATCGAAAGAGTGAAAGAAAGTCAATAAAATAATATCTATACTTCCTACTTCCTATCCTACTAATATTATAAGTTTGTGCGTATTTCACGCGAAAACTACTAAACGGATTTGGCTGAAACATGGAATACACATAGTTTTTGAACTAGAATAACAAATCTAGACTACTTTTTAAAAAGGCAGATACCACGGGGGCGAAGCCGCGGGCGAGTAAGCTAGTTATCTATATAAATATTTGGTTTAATATTATCCTGAGAACTATGCCACTAGACGTGACGGATAAACAAGCTGCAGTTTACAGAGCTTTGTGTTGTTTCGAAACTTGATGATATAAATAAAGAACTCATTAAGCCCTTTCCACACACGTTTCTCATTAATCTAATGTTAGTGGTATTTTATACGTAATCGACCGCGATCGAGAAAGAATAACATTTACCTGGACTATTTTTAGGACTATTTTTAGGACGTGATATTGTGGGACTCATCCCACGCTATTTACGCGGTAATATTCAATAGTTATTCATAGACGGATGAAAAGCTTTATAGACGAAATAATCTAAAACATTTAAGAAAACATTTTATATAATTATGTTTACCACTTGATTATTTTACTAGTCTTTAATAGAATCTTGTCGTTAGTCAGAAAATTACACAGAAATAACAAAGTCGACCTTTGTTCTTTCACCACCCCTTTCTCTAAAATAGCTAGCGGTTTTCTTAGAACTCCAATAAACCTTATTTAGTCATTCTGCAAGCAAAACTGGGGCGTAAAGCAAAGACAGTTTATAAAAAGGCGAGCTTCCGATACAAAACTTCACTTCCACTGTTCCATGTGACTGTTCTGAGAACTAATGAAAGGTGGGTGCAGAAATAAACGAGAGTCGGACGGAACCGCGCGTCAGGCCTGATGGACTGATGATCGATTTGGGTGACATTGAAAGAACTGTGAGGATTTCCGCTTTTAGAGAAAATTTTGAAAGTTCTTTATGGAGAAACAACTGTTGGACAACTTGGACAAGAGAACAGGAGATGAATCTTTAAACTTCTAGTTTTATGTTTCCATTCAGTTTTTTTTCAGTCATATGAAAAAAAATCATCGATTTTGACACTTGCTCATACGAACGAACAAACGATCGATTTTGCGATTTTTTTCTTTCGATGAAATAATGTTTAGGGAATATCCACCGCAATTTTTTTACCCTTGCGACGCGTGCTCAGGATTTTACAAAAATTAAAAAGTTCCTATTTTGAGGCATTCTTTGATCTTGTGATTCTCACAAAATTTGATAGCCATTAAGAACACATGCTTACCTATTTACTTGTAATTGCTATGAGCATTAAAACTTAAGTACATTACATTCCAAGTACGCGTTAAATTGCAAAATCTCATGCAAGTGAGCGAGCAAGCATAGACACTATAATTAAAAGATTGATAAACTTATAAAAGTCAATATTATTATGTTCTTCCAATAAAAATAGCATGTCTGAATGAGAAGTTGTTCGGACATGCATTGGCGACATGCATTGCATGTTCTGCCAAAAATAATTGGTTGTATACTTGGCTAGTTTTTGAGTGTTTGTAGGCAAAACAAAATACGAGTGTTACAAAGGTGTTATGTAAATTACATGTATGTTACTCGGAATGCAATCGTCTTATTTCCAAATAAAATTCCTAAGTTACGAGTGGATACAGGTACTTTAATAGAGCAGTTACCAACTAATATAAGAAATATTGAATATTTATTTATATAGTTTTAAAAAGATGCGACACCAAAAAAAAATATAATAGTCCAATAAATGTACAAATTATTCGGATACGGTTATCATTATGGTATAAAAACATTCGGAATATAATAATATAACGCACGATGATGTCAAAAATCATCGGTCATGCAATTCTAAAATAAAACCTTTCTAATTTATTTTGTGAAACATGGTGAAGACGAGTTTTTAAATGATTCACAGATGATTATCTAAAATATTATCGATATAAAGCGTACATACACAGAATATTTCAGATTCGTGGAAAATTATTTGTATTCAAATACAAGCTAATAAATTATATATTTTTCGTAAAATATTGATTTGTTCGTTCGTATAAAGTCATAATTATGACCATGTTCAAGGTTGTATTGTCAAAGAGATTATTTTCCCAGCTAAAACTATTCTTGGCTAATTTGTCATATCGAACAAACTGCACGCAGACTTCAAACCCGGCATCCGCCCGTAAAATCTGACGTGTGGAGCCGCCCTTGCCGACTTTGTAAACAAACGTTTATAAATGAAGCCAAAGATAGCCTTGCTAACATTGTAAACAAATTAAAAGTCATTGATAGTCTCTGGATAGCTCATTTCTATGCAGGTTGGCACTGATTAACGGGCACTTGATTTACTTTGAAAATGTCTAGGGAGTGGGAGACGAGTAACGCATTAATTTATGTCTTCATTTTATAATCCACTGTAAAACTACAATATTTTTACATCAAAAGTAGCCTTGATAGTATCTAGGTATTATTAATAGTATAGTAGTAGTACTTTGCTATGTTACAAAATAATATACCGACTTATTAAATCAATATAGTGTCAATAGAAGCAGCTTATATAAATAACTTTCGCTCATAACAGTAACAATGACAGTTTTGTTATTGTTCAAAATGAATCTCCCGCTTCGGCTGAGCCATTAAAGAGCAATACAGCCTCATCTGTCTCCGTCAATTAGTATTAGTACGCGGCACGACTCTGAAATTAATGCACGCTAAGAAAGCTGAAAAACAACAAGCTTAGTATTACTCAACCTATGTTTACTTCTCTGACTCAAGAGCTAAAGTTAGGTCATGCGGATTATACTTTATAGACATTCAATGATTGAGGACACTGTTTATCAATGAAAGAAAGTTAATTTACCATTTTCCTGTTTTAAATTATTTTACTATAGTCGTAGTCACCTAGGCACACGAGCATGTGGCAGAATGCCCATGAGATGGAACGACCAAATCAAGACTGAGAGCTCACTACAAATGCACTAAAAAGTCTGCGGTAAGCGATGACGGAGCGGATGACGCAGAATGGTAAAGATTGTACCTGTAGGGATAGATCGGTAGGGATATGTAGAGTAAAACTGCCAGCCACATACCCTCCAACATGACGACCACGACTACTCCGGCAAGAGTATAACGAAAAGGTAGATTCACTGATTCATCCGTTAGTGAAGAAGATAATTGATTAAGCTCGAAAGGAAGATAGAAAAATTCGTTTATTTTGGTAGGACCTTAAAGATCACTTCAATTTCGCCTTACATTCTAGGTGAGACTTATACTCAGAGGGAGTTCTAAAGCAGGAACGATAAATACGCGATCCACTTTTAATACTTTTTCTTCTCGAAATAGTCACGCGTTTATGTAGTTACTCAATACTCGCTTTTGATGAATCGATACAAACTTGCGACAGATGTATCGACAGATGCATCGCTATAGAATCGTGTCGCGTTTTTGATAATGCGACGGATGCAGATGCGTTTTGAAAAAAATCTGCTGTATCACTTCTAAAAATCACGAGTGCCCATTTAATTATGTTTATGATGACGTAAGTAATAATA
Organism: Xanthorhoe designata; assembly: GCA_963582015.1. Lineage (NCBI taxonomy): Eukaryota > Metazoa > Arthropoda > Insecta > Lepidoptera > Geometridae > Xanthorhoe > Xanthorhoe designata. The sequence continues at coordinate 10,013,187 of OY757039.1, forward strand.
ACACACAGATTATAATGTAGTAACACATGCGCCTACGTGAGTCGTCGCAATTTACGAATGTATTTGAAAAGTTATTGTTTCCGTACAAAATGGAAAGAAAACTTAATAGCCGGTTATACTAACATGAGTTAACCATGCCAGTTAAAAAACAATGTGTTAAATAAATACTAGCAATAAACAAATGGTTTGAATAGCTTATACAAAATCCGTTTTATATCCATCATCGAATGAACCAAATAAGGTAGTTACTCGAGCACTTACAAACATTAGGTTAATTTGGTGTTTACAACCTGTCAGTTAATTACAAACATCGGTTACCGAAATGTTGGTTAATGGTCCTCCAAATTAGTCTGCCCTAATAATACAGTAACACAACTTAAGAGGTTTCACCGTCTTAGTTTATTGCTATTATGTAATTTCGTATGAGCTAGTGGCCAACTCTGAAGCTTTTAACATGATCTATGTCATTGCTTAGCGAACAAAAATACTGGCCCTTCAACGTACAGAAGCACTATGTGGCATGACGATGACGATCAACAAATCAAGAACCTTGTTAAATTTCGACAATCTTTTAAGAACAACTAATCAAGTTACATCGAGAGCTTATGTGCCATTGAAACTATACAAATATAATCTCATTCTTCGAAACCTATCTGGATATGTAGTTATTTATATACATTGGAATCTACTCTGCAATTTGTTTCATAATACTCCTTATTTATTGTGTTGTTTTTAATTTATGTTGCAGTTAGCTGATAAATCTTCTTAGTTGTGAATCACTGTACAGGGCAACAAACTGTTGAAATAAAAAGTAGTTTCGCCGGCGGGTGCTAAGCATCTTATTACATAACGATAATAAATGTAAATGTAACCGCATTACCTTTGCTTTGCATATGTTACGTGCGTGTGTGCCGATTTGGGATCGATTTAGATAGTAAGTCTAGCACCAGTTTTTGAATAACTCGAATATCACCATCGTATTCGATGCAGTATTAAACGAGATGAGCTCCACCGCCACTTTTTCACCTCAAGTAAATAAGTGGCTTATACAAACAAAGTTCGTTCGTTCGTATGAGCAAGTGGTCAACTCTGGTTACAGAGTTTTTAAGCCGTCTAAAAAGAAGACCTAAAAACAAGGTGTGTAAACTATACGTCAAATAACGCATGCTATAGGTACTGAAGATTTATGACACTAAACAGCTCAGAGGATTATTTCCCAATAACTTTAAGCGCAAAATGTAAGTAGGTAAACATGTATCATTATTCAAATTTAATTAATACGACTATAAAGAAACACATTCGCTTAGGAGCTTGTATTTCAATACCTATTATAAATCTGACACAATTAATAATCCTGTGAAATAAACACTACGTATCGGAGTAACAATCCATAGGTCACGTCAACTTATGGCTTAACCTATGTTATATCGCATATCTTTTAGTGTAGGATAGTACATATAATTAATCGATTGTACAAATTGTACCGCTTATACAGCTAATGGCAATAACAACTCCTATTAAATACACTTCCGTTCTTCGATAGCACGTTTATTGTCGGTCCAGGCTATGAAGTTAGTAAAGACGAATGCCGTCAAACAGAGTATTTTCTGTGTCGTCATCAGAGTAAACCTCTAGCTTATATTTTTACCAATGAAACCGTAACTATCCATGCAAAAACTTTGTACTCATATCAACCTTTATCAGCGAGCTATTCTCATCACAGCTAATATACCTCTAATGGGTTTTCGGCACTTGAAAACTAGCCAGAAACGATAAAATGCGCATCTGGCCACTCGCGGCCGCTCGATTTGATATATTGCTATACTTATATAAATTCTGGTGCCAAAATGGAATCAAACTTCCCGCCAGAAAGTTTCCTTTCCGTTGAGAGAAATAAATAAATTTATCTGAAACTATACAACATTCTGGCTTCTTGAGTAGACTTTGAAAAGAGAATACCGAATATATATTAATGCATTGACACTAAAACTTTGATGTAATTTGAAGCTAAGTTGGTTAAATATCAGCTAACTAAGTAACTAACAAAAATACTATATAGAATTTGGCTAGAGTATTGATGTGTTAAGCTTTGAAATCAAACGCGAAGACCTTTGCTCAGTAGTCAGGGTGATGTGTGAAGTAAGACCTGAAAGAAGAAGGTATGAATTACGAAGGTCGTACACCACATAACCATTCGACGACCTTCTGCTAGCTCTAACCAATTTTATAGCATTTTTATAGATTTACAAAAGGATGGTACCAAAACATTAAAACAACTTTGTTCCATGGCCAAAATTTATGATTTTTCTAAATTAATTTGTTATTTGTCGCTAATATTTTAGACTGCTGTATTAGATAGTTAAGGTAACAATACCTATATTGTTATCTTATACAACGTCTTGAAACATAAATAAATCTCGTAATCGTTCATACATTCAGAATCTATTTACCACGCATCGTTTGGCAAATACAAGATGTATGACGGTTACATTCACTGCGCGAATTGCTAAGTCATTGAAATATCAGTTGTTGCAGAGAAACAATGGTATATAAAGATTTATTAGGCATAGCGTTTACGGCTTTCCAAACAAATTCCAGGCCATTCCTTTAAAGACGCGCTCAGACTAAACGCCAATACGGCAAAAGTTAACTACTAACAATTTGCTTTACGTTAAAAACTTTATTTGGAAAATAAAACTTCAGTAATAACATTTTTAATACTATTTTAGACTCCTTCCAATCGCTTGGTTCAGATTCGATCTAGAATCGTAAAAACAATCTAGTCTGCATAGGTATCTCTAATAAAAATCACATACAACCAGCTACTCAGCGATAATGACAGACGCGTGCGCACTGCTAACTTTAACTGACAACTAGCTTACATGGGACTTTATTCGCAGGTAGTGCTTAGGCTACTGACCTCCTTGGTTTAATGGACTACACCCACGTAGAGTTTGAGTAGGCTTTGACTGTTTCTAAACGATTCGATGAGTTTATTTTTTTTTTCTCTACCTACTCCATTTGTTTGGAAAATGTTTTTTCAAGAACGAAATTATAGATACAAAATAAAATGAAGCATCTTATACTGGTTCATACCACTGAAAAGTACAAATAACGAAAAATCACTTCTGCCTGCGTCGGCGTCGCTCGTGAGATTGGTTTAATTAAAACATATGAAAAAAGTTTAAAATAATAATCTTGGGGTTTATAAATTATGCATGAAAAAGTGAAACTTGTTATTTACTTTGTGCGTCAAGAACAAAAGAAAGTAAATTGCATAAATTTAAAATGACTCAATGAACATTACAATGAACAGATTTAATTTAAATTGACAAAGCCTTATTTTTCTTGACTTCTGATACAGCTTTCATAGACATTTAAAGAACAACGCAGATAGACATTTAAAGATTAAAGAAATATGAGCATTTTAAATTATTTAAATAATCAAGTATAAGTACTATACAAGCTGTATACACCTTGTATAGTATTGAGCGTTCGAGTTCTCTTTATATTTTTTATAGAACAGCACAGGAATTAAAGCTATACCTAATCTTACATGGACGAAGCCAACTTATTGGCTCAGTAATTCTGAAGTCGTTTGAATTTACTGATTCATAAAATACTTATTTAGCTGTAGGTACAGAAAAAAAATAGATAAAACACCGCATAAAAGTAAATAAATAATGGACTCTAAAGTATTTCCGAAGTAATTAAACACACATAAAGGTTCAACATAAAGGAAGTGTTTGAAGTTTCCGAATGAGAAAAATGCATTAATTGGTGACGTGTCTATATCGAGAGACTCCCAAAATGGATGTAAATCTACACTCGAGCCCGGCTTCAAACAAGTGCTAATGGCTGAACTCGATCTTTTACTTGCACTTTCAGTAATTAGCTAATGTAACCTTTTATAACCCAACGAATTATGTACTTAATGGAAAACGTTTTATTATTTGGGAGATGTTATCGCCTATTGGATAATTTAATCAGGGTAAGATACGAATTGATTGTTTCTTCTCAGAAAATGATATAATTATGATCTCGAGCTAAATTTTGAAATTTCAAATTTTGATGTCTTGGGATATTTTAACAGACAAACATAAAAACATTGATATCTCATCATTAATCAATTATAACTTTTTTAACAAATTGATTTGTACTTAGTTAGATGAAAACTATAATCTATAAAAAATATCGGGAATACTACATCTCAATTCAAAAGTTGCCAGTCAAAACTAAAATCTTCCACGAACAATAAAGAATGAAGGAAGCAATAAATTTGACATGGGAGTGTCAATCCGTCCCGCCGGGATTCCCGGAGATACGCTTTGACTGGGGCGGACACGATGAAAGGTGGACTGGAAGAATTACTATTTCCATTTGAATTATCCAATAATACTAATTGGGTTAAAATAGCAACACCGGTTTTTTTATGGTTCCGTACGAAAAAGAAGCCAACTAAACCCCTACTATTAGGCCTCCGACGTCCATCTATCACAGAGCAGTACTTTTTGATTAGACACTTGCAATTTTCACAAAGTGTATAGGTACTATGATCGTTATAGAAACAAATAAATACTCTCAAAATAAAATAAAGGTAAGATTTCTATTATATTAAGATTTATATTATATTAAAAAAACTATCATGGTTACCACGAATAATGTTAAATATTTCGTTATTAGTGTTTCTAATGTTTTTATTCTTCGTTTTTATTTTAAACTACATTAAAAACATAATCTGTTAGTAAATATTGTACGTTGGTACGGAACCCTTCATGTGTCCAACTCATACTTGATCGGTTTTAGATCGGTTTTTTTAGATATTTAAAACTGTTTGTTAATCAATAATACTGCAAATAAGGATAACGTTGATGGGACTTATTGAATTTCTATGAAAGATGACACTTAAAACAAACATTGCTTCATATTTTTACAACTGACTCCTACGCACAGTGACAGTTCTATTGCCACTTGCCTGATGATGGATGGCGTTTGGACATGACATAGCGTAGGAGTCATAAGAAATAGAAGTTTTTCATCATTTTTGCATAACCAATGAAGAAATAAATAATAAGCCAAAGAAACTTTATGGATTCAAGCAACTTAAAACTGTAATCATGTGGTTTTAAGACTTATAACAGTGAAATCAAAAGCTGAACAGTACCTATTAATAGGTAATTATCTGTTCAATTTGTGTAATAGGATTATTTGCAAAAGGTATCTTTATGTGCAAGAGATTGCTAAATTTTTCAGAATCCTCCCACATGGAGTCGCGGAACAAAACTTTCTTCCATTGAAAGATTCGGCAACGTTCACCCACGCGGAGTGTATTGACATGGTTATACCGGTTGCATATTGCAAACCGAGCGGAAATTTCGGATTCTGATTTGTTATATCACACGTAAAATCCTATGCATAAAGCATAACATAAATATGCAAATTCATATAACTGTATAAATGCGTCTTAATTAGCTGTAACTAAAGCAACTTTCTTTTTCTGAAATTATTACAATGTTTTCCACATTTGCAGTTACGGCGCAAATCTCGAGAGAGTTTGTATAGACGTGCAATAACTATCCACAGTCGCTTTCACAAGTTTGCTGTAATTCTTAGTAACTTGTCGGCAGTTCTTTGCGTTTTCCGCATAATTTGCGCATTGCGAAACGTGCTCGATAACCAAAATTAACAAGCAAATTGTGGAACCTATTACCAATAACCTTAAAACAGGTTATTTGTGACAAACAATGCAAGAATTAAAGCGTTCCTAGGTATTTTGAATCAATATTACAGCTCAAATTTACACCTTATTCAGTTTACATGAACCAGCAAAACTTTGAGTAATATACCTACTGGTTAGGTTAGATAAGAGAGTTAATATAGGCTGTAAACAAAGATTACACTGCTGTATCGGCAATACAACGCTTACTGAAAATGACTTAACCTACATGTTGGTTGTTGAGCAACAATTGCACTGCCTGAATAAAAAATACGACCAACTGAAGAAATACCACCCACATCGAAGTGTATAGTTTATAAATGGCAATGCACATCCGTTGTCCGACAGCACTCTAATGCATTAGTGCCAATAATGCATGCTCTTGTAAATCTAAAGGTTAAATGAGTGCATTTATACCCATCATTATGATCCGTGCAATATGCAATCATACACGCATTGCAAATTAATCTTCTCTGTATTCATCAAAGCCATTATCTATGTATCTGACTTTCCACTAGATTAATTTAAATGTGGTTTTTCTTCGTTGTAGAAAGCTACACTGCATTTTTATGGTGCATGGCTATAATTTTGATTCTATTTGAATCAAGACATTAAAAATATATTGCTTCGCAAAACATAATAATTGAAGAAAATGCCTTAAAGAAATCGACAAAGAACATTACTTGATATAAACAATATGAAAGTTGATTCTACGTTAATTCAAGTCATCAATGTGCAAGAAAAAGCCACAAGCATCGGCGTGGAACGGAAGTGAAGTCTAGACCAAATTTTTATCCATATTTTCTCTTGTGGTCAGAACTGGGACAGACTTCTGCCACGTCGGAATCAGGACAGAAACGTAGCATAACTGGAAATAATGGCAGTAAGAAAAAAGGCAATGCATGAACGCAAAATATTTAGTCATAACTACCTCCTAGTTTCCATCAAAACTTTTTTGTTTTTTTTTGTATTTTTTGCTATTCAAGCTGTAAATAAATGTTTTTTTATATTATATTTTATTTTAGATTATTTATTTTTATCACATTGAATCATACCTTTGTCCTTAAAAGTCCTTTGATATCCATTAAGCGTCCCCCACTGGTTTTTGAAATCATCACTGCAAATATTGAGCTCGCTCGAAAATATTTTTTGGTTAATCAATTTCTTTTGATTTTTAGAGTCCGATTGGAACAACGACACGAATTTATGAAGCGGACCCATTTTGTGCAAGTGCAAGTTTCAATAAGTCAGCAAAATCACAGAAACATCGCCAAAAGGGCTTAGCTCAAAACAACTATAAATACGAACATTAACATTTCAATTTTAATTTTTTCGTTTAGTAATTACGCTGACGTTTTAACGGTGGCAGGCAATTGCCTTAACAGTTCGGTCGGTTGTGACAGTGCAGCGCTCTTTTACCTATTGCCTGCGCAGGCGCTTTCAAAGTTGTGGAGGAAACGAGCCACTCAAGTTGCACGCTTCGACAACTTTTATATGATAAATGGATGTTCAAGTTCATTGATTCACTAGCTAGCTAATTTTATTATTGTTGGTAGGTACTCCTACTATTGTTACTAGGCATATGGGTACCTACTGCATCTAATATTGAAGGTATACCTAAGCATTTTTGCAGACTGCTCTCTCAATATATTGCTGGACAAAAATATAAGAAAATAGGACTAGAAAAACACTTTCATTTTCTGTTTAGATGGTAAAAATTATGTGTGCGTGCAGTGCACCATCATCAAGAGGTACTACACAAGTGTATATTTTAAATTGTTTAATCGTTATCATGATTAATCATTACTGAAATTCAGATTTAATTTGCATCTATCCTACAAAAAACGTATTATTTTTATCGTTCAAACCATCTCAGCTCCTTGCGAGCATAAGATGCTTGCATTGCATTAGCTCGGCAATTAGCTCCTCGGTGTGAACTCCATACAATTTTTAAACAATCGTTTCGAAATAGCCTTTTTCAGTTTACCTACGTATATTATCTCACATACGATAAACATGTCTTATACGTAATAATGGTGGGATTTCAAGCACCTTTCTTTTATCTTAGTAATCTAAGTAATGATAGAAAAGATCGAGCTTGCTCATCGCCTTATTAAGCAAGGGACATACGGTATAAAATAGAAAAACTCGTAAGCAAGTAAACTCCTCTATTAGATAAGTAGCTTTAAGTAAAAGTTGATTCTAGAAGACTTTCATTCATGTTTCAAGTTTTTGTAATTCATAAATATACAAATGTGTTTGTTATCAACTTCGCATGCATAGTAAGCTGAAATATTAGCTTCCGTCGTAGGTTCAATGTCTTTATGATACTTCCTATGCCATAACTAATGGATTCTTGAAAATACAGGTAGGTACTCAGTAGACAGTATTATCAATTACAAAACGATCTGATATTATAGTAGGTACTACGTGCATCATAATTATGCATAGTTTCACAACCGCACGCATTGCTTCCACCGTTCACGGTAGATAAGCATAGATTGTGCTAATTGCGTGAACTGCTATTATGGCCACATTTGCCCGCTGTCCGTCTGTGATATCCTGTGAATACCCTACTCAAACTCAAACTTAAAATAATGTAAGACGTATTCTTCCACCAATATTCGGTAGACGTATTCTATCAGATCTTTTAGGCATTTTTTAGATTCTTTGAAGATGTCTAAGGGGGTAGTCAGAGGTATTTCCATGTAAATAAACATGTATTTAAATAATTGAAATATATAAGATATCGTCTGTAATGTGACAATTTTCAATTTATTAAATTTTAATACATTCTGTATGAAATATTACAGCGCCATCCAACGGTTTTCTAAAGTACTGATTTAATAAAGAAGAGCCAACTCTACAGCAGTACGAAAGCCTTAAACATAATCAGTAAACAAACCGCTAGAGGGCAGCACGTTTCTAAATCTCAAGACAAAACTACTAGATGGCAGCACACGTTCTAAAGACGAATTAAATAAACTGCAACGAAGTAACTATTTAGTAATCAATGACTGTGCACCGCAAAACATAAATATGGCGTAATGTGTTTTGCTCTATCATTATTTTAGTGAATTTTTTCGATATTCAGAATGTTCGACTTACCTTTAGTAGTGGGTAAGGTGGTTGGTCTCTGAGCCGGTAATCTGTGTGCCGGAGGCTTTCGCGGTGATGGCGGAGGTGCGATAGAATTATTGCGAGCTCGCACTGCGACGGGCGAAGAAGACAGCTTCTGGACGACGCCATTCTTTTTCGCTGGAAAGAACAATAGGAATGTTAAGATATGTCTACTGAGAAAATGAGTTTGTGTGAGAACGTAGGTATTTATTTATTCGTTGAACGTAGATAATATCATACAAATTAATTTTTAACCATCTTGTGGAATATAGGCGCAGAGGTTATGTGCAGAGCACCTATACGTTAAACGGTTAGAGTAAACGTTACCACTATGAACATAATCTGCTAATACTTTTCGATTACATTTTTGAGTGAACGGAAGAAACCACGCTTCAAAAAGAAAGTACCTACCTAAAATTACACGGGACACGATTTAAGCATGAAACAGACACTATATATGATACGAGAGTCAAAATTGCAACCTCCCAGAATACTTTTATTTATAACCTACAAGGTCAATTTGAATTTGCTAGACTGCCGTTTGGACTATGTTTAGCACATCGAACCAGTTCTTTGACACAGTTCTAGAGGACACTATGCGCAGGCGCTATTGTTTAAGGTGTACCGAACTTAGCATTTTGCGTAACTTGTTACGACACATACGTGGGTTCAATCACTTAGCTTTAAATCTTTAAAACGAGTTAGGTATGAATTATGTTTTGTTAAGCGGTTTTTTGTGTTTGGTCTCATAATTTATATGAACTATTTATTCAGTTATTTTCGATTAGAATCATTAACATCCATGATTTGCTCTTTGAATTTAAATTCGTAAAACAGACAAAGTTATTAAGCGAACAATGATCACAGTTTATTTCTTTGGTGTCCAATGAGGTAGGTACCTACTTACCTACCACATAACGGTACTACTAAAGAGTGCGCTGGGAATAATTAACACGGAATAATTTAGATTCTCTACAAGCAAGTCAACGGCTAATTACTCAATGAAGACCCTTGAGTCTATTTTGCAAAATATAGGTAGGTATGAAACTAAAAATATTACGCAAATGGAACAGAATTTTCAGTAGCACAGAAGACGTTAGGATAGCAAAATGCAACTCTAAATATTTAAGTATAAGGCGAAACTTTAAACATCAAAAAGCCAAATAATCAATATTCACAAAACCAATATACAATTACGTAACAATAATTATCATAAAAAATACATTACTTTTAATACTCTTTAAACTTGATAAAAAAGACCTACACAAAAAAAGTAAAATAATACAGAAAGAAAATAACATATTCAGATTTTATGATGTTTACTTTACAAACTCATGACATGTGTACTCAAGTGACTTTCGATCACAGAACGTAACCTGCGCCTATTATTGCGCCTATTACTTTCCTAAACGGTTCCAAGTGAAAGGCCTTGATTGCCGACGATTAGAGCCATTGCACATGAACCATAAGCATACGTAACAATGCCTTTTAGTTTTTTCTGCTACAGTTTAATTAAACCCTACTAATCCTACTATAATATTATAAATGCGGAAGTAGTAACTTTGTCTGTCTGTTACACTTTCACACCTAAACCACAGAACCGATTTTGATGAAATTTGGAACAAAGATAGACTAGATCTTGGGAAAGGACATAGGCTACATTTTCTTCAGGTTACACACGTGGGAAGACGCGGGGAGCAGCTAGTGATACATATTATAAATGTGCTTTTAATTATAAAATAATTACATAAGAAGAAATTTACATAATTTTGACTTAACATCTGCCTTATTGTTCTCGATCCTTTATTGTCGATCATTCTTATTTAACTTTATTCTCCCAAAAATCTACAGAGTTGGACAATGGGCTTTTAGGTAACTTTTTCAATTAATTTTTATCAGATATCATTATTCCTTGACAAAGCTGAGTGAGTTTTATTCATTAGATCATAACATAATGTACTGTATGGGTTCTCCGACATTAATCTTAGTTCTAGAAAATAAATCATTTATCCCTTAATTTGGCAGGAATAGTTTTAGTTTAATAATAAAAAGAAACCTACCTGGACTTATTATTTAGTATTCAGAGAAGCAAAAAAAAAATAAAAAAAAAAATCTGTACCTAGCATTTTTTGAAAAACATATGTGATTTTTTTACAACATTGCCAAGTCCTAAGGAAATAATGATGTTCTGACTATGCAACTTTTTTACAACATTGCCAAGTTAAGGTGAACAAACAAAAAAATAATTAATATGAAATATTTTATTTATTCATGTGTAAATTATAAAAACAGTTACGTTTTCGCGTTAAACACAACCGCGTGTTACATTAAATGCGCTTGATTGTGGAATATCCTGTCTGGCAAAGCCGGCAGCGACCTCTCTCTTCAATACCAGGGCAGGTGACCAACTTCATCATACCTGACGTCATTCACAGGTCTTGATACCACCGGCTTCTTAATCATGGCAGTTATTTGCAGTGTATCTATTTCTACTATTGTTTTTTGTGAAAGTGCTTGAAATATTTCGCACCAGAACTGTTTTAGGGACATAATCTTTTTTGTGTTCCTTTGCCCGCAATGCCTATAGAAAAAAGTACCACATGCAACCAAAAACCGAATACTAAGCACAAAAGTTATAGGATATTTTTTTGTAATACGGAACCCTAAATACCCAAAACAATGCATTGAGTAATTACATGCAAAGTCATGAAAAAAGTATGAAATATTAAATAAAAAGGATTCAGACTACTTCTTCATGCTTTTGGCAATGTGATTTATTTACAACAATACTGCTTCGACGGATCATTGGCAATGCGACTTTTTTTCATCATAGATGTTAAAAAGCTTGTAATGTGTTAGAAAATGTTATTTGTTATGATTATTTTATTGAAATCATTTCATTTATTCATTATTAGTAGCATTCAACAAAAATATCGGCACTTTCAACACTAAAAATATTTAAATTCAAGGAACTTACGGTTCGGTTGTTCACTCGTCGCGACATGACTGACGTTTGACGTAAATAGTGATTTGCAATATAATATAATAAACCGCTAATCTTGATTTAGTTTTGTGCCACAAATCGATCTTAATAATCGATTCGGTAAGTACCGAAAAAAAGTATTAATTTAAGCAGCAGAATTTTTTAAAGCAGTTGATGACTCTAGGTCACAAAATCAAATTAAGGGTTATGTTCAATTGATTTTAAACTTTTGACTGGTAGGTAACCTACCAACTACCAAGTATTTGAAATTGAATTCTAAGAACTACATAGTAGGTACAGTACATACGGTAAACTTATAAAATTACACTAAACAATTCGAAGAATCGTTTTTACAGGCGTGATATTGAAATTACTCGACTTGGACTATTACTTTATGTATAACAATGGTTCGAAGTACAAAGTTTGAATGGGTGACTCACTCTGTGTAGGCGGGGGTTGGGGCGGGGTGGCTGGGGGGCGGGCGGGGGTGGGCGGCGTTGGGGCGCTCTCCCTCTTCTTGCCGTTTCCTGAAAAGATGAGATTGAGTCATTTGCTATAATGCATAACACAGATGACGTCATATTTTATTTAAAAAAACACTGGAAAATTTTAAACATCAATTATTTAATACATAATAGATCAATAGATGTAAAAAGTCATTTCGTTGGTTCCATAGTAACCGAACTACAAGAGGCTTTTTGACGGGAATTCAAGATGGCATGTTGTCTCTTTTGTTTTATTTTCCGAAATTTGTGTTTTGGCGAATGTTAATATGTAATAATGGTGGATTATTAACTGTTAAGTGTTCGTGAACGTACATAAATGTAGGCAAATGAAACAAAACTGTATATCATTGCATTTCGAGTTCTCTCAAGAAGTCCATGTAAAAAGCTGCAGTAAAGAACCCACATCTTTACTGACGCTGACTATGACTTTGACTTGACCTTGACTAAACTAACTAAAAATTTAAACACATGGTAGTGGCTAAATGCGTGGCACAAGCCGTGCGAAAGCCAAATATAAGAAGTGAAGTGAAGTGAACCGAACTACAAAAACAAATAATAAGTCACCAGCATCAAAATTACTTTTTCACGATATAACAATTACGTTTCAGTTTCACAAATCACGATTTTGGTTTAGAAAACAGGTATAATACACACGAGCACATCCTTTAAAGCTAAGTACCTCTTAATTTGCATAATTTCCTTAACATTGTTATATAATTGCACAACTTCTGCATTATCTCGTCCTCGATCTGGTGTCGTGGGAACTTTGTGACTGAGATAAAAATGCAGGGAGAAGTTTTATCGTCTTATCGCTTCGTTTGTCGTCACAATGGTCCATAAACGCGTCAGTTATGCAGTGAACTGGAGAAAACAACAGAAAACTGCATTGTTTTCTTTTACGCACCGAACATTGATCTGCAGTTTGCTTTGAAATGAACAAGTGTTCGTAAATGAAAGTGTATTGGTATCGAATCATATCATCGTTCTAATAACTATATCATCATTTACTCGTTAATGAATATTACTAGAGTTTGTGCCATCTGTTTAGCTGCAATTTTATCCATCATTTGAATTAGTTCTTAAATTTAGAACCAATTATTAACTATAAACTGACTGCCTACTTATTTGTAAAATAAGTATAAGTACCTATGGCTAAGTTTAACATCCGTCACGTATGAAATTATACAAAAAGAACCTCATTACTTGCCAAATTACAGACACAATTACAATAGCTTCCCATTATGCTGATGGCAATGATGAATGAGACATAATCACGTTTTTCTACAACACAAAACACGAGGAAATATTAAATGTATTCCAAATTTAATTTGGGTATCACGTCATTCATATTTTTTTAATCCTCACCAATAAAGGTGTCTACATCGTGCAATGTATTGTATTACATTATCAGTGATTTGCATCTACAAGTAAATAATTTGTTAATCAACTTTGGACTTTATCAACAAAAACATTGTTAGGCTCCTGAATAACATAAAATCTGACTGATTGGATGACTTGTTCTATTTTTTATGATGACTACTAAAAGTTTTGCTTCATAGGTTTTAAACAAAAACAGGGTAAAGGTCAAACTAGTCAAACTAGTTTTCATATTTTTAACTTTGACGTATAAACAAAAGCAACCAGCACTTGTTCCTAGTACCTATTGTAGAAAAAGACTTTACTTAACACAACAAAATAAGCACGTGAGCTGTAAAGCTGATTGCATTTAGGAGGCTTCCTAGTGCACGCATGTAGAAATAATGCCAGTTTATAACAGGTTTTTTTCAGATTCTCTCGATTTGATATAGGTATTCTAAAGCTAAAGCTAAACGCATAGTTCCCATTCAAAACTTACTAGTAAATCACGATGAAGTTGATGGATCACCATTGACCAAGCAAGATGGCCATTACTTTGAACTCTGTGTCATTGAACTACTATTTCAAAGAAAATAACAACCACGCAGCCATATTTCATACGCTACAAGGTCAGGTTTTTCACCCTAATGAAACTATCAAGAAACAGAAGTACCTAACTCGTAAATCGCTTTAAATTGAAAAGTTAATAGCAATTTTCCTGTAATGGATGGCTTCTAGATAACTTCGATTTGATAGTTTGTTGTGAAATGTTCGATTTTCAAACGGTTTTCCCCAGTTTGCTCAGACCAAAAAGTTTATTTTTATTTTTGCATTACAAACTTTTTTGTCAATATCAGAATAGTTAAAATTCCACTTTGACCTTTTTTAACATGACCAATCGGTAAAATGATTTTAGGAAGCCAAAAATGAAGGAAGGAAGATTTGTTGGTCAACATCAACAAGTGTGAATGAGATCTTTCTTTACGAAATTACTACTGCGCCACTGACTGCACCCTTTTGTGTTTGTTTGCTGCATGTTTATTAAAAGTCGGATAATCTGATAATTTTTGATTGGCTATTGCCAAAGATAGTGTGATTCTAAAAATAAAAAAAACTGATATTCAAATTATTTTGATCACAAACACTGGTAATTTAAAGAACATTCAAAATTTAAAATGCCTGCGAAAAACTTTAACATATTTAATAGAATAGTGTCAATCCTTACCTCTAGCACCAAAGGAACCGAATCTCTCTCTATTCACAGCGATCTTATACTTCTTATCGCTAGGCACTGGCAACTTCGACGGATATTTCTCGGAGCTGCTTCTGTATAGCTTCTCTTTAGATCCGTGTGCCCCCATCTTTACTCTCCACATATATTTCAACACATTTTAGAATAAGGCCATCTCTCTAGGAACTTTGTTTTGTATCACTGTCACATAACTATTTAATTTTTATACCATGTTTTGTCTTTATTGTTCGTCAGCTATTATCAAGATTCATATCTGTAGAAATCGTTATGATAAGGGTTTGAACTCGTTTGACTACGAGCTTTGTATGGTGTCATAATTTAAGTTTTCCTAGAGTTACAATAATCCTGGACTTGTAGAGAGAGACGAGAGACGCTTTCAATAGCTTTATTCTTAACATTGTAAGCGATTGTAATAATCGATGTAATAAAACTCAAATCACAAATAAGTAAGGCAAATAGTCCCTAAAAGTATCGTAAACCCCTGCGCACGTGTTATTTTACGACGCGGTCAACAAAGCCCATTCGCTGATATAATTATTGCAACGTTGATTCTATTTCTGTAGTCGACTCACTGCATCCAGTTTCAAATGATCCCCCTCCACTCCAGCTTTTCTTTTACAAAACCCAGATTGTAAATAGAACAACCAGAAAGACAGAGTTCTTTATGAGCTGGTTTTATCTTTCAAAATGATATTAGTCTCGTTCAAATTTGTCATTCAGTGTAATATTATGGCAAGAAACGACTTGCACTTTGTTTAAATCATTTGCTAAAGAACTGTCTCATGTCTTTGATGAACCATTTACGCCTTAAGGTAGCAGTTGTGTATCTTGTTGTGCCAGGTTAATCGTATTTATGCATTCAATAAGGTTAGATTCTTACTAAATATGTCGGCGACCCATCAGTGTTATCATAACTTTATGACTATTCTAGATTTATCTATATATGTTTGTTTATACCTAACACGATGATGTGAAATCAGTTTTGGAAAAGTAGGGAAACAATTATTTATCAATATAGAATATTTTTCATAATATTATAAATGAGTCACATTAGATAATATTTTATCCTTTAAAGGTACAAAAAAGGCTGTAGCCCGGAGCAACATTGTAAACATCATGGGCCGAAAGTAAACTAAGTTCACAACGCTGAGAACAGTGTTAAAGAACAATTAAAGCTTTTATACAGCAGTAAGAAAATTTAGGCTATTATGAAGATGGCTAGTCTGTAAAAACAGCTGCAAAGAGGAAATAGAAGGAGAGAAACGTTGCAACCAATCGACGGATTCATTTCCGGTTGAAGATGAGTTTTCCGTGACTACGGTAAAAAGAACGCGCCATGAAAATTAAGTGGTTGTAAAATGTAATATTTATTTTATGCTCTTAGCAAAACGTAAGATATGGGTAATTAAACTAGGGTTTTATATGGAGAAATGCCTCGGTTACGGGAAGTCTATAATTTGAAAAAATAGGTTAGGTTAACTATAAAAACTTTTTTCACGGGTTTTCAAGAACAGTAGCTATATATAAATAGATCGTTTTTAAGGAATTTGTTAAAATACTTGAAGTCACATCCGAACTCATTTGGCATTTCAAAATATATAGTTTTATCTATAACTACGTTAATCTATACGTTCATAAAATATTTTAAATATGTAAAAATAGTGAAAAAGTATCCCATGAGACTGAACGTCTGGGCTGATTGATTAAATAACGTACCAGAACTCTCTCAATAAACTCGGCGGCTCACCGGGAAAACTAAATCCATCATGTCCATATAAAGGAGCACATAAATCGATCAATGAGAGAGAATTGATACTGAAACTGGTACGATAAAATATCTAAAAGATTTTATGGTGTAGGTACCTTTTGATTAGATTTGTATATCAAAAGATTCACGACAATAATAAAGCACGAACGAAAATGTCAAATTCAATAATAAAATTTACTTCGGTCTATTGTGCACACCCTTCAGATTTACTTTTCTATTCTATTGTTAGTTTGTATCCTAAGTGTAAATATCTAGCTTGATTTACGTGTAAATTATTTGTGGTAAGTAGTTTTATTACTACATTCTAATTCAACAACGTTCAACAACGTTCTGAGCGGTCACTACTTGGATGGGTGACCGCAAGTGGCATCATCAGCTGAGCGCTTCCGTGCTTCGGAGGGCAAGTTAAATTGTCGGTCCCGGCTTTTAAAGTCGTTAAAGCCATGACGGAGGCCTTTAGGCGGCCTAAAAACTCCGTCACCAGAGTTGGCCACTTGCTCATACGAACGAATGAACGAACGAATTCAACAACTAGTTAAACCATTGTCGCTTGGACACTATACGAGAAACAATTATTTTGGTGCTTGTTCCCAGTGTGTCGCTGTCTACTGAACCAATACAAGTGTATCAGTCGTCAGCTCCTTAAAATAAAGAGGAATAAGATACGAGCCGTGTTTGGCCTCTTTATTATTAGCGCGACGCTAATTGATCCCGATTTAGATCTTCGAACGTAATTCATCAAATTAACTAAAGTGCCACACTGATTTTAAACACTTAGCGTGATTCTTTCGAGCACAAATTGTTCGGTTTAATTAAAGTTTTTAATTTATGGCTATGGAACGTAAATTAGTAAAATGAGTTTATAGATAGAATCTTAGAATTTTTCCAGTAAAAGTAGAAGTAATAGTAATGCCGCCAGGATCTTTGCAGAGTAGTTAAATTGTGTTACTGATACAAGGAGTACCTCGAGAATAAAAAGATCGCTTGAAACTATCCTTAGAATAACAAATATGATTTATCTTTTGTATTTACAATACATTATAAAGTTGTTGTGTTGGGTAAGGTAAAGTTGTTACCCTAATATTCAATAATTATTCAATAATAGGGTTACAACTTTACCTACTAATAAATAATTAATTAATATGAAAGTAAACCTAACTAATCATGATTTGCAGCAAATACAATATGGAAGGTTAAAGCAAAGTGAAACGCAAGTAAACTGAAATAAATGATGGAAATGAAAACAAACAGAACGGTAATCCAAGTTTAGCATTAATAGTTGTTTAGTCACCGCTGAAACTTGAAGAAGCGTTCTTAGCACCAGTTAAGTCCCTAACTTGATAATAATAGTTTTTTATTATTTTATCCTGCGACAAAATAGGTATGACTGGAGAGAAGGGAGGCCCTTGCCCTGCAGTGGGATGCTACAAGCTCTTTATAAAATAAATAAGCTATCTTTATTTTGATTGATTGATTGATTAAATCCACGCATTTATTTTCAGGGCAGGTTATGAAGGATAGTTAATGTGAGAGGAGTGGATTAAGAGTTGACGAGTGTTATGTTACCTCACTTAGGTATATAGATAGATAGGAGAAAAGAATAGAGTTGGGTTCCTCACAATTCCTAAACTGGTGCTATAGTCCCAGTATTCGTTGAAACAGTAGCCATACAAATACTAAGTATTCCCCAAGATGGCTATTCTTGTGAGCATTGCTTTCAGGGTTAAATAACTTAAGCGCGGGCTGTCCTTTACGATGCGCGCGTATTTTAAATGTTACAGTATTTTTAGCTCATGGAGATAAATGATTTCTAGCTGTACGCTGTACAAGCCAAATATAAACGTTGACATTTTGTTTTGTATTTAGTTTTGAGTTATTGTCAATAGTGTATAGGTAATCTATGTCTGACATAAATAGGCTCCTTGTAGATGATTATTTGAAGTTTGACTTATACCTTTAATGATTTAGTTGGTATATTGCTCCCCATATTGATGACAACTTTTTAATACCTACAATGTACTATTTCTTCTGGTCGAGACATTTATCTGTTTCAAGTTTCATTTAAATTTGTTCAGTTGTTGGAACATGATTAAACTAGGTACACACATACAGATGCAAATCGTATAATTATACATTTTATGATGACGTATAAGTAAAGACATCAGGCTTGTAACTCAGTGAATGTAAGTAAGAAGTCATACCTGCATACCTATTAAACAGGTACCTACTTACTACCCGTGCGAGTAAGTTCCTCGCATACTGGATCTTTCTAGGTTATTTGGCATAAGTTCATCGACCTGCCTGACGTATGGTGGCCCTGAATCAAGCCTTGTGTCCGATAGTGAAAGGAATAATTAATTTTAAATTAAGTTTAAAGACCTCTATTCAACTTTCAACTTCAGCACAACTTGTTGTTCATTAAACTTTTGTTCATTCCCTTAGTGATGTTAGCTGTATAACTTACTTTTTTCTTATTATTATAGCTGCAAGAAAACTACAGAGAACAAAATAAAATTAGTCAAAAAAGATTTAACTTTTTAATCATTAAAAAAAATGACATAATTTTTTACATGATTTTAAAAAACAAATATTTTCAAGCATTAGAATCGCGTTCTTTACCCAGATGTTACATGACTAGGTACTCAATGCATTTTTACACGTGCTCAGGGTCCCACACAATCATGTCCACGAACCGTAAACATACATACAAGTCTGTTATTACCTGATTGTATGTGATTACTGAATTTGTTCGAGCCAACAGCGCGTGCTAGATTGCAGACTTCGAGATGCAAGCGGGCGTGGACTATGGACAAGTTGGGAAACTTTTTTAATCCATTCCTTTTTAATTTTCGAAGGTCGTCGCCTACATTATACCTTCTTTTTAAACCGACTGTTCTGGTTCAAGGTTATTCTCAGGATTTTTAGAATAATTCTATAATTTTAAATAGCTGAATTTTTAAATAATATTGATGAATTTGGGATTTTAAACGGTTTTATTTTAGACTATTAAAATAAAAAGACTCGATTGAAAAGATCGACCGTTTCAAAATTAGATAAGTACTTATTTAATTTTGTATATACATAATTAAATAAGTACTTACACAAACAATAATATAACCATAACCTGCCCATTGGTTCTTTCAATTTAATAAAAAACCTTATAAACATATTCTTATTCGAGTTTCATGTGAATATAAAAAAACTACTAGAACCATAATAACCATCCATTAATAATGTGATCATCATTTCAAATTGCAAGAAAAAAAAGTTTCATCGATCACGAAGCTATTTTAAATACGAGTTACTTTATGAGCCGTGGTTCAGCTGCTTATCTATCAATTAATAACTAATTACGTAATTATAATTACTCAAGTGTTATATCAAAGGGTTATGCATTGATGTGGGATTATTAACTAAAACGATTATACGATTACTAACATCTACTACTTCCCGAATTATAGGCTTTGCTCGCGTAACGTCAAAAACTAGACTGCTTTAAAATAAAGGTAATTTTCTAAGTTTCATTGAAATCAATAAAAAAGAAAATACTTTGCTATTTTTTTTGTTGAAATTGTACTTGTTGAATTTTTCACTTTCATTTCGTTTTATTAGTTTCCACGATCAGATCACACAATCACTAGTAACCACTATTTTATAATTTAGTAGGTTGATAAGTAAATCCAAGGCAGACACAGTATCACACACATAATCACATCCGTCTTTTATTGAACACGAGAAAGATATGGTGTCATGTCATATAGTCCACGACACTCAAACTCTACTGCAAAACAACTGCAAAAACGCGCACTCCTCATCCCACCCAACTTGAATAAGCCACCGAAAGATAAAACGGACGAAATAAGACGGTAAAGTCACAAAACAATCTAATTAGAATAACTATGTAACGATTTGCATTATGTGTTTGCTACAAACCTAAATGCATAATTATTTGTATTTTAGCCTGTTGTTATGAAATTTTTAAAATTATTTTTGTAACAACTTTAGCAATGCATCGCGAGTTAAGCTTGTTCTTGGTCACAGGTCACCAAACGCGACTTGTTTCCGCATTATAGGTAGGTACTGATAAGATAACGCGTTACAAATCGCGTTTTATCGCGTTACGTGTTGTTAGGTCATAGCGAATAACCACCCTGGTCAAAACACGACACGGTTGTGGACACGAACACATGTTTGCCCGACAAATCGATACATTTGCGCATAATGCTTTGTAATATTTGAGATAGTGATTTGGCATAGATTTGATTAGTAAGTTGTAATTAAAGACAGCTTATTGTTGTAACAGTTACCTATTTCATTACAAATATAGTCTAAGATCCCGTCATACAACGACCTTCACCGAGCTGTTTATTTGATGAAACGTATTTTATATTTAATTTAATATGCCAATAAATATATTGCATATGGGTTGGCTAACAAATTTCAGTCCAGTATATGCTTAATAAATAATTAAAAAAAATTTTTTTTTTTAACATTTCACCGGTATGTTTATTAGACAAATTCTATACCGATCGAAAGTCTGAAGCCCATAGAATATGCAAACGTTGGGCTGCCTATTCTTTTCCGGTCACAACTCTCGGGCAGCCAGGTATAAACAGGTAAATAATATTAGCATTTTGCACCGGTCTGATTATTGAATCAAAATTAAATGAAAATAAAGATTATTTCATTATGAATACGATGGTATATGGTTGGCTGCGAAAAATCCGAATTTACGGCTAGTAGTAGTAGTAGCTAGTTTACGGCTAGTCTATAGCTGGATATCATTAACTCAGAAAATTTTACGAACTATTTTCGTAAATTCCATGTGGGTTAATGCAACAGATCCAACATGCGTGAAACTTCAGCCTGAGAACTGCGGTTGGTTCATAGATCAATATTTAAAACCAGTAGGATTCATTGGGGATCATACACCTTTCAAAATAAAAGACATTGTTAATGTTTGTTAAACCATAATTTTTTACAATAAACAAGTTTTTTTTAATTGTTGTTTTTTATTTTGTCTTCTAATAATGGCGGGGTGTGCCATGTAGGTCTGCTACGTCCCTTCTCCTTAAAATCCTCTCTCACTCCACTAGCCGTTACGGTGAGTCCTTTTCAGTTGGCGCGGTTAGGCTGTGGAATAGTCTTCCTCTCTCCATTCATGACAGTCAAACTATTAGCATTTTTAAAAAGAAAGTTAAAGAGCACTATCTCTCCTTGTAATCTCTCTTGTTTGGTATAGTTATAATTATGTATTTTATTATTTAGGCATTTATTTGTGTAATTTTTGATGTAGTTTAAATTTTTTTTTTGGTAGGTATTTATGCATTATGTGGAAATTATATTGTTTCATTTATTTATTTTTAAGTTGATATAAAGTACCTATAGGTACTTTTACTTATATTTTTATTCATTATGTATGTTACACATATACATTATGTATGATACACAGTAGGTACATACGAGTCTATCGCTATCCTTTTCATTTTCAAGAACAAATAGCATGCGCACTCTCTTTCTTCAAATGGGCGGGCTTTAAACAGCTGCTATGCTGTGTCCTCTTCTGTCGCACATTATTATTATTATTATTATTATTATTATTATTATTATTATTATTATTATTATTATTATTATTATTAATCATTTACATATATTATTTACATATAATAGTTAGCACATATTCACTCGCAGCAATATTTCACTTTTCAAAATTCGACAACCGGAATTCGGGACTGATTTTTCGCAGCCAACCATATACCATCGTATTCATAATGAAATAATCTTTATTTTCATTTAATTTTGATTCAATAATCAGACCGGTGCAAAATGCTAATATTATTTACCTGTTTATACCTGGCTGCCCGAGAGTTGTGACCGGAAAAGAATAGGCAGCCCAACGTTTGCATATTCTATGGGCTTTAGACTTTCGATTGGTATAGAATTTGTCTAATAAACATACCGGTGAAATGTTAAAAAAATTTGTTTTTTTAAATTATTTATTAAGCATATACTGGACTGAAATTTGTTAGCCAACCCATATGCAATATATTTATTGACATATTAAATTAAATATAAAATACGTTTCATCAAATAAACAGCTCGGTGAAGGTCGTTGTATGACGGGATCCTATACTAATAGGTAAGTCTTTTAACCAGAAATGACGCAATGAATATAAGATGGTTTATAGTTATTTTACTTATAAAACCATACCTAATACCTACATCATAAAAAAATCACAGACTTATAGAAAAGATAATTTAAAACTAAGTTTATAAGGTAAGGGTTGAAATCGTTACAATCGTCTGCAGCCATACTTGATTATAGCAGTACCTACCTACCTACCTACTAGATATGACTTATTTATTACTAATAGTTCGGAGCCTCTTCAAATTCTAATCACGCGACTTCGGTTGTTATCTAACTTTTCGATAAAAAATGTAAAGTAGTCATGCGGAGACGAAGGCATTGGAAGCTTCTAACAAGAATTCCCTCATTAGTATTGCACAGTCTAACGGACGAGATGCACGATACGAATACAAATCATGTAAGCACTAGAGGTCGAATAAGTACGGAATCTGTACTTATTCGACCTCTAGCGCTTACAATTATTTGTATGTAAAGATACATCGACGAAAATAGCCATAAGATGATGCCAATGAGACAATCTGTTATTGACACGCTTCAATGATAGGTACCTATCGATTGGATCGACATCTTGACTGAGTTCGCACGAAATGATGTACGAACTCACAAATCAGTACAAATGGGAAAAATATAAGTAGGTAAGCAAAGTTGATCATCAATTTGTAATGAAAGTATTGAATCTTTCTTGTGCAGGGAAGTTGTTAATAATATAATGAAATCATCAATCAAGTCAGTTAAATTAGATCAGGCAGGTAAGAGTATTTAGGTGCGGTGAAGCGACATCAGTCACAGAGGCAACAGTAGATACCTACAACCCGTCTAAAAAGGTTACTTCGTTAGTTCAGAAAAGCCCAGATACTTTTTCTAAATCACAAAGGAAAAAGGTCTGCTATATAATAAGGTTTACGCTCCAAATGTTTCTAAAAATACACGATGCGACCTCAATCCTGACTTACGACTCACCCATAGAATAGCTTGAAGCGGATGCGACCCGTCCCACAACGACAGAGCTACTACTATGAGATAAGTCCAGGTAATACCACTAGTTTTCAGCCTCAATGGTTAATAGGACAGAGTCGATCAAGCGAATCGAACGAATACGCTTAAATATTGAAATGTATTGAAGCTAGAATTGGGGTTTATGACTGTCCTGAAATGCGCAATAGTGGAGTTCATCAAGATTAATGATTTACGTAAATAAATACAAAATTTATAGGTACATTAACGAAGACTCGATGCGCTATAAACTTAGGTTCGCTTAGAACATTTCATGTGATGTCAAAGAATATAATAATTTAGAGCTTCAGTTAATAATGCAAATATTTATGAGATAGACATCTATCGTTTGGCTAGATGCTTGCGGATTGGATCTAAGTGCATTTATGAATTGTATGTTTTGTGGTACTCGTAAAAAATAGGTTAGATAGATATTTTGTTAATATTTTACAAGTAGAAAAGATCTTATTTTAGTTAGACAAATGTACAGGCAAGATCAATTCTAATTTTGACAAGCATCACTTTGTTTGACTGGTTTCCCACTGGGGCTTGACTATTTAAATTGTTAAGGGATCACCGTTAAAAATGCTAGGCCTTCACCTTGCGTTCTTGCCTAATTCTTTTTCTGAGTATGTCGCGGTTGGAAGACGTTTTCTATAGGATCCTTGAGATAATACCTACTGAAATAAATGATTTTTCTTTCTTTCATTCTTTCGATCCGATAGGTATTTGTAAATATATTGCAATCTAATGGCGCGTGAAAGCTAGTAATAAATCAGTGTTCATGTTACACAATATCAATAACAAGCATTTGTAATTTAGTAAACACGTCATAGATTTGTAAAATGGGGTCAGTCCTGCAAGTTCCACGGGAGTTTCGTAACTCGTGCTGACTGGACCGATGCCAAGCAACCACCATCGTTCTCTGTGGTTCTCTTGATGTCCGAAAATGCAACTTTTTGAAATAAACATACCTACTGGCTATAAAAAAGTAAAGGAATCGAAACAATATCAAAAAATTGTAAAAACTGTTCTTAATTTAAAAGGTTTACCTTCTATATTAAAATTGTGTTCTTTTCATACTTACTTTTTTTTCGGTGTAAAAGTAGTTTTAGGTAAATTATATTAATCGTGTTTTGGCTCTACGGTAATTCAAGATACCTAATATCCTCAACTTTAATATGTATGAATTTCAGAATTGTGTGTTCTATGTTTTATTGAGATATCGAAGTTCGAAATTCATGAAATCTAGTAAATACTCGCCTTAATTCAAACTCTTTTTGCTTTAGATTTGATATTCGACATTAATAATGAGACATAATATTTTTCTGTGATCTAGAGGTCCTACCTGAATAATTGAATTCCTCATTCTCCAATCCCCAGACTCATACTCATATACCTTACCTACCTATCGAAGTTTCCATAACATCTGCATACTTCCTATCGATAAAGATACACATATACATAGAATGTAGGTGTGTGTGTACAGCTATAATCTCCTAGTTAAAGGCGTAGCTCCCAATACAGGAACGGCAAAGATTAAATCAGCGCGAGGACACATGCATATTAACATCCGGTGTCTGATTGACTCGTTCGTCTAGTGTCGACTAACACTAGTACTTGAACGTAAAAAACAGCGTCCCCTTAAATAGTTAAGTTGCTAGTTTATTCTACGTTACAACAACGAAATGATCAGTAGTGGACAATCAGTGCTGCTGGCAAAAATATTCCTCATTTATTGCAAAAAGAGAAAACTCTGAGTATGTAAGTATGCTTAAATGTTTGTGCAAACTATGCCTAACGAGGAACTTACTTAGGTACATGATTACATACAATAATAAGCTCTTCATAAATGAATAAAGCAGCACATAAAAGCTCTACTTTATTGTGTCTTTATTATAACAATAAAATAGGCTATTGAAAAACACTATTCATTTAGTCAAAAGTTCACGGCCAAATAAATATTTTGTACATTCTATGATAGTATACTTAAGTAATAATTCATTTTTTCCTTAGTCATCTATCTACCCTCCTCCAAACTAATTTCAAGTTAACAACCACCCCATCATTACTCGTTATGTTTACCATAGGTTGTCATTGACCGTCAGTTTGGAACACATCCATAAAAAATGTCGGTCATATAAAATATTCATAGTCACCGCGATGACCGGAAAGTGTCTATACGTAATAATTAACTTTATTTCTTACTCGGTATACATACTCGTATAACGCTTTAAGCCACAATCAGCTATCGAGAACGATTATATACCTAAGTCACGTAACATGTTATAGTGTAATGCATTCGGTACGAGAGCTGATCGAGAGCATGCGATGAAGAGATTCCTTAAACAATAACCCTTGAACATTGTCTTGGTAGGTAGGTATTATAAACTATACTTACAATAATTGATCAGGTTTATGATGACGGTTAACTGAGATAGGTTTACGGTGATGGTTATGTATATAATAAATATGAAGATAAATATGGAAATAACCTTTGAAGTTACACAATTTATAGGTAAAGTCGTTAAAGTATGAAATGTCATTTCTAACGCCGGCGCCGGCTACGGCTATCAACATTAGATTTGATAATATCAACTTTAATCTTATCTACGATAAATACAAGATTTGAGAATAGATCTGCAAATTGTTTATCAAAAAGATTTAAGTCAATCTATGTGTGCTTTGTAACCACATAATTATGTGTTATGTTATGTGTATGCCCAGCAGTGGGTCACAAAAAGCTGATGTGATGATGATGTTATGTGTTATTGTTATTTTCTAAAAAGTTCATAAAATCACTTCGAGGAAAAATCTATCTACCATTACGTTATTGTTTATAAAAACCAGTAACACTACCAATAACTACTTAATTTGAACAAGCTGATGATATCATAGTGACATTCAAAAGTTCAAATCCTAGCAAATGTTTGCAGAATTTTTAGCACTAAGCACCAAGTTACAAAACATGACATTGAAAAAAAATCAGTCGTACAATGTGGCAAACAGAGCTCAGTCGCCACGTCAATTCTCATCAAACTTTATCTGACTTTTGACGTGATCTTAGCGTCTGTGATACAAAGACTACTTCGATTGTATTTCAATTCAATGTTTCTAAAGTTAGGGAAACCGTATTTTATTGAACCGTCTTCAAGAAAAGAATATAAAGTCACATACATACATAGTCATTTTCAGAAGTCACAAGAGTTGGCCACTTGGTGATACGAACGAACGATAGTAATTTAACCTCAATGAAATCTGTGTGTCATTATGATCGTCATATTCTACGTGTAAGTAAATCTGGTGACTGCCTATTATCTTCATGCGAATGGGCAGAACACGGAGCAATTTTTCCATCAAATAAGCGAAAACGTGACAACACAATTAGATGTAGCGTTTATACTAAACAATGAATTATAGGCGCTGTATCTTAAATGAAAGAGTACAAAATCCAATATACTGTAATGGCTTTACAATCTATGTGAATGTGTAAAGTAACGTTGTCAGTAAAACATGAAGGTAGCAATTACTTTGCTTTCAAAGCAACGCTAATAAACAGATACTTTCTTCTATTGAATCTCACGACACCAAACCGTTTTGCTACTGGAAACTTCGAACTGTTACTTTTACGTTCATATTTGAGTTATTTTGTTCATTCGTTCGTATGATCTAGTGGCTAATTTTGGTGTTTTCGGCCCGCCTGAAGGGCTCAGTTATGGCTTAACGACTTAAAAGCCCCCGGCTTTTGTGTACAACAAGTTTACTTGTTACAAAGCACGCACAGTCGTTTATGCCACTAGCGATCACCCGTTCAAATCGTGAGTGCTCAGACCGTCGCGTCGCTTAACTTCAACGATCCTTTTTTTATGTTGTAAGATTACATTTGGTAACAACACTGGCAAGCAGGTTAAATAAAACCTAACTCATATACATCTTCTAAATACGCACTACACTGTGTTCTAGTCTAAAGTATTTAGTAGGTACCTACTTAGTAAATATTATAAATCTCATAGTGTATGAACATACATATTTTATTGGGCTTCGATCACGATTTTCCAAGTGGATCGATTTAGATGAAACTTAGATTGGACGTGGATCATGGTCTGGAATAGCATGGTCTGGAATACGAGCGAAAGAAAACTAGAATTGAATAGATCTGAATAATAGAAACATAACATGGTCTGAACTCATGATATTAATGTTGTTCAGTTATCGATTAAGTAGTTTATACCTAAAAATCCTTTGAGTAAACAGAATAATATTATTCGTGACGTTTTACGGCTTTTACGTTCCAAACATTCTTGTAGCGCCCACCTATTCAAACAACTTGTACCTATATAGGTAGAAATGTAAAGGTTTCTATCAAAGGCTGTATAAACAAATATGCATGTGGTGCACTTTGTTGAAAGACCTCGAAATGATATTTAAGACTAAAACTCGAATGGTACTAGAATTGTGGAAGTTGGAATTGTTCAATGGTAATTTTGGAAATCAAATTAGCGAGTCGTCTAAACAATAAGCTAGATTTGGTCTCCCAGAGAATGGAAGAATGTACCTATAACAGATTACGATAAAAATCACTCCAATGTTATTGAAAGGAATGCAATAAATTACAATCGCGAAATGTCAATAGTTATTTACAACCAACAGCTTGGCTCAACAAAAAGTTGCGAAACAACAGCCCTTCTACAAAGTCGCTCTATAGCCCTGCGGTAAAAGTAGTCCAGACGATATCAATGTCCCATACAAAGACATACAAAGAGTCAATATCACAAAGGAACCTGTTATGCGGTCACCTGTATGCAACTATCTCTGGCGGTTATACCACTTTAAATGAGGGTGCAGTGTAATATGGATCTTATTATTTATCTGTTGAAGACCTAATTGGAATGTCAACCTATTGTGTTGTAAGAAGATTCAAAATTATCCTTTAGATTTCAAAGACTGATAAAATAGGGACTAACCTTCTAGATTTCAGATGACATCCGAATCAGTTACTGTCTCTTAGAAATAACAAGGGTTATAAAGCCTTGCTAAATTGATAAGCACTTAGTTCAAAATGAATTTCAATGATTAAGTTTGAGTGGTCTGCTTATTTCAAAAATATTCCTTCTACAAGCACGACAGTTTCGGGACCATTCACTTGCCACAAACCCAAGCATACAGTCAATATAATGTCGTCAGAGTTACAATATATAAAGTAATAGTGTTTCATCTGTTGAGACCGGTTTGTTGCGTCCACAAAACCACAAAAAGGTGCTCGTCACACTTTCAACTAAGTACTAGTAAATGGTATTAATTACCTTCGGTTTATAAATTAAAGTGTGTGTAATTGGATGCCGGTAGATGGTTCTTTGAAGACATAAAATACTTCCGTCTCGTGACCATTTCAAAAAAGACTGTACTAGACTTAGATAATGATTGTTTTAAAGTTGTATGTATCTATACTATCGTATTAACAAAACTAAAAATAATGAAGGCTTATCCACGTTCTTAAAGATGTATTAAAAGTAGATAATGACAGGGATAGAGGGCAATATTGTAGACTTGAAAATGTGTTTTTTTTTATGAATCCAAATCACTAAGAAACCTATCAAAAGAAAATTAATATATTATTCGAAGCAAATACATTTTAAAAGCTCAACTCTACATTTCTAACCATTTACGTGGACAAAGTCATGAGCTCCATTAGTTTAAATAAACTAAAACTTTTAAAGTTAGTGTTATACAGCTTCGAACTTCAATATTGGAATCTATGCACCTGGATTCAGAACCGGACCGCACTGCGGCAAAATATACGCTAATACGAAATCAATATTTGTCAAAAACATTCTGAAGACGATTTACTGATACCGTGTAGTTTAGTCTTGTCCTAAGCAGAACTAGCAGAATTATCAGTATCTAGAGTTAACGAAACTTTGACCAACATTTAGAAGTAGACGTAGATAAGCGTTAGTGGATGTTTGTAAATGATGGTCTCTAAAATTTAAATAAATAAATAATAATAAATAAATAAATATTCTTGGACATTCCACACAGCGTCATCTAGTCCCAAGCTAAGCAACTTAATGCTTGTGTTATGGTAACCAGATGAAAAATATCATAAATATTTCAGTTCGAGTCAGGAGGCAATCTTTGTCTACACTTGACAGGAATATTTCTGTATACCTACCTATATCGAATGATTACACAGAATATTGAATATCTGTTATTTTCCCTCATGAAACATATAACTTCTCCTTCAAAATTTTGGGAATTTGATTTTTAAAGTTCCCTTCAACTTAAACTCAGCTCTAAAGGGGTATATGGGACTACAATTTTGTAACAAATAACACAGTAGGTATTTCATACCTTGTACTATTACATATTTATATTATATGGCCACTCTTAAACTTTACAGATTGTCCTGCAATTAAACAATGCAGATGGGTATAAATAAAGTTTAACGATATGAAATAAATATACCCGCTTACAACGCAGTCAAAAAAACAAATAATAAGGATAAAGTCCCGGGTAAATACTGATCTAAGCCAAAACTGGTTAAATCCAGACATTACAACGATTGAGTAACAAATATCTAAAATATATTTTTGTGTAACTATGTGAAGTTATTTTTACAATATAGCCAACTTATTAGATTACAAAATACCAAAGATGACCAGTTTTCTATACTAACTATATACAGCGCTATATTTTGGCCTATCAGTGCAATACATTATCATCATCATCATCAGCCCTTCTCATCCCACTGCTGGGCATAGGCCTCTCTTCGCTTCCGCCATTCGACCCTGTCTCGCGCCAATCTAACCCATGTCCGACCTGCAGTTTTGACTATGTCGTCGACCCATCTTGCCGGCGGACGACCTACATTCCTGTACCCTTCTCTAGGCCACCATTCGGTAAGTACTCTGCTCCACCGGTCATCACCACGCCTTGCCACGTGTCCTGCCCAACTCCACTTGAGCCCCAATATTCGCTTGCTAACGTCGTGTACTTTAGTCCGCTTGCGAATTTCCGAATTGGGGACTCGATCTAGAAGGGTGATGCCGAGCATGGCGCGCTCCATGGCTCTCTGTGCGACTCTGATTCTGTGCACAGTCTCCTTTGTAAGCGTCCATGTCTCGGCACCGTAGGTCATAGTTGGCAGGACACATTGGTTGTAGAGGCGGGTCTTCAGACACTGTGGAATAGTGGGTGACTTTAATATGTCATCCAGCTTACCGAATGCCGCCCATCCCAGCTGAATTCTTCTGGATATCTCCTTGGCCTGTAGTTCTTTTCCAAAAGATAGAACATGCCCAAGGTACACGTATGATTCAACCATCTCCAGAGTCTCGCTTCCTATGGTAATACTAGGAATCGAGGCCCTGGAGACATTTGACATAACTTTTGTTTTGGACATGTTCATCTTTAAACCGACCTTCAGAGATGCGTCATTGAGATCTTTGAGCATCTGTTCGCTGAAAATCTGGTCAATCTCCAACAGATGCTCAAAGATACATTATACAGGTTACAAAATACAAAGTAGATACGAGTAGGTACCTACCTATTCATAGACTTGCGTAGAACGGAGAATTCGGAGAATGAAGAGTTTAGATGTAAAACAAACAAGAGCAGATGCACAGAATAACAAAACTATGTAAATAAAGTGGTTCTGAGACACTGAGGCAAAAGTAGACCGCGTTTAGAAGAAAATGGACCGGTATTCTTAAACAAAGTAATAACTTTACGTAATAATGAAGGTGATATTTAAAGATCGACAAGCTTCCTCGTCCGCAGCTCATGTGGTACCTACTTGGATTAAAAGCAACCTATGTGTTATTCCAGGTCATAAACTATGTACATAATTAAATTCCATGCTTCAGACAAATCCGTTCTGTAGTTTTCGCTTGAAAGAGTTTCAAACATAAATAAATAAATAAATAAATATCCTTGGACATTCCACACGGCGTCATCTAGTCCCAAGCTAAGCAATTAAATGCTTGTGTTATGGTAACCAGATGACTGATAAACTACATAAGTAGATACTTTTTTTTTTGTAAATACATACATATTATACATAGAAAACACCCAGACACGAAACAAATATTTGCAGATCATGCAAACATTTGTCCCGCAGCGGGGATCGAACCCGCAACCTCTGCGTCTCAGGCGGGCTTTCGTCCACTGCGCCACAGAGGTCGTTTCTACACATTCATACAAACTTTCGCGTTTATAATATTAGCAGGACTTAGCAAACTTCTTCGTTGAAAATAATGACAATTATCTATCTATTAATTATATAAACTGAAGATCTATAGGTCTAACCAGCCCAGTATTAAGTAATACAGATAAATCAACTTTGCAACAATGCTAGGAATGATTGTATTGGATTTCAAATCTCCAAAGCCTTATTAGGAAAAGTAAAGTGTAACCGGTACTCATTAAAACGGTAACCTTTTCTATATCAAAGTCACTTACCGATTGTGAACAATTTAGAAAATATCTTGGTTAAAGAGAAAATAGCAAAGATAAATCTGATAACACGTTATTGTATAATAGTAAAATTGGAACTCTAATTAGTAGAGTTCTGTTTTATAAGACAGTCTTTTTCAAGATCTCTAGAAACTCGTAATACTACAGACTCAATATTTGTGCGTAATACGTTATTATAGTTGCTTTTATTATAAACTAGCTTACTTGCCCGCGAATTCGCTCGAGTGTTAGGATGTGTCTCAGTGTCTCTCTGCTGGACAAAGACCTCACCCCATTTCTTAAAGTTTTGGAAAATACTACTGATATTATAAACGTCAAAGTTTGCATGGATGTATAGATGTATGTTTCTCTTTTACGCAAAAACTGCTGAACGGATTCGGCTGAAACTTACAATGCACATTATGTTATGACCTGGAATAACAGATAGGCTACTTTTTATACAGGTAGGTAACACGCGAGCGAAGCAGGTCTAAAATGTAAAAAAAATGTCAGCCTCATCCCTTTCTTGTTTTATTTTAAAATCACTATCTCATTTATTAATTGGTGCAGAATAATGAATGCTACTTGTAAAAGATCGAAAGCTTTACGGAAATTCGAAAATATGAAATTAATCCGTACCTACCTTCACTTGCTGTCATAACTTTTACAAAGTGAAAACTTTTGGTTCGTTATTACTGATCAACAAAGCCAAACAATAGAAAAAATGCAGCATCGCAATAGGCTATTATAAATTGTTCCTTCACCATAACAAATGATTACGCTAGCAATTATAGTCACGTAGGCTTTTAAGCCATGAACTGTCAATCGAATTTGGGTCAGACAATATTAGCCTCCCACTTAGGTACAAAACAAATAGGTCCGTAGCCATTACGGATAAATGCCTTAGGAACTAGGTTACCGCGTTACGACCTAAGCGTTTATATGTTTTAAGACGAAATAAACCTGTACATTTTATTGGATGTTTCGATCCATTGTTTGGTGTAATCGATTAGATGTTCACCGACGCCAACGTTAGCATTTAGCCCAGTGCTGTTAACCTTTTGCACGCACGGAAATTTACACAAACTTGTCTATGGGATACAGGACACCCCAAACAGTCTTATCAAATCAACAAATTCACATTAAATTACGTATTATGTAATATAAGACGGATTCAGGTAGACACTTTAGAAATTATATTATTTTATTCTTAAAATATTATCTAATTCATCATAATTCTTTATTTCAGTATCTGCCGAAATTCAAACTTACTATTTAAAAAAACTGAACTAGGTGTATGCTAAGAAAATGTAAAGCCTTAAATATTACTTTAACAGTCTTGAATTATTATTTTTGTTACGTAATTTGCGATCGAACCCCGAACTTGGGGTATAAATTACACCGTTTAGGGTTAAAATTAGCAAGCGGTTAGTTTGCGCTAGAGTTTCGCCTTTAGCGTCGGGGTCAACGCTTCTCGGCTCGTCAACAAATCCATCGACGAGAATAACCCGTTACACTGCATCGGCTTCCACCGTTTCACTCACCTAGATCATATAATGTCTCAATTTTTAAAAGAAAACAGGAAAACGATATAACACACCAGCCCTAAAAACTCTCCTGCTTTTTTTGTACTTTGTTTTATCTTACTGCTCTTGGTGGACGTTGCTTTACGCTCTAATATTAAATGTAGTGTCAAAGTTGATGTTGTAATAATGATAATCTCAAAGTATTCGGGAAATGGACTGGTCTCTCAGCTCGGTTGGAATGCCTTCTGCGCTGTTAGTCGTGGGTTTGAAAAAAGTTAAAAGGACTTCGTTCTTTAGGCTTCGATTGTACTAAAAAGTAGTCAGTTCACAGGTCTGTACCATAGAACAGAACAACAGAACCCTATTTATATCCAAACAGAAAAAATACAAAAGCACGGTATCCTCCTTCTACTAAAGTTCTTAAAGAGTTCTCAGTTTTATCTTAATCATTAAAATTTGTTAATATTTTATGTTTAAGGTTATCTGTAGGTATCATTTGAGAGACTGTCAATAACCTACAAAGCCCGAATTTGAAGAAGTTATTTTTGATTTGAATATTTTTTTGTTAAGTTTAGACATCTACACAACGAACAATATCGTAAAAAACAAAATACAAAAACAGTAATCTGCAACCGTGCTTGCTCTATAAACCATAATATTTGCAACTATATCGCCCAATCTATTCCCAGCTTTCAATGCAACTGCAAAGGGTATAATAGTACCAAGAATAAATCCTTTTGTCCCGGCGGGTTGCACGACACGAATTAAATCAATGCTAAGATATACCGCTACGTTCATTGGGACTTTGAATACTTATTGATTTTATGCCGGTTTCTACGGTAAAAATAAACTTTAACCAAAAAGACTTTTAACTAACGGTTAAAGCCAGTGAAGCGCTGGGTTTCAAAAGATGTGGTGATGATGACTGAATCACGAACACCGTCATTTTCGTTAGCGCTGATGATGTAGCAATTTTCAAATTAGAGATAAAGACTATCACAGGAAGTCCGTACTACTAATACTGTCTTCTTCTGCTTCTTTCGGTACCTCTCCATTACTGAAGGTTAGCTGTCATCTTGCTATCTTTCTTTGTCTAGTGCTAGCCTAAACAGATCTTATAATATTGACAAAAGAACGCAATAAAGACTATTAGCAATAACATTTCACAGAAACAAAAGACGCACTGACGATTGTAACATAACGGCAGATTATTTTTGAAAAGTTTATAATCTCTCTTGTGAATCTTTACACCCGATGCTATGCCTATTTAAAGATGAAAACAGGTATG
The DNA here is from genome assembly GCA_963582015.1 of Xanthorhoe designata. Lineage (NCBI taxonomy): Eukaryota > Metazoa > Arthropoda > Insecta > Lepidoptera > Geometridae > Xanthorhoe > Xanthorhoe designata. The sequence continues at coordinate 10,048,297 of OY757039.1, forward strand.
TTCCAATGAATTGTCGAGAATTTATATGCATCAGGCCATGAAAACGAAGTTCCAGCTAGAGGACAAGTAATAGTCAGCATAATAAGCCATCTTGATTGAACATTTCTAACCACGTGACTTATCGCCATCGAATGGCAATTCCTATAAATATTTTCTGTTTCAATAGCGAAAGCGATTATAGAAAAGTAATAATGGCCAGGGGGCTGTTTTATTTTAATAAAATATCTCCTTTATATATCATAAAAGTGTCAGATTTCTGAGCTCGCGTGCAAAAGCTAGCTTTAGATTACGTCGAACGGAACTAATATAAAACTGTGTAACATAATATCATGACTGTACAATTTTATGCTTTCCAATCGAGTTATCTCTTTCAATTAACGATTGTCGTTCAATTACTTTTTGCGTGCATTGCTCCGAAATATTTCGAAATAAACTTAAATAAAACTCTAATGTATCTATTGTCAGCCCTGGCCTGGTGGTCTATTGAAAAATACAAGTCGCAATAATTTCGTTGGCTTTTTTCCTTTAACTAGTTTCGACAAAACTATTCTTATTCCATAATATTTGTTTGTTGATCTGTTGTTGACGGCAATTTTTGCCAGGGCAATAATGAGAGTCGTGCCCAGGAGTTGCAAAAAAATGCAACTTTCAAAGTATAAAAAGGATTTATTAATTAAAGAAATTACAATATAATTATTACTAAAGGTAAGTCTAAATCGGTCGATGCTAGAATCCGAAGTGACGGAAACACGAGGCGAAGCGTCGAGTGTCCGGCGGGGCGATGACGCACGTAGGCTGTGTTCTGCTGCGTCGGCGCCTCGTGCCGGTTGCGATGGACTCTGTTGCGTTACTTGCATTAAGTAGGTTAATGCAACTCTGCTGAATCCATGTCGTATGAATGTATAACACCTCCCCCCGTACTTCAGCGACTATTTCGAAATGTTATTTGACAGAGTCGCTGAATTGATGCTGTGATCAACTTTTATCTGGTGTGGATGACATCTTCTCTCAGCTATCTCAGCATAAATTCCCGTGGGGTCAATGGCGTTTTTCGTGTCTTCTATTTGATTTTCACGGTTGAATGTTCCTCTAGATGTTCTATACACGAGGCCGATGATGGTTAGTACAGCTGCACTCGATAAGATCGCGTACACTGGAATTGTAGTGTGGTATAAGCTGCGATCTGAAACTTCATCTAACCTCGTTGGAGTCTGTAGGGATATCTTCTCGTTGATGGAGTGGAGGTTTTCAAGATCAATAGAATTCAGGATGATAGATGAGCCTTCAGCATGTAATTGCTCTTTATAAGCAGGCAATTGCATAATTTTGAGCGGGTGACCTTTGATACGGTCGTCTGAATTAGCGATAGTGAAGACGGGCGTCTTAAAGTAACAACCAAGTGGAATGGCGATCAGGTAGCTTCCTTGCAGGATTCTATACTGCTCTTGTCCGCAGGATGTCTTAACCTTGGTTTGGCGGGGGAAACTCACGGTATAGTGTTTGTCGTCGAGTTGTTCTACTGCTTCACTCGTCAGGATAACTGAAGTCAGCTTGCAGGATGGTTGAACTTCCTGTTTAAGGATCAACTGATGAATGCAGTCAGGATCATCTCGTAGCTTATAGTTAGGCTTCCGCTCGCAAAGATACCATGTCTCTACCTTCGGACATTCTGTCTCCATGTACATAGAATCAAGTCCAGAAATTGCTATGTAGGGTTGGTTAGGTATAAGAATTTGGTGATTTTTGTTAGGTATGAGGGAGAGTTTATATAGGTCATAGGTTAAGGGAGAGGCAATCGGTACCTTATAAACTAAAACTATCTGGTTATCTATATAGAAATATCCTAGCTTAATTATATCGTAAAAATATCTAAGTTCTATTTTAAGGATTTCATCTTTGGAATATAAAATCTTTAATTTATCTAAAATTATTTTTAAATCTGCGGTATTTAGTATTGAATGAGGGGCACCCGAAACTCTGATAAAAGCTAGAGTATTTTCTAATTTATAGAGTTCCTCTGACAATCTATCGATATTATCACCTAATATCATAAGGTGCTGTGCCAGGTGAGCGTATTTAATTAATTCTGTTTCTTTAGCAGTGTCACTATCCATTATTTGAATAAGGATTTTATCAATTTTTTCCTGATTTAGTGTAATATTTTTCAAAATTCTAGTATTTTGTGTTGTCCATTCCTGATTTAAACTAATATGATTACTAATTTCAGATTCTAATTTATGTTGGTTGCTTTGGAGCACTTTAATAGCATCATTATATTTAATTGCGTCCGTATAGTCCAGATTGCCAGAAATGCTCTTAATTACTGAACCGAGTCCATCAATGAGCGCTCTTTTCTTCCGATCGGGTTCAAAAGTTTTTAACTGATCAGAAATTCGTTCCAATTTAGTACTAAGATAATCGATATGAGGCTCGTAAAGAAATAAGGTTTTATTATTTAGTTGGGGTCTAAATTCCATTAACTGAGATTTAACTAATTGAATTTGTGGGTGAACTTCATCGAGATTAATATAAGTTAGGAAGGAATGATAATGGGATATCACTTTAGTGGGTCCAAGCTTAAATGGGAGAACTCCTGGGCCGTCTTGTAGTGAGTCAATCGAAACATCCTGTCCTCGAGTCAGTTGAAGCAGAAGGGAGAGTAGTATCCTGTAACAAAACAGGGTCCTTAGGACTTCGCTTAAGGCGTGACTTGGCAACAGGGCCACGTTTCTTTTTGGTGTAAATGTGTATGGGAAGGTCGGCTAGGACTGTGTCCTGCGTGAAACGTGGTGCGAGTTTTTGTCTGTTCGCTAAAGGATTCTTTACGAATACTTGTTGGTCAGGTGTGTAGTCCTTTTCAGGTTCGCGGTCTTTATTTCTATTTTCAGTCAGTACAGTCCTGTCATGTAAAGACGTCTCGTTGATTACGTCATACACCTGTGTCATTCGTTTTTTATGGTTCACTAGGTACTGTTGGAGTAGGTGTTCAGTTAGGTCCATGTCTACCGGGTCTCGTGGGTCAAAATGTCCTGTTATAAGGTCGATTGGTCGACATTTTGTGAAACTATGAATTGAGCTATTATAGGCCAGGATTGCATAAGGCATGAGATTAAGAGCGGGCTCGTTTTTTCTTTCTAGCTTCAAAATCCTAAGATGTTCAAGGATAGTTGAATGAAATCGTTCCACGATTCCGTTGTCATTGGGAGTGTGAGCAAGAATTTTATGATGCTGTATTCTATGGAGTCTGGTAAATTCAGAGAACAATGCGTTAGTGAACTCAGGTCCTTGGTCGGTAACAATAGTCAAAGGAATGCCATGATGAGTGGAAAACGTAAGTAAAGCTTGAATAACGCTTAGGGCTGTGCCGTCTCTTAAATGATAAGCCTGAGCATATTTAGAGAAAGCATCAACTAGCGTAAGGAATTTTTCTGATTGGGCTGTGAAAAGATCAAGATGAAGGATCTCAAAAGGTTTAGTAGGTGGTGGTACTACTGAGAACCTTTGCTTTATAGGCTTACGATCGTATTTAGCCTGACCACAAATGCTACATTCGTTTATGTACTTCGTGACGGAATCTTTCATCTTCGGCCAGTAGTATTTATGGGACAAAGCTAGGAAACATTCGGTTATACCACGATGGTTTGTTTTACCCTCATGATAGTGCTTAATGATTTCCTGCTGACGTAAATATTCCTTAACATTCTCTACTTCGGTCTTAGTTAGGACTAGATTCATGGCGGAGTTTTTGAATTTATCTTGAATGATAGGGATGATTTGGTACATAGCCAGGGGTGGATTGATAATAAGTCCTGTCTTTACTTTAGGGTTCACGTATTCTTTGATGGCATTTATAACATCGTCCTCTAAGTTCGATTCTGTCAGTTGGATAGTCGTCTTAGTGTGAGTCTCAAAAGGTTTTGTCACAGTCGGTCGTTTTTTGATATCTCCTACTACTATAAAGGAAATTTGTCTACTAAATTTATTTAAAGGATCGTCTGACATAGGAATCTCTAAAATAGGATTCTCGGCACTAGTATGAACTGTGACTGTGGAAGACCCACCGGCAACTGAAGGGTGTCTCTCGGATTCAGGGGCGTTTACAGCAATAGAGCTTACCTCTTCATTATTGATCTCTATTCGAGATAGAGCGTCTGCGTTGGTATTAAGCTTGCCCTGCTTATAGATGGGAGTGTAATTGTATTCACTTAATTTTAATCTCCATCGCGTCAACCTTGAACCAGGTTCTTTGAGATTCATTATCCATTGAAGGGGCTTATGGTCTGTCAGAACTTTAAATTTCCTACCAAAAAGATAGGGGCGGAAGTATTTCGTTCCCCACACTATCGCTAGGAGCTCCTTTTCGATAGTGCTATAATTGATCTCACTAGTATTTAGAGTCCTAGATGCGTATGCTATTGGTCGATCACTTCCTATAGGTCCTTGTGAAAGGACAGCACCTATGGCAAAGTTTGAAGCGTCAGTCGTCAGTATAAACTCTTTGCTGAAGTCAGGGTATTGCAAAATTGGGTCGTTAGTCAGAAGGACTTTACATTTTTCGAAACAATTGCGGTAGTTTACGTCATTGATCGATATCCTTGATCCTTTCTTGAGACATTGCGTCATCGGTTTTGTTATGCGGGCAAAGTCAGGAATAAATTTACGGTAATAACCTAGTAAACCGAGAAATCTTTTGATTTCGGTTGCGGTTTTGGGTATAGGGAATTTCTCAATAGCCTTGATCTTATCTGGGTTAGGTTTTATACCGTCTTTGCTAATTATGTGTCCAAGATAGGCTGTCTCTAATTTTAGAAACTCCGATTTGTCCATTTGGATCTTAAAATTGGATTCCCGGAGCCTTTGAAATACCTTCTCTAAATTAACCATGTGTTCTTGTAGTGACACGCTGAACACAATGATATCGTCAAGGTAGACTAGGCAAACTACATTCTGGAGGTCTCTGAGCACATTGTCCATGACCCTTTGGAACGTCGAGGGTGAGTTTTTGAGCCCCATAGGCATACGTAAAAACTCAAAATGGCCGTGTTCAACATTGAATCCAGTCTTAGGGACATCTTCAGGATTCATTTCGACTTGATAAAAGCCGCTAGCAAGGTCAAGGGTCGTAAAATAATGGCAATTCCCTAATTTGTCAAGTACGTCAGTAATGTTAGGTATGGGGTACTTGTCATCGATGGTCTTATCATTCAACTTCCTGAAATCTACTACTAGCCGCCATTTGGTCTTTCCTGACGCATCTACCTTCTTTGGTACAACCCAGATTGGAGAATTCCAAGCCGACTGAGAAGGGCGGATTATTCCCTGATCTAGCATTTTTGAAATTTGGTCTTGAACCTCCTGTCTATGAATGAACGGGTACCTATAACTCTTAGTGTATACCGGTACTTCATCGGTTGTTCGGATGCTGTGTTTTATCTGATTGGTAAAAGTTAAAGGTTCGCCTTCAATATAGAATACGTCGGCATACCTTGAGCAAAGTGCTTCCAAGTTAGCCCGTTCTTCCGGATTTAAATGATCCGTGCGCAATCGCGTTAGTACTTCTTGTGCGCGATCTGATAGCTGTTTGGTGCGCGAGCACTGAATATTGAATAGCTCAGCGGTAACGGGACGGTCCATTGAAAAGACTACGTCGTGGCGAGTTAGGTTTTCGATCTCTACGATACCACGACTATTTTTAATCGCAGTAACACAGCTTCCTATCACACAGTTTGATATTTTCTGCTCTGGGATGAATACTTCACCATCATGAAAATTTATAGGGACTTTAACTAATTTAGAGGAATTGGCCGGTATAATCTCTTCATACAAGTTACAGTTACGTGAGTCATACATTAGTAGTGAATTGGTCGATTGTCTCGTAGATAAAGTCTTAGTTTTTAAATCGATATTAGATTCCCATTTTTCTAATAAATCAAGCCCAATTAGTCCATCAAAGAAGTTATGAAATTTATATATGAACATAGTAATTGCATCGTCTTCATTGATTTCACCGAAACATGGAATGGTTATAGAATAATCGCTTCGAGTGGTAGCGTGAATATTCGTTATTTCAAAAGGATCGTAATTACATGGCATATTTGGATAAAAACGTTTTACTGCTTCCGGGCTGATGAAAGATGTATTTGCACCAGTATCAATAAGAAATTTAAGTGGGGGATCTAATATCTGTATGTACGGTAACTGTCTCTGCGTTTGTAAATTAACCTCTATTTTAAACTGTCTGATTTGGGAGTTTTCTGAAAATCCTCATTTTCGGACGTAGGGGTATCTACCTGTGTTTCCTCCACGCAATAGCTGTCTAAGTACTGGGGTTGTTGGTCATGTGAGTACACGCAAGTATAGTCGGGGTATTCGTAATAGTCTTGATAATATTCGTACCGATAGTCGTCCTGAGATTCGTCATAAGATTGGGGATCATAAAACTCGTTGAAGTTCATTTCCCTAGTTTTAAAATAGTTCGAGGGTGGTGGATTACCGAACTTACTCCAATCGTGAAATTGACGAGCAGGGTACGGCTTAGCGACATAGTTGCTCACGCCGCTCATAGGCTGGGGACTAGAGTTCCGTGGAGACCTAAATACGTTACTCTGCGGTCTATAGTTTGGTGGGGGTGCACCAAACATCTGTTGTGTTCGTGTTGGTCCTCTATACTGTGGAGTTTGTGGCTTCCAGATCGGCATTGGTCTTGGAGGCTGTGCTGGCATTTGATGTGACGGTCCAGGACCGTTGAATGGGCGTGAGGACTGCATAGCGGTTGGACGCGGTGCCGGGGGTGGCATTGTGACCATTGGTGGCATAAACCCGTAATTAAATTTAGGATTACTAACCTGGTGTTGCGGCATCATCTTTCTTTGGGGAAGATGCTCATTTCGCTGCTGCAGGTATAAGGTATTAACCTCCTCGTGCACAAACTCTAGAGCTTTCTCGATTGTATCAGGTCGCATGCAGCGGATGCGAGATCCCAACGGGTCACGGAGACCGCGTACGTATGATTGAAGGGTTAATTTCTTATATAAGGATCTTTTCGACTCAATCGTACTCTCCACCGTTTCATGCAAGCTAATATACGTCATAATAGTACTAAAAAGACTCTGACATTTTTCATAAAACTCTTGAGGGCTTTGTGACCCTTGGCTCAGCAATGCAAGATCATTATACAGCGATGTTTCATCTCGCTGATCGGCAAAATTGTTAATTAAGGCAGATCGAATGCCTTCCCAGCTATCTGGAATACCGTTTGCGTTAATAAGGCGGGAGGCAGACCCTACAACCTTATTCAAAATGCCGTTAATAAGGGCCAAGTTAGTTAGCTCGTAACCAGCTTCATTTCTCACAAAGCTAGTAACCAACTGATCACATAATCGAATAAATCTTGTGAGCACGTGGGGGTTTCCATCGAACTCAGGCACCATACGTAGTGTTTTAAACACGTGTTCGATGTTTATTTCAGACATGATTATAAATGTTTTATCAAAACTATCACTAAAACTAGTTTCTAAATCTCTTTGGGAGTCTAGTAAATTTCTGCGACTGAGATTATCTAGCCTAGGGGTCCTCGATTGCCTTGGATGGAAAATCTTGGAATTTATAATTAACACGTTATAGGAACAATGAAAGGAAGCAACTCTAGATTGAAACTAAAGTACTCACATGTGCATCTTGGTATTGCGAGATCGATTTCTGGATCGCTCCCGGACGGCGGCTCCCGTGTAGAGTGGTAGTAGGGTGTAGATTCTTGGTTCCCGTGACTTGTCGCGCGTGATTCCTGTGACGTATCGCGCGCGGGTACAGGAATATCCTACCGGCTGCGCCAATAATGAGAGTCGTGCCCAGGAGTTGCAAAAAAATGCAACTTTCAAAGTATAAAAAGGATTTATTAATTAAAGAAATTACAATATAATTATTACTAAAGGTAAGTCTAAATCGGTCGATGCTAGAATCCGAAGTGACGGAAACACGAGGCGAAGCGTCGAGTGTCCGGCGGGGCGATGACGCACGTAGGCTGTGTTCTGCTGCGTCGGCGCCTCGTGCCGGTTGCGATGGACTCTGTTGCGTTACTTGCATTAAGTAGGTTAATGCAACTCTGCTGAATCCATGTCGTATGAATGTATAACAGGGCCTTATTCTTATTTATTTACTAAACATTGCAAAAATCTCCTTCTCCCTTTCACATAAGACAAAGGATGGTATAGTTCTAAAATTGTTAATCAGTGCCATTACAAAAAATATACTTAGCAATGCAGTTTTCCATAGTTTTACCTGTTTGTACTTTGTATATACATCATTAGAGGCTCAGTGTTCTCCCTTCCTATGCAATGATGCTTGTTTGTTTCAATTACGAAACATGACATTGAATATCATCTGTCCATCCGGACGGATATCCTACAGTCCTGTGTTCTCGGTGCTTCATTATTCAAAATAAATATAAAACATCTCATAACTTTGTACCAAAGACATTTCCAAATAGGCATTTGACATAATTATACCACCTTCATTTTGTAAAATATTTTATTCTCGTGAAATGGACTCGCTTGACAGGTTGCTTAGAAATAATTATAGGTATTTCCAGTATTAATGAGTTGCTAAGAAGTCAGATACGTATCCTCTAAACCTAAGCCTGGGTATATAAATGTACCACGTAGCCTATCATGATTTGCATAGTTGCATGTTAACCTGGACTTAGATACTTTCTACTGAGACTATTATTTTTGCGTCTGATAACCAGTATGATTTATGTAATGCTAACAGCTAACAATGTATTGGATAATATTTCTAGTGAAGCGAGCCGATGCTTCTTTGGGCAATCTAGAGTAAGAGTTTCGAAGATTTGTCTACAGTAAAATAGAATTGGAAAAGACAATTGAGGAACACGACATTGTTGAGAACCTAGAAGGAATCAACAAATACATCATAAAATCCCTTATAAACGATTAGTCCGCCCTGATTTCTCCTGGTTTAATATAATTTATATTAAAACAGACAGGTACATAAAGGCTTTATATTATATAAAGCCTTTATGTACCTATCTATCTATAAGTAGGTATATATAACCTTTCTAAGGAAGAAATATTTTTATAATCGAATGAAAAGATAATTATGCAGATTACCTATATCTTAATTATCATTTAACATCTTACTACTCTTTTGAGGAGGCCTTTAGGCGGCCTAAAAACTCGGTCACCAGAGTTGGCCACTTGCTCATACGAACGAACGAACGACTCTAAAAACCTTACTATAAAAACTTAGATCTAGAGTCAGTTCTTGCTCTTTCACTAGACTTTTTTAGAGAAAAGACAGTAGTAAGAGTAAGAGTCTATTTATAGGTTTTATTATCTCAAAGGTTAAAATTTAGTTATAAGTACTAGTGTTTAGTATTAAAACTCAAATCAGTACCAATGATGCAGATCCCTCAATGTTTACATTCTTAGAATAACAAAACGAGTAATTATTATTGTTGTTTTTTAGAGCTCATTGTCTTTTGCTTATAAGAACACAGAATGCTGCCAAAACATAATAAAATCTACAGTAAGGAAAAGACACTACAATTTGTTTACTTTTTTAAGCTACGTCTAGTAAAGTCAACTTGTTTAACCAGTTGTCGATAGCGGAGCTATAACCGAATGAAATGAAGGACTGTTAACATTCTTTATATTTGGGTTAAATTTGTAGGCTTAATGCAGTTTGTTGTAAAGTAGGCAATATTTGCTGTATAAATGTAAGTAGTTGTAGTTAGAAGAGATAGTATCTGAAACTGACTTATGAAAATTGTTTTACCGTTTTTTATCTGGTGTCTGATAAAGGCTATGTTACGGTCTTCGTGGATCTAAAACACAGCGATGATGAAAACCGGGACTTTATAAAAGATAGTAAAGCCTCTATTGTGTAAGAGTAAAGCAAGCAAAATGTACAAATATGTCAAACATTTCGTTGCGGTAATTAATTCACAGGTACTTAAACTCCGCTGATGGTTAAGCACTAAATTAAAAATACATTTTGTAACTTTGAAACTCAAATTGTGACACCACACAAACTTGAAAGTAGGTATTCACGTGACGGGTTGCAACTTGCACTTTACGTTGTACTGTAATTTAGGTTATCACTTCACATATAGCGTATTTTCATTTAGAAAATGCGGTATGCGGTATGCTTACAAAACCGGGAATCCATTGATTTTCGCGTTGCAAGACTATCAAGTTTTGACGTCACAGTAGCGACAGAATGGCGACGCGCGCCGGGCCGCGTCTCGGCGACGACTGAGCCACCGCGAGAGGAAGTAGGTACCGGTTGCGATGCGGTCCTGTGTTCCCTGTACTGACCTTCCGTTCTTTCCGCATCGATTTGCTGAGCACAGCTGACTTCGATTGTCTGGACTAGACGTGCTTTGGAAGATTCACTGCGGCAACCAGTTCGCCGACCGCATTAGGTACTTCATTCTAACCACTAAGGTTTTAATATAGGTATATTTAGGGAGTTTAATAAAATCCTATGCCAATATCAATTACTTAAGTAAGAATATTTTTTCATTTACTTACCATATATTCAACGTAACAAAAATAAAACATTTTTGTGAATTATTTATAATTGAAATGCACAATGTACCTACCTACCTACCTATACATAGGTATAGGTATAAGTACTATATATACCTACCTATTTTAGTCTTTTATGCCATTAAATGATAAATAATAATAATAACCATGAAAAAAAATTTATAAAGGTAAGTAAGTAAGTACTTAAATAATTTAAATACCTACTTAAAATAATTTTATTCAAAATATTTAATTGACGAGGAGACTGAGGTTTTTATTACATAATAAGAGTTATCTTGCTCCTATTCGTTTAGATATGGCAATAGTCGCGCTTAATACGAATGTAGGCATACTGAAGGAGTTTCAAACCGTATGCCATGTGATTGCGAATTGCGTTTACTGAGTCATGGACCGCTTTTCTACCAGTTTTTTTTTTCGGTTAAAAGTTGCAATTTTTTGTTGATATCTTTATTTCTAAGTACTTAACCTAACCTACCTAAGTTCCACAATAATTCTTATTTATGGCAAACATTCGAATAGCCAAATTTTAACTCGTGACTCTTGAGTAATAAACAAGCATCATACATTATTGTGTGTGGTGATAGCTCCTGCATAAAAATCAATAGCATCCCTACGTCTATATTGCTTTTCTCATCAGATACCTTAACAGAGTTTAATTATGATATCGGATGATATCAAATATCATCTAGATAAATAAATATACCTGTCCTACATCTGTTTTAAAATAATAAATCCAACAAACAGACAGAACTCAAACAGATTCTAAATGTTTTAAACTATATACCTACTCCGTTTTGTTATTTTGCGTGAAGGTTAAAATTTGTTTTGCCTTTACGAATTTACTCCCCGTTCTCCACTGGAAAATGCTCTACGTAAAATATCAGGGGCCGCTTGTGTCGTTATTAGTAGTTAGTTATTTGAATAGTAAAACCGAGTTCACATCATAATAAATTAGTAGCGGCGCACTAAGCACATTGAGTTATACTAAACCTATAGATAGGTACCTAATTTAGTGCTCGTGTTAGGTAACTACTTGTCCTATTTGTAACTAAGTAGGTAAATTAGGTATCCATTATGATATTGAACGTAATTTATCTCTAATTTAGAATTTCATACTAACGCAACTCAATTTTAATTGTTTTTACAAAAAATCTAACACTCTTTTCCTAAATCGTTAGGTACCGAAAATATTAGATTGAAATTGTCTATATACCTATTCTTATCCTAACTATTACCTACGTTGCTACACTCAACAATGCTAAACGCTGTTTCGGTCAACAATATTATCCATGGCATAGTATTCGTAACCTTGGCGCACCTGACACTATTGCGTTGTCAATGCGGAGATAACACGTGATCTTTACACGTGAATAATAATAATACTTCATTTCCAAATATATTATGGTCTAAATCTTTTTAAAATTAACATCTGACAGTTGACTTGACCCGTAAGAATCTTTAAAAAATCCTAATCATGTCTGGGGTAGAGTCGTAAGTTAAAATGTTTTTTATCTGTGAGTCAGGATGCTCATACATAATGTAATTCGACGCATAAGAGTTTAAATTTAACACATTAAGGGGCGCGTCTCTAAAAACGCGCGAACAGGCACTTACCATTTTAAAAAATAAACTAATGAAATCATTTCATAGAATGACAATAAAAAGGAATCGAGTTCTCAATAGATGAGTCTACACTAACACCGTGTGATAATTCTAAAATAATCCTTAATTTTTGAGAAAAACATCGTCAAAATCCATCAAAAACATCGAAATCGACCTTCTCTATTTGAACTATTTATGATAATATTGTTGTTATTATTGATAATATTTTTTGATAAATCGTGAGTCAAAATAGTAGTCAATACATTCACCGTGAATGTTTTTTACTAATTAAAACCAAAAAGCATTAATCTGAGCTTAAACATCATTAATTTTTTTTGCAGAATTTTTTTCCCGCCGCCATACATTTTAGTATGAAGCAGTGCCTGACGTAATTGTCTTTTTATTAGAATACACGCTGCAGAAATATTCAGAACCCGCTGGGTTTCCAAAGTGACCGCACGTCCGTCATAGATCTCGCCGAGCTTCTTTTGTTTACTTTGGACTAGAAAAAGGGTGGGTTGCGAGTGTTGGAAACTATCTGTACCTATTCATCGAGCAAGTAGACGAACTAGGTAGATACGTGACTTTTACTTTGTAGTATTTTTTCTTTTGAATAAATTATCAAACCCTAACCAATGAACTATATAGGTACGAGTTATGTCGTAACTTATTTTTTTACCTATTTCAGAGAGATTATGGGAAAACGTATAGAAAATTACTTTAAACACAAAGAAATTAAAGAAGTATTAAAATAATGCAGTAAGCACCCACATATAATGCACCTACTCATCTTTTTACCCGACCGTAGCAAAGACAAAACATTGTTGTGTTTTACCTTTTTTTATTTATTATCTCGGACCTCTGTGGCGCAGTGGGTGAAAGCCCGAGACGCAGAGGTTGCGGGTTCGATTCCCGCTGCGGGATAAATGTTTGTATGATTTGCAAATTATATTTTGTCTCCAGTTTGGGTGTTTTCTATGTACAATAATATGTATGTATTTACAAAAAAAATGTATCTATGTAGTATATCAGTCATCTGGTTACCATAACACAAGCAATAAATTGCTTAGCTTAGGACTAGATGGCGCTGTGTAGAATATCCAAGGATATTTAAAAAAATACAAAAATTAGGTATGGAAGAAAAGTTAAAAATGATTTAAGTACCTTGATTGTATCTCGACTATCACTGAGAAAAACAAAAAAATTAACAAATAAAAACAGGTTCAACAAGGTAATTCATTCATCATCATCATTGGCAGCTCAAATTATAACCCACTGCTGGGCATAAGCTTCCTCCCTCAAATGCCACTCTAATCGGCCCTGTGCCGTTCGCATCCATCGTAGTTCATTACAGCTAAAATATCTAAGGTTCGGGTTTCCGATTTATTACGATTATTCAACCAGTCTTACTTATATTAAATAGGTATGTTTCGGAGTACCTACTGTAAATAAGTTGAAGCCGTCCTAATCTGTACATATATTCCATGTTTGTACTAAATTGTCTTATAAGTAAACAAATAATTTTGATAAACGATTTTTTATCTATTATTGCACATTTCTCATATTATTATTATAACACAGAACATTGGTTTGACAAATTATCTTCAATTTCTCAAAATTTAAAATGATACCAAGAAGCATACACTGTGACCCAACCCTTTGCCGTGCTGGTAACTAATTGCAGGCCGCGTGTTGCTAATACATTGCGTGTTTTATTGTGATATTTATATACATCTCACAACGACAAACGCGTAATGGATGTGTAACTAGTGCGAAACTTCGAAAGTAGTTTTATTCGTCTTCAGGTTGTAAATGCTAATTTCGGGATGCACTTGTGTGAGTAGAAAGTGTCAATGTAGGTGTTAATCAGAAATTCCCACGCTCAAGGACTGCAGGCTTAATATTGTAACAGTAACCGCCGGTTTCTCGAACGCAACTCAAACTAATCAATTATTAAATCACGTGACAGTGTCGAATTTGTTGCTCATTTGAGACTTGTCACGTGACATTGATTAGTTTGATTTGGAGATGATCTGCGTTCGAGCTCATTCATATAACTGTAGGTGCCTAGTTTATTTAATTCTAGACTAGTAATTAATAGTCATTGACGATCTAATGACCTTTCCATGACAACTAATGTACAAGCGCTCTTTATTTATCGCTTTATTTATTGAACGTATATTATTCGTTGTAGACTTTCGATATTCCACTCGTATAATCACCAGTCACATTTGGCAAGACGTGGTGACAGCAGGTGAAGTAGGGCCTTAACCGAATGGAATCCCAGGAAGAATAAACATAGCGCTGGCAGACCACCTGCTAGATGGGTGGATGACATTGTTAGGATCGCCAAAAATACCTGGATGCGATCGACCCAAAACCGGCAGGACTGGCAGAGAATGGAGGAGGCCTAAACCCAGCAGTAGGTAGACACGGGCTGACAATGAATGATAATCACCATAATTAACTACCTATCGCTTGAATATAGTTAAAAAATCTAACTATTCCAATGGAAAAAACATAGGAATAAACAAAAATGTTTTTTCTATTCCATGCATCTACGTCAATGCAGTGCGTATGTTAGCCACGCTACCTTACTGGTAAGTGACCTAGAAATTAAAGTGGAATTAACACCAGCAGTTACGATTTTTAAACAGTGCTCAACAGCAGGCTCCGTCTTGCCTCATTTTGTATCAATAGAGCAACCTCTCAAACTGAATGATTCTCCGTAGATTCAAATCGGCTCGTATTCAGTCTATTTATTTATTTATTTATTTTATTAGAGCCACCAACACAATATACATCAAAGCGTGCAAAATGAAAAGAGCATAACATGCAAAAGAAAAACGAGTTAAATGTTATTATAATTATAGGTCTATAGGTCTGCAGTCAAACTTGAGTCTTAACTCAAGCATAGATTTTTCGACAGTTCTCTATGAAAACTGAGTCATGAATCACCGTTTGAGACACGATTCACGCTAGAGTATGAACTCGAATACTTACGAACTTTCAAAAGAGGACTCTACCCCTTGATGTTTAGTTTATAATCAACGTCGATTAAAAAGGCATACCTAAGCCTGCTGTTATAGGTAAGGTACTCACTCAGTAAAGGAAAGCGGCTTGCAGAGTGTTTGGAGAGAGGAGTGCTGATGGCGCTGATGTCGCTCTGCGAGGAGTGGAGGCTGCTCTTGCCGCTGCCGGTCGCCGAGCCCAACTCCATGCGCATGCGCATGTGACGACTGAAACATACATTATATTTGACTTGTGTTCTCGCTAGTCCTAAATATGACTTCGAACTAAAGAGATTAAAATAAATAAAACTGAAGTGTTTGTTTGTAATGTAAAAATGACAACTTTTTTTTTACTTTACGTGATATTGCAACGCAGGCCCGGTGCAGCTACTAGATAATAAACTGACATAGTTTATTAATAATCAACTACGTAATAGCTGAATGTATTCTTACGGTTATTTAATATTAATGTACCTACATCATATTTATAGTTCAGAAATTGAACTTGCTCTGAATTAGAGCCATCCAACGATCTACAATTGCACGCAATTGTTTAACTCCTAACTGGAGACATTTACATAACTCAGTTCGCATTCTAAGATTATTACTTTGTTGAATATGCAAAGTAACCATTATCAAAGTAAATAGGTCTTACCTTTTAGGTTTCACGTTCGTGTTCGTGGACTTAGAACTCAGCATTCTGCTGACGCTGCACGAGGTCTGAGATCGTTGCAACGAGAAAGAGCAGTCCACCTTGGATTTAATGTCTTTGTACGACTTGACTTTGTAATCACTCTTCAGATCGAGCGAATTTTTCTTACTAAGAGTGTCTCGTCTATCGGCTTTTTTGGTAGCCTTTGGACTACTCTGCACACTGTCTGCATCAGTCTTCTTATTAGCCAGCATGCTCTTCAGCTTACTTGGCACATCACGTTTAGGCATTTTGTACTTTTTCAATGTAAAACTTCGTTTTTCATCCTTCTTTTCAGACGCCCGAGAGTCTTTTTCACTATTCAAAGAATTCCTCTTGCTTGTATTTTTCGGTGTTTCATCCTCATCGACGAGAGGTGCGTTAAGCTTTTCATTTTCAAGCGTATCTTCTAATGGAGAAAAGTAAGCGTTGATATTGCCAGTGCTATTCTTCTGGCTACACTCTGACCGAGTGGATGGTGTAGAACCTTCTGGTGACATGTCGTCAATAACGTTCAGAAAAACGGGAGATGCACGATGATTCTCAAAGTCAGTGTACACACCACTAGACTCCATACAAGAATCATCATTTCTATTCACAATCAACGGTGGATTTCCATTCCCGTTTTTGCCACCGTATAACGCACCATCGATAACTTGGGCCCTTCTGTCACCTCTTTGCATATGATCGTCCAAGCCGTCTGCATCACTTTCAGTGAAGAAATCGGAGTCCGTCATCGGGTCTGCTCTTCTTGTCACGGGAACATTCTGCCAATCCATCTCGATGGCATCTTCTTGGTTGCTAGAATGATCTGCTCCTCTGCTGACAGGCCTAGACATCTCGCCATCGCCTTGATAACCATCCAAACTTGTAATGCTAGTAATACTTGTTATAAAACTATTCGAGACCTTTGACGTCTCCATGGATTTAGTGTAATCATTTTTACTATCAGAATAAGTTTGAGAATCGTGCAATGTTGATGCAGAGAATTGAGAATAAGTGCTGATTTCACCGTGCATGTCAGAACTATCAAGAGGTAAATCTTCTGGTGAAGGAGTTTGTTCTATCCTATTCGTTATCATAATGTTTTCATGTTTACAATCTAGCGGTATCTCCATACTTGCAATATTTTCTGCAATCGAACTGATAGGTTCTAGTATGCTGCTATGGATAGAGGGCATAAATTCTTCCTCCAAGTTCGATACATATTGATCTTTTTCGTTAATGTTATCTTTTGGAGGCGATTCTATAACTATAGAATCTTCTTGAGCAGCGGTATTGTTCTGTTTTGGAGCAGCTACATTAGTCAGAGGCAACTTCATTGCATCTTCAGTATCATCATCTTGTTTCATAATGGCTTCCATACTTACAATAGGAGCACGAGGTTTTTCAAAGTCGCAGATCTTACTATTACTATTTTCAAATCCATCGTTTTGTATTGTCGATGCTGCAGAGTTGCTTTCAGTCTTATCTGTCGATGGGGTATCGCCGTTATCAGGGGATATTTTACACTCATTATTATCACAGAAAATTGGTAGTCCCTCAACCGTTGGCGAAAATGCATTTTCCAAGTAACAAATATCATCCATTTGATCTGGAGTCAAAATGCCTAAACTATCATCTAACGAGTTTTCTTCGTTAGCTCTGCTCATCGAGTTATCGTTTGGACTTGCATTAGATTCAAACGCACGAGCAGCGTGTACATGTGTGTGCGATTTAAGCTGCAAGCAGAGATCAGATCTGGAATGTGTATTGAATGTCTTCTTCACTGGAATGCTGAATTCGTTACCACACGAATACTCAAATTCCCTGAGTGGGAACCCTTTTTCATCGAAATTGATGACATTCGGTAGTCTTTCAGCACTTTTATTGATCAAACTTACTGGTCTTTTATAGTCTCCAGGAATTCCGAATTCAGTTTCTTCTACTTTCGATTTGCCCCAGATGTCCGTATCCACGTGGTTACTCAGTGACGTGGAAGGGTTAGATTGGAGATCGAATAGTAGACTGTAGGGTCCAGATTCATCTTCATCTCTCTTATCGACTAGTTGAGTGATATCGTTGATAAGAGCTTTTGTTTTCTTGTCCACATTGTGGTCCTTCTTCCTCGTAATTTCATTCAACTTTTCGCGCAGATCTAAGATTCTTGGATTTTTCTCTACAACCTTCTCCAGACTTAAGCTCATTTTAGGTATCAACGATGCATAAGTTTTGCAAAATATTGATTCATTCTTCGTTTTCGTTTCAGATTGTGGTTTCTCAACAGCACCATTTCGCGTACTCTCAGCACAGCTTGCTGGGTCCGCTAAGTTTTTCAGTTTGGTGTGACTGCTGGAGTATATTCCTCGCAGTTCGAAGGTCCTTAGCTTGCCATTCTTGTCAACCGGAATCTGAAAATAAATAAAACTGTCATCAGTAATGATCTCTGTGGGATGAAGTGTAGCACAAGGTTTTATTACCTGCTACACTCGTTCAAACTTGTTCAATTATGGGCCAAACTGCTCCCCGTTGTAAGTTTACCACGGTTCAGAGCGCGGTCATGGATGGTGCCTCTAATGCATACATCATACTATTGTTGTACAGCTGGGTGTTGCAAATGCTTTTGGAGTTCCACATGAACTAACAAAAAACGCTTACAAAAAACAATAGCTTAAGCATCTGATCAACGGTCAAACTTAGGACTAATAACAGCATTTTTTTTCAAATGGGCTAATCTTAAAATGATATCGATATATATATTAAAAACCGGTATTACGGAACACTATAAAAGTAAAGTATACCTACATACACAAAAACACATGCTTGGCTGGCGTTCAATGATAAGGTCACGCTCATTATATCAATTTAATTGATGCGTACATTGTCTTTCTACCTAATGACCTAATCGTGTTCAATCATACATTTTTTACGATGATAAATATTAGACTAGACCTGAAGAAACGGCTTGTCTATCGTTGAAGACAAAATGGTGGACCTATTTTACATTTGAACAGTTCTTGGTTTTTTTTTCTAAAAACATCTTTACTCTAGACCATTGGCTAAATAGACAAAAAAATAACAAAAAACGCTGTCTAAACTCACAGGAGGTTCAAATTGGGTTTATTCGTACCATTCCAATTGAGATAGGTAGCGGTATCAGAGCAAAAAGTCACGAATGGGCACATCTACCGAGAATGCTAGAAATCAAATGAATCATCATCACCCTGAGAGCATTTCTCAGCCTGATTCCGAAGTATTCACAATGTTATCGTTACTCGTTGAAACATTGTTAAAAACACATTTCTCCGAATGAGCCAGATAACTATGTAGTGCATGTACCTAGGTACCGTTTAATGCAATAGTTTAATTACCATTGCAATTTTTTATATAAATAAATAAATAAAAATATCCTTGGACATTTTACACGGCGTCATATAGTTATGGTAACCAGATGACTGATATAATACTTACATTTTTTTTTTGCAAATACCTACTTATATACCTACATTATTAAACATGGAAAAAAAACTAATCGCACAGATAGAAAGCTGCTATAATAGTTATTATGACACTCAGGAATACATTTCGGTGCCTTTCTCATATAGAACCGAAAAAATCACTTGTAAAAACTAAATCGTTCGTTGTATAAAACGTTATGTTTGCAAAAAGTACTGGTAAAATAAATAAAGCGGCAAGAACCAAGCTGTCAAAGTGGTCTATAAACGATCGTACTGAATAAATACATTTCGATTTTGATTTTTGCTAAGCAATTTATTGTTTGTGTTAGGTTAACCAGATGACTGATACTACAAACTACAAAGATTAATTTTATTTGGTAAGTAGGTTACAATTACAAACCAACCAACTGCATGACGATTCGAAAAACCGAACAAATACCTCTTCAAGAACTTAAAAATAGTTTCGAATACAATAAAAAATAATTACTTACGTAAAAATTTATTCATAATACATTTTCCAAAAGCTTCCGTTTCCATATATTCCATTATATTTTCACTGCCCTTGTATTCTAGTAATCGATAGCACAAAAACACGTTAACATTACATCAGCGCTATCGCATAACTGAGTTTAGTTAACACAAACGCCCTCAAGATTAGATACTAAGGTTTACTAGGCAAACTGCATCTAGGTACATGTATGTACCTATAATACGTATCTATTTGCTAAGTCCTATAGTTAGCAGTCCTATAGCATTATAGCAGTCCCATAGCAGCCTTTTTTATAAGTCCCTATAGCATCTACGTAAGTACATCAAATCTTGACCATAATGAGAACAACGATAAAAAAGAGGTCGAACAGGTAGCCAACACGCCTCAGCAATGATAAAGTTAAAGTAAGCAGTGATAAAAAAATATTGTAAATAAGACATTATCGGAAGTATTCGTTGCATTTTTGATAACAAAACAGTTTAGGTTTTATCAGTATTAACGAACTATCAGACCATTAGTGATAATACTGATAATGGAATCGATGACGAAAACTATTAGCGATACCTATGCATTGGTTTACCCTGATTTGTTGTGTAGGTATATACAATATTATTTACATCCATCTATCAATACAAACTATTACGTTGTCACCTGCGGTGTATACGTTTATACATTATATATCTCCTGTTCCCGTGGGAATAACATTATCAAAAGTATATGTGTTATGTGTCCAGGATATAAGCTATTCTGGTATCAAATTTCATTCAAATTCGTCCAGCAGTTTGAGCATGAAGGAGTAACAAACATACACAAACACAAACTTTAATCTTTATAATACTACTGTGATTGTGACTTATCCCTAGATGGGATGAGACTGCTAGTGTCAGAGGAAGGAGTTCATTTACATGATTCGTCCAAGGGCCACAGATTATAATAATGTATGACCTTACGCGATGATCTAATAACAGACTGCGGTAATGGATCTAATTCAATCAACCAATTTGCGGTTAGATTGAGCTTGTGTTAAATTAGAAACATGAAACTGGATCAAATTCTTCGATGAATAGTTTTTTGAAATGTTTCAATTCATACATACATACATATGTCTTTAGTCTATGTTTCAATTCATGTTTAAGTCTATTTCTATTAATTACCATTCAATTCTTTGATTGAGTAAAATAACAAATAAAATAAAACAAATATCCTTAGGAGGCTACAATGGCTAAAATGTCAAGATATTCCTTCGAAATGGCTTTTGATTTAGAAAATAGAGAGTATAATATCTTCGAGGTTATTAGGTCTTCAAAGTCTTATGGCAATTCGTCATAACTAGGAACATAAAAATATGTTGTGTTTCATTTTGTATAACTTTCATAGCGTGTCATGAAAATTACATAACTATATCATATCATTCATACAAGTCTTCAAAATTGGAAACAGTACGGAAACAAGCAATAAGGAAGAAACGATAACCTGAAAAAGCTGATTACAAGACAATTTCATAAAGCTTTCCCTTTCGTGAGAATATTCAATTTGCTATCACGTTCGGAAAAAACCTATTATAGCCGTTAGATGACATACAAGACAGATTTTATCTAGTTTAAGATCGTGTGAAAAATATTTCATAAAACAACAATGGGCTTTCGAGATAAAAACTAGATGAATTTCTGCTACCGTTGACATTAACTGATCTAATCTTATTTAGGTGGAGCAAAGCCACGACTGAATGCCGAGGATGATAAGACAAAGAAGGGTCGGTCGGATAGTCGATGGATGCGACTAGCACAGGACCGTAGTGGGTGGCACAAACGTGTATGCTCATACCCAGGAGCGGGTAAAGTCGGGCTGTAACTGTAGATGATGTTAATTAAAAGCTAAAATCATCTCTAAAAATGCATACCTATATGATTATGTCAAACAACTGGGATCTGTATCTTGGTACAGATCCCATAGGTACGCGATATACTTACGCCTACCAAATGTCCAGGATTCTGTTACCCGAATAAATTCAAAATGGCCCTAATGACTGCAATTTCATTTATACCGGAGCTGAAAACTCTTTTACCAGAAGAAAAATGATAGGTACTAAATATACACCACTCATATCACACACAACTAAATTATGAAGAGTCATTTCACACTACTACCTTATCCTATGCAAGCTGAATAAAATTATCATACCTACGTAAATTTATGATGTTCTTACAATATTTGCAGATAAATAATATAAATACTTAGAAAGAAGCAAAGAAAATAGAAAGTTGTTATCTCATGTATGTTTACAGTTACGCCTAAACTTTACATCATACAGGATGGTATTATTTCAAATTGTCTAAATAACCAAAATTCTAATCTCTTTTAGAATCCGTTTTATTGTTATAGATTTTATAACTTTCAATGATGTTAAATAAACGAAGTTATTATCAATCAATACTTTATTTTGGTTATCACCATTATTATCATTGACGAAATCTTCGATAACCTTATGTTAAAAACATAAAATATTTCTGCATATTTTGTTTTAACATTTGGATTTTTATTTTACTTTTGAGAAAAATTAAAACAAAACAAATTCAGGACCTCAGCCACAACTCAGCCTAAAATGCTGGGCAAAATGGGAGCCGAAGTTACCTGTGGCGCTACAATTTGATATTTTTAACTGATTACAATAATTTTAATGGAACAGTCCGGAAAGTAAAGGATATTGTACCTAAAACTGTGTAAAAATTAAACAGCCGTTTCTAAGCCTAACTGGGCCACAGAACATCCTCTATCACAGTGGTTCCCAACCAGTGGTCCGCCAAAATATGGTCCGCAAATGATTTTAAATTTAGCGGGCGGTGAGTGAGCCATTAGCCGTTGTTTGCCTCAACAACGTCTGCAATCTACCCACTTTATCGTGTGCAAGGAACCTACGTTTTGTGCTGTCATTAGTTAAATTTGAGTGTCAGTCAAGGCCGCGCCACCCCTGTGTGCGAAGTGTGCGCGTTTTATCTTTTTGAGTATGTTGCGAGCAAATTATGTTATTTCTGACCGCGGAATAAGAACCAACCGTAAGCCAAATCAAGCACTACGTTGATTTCATCTTAAAAAAATTTTGCTCGCTTCGCTCGCATCGTTTCTCACAGCATAAGAACCGACCGTTACCAAAATAAAGCAAACTCAAAATATATTTATTCAGTAACTTTATAGACCACTTTGAAACGTCGGATTCTATTGCCAGCGCAGCACTAAGTACGAAGCTTTCATCTTAAAAAAAATTTTGCTCGCTTCGCTCGCATCTTTTTTTTACAAGATGAGAACGACCTTAAGCAAAACAAAGTGCCACGTTGTTTGTATCTTAAAAAAATTTTGCTCGCTTCGCTCGCGTCCTTATTCAAACCGACTCTTAGCAAAAGTGCCATGTTGCTTTTATAATGTAGGTATCTAACGATTTAATTCGCGTTTTAATTTTTTTAATTACAGAAGTTAATCCTAAAAATATGATTGTTTCTTTTTAATGTCATTTCTTATTGAGTTTTTGATTAAAGTTTCAGTTTGATTATTACAGTTTATTTTTATTATATCTACGCAGTGGTCCCTGCCAACAAGAATGATATTAAACTGGTCCCTGACCAAGAAAAGGTTGGGAACCCCTGCTCTATCATGAGTAAATAGAAGTGGTTGTGTCGTTAACATTATCGTGTCGATAATCGCTGGCTCATCACCACACTTACATAATTTAGAAATTGTTTACCATTTCCGAAGCACATTCGTGAACTTTGTGCTTCGTTACCCGTGACAGTTATTTTAGAAGTTCCTCGCGTAAATTTAAGATTCGCATGTTTTTGGTATTGTAATTGATTATGTCCTACAAATTTAAAAAGAGTACAAAATTCCTGGCAAGACGGAGTGACGGCAGATGGACCAAAATGCTGACCGAGTGGTGGCCTAGACAAGGACACCGTAATAGGGGACGTCCACCGGCTCGATGGGTAGATGACATCCGCAAAACAGTGGGTTGCACGTGGCTAAGACTAGCGCAGGATAGAGGCGAATGGCATTCACGAAGGGAGGCCTATGCCCAGCAGTGGGTTAAAAGTGGCTGATGATGATGATGATGATCTACTACTAGACACACCACCAAAGCGTTGGACGGACGACATCGTCAGCAGCGTTGTTGCACGGAATGGATGAGGCCGGCATGGAACCGGAAGGAGTGGCATGTCAGAGAGGAGGTTTAGACCCAAAAATAGGTACCTAATGAACAGTCTGAAGAATTAATTAAGATCATTATCAGTATCTAAGGTAATATAAATGATTTAACTTTACTAACCTAATATTTAAAAAATATGCTGTAATCGTAAAGCATAGAGGAAGTTTTAAAGTGGCACCAGTGACTGATAAGTTAAGGAGTCAAGATAACGTGGTATGAGTATTATAACGAGAACTTTTACCTAAAACAAAAAAAAACATAAGGCCTGTTCGGACATACGCGGTATTCGCAGCCGTTATGGGAAGCAAAAATATCGCGCAGGTATTTTCTATAGAGTTTCGCGGCGCGGTATTTTCGCGTTCACAATGTGCTTGCACATGTCATGTATGTAAGGTTTCCATGTAATTAAGCATATAAATAAGGTTCGCACAATAAATAATTACAACATACAAAAATTTAATATAGCTAGGTGCATAATAATTTATCGGGTTCTGAAAGCAAGTAAACCATACCTAATTGTTGCCATTTCTCAATTAACAAAGCGACACCGCTCTAAAGTTTTTTTTTTTTTTTTTTTGGCTTCGCACTATTTGTGCATTTGCCATGTACAATTGGCTTGACTTGTAGTTAAGCTCTAAAGTTAATAAACTTGTCTTGAAAGTGAATGTTACCATATAAGTCCAACATTTTTCCCATTGAGCCTTGAACGCGACACCTGATTTATAGCACAGATAAAAGAGTTTATAGGTAAAGTAAGAAACAGATTGTTATCTTTACTAAGTTATCAAATAAATTTAAATTTAAATGACCAGTGAAACGGGAAAATGCTTTCGTGCAGATTTTGGTGTTTTCTACTTCATTGAATATGATACTAAACTGTTGGTGTTGTGAACTCACTGAATTCAGTGGCACATTTAGGGACTAATTTGAAGAGGTTAACGACAAAAAAAAGTGCTACCATTTTCAAAATGCAATTAAATTTGATCACATGAGTAACACGCTATCCAAACCCGCTAAGGTTTTGCAGTAAAATCTCCTAAAATTATAAAAATAAAAGTTTGTTTTCTTTGTGTTTCAATTACTCCTGTGTAACGGTTTACTAATTGGAATACCTAGGTACCTACAGATCTATGTAACAACATAGGTCACTTAAAATGTTGGTATGTGTGATGTAAGTGAAACCGAGGTAGGTAAAGCTAGTTGGAATATAAAATATTGGAGGGTCATGATATTGTATATTTTTTAACAAATTGTAAATATAACTATTTTGGCCTTAGTAGTAGGAAGTACCAGACGCTTAGTACCATTCATTAGTTTAATTTCATTGGTCTATTTCCGTATTCTTAATCTATATGCCCGTATTCAATAAAACTGCTGAAAATTGTGTGCATGATTTAATCAGTTTTTATTAAATACGGGCATAGACGGATATAATACTCTGTGGTAAAAATGGTCTTCCTGTTAGAGATTTAAAACATTTACTTTCATACATTCCCTTAAATAATGTCTTTATGGGGCATGAAAATGAAGATTAAAACTGTATACTTACTGTTTTAAATAAGTATCTGTCTTTCTATCTAGCTAGGAGTGACAATTTTACGTTCCGTGATTTTTAGGGTACGTTCGATTGGTCTTGGCTTTTGCCATGATGGAGGCCATATTCCAGTTTCATTGTCTTTTTTAAAGGTACCTATGTAATATATCTTACATAATGATTAAACATACATTTACGGGTATTTATCGCTATTTACCTTTATTGGGTAGTCCTGTAGCTCCCGTACTTGCCAATATCTGGATGGAACACTTTGAAAGCATGATTAACCTATCAGCTCACGGTGTAAAACTTTGGAAAAGGTACGTTGACGATGTGTTTTGCATTATCAATGGAAGTCAACAGGAAGTCGATCAGCTAATGGAACATCTCAACTTCATACACCCTAAGATAAGGTTTACTTATGAAATGGAGCAAAACAGGTCTTTAGCCTTTTTAGATCTAAAAGTGATGGTGAGGTCCAACGGAACTTTGTCGCATACTGTGTACAGAAAACCGACACACACGGACAGATACCTAAATGCTGCTTCACACCATCATCCATTACATCTTGGGTCAGTAGTTTCATCACTTATGAACAGAGCCTATGATCTCTGTGACCCTGAACATCTACCCGGGGAGCTGGAACATGTTCAGGAGGTTCTCAAACGAAACGGATACAGGATTAATGGATGGCATCCTAATCGCAGACGCAAACATAAGCACACAGATGTAGCGAGACAGCCAGCGTTCATGCCTTATGTGAAAGGGGTTACGGACAAGATTGGAAACCTATTGAAGAAGTTTTCAATAAAGTCGATCTATACTCCACTCACCAAAGTGGCAAAGCGTTTACGTACACCGAAAGATGTAGTACCTTTCCAGGTTCCTGGTGTTTATAAAATCGATTGCAGCTGCGGTAGTTCCTACATAGGTCAAACAAAGCGCACAGTCGCTGAACGGGTTAAGGAACACATAGCAGCGGTCAAAAATCGACAAGTAAACAAGTCTGCTATAGCAGAGCACATAGTAGACTCAGGACCTAATCACTGGATGGAGTTACACAACCCAAAGGTCCTTGCCAACGAGAAGCACTATTATAAGCGAATGGTTCGAGAAGCGATTGAGATTAAAAAATATTCTAATTTTAATCGTGAAGACGGCTTCAGACTCTCGTCCTCGTGGAATCCAGTAATAGCAAAGTGTACTCGTCAAATAAAATCTTCTCGGTGTACAGATACTGTTAGTGTAGTGTGCCGTCCTAGTGTGAACCGGCCCTAATTAACATTTATGAAGATCAAGTGAGGGTAGAAAAATAAATGCCTTCGCTTTGCTGTGGTGTACCTCCAACACTTCAGTCTGCCCGCGACCACGGCTGGTGCAATCCAGTCGAAACGTCGGGATAAAATTAAAATTAAATAAAGGTAAATAGCGATAAATACCCGTAAATGTATGTTTAATCATGTGTTCTGATCGCGAAAGTTTAAAAAAGACTATCTTACATAATATACCTCATTACATTTATTTTCTAGCTCTGTACTATTTATTTAACCAAAAATGCGGATAATTAACTCAATAAAAATAACTTCCTCTCTACCAACCGTTACCCAAATGAACTTCCGTATTCTTCACTTTGTTTATTTTTTATAAAGGCAAATAAAACGTCTATGTATAATGCAACTAAAAAAATAAAAGGTCAATTCTGTTAACTCAAGGTTATTATAATCAGATCTAGACTGGATTAAAAATAAAAATGCCATACAAGTTCAATAAACACGTTTGGAATTACAAATAAACATAATTTGCATTCGGTACAGTCATCGTCAGAAAGTATTACCAACAGCTGGGAGAAAACCTGATAATAAAAACTATTTTTATCAGACTTAAAAAAAGGAAGAGGTTCCATGTTCTACTGTAGGTATGTATTTTTTTTAGTTTGAATAAGCAATAAAACTTACAAAGCAGTATAATGAAGCATAGGTACTTGATATAACTGTAGTCTTATTACAAACACTTCATCTCGATTCCTGTCATCAAACTCAAACTCAAAATTTATTCAGTAGGTACGATCGTTTAAAGACCACTTTTCGCTATAATCCTTGGATTAACTTACATACATGGTATATGGTTGGATAGTTGTAAGTGATTTGGAGCGATTAGACACTACACTATGATTGCAACTGTACTTAGTAACTATCGTGACATGACGGAATATCATGGTCAAAGAATAATCGATTAAGTATCGATTATGTACAACTACTGCGATATAAATAGTAAAAACACTGCCTTTAGATTAAGATAGTCGTAGGTATAATAAAAAAACATGATATTATATTTTTGGCAATCAGAAGCACATTTAATTTTAAAAAATAAACAATTTATTAACATAAAAATAAATTACTCAAACAATAGGACAGATTTGATCACAAATTAATCCTAGCCACAAAATAACAAGGTAGGTACTCCCCAAATAACAATAAATCACAATGATACAAATTACGCAAAAGGTTACGTCCGAGCAGGGTGATGGTTCGCAGCAGAATGAGAGCCTTTCCCTGGTTTCGTCCGCTTTTATAGTCATCGCTTCAACGCTGGTGGTGGGGGAATGCTAACACGGCCTCTCCTGACTTTGGTCGTCCTCGACCATGTCTTCGAACTCTGAGACACGCTGGCACGCTACGATGACGGTCATGCCACTGGTTCAGTAGAGGCATGGAGGGACCTGCGCTGGAAACATGTGCACTTGATGGACGTGCATCGTGTTCATCCGAGTCTTCGTCTGAAAACGAAAGCTTTTTAAGATAGGCTGCCGGTTTACACACAGTTTTCCATACTCTTCTTTCATAGTCTTTCAATCAATTCATACGTCATCTCACAAAAAGATTCAGCCACATTTACACACAGTTTTCCATACTCTTCTTTCATAGTCTTTCAATCAATTCATAAGTCATCTCACAAAAATGATTCAGTCACAAACTCATACCAATCTCTCTTAACACTATTGAGACGTCTCTCAAATACTTATTCCTTTTAAGACAGAGTCTTTAGACTTGTTCAACTGATGTCATGTTCTGCGGCGTGCTCGCCGTTCCGCAGCTGTGAGATCAGGTAACCGCCATAAACTGCACCTGCACATGACGCGACACACGCGTCTGCCCGACTATGCGACTAACGCAGACACAGGCAAGTCCGACTATACACTCATGTGCAGACACGGACAGTCCGACTATGCGTTTAACGCAGATACGGACATCCCGACTAAGCGACACACGCTGATACGGGTTAGACCGACTATACACTCATGTGCAGACACGGTCAGTCCGACTATACACTCATGTGCAGACACGGACAATCCGACTATGCGTTTAACGCAGATACGGATATCCCGACTAAGCGACACACGCTGATACGGGTTAGACCGACTATACACTCATGTGCAGACACGGTCAGTCCGACTATACACTCATGTGCAGACACGGACAATCCGACTATGCGTTTAACGCAGATACGGATATCCCGACTAAGCGACACACGCTGATACGGGTTAGTAGGATGACTCATCCCACAGTGAGCAGTGACGCAGCGCGCGCAGAGACCCGTGCAGCGCCGCCTCGTCCGCCGGCAACCACGCGCGCCGACGCCGCATCCTCAGACAGCACCGCCACGCCATGGCACCATGAACTGTGCCGCGGCATATGTAGACTTCACATACGACCTGGACATACACATCAGTTTATATCGCTC
Source organism: Xanthorhoe designata (assembly GCA_963582015.1). Taxonomy (NCBI): domain Eukaryota; kingdom Metazoa; phylum Arthropoda; class Insecta; order Lepidoptera; family Geometridae; genus Xanthorhoe; species Xanthorhoe designata. Next base: position 10,077,566 of record OY757039.1, read on the forward strand.
ATGTCATGAGGCATTATCAAAGGTGTTATCAATAGAAATTTCTAACTACCTTTCGAAACGAAATTTTAAGCGTGTTCTCAAGCAATCTCATCAAAATAGGCTGCAGAATACAAGTTGCTTTACCAATGAAAGAGTTCCGGACCTCAATCATTACCAAAACAACGGCAAACTCGAATGAAGTTATTATTGAAATCAAAAAGTAGCTAAAAATGTCTAAGCTACAAAACACACACGTTGCCACAGTTTTGGGACAAGAAGTAACCAAGATGTCGCGGTTACAAACAACGATAGCCACAATGTCGGGGCTTATAAGTAACTGCCACAATGTCGGGGCTTGTAACTAATATGCTGCCTGATTTTCGTATAACCGTTCGGCCGTCCTTTACACACTATTAGTTCATTATGATCTCGAAAATGTGTTGACTATTCCTAGTTCATTTGTACATAACACCCTCCCTATTAAGCACATCCATAGGTACCGATTATAATGGGCGCGTTCATACATCGACTTGAACTAACAGAAGATCCACCTCCAACGAAATACCGTCTAACTCAATCGTAAACGTGACGTATGTAAGTCAACTTGAGTAACCGATTCACCTACCCCTTTAATCTGGCAATCAATCCAATACTGGGATCGAAGTTCGACACATTAATGTTGAGTGCATCCTATACCTTCTAGTCGCGATAAAACAGTATCAAAAGACTCACAGTTACTCCGTGGTGGTACCGGCAGCGGCGGTATGGAAGTAGTACGTACGCTTCGCGAAAGCTCGAGGGTGCATAGTTTGGTGACCGCGGGAAGATGGTCACAGGCGTGTCACCCATGCGCGTACCGATGCGGTAGACCACACGAGCGACTGCGCAATCGCTGGCCACGGGAACGCTGGCGCGGCAAATCATCGCGCAAGTAGCTGCGCGACCGCCGATCGCGTGAGCGCCGATACGGCGAGCGATCACGTGAATAGCTGCGTGAACGCCGGTCACGACGGCGTTGATGTAGGACTCGCTCAAGCGAGTGGTGCGGGATCGCCGACCACGAGACCTCCTGCCTGTCCCGCGAGCGATCACTCCGCGATCCGGACGAGCGCCGTTGGTGACGTGACCGAGTGCGGCTCGATCTCTTCATCTCTTTACATCACTGTACAACACACGATAACGGTGCACAAACGCACCCTGGTTAAGTAAAAATGTACGAAACAACAAATAAAGAGAAGTTATAGAAGTACCCACACTTGATTATTTTTTTGATAAAAACCTTTTTATACGTTTAGAAAAATGCTAAAATTATCAGGATGATAGTGGACAATGAATCCTTTATCCCACTTCTGATTTTGGCAATCAGAAGCACATTTAATTTTAAAAAATAAACAATTTATTAACATAAAAATAAATTACTCAAACAATAGGACAGATTTGATCACAAATTAATCCTAGCCACAAAATAACAAGGTAGGTACTCCCCAAATAACAATAAATCACAATGATACAAATTACGCAAAAGGTTACGTCCGAGCAGGGTGATGGTTCGCAGCAGAATGAGAGCCTTTCCCTGGTTTCGTCCGCTTTTATAGTCATCGCTTCAACGCTGGTGGTGGGGGAATGCTAACAATATGATATTCATAAAACGCAAGTCATGAAATTTTAAATAGAAATCCTCTTTTTATTTCCTACCAGTAAAGCACCTAACAACATCACACTATCACACTAATATTATAAATGCGAAAGTTAGTGTGTGTATGTGTGAATATTTGTTACTCCTTCACACTCAAATGGCTAGACGGATTTGAATGAAATTTGGTACCAGGATAGCTTATATCCTGGATTAACACATAGTTTATATTAACACTTTTGATCCAGGTATTCTCACGGGAACGGGACCTATTCTAATAACAACTATTAAAATAATAGTACTTAATTCGTTTCTACAACTTCCTCTTACTTAGTAGGTATCCGTTATTCCAAATACATTTAAGTATTTCTGTTATTTATTTTTGTTAGCAATCCCAGGGGGAATACACGCAGTGCTGGCAGACCACCTGCTAGATGGGTGGATGATATTGTTAGGGTCGCCAACAAGACCTGGATCCGATCGGCTCAACACCGAAACGAGTGGCAGTCATTGGAGGAGGCCTACACCCAGCAGTGGGTTGACACAGGATGAAAATGATGATGATGATGATGAGCAAGAAAAAAAAATTAGTACGACCACGACTTTAAAATCTCAGAACTTTAGAACTTTAGGCATATAGGGCCATTATTAAGGGATAGTCAGAGACACGACCATGTACATTTTTGTAACCCACTTTTTGCAAAAGTTAGCATTCCATTCGTGACCAGTTGCAAGCCCATCGCCGTTAGTAAGAAGGTTATTTACCTACTAGAAGAATTTTACGCGTTCTTACAGGGTCACAAAATAAAGCCAGTATGGATATAAATTACAGATTTTAGGCGTGATTAAAAGAAATTAAGCGCTTAAGGCTTCTGCGCTGTACGAGTTCCCCATACAAACGTAATACCATAACCATTTGAAATTTGAGCATATCTTTAGCATAGTATGCTATTATTCGTATTAGGATAGCATTTATCTAGGTTTCTGCCAGAAGCTTTTTTCAAACTACTTAGCTAAAGTGAAATTAAACCGAATCGCATTTTGCATATTTTTACATCATAGAAGACATGTTTTCTTAATATTTATATAGTACTAAACACTAGGATATTTTAAGTTTCCTTCTGTAAGAAACATAGCTTATATGGTCTAGTAACAGAAAAACAACACTGTGTGAAGAACAAAAACAATTTTCAGTCATCATTTTTGGGACTACGGGAGACAAGCAAATTCCTTGCAAAATAGCCATGCATTTACATTTAATACATTTTTAACCTTTTCTAATAGTGCGTCTGTGTGCGTGTGTCACGCACGCTCACGCACACAGATGCAAAATGACAAGCAGACCAAGATTTTGTCGTGTGTCGATGTTTGAACGCGCGGGGGATTGAATTTTGCCGAGCCACGTCGCCGGACTCTTAAGGGAAGCGATTACTTAAAACCTAGTTCAGAATCCGTTCATTCACCTTTAAACTCTGAAATTAGGCACAAATTCTAAGGATCAATCAGAAAGTCAATCTAACTTTTACGTTGGCGTTGGACAATCAGTAATGAATAAAGTCATTTAAAAAACGCTTTTTTTTTCAATTAATATTTTCTAAAATGGTATTTTATTCAACCAATAGCTAAAAATGTGACAGGAACATTACTTCTTTTAATAACAACAAAGTAAGAAGGTTTTTTCCTATTTCAAGCAAAAACTACTAAACGGATTTGGCTCAAACTTTGAAAGTAGGTTACCTACGTAGTTTATGACCTCAAAAACACATAGGCTACTTTTTATTTTCTTGAGCGGGACCGTGGGCGGAAGCTTGTAAATAATAAAAAACTGTACAGTCTGAGCACAAGTTTTAACCCAAATTATACAAACACATTCAATTTTCTCTTCGCAAAAAATGCGTTGCACGATCAGTGCGAAATACAAAATGAACGTTAAAACTCGCAAGACTTTCCCCAGTTATCACTGGTGGGTTACTAGGTTCTACTTAATACATTATTGATGTTTAATGGCTGCCCACCGCCACGCAACGTTAAACATACGTGCAAGTGATACCGACGCCGCGAATACATATTGATTGATAGTTTCTACGCCAATGTACTGCATATGCAGGTAGCAACTAGTATATTTTATCGCACTTCGTTCGTTCGTTCGTTCGTATGAGCAAGTGGCCAACTCTGGTGATGGAGTTTTTAGGCCGCCTAAAGGCCTCCGTCATGGCTTAACATAACAACTTTAAAAGCCGGGACCGACAATTTAACGTGCCCTCCGAAGCACGGAAGCGCTCAGATGATAATGCCACTTGCATCATCCAAGTAGTGACCGCTCAGAACGTTGCTTAACTTCGACTATCTTTCAAGAACGTCTTAGCAAGCTTCGCCACGAGCGCTTCTCTTTTATCGCACTGACTGATTTGGTTTGGTTGGATACCATGATACGCGACGAAGAATTACTTTCGTGAGGAAACCCGCGGCGAAAGTTTAGGAAGAGTAGCGAAGTTGCACTTGGTGGCCACCAAACTCTGTTTTGGCCTCTTCCTAAACTATACAAAATAAAACTATTACAGAGGTATTGCAAAAAGTTTATGATAGGTATCACAAACTTAACTATCAATTTTTGAAATTTCCTTTGTCCAACGTAATAATAAGATAAAATAGGTGGCGGCGATAGTGTGAGCAGTACCTAAAGGTTGAAATGCAAGGTTTTTTTCTTTTGACAAATGAAGTAAGGTGCAACCACACTAGATGCTGCAGTAACGTCGGTTTTATTTGTTTTTTCATACAAAAGACATCAACGCGTTCGATTCACAATGCACCGCAAAAAGTTTTTCATTTTATTTTCATTATTCCTACGTACGATCTGTAGAGACTTATTAGATAGGTAAATACTAATTTTTTAATAAATAACAATATATATATAAAAATAACATAAAATATTTTACTCTTCCTTACGAATGTACTTATTATGCAACATTACACAGACTTCTCAATATACAATAAGTATAGCTTTATTAAGCTAGATAGTATATTTACTAGCAGAACCTAGGTAGAGAGCACATACAAGTATGAAATGTAGGTTGCTACCTATTTATATAGATGTCGCGAGGCGCCAATCTCAATTAAATACCAGTTACAAATTCTGGTTTTCGTCTCGCATACTTTATCAAGGATTTTACGACGCACATGCGTTGTCTGATCATGTTTCAAGAATATTTTGCTACCTTTGTTATTTTTCCACAAAAAATACATTTCAGATACTCAGGTAAACTGATGTTGCAATGAAACGAATCATAATTAATTTTAACATCCGATTCTCATGCATATTTAGATGAGTATCTTTGCTATCTTATGAACAAAAGGTCATCAGACACTTATGTTCACGCAGTCAAAAATGATACGCAAATGAAAATACTACAAACACAACATAGCTACAACGAGGTTTTGTTATTTATAAAAACAACACAATTGGTGATGAAGTTGCTAACAAATTCATGTTACAGGGATTATAACTTATAACTACTTTTATACGTCGCCAGCGTTAGCCACTTGCTCATATGAACTTACTTACTTACCTACGTGGTAACAGGTGGAACAAGGCAAATACCTACATAATGATAGATAAGGTCGAGAAATAGTAAGAAAAACGACGATGAGATTTATAGGTCATCTATGAAAGACTTTAAAACTAATACAGAACATTATACGTCCGTTAAAATCATAACAACCATTAGAAATGACCATTAAACATTACCTCTTTGAAGCACAGTTATTAGTTCCACTAGCGGCCATACTCAAAATCATATATTCAGTAGGACCTTGAGGATCACATAGAAAAGTCTTACAAGCTAGGTGATTTTACTGCCTGTTCCAACGCGACATACCAGGAAAAACAATCAAGCGACCACACAAAGTGTGGGACTAGTCTTTGCGGTGATCCAGCGTGGAGACAGTCAAACAAAGTGATGCTTGTCAAATAAGTAAACTCCTGAGGACCTCACAGTCGGCTTTTTGACGGGAATTCAAGATGGCATGTTGTCTCTTTTGTTTTATTTTCCGAAATTTGTGTTTTGGCGAATGTTAATATGTAATAATGGTGGATTATTAACTGTTAAGTGTTCGTGAACGTACATAAATGTAGGCAAATGAAACAAAACTGTATATCATTGCATTTCGAGTTCTCTCAAGAAGTCCATGTAAAAAGCTGCAGTAAAGAACCCACATCTTTACTGACGCTGACTATGACTTTGACTTGACCTTGACTAAACTAACTAAAAATTTAAACACATGGTAGTGGCTAAATGCGTGGCACAAGCCGTGCGAAAGCCAAATATAAGAAGTGAAGTGAAGTGACCTCACAGTCATAACCACGGCTCACAACTCAATATGCACTAAGGTACAAATATGAGGTAGTCTGCTCATCGATCTCAATCTGACATCTAAATGGACTGTATTTATTGTATCTACAAAAAATAGCAAACCATAAAGAGAGCCTCATTTGCAGCATTAGATCATCATCGTAATCATCTCCGCACGTTTCGAAACGCACTGGACAAAAACTGTGAGCTCGATGTCAATAACCTTTGGGATCTGAACACCATGACGTAAGTGCCAATATCCCTGTATCTTTTTGTGCACAACAAGTTACAAACCTTGTCTGCAATTTGACTTATGTTTTGGTGAGCTTTGTCTGCACTGCAGTTTAACTTAAGTTTTCTTGTGTACGTTTATTTACCTAAATTAATAAATAACTAATTGAAAGGGACGTCAAACCTAAGTCTTATAATGCAAGACACCGATCGCGGAATCGCAGTAGCCACTTACGGGACGAAGCACATTTGAAAACCCTATTGGAACATTAATTTAGTAAATGAATAGTTTATATTTTATTAGCAACCGACTAGGTTACCAACCAAAAATGAGGTTTCACGTCACTTTCCCGACCAATGACTGAATGAGCTTGTTTATTTATTTTTATTATATGCTTTCTGGCATATAAAAAGCTAACATGTAGCAAATGTTCCATTCTGTCTGGTCAAACGCTAACCATCAAGGCAACCATGATGCCATCCATCATCATAATGTAATGATCAAATTGTCACGCTTCATAAACCCCATTCAATCACACTGTATCGCAATCATTCAGATGATTTGTTGTTTGAAACAACGCCCAAAATGAATAAAACTGTTTTGCTATGGATGCCTACAAATTTGTAGCTTAAACAAAATGCTTTATAAAACAGCTCTTTAAAGACTCACAAATAACTAACTGCTTGTAGTGTAGAAATTGCATTTTGAAAATATGTTTTTACATAGATACCTACATAAATTACACTTCTTTCCCATGGGGGTAGGCATTCAAAAAATGCTAAGTTATGTGTCTATGTACCCTCTGACCAGGTACAGGTACCCCTTTAGACGTCTTCAAAAAGATATCTGTTAGGTATAATGTGGAGGTTTGTTTCGTTTTTTTTGTAAATATTTTGAGTTACTTATGTAAATGTAAACTTACGCGGTTATACTTACACACTTATAGCTTACGTGTCGTTAGTTTAAAAAAATCGTAGGTAGGTATATAATGTAGACAATTGGATCTTTACAACCGTGAAAACATAGTCATGACTTTTCATAAAGTAAATTGCTCGTTGTCTTCGTTAAAAGTCAGTTGTTTATCAATTTGCAAACAATTGAATTTAATTAATTGTGTTCGTTCTGTGCTATGAGGCCGGTAAACCTTTGCTATGATGACGTCATGTTTTCAAATAAATATAATCTTTGGTTGATCATCCCACGGCCAAAATAGAAAGATATCATAAAAACTGAAAATGCTCTGAAATAAGATTTCTTTGTCTCGGTATCGGTACATGTTCATAGTAGAACGACCTAAATTCATTGACTCAGTTTCTTAAGTACCTAGATGCCAAATTCTGTAAGGATTTTTGTACATTTTAAGTAAAATATAGGTAGGTATATTTGGTGCACAAATCTAGAATGTGGATGTTCCTCAACAGTGAGTTCGTTTGTATTGTTAACTTCCAGCAAATACCAGATTATCTATCTACGAGTAAGCTAAACTATTTGTAGTAGAAGAACCTTTAATAACCTGTAATAGGTATATGGCAGAAGATCATGTCTCCATATGGTTAAAGTCGTGACATGATTATGTCATTAAGTATAGATATTCTAGCTTCCGTCCGCGACCTAGCTTGCGTACCAACATAACTTTATATTATGCTATTCTGGGCCATGATCTATATTTATTCCAAGTTTCATTCAAAAGGAGTGGTTTGAATAAAAACATCTGAACAAACTCACAAACTGATTTTAACATACTATACCTAATACTTACTATATAAAAAATACATCGGTTCAAACATTAGAGCATTATTAGGGTTCAAACCAGATTACACAAACACATTGAAACATCCTCGACTTCAGTGTATGTTTCTTGTAACATAGATTTATATTGTAGCTAGTCGATAGAACATGGATCATGTTGCAAAGAGCCTTGACTACAAAAACTAGCCGAATGGACAAATCCAATTACTGTTCAAGCCGATATTGTGAAAATACACATAATTAACGAAGCCGTTTAGGAAGCCTAGCCATTCGTAATACCCGTCCGATTAGTTCTTTCAATAATTCTGTAATTATTTGCTTTTGTAACTGCTGGAAATATGAGGTATGCACTCGTAACTTTAGGGTTGTTTTGAGGGTATGGACCAAAACTACAGGAACAAAGATATAAAAGTTTCATAGATGAAGCAGATAAAAAAAACAAGCATTAAGCGTTTTCAATGTGTGTCTAGTCTCTCCCTTACATATTTCCTTCGCGTTACAAGCTTTTATTCTCGTTCTCCATTAACAAACATTGTTACCTATTTAGTAAAGTAGGAAGCGAATAATGTTTCGATGTCGGTTCTAAAACAATTCAAAAGCAATGATAGGTTGTTGTATGTTTCAAATCAGTTTCTCAATCATAAGGTTTCTTTAATAGCTTGTCCTAGCTATGAAAGGAAATAACGCAATCAGAGCATGGATGTAGTTTTGCGGTTGAAGCGTTCAATTTCATAACAGACACGCGAAGTAGGTACCTACATTGTCAAAGCAAAATCGATATCCCCACATCTTCACTAGCAACAAAAGTCTGAACGACCTATCCTTATACAACGTAGAGTAGGTACCTACGATAACGTTGGTCTTAATAGCTAGGTGAATCCCTGAAGTATTGCAATAAATTTTTCAGTAGGTATTACAAAATTGCACAAGCACTGACGTCCTTGGCAATGATTTTCACAACTACCTACAAACCTAGATCTGAACCGCAAACCTCCACTCACCTTCGACATGTCGCCTTCTATATTCACTTCAAAACTTCACTTTTCCATAGCAGTTTCTTCCGAAGAACAAGTAAAATATCCTACGGTTGCTTAGTGGGCCCCACAGAAAATTCGCGGATATTGTAATGTCGCATGTTTGAGACGCCGTACCGTGGCCGAGACGCGATCAATACTGTCGGTTCTGTCGGTCGGTGTGTCGCCGGCGGATAAGGTAAAAACAGTGGTCGTTTACGCGTGCGCGCGCATTCTGTTGTTGATAGATATTAAAGCGCATGTATGTCGGCTCCGGTGGATGTGTTCAATCGTTAGTGGAGACGCAGTTACTTTATGTTTAGTATTCTTTGGAAAAGGCTTGCATTGTAATCGCATCGCCTATATAGTACGACGACTATGCAATTAATCTAGGTACTATATACCTAGGTATATACCTAGGTACTAAACTAAAGCATAATATAGAAAACTAGCTTAGGTAGGTAGGTAAGTACCTACTTATATTATTCCAGGTCAGGTCATAAACTATGTAGGTAGGTATATAGGGTACATTGTCGTACAATGAACCAGGTAAAGTTTGGAAGCCTTTAGCTTCGAGTTTCTTGGGTTTTTGTGTTCGGTTTTTTCACTGTTCGTTAGTGAATTTATCTGTCTTTCAATTTGCATTTAAATTTCTTTACAAATTTTATTAGTTTAGAAGATACATGGTTTTAAAAAAAAAAAGAGATTTGGTTCAATGTGTACTCTTAGGTGTACACAGTGAACCGGGGTATTTTCCACAATGAACCACCTTATTTTGGGTAGCGTAATTATATTATAAAACATTAATAAAGGGCAATATATGAAAATACATAGTACTTTTATGCTTTTAATTGCGATATTTATGGTTTGGTTTGGTAGCATAAAACACTTTTCTCTATTTTTTTATCATTTTCCTACATTTAATCGGTCAAAAATTTACATTTAACCTATACAACATTTGAATAACTAATGGAAAAACACTCAAATCACGATAAAGAGATCAAAATTATTATTTATATTAACCTTAATCAAAATCAGCAAGGTTTCTATTTTTTTTAGAAAATTACACTTAGCAAGTAGCATAAAAACCAGGTTCATTGTGAACTACCTCGATGTGGTTCTATGAGAGACACAGCACATACTTTGAACTAATCTGAAAATTTCAACGGTTTAGTCCTATTATTTTAAGCTTACGTGCGGTACATGAGAAAGCTAACTAAATGTTTATTTAATATTTGTAATAAAAAAAGTGATATCTTTTATACAATTCACACAAAAAATCAAAGATGCCAGCAGAAAAAACATACTTTTTGGTTCAATTTTCAAACAAACGCTTCTCACACAGCCGTTATTAGTGGGCGCCTTGCACAAACAGGTGTGCGGAGGGGGGACACATGTGCCTATCATTTACAGGTAGAAGCACAAATGGGCAACGTCAGATTTCTGAGAAATAACGATGGTTAATTGTGGCTGCCTGGTTCACTGTTGAACTACCTACCCTACCTATAAATTCCAAGTTTCAGCCAAATCCGTTTAGTAGGTACCTAGGTAGTTTTCGCGTGAAGAGTAGATAATAATGTAATTACTTACCCACATTATAAAAATATCATACTTACATCCATACCTACTCACAAACTTTCGCATTTCTAATACTTTTTAGTCCTGTCTGTGATCGGATCGTATCAGTGGCAAAGCTGCATAGAGATTATCACATATTTTAAATGGCGTAGCCAGGCAGCAGCTCCTATCACTTAATAATATAATGTAAGTAGGTATGTCTTATCGACTGGGATTCAAACCGAAAACAGCGCACTATGCGCGCTCACTATGCTGGCTAGGCTAAAATATGGCTTTACAGTTTTAAACAAAATTTGTCATAATTTATTTATTATTTTACAGTGTTAAACCACACTTAGGTATTGGTAATTATAGAATTAGCGTAGCGACATCTCTGGTCATTTGTGTTGAATGCAACTTCAATCAATGAGCAGGTGATATTCTAATATCCCTGTAGATGGCGCTCATCGGTGCTTTAACCGATACAAAATCATCTTACTAATGGTTTCAGGCCTCGGCTTAGAGGGTCCGTAGCCTAGTGGTCAGGCAGCTCGGCTTAAGAGCGATCGCTTGTATCTACGCAGGTTCGAATCCTGCCGGAGCCTTTAACTTTTAGTAAGATTTTTCATTTATAATGAAAATTTGTCATAACGACATCTTGCGGTGAGTAGCTGAACTTTAAGGAAATCTCGGTATTGCCAGTACACTCTGGTATTCCTTTCTATTGGGGTCTTGTGGATACAGTTTTCACTTATTTGCTTTATGTCAGTATTGTCACTGTCAAATTAATTGCCAATGAAATAGTTATACGTCAACCAAAACTCAACAATCCGTCAAGTCCGTCAACAAAACAAATCAATCAATCGATCGAGTTTGTTTTGATTGTGGTTTTATGAGCTAAAATATTGAAGTTTTTCTAATAAAATTACGAAAGGTGCATCTAATATCGCTGTAACAACACTTTAAAATGGTTAATACTACTCTAACAATACAGGACATCTGGCCATATGGATCCATTAAGCCTCCGAAGAAAGTTGACTTAGATGCGATTCTGCCCTACATTCTACTACCAGTTTTAATTGCAATTGGCTCTATTTCTTCTGCAATAACACTGTCAGTAATGATATTTATTGGGATGGCTGCTCTTTATATACACTCTAGACCAAGAGCGAAAAATCGGTAGGTACCTACCTAATATAGAGAAATTACTTTATTCTAATAACGATTTACTTTCTCTAAGGCTATGTGTGTCTATCTGCTGTTGCATTAAAGCTCTTTGATTTGAATGCTGTTTATTTATTAAAAAGCCGGTTTTTAGTGGTGGTTTTAATTCTTATTCAAGTAGGTACCAGAACAATATTTTCTGTTACCATTTTAAATGTCCTCTGATGGTACCTAGTATCACAGTAGTACCTATATTAAAAATAGTCAAACAATTAAATTTTATTTCCAGATCTCCATTTTTCTTCTCATGGACTCTTGCCTCAGGAGTAACAATGTTCGTTGTCTTTGAGTTTGAAATCCTACCACTGATGGAGATAACTCAACTGGAAAACTTTGTGTTTCTACTGCTGCTGGCTTGCACTTGCTATTTCTTCTACAGAATGAAGGCTATTGCTGATTTTGAACTTGCTACTGGCACTTCAAAAGGCAAGGAATACAGGTAATACCAAGGTACACAACAGTCACATTTACATACTCTTGCCTCATCCCTAAACCATGCCTAGTGGACCAACTCTGGAAGATACCCTTTCAAATAAAAAAATAATTTATGGTAAAAAAAGATTTTAGAGTCCTCAAAAAACTCACCTGTAAGACTTTATTACTTCCTATTTACAGTTTACATGTATTATTATTTTCATTTCAGTCCTGTATTGACAGCAGATTCTCAGTATTGCCAAATATGCCAAATAGAAGTAAATGACAAGTTTTTTCACTCAATATGGTAAGTATGTAAAATTTAAATTATCAATCTAGATATTGAATATAATAGTAGTTAACTATTGTTATAAAAATATCTATCTAGTAGGTATATCATAATATAAGTATTCAGTCATCTGGTTACCTTAACACAAGCATTAATTTTCCTAGCTTGGGACTACATGAGCCTGTGGAAATGCTCAAGGATATTTATTTATTTATTGATCTTAGTTAGTTTACTTCTATCTACCAAAGCAAGGAATGGCCATTAAAAAATACAATTGTTTTGTTTCTTCTCATATTGACTTTTATTATGCAGGTGGGACTGTTGTATCCTGAGACCAAATTACATGTACTATCTAGCCGGGCATGGCTTTGCAGTGGCAACACTAGTTTTTGGGACCAATCTGGGTATGACTACACTTTGTCAACCAATGATTTTCTATGGTATCCTACTGCCACAAAGTTGTAATGATGTTTACTATGATTTTAGGTAAGTTTTGAGAGTAAATCTGCTGAATAAATTATAGTGTAAAATTAGGGTAGTTGGACATATGATATTTTATCGACATGTGCCCAGTCCTTAAAAACTTATATATAAGTATACATAAATATGTAATGTAATTATTAGAAATAAATAACACCTACAAGTCAAAAATGCGCTCGATAATAGCTGTTATTTAATAATAATGTACCTGTTTAAATAGGATCTAGTAGGATTAGAACCCTTCTGGCGCTACACGTATCGACCAGTCGTTCCTGTAGGTCAGTTAGGGTCGAGAGGGTGGCGCAGACGCTGGGCAAACCTACGTTTCCTCAATCGCGTACCAGGCGAGGCAGTGTCTATGGAGAGGCAACTTCACCTGTGCTAGCTCTGCTACGTAAAAGGAAGTGCCAGAAACAGACACTGCTTAAATCGTCTGAAATAGATGTAAAGGCCTATGATATAGTAGGATTAACAGTAAATTTTTGAAGTTGGTTGTCTATGTCGACAGGGAAATGTCACTTGAACACACAAATGATACATAATACTTGCCATAGTGCTTGACAAATCTTGATAAATCAGCCTTGACACCAGCCTTAATCATTATATTAAATTCTCACAATTTTCTGAGTTAATATTCTTTGTTTTTTCCAGTGGCGCGTTTTCCTTTGTGACGTGTGTTTATGGAATGGGCTACGCATGCGTCGTCTGCTTAATACTGATACACCAAGTACTTTGCAATTTGATCCCGAGATACACTGGCAGTAAGTACAAAAAAGGTTTCTATTATTATTATCGCACTATCTAACTGCAAAAGAAATATTAGACAGCGTATAGTGTACTGACTCGACTTATGCGCTGTAATCTCTACGCGTTTTCAAAAGACCTGTAAGTACGAGTAAGCACGCAATTTGCTCTGCTTTGCTATATTGACGACCTCTGTGGCGCAGTGGGCGAAGGCCCGCCTGAGACGCGGAGGTTGCGGGTTCGATCCCCGCCACGGGACAAATGTTTGTATCTTCTACAGGTATTTGTTCAGGTGTTTGTTACAGTATGTATTTACAAAAAAAAAGTGTATCTATGTAGTATATCATATCATCTGGTTACCATTGCTTAGCTTGGGACTGGATGACGACGTGTGGAATGTCCAAGGATATTTATTTATTTATATTTATGACTTAAAATTTAGCAACAAATTGCATTTGCTACAATAATAGTCAAGTCATTATATTATAGAAAGGCAAATAGTTATCTTAAATATTCAAACCTTATAATGGGGGCAATTCGGAGTGTCGTAAAAGCTAAACTAACCTAACTAAAACTATTGCTATCCTTTTTATTCCCATCGCTATGAAAGGGACGGCAACAATTTTAGTTAGCTTAGTTTAGCTTTTGCGACACTCGAATTGCCACTAATATACAACTGAAATAAGCAAATATTTTAAGGAGTTTGATGGTAATAGCCTTGTCTTGTTTCAGAACCACCATGGAAAAATACGATGAATGTTTAAAATGAACAGATACTGGACATGTCATCTTTTTTATATTTTAAAAGGTCTGTCTATTTCAATGTGAAGTTTAAAATGTGATTTGAGTTGTACACTAAACTCTGGTTTCTGCTGTGATGGATTGAGAGATTTAGAATCTATGGTACGTTTATTGAATTTATATTCCATGAATTAATATTGTTGAACTATAATCAAGAAGATATGAAACTAGACATTTATTGAAACGACGTGTATAAGTTATTTTTAAAGCACTTATGTAGGTACCTATACCTAGTTTATTTTGTATAAAAATATTTCATTCCATGTGATTTGAATGATTGATGCTGATTTGTGATTGATTGATTACTAATCATGATTACCTACATCAGTGGTTAGGATGATGTTAAGATTTGTGAATTATATTATATTACCGGTCTATTTTTATACACGTGGGAGATTACACATGCAATTTATTTTTTATTTGCAACACCAGAAAATCAAAATCACTGCCTAACGCGGGTTCGATTCCTGGCGGGACTATTTTGCACGATATGCTAGCAGCGAGTGTATGTACCTAAGTATGCCCAAACATACCCTCGCCACTTCCTTCCAGCGTTCTTTTTACGTGAGGTGGACTAGACTATCATGAGATGACTACTTTCGATTATATTCAATAGGTATAAAATAAAAGTAGGGCTACATAATCACATCAATATCATTTAATGTGAACACAATCAACATCAAAATGTAGGTACATTCAACACTAAAAATGCACTTAAACTATCACTAAAATATTGTTAGGTATATTCAAAAAGTTTTTATTAAAGAGCTTTTAATAAACACTTTTTGAATTTATTACAATATTATGTATGGTTACCTACTAGATATCGTACATTTAATTTATCTTTTCTCAATAGACTTAGAAATAAAATAAAAATATTAATTGAGGCCAAATAAGCAAACATTTTGATCCCCGGTTTAGATAGGTAGGTTTAAAAAGTTTGTGTAACTGTTTAAAAAATATGGCTCAAATCACACCGAGGTAAGAGAAGCGGCGAGCAGTTTTAGTGTCATACAATTTTTAACTTTATGTTCAATAATATAATACACAGTATCGCTTGCGAAACTTGAAGCGCAAGAGGCGACGCCGACGAGAGCTTTTTCAACGCTCTAATACTATGTATTATAGTAATGAAGATAAAGTTTAAAATTATATGACACTGAAACTGCAGCCGCTTCGCTGCCGTCTCGGTGTGATTTAAGCCTTATTGGGTAGGTAGCTAGGTAATACTTTTTTCATATCTGAATTTATATAATTTGAGTAGAAGTATGTAACTTACATAATGATTATTATTTAACATAGAAACAACGCTTTGCTTAAGTTATTGCCTTATTTACTATTACTTTGAGTATTAAATTATTTATTACGAGTGAACTGCGTTTAAAGTTACCCACATAACTTTGGTAACCTTTGCGTTTTGATAAATTAAGCATTAGTTTGTTCGTTTTTTATATTATATTAAGCATTTATATTACCTATAGGAACAAATTTGGGGACATAAAAATTATGAATTGGGTTTTTCTCATATTTTTGGGGACATTTCAGATTTTAATATTATTTAACTTACATTCTATGTAAATACGTTATTAAAACGACATCTTATTTTAATTTAAATAGCCAACTACTTCTACATTGTACAAGAGCAACACCAATGTGCAGTGTGGCTTATGAAATTCAAAACATCGAGTGATTGATCTTCACAAAAGGGAATAAAAACGGCTTAAATGCAGTTCCCTAATATACTCTAGGACTAAATTGTAAAGACTACTATTTGACGCACTCACTGCCACCTCATTTCATTACATTAAAAAGAGGTGCCGGCTGCACCAACGATAGTAGACAGTAAGGGCGTTTGTCCACCGCCGCCGTCACCGGGACGTCAACAAGAAAAAGGTGACCGCGCCGAAGTACTGATACATAGACTAACTATAGCCGCGTGTCCACCGCAAGGCCGTCACGTCATCTTAAACTCGACCCGAAATAATCTCGTTCTGTTGACGTCCCGGTGACGGCGCCGGTGGACAAACGGCCTAAGCCATGTGCGCCGGTGGCACAGATGCGCGCTTTCCTGCTTTGGAGAGCATCTTAAATTAATTGTATGCCAGAAAATTGTTATGCCGTGAGTCCGTAACAGAGACCTTACCTATTTATGTATGGCAGCCAAAACCCTCACTCGCCTACGCTCGTCCAACAGGCCGAGCGTAGGCGAGTGAACGTCAATACCAACGTATGGACAGCATAATTTGCCTTGCCTTGCAATCGCTCGATAGCCTCGCTGGCCGAGTCCAAACGCAAACGTGTAAAGAGTTCATTTGTCATAGCGATGAGTCGCGAGCGTCCACTTGCCTCGTCATCATCATTCTCCTGCCCTTATCCCACGCTAAGGGGTCGGTACAACATGTTTTTCTCTTCCACTCTCCTATCGCTCGTCAACTCTGAACTCACTCCTCTTACATTCATATCATTGTAAAATCGTTCAGCAGGGCAGAAGGAAACCAGGCTTGAATCAGAGAAATATGTATATTAATTCGGTAGGTGTTGTCAGGTCGGTGGTGCCGTAGACGAGATAAAATCATCAACAAATATAAACCAATGGCATTGGGTTACTTCTAGTGAAAATCCTGCGGATTTTATAACCAGGGGTATTCATGCAAATAAAATTGCGAATACCAAAATGTGGTGGCAGCCACGCAACTGCTGAACGATTTTACAATCATCTTTCACACAATCTATCCACTTCTTCTTCGGCCTTCCTCTACTTGTCCACTCGCCTCCTTGTCTTTGCATCAATTTGCCTACTCTCGCCTTCACTCGCGTTAGATAGACTCGGCCAAGATTGATTGCAGGATTTACGAGTTCTAATCCTCAGGAGGTGTATAATCAGGCACTACTTGTAACACCTTGTCTCGCCACCTGGCTTTCCTTGCGTCTTGTTCCCGTTTCAACGCGTTCAATGCTGGTAGAGTCCTCCAACAAGTCACGGCTTTGTATAACAAGTTGCTGAAAACAACTTTACTTTTTAACTTTATCCCGACGTTTCGACTGGATTGCATCAGTCTGCCCGCGACAACGGCTGGTGCAATCCAGTCGAAACGTCGGGATCAAATTATATAAAGGTAAATAGCGATAAATACCCGTAAATGTATGTTTTATAATTTATCATAGTCATTATTATACTCGTAGTAAGTACATTTATCATAATCATTTAGTTTTGGTGTAAATTCAGAGACACAATTGTGTCTCTGAATTCACGCTTGAGTATGGACTCTGAATACGAGCCTTAAAGCTGAAAAAAGCGATACGTTGACGATCCGTTTCCGAGTTGATATGTAGGTACCTACTGTGACATATAATGTGTCAAAACTATAGCTTTTAAAATGTTTCAAATACCTGTTGTAATAAGCAACAGCTCTCATCCATTTAATCTCCTCCTCAGCTTTCAGAATGTCGATCCCCTCGCGCAGCCTCCTGAACACAAGCTGGGTGACGTAGAGATCGTAATAATCATCCGCGACTTGCTTCTTTTGCACGTATTGGTAACAGTTCTGCAATTCAAAGTTTATTTGACGTCCATATAAAATGATAGCACCTTCATAGTAATAGAATAGAATAAGTTTTATTGTAAATTTTATTCGGTTCCGGTTTTTGAAGTCGCCATGATGTAGGCCTAAAAACTCCGTCACCAGAGTTGGCCACTTGCTCAGGTGGTTTAAACTAAATTTAAATAAATGGATATTTAATATTCTAATTAAATATCCATTTATTAAGTACTAGCTGCGCCCCGTGGTGAATAGTTCCCGTTCCCGTGGGAATACCGGGATCAAAAGTAGCCTATTTTTTAATCCAAGGTATGAGCAATTCTGGTACCAAATTTCATTCAAATCCGTCTAGCTGTTTGAGCGTGAAAATGTAACAAACACACATGCTTAGACACTCACACACACAATCTTTCACCTTTAAAATATGAGTAGGTAGGAAGGATGAAACACTTGAACAGAAAAAAAACCTTATTTCTACTTCACGTGCTATCGCACTTACCCTCTTGAATCCTTCAATACCCTTCATCAAAGATTTCCTCCTATAAAATTCATCAGCTTGGAAGTTCCTTTCAAACCACATGTCTTCTGTATACCACATCCAGTTTAAGAACACATTATTCTTTAATTGAAACAAGTAATGTGCCTTAGCCTTCTCCATGTTATCGCGTCTTATAGCTAGTAGTATTTTGAATGGGGCTATGCCGTATTTGGCCTTAAGAGTCTTTTCGTAATGTAGATCAGCCATGACAATCAGTCCTCGAAGTCTGGCGGCGAATTGTTTCTTTCTAATGCTCTCTATTTTTTCTCGTTTCCTTTTCTCTCTCATTTCGTTCAGTTGCTGCATCTTCTCTTCTTTGTCCATTTCTGCTTTTGCAATTTCAGCCTGTATGAAATTGAATGCTTAAGCTTTTTCACATTTAGGTACTAGTCTAAGATCCCGTCATACAACGACCTTCACCGAGATGTTTATTTGATGAAACGTATTTTATATGTAATTTAATATGTAAATAAATATATTGCATATGGGTTGCCTAACAAATTTCAGTCCAGTACATGCTTAATTTAAAAAAAATTTTTTTTTTACATTTCACCGGTATGATTATTAGACAAATTCTATACCAATCGAAAGTCTGAAGCCCATAGAATATGCAAACGTTGGGTTGCCTATTCTTTTCCGGTCACAACTCTCAGGCAGCCAGGTATAAACAGGTAAATAATATTAGCATTTTGCACCGATCTGATTATTGAATTAAAATTAAATTAAAAATAAATTAATAAATTAATAATAAATTCATAAAAAACTCATAAATTAAATTAATTAAATTAATAGTTGTGACCGGAAAAGAATAGGCAACACAACGTTTGCATATTCTATGGGCTTCAGACTTTCGATTGGTATAGAATTTGTCTAATAATTATACCGGTGAAATGTTAAAAAACTTTTTTTTTTTAATTAAGCATATACTGGACTGAAATTTGTTAGCCAACCCATATGCAATATATTTATTTACATATTAAATTACATATAAAATACGTTTCATTAAATAAACATCTCGGTGAAGGTCGTTGTATGACGGGATCCTATACTATACCTATAGGTACTTACTTACAGCTTGGCAAATCAGAGTATGACAAAGTTTAGTCATGTAATGCCGACACCTCACATGGGCTTCAACTTGGTTCCAACATTAGAATTGCCAATGGCAATGCTCCGTTTACGGTTATTCGACACAAACGGAGCATTGCCATTGGCCATTCTAATGTTGGAACCAAGTTGAAGCCAATGTGTGGTGCCGGCATAAGCAACGTGCTGAAATATTTTTTTCCAAAACTGCAGTCAATATTTGACTGTATGGCAAAATTTACTTACCTACACTCAAACATAGAACAAAAATTTTAGAAATGTTTGATGTACCGTCATTCGTCATGATAAGAATGATAGGTACTACCATCTGAAATATTATTTCCTATTAAGTCTATCACACTCAATATTGCCAAGCTCATTTAAATGCTATTATACCTGTTGCTTCAACCTTATTCGCTCCTCTTCCATCTGCCTCCTCCTCTCTCGTATCATCGCGTGTTTCTCTTCACGTTCCCGAGCTCGCTTTTCCATCCTCTTCAAAAATTGGGGCACTTTTAGACAGTGAAGTACTAGGGATGTTTCTGAAAACAATATTTAGTACCTAACAATATTTAATATTTATATTTATTATCTTACTGTTACCTACATCTGATTATTTTTTCGTTTATCTATGCAATCTTTGTATGTTTTTCCCTATATTTCAGAATTTTAAAGCCAAACAAACACGTAGGTATACAAATTGAAGGCATACTCTACATAATTTATCGACTTTCAATATTATGTAGTTGTAACTATCACGTTAGGAGTGATACCTTCTCGTAGAATCCTTTGATCTCTATAGACATCATCAAGGGTCTTCAATGCTCAAAGATCTGAAAGAATGTCCACCTACTGCGCCTTGCGTGATACTTTTTCGTTTAAATTATTTCTAGGTTTAGATAATTGAATATCACAATACCTTCAATATCATTTAATTTTAACTCATTTGTAAGACATTTTATCTTGGGTCTCAACTGCCTGTCCAGTTCATGGTATGCTTTGCGCACTTCCTCCCTCATGTTGTCGACGGAGTCGCGGGAAGCTGCAACTATTTTATTATACTTCAGCTCTTCTATCACACGGTTTTGTTCCTCTAGTTTCGCTCTCTGAAGTGCTATAATATGTTTTTGCCACTTGTACCTACAAAAAAATATTACCATCTTAAAATTATCAGGTATGTAGGTACCTACTGAGTCGTTCTTAACGAAAAATCTTACTTTCGTTGGTATGAATTGTAATCCTGTGCTAGTATTTTCACTTTTTTATTCACTTCTTGCGTCTGACCAATATTCATTTTCTTCTTAGTCAGTTTGTCAAAAAAACTATCGAGAGTAGCTTGCCTCTGATCATTTAAATACTTTTTCTTAATATTTATGAATTCCTTCCATTTATCGACATATTTTCTAAGTATTTCTTCTTGGCGGCGACTGATATTTATTTTGATTGGATTTATACACAGAAAGTTTCCCATTCCCATAATATTTTCGTCATAGTTTCTGCTAATAGAAACTGTTGAAGTTTCTGTTGTGTTTTCAATGATTGGTTTTTCAATTTGATGTGGAATATTTTCAGTCGATCTAAATGTTTCATTTATTTGACTATCAGTACTACGATGGGATTTAGGAGTTAGGGCCATCATGATTAACAGCGATTGCAGATCTCCTGCGACAGTTAGGTTATTATCTTGTGTATTAATATTCAATTTGTTGACTACAGCGGTATTATCGTTGTTCTCATTTACGATACCATCAAAATGTGGAGATTCAATGGTATAAGAGTACTTGCATTCTACCCTTAGAATTTCATTAGCTACGTCGTCGTCGTCTTCGTAGGATTCTGGTGAATTTCTTTGAGAGGCTTGAAGTCTTTTAAAATTATCTACGTTATGATACTTTATTATTTTACTTGGTTTATTGTTTAATTTAAAGTCGCTATCGCAGTTTATAACTAAATTATCCAATTCATCCGTTATTTCTTGCAGTAAATACTTTTTTTCATCTTCTATATCCCGATGGTTTCCTTTTATCAGTGACTTCTCATTGTTTGATATAAGTCTTGGTTTTGCCGTATCGATGTATTTCAACATAATCCTATTCTTAAGGTCGATGTTATGAAAGCTGTTTCGGATTTTAACTATTTCTTTGTTAAATTTACAGGTGTCTTTTGGTCTTCGCAAGGACTTCCTGAAAATAATTGAAGAGTTTGTCCTTTAGAAACTTCTTACTGAACTTCAGCGGTATTTTGACTAGGTTGCTAGTATTTTATCTAATAAGTATTCAACCTACCTTTGCCAAGCATTGTTTTTTAGGATCCCGCCGCCGATGGTACCGTTGGCATGCGTGTCCTTAATCTGAAAATAACATTAGGCATTTTTCCTAGGACCTACAAAATAGCCTGCCTCTGTAGGCACCTACGTAAAAATTACCTATCCATAAAATACCTAGCTAGGTAGGTACACCTTGTACCAACCAGTAAGGTTGTAGAAGCATTTGAAAACAGACATTTACTTTTTAGAGCAAATATAGGGTGCTTAGCTATCTAATTAGAAGTTTAGAAGCGTTACTAGGTATCTGCTATGTAAAAATTATCCTACTTATAGGTAATAAGTAGGTAGCTATAGCTACCTACGCAAGTCCCTCTGTATGAATTATTTAAGTAGGTACCTACCTACCTACTTCACCCTGAGTCATAAAATTCAGTCGTAACTCGAACAGTCACAAATATTTTCTCCTATTTATGTTGTTGGTAGGTAGGTTAGCAAGCCGTAAAAATGAAAGTTTATTGTAATTCCCTCGCGCATCTTTGTCTTCCTTCAGATCATGGATGTAGGTATTACGTAATCCATCTTCCTAGCTTCAGATAGTACTTTACTATACTATAGGCAAGCAAGGACGATATTGCTATAGGTAAATAGGAGGGGAAAAGCTGCGCAGTAGTCGATTTTTTTGACAAAATGTTATTTTTCCAATATAAGTAACCTACCTACCTACCTAGGTTCTACCTATATATTTTTGCTAACTGTAGGTACCTAGGTAACTTTCAGAAATCGAAGAATGTAAGTACCTAAGGTAAGAATAATTATTTCCTTTAAGATAAGTAAGTAGGTAGGTACCTACCTACTTACCAGAGTTGGCCACTTGCTCATACGAACGAACGAACCTACTAGTTTCCTAACTACAAAAGAAAAGTACCTACCTAATAAAAGTACCTATAGGCACTATAGGTAGGTAAGTAGGTACCTACCTACTTGTTACTGGAATAGTTAGGGAGGTAGGTACTTAATCTTCTTTTAATACTTTTATATAGGACCTTCCTTAGAGACAAGACTCGGACTCGACATTTTGCAATGGGTTGCCTTGTCCACCTCTACTTACCTAATATAACGCTACTATACTACCTAACTATAAACAAGCGTGCACTGTTTCTAAGTAGGACTAGGTAGTTGAATGGAAATAAATTAGTTGTAACTTACAGAATTTCTTCTCATTTCCATTCTCAGTGGTATTGTTGGTACATAATCAGGATATAACTTGCTTAGTTCATTCTCGTCAAATATATTTTTATTTAATAAATCTTCCATTACTTTAATAAAATAGCCGTTGCTAAACAAATATTAAATCGATACCAAAGAGCAAATAGAATAAAAACAAGGAAGGAAGAAGAGGAGCATGATCGATACCAAAGACAATTTAACCTAACAATTTTGAAAATAAATAATTGAGTAACCACTTGCTGAACGCGCGTAAAGCTCCACACGTAGGTAACGTTCCTTTACAGAGAGGTTTTCTTTTTAAATATAAAAAAAACATAGTTTCCAAGAACTCTGTAAATGGCGTTGAACTGACTACGTTCCTAGGGTGGTAAATCGTACTAACCCGGGTAAATACCATCTTCTGTGGTAAATACTATGGCGGTCTCGTTTTATCTTGTGGGTTTTTGAATCATTCTATTTTACTCCCGCGGATTGAGATCGGTTCATTAATACAACAATAGGGGGACGCTTGAAAAAAAAGTAACACCATCTACCGAGTTCTTGGATACTATTTTTTATTTTAATACTCAATGAGAGGTTTTTCTTTTAGTAAAATCATTTTTCGAAATTATGAATTTTGTAAACGTGAAATGAAACGTATCTGTGACTTTGTCTGTGACAATGACATTACTGACATCTCGAAGAGCTATCAAAAACATGTGTTTTTGTTTTTGTTTTGGTAATTTCTGTACAAAAGAAAAAAAATATTTTGCTTGTAAAAAGTGATAATCGATGCTAGAACAGCTAAGCAGATGTATCTTCCCCTCCACAATGTGCCTGATAGAAAATATTACTTTAAAATACCAGGAAAACTGTGTTTTTTCACAGTGGCAGCGCCGCTGTATGCATTCATTTCTTGTGTGATCCTCACCATGTACAAGGATTTTGAAAGTGCAAATAGAACTCACTGTAATGTGCCAAATACGTTTCCATCAATTTCCGCGTCGATAGGGAACTACGAGCCTCAAAGTATCATTTGGAAAACTGCTATTTATTTGCATTCTCCTGTGAGGTTCTTTATGATTTTCCTGCGATGGAAGTATTACAGAAGAGTTATCAAGGAAGATTTTGATATAATAGTCAATATAGCAGTGTTTTTAAATATTATAGAAAATCTAGCTCTCTTAGGATTGACCTTTTGGACATCATCAGGCAACTATTGTAAGTCTTTTTAATTTATACTTATTTTTATGAGGTTTATTGGACTTTCCTGCCATAGTCAGATGATTAAAAAAAAAGTTTCTAGATATCAGTGCTACCAAACCTACTGGGCCAAACTACTGCTAAACACTATCCAGATGATTCTTTAAAAATTCATAATTGGTCTAGCTAGGAGGAAAATAGTTATGAATGTAATTCATGATAATATTTATTTCTTGGTTACAGCTTATCATGAAAAGTGTTTCAAAACATTCATTGGCACATCAGTATTCTACATGCTCTTCACTTGCATACTACTTACCAAGTACCGACGGAGGCCTCTTATCACTAATATGGAAAATTTCTCCATAAAACTAAAGTGGAGATGTTTTGTAATAAATGTTACATCATTTGCATTTGCTGCATATTTCTTTTTGCGGCACAATTGGTGGTGTGAGCCTTACGGTAAGCTAAACTTATTGATAACACTTACAGGGCTGATTCCTATGTCTCCAAGATACATTTTGATGAGTTATTATTCTAATATAAAATGACAGGTGGTTAATTTGTAGTAGCCACTAGTCCAAGCAATATTCTAACTTGGGAATTTGGTCGCATGCTTTGTAATACTGTTACTTTAGCAGATAGCATAATACTTTTTTTTTGAGATGGTGAAACAGTCACATATTTTATAGTGTCTTTTTGTAGTGTAGAGGCAAAGCAACAACATTAATATCATTTATGGACACCTTTTGTCCAGCTGTGGACTGCAAAAGATTATTGATGTGTTTATTTTTGTTTCAGTGTATTCACTATTTGGCTTATCAGAGTATGTGGTGGTTGTTAGCAACATCGCCTTCCATTTAACAACAGTTTATGATCTCCAGATAAACTTCATTTATTTTACTAAACATGGATTAACAACAGAGTACTTTTAAAGTTAAGAGAATCCTGTCTGCAACAGGGTATCTAAGGGTAGTATTACACTTATCAAATATCTTTGTCCAATTATGATGTTCATTATTTGATCAAATTTTTTACAATACATTTGATGAAGTTGTCCAATTTCTTTGATCAAATGTACATTGGAGCAAGATATTTGATAAATGTAATACCACCCTTCAGCCGGTTTCTCGAACGCTGATCATCACCAAAATTAACTAATCAGTGGTCAAATCACATGACAAGGTGTTGAATTTGTTCCTAATTTGACATTTTGTTAGGTTGTCAGTTTTAAATGTCTTTACAGAAGGGGACAAAGACATGTAGGTAGGTATATAATTATTATATTTACTTTGGTAAGTGGAGCATTTAAAATTATTTTAGAAACTGTGATTCTTGAGCAAAAATTATATAGAAATAACTTTTTTTAAACAATAGGTATGATGTATAATAAGTGTAGGTACTTAAGTAGTGGTAAGTGTACAAAAATTTCTACTGTTTTGTGTCAAAAGGTATATTTTTTAGTATTGGATGATAAACTTTTAATATGAATTATTATGCTTATTATGTCCCACTAGTAGTAATGAAAAGAATAGAATAGAGAAGATAGAAATCATTAATTTGCATGAAGAATGAAGAAATACCTACTGTCACCATAGAGATGTGATCTAAGGACTTCCATGTATCTATGAAAGTATTTATTCATATTACATAACATAACATAATATCTGTATTGTATCATAGAACTAAGTTTTATTTGATAAGTCACCATGTATTTCATTTCAAATGTCCTTGCAACAGGTAGGTAAATGCCACTTATAACTCCTTGCACAAGTTAATGAACCTTTGTAAGATTTTGCCCATCATGATAGCGTTTCTTGTTTATGGAGTAGGGGCCTTAGCGTCGTCGACGTCGCCATCTTTGGGCATTTTCTGTTCCTAATAATTTACCAGTACAGATTAAAATTTTAGTCTTTAGGTCTAGAATTACTGGAAGTCTAATAGACCTAGCAAGGTACCTACTTTGCTACTTTTTGCAATGACGATGCATTAATTAAAACAAAAATGAATGTAAAAATTTTAATAAATACAAATGTTTTACATGTTTCATATAGTTCCCAATAACAATACTTAAACAAATTCGAGTTGATAATAAAATAATGGAATAAAATATGGCTTAGAAACTAGAAAACAATATTAGCAACTACATTGCTGGTACTTAAAATGGAAGCAAAAATACAAACCACTTTGTGACTAGTTATACAGTACAACTCGTGGTAACTAACTAGATTTACGATTTCCATTAAGATTTAATTTTATTAATCTTACAGTATAAGCAAGGACGATATAATCGTCCTTGGTATAAGTGTTGTTGGTTAATCGTTTTGTTCCTTCTGGCTTTTTTGACCTAAACTATATCCAGCCATCTAACTATCTATCTATGCTATCCAGCCAGGCCAGACTCAATTAATTTAGATTCTCTTTTCTATACAAACATTCCTAATAAAAACTTGCAAATGCTGTTATCAAATTTTAATCACAAGGACTTACTTGCGATAATACGATTCTTGCGTCACATATCCGGCTCTAAGCCCACACCGGTTCCTCGTAATCTCCGGCCATGATATCTGTTGCATTGCATCACTATTCAAATGGCACCAAAACCCTACCAAATCAGACTTAAAATTTAAAGTGGTCCTTCATTTTATTCGCTATCATATTAGCAATAGCTAATGATGAAGTGGCGCCGGGAGATGGCGCGTTCCTACAGTGAAGTACTCGGCTGCCGATAGCACCTGCGCCTGGCTGAGAATCAAACACGAAGTCTTCGATCAGCGTTCCTGTAAAATGAAAATAATCCTATTGACCTCAACACCCTAGTCACACTATCACTTCACACTAATATTATAAAGGTGAATGTTTGTGTGTAAAGTGTGTCTGTTACTCTTTCACGCTCAAACACCTGGACGGATTTGAATGAAATTTAGTAAAAGGTTTGCTTATACCCTGGAATAAAAAATATGATACGTTTGATCTCGGTAGTCCCTTTCTGCGTACTTCAAGAACATCCAGTGCCTGGGCACGGCCCTCACGGCGCATGTGTAATGTCAATTAAACTTCAAGAAAATCGATTGTTTACCATCTTTCGCCATAGCCTGAGCTCTGACTCCCGCCGGGCCCCTCTCACAGTCTTCAGTCGTGAGGTCCTGGATGTACTTCTGAACTTGTTTGACCTGAAGAGGCATTATCACAGATCGCACCAACTCTTTCATTCCAAACGTGCCGTATTTGAGCGCCATCTTACGGAAACCGGAGAACGCTAGTATCTCCCTCAGTTCTTTGAAGTTATAATCTGACCATCTGAAACACATCGACAATTTAACTACCTATAGATAGTTATTTGCATGGATTATTTGTTGTAGTGTTTAAGGCCGATTTTTTGCCGATATTTGCATGTGATAGGGAACCGAATCTACAAAATGTGTGAAGGGAGAATTAATTCAGCAAGTTGTAAGTACCTACATAGGGAAAATATCATACTCGTTTTCTGCCATCATAATAATCACTAGATACCTACAATACGTCTACAAGTAGTATAGCGATAAATTGAGATGTGGATGATAATTGTTTACTCTCACAATCTAGTCACAAACATAATGGGAACTGTTGCTGTGTTTTATTGTCACCTTATCTTGATGAACCTAGAACTATTAATAACCACTATCTAAATCAAACAATAAACAATAATGTGTTTATTGCACCACCTTTACATGAGATGTGGATGATAATTGTTTACTCTCACAATCTAGTCACAAACATAATGGGAACTGTTGCTGTGTTTTATTGTCACCTTATCTTGATGAACCTAGAACTATTAATAACCACTATCTAAATCAAACAATAAACAATAATGTGTTTATTGCACCACCTTTACATTTTTTATTAGTTTTATTTCGCTTTTTTGTTGTGTTATTGTCTCTCGATTTCGAGCAGAGTTCGAATTCCGACCATTGCAATAACAGATTTTTCGTTTCTGAAAATGAATAGGTATTAGCAAGTAAGGACGTTAAAGATAAAACATCTTTGGTATTAGCACAGGTATTAGGTACCTACCCTATTACGCATTCACCGAGAACCTCAGGTATGGCGAGGGAAAGTATTGTGAGGTAACCAGTTAAAATACTGACTAGAGGCAGTTATAGGTAGGTTCTTTATATGAGCATGTGCCAAAAGTACCTACATTTGTACATGTGTTTGGAGTTTTTGGAGACGAAGTCATGTAAGAATTGTATCCTACCTTTATCTTAGTGCAAAAAATCGTTCGTTTATTGAAATATCTAGATTAACTCCTACCATAAGGTGATAATTACGCTTAATACTTACTTGTAACCTTCTTTGCACAACGCTAATATAGCATTCGGCCCCACAATGATCCTCCCATCTATCCTCGGCGTCAAATGAACCCCCAGGAAAGGAAACCTAGGATCTGGCACGGGGTAAATATTAGCTTTTACCATATTACTTTTCTGGGGGACTATGTACAAATATTCTCCTCGGAATGGTATAATCTTAGGTTCTTCTGGACATCCTGTTAACACTGCCACCGTGTCTGAATGTAGCCCACAACACGTCAGAACATACTTTGCATTAACACTTCTGTCTTGTGCATCTGTTATTGTGACTGGGAAATCTGAATTTTCAGCCTCGGTAAACTTCTTAACTTCAAAGTTTAAGTATGTTTTCCCACCTAATTTTTCAAAATCTTTAACATAGTGGTGGGTAACTTCTCCCCAGCTCACAATACCGGTGTGTGGAGACCACAGTGCCTGTACTCCTTTGCAATAAGGTTCAATCTCCTTCATTTCTGAGATGTCCATCAGCTTAATATCTTTGACCCCATTCTTTATTCCTCGCTCATATAAATCAAGAAGTCTAGGAACTTCTGATCTGTTGGTTGCTACTATTAACTTGCCACATTTGGAGTATTTTATCTTTTTTTGATCTAAGTATTTGTAAGTTAAGTCAAGGCCTTGAACACAAAGCTTTGCTTTAAGAGATCCCGGTTTGTAATATATTCCGGCATGTATAACTCCACTGTTGTTTCCGCTTTGGTGCAAAGCAACATCAGCTTCTTTCTCTAATAGGGCTATTTTAAGGCCAGTATGTCGGGTTGCTAATTCTCGGGCAGATGCTGAACCAACTATTCCCCCTCCTATTACTACTATGTCATAATTTTCTGGCTTCTTTGTGTTAAAGCTGAAATTAATACATTTAATAATGAAGTGATTAAATTAAATACTTACTGGATCAGATTTTTTTTAGCTCATAAAATATATTGCCAGTGATGCAAATGTTCCCCGCGAGCTTGAGCTGTTTGTCTCTCAGCCCAGCTGCTTTAGTAGAGGCATAGTGGGGAAATGTACCTACCTACCTTAAACCATTGGTAGTTATAGGTACATAACTGTTATAGATTTATATAATATGCCATAATTTCTGCACTAAAATTTAACTCATCTAAGTTCGTTTGTTAGTATATGAAAGTGGCCAACTCTGATGACGGAGTTTTTAGGCCGCCTTAAGGCCTCCATCATGGCACAAATCTAAGTAATGCCCTTGACTTACCAAAGGTACAATTAATATTTTATCATAGCTCTAAGGGTCTAATTATGGGACAATAGTGGCAATTCTGGTGGTCGCCAAAACTTAACTTAAGTAATTTGACAGCACTAAAATTGATGCCATCCTTTTTATTTCGTTCGTTATGAAAGGGATGGCAACATTATTAGTGCAGTCAAATTGGTTTAGTTAAGTTTAGGCGACTCCCAGAATTGCCACTAATATCTAAGTAAGGAGTGATTATTATAAGCTTACAGGCCTACCTATTATTTCTAATAAAAAGAACTTACATGGGTAGGTACATACCATTTTAAATTATTATAAATCACTGAATTAAGTGATGATCCAGGTGCCCGTGTAGCATAGCTTGAGATTTTTGTAAGTTTACTGATAATTGACATTTTCAACAAGTAACACTTTCAGCTTTAGAAAACTTTTGACACTTTGCAGATGAGCAGTAGGTATTAGTAGCACAGAGTACTATTGTTTATCATTAGTAGTAATAAATAAAAACACTTTCAAAGGGAAAACAACTAATAGTGGTGGACACTACACTATTGTTTACTTTACTTCAATCTGTCAAGTCGAGGTCAAGCAAGTCAGTCAGACAGAGTCAGAAATTCAGAATTACAACATGCTCTTTTTTTTTTTTTTGGCTTCGCACTTAGGTGGGTATTCATCATAATACGAGTAAACATTAGCATATTTGGTAACTACGGAACTCTACGTGATTCACACGTACTTGACCGGTTTTATTCAAATGGTCTAGCTGGGATAGCTGGTAGGAACCTCAGTAGGAACCCTAATTTACTGTCATTTCGGTTCGGTTCGGTCGCCAAGAAGTCAAGGTCATTGACGTCAATTTTTTTTTAAACATCATACTCAAAGAGAATAAAAACACTACGTTATCCATACACTAATTACCATTTATTTATTTATTTATTTATTTATTTATTTACACATACACACATAGAATATAACATACTAATGTGCAGTGGCTGCAAACGTGAGCAGTTGAGCATTGAATTAGAACCATTAGAAGAAAGTTATTCTTCCAAAATTGAAAATAATACTCTGTGTGCTTTGATACAATTCTCGTTATTCTACTTACAAAACTTCTGCAAAAGGAAATGTAGAACAATTTTTTGGTATGGTACCATTACCAATATTTCCCCTGTACCATATATTTTTAGTCTATGGTTTCTTCTTTAAGATTTTCATTCATTCAATCAAATCAATCACTTTGTCAATCACTATTGATTGTGTGTGTGCATGCATTGCACAAAGAGATTATAAGGGGAATTCCAAAAAAAATGAACAACAGGTGAAAATGTGGGTATAAAATTTAACATCACTTTAGGGTATTTTAATGAATTGAATTTAAATTCTTAAAGTTTCTAAATGTTTAAATACTGTATTATATTTCAATTTAAATAATATTAAAGGAAATAAAAAATAAAATATGATAGGAAGTGATGTTAAGATGTCGGTTTTGATACCATTTTCAAAGTCTTATATAAATAAAACTATGATGAAAGTTAGACTCCCAATTAAATTTCTGGGAAAATACAATACTTAATTATAATATTAAGATTTTTTTAGGGAACATAAAACATAAAAACCTTTAAAAACTGCAATTTTCCTTCAGGTTTGTTACCATAGGTTCCAAAACAAACATTGTTTTTCATGCTATTAAAACAAAATTTACGTTGAAATGCCAAGAATATAACCAGAAAGCTCAAAATAGTTATTACTTTGACTGGGAGCCAAAATATATAAATAATAAAAATAAATGTTTAAGAAAATCCTCCAAAACTAAAAATAAAAACTAGGGACAGTAACAAAACCAACAGTAACAAAATTGTAAGGCGTAGTCTACAGAGCGATTTAGTCAAAATAAATTCTTAAAATTATTTAAAATGTAATGTTTACTTGGATAAACAATATCGAGCTTGTAAGTTAAATATCTTAAGAATTTATTTCGATTGAAGTGTGAATAAATTAAGTAACGTACGACTACTTCGTTTGCGTAAACGTATCTTAATCAACAAAACTAAAAACGCAATGTGAACGTAGCTTTTTGCTGTCGGTTTTGTTACTTTTGCAGTCCGTCTATATGTTACCGGGCAAGTCATAACAAAACCGAAGTAACATAATGTGCCTGCAATGCATTCAATAATAAATATTTAATAGCTTAGTTTCTTTGTTCATAATATTTTTTTCTCCGAGGTGTTCCCTATTAAAATTGGGTTTTCTTTACGCGGCAATAAATTGTGAAAACGTTTGGTAAAGTCATGGTTTTATTGTAACAAATCTGACATTAAATTTCTTTCCACTCCAGCCAGCTGCACAGCAAGTCATTTTACACCGCCGGTATACTATTTTGAAGCTTGTTTTCTAATGGCAGATCGCAATGGGCGTTAGTGTTGCCATTTAAAATAAAAAAAAGTAAAATGGGTAAATTATTTCAATTTCAAATTGTGGTAACAAACCCGAAATGTCCGGAAGTTAAGAATTCTGGGGACAACCTTTTGTTGCAGTTTTTAAAGACCAAAGCTGTTTTAAACTATAAATTAAGCTCTAAACGTGAAGAATAAGGTTCATTTTACCTAAAAACAACAAAACCTATAGAACAGTTCAAGAAAAAAGTCACGAAAATTTAGCATTAATTCGGAGTTTGGCGTCGGGGACATACGAAAAAATGACGAACCACTCCATAAAAATATTAATAAAAAAATATGGTTTTATTTCAATTAATGTAAATGTAATTAAAAACCAAGTAAAATATGTAAACTTTCAGTTAAACCCTAAGTCAACTCGTTTAGTAATATCCTGTTTCAGTAAAAACTTAATGAATGTGAGGGACATGCCCAAATCAGTGTTGTACACTTTTTTTGGAATTCCCCATAAACACTCTGCCTGCCATTACATGCTATTACATTATCATTATCTACTATTACATGCTCTTTGCTGCCTGCATTGCATTGAGGCTTGTATTATTTTGTTGTGGCGCGCTTTTATTAAAAATGAAATCAATTCACTATTCCCTGAGCAGCAATGCGTACAAGACAAACATTTTTGCCGGATTCTCTCAGTTACAGAAGGTTATTACTCATAACTAATATTATTTTTTAGTTAAAAGTTGCTAAAGTCGGTTTTTACGGCTATTTCTATGTTATGTAAATGAAACATAATTTACTGTCTAAATTTCAGCAGGAAGAGTTTGTTGATCTAACATTAGCTGCCGATGGCCATTTAGTGCAAGTTCACAGAAATTTAATTGCATTGGCTAGTCCTTACCTAAGAGAAATTCTGAAATCAATGTCTCACCACTCCCCAGTTATATTTCTGAATGTAAGTACCTACAAATAGAAATATTGCAAGTAATATTCTAGCAAAATAGTAGGTGTACCACTGGCCTCTGTTTTAGTAATGAATGCCCTCTTCAAATGCAGACTACAACTGGGTGCCGATTCTTTTAACTTACTTTTTCTAACAACAAGCAAAACGTTATCTAAACCTTAGATTTTCGTCTGTTTCATAATTCTAATGTTAACGACCAACGACTCTGTTGTGGTGATGTTTTAGCTATGGTAGTCGAGTTGTGTAGTTAGGCATAATTATTTTTGTAATGAGTTTTCTTCCTTCATTTTTTTCAGAATGTAAGCCATGACATCCTCACATACTTGCTGAACTACATTTATCTTGGAGAAGTGAATATTCCGGTGCATTCAGTTGATGCATTCATAGAAGTCTCCAAGTCTTTGCGTATAACTGGAATTGAAGATCTTGAACCTCCACCAAAGGTAATAATTACAAAACACTGGCCTTTACATCTTTACTAGATGATTTATGCAGTGTTAGGAGGCAATTTTGCCTACACTTAACGGGACACTGTAGTCCTGGGATATTGTTGAGATGGAATAGGCTTGCCCAGCACCTAAACCAGCCTCAGCTTAGTCGGCCATATCCACAGGAAAGACAATGGTCAATACCTACATGTAGGGCTGACTAGCCGCGGGTTTCCTCGCGATGTTTTCCTTTACTAAAGCTTGTATTGAAGTGCATATAAATTTTCCAAAATGGAAAATCCATTGATGCACAGCTGGGACCCACAACCTGGAAAGTACCTCGACTTTTTGTTCAG
This sequence comes from Xanthorhoe designata, assembly GCA_963582015.1. Classification (NCBI taxonomy): domain Eukaryota; kingdom Metazoa; phylum Arthropoda; class Insecta; order Lepidoptera; family Geometridae; genus Xanthorhoe; species Xanthorhoe designata. The sequence goes on from OY757039.1 coordinate 10,111,571, forward strand.
TCAGAGTAATAATACAGATAGGTAGTACAATAAGAAAAAAAATTTTTATGCATATTTGGTTAACAGAGCAGATCCAATGAGGTAAACAAGTACTGGCTATATGTAATAAAAAAAGTAGACCACATCTGGCTAACACAAAAGCATACCAGATGGTCATAATAATTCCTAATGTTTACAGATGGAACCAACTCCAAAATTAACTGCATATCGACGAAAACGTCCTGAAAGTACAGATAACATTGCAATCCATACATCTCATAGTGACACCATCAAAGTCCAGCAACTACAAACTGACATCAAAAATAATGATTTTTGTAAACTAAATAGTGAAGAACTCAGTATAGAAAAAGAAAAACAAACAGATATTATTAGCAATGCACATTTTATTATACAACAGGATGATTACGAACATAATCAAACATGCAATGTTTTACAAAATGAATCATTAGTTCAAATCAATAATGAAAATAATATAGAAACTGGAATCAACCACAGTATACACATAGATGTTACAGATCAGAAGGAAAGTATGGAAACTATTCAAAATATGCCTATTATTGAAATAACAAACTCAGACCAACTTGCACAAGCTGATACAAACTACAAAATTGTAGTAAAAACAGGACCCAGTGACAATACAGAAGCATCAAACATGCCTGTATTAGAAATACAACCTATTACAGCAACACAGGAACTAGTTCCCCAGAAACAGATACCATACATTATAACAACTCAAGCAGAAGATAAACATACTCTTCAAAAATATTCAGTACAAAATGTCAACTTGACAGGATCAGATATAAGTTTTCAGGAACATACAACTAATGAGACTTTATATCCAACTATTCAAGTAGGAACCAAACAATCTCTGATTGAAAAAGATAAACTTATCAAAGTCCTTGATGAGGTTGTTATAAAACCTGGAGTGAACATGTTGGATTGTAGTGATGTCAGTAGCCAAGTCTCTTTAGACGCCAGTATACCTACAGATTGCAAAATGGATTTGATGAGTAAGTATGAGAAGCAGTTAACTTTATTTTCACTCCATCTGGCATGTATAGGCTGATTACATGCCCATACCATGCCAGATTTAAATAATGTCATGTAACTATAACTTTAGATATGTATGATATGAATGTAAATGGATGGCATAGTAGATCAAAGACAAGATTGAGTAAAAGATGACATTAGAAAAGAGATTACTTACTGAGATTATACTACTAATGACTAATATGACTAGGAAATATTTGTGTGATGTAATGAATAAACTCAAAAGTACTGGACCTATTTCAAAAATTCTTTCACCATTAAAAAGCTACATTATCACTGAGTAACATAGGCTTTATTTTATCCCGGTATTCCCACGGGAACGGGAACTACGCAGGTGAAACCACGAGACACTGCTAGTGTCTAAAAAAAGTTATAAAAGAAAAATACACATTGTACTGTCTTAAATGTGTGATGGGCAGGAACATGAGGAAAAATAAGCACGAAGAGATTATCAACTATGTGTAACTGCATGACATATATTAACAAGATTATATCGTCCTTGGTATCACTTCTAAGTTCTAACTATTGCAGTCATGGACCTAGTATAGTACCTACTGGACGAACAGCGAGCATGCCGCCGAGAGGGACATAAAATGCAGTGATTCCATAGTTTCGTAGTATAAATAAAATTCGGAACATCAAGTAGTAAGGCCATACAAAAAACGGCACGCCATGAGGGACAAAAGATTTAATGCCTTGCCTCTTTTACTCTCAAGATTTATATATATTCTTCTTTGTTTTTGTGTGACTGAGAAGGAATATACAGCGCTCTATTTCTTACTTTCTCTAAGATTGTGGTAAATAAACTTATCTTTTTTACAGAGCACATGGCACAGTTCTCTATAACTGAAAGAGGTGCATTGCACATGATATTGAATCGGTATATCTACTGTTGTCATCACTCGACGCGGAACAAGTGCCGGTGGCGGTGCATAGAGTATCGGCGGAGTGCTTGCAAAGCTTTTATTGATACCATTGATGGAGCTATTGTAGCTAGGTTTGTTCAAGAAAGTTTATATTAGAAACATTGGAGTCGAAAAATGACAGATTATAAAGCTCATGCTAAGGCTAGTTTCAGTATTAGAACTAGGTTTAAATAGGTACTATCCTACATTTCTCTTCATCATAAAAATGAAAAATGTTTTAAATGAGCTTAAAAGTGAAACACTTAGTTTCACTTTCTCTCTGTTCTGCTTAATATGGGCTCATCAGCATCCTATTATGTGGCAGCTTATTTTTGTTGCCATCTCATGCTAATCTTTGTTGAATTGATCATTTCTATACATATTTGTATTTATTTTTTCAGAAAAGGACTGCATGCACATCCATTCCATGATAAAAAAATATACAAAAAGCACGACAAAGGTTTGATTTTCCCGACTTTAGAATTGGCAAAACATAAAAGGAATCTAAAAGAAAAGGAAGGGCTGAAAACGTTGTCCATTGATGAAATTGGTGATGATGAAATTGCCATGGACGATTAATACGTAGGTTGGTACTATGACAGGACTTCATAGACTGAAAATGTGAAAAAATGACTACCACTCTGGGGCGGACGTGGTTCGTTATAAATTATATTATGAATGTGTTATACCTACACTACAGTTTGGTTAGGGTCAGCTTGACCAAAATAAATGTAATTGACGAATCATACAAGTGTTGTTTTCTGTTCAGTCCAGTTCTATAAATTTTTTTTATATTAAATGCCATAGTAAAGTAATTTGCTAACAAGTGGCAAAATTTAAAATTGATTTAAACCGTCTTAAATTTCGTAAGAAGGGAGCAGTTTCCTGTGCTCTCTACTCAAGGTGCAGTTTTGTTCATATCTTCGAAGACCCTCGTTAGATCCTAAATTTTTCTATGGTGCCTCGGGAGTATGTGTACCTACTCTTTGGAACAAATAATTATATTTCAAATCTTCTGTTGACGGAATAATCGGTGAATGAACCTAGGCACACTAAAAAGCACTATAAAGTAATGTACCACAACATAGGACCTCCTTCATAAAAGTAAGAATTGAATTTTTAATGAGCTAGTCGAATTTAGGGAGGTTGAATTTTAGGCTAAACATAGAGATAGCTCGAAGAGTAAAATAATACTACAGAAAAGATAGTCTAGCTAGTTCCATGGTGTTAGACGACCTTTGGACAACCCAAAGGATAAAGTTTGCACAGCGCCATCTCGTAATAAGTAGGTAGTCTACGTTTTTTAATCAGTGCCATCTATTGGCAAGTAGTTGAAACAGTATTTGTGAAAATAAATTACTTTATGGCAATACTGTTTTACCCGATTATTTTTAGTCTGTGTCAATCAGAGTATTTTTTTTAGCCTGTATCATTCTATTTGCAACTCATTCGTCTCGTTCAACTCATTCATTCTGTATTCTCTCTCTCTCTTTGTCGTTCAGCAGTCGTTCAGTGTTGGAATGGAAATGAACGACATCAATAAAATTCGTCGAAACGAAAACGAATTCGCGTTGTTTTTCGTAAACAAAAGGTTTTTCCCGAAAAATATCTTCATTTCTTTATTACCCTGCTTCATACCATAATTTTATCTGTTTTTTAGCCTCTACCCTCTGACAATAACAGTTGGGTGCATGGTAGATAAAACATACAAAAATGTCTCAATCTCAGTTTTCATTAGCTTGGGATTCCTTCAAATCTAATATCTGCAGCGGCTTTAGCACTCTACAACAGGTATTTATTTAGCCTCGAATTACTCTTTAAAAAAATGTATGAGTACATAAAATAAATAATACAACACCATAAAATTCAACATTAAAAGGCCGCAAATTGGCGCCATACCATCCAGCAACTACAGTATTCGATTTTACCGATTGGCTGGCAGGGCTCGACCACCAGTTAAATCTATCCTCTAAACCAAGTTCGTTCGTTCGTTCGTATTCATGAGAGCAAGTGACTAACTCTATTGACGGAGTTTTCGGCCTCCTATAGGCCTCCGTCATAGCCTAACGACTCTAAAAGCCAGGACCAACAATTTAACGTGCCCCCCGAAGCACGGAAGCGCTCAGTTTATAATGCCACTTGCTGTCGCCCATCCAAGTTGTGACCGCTCAGAATGTTGCTTAACTTCGACAATCTATCAAGAAGGTCTTAGCAAGCTTCGCCAGGAGCACTTCAACCCAAACCAAGTAACTTAACATCAGTGTCTGTTACAGAATGGTGAGTTTGTGGATATGACTCTGGCTGCTGATGGGCACTTGGTGAAGGTACACCAAGTCCTTGTAGCTTTGGCTAGCCCGTACTTGAAGGATATGATAGCTTCTGCACCCTGCCCGCATCCAGTCATATATCTCAATGTAAGTATTTATAGTAAACACTGGTTACATTATTTTTTAAATAGGTACTCTTTTGGCTGCCCTTGTCCCACTAAGTGGGCACAACATGTCTTCATTGTTTTCCATTTTCTATCATCCTCACTGATTATTAAAATACTATTATTTTTCAGAACATATCCCACAAAGTGCTATGTTACCTGCTGGAATACATCTACACCGGTGAAGTGATTCTGCCCAGCACTTTACTCTCTAGTTTTGGCGATGCTGCCAAATCTCTGCATATCAAAGGCTTAGAAAATATTGTAAGTTTTATGATAGAATGTTTCACAGCATACACATGTAGCATCTATATCGGGATTTAAAGTAGCCTATTTTTGAATCCAGGGTAAGTATAAGAAATCCTGGTACCAAATTTAATTCAAATCTGTCTAGCTGTTTCAGCTTGAAAGAGTAACAAACAAACACACAAAACATTCACCTTATAATATTAGTCTGATAGTGTGAGATGATCACTAAATCATATCATAATCATAATAATCAATACACTTTACATTATAATGGTTTTTAATATTTCAGAATGGTACCAATGAGTACACAGATATCCCAAGAGCCGTATCAACCCCAAGAAGTATGCCTGCAGTTGACACCTCAGCTTCTTACCCACTTTCCACCAAACGAAAAGTGCAAGATACTTATGAACAGGTTCTTACTTTACTGATGATGTCATGTCTCTTAAAGACAATTAATAAAATAACTTATATGCCTACAATATTTGCGTCAGCAAATACATATTGCAAATATTGCATATTCATAAAACATTAGTTTTTCTTAAACTATCGCGATCACGATTTATATTAATATATACAAGGACACGGGGTTTAATCGCGTTATTTAAATAACGCGATAAAACCCCGTGTCCTTGTATTTTCATAAAACATTGTTTTCGCTTTTAGCAGGTCGCCTTACCATCAGGAGCACGGAAAATATTCATAAAAGCTGAGGGGCCTATGTAAGTATATATACCTATTACTTTCTTATTTCTTATACTTTATCCATGCCTATTGTTATGCCTAAATTGTGATATGACTTAGGCATAACGCGAGTTAGTTGTACTGCGTAATAGGTATACACCGAGTAAAGGGAATAAAGTAACCTTATGCAATTAGTTTAGTAAACCTACTTTAGCTAAAACGGATATTAAATCTGTTGCTAGTTCTTTTCATTGACATAAGAGTAACAATAAAAAAACATTCTTTAAATCTATAGATATTAAATTGACAAGTCTTTATGAGATCATAAGACTATTACCTATTAAATTGCCTTTTGACAGTACAGTACAGTGATTGATGTAAAGATGTTTGTACTCATTTAAAAAGTTTTTTAATATCCTTCCTCCAAAAACTAGCGAAATTCCTTGCATATTTGCTTAAAAATAGACTACTTTTTATAAAAACAATTTTATCATTATATAATTTGTTTATTTTCGACCCAAAAACTTAACCAGATTTAATCACTGATAACGACTGATAAAGTGGAACTTCCATAGTATGATAAAAGAAAGAAGAAAAATAATCACTTGTTCACACTGACTTGTAAATCTGAAAAATAATAATAATATATTCTTTGTGTCCCACAGTGCGGTGAAGCACATAGAATCGACTGAAGACACTCATGACTACACGCCTGCATTGATGGAGGACACGGCTAACGACTCTGACGAAGGCTATAGTAAGAATGAAGAACCAAATTCCACTATAGATATGGAAAAATTAAAAGGTAAACTCTCATCATTCTTTGTAATCTTTTCGGAACATAATTATGTTTGTAGTTGTCTATCTATGTTCGGTAGTGAAGCAAGTCTAAGGCTCAACTCACACCAAAAGAGCGGCGAAGAGCAGCAAAGCGGAGCGCAGTTTCAGTGTTATATGAATATCAACTTTATTTTCATTAATATAATACTTATTATCGCATCCGCGCGACTCGTTCTCTTCGCTGCTCTTCGCCGCTTTTTTGGTGTGAGTTGAGCTTAAGGCCGCGGCCGCACCGCAGGTGGCTTAGGAATAAAGAAATTCTGAGTTTGAGTTTCAATGATTTTCACCCTAAATTGTTTTGCCATTCTAACTTGCAAGTTTTGGTTCAAATGTTACATTCCACTAACGGCCAGTCTTATTATTCTATCTTTGATTTTAATTCTAAAGATTATTGAAACTGGCCTTAAATTGATTAACTCTATTTTTTTATTATATGAAGTAAATTGCATCATTACACCGACAAGAGCTGAGCTCTCTTATATATGTTTAATGTTATTACAGAGAATGCCTCTAATCTTCTCTTCACGGTGTCAATACGCGGCTCCCTTCAAGTGATATTGAACCGGTACATCTACAATCTGAACTCGAGTACATCGAGAGCTGGCCTACGGAGGTGGCGCTGCGTCGACTACAGAAACAATAAGTGCTCAGCGTTCGTTGTCACTAAAGGAAACGTTGTTGTGAACAGGTGAAGTATTGTTTTGTTTTAATTCTTGATCATCAAAATTCATATCTAGAAATATATGAAGTAGTAAGATGCAACAGCTGCCAAATCTTTTCGAGGACGACCTCTGTGGCGCAGTGGACGAAGGCCCGCCTGAGTCGCGGAGGTTGCGGGTTCGATGCCCGCCACGGGACAAATGTTTGCATGTTCTGCAAATATTTGTTCCGGCTCTGGAAGTTTTACTATCTCTATGTAAAAATATATTTATTTATTTACAGAAACTAAATTTATTTTCTCTATGTAATAATAAGTATGTATTTACAAAAAAAAATATCTAAGTAGTATATCAGTCATTAAGCATTAAGTTGCTTAACTTGGGACTAGATGACGCCGTGTAAAATGTCCAAGGATATTTATTTATTATGCTATCGCTTGTGTATAACATGCGAGTGACAATACAAAAACACTCGCGAAAGCTTTGCTAAACTGTCAGTTGTTTGTAAATATTGTGGTCTTTTGATCGGGAATAATCTGTTTACACTGAACGGGTCTCTTATTTGTACCCAGTACACAATTGAAATGAATTAAAGCCGAGTGGTAAGGCAGCCCGGCTTAACCTTTAACTGGTGACGTCGGGCCTCACAGGCCCGAGAGCACTAACAAAACGTTATTTCACCCCTTTCCCTGCGCGTCCCGGGTTTGTGCGTCTCAGTAGCTTCAAGTTTAGTTGCACCCAAGCCGTGACAGCGATAATAGTGTCGGCATGAGCAAATTCGGTGAGTTATGCGTATTTAAAGTTTTACTGAGGCCTCTCAGGCCCTACGTCACTTCTTACGTTACTTTTTTGTTAGTGTTATAAAATTGTTATTTGTGGTTTATTATAGCGTGAACCTGCAAACATAAAAGATGGATGATACAGAACCTCCTAGAAAATGACGTACAGTACTGGAGCAGAGAAATTCAGTTCCAAGTACCTTCTAGTAGACAGGTTTTATCGCGAACCAGTTAAAATGTCGTTCAATAAGAAGAATGGTTGTGGAGTGAAGACTCCAGTGGTTCTGAAGCTGATGATTTAGGAGAAAAGTACGTTCCAGAGAAAATCAGGAAGCTTGAAATGATTAACATATTACAATTTTAGCAAGGGAGGATGGACGAGATTGATAAAAAATGTTCAATCTAAACCTGCAGTCACCGTACACGAAGATGGCCCATGGTGATCTTTTATCGCATGCTATACATAAGTAGGTAGGTACCTACGGTGAACGTGCATGTTCTTGAAAAGAAAAGAAGCATTGAGAGAGGGGTTTTCATGAAATATTGGCCAGAGGAATGATTTTACAGCACATGAAAAGCAGAGTTTATAACTCGCGAATGTCACTTGAAATAAGATTGAACATCTGACGAATTTTGGGTTCAGATTTGCCACCTGAGCCACAAATCACGCAGAAGACGCTATAGAGATGTGCCACTTGTCTACCTAAGCTGGACCGGTAATCTTGTTACCATTGTATTTTGTGTAAAAAGCATGTATGCCTGCAGTGCGCGAAACAATTGTATCCTGAGTGTCAATAAAAAATTGACAAGTTTACCCTTTGTCAGTTTTGTAATTATAAATTTTATAAGAGATTTATGTTATTTTATACGATGATTGAAGTCTATTCTATGATCTAAAAATATTATTTTAAATAAGAATGTTGATTTTGGTTTTTTTGTGACTAGATGTTGATCTCATGTCGTTTTTTCTAACAATGCGAGAGCAAATTTTAATATGTCTGTTCCTAAATATATGTAATAATTAGAAACACATAATCGTTTTATTTAATACCTTAATATCCAAATTAACACAAATAAATAAGTTAGTCACTAATATTTATGTACATCGCGAATTATACGTATATTCAACCGAGGCCTGTCAGGCCTAACGTCACCACTTACGTTACACAAATACCACGTCACCAGTTAAAGGTTAAGGGTGATCGCTTGTATCTCGCGGGTTCGAATCCTGCCGAAGTCGTAAAACTTTTAGTAAGATTTTTCATTTAAAATGAAATACCTAAGTGTGGTTTAACACTATAATCAAAAATATCTACTGAAATGAATTAAGCTCAGAGTTTTACTGTTTAATTATTAATATACGAAAACGGATCGTAACCATTATACAATAGTTAATTAAATTGCCTTATTATTTCAGAGCAAATGCACACAGTCACCCCTTCCACGATAAGAAGATCCTCGCAAAACTGGAAAAGAAATCTGTATTCTCTGCCTTAGACGAAGTAGAGGCCTACAAGGAAAAGGAGAAAGAAACAGACCAATCAGCTCAAATTACCAATGAACAGATATTAGAAGAGTATAGAATCGACAAGAGTAACTGACGAATGTCAAAATATATAGTTGTTAAATATCAAAGGTCTCTGATAAATTCTATTGATGAATGTTAAAAAGTGATCGTATAAATATCTGTCTGAACAGTGAAAAAGGTTTGTTATTTCTGTAATACGGCAGTCGACTACTGTTAAAGTGAATATTTAATAACTTGCAGAGTTTAAATTTTTTTTAACTGAAAATGGTATTCAAATCGGTCAATTATGTTGTTAACGAAGACATACGCTCTAAGAAAGACTATTTTAAAAATAAAATTATATGAAGAATAATATTTTTACTGACTAAAGAGGAGATTCTATGTTTTACTGTATGTATTTTTTTTATGTATCTTATTTTTATGTTTGAAAGAGTATAAGTACCACCGAGATGGTCCCGTAAAAAAAATTTGAGGATCTAATGAGTTCATAGCTCCGAATATTCGGAATAACAGAAATGTACTGCGAGAGTGCAGTACATTTACTCGTTCGAAATTTAAGTCGGTTTATTAAAAAAAATCATAGTTGATAATTCTAACTTTCTATTCTGTGCACATTATGTCGCGTTGGGGCACATGCATTCTTTCATTACTTTTTATCTAGAAGCGCTCGTGGCGAAGCTTGCTAAGACGTTTCTTGATAGATCGTCGAAGTTAAGCAACGTTCTGAGCGGTCACTACTTGGATGGGTGACCGCAAGTGGCATTTTCATCTGAGCGCTTCCGTGCTTCGGAGGGCACGTTAAATTGTCGGTCCCGGCTTTTAAAGTCGTTAAGCCATAACGGAGGTCTTTAGGCGGCCTAAAAACTCCGTCACTAGAGTTGGCCACTTGCTCATACGAACGAACGAACGAACGATTACTTTTTATCAGGCGTCATCTTTTTTATCTGATAATTGACTCTTAGAAATAACAAAAATTCTTCTTTTTTTATTTAATTTTAAGGATTATTAGTAAGAACATAAAAGCCTGAATTGAATAAAAAGTCTTCTATGTTTTAGTCAATAAAGGCTTTTTTATAATGCTAAGTAAAAAAATAGTTAAACCAAATGATATCTGACTAGATTATGGAGTCGACGTAATTATGTCAATGACATGCATTGTTTCCTATGCGAAGTGTCCACTAGCAATCGGATTTACGCAAGCGACTTCCAACATGAAACGATAGCGCAAGTAACCCCTGCAAGTTTTAGTGATTTACCGAACATGTTGCAAGTTGCACGACTGCACGTGTCATCTTGCAGTCAGTGGAAACAGGGGCTGGATTGTGTAACTTGTTTCACATTGTATCAAAGCAAAAATCACAGTAAATTGCGAAAATAACTGTCAGATTAACCGCTGAATAGGTAAGTAAATTTGTAAGTAACTTACTTAATTACTGTCATATTTGACAGTTGTTTTTGCGATTTACTGTGATTTTTGCTTTAATACAATTTGGATACAATGTGAAACAAGTTACACAATCAGGGGGCAGTTGTCAATTGACTTCTGCAAGAAATTGTGGAAGTTACTTGTCAGTGGACACTTCGCTGTTATGTTAACAAATCACTTCGTGTTTGTATCGATACAAACGCGCGGCGAACAAAATGCAGGCGGCAAGCTGTGACCATACACACTATCCTTGCGTTTGTAAAACGCGTTGAAAACTAGCAGGTGACGCGCTACACAAAATCGCGCAATGACTGCTCGTTTGAAGAACAAGGTGTGCATTGCATAGGAAAGATCGGTGGATGACTATCAAATACAAATTGAAGCATAACTATGAACCATGTTTGTATCACGAAGTAATGAATAATAATAATGACTCATAATCTCATAATGACTCATGAAATGTTTTTGTTTATGAAATGTATTGACGTGTTAACTTGACCGTTACGCTAAGGTAGATAGGACACAGTCTTGGTAAGTTCATATTTTTTATCATATAAAGATAATACGTTGATTAATATCGTTTTATCGTATTTTTTTTCTTATTTCATTTTATTATAATACCTCAGGCTAGAGCATGATATGAGGGGTTCATTTAATATTTAAATTCTATCTGAAAAGGAGGTTCTGTAATCGACTGTACTTTATTAGATACTTGTAGACCCGCGCTGCTTCGCTTGCGTTGCGGCCAGGCTACTTTCAATTAAAACGTTGACACCCCGAGTTTCTATCTTGCACTTTCCTTTAAAACGTTCACATACAAACTCTGACACCCTATTGCAACCCTGTAAAGGGGTAAACCTGCGGTAAAATGGCGCCTATTTTTTAAGTTGGACCTTTGAAAACTAAAAACTGCATTCAATTCCATTGAGTAGTTTTTGCGTGATGCGAGAACAAACATCCATACAGACAGACAAAAATTTCAAAAACCATTTTTTTCGTATTTTTCAAAACATCCTGATTCGATGTTATATAAGTTTAAACTCATCTTAAAATAAAGCTACAGGTACCTACCTATAGTCTCCATCCTTTTTTGGGGATAATAAATTATACATATTAAGTAGGTACTGGACCAAAATTAGTCCTATTCGATTCCTGAGTATTTTTTTAATGGATAAATGCAGTTTATCTTGTTATTAAAATCGATAATATGATTCCTAAGCAGAGATTTTCCCATACTGACCGATCTAATGAACCACCCTGTATACTTAGATATACCTACCTACCGTCCTTGGATATACCTACGTAAGTACATTTGAATTGGACAATGTACCTTGTGCCGTATCATTGTTTGAATAATTTTAATTACCTAATCTATTCGACTAATATATACCATGAACTCTGTTTCGGTTGCATAAACTTAGTACAAACAAACCGTCTTATTTGCATGCACAGATTACATGTAAAATAAGTAAGTAAAACAAAAATTAACTATGTGCAATGATAGTACGACAACATATTTAAGTAGGTAAGTAAGTTCGTAATGAGCAAGTGACCAACTCTGGTGACGGAGTTTTTAGGCCGCATTAAGGCCTCCGTCATGGGTTAACGACTTTAAAAGCCGGGACCGACAATTTAACGTGCCCTCCGAAGCATGGAAGAGCTCAGCTGATATTGCCACTTGAAATAATTAAAATTGGTGAAATAATAACCTTCATTTACCTAATTGAATCCATAACTCTCCTTAATTAAAATTGGTGACAAGGCCGCTAAGATTGCTCAATAAAAAACCTAACTCACGAGCGAAAGTAATTCTCACGTAAACCATCATTTGGCACACCTAGAAGCTGTATCCTTTACCTAAAATCTTTTCTATTTTAATGTCTTTCCAAAAACAAAGTAATAAGCGAAGTCAAGTGATGGCATTAGTGGTTCTACTTGCAATATTGCAATCTAGGGCTCGTTTGTTTAGTTACCTTCATTACATATTTGATTTTCGTAATTCAGCCGGTGTGGTGTGGTGTTGTTTCATTCAAGTCAAGACAGACCGGTCTCGAAGAATTTAGCAAAGAGACACCAAGCAGTTTAGAATTAGTAAAGGGTAAGTAGCCTACCTATCCTAATTATGTAGTCATTTCAAATGTTGTGTGTCTTTACTATTTTACTAATTTATTTACAGAAACTAAACTACTTACTACATATTTATTTAACTGTACAAAATACAATTAGAACCAGTCTTTACCATTTTACTTTTAAATCTTAAGAGCGTGTATTATGCTATTATGTGATTTGAATCGTATTAGATCTCAAAATCCGTGAAAGATACCAAAGAATAACTCGCGTAAAATATCGCTGACTAATGTTTCGAATTTTCGGTTCATCCGGAAAAAAATGCTCAAAGGGAAAAAATCAACAGGCCGGTATTATCACGTTACGATATTTTTAAGAGTGATTTTTGTAAATAAGTTATACATAATGTTAGCGAAACATTATTACTTTGCAGTTAGATAAGATTGGTAATATTAAAAATTATAGCATTGAAAGTTTTTTCAAAAAAGGGTGATTTAAAAATACAAAAATAAAAACGTTAACTGGGTACTTTTTATGACCTGGGGCTTGCTATTGCTAGTATTTGACTAGGTAACTACTTCCTAAAATGTTCCTTTTAAGGTAAATAACCAATAATTAAGCAAGTAAAATAACCAATAAATAAGCAAGTAAAATAACCAATAACTTCTAATCATGAATGTAGCTCAGCTCCGCGGTGCTAAGAGCTGTGCTCGTGTGTAGGTAGGTAGTTTCAGTTCAGGAAGTAATTACCTACTTAGGTACCTACTCGTACCTTCTGTAAATAACATTTAATTTCACTGAAGGTATTTTTAGCCTAGACCTAATTAAAAAGACACTTATTTAAGGATATAGGTAGGTACCTACACAGGAAGTTAATTAAATGTTTTTATTTTTAATTGGCCTGAACGCTGTTACTTAAACGATTATTAAAATAATAAGTAGGTAGGTATACCTTTTTGGATGGCGCATCCTAACGTTAGTATCCAAAATCAGTCGAAAAAATTAATCAAGAAAACATAAAGCACGAAAGCTCGGATCTAAAGTAGGTAAGTATCTGTTTTTAATAATGTTCTTTGGAGGGCACGTTACATTGTCGGTCCCGGCTTCTTTAGTTAGGTATTATCCAAGACCTTAGGTGGCCTAAAAATTTCGTCACCAGAGTTGGACGAATTTACTAAACGTTTTTTCTTTCTTTTAAAATACTTACATCGGTTTTAATACGCCAATGAAAAGTAAAACTCTAGCTTCTCTAATACTAGGTAGGTTAGGTGTAATTAATTTTTATTCAAATATGATAATTAATTCGCTTTAGCTTGGATACCTAGGTCAACTCCTCACTGTTATATATATAAAATTAATTATTGACGACCTCTAAGGCGCAGTGGGCGAATGCCCGCTTGGGACGCGGAGGTTACGGGTTCGATGCCCGCTACGGGACAAATGTTTGCATGAACTAAAAATATTTGTCTCGTGTGTATGACTTATAAGTACATACAAAGGCTATTTAAACTACTATTCTAATTTATTACCTAATTAGGCGTTTGTGAAAAGAAGAATACACGACACGGTCCAAAGATTTGTTAAAATGACTGTTATGAGGTAAACAATTCAGTTCTTTGAGGAAAAATCTCAGTCTATACCTACTATAATAATAATTTAATAATAATATTATAAAGAGGTAGAGTTGGTTTGTTTGTTTGTATGTTTGGGGTAATCTCTGAAACTACTCATTCGATTTCAAATATGCTTTCACCGATGTGTAGCATAGACTTTCCGAATGAACATAGGCTATATTTTATCAAGGTACCACGCAAGCGAAGCCGCGGGCGAGTAAGCTAGTCTCATATATTTTCAGGGACAAGATGAGTACACAAGGCTTGCTGTTTCTGTTGCTCACGTTGGTGGCAGTCATCGGCAGTCCGTTGAGGAGCTGTGCCGGAGAATACATGCTTGATCCAGCGGTCAACCGGTTCAGAAGATACGTTCAGATTGATACCAGCAAAGAATATAATATAGGTGAGTAGGTAACCACTTTTTAATGAAAGCGAAGTACAGTAAGTGGATATGTGCGTGCGGAGTGACCACTTTTAATGTCGTCCTAGGGCATGTTCACTTTCAATTCTAACATAGCTTATAACACCCTTTAAATAATTTTGAAATAGTACCTATAAGTTATTTCGGAGATTAGGTCCTACTTTCAATCAAACACTATCGCTCATAAGACGATTCAAAGTTGTTTTTGAATTAGATTCCTATATTTATGGTGTCCCTATACCTACAAGAAGTAATGCATTAAGCTTATTATTCTCTCAGAAAGAGCTGTAGAGTTCTGGAGGCTGGAAGCCGTAGAACTAGGCCTGCCGTTCCACGTGTTTCGTCCTGAGGGACTGCCAATCTGTGTGATAACACTACTCGGCAGTGACCCCTCGCTGCGCTCTATTGTCTACAACTCTCATATGGACGTCGTGCCGGCTGTGGAGGTAAGGTATATTTTCTTACATTTCCTGCACTCCTAGTAGATTGCTTTATAAACTTAGGGAGACTTTGTATAATGTCTGGCCTTTTTCCTGACTAAAGAAAATCCTTGCTAGTAAGTTATGCTTAGCAGACCATGTATGCTGATCATAGATAATTAACAACTTATTAGATTTTGATTAGCTGTTCATCGATTTGTTATTATGACCCTTCTCTTCGATGCGTTTTTAACAGACTCAAAAAAGTAAGTTTTTTTGCCATTGTTGTGTTTAAAGGGGTTCAGTCATTGAGATGTATTATAGAGCCACAATCAGACAAATAAAATGTAAACGCCAAAAGTCGGCGCACGCTACGTAGTGCGCAGAGTTTTTCTTTTTTGCGTACAAGCTACATTGAACATTAAATCAAACGGCATAACGTCTACATTCAAATGTCAAATGTCATTGTAAAACATTGAATTTGCTCGCACATTTTTTGAGTGTTGTCAGCTATTATATTGTGACTCTTTAATACATCTCAATGGGTTCAGTTTAACTTTTTTCGCAGGAAGAATGGAAGTACCCACCGTTTTCAGCGCACATGGAGGCTAACGGTGACATCTACGGCCGCGGCACACAAGATGACAAAGACGTCGCGATCCAATACATCGAGGTTGTTCGTCGACTAAAACGTAACAATATCCAACTGAATAGGACTCTGCATATTACGTTGATGCCAGGTATTATGGAATCTGGCTAAATAAATATAAAGCGTGTCAAAAAGTGTTAGGCAGTGGTAAATAGGAATGAATGTTTACGAAGGGCTGGGCTTAGAGAAATGCCTTAGTTAGAGAATGCGAATGCTATGTTCTATACAATATTGATACCTATGGTTAATGTTATTAGTTAGGAGTTAAAGATGCTTATTCTTAAATATTTTTATATTTATATTGTCATAAAAATAACCACTATAATAACCTCGTCCATGTCCTTTCATAACATCGCAACAATGTTTTTTTGGTAACTTACCTGGGTACCCATTGCAAACTAAACTATGTAGAGCTTAATACTTAACTTTAAAAATGATTTGAGTTCTAAAAACTTAAATTAATGTATTACCGTTAAAAACCGTTGTAAACGTAAGTTCGTCTGAGCTAGTTGCTAACTCTTGTGACAGATTTTCCGTACTATAGATACGGTACCTACCAAAAGGTACAATCCAAACAGGTAAGTATATCTATAAACTTGCAAGTTTTTTGTAGACGAAGAAACCGGCGGCTTCAAAGGCATGAAGGCTTTTGCAAAGTCTGATGCGTTCAGGGCGATGAATGTGGGTTTCGTTATGGACGAGGGGCTGTCATCACAAGATGACACTATAATGGCGACCTACGAAGACAGAAGACCGTGGCGTAAGTATCTTAACTCTGTCATAACATCACATATAGCTAGGTATTATTTAGATGCAAATTGACGCAATTTGATAGAAAAACACATCGAATTTTATAATTCTTGTTATGAGCTTCACATGTAAATTATACGACATTTTTGGACCTTGCAAACACACGTAGAACCAGTTAATCCATCTATCGCTAAAAAAGTATTATGTATTATATTAATTATCTGGTTACCATAACACAAGCATTAAGTTGCTTAGCTTGGGACTAGATGACGCTGTGGGAAATGTCCCAGGATATTTATTATTTTATTAATATTAGTTAGCCACCAAAGCCGCCAAGCTTAAATGGGACTGGGCTGGTCACGTTTGCCGTATGTCGAGAGACCAGTGGGCAAAACTGACCACCGAGTGGGCCCCTGATACGTCGCGACGACGTCGTGGCAGACCGCGAACCAGATGGAGGGAAGAGCTCGCCAAATTCCGCGCCGACTGGACCATATTAGCGCAGGAGAGGGACGAATGGAGAGAGTGGGGGGAGGCCTTTGCCCAGCAGTGGGACACTGAGGGCTGCTAATAATAATAATATTAGTTAATAAGTTGTATGAAGATGTATAATATAATGATATTCGCAGAGTTGCAAGTCACGGTCACCGGCGAGGGCGGTCATGGCTTCAGCATGCCGGAAGGGAGCGCTATGGAAAAGGTATCGCCCGGAACATGATAATTCAATATTTTAATTATAAGCCCATATTTCTTCCATTTTATTGTTAAAAATAAAAAGATTATGTTCATTATTCATGTTAATCTGTCAATTTAGCATCTAACGCTACCATGGTGGTATGTACTTGTTCTTTTTATTTATTCTGTGGTAGGTAGTAGTACCTACTCATAGGAGGCGGATATAATATTTTTATTACGATGAGCAATTGATGCATGGCTAGGATTCGAACCCACGACCTTCGGATCAAAAGCCGAGTTACATCCCACTTGGCCAACACGGTTCGATTAGTTTATCATGTAAGTAAATACCATCTGGTTTACTCACGATATTTTTCTTCGTCATGTCATCACTCTGTTGATGTTAAAGTTGAATACCAATGGAGCTAATTGATTATTTAATAAAGACACCCAACACAGGGTTACACTGTAGGTACTTACATGTATAATAATTGGTAAAATATTTAAAAAACTAGTGCTCCCGTAATTATAGGGTGTCACAACATGCATTAAAGACAACAACTTAATTCTAAGTAACTAGGTAAGTATATAAGTATGAGTAGAAACTTTCTACGAAAAAAATAAGAGATTAACTATTCTTCCAGGCGACAAGATTCATAAACGCTGTGAACGCGTACCGGGATGAAATGCAAGCGTTGATGCTGACATCAGATCCGTTGGACTTCGGCAGATACACCAGCATCAATATTAACACGATAAACGTGAGTTTGTTTATGCTTTCAAATTGAATTTACAGGATTTTATCGCGTAATTTACCTTTCAATATTATTATCCGACGTTAAAAATTACGCGATAAAATCGCGTGAGTATGTTTATCTTGCTTTAGCGATTGCTCTCACGTCTAGATTGTAAGTGTAGTGATAAATTGATAGATGTGATGTGATGATAGTAGGACGATTCGTCCTTGATAGTACCATTAGTGGGAACTTACCTATATCTGTTCTGTTCATATTGAGCCTCATCTGGTGATTGAGTTATTAAGACCGATAAGAACTTCTTATAATGTTTTTTCAAAATGAGTCATCATGCCTATTGTTTTTATTTTCAGGGAGGCTACAGAACGAATGTGATTCCTTCGAAGATGGTTATGGTAGTTGATATAAGGCTATCGTCAACTATGAATGTTACCGAAATGGACGGATTGGTAAGATGTTGAAGTTAATAACCTAAGCTATCTAAGTAAAATTATTGCATAAATTGTTTTAATTGTTACCGTGACACTACCTACTTCTCGCCTCTGGTTGTTTTTCGTAATATTAAAGATTATAGATTTAAAAAAAAAATACAACATTTAGAAAATTCGTAGAAAAAACGTTGTTTTTAGTGATAGGAATTACGGACCAGAGCTTTCTGGTGATTTAATATAACCCTGTATACTTACATACATATATTTTGTTATTGTAAAATAGAATAGAATAGAATAATATAAAAAATAGAATAATATATTTATTTATGTCACTCACACACATTACAGGAAATAAAAATTTTGTTATTTAAATGCAGATACAGTCGTGGATTGGCCAAGCTGGCAAAGGAACTAGATTGTCCTACATCAGACGTGATGAAGTCTCCAAGAAGACCAGCCTAGATAACTCCAATCCCTACTGGGTGGCGATGAGAGATGCACTAAATGACATGTAATTATTATCAAAGATTATTTTAAAACCTAGATTGATATGCCCGTACATCAGTAACTTGGTACCGTAAAAAAATGGTTTTAATTAACTTATAGCTCACTTAGTGTCGCTAGGAGTAACGAATTGATGCTAATAATAAAAATGTCTGTCTTCTTTGTACCTATTCATCGTCTTTTTGGTATTACAATAGTGGCAATTCGGAGTGTCGAAAAAGCTAAACTAAACTAACTAAAATTAATGCCATCCTTTTTACTCCGATCGCTATGAAAGGGACGGCAACATTTTTGGTTAGTTAAGTTTGGCTTTTGCGACACTCCGAATTGCCAATTATATATCTCGCGACTTCACTCGTTGAATTTGTACATTTGTTACTTATCAGAACACGGGATACTACTAGCTTAAAAATATCTTGAATTTAGATTTGATCCAACTTCAATGGATTTTTTGTTGCAAAAAATGCGTTTTTATACTTACCATTATTACCCATTATGTAGTAAAAGCACTTTCAAAAATACGATCTCGTTTTTCAGGAACATTAGAGTGGTCCCAGTGGTGTTACCAGCTACTTCCGACATGTTGGTGATTCGGAATCTGGGTATCCCAGCGGTGGGGTTCTCACCCAAATTCCAAACGCCCACAAGAGTTCACAATAAAGACGAGCATTTGAACGCTAAGACGTTTTTAAGAGGGATTGATGTGTATTATGAAATTTTTATGAAGTTAGGAAATTTACCGCATTTTTGAGTAATAAATGATTTTTAATGCATTCCCTTAGGTATATTGTTTATATTCCCTGTCAGTGATATTTTGATACACAAATTTGGAATCAGATAAAATAATTAGCATATTTTATCCCGAAAACAACATTGTACCATTAGGTACCAGTTAGCTTAACTTTTTCTTTTTCAAATCCTAAATTTAAACTCTACCTGGATATTATATCTAGTGGACTTATAGGTTTCCTCACACAGGCGTAGGTATGAGATATTATACCTACGCCTGTGTGAGGGACAATTACGTAAATGCTTATGGAACTTCGCAATTTTATCCTATATAATAGGCCTTTTTATGACCAAAACTCGTGATATTTGTTTCTTTATTAGGCTTTTTAATGATAATGAAAACCAGTTTTGCATGACAAAACGCAGATGTATGTTCTGTTAATTTAGACAATATATTGCTACCTATGCTAAATATAACTAGGTACTTATATATGATTCCGTAGGTACCTACGTAATACCTCTCCGTACCAAATTCGATTCAAAGTGTGTAAATAAGTGCAAATTCTCCTTCACTATGTAGTATATAAGCTATGTCTGCTGTAGGTAATAATAGTGCTCAATACAAATTGATCGTCCATACGCTACAGAGATACCTACCTAAGGTAAAAAAAATACTTCACAAACCTACAGAGATAAGATTACATCTACGATACATTCTTCTTTGGAGATGCTATCATTTTTCTTTTTATCTTGAGAAGTAAAGTATTTGAATATCTATCTATATTTGACTTTGTTGTTGTTAAGTACCTACCTATGTTTTAACAAAAAATCAAAGTACATTTTGGTAAGCGTTTTAGCGTCTTTGTGCCTGTGTAATTTAATTACTGTGTAATAAATGTCATCTAGATAGTAAGGTAAGTACCTACCTACATTTATACATACTTATGACTTTTATAATATTTGTCTAACTAAACATTTTAAGTCCGTGTTAATCCCATAGTGATAGTAATTAATTAAATATTTACAGTATTTAATGTATGATGCTGAGTTTATATAAGACTATTATATTAGGTAGGTACCTACTTGTTAAATGTTATCATTCTTTACACTTTCTAATGAGTTTGATATAAGACTATTTTATTTATATTAGGCACATGTTAAATATTATCATTTTATACACATACTTACACTTTATGAAATAAAAACGAAACTCATCTGTATTTGTTCTTCAGTCAGAGTGTACCGTTACATACAAGGTAACGTTTGCCAATGCATTTTTTGGTGAGGATCAATTTATGTTGTGAATTTTTCAAAATTACCCAGCGTAGTGTTTTTATAGGTACCTACCTACTCTAGAGACGAAAATTACCTAGGGGTGGGTAAATGTTGCTTCAAGAAGTGTCATGCTGTTTTTTTTACCTTAATATTTTCTCGCTGCCGGTCGGGTGAAAAGTTTTGTGTGCCACACCCACACCACACGAGACCAAAGTTATTTAAATCTCGTGCTCTTTAATCCCTCGTACCTACTCAGGTAACTTAAGAATCATTCGAATTCGCTCGCGTGATTGAATTCTAGAATTCAATCCTCGCTTGTTCGGGATTCAAAATCAGCACTCGCAGCAAAAATCCACTTGCTCTTTTGTTGCACAAATAACTATTTCTGATATCTCAAATATCTTGCCCAATAGCCATTTTATGATGATCCCTGGTAGCACGCTCAGACTTCTTATAACAAAACAAATCAGATTACATATCAAACAATATACCGATCAGATGATTTGTATCTATATAGGTACTCTTGTATTAGTAATTATAGTTTAGATTCTAGACTAAGATAGTATTCAACTGTCCCTGTCTTTCTTTAATAGACTACAAAAAAAGGGATCGCATATACCTTTCTATTATTTATAAAAGTTTTTAGTAATATTTGTCACTGTTGGATATATTGGGTTACAGCCGGCACGTCCGGTCTGCGTCCTGCCGTATTTAGATTATAGGCTTCGGTTTATGTTGTACTGTACAATTTATTTAGGTATTATCATTTATCTGCAATAAAAGCTAATAAAGTTGATCATGCCAGTAAGGCTGTAAAAGTGCAATAAATAGTGTTGATAGTCGGAGGCAGTGCCAAGTTATTTCTCAGTGAGTGTTATCGTCTCTGTACTTCGAGTTTGTTACTAGTCTTCTAGAAAACTAGTCTTAGTTTCAGTTTGTCATCAATTTCCATTTACAAAATGATTCTTAAAGAAAAGTGGTGTATTTATGCTATGGTAACATAAGAACCAACGAAAAATGTATCTAGTCCGCTTTTACATCTTCCGTAAAACCTCTACAAGATTTTTTTCTAATTTGATCTGTCTCTGATCCAACACGCTTTTATAGCAATGGAACATAGATAGACTGAATATTGAAAACGTTTATGTGATTGGCTTTCGAGATGTTGCATGGCTTTTTGTCAGGGACAAAGTAGGACTATTACCTACCCCACTGTAAGCCTCCACCGCGCAAGGTAATTTTAGTTCCTAACACGCTCTTTGACTGACGGGAACTATTGCTTTGTCAAATTGTAACCAGCGGTTTTTAAACTATAAAATATCTGTTGATTTGTGTTGTGTTATGTAGAGTTATGGTTTTCTGTATCACAATCAACGACCAAACCACAGTTTGGACCATGTTGAAACGAGTTTCACTTTTAAAGTTTTACTTTTAATGTGTTTTCACGAAGATTTTTCAATTCAATGTATTAAATTAAAATATCCAAACGAACTTCGTGAAATATATTAGTTATTAGTATGATCGTCAAGTATTGACTCATAAGTTATTTTTTTTGCATTTTAGATAACAATCATGGGTGGTATTACAATATTAATCATCACTCTACTAGCGGTGAATTTAGGCGGTGCTTCTGTGTCAAATGCGGGATCCATCTCGCTCTTTCAGGAGTATCTTAAAATCAACACCACTACTCACAATGATCTCAGTAAGTACCTACATAAAAATAAAAATAAAATGAAATATGATTACGAGGGTATTCCCAAGACGCGGTAGACATATTCTTCCAGATCTTTATGCAATTTTAGATCCTTTGAAAATGTCGTAAGGGTTGGTCAGAGGTATGTCCAAATACATATTTGGTTATTTATGAAGTTAACATTCCAGTGACAGGTTGTAAGCTCGTCAACGCTACTAGAAAGCAACTGGTTTCCTCCAGATTTTTCCTTCGCCGTTCTTCTTATAAAAATGGGGAAATATGTAATAAATTATTGATCAATAAGTATTTTGTTTTTTTAGCACCTGCTATTAATTTCTGGAGGAGATTGGCAGCGCAAGTTGACGTGCCTATCAGCGTGCACTACATGACTGAAGGGTATCCCATAATAGTGCTGAAGTGGGCTGGCACCAACTCTTCTGCGACCAGTATCATGCTCAACTCGCATATGGACGTGGTTCCCGCTGACGAAAAAGTAAGAACTTTTAACATATTAGTTTCTTTATTTTTATAAGGGTCTTTGTTGTTTTACATCTACGACGTAATTTAGACTGCACTAAACTAATAACTCCGTTACGTGTTGGCTAGCATACGAACTTGTAGCTTACCGGAAAGTACCTATACATACCTACTTATCGATTGCGGAGGTTAATAAACTGCTGTCGGCTATGACATAGATTAAATACAAGAACTGATGCTATGTTGACGTCATATACCGATGTAGGTAGGTACTCGATTAGTAATAATATCGTGGCATTGACATGGGTATGTTAAACCCCGAATTTTATTGAATAGAGCCGCAACGAATGGCAGACACGACTGGAGGCCTTTGTCCAGCAGTGGGTACAAAACCGATGATGATAATGATAGTAGCAACACGGATTCAATCATGATATCAAAGCAAATTCCTTTTTACCGTTTATTGTTTAATTTCACACTCATAGTTTACTTGATATTTTTATTGAAGTTGTAAACGAGTGGTAAAATGATAACAGCGAACTGAATGTCAATAATGCAATAAAACAAGATCAAGGTTTAATGTTACCTACTGTTGTAACAAAGAATTGTTATTATTCGAAATTATTCGTTGTATTCGAAAACTGTTAAAAATGTATGATACTTCTATGTTGTCACAAAAGTTGTTGTAAAAGCATTTGAGCAAAACTGTCCTGAATGCAAAAGCTCCGTAACTTGATGTATTAATTAGTGCGACTAAGAAGCATTACGACCTCTATGGCGCAGTGGGCGAAAGCCCGCCTGAGACACAGAGGTTGCGGGTTCGATCCCCGCTACGAGACAAATGTTTGCATGATCTGCAAATATTTGTTTCGTGTCTGGGTGTTTTTTATGTATAGGTAATATGTATGTATTTACAAAAAAAATCTATCTTTGTAGTTTATCAGTCATCTGGTTACCATAATTGCTTAGCTTGGGACTAGATGACGCCGTGTGGAATGTCCAAGGATATTTATTTATTTTTATTTATTACTAAATAACCCTAACTAAAGCATAACTCTTTCCAGGTTGAATTATTATCTAGAAAACCCTTAGTTATTAAATATTTTAGTTGTAATAAGGTAATTTATGAATGTATATTTTTTTTAGGATGGCTGGACCTACCCACCATTCGCAGCTACACTCACGGACGACGGCGTTATCTACGGACGTGGTACCCAGGACATGAAATGTGTCTCCATACAATACTTCGAGGCGTTACGAGAACTTAAGCAACAAGGCGTAGTCTTTTTAAGGGACGTTTATATGACTCTTATGCCTGGTAAGTAGAGTTCAGTTTATTTATGATTCCGTATGCTCTTTCAACTCGATTGACTCTAGGTCATTAATAATGACCTCATTGTTTGTATTGGGTAGTTATAGATAATATACTTAGAACCATTTTTTTTTTGTAAATACATACATATTATACATGTATCTACTATTGATTGTTATAGATGAGGAAGTCGGGGCAGTTAACGGAATGATTCCATTCCTGCGGAGCAAGGAGTTTGCGGCTATGAACGTCGGCTTCTCGATGGACGAAGGCACGCCTTACCCGATACCAATGGTAGCTCTGTTCTACCAAGACAAAGTGGTGTGGCGTAAGTTAATTGTTACTCATTTTATGATCATACCTACCATAAATATATTATGTTTCCAGTGATGAACTTGATAATGGAACGAGATTTCGTAGAAAATGCCTATAAACTCTTTTTATCTTAAGACCTTTGTTCGGATCAAAAGATGAAAAAACGCGATATATTTTTTTAAATGAAAACTTTGGATTGGGAGGAGAAAGGCGTCAATATCA
Organism: Xanthorhoe designata; assembly: GCA_963582015.1. NCBI lineage: Eukaryota > Metazoa > Arthropoda > Insecta > Lepidoptera > Geometridae > Xanthorhoe > Xanthorhoe designata. Next base: position 10,136,432 of record OY757039.1, read on the forward strand.
ACGGCCGCAACATGTCACACTTGCGATTCGCCGATGACCTTATTCTCGTTGCTGAGTCCGCCGCAGAACTCCAGATCATGCTCGCCCAATTGCATGAGGCTTCATTGAGCGTCGGTTTGAGAATGAACATGTCGAAGACCAAGGTAATGACAAATCATCTGTCCCACATACCCAACATCGAAGTCGACAACCACCGAATTGAGACAGTAGATGAGTATGTTTACCTTGGTCAACGTTTATCCTTTGGCCGGGGCTCCCAGTTGAAGGAAATTTCTAGGCTTATCCAACTGGGGTGGGCTGCTTTTGGGAAATTGGAAGACGTCTTCAAATCCAAAATCCCGCAATGTCTGAAGACCAAGACATTCAACCAATGTGTCCTGCCTATTCTCACTTATGGATCCGAGACATGGCCTCTCACAAATGAGCACATGTACACCATAAGGGTTGCTCAAAGAGCCATGGAGCGGGCCATGTTGGGGATCCATCTCGTGGACCGTATACCAAACGTCGAGATCCGACGCCGCACCAAAGTCGAGGATGTAGGTATACGGATTGCGAGGCTTAAGTGGAGATGGGCGGGACATTTGGCCAGAAGGGACGACGACCGATGGACCAAGGCAGTAACCGAATGGTGGCCAAGAGATTTGCGGCGGCCTCGAGGCAGACCACCAGCCCGATGGTCAGACGACATTGCGAGGGCGGTAGGAGAACAGTGGATCCGGCTGGCACAACACCGCCAAGAGTGGCGTGATAGAGAAGAGGCCTTTACTCAGCAGTGGGTGTTACCGGCTGATTAGATAGATAGATAGATAGATGATAATGCGGATAAACTTGACAATGGAACGAGCTTTCGTAGAAAATGTCTAAGTTCATAAAGATGTTAGGGTCATAAGACATACAAGCGCTTAGTTATCAAGTCTTATTAATTAATTAATTACAGAAATACAAGTGGATTGTCATGGGGAAGCCACTCATGGATCTACCTTCTCAGAAACCAATGTCACTGCAACCGGCAAGGTATTTAATTCATGTATTACTCTCACCATCATTCTGCTACATTCTTTATGATTATTAGGCATACAATCAACTAACTGTAATTATTAAAGTAAACAAAACAAACTTACGACTGTAATCTCAAACAGAAGTTCATTTAACTCAGATCTGAATAGTCGATATTTTTGCGTGACTATTTCCCTATCGATATATACATATACCTAGGTACTTAGGAGGTCTATTTAAAATATATTTTTTTTCATCTGTATTATTAAAACCTTTTTTTTTAGGCCTTTGCATCTTTACAAGATGATTTAAACAGTGTCAATATTTGTCTACACAATGTTGAGATGGATTAGGCTTGCCCTAAGCCATCCACTCAACTTAACCGTATACAAGTACCTACGTCATACAAACGTATTGTTAATTTGTCAGTGCCGCAACGTCATCGACCGCATGTTCGAGTTCCGAGACGAACAGTACGAGTTGTCGCTGTCGGCGACGATACAGGACGCCGGGACCTACACCTCTGTCAATCTCAACAAGATGAACGTAAGAGCTTTAGAAGAACGCAAGTTGAAGTGACCCTTGATTAAAAAAAATGTTTTTTCGTTCTTTCACTATTCTAGATTAAGTAGGTAAAAAAAAAATCATTTCGTAGTAACCGGAACCTTAAACTTTGATAGTACCAAGGACGATAGAGAAAAAACCTAATTGATACTACTATGCCAAATAACTATTTATGTTTTCAGGCTGGCACTGCAAACAACATCGTCCCACAGCTGGTCACCCTAGTGTTCGATATACGACTGGCCACCGGCATCAACGAGATTCAGTTCGAGGCACAGGTGAGATAATGTGATCCTAGGTGATTTTCTTAGCTGAAATGAAAATCAAATCATTTATTTGTTTCTCTCATAATAAAATAAACAGCTATTCTTCTTCTTCTGCCCTTATCCCCCACTATTGGAGGTCGGCACAACATCTTCTATTTCCCTCTATCAGACGTCATCTCAGCACTCAGTCCTTTCTTTATCATGTCATCCCTCACACAGTCCATCCGTCTTTTCTTTGGCCTACCTCTACATCTATATTCATCTACATTCATATCTAATACTCTTCTAATAAATAGCTATTCATAGGTATAGAATAACTAAGTTATACAAAATATATTAATTAATATACAGAATAAAAAATTATACAAAGTAAGGTAACAAATTATAAAAATCTGATTTGTGAGAGACTGGTGCCTGAAATAGGTTTATTAAAAAATTCTTAACCGTTTTACTACTTCGAAAATATTGTTTTCTGTGCCAGTTGAGGCAGTGGATAGCCGAAGCTGGCAGCGGCATAGACTTGACGTTCATCAGTAAGAACCAGCAGTCGCCGGCCACGCTCGTCAGCAAAGAGAACCCTTACTTCATCGCCATTCAGAACGCAACTGCCGAAGTGTAAGTATCCCATACCATCAATTCTATTTATGAATTTAAAACATTTTATATTTGTACAGCAGGTATTATAGGTAATCGTTTCTTTATATAAAATAACTGGCCAAGTGCGTGTCGGGCCACGGTCAATGCAGGGTTCCGTAGTTGCCCAATATGCGTAGGTATTTATTTGAATTTTAAATGTAGGTACCTATGCAAAATTATAGTTTTCTAGTATCAACAACCTCTGAGCATAGCCGCGGATAGACAAACGGACATAGCGAAACCGTAGGTTCCTTATTGACCATAAAAAGGTTACACGATAAAGTATATGTCCATCTAAATTAAATTTCTACGCGTTGCACAATCTCAAATCGACTTTTCCTCAAAAATGTCCCATGTTTAGCAATAAACCTGTTTTTTATTTCACCTAAAATTTTGTTTCACATTCCAGTGGCCTTCAAATTCTTCCAATAGTCCCGCCCGGCTCGACTGACGCCCGTCACGTGAGAAACGCGGGCATCCCTGCCTTTGGGTTTTCCCCGATGCCGAACACACCTATGCTTCTCCACGCAGTAAACGAGCATATCAGTACAGATGTCTTCACAAAAGGCATAGAGGTCTACGAACATGTGATAAAAAACCTTGCGAATATACCGACAGATCAAACACCGTACGACCCCAGCGTGTATCTAATCAAAACGACTAGCGAAATCTCAGTAGTTTAGATAGATTATTATTTTAAGTAATTCGAAATGTGATTTGTTTTTAATTTATACTTTATATTTTAAAGAGGTAAAGTAGGTTTGTATGTTTGGGGTTATCTCCGAAACTATACTTATCCGATTTCAAAGATTCTTTCACCGATGTGTAGCATGGACTTTCCAAATTAACCTAGGCTATATTTTATCGAGGTAGTTGTAACCATGCGAGCGCTAGTGTAGGTATAAAATAATTAATATTTTGCCGACACGAACGATTTTGTAACATAATGTAAATGGTCTAGTCACTAGACTATTTTCGTCGGATTTACCTATATACACTAGACTCTAGTGTATGTAAATCCGAAACGAATAATTTTGTAGCGTAGTTGGCTCGATCAGATGGTTCTTTGTAAATATATTTAAATACGTAGTAGATTTGTGTCTAAGATATTATAAAAGGTAGATTGATTTTATTGTTATTATTGAGTAGCCGTATATACAGGGTGTAAGACCACTCCAGAAATCAGAATCTTCGGAACTAAAACAAAGTTGTTCCAAATAATGATGCTCTCGGTTTTCTGGGAGTGGTCACACATTACCACCATTATACAAAAATAAAATAAAGCCATTCGAAATACGTATTTAACGTTATTATTATGAATTCAGTTGATTTTCTTCCTTAGTTAAATTATTATGAACAAGTAAGCTTTTGTAGGCAACTGAATAGCTTTGCTCATAGTATTTCAAGTAGGTGCCGATTAAAGTATTTTTGTTAATTTTTCAGAGAAAATAGTGGCAATTCGGAGTGTCGCAAAGGCTAAACTAAACTAACGAAAATTAATGCCATCCTTTTTATTCCCATCGCTATGAAAGGGACGGCAACATTTTGAGTTAGTTAAGTTTAGCTTTTGCGATACTCCGAATCGCCACTATTATATTGTTAATACAGGGTCAGGTAAATCTAAATTGAAATAGTATAAAAACGTGTAAATAATGAGAAAATAATAATCCTATCACGTATTATTTGGCTAGGCCTTCGTTGCGTAAATATGAATTCGCCACGTGGCCCCGGACGGCTAAATGTTGTTAGATCGCGAACGACCAATTAGGTACAAAGGCGTTACATGGATCAGAAACTTTGCTGGAAATGACCTGAATGAATGATAAACTAATCTTCCCCCCTAGCCAGTTGTTATTTTAAATGTAAGACGGTCGACTGTATTCCCAAAACGCGATAAATTTAAGATCTTGAAGACATTTTAAATAAATAGATATTTCTCTACATATTCAATGAATTCGGTTTAAGGGATTTTTAGTGTCTGGCGATTCATAAATCCGCGTATTTTTATTTCCGTCGAATGCTACGGGAGACCCCCACATAAATACGCCTATGAGTGATCATATTTCATTTAAAGATAATGAAAGGAATTGATGGAATTTAATATTGAATATCTGTTAATGAACATTCTAGCAAACTTTTACTGCCACATTGTGCAGTGCAAGCAAGAAAGATGCTAGAACAGTCATCAGGAGTCGTCAGGAGTACCTATGCATCGGTGGCATATAGGTAATATAATTCTATGGTACGGGTATTACACAATGATACGGGAAGAAACTGGGAAGAAACTTGAACAAAGTCTAGATAGATTTTAAAAATATTGTCAAGCAAATTTGTAAACGGAAAGTACCTAAGCTAATAGTCGCTTCCACAAGCACAGCATCCTCCTATTTCCATCAGACACGGCGTTCCTCGTCTCGTTTGCGGCTAAATCTTTAAACCAACAATCGCCACTTGGCAGTAATGGGTGCCTTCCCACCCGTACGTGCCGCAACATTTTTAAAAGGACTTTTTCGCAGAACGCCGCTCAATGTTTGCGCTTGGCGACGGATTGAGGGTAGTCACGCTTTTACCGAGCAAATGAATTCTTCCGAATGATTGGGATCCGCTAAGTAAACCGTTTAGTGCTCGATTGATAGGAAAAATGTTTGTGTTATTTTAGGGAAGCGGAAACGGAGTGATGTTTTTCTTTTTTTCGATGTGGTGGCGCTTTTAAACAGTTTAAGATAAGGTAACGTAACACACACATTATCTTAGGCTATTCTCGTATTTACGATCAAAGAGTATATAACCACTACGTTTATTTACGATTAGAGACATAAACTTTTTTATCATTACGATTTTCTAACAAAATGTTGTTGAGCTACAGCAGGAAAAACTATTAAAATAGGCAAAGAGGCTTCTTGGCTCTTGTTAATACTTAGGCTTATTAACTTGAATTAATAAAATAACTCTCCCAGAATCATAGTACCGTAGTTCCATTGAAGATGTAATTGAGAGAAAGGGATATTTTGTATTAATTTATATTATTTTTTGTAAAATGAATTACTTAATACTAATTAGCCCTCTCCAAACTTTAAAACTACCTACGTAATATCATGACCTAAATACTGAAATATAAATGAAATCCACGGATCCAGAGTGCGAGTGGTCGCTGGAGGCGTAGTAGCGTTAATTGAAATAAATTGTCACCGCTGAACGTGGCCCGGGCATAAATCAGCGCGCCGCGGGCGAAACAGCTAAGTGCCTGCGACGAGGTTGGTAGACCTACAAGGGCTTAGACACGGCTGTGATAAACCTACAACAATACCTATTATTAAAATAATGCGAAATTTGAAAGACTAAGACAAATTTATAAAAACACCAAGGTTGATTTGAAAAACAGGGACACACACGGTTTGTTTTCATTGAAGCAAGTTTAAAAAGTTTAAAATAGTCAAGTTCTTGTGATAAACTTGTCTCATTTATGTTTTAAGTACTAAATTCTGCGGCGAATAGGTGTTAAATTTTGATTAGATTAGATTTTATTACAGATGCAATTCGTATGATCACATCTGATTACTTATGAAGATTGCGTTGCTTCGCTCTTCACATAAGCGTTAGGTACCTAAGGAGATAAAGGGCATCATATATATTTTCGGAAAAAATTTCACACAATTTCCGAAAATATAATTGATGTAGGTACCTACCAAACGAAACAAATTCTTTTAGAAATGCCCTTATCAGTATTTAATAGTTTAACATAACAGCTATGAAATTAAATTTCTCAAAGTGTGGCGAAAGGCGAACAGAACCTTTGGCATTATGAATGATGTAAACCTACAGTGAGATGACGAGTGATAGAGGAAAATGGAGGAAAGAGACATGTTGTGCCGACCCTACTTAGTGAAATAAGGGCAGGGAGATGATGATGATGATTATGATGTAGGTATACAGTGCCCTAATCCAAAACCACTCAGTAACACTTCTATAATTTCAGCCTGAGTAATATATTCAAGTATCTTCAGATCTGTACAGTTTCTAACTCTGCATCTCAGTATGATGCTTCCAAGAGACATCGTGGAACGAATTAATTCGCCAAGTGAGGCGCAGATTTTTGCCTCTAGTGCTCATTTGTCACCGACCTACCTACCCTACCTACCTTACCTACTACGAGTATACATAACGCACAGGTGCGAATCATCGCACCGCTAAAAGCTCACAAGAAATAAATATTAATCGGATGTGGCAATGTGAACCGAGAGGTTTTGAATTTTTTACGTTGGTTTACTTTTTTTGTCAAAGATATTGAAAAGTAAAACCCATTATTATAATATAAGTACTATCAAGGACGCTATCGTCCTTGGTACTATCTATAAATAGTCTATGTACCTACCTACCTGAGGGGCTTATTCCCAGAGGTCCACGATTTCATTGTTTTCAAAAAAAGTAAGTCAATACTTTAATTCCCAACGGGTCCACGACATTGTAATTTTAAAAATATTTGCATTTCCGACGGGTCCATGAAATTGTTTGGTACAGTCAGCAATAAATGTTTCGATATTATGATAATTATGTAGGGCAAATATTTGTTTAATAAAAGTTTGGTTGCATAAATCAGAACTCTTCTTTTGATCATAAAAAATATCAACCTTATGCTCAAATAACCTATGGCATTTTTATTTTATTTTATTATAATCTGTAGTATTTTTTTTTTATTAACAAGAGTGACAAAAAATACCTAGATCTTTGTTAAAAATATTGGCAGAAATAATAAGGTGGCAGATTATCAACTCTTATATCCTACTAATATTATACATGCGAAAGTTTGTGAGTATGAATGTTTGCAACTCTTTCACGTGAAAACTACTTACCTACTGAACGGATTTGAATGAAATTTGGTACCAGGATAGTTTATTATAAATCCTATCCCTTAATATATCCTGGATTAACACATAGGCTACTTTTGATCCCGGTATTCCCACTGGAACGGGAAGTACTTACCTACTTTTAAGTTCACACCGTAACAAGCTTAAGAAAATTCATTTTTGAAGTGACTAAAATAATGATGATGGTTGTGGATTTTATTTGATAATATAAATATAAATATCTATCTCTCTCAAATCTGTAGTCGGTTTCGCCGTGATACTCGCTAGCTAGTGAAATATTCGCTTGTATTCTCTAACTGACTGTACATTAGTTAAATCTCATGGACCTGGTGGGAACTAATGTAAGAATATTTCAAATTCTATAAATATTTTTCATGGACCCGGTGGGAAATGAAAGACAATAGAACCATGGACCTCTGGGAATAAGCCACCTGAGGTAGTGTGTTTCATATGATTATATTGCTAGGTTACTTTGAACCAAATTAAAACTAAAAGACGCAGGTGATTCTATAAAAGAGTTGCTAACAAAATAAAATTACTTACATTAATTAAGTATATTATGAAAAAAATATATAATTCATAGCTTAAAAAATATTTATGTCCGATGAAAATGAACGAGTAATAATGGCGGCAATAGCTCCACTTCTGCTGAGCCTTATTAAAACAACATCGCGTGTCAGTGCTTCGGTCACGAACTGTGGATTGTTATGAAAGAGAAAATAAAATCATCTCTACCTCTACATGAATGAAAATAATAAGATACCTATAATAATAAGGTACCTATAATACTTATTAATATCGTTAGAACTGTATTGTGGCTTATTTACATCATACCTACAACATTGGCTCAGTTGGCTCAACAGATCAGCATTGCTTTTCAGCGCAGCAATGCTACCAGTGTCTTGGGCACGCTTCCGTCTGGCAGTGGCTTGTAATAAATTGTAATTGTTGGCTAATTGTATTTTGTAAAGTTATGTACTTAATAATAGGTATAAAGTAGGTACTTAAGTAGGTATCTAGGGCTAGGGGTAGTTAATGTTAGTATCCTGCCTGTGTGTAATAAAGTGTTTATTCATTCATTCATTCATAGGTGTATCAATATCTGTCTATTTATGGAAAAAAAAAACTATTCTTGGGATGATGGGTGCTTTTTGATGCTTCGTGGAATTTTTTTCCGCATTTCCGTATATCCGCTCACTTGTATTCCTTGTTTTCTTAATGATGTAGGTATCCCGTTGGATAAGTTGTCTCATGATATTGAATGAGATGTCGTTTCACATCGTGAACAGCATCATAATGGCAGGGGAGTATTTGAGGTTGTTTATTGTATGTTTGTACCTCAGTATCTTTTAAAACGTTTTGTTTATTGCATAAAAATAATATCTAACTTAATACATTTTACGGAACGAAAAATCCTGTTTAAAAAGTAAGTTACCAAAACCAGCTTTGCCATTCATCTTTTAATTTCGGAATTAGGTATTGAACTATCTCTGAAATTATAATCAAACTGGACCTGTGAAACCCTATAGATACCTATAGGACCCCTTATAGATCCCTATACATAATATACGACATTTAATACATTTGTTATGTGTATTCTACTAAGTATACCAAGATGTTTATTCTATACCAATCTGAATTGTAAAAAAATAACGGGTTTAAGTTCATATGAGACACGTTCTCTCCAAATGGCCGCTACCCTTTCACGTGCCGCTCTTTATCACATTTTAAACTTTCTTTGTTCTCAAGTGCTTTTTTAAATGACCAAAAAGTGTCACCCCTTTCGTATTAATTTTTGTGCGTATGTTTTTCTACAGTTGTGGTACCTATTGTAAGCTTCATTGAAAATGTTTTCTTTTTATTTAAAGTGGTTTTGCTTTAAATTATCATTGGATTTGTTTGTTAATTGTTTCATGATAATTTCCCACGATTCGTGAGAAGCTTTTATTAAGTGTTTTATAATGCGAAGTGATTACAGACATATTAAGGGGTAGGTATAGTTTTAATATTGACCTCATTAACTGTATCGGGGTATGGTACCTATCTAAGTATTCGTAGTTTCTGATACCTACGGCACTAAGAGTTATAGAGTGAAATCAGTAGGTACTATGTCTAGAAGGCCTAACCCATGTATGTAGGTAAGTTTATGGGTAGGTATTATTAGTTGGGTAGGTACTATGTTTTGGTTTGAAACAATAAAGATATTGAGTAATCATTTATTCTCAGTTAAAATTCACACCTCATTTAATTGTAAGTATTTTTAAAATATTTAAGGCAAAATCCGACCGAAATCCCTGCTTAATCTACACAAATAGGACTCAAATCGGCACATGCAGGTCACGTGCCGCATCCTACTACTTCAATGAAACTCCCCAATTATCCAACTCAATCCCTAGCAATAGTAACTGTTAACCCTCTGTGTTTCAAACCATAGTAGTTATTAATTAAACTGCAACACATCCGTGCCATAGAAACTACTACATAGTCTACATATGCCCGCCCATGCTATAATAATCATGAACTAGCTCTGTCTGGCATTTCCACCCGATATTTAATTTACGGTTTAAGATATTTATTTCTTAACAGAATTATTCCAAATGTAATTTAGTGAAGTACTTAATAGACAAATGCCATTTAGTGATGCAATAGTTACCTATGTGACGTTTCTGTAGAAATGAAAAATCAAATCCATAGACAACTTTTTTCAAATCCTACTCGTTGGTGGTTTCAAACAAACAAATTCTTCAATACAAGATTATAGAAACTGTGGGTCAAGTAACTATTTCAAATTGTAGCACAACAATAGAATCACACAATGATCTTATGCTAATAATGTTTTTTAAAAGTTGAATTTAAAATTGGCCAGGGGTTGCCGTACAAGCTGTAAAACAACCTGTGAGCCTAAACTCTGAGTTGGAAACAGTGACACAGGCTACGACCCGATCTTACTAACTATGACCCAAGCTGTGGCCGATGCAGTGGACGAGATTACGACCCCGTTGCGCTGAAACAACATGCTTGCGATTATCGCACGGATTATACGCGGTCGAGATTTGCAGAATAGATATTTTGACAACTCCCTAATAGGCGCCTATTATGTAGACAATGTAGTGATGTTATACGGATTATTGAAGGATTTTATTCTAGTTTTATTTCGCACTCTTACAATAATACTAATTATAATTGACATTTTTAGTATTAATCATGTTATTTTGTGAATTGAGATTCCAAAATTCCAAATCATCATCAATATATCCATTTTCCGTAAAATTAAAGGGTTTTCAAAATAATCATGGAAATCATGACGAGGATACCTGAGCTCGAGTATATATATTTATGTCTTTCTTTTAGCTAACAGTAACAGTTAACCTACTAGGTATAGGTATATCATCATCATTGGCATATTATATTCATCTACTTACATGATTTCCTATAAAATTAACTGTAATCCCGGCTCAATTTTTTTTTTGCTTGTTAAATAGGTAAGTATACCCTGTTTGTTGAAATTAGTTAAAAAAGGCAAACGAGCAAATATGATGAGTTTTGCAGCAATCTAGACAATGTGAAGGAAATACCTACTCAACAAAGTTATATTTTCACAAGAAGCTAATAAAACTACAAATAATACTAAGTAGGTACTTTTCACCTTTCTAAGTACATACTTAAAAATATCGGTATCTAAATCAACGATATTTTCTACAGGAATACCTATCTTACCTACTACTGTTATTATTGAAAGTAGATAGATAGATAGAAAATACTTTATTTCACACCATAATTTACAAATACATCAATATACATAAAAAACAACAAAAAAAAACATTCCTATGATATACAATCGGCGGTCTTATCGCTAAAAAGCGATAAGACCGCCGATATAAAGTACAATTCACGAAAGCTAAGTTTACGTCATGATCATTCCATTATACCAATCCATTTAGGGAAAAATAAAGTTCTACGCCGTAGCAACGTAGTAACGTAGGCTGTGCTACAGCATGCTACGCCATCTCGCAACTCCGTACAACCTTACAGCTGACTTCGCTTCATAGCTCGGTTTCAATAAAAAGCTACGCGCCGCCCCCTAGCCGCAAGGCGCGCTGCTATTGGCCAGACGACGCCCCGGCAATTAGCTCCCTTTCTCTCACTCACTTGACATGTTAATGTTTGTACTGACAGGTATGCACGAGCATTTTTACCTTTTTTATCATATAAATAAATACAAAAACTTGTTATAAAATTTATAATAATCAAAAAGTTTAAATAAAAATTTTGCTAGATTTAGATTAGATTTTTATCTTTGTTAGCTATAATAAGATACAAAAGCCGTAAAGGTAGAATATGTAAGGCTTAAACAGAAAATACAATTTAGAAAACAAAAATTTAAAACCCCTTTTGGGATTGATTAATTGTATCAACCTAGCGTATACGTTGCCTTATCTAGCACCTACTATATTTGCACGTAACTTGGTCAGATACGGAGCCCTGACAATGTAGCCTGTAGACTGGGATACAAGATGGGATCACTTCCGTCTCCCTCGCACTTAGCATTTTGTCTATCTCCGTCCCTCTCAGGGGGTGGGTCTCGATGTAATCAGGGGATGATGTGACTCGCGATCTCCACAGCTTCAAAGATCACAAATTATCGGGGCAGTCTGTCGAAAGTCGCGAATGGGTGTACAAGTCACTTTATAAAAGTCATCATAACTTTCGGATAAATAAATTCTATCACATCTTTTTATTAATAATTACTGGTCAGACGACAGGAAAAACTTATTAAAATTAAATGTTAATAATTAAATATATTGATAGTTTCTTGATTACGAGTACAATGATTGTAAAGAAGTGATAGTGATATTTTGGTTGTGGAATGACATCGGTGGAACTGTCTCCGTTTTGGGAGAAGCAACGGGCCCCGGCGGTGCCTGTGAGGAGAATGGGGACAGGTTAGGAATATTTTCTTTGTTTAGTTAATTATAGACAAAATGTAACTGTTTCGAAATGTGTTTTAAATAATTGTTGACTATAACAAATGTTTAAAACACAAATGAGATGATTTTATGAGCGATTTAATGCAAATAACATAATAAATATTAACTTTTTAAAACACATGAAACCTACATACTTAATACTGTAGCTTACAATGTTAAAATAATTATATTTAGGTAGGTAATAAAATTGTTTATTTATGAATCTAAAGATTCTGGTTGTTTAATTTTTTTTATTAATTGCAGTTTTTAGGAAAACTAGTTTTTTTGTATATTTCCCCTGTACGTACACAATAATGAAAATAAATATTTTAATAGCCCTTGACCGTTTTTTGCTTTTGTGAAATCTAGGTAATATTTTATTCGTACCTACATAATATTTTACTCGTACATTTTCAGAACAAAAAAACATTTTATTGACTTAAAAATAGAGTTAAAATTTAAATAAGTAGTCTTGTTTATAAGACAAATAATATTAGTATCCGATTTATTAGGTTGACAATTCATAAATTATTTTATTTTTCGCATACTAGTTAAGTACTTATTAAAAAACACTGCTTGTTTTGTCTGAGTGAGAATAGTGCCTCGAATTTTGATCCGAGACGTAGGTTCTGTTTGCAATCAATGGCTTTTTTATTCGCGCATCACATGCTCACATCACAAGCTCAAACAGTGACAAAAACCGATTACCTAGCTTTCTAGGCGGTGGCAACGCTTGCAACTTGTCAAAAATATGTATTTAGTCGTAGATACCTATCCCTGACTACTCTTACGGCCAGTTTCAGTAACCTCCAACCTCGGTAGATATTTGTCATTTTGTGTATGGAAGTAATGTCAAAAATCTACCCTCAGTAAGCAAAACCAAAGATAGTTTGGTAATTGTGACTGGCCGTTAGACTCAATGGATGAATTTATTTTGCTGAGAAGATTAATACAATCGTGATCACTCTTCGTTTGGTAAAGCAGGTATTATAATTATAGTATCTTTGGTTTGGCCAAAATAATCAAGAATTCTTAAGCTAATCTAAACTGTAACAATGTACACCAGCCTAATCATACACACCTCTATTCATAGTTAAGTATATACATCCTAAGTAGCCTATTGTCCAAACAAGATCATGCGAGCATCGAGACAAAGGGACCGCCTTAAGTCTTTACGTAACTTAGGGACGGACCCTAAACTTGGTTTGTCCCTGCCCAACCCTGATTCTTGAATAACTTAATCGCTTACTATTTTACTGAATCAGCTTTCGGAGGTTTGGGGCGTTCATGTGTGAATTGAGTGTGAAAAGCGTGTCTATTAATACTCGTTGATCTTGTTTTACTATCTCTGAGAAAAAAAGTAATCTTAAGTAGGTATTTACATCATTATCAATATCATATATGTTGGATTGGTACAACATGATCCATTTTGTTCTTTTTTTGAGATACTGATTATCTTTCCCAAGACACCTTTTCTAACACGCAATACCTACTACGGATTAACTACGGATTACTAAAACTTTGGTATAGATAAGTCGGTCCTTCCCCTAGTTAATTATTAGGTAGGTACCTACTTATTTGCCTACTTTTTTCAGACAAAATAAATTTTAAGCAATTTTTTGCTCTTGGGAACTTATTGTTCCCTAACAAATTAATTACCAAAACAGAAATACATGAAGCATTATGATTTTTACCTATAAGGTAAAAGTGTGTTTATTAAAAGATGTTTTTGGCACGTCAAAATATAACTCCGTAACACAGGTACCTACGACCTAGCACGGCTTTCATGATACCAAACACGCTACGAGTACCTAGTTTCAACATTTATTGTACCTGGAAAGTAGTCCAAGTACCTACTGTGATATTGAGTGTCGCTATGCGTCCTATCACCCTAACTTATTAAAGCATTACAATTTGACATCGATGAGCAGGATCAACAGTATTAATTTGAGGTGTGTCGGGTGCGGCGCTTCTCACGCTGATGTTGCACTCGAAGGGCGCAGGTCACACATGGCCGCACACGACCACTCGTGTAGGTATAGCAGTGATGACATTCATACAAATATTAACCATGGTTCTAATGAAGTAGTTTCATAGCATAGCAATTTTATAATGACATTTAATCGCTAGCAAAAAGCCTAAGAACATTTTCAGAAAAGCCAACTGTTAACCTTTGAAATGTTTTATGCACATCCGGCAACGAATAGCTTAGTCGTTGATAGATAAAAAAATGTATAGGTATGGATTGTCAACCAAAGCTATACCCCGACTCAAACTAGCGCTGCCAACTGTTTCATCGTATTAGTACTTACGGTTACGTTGAAACAAGATATTTTCAAAAATTACAGTTTTTGATAGTATCATAAGCTATTTTTTAATACCTCTGCCATAGTTTTATTTTGTGTAGTCAGGAAGAGTAACGAAAACAGAGTTTAGTGGCCACCAACTGCAAGTCAGCTCCATAAATGCTTTTTAATCCCGTGTTGTTGTGATCAAGCTTAGGTTTTATTTAAAATATAGGTACCTACTATAACTGCAATGAGAAGGGATAATTACGACACTTTGCGGCTTTCTCGGGAGCCTCAAAGACGAGCGCAAAGTCGTCTAAGGCCGTTTCAGCGAAAAAATAAAAGATCTTTTCTTCAAAAGGATTCATGGCATTAACGCCACCGCAGTCACACAGTCTGTACTCAATTTTTTTTTACAATTTACTTCTATAATTTTGAACATAATACCTACAACGTTTGTAGCCACACAACTAGATTAACTTGTGTAACGATCCTTAGGTGGCTCAACTGGTTCTAATTATTGTATTTTGTACCTAAATTTGTATTTGTAAAAACTTACCTAGGAATTATGACGAAGTGTTATGATAAATCGAAACATGACTTGAAAACCGCCGTTCGGGGCTTTTTTTATCTTTCCATCCCTTTAGAACTTTAACATCTGTGTATAAGCGGTACGTCCAAATGGTGAAGGACAATCTTAAGAAAACGTTTCTTAAATTATACAATTAAAATACAATATGTATACAATTGAAATTTATATTGAACATAAAAATTTTAAAATGTCTTCAACATCAAGGGCTAAAAAATATTTATTACACAAAAAGAACATACCGAAAAAGCTGCGCCGTATCGTGGCCGCATCATTTAGATATAAAGTATGTATTGTAGGTCTTATACACACATTCCTACTAATAAAATTCGCGATAGTATGAAACTTAAAGAAGTTTGGTGTGACTAAAGCCTTTAAGCGCCGAAGAAAGGGGCGAAGGCTCAGTAAATGGAATAAAAACACCAACGTTATTAGCGAGATTGGTGTAATCTGACTAATCTATTTTGCGAAAGGGGGCGCCTTGCGAGACTTAATGGTGTCAATTGATAAATAAACAAATACTGAAGTTAAAATAGAAATACGTCATACAAAGATATTAACCACAAAATATAAATACAAGAAAATGGTAGAGAAAACTAAATTACTGATGTCGCTATGAACTTTTTGGAGTATAAATAGTAGTAATTGTAATTATTGTTCGCGTAAAATACATTTCTTCCTAGAAAAGTGTATACAAAGTTTAAGATTCTATTTGATTTCTTCAATTTTAAGAGTCAAATTCCCCTGATACAATTTACTCAGTGACTCAAACAATTGATACCTACTGAGATATGTTTTTATGTAATGACATAGCAAAGAATATTAGAATACAATTTGCTTTGGTTTTTTAGGTGATCGACTACTGGACATACCGTGCAATGTATGCGGAGATAGGAGTTCTGGAAAACATTACGGCATCTACAGCTGTGACGGTGAGTAAAACAATCAAAGTTAATTTCATTATTTGAAGAAAAAAACAATTCTGAAATACTTAGGTATTTTATAATGATAAAATGTATTCTTTTTAGAAAAACTTAGTCTACATTCCCTTATCCAGTTCCAATAGATGCACAATTAAACTACTTACTTGAATGAAACCTTATATTAAGTGTTCAGTTACCTATCTACTATGTATGTACTTAAATAATTGGTTTATTTGCGTAACCAGAAAATGATAATTCATTAGTATTTATTATTTTTAACTTCGAATCTTCATTGAGTAAATTCGTATGCTGTAAAATTGAACACAATGTTCTAAATTCTTCTCTGGCATTGATCTTTTAGATCAATGTCATGTGGTCTAAAACTCATGTGGCATTGACCTCTCACGCAAATGACCTCCAGGTTGTTCCGGGTTCTTCAAGCGGTCCATCCACAGGAACCGCGTGTACACCTGCAAGGCTGGTGGCGAGATGAAGGGTCGCTGCCCGGTCGACAAGACGCACAGGAACCAGTGCCGCGCTTGCAGGCTCGCCAAGTGCTTCCAAGCAAACATGAATAAGGATGGTGAGTCACGTGATATATTATATGATCAAACGAACTTACAAAGTGAAGTTCGATCGATATTATATGAGTACGCTTCATTCGAAGTTATAAAACAAGGTAGTATCGTTTCATGCTACTGGCAACTTCGCACATTTAAAAATAAAATAAAATAATTTCCTTCCTGCGGTGTGGCCTGCGACGGCTCGTCATTATATTTAGAGAAGAACCACAAAATTTTTCTTTGGGTATTGGGTGGGAGGGTGTATATAACTTCGAATGAAGCGTACTCATATAATATCGATCGAACTTCACTTTGTAAGTTCGTTTGATCATATATTATATTTCGTCGCTTCATTCTTCAGTTATAAAACAAGGTAGATGTTTAGAGATAAAATTTTGTGTAATAAAAAGCAGGGTTTAGAACATAAAATTAGATAAGTTTAGAACAGGTTTTATACTTATTATTTTACATATTTACTAAATTCCTGTTTACAATCAATCACTCTAGTTATTTATGTAATAACATCGATCTTGCAAAGTTATTGTCTTGCATCTACTAGCTAGATGATCAAATTTTGCAAAAGACTGCGATGTATTAGTCCAACCAGCCGTTTATCTAATAGAATCCAACGAGAGACCAGAGGCGCGCGCCGCCGACGCATGCGGCGGCGTGCCGCGTGCTGTGCGCGAACGGCGTCACGTCAACGCCGCTTGTAACCAGCACCTGCTTAATCCATCTACTAATCGATTGGGCAGATGCAGGCTTATGTGGTCGCTTGTAGGTTAATATTATACGACTAAAAAAGCGTCAGATCTGATAGTATTTGTGGTAGGTATGTATGTAACTCTCTACTATAGTAGCGGGACATATTGCTCTATTTGCTTGAAAATAAGGTAAAAACAATACTGGTTACTCATGTTTTGATCACATCAGAATACCTATCTTAACGCCGGTGGGATCAACAAAATATTTTCTAATTTATCAAGGAGAGTGTTTGCACTCTATTTCCAGTACTTAATGCTAAAAAAAAATGACAAATTTCTTGGTGATTTTTTCTAAGAGTAGATCCCTATTGGGTATCTAACCCGTGACATAGTTTTAAAACTATCTGTGGATCCCAAGCGGAGGTGTATCTCGACACAGCTGGTCTGAGCTTGTAGACACCTTTGAGGAGGCGTTTCACCTGGTCATCGAAGGTTATTATTACTACCTAAGAGTAAAGATGGATCTGAACGATGACTGTTCAAATATCCGTAAGCTGGTCCGTTGTTAAACTATTCTGTTAGAAATAACATTACGTTTGGGAATTATCATACATAAGGATTTTGATTACGAGTATAACAGAACTGCCACCACAATTTAAAGGTTACATTGTACCGAATTAGAGTGTTTTTGGAAGAGATTTGAGGTAAAATATATAATGTCAGACCAAATTAGACTATTAAGCAGGGGAGACCAAGGCTGAAACAGCCAATTAGAGAATATTAGGATACCCTCAGCCTGATCTTTAATTATTTTTTGTATGCATTTCAAAACCAGTGAAAACGGTGGAAATGCATACAAGTAGAGCCTTTTCCAGCTTATAGTAAATGCGTCAACCGTTATAGCGTCTGGGTCTGGCCTCCACGAGGCATAGCTTTAATATTTTGCGTTGGTGCGAGAAGCGAAAAATATCTCTGGTTCGCCAAAAGTTTTGATAATCCGATGCTGAAAGATACCATTAAATGTCCGGATTAACTTTTCTAGATTCCTGATCTGCTATGTAGTCTTTTGTTTTAATATATGAAGCGAACAGCCAGATGTTTTGCCTTTAGCATCACTGCCAAATGTTTTTGTTAAATCTGTCAGATGAGGGAATTGGATCCCTCCCATCCTAATAATGTAACTTATAGCAGTTGTGCAAAACGTTTTATACCAAGAAAAACAGCAAGTAACTCAAAATAATAGATATGGAAATTGATCTCACTATCTTTCCATCCACCGTTTACGCGCTTGTTCTAACAACATGCGCCCCAGTTCTAGTACCAGTTCTAGACGCATCTGTAAAAAATTCTAGAAAGAAATCAAGTTCAAGAGAGAGTGTGGTGTAATGAATATTTTTTAACCACCGTTTTAAATCTGGTATTAAGGAAACAACAGGTTTGAATTTATCTTCTTAGATTTGATGTTTTACAAGAGTTACAGAGTTACCCCCTTATGCATATTGGTTCAGTAAGCCTACTTTAGCTTTTTAGCTTGTTTAGCTACAAAAACGGATATTAAATCTGTTGCTATCTCTTTTCATTGACATAAGAGTAACAAGAAAGAAAACATTCTTTAAATCTATATTAAATTGTCAATTCTTTATGAATAAGACCATAAGTATTTTGCGTCGTTTGTTTCATGGCAGTGATATTGACATATTCACAGAGTTGTACCTACATAAATCTTAATATTTTTTTTTTTTTTTTTTTACAACTTTTGTAAGAAAACTTTTATATTATTAATTTTTTTTCGAAATTGACCTCGAAACCTAAACAGTTAAGTAGTTTAAGAGTTTCTTTGGCACTCATCGTAACTATAACCTAGGCAGAGCCAATCGTCGAGATAAATTACGGATATGAATCCGCAATGTCTCAGAACCTACAACTTCTTTCCTATCTTTGTAAAAGTTCGAGGGGCCGAACATAGCCCATAAGCACTAAATACAAACGTAATTTTGTCAAATTCCTTGCGGTCAGATGTAGATACAAGGACAAGTAAGTGTGCTTCTTTAAGAAAGATAGTTGCCATGAATCCATGGTTAGGTATCATTTTCGATGCAGTCCTATGGTCTTCCATTTTAAAATGGGCATTAGAAACTAATATAATTAGCTATATAAGGTTTAGTATAAATCTATGGCCGCCATTAGGTTTTGGTGTCAAAAAAAAAAAATGTGACAAGAATTGATTCTTTGTGGTTTACATTTAGTAATGGCACCTAAGCCAAGGTTCTGGATGGCCAACCTCATTTCATTCTTTTCTTTGATTGAACTACAGTTATTACAATGATAACTTTGTTCTACCTTACGATTAAAAGGTATACTGTTACGAATAATATCCAAAATAACTTTATTATTAGTAATGCCAATCCAGCAATTTTAATAAAATTGTAATCTGCTGGCATGTACCTGCGTTACTGTATCGTAGGTAGGGCATAATGTTTGGTGTAGCTCGAGCTCGCCGACGGACGCGTGAACCGCGACGACGTCGTTAGATGGGCTCGGCGGTACGGTTGTTGCGTTGTCGTCTTGTATGCAGCTGTCCGCCCCCCCCCCCCTTCTCAATGGCGGATAACGAGGGGGATAGACCAGTTTTCCTGGTGTTGATAACGGCCAGCTAACGACTAAGTACCCGAAGAAGAAGGCTTCGGATTAGGAGTCTTTTTGATCTACAACCCTTGTTTTTCGATAACCTTTGAGGTTTTAAATTATTTCAGGCAGTTTGCTACCAAAGAGGGTTTTATCTCTTTCATGCGTCAGGAACGCTTTCTCAAATCCTGGAGTGATAAGCTTGGTTCTGACTTGAGATTCGGTATAGTTTGTCAGTATACGACAGCCGTCAAATAATATTTTTACGGCTTGTACCTTATCATCGCTGGTAAGCAGTAGATTGCTTTGTTAATTTTTTTTTTTTTTTTTTTTTGGTTCTCACTAACTCAGACACGGCAGCGGATATTTCCGCGTTTAATGTGGGTGCTTTTAGTAGTTTGCAATTACAGCGAATGGAATAATCTTTTGACAGATTTTCCTTTACTTCCTTCTGTATTCCTTTTTTGAGGATTGGTAACCAAAGTTGGGCCAGCTTGTCATGTATACCCTTATATGTATGTATATGACTGTACACGGGAGGTCATCTAAAGCATCGCCCAAGGCCTGTAACAACTCAGGATCGAGTTTCGGCACAATCTCAACAGTCTCTTGCGGAAGCACTGATGTCTCCTCCAATTTCGTGAGAGGTGACGGTGCAGGTGGTATTCCACCATCGACATGGATGCATTTTTCATTGAATTGCAATCCTTTACATACGAAAAATAATTTTATTATTTTGAGGGTAGTTGAAAAAAAAATAATTTCGCAATAAATTTCTTAGAGAAATAAAAAGGAATTTTATTTTCGTCAAGATTTGAGAAGAGAAAACATTCGTGTTGACCTGCAGTCGAACCTCTAGGCTATTTTTAAGCATCATGCTAACCCATCGTGATAACCCGCAGTTAATCCTCCAGGGAAGCTTACAGACGCTGATTGTCAGACAGTATTACTTCACTTATTTTGAGCATCATGCTAACCCATCGTGATAACCCGCAGTTAATCCTCCAGGGAAGCTTACAGACGCTTATTGTCAGACAGTATCACTTCACTTATTTTGAGCATCATGCTAACCCATCGTGATAACCCGCAGTTAATCCTCCAGGGAAGCTTACAGACGCTGATTGTCAGACAGTATCACTTCACTTAGGTATAACAAATTGTAAAAAACTCACCTGGGTTTTTATCGGAATCAAATGATGATGAATACACAATCACGCGAAGTATTTTCTTTACGAAGTTTCTTAATTTCTTTAGTGTAATATTCTAACTTTTCGTCGGCACTACGTTTCGGCATTTTATCAAATTTTTGCTTTACTAGCTAGAAGTAGTGCCGTACTAAGGTAAAAGCGTGTGCTTGTTGCCGCGCACGAAAAAATAATGACGAGCCGTCGCAGGCCACACCGCAGGAAGGAAATTATTTTATTTTATTTTTAAATGTGCGAAGTTGCCAGTAGCATGAAACGATACTACCTTGTTTTATAACTGAAGAATGAAGCGACGAAATATAATTGTTTTGTTGATGCAACAATTGTTACCAATTTAGCGTAACCGATTTAGAGTTTCAAATGAAGTCACTAGAGAGGCAAGAATTATTAAATCTGTTATTCAAATTCTTGTACAGGTTCTACATACCTCATTGAATTGTTTAGCTATGTTGCTATCTTATCGTTGACGTGAAATATGAAGCCATTGGTAATAACGTAACGAACGTTTTGTGAATGAAATTACCATGTGCAAGCCTTGAATAATGTTATAGTTGTGAACGGAAACTGATAAATAACCAAATTTTGAGAGTCATCTAAACTAATGTCTCATCTCCAAAAGCTTCTCCTACTCTTCAAAGTGAAAATGATATTTGCTTGTAACTTAGTTCAGCAGAGTAAGATACACACGAAAATGCCCCTGGTACAGCCAGTTGTACTTTGTAGGCGAACCACGCGCAAGGACTGGATAATTGTCACGGAAACATTTTTTTCATTATTTCGTTAATTTTTTTTGAACTTTCACTGAAATTTGTCAACCCTTTGGTATTTGTAAATGCGTATTGAGCTTGCTATGTTATTCCTGACAAGCTATAGCACTTTAAAAACCATACTGTATGTAACTATAACTATATCCATACCAACAAATACAGAATACTCAAAATAGTTTCACCAGATACAATAGACACTTCATGACAATAGCAGACTTATAGCTACCTACCTATATCCATAGTAGCATTCATCAGGATCGCAGCAGGTTGCTTTGTCCAGCCGCTCAAATATTGAGTGAAATATAGCGCTGCTATTCCCATTTGCTACGTAGTTCCGATTCTATTGTCATTACGTCACCGGTGTGTGTTCGAAGCCTTTATCGATTTATTATTGCTGTCTACGCGTTTGAAAACATTTGAGCTAGGTTATCAGTTCTGGTGATTTTGCTTCATAAGCCTATAACTCATTCCCGGCCCAGCTACGATGCTCTTCGAAGAGAGCCGTGGCCGAGTGCGCGCAATTAGCAATTAGGCATTGAGTTATTTATCACATCAGAAACAATAATCGCAATCACTCTCTCTCTCTTTCCAAATCAATTATAATAAAAAAATTAGTTGCTCATTTAGAAAATTAGAAAGTAATGAGTAATCGATTTATTAGAATATAATTAGTTATTTTCGAATCAAAATATAGAATATCTATCCTACCAAGTCCGTAAAATATATTAATTAGTTTAATCAAATCTCTCCGTAAAATCTTGTGAATTTGAATATTCATCAAGTCCCATGTCGGCCGCAAGTCGGTTCCAACTCGTGTGACGAAGCCTTTAGGCTTTAAGTACGACAGTAACTAACTATAGATGTGCGCATTAATCTATAGGAGGGTTGTCAAAGCTCTTACAAATTATAATTTAGAATAGAATAGTAGACAAATATGAAATTCTTTGATAAATATTGAGTTGGTAAGGGAGGAGATAAAATAATGTTATTGATTCTCAGGAATTGGTTTTATAAGTACCACAACAATGCGACCCATACCATCGCAAAATCTAGATATTTATCTATCTATTTCACCTTATTTTATTTCTGTACAACGTGTATATAGTCTTTCCAGTTGTGTCAATATAATGTCAACTTAGTATTTTTGGGGTAATCTCCGAAACTAACTCATCCGATTTCAAAAATTATTTCACTGACGTAGATAGACTTTCCGAATGAATATAGGCTATATTTTATCAAGGTAAGTTCCACGCGAGCGAAGCCGCAGGCGAGTAAGCTAGTCTGATACAAAATGTGGGCAGCAGCCCTAGGCGCGGGCGTCAGCAAAGCGCGAACAGCGGTCGCGGCGCAGGTGCTCCGTCGCTAATTTATTCACGAGCATCACTTTGTGCCGCCACGACCCGGATTACCTTTATATGTTTACCCGCTCGCGTAATTATACCCTCCTGAGGCTGAAACTTACCCGCGCTGTTTGTAAATACGTAACGCAAATATAGGTAGTCAAGATCTGACACCTTGCACGTGATGGTGAATACAATCATCTAGCAATAGACATTTATTTACAGAAATAAAACTACTAGGTACATTGCTATAATGACGACCTCTGTGGCGCAGTGGGCGAAGGCCCGCCAGAGACGCGGAGGTTACGGATTCGATTCCCGCCATGGGACAAAATTAAATGTTTGCATGTTCTGCAGATATTTGTTCCGGGTCTGGATGTTTTTCTATCTATAAATGTATGTACATATTTACAAAAAAAACGATATGTATCTAAAAGTATTATATCAGTCACCATAACACTTTTAAAGTCGTTAAGCCATGACGGAGGCCTTTAGGCGGCCTGAAAACTCCGTCACCAGAGTTGGCCACTTGCTCATACGAATGAACGAACGAACCATAACACAAGCATTAAGTTGCTTAGCTTGGGACTAGATGACGCCGTGTAAAATGTCCAAGGATATTTATTATTTTATTTGTAATGTAAGTCGAAAACAAGAGGCACAGACTGAGGTAGGTAGAGTACCTAGAGCACGCTTACGTTTCTTAACGTTTTAAATAACTGAACTTAAAGGGGGTAAAGTTGTGACAATTGAATTCTGTTTCAGTTGTCTGCTTTATCTCAATCAAACTTCGTATCCATGTAGGTAAAACAAGATCGAAACCGTTTGTGGAAGCTCTCATTGCGATATAACTAGCCATTCAAAAACATTAAAAACAGAATACAATCGAAAACTTGAATCTCGTCTCAAACAGCTTCATCGAATTTCGACTTTAAAACAGTAGTCGCCCTCATTAAATATTTACGAGTACTCAACTCGACTGTGTCGCTTGCCGGCCGCAACCGCCGCGGTTGCATTTATCAGTCATGAGCATCTTTTACCTTTCAATGGATCTACATTATTTATGTAATGAAGAGCTTTTTGCTTTACAGCAAAACATCATACAAATAACATCGTATGAATGAACTTCATGATATGAATGATTCGAGAATGTCTGGGAAAGTAAAGGTAAGCCCGTCCAAAGTCATTATAATTAGGGGAATGTGCCAGCCTAATATTAAAATATTTCTACCAAAGATTTCCTTTGTAGTTTGAGTCTTTTTTAATTATAAATCGAAACCGTAAACCTGTTCGCTATCGTATCAAAACAAATAAACGTAAATTAAAATTGAGCATCGCATGCCAAAACGGCAACCAATTTCAAAGGGATCATTAAGTTTGTCAAGTCCAACAGACAGGGAGCCAATCAGCTAAATCCAATATCGTTCTTCAAACAGAGCGAATTGATGTTGGTCGATGCGTCAACACGGACCCGGCAAACTTGCCACCCTGACTACAATCTACCTATAGCCTTTGGCATATACATTATACAACGCAGTACTTAGGTGGGTAGGTAGTAAGTACTACAAAAGTATCCAATATTTTTACACGGAATAAAAACATACCCAGTCTGGTAAGGAATCTAAACGAACGCCGCTGGCTCAATTACTACCTGCAAATTTCTCCTTTCATCACAAAAGAACTTGAAAAAGGTAGCTCAATCAAATCAAAACCTCGCATGGGAAACGTTAAATGAAAAATAAATATTTCACCGACGTCAAAATGTTACGGGTCGGGAAAAAATCGAATGAAGAAGCGTCTGCTAGGGTGGCTGGGTGGGGGGATGAAGGTGAATCTTTTTGTGAAGTGTAGAGAATTAATTTAACCCGCTGCAGGGTTACACGACATCGAGGTAATTGAAAAGTTTGCCCCTTGACGCCGCGGCCGGCGGCGGCGGCACCGTTTCTCGAGACGTTCCATTTCAAAACTAAATTTCATACGAATGCATAAATTGTAAAGATATAATTGTGCAAAATCTGAGTGTTGTGATACTAATTACAGATACAAATGAATCAAGAATTTAGAAAACTATAAAATAAGATAGTGATGTTTATAATTTAAATGATTCAGCCTTTCGTGAAAATTAAATTATGTTCATTGACAACAAAGTTGTTTACATAACTGACTAAAATTAAATAATTCTGTACCTAATTTAAATCTTGGTATGTAATATTGCAGTCTGCGTTGGCGCGTTGAAGTCTTTCCGACGGCTACGAAGGCGCTACGCCGTAGAATAGATGTCTACATTCTTGTAGCGTGTTTTTATTCTCTTTGCTTGTAGCTTTATTAGTTTATCTCAAAATTGTAGGTATATGGAGGAATAATAGAAGTTTAAAATTACATGTCTATTAACATACTTGGTTTAAAAAAGTGCTGATTTGAATGTTTATTTAAATTCTAAACATTAGTTTTATGTAAAAAACTTCTTACGCTATTTTAAAATATATTACAAAAACGGTGTACCTACAGAATTCAGAATCCAACCCCTAACTTTTTCATTGAAACTTGGAGAAGCTTACGTCTGGCTTGCTCGCACTTGATCGATTTTAAATTAATTTTATGAAGTTAAATTGGGGATTATGTTTATTTGATCGCTCGAAAAGGATTTTCCTTTTTTAAGTGCTTGGAGATTTTATGTTTGCCTTTTTGTTGAGATGGTAAAATTCTGACATGTTTGTTACATTTAAACTATACAGTTTAACTGTTTAACAGAGGTTCACCTCTGAGATTGAAGTTATTGTAGATTTTTTTTTAAATATGAGATTATCAATCCTTGAAATTGACGCTGTTAGAATCATATTTCTGTTATCACAAGTAAAAGAAAAGATCGCAAGGAAGCTAGATAATCTTTTAAGACAAAACGTGGCTATGTTTCTTTGGACTTACCTCTGTTATGTACTAGTAAAAAAAATTAAGTGCGTGAGAGACGTTAATCATAGCGAACTTATATCAACACACCACTACAATTATACGAGTATCAATATAAAAACAGCGGTCTAAATTACATCGGGAAAATGGTGAATTGAATAATTTGTAGAGCAAATAAAGCAAAAGAAAAAAAAACATTTTATTGTAGGCAAGGTACTGAAGATAGCGATTTGTTATTTTATAATTATGGTGCTGGGCCTAATAAAGTAACTTTCGCCGAAGGAAATAATTGAATTTATTTAAACCCGCAGTAACAAGTAAAGCTACACAGATACTTTAATTAAATAGAAGAATATAATTGCGTCTTTTTAAAATGATAAAAAGGTATAGCCATAGGAATCAAAATTAACATTGAAGTGCTATAAACACAACAAACCATGACTTTTAAAACATATATACTTATATCTATCTAATACCTTAAACGAGTCTTATTCTTGTAAATATAATAATATATTCTGAATCTCGGCAACGGCTCCAACGATTTTAGTATGGGGGGGTTGGTCATCAGCTACTACCTTCTTTATTAATATGTAGGTACTATGAATTTGAGCTGCCAATGATGATGATGATGATGAATGTTGTGCCTGTAGCCAAACGTAGGCCTTTACACTTTTAGGTACTGGTGTCAGTGGAGGCATTTACTGCCTAAATTTAACGGGACACTGTAGTGCCTGGGATATTGTTGAGATGGAACAAGCTTGCTCAGCACCTAAACCATCCTCTCAGCTTAGCTCGTCATATCCAGAGCAAAGACACAGAGGGCCTAGCCAACCGGCATTCGCTATGAAGCGATTCGATTTCTATCATCGCTACACCTTTGATTTGACATTTCTGAGGGCCTAGACAATGTAACAATCGATTAGCGAAAGCGATAGTAGAAAAGTCCAAAATGTATTGGTTTGACATATGCCTTCGATATGTCACGTGATCTGTTACGTAGGGCCTAGCCAACCGGCATTCGCTATGAAGCGATTCGATTTCTATCATCGCTACACCTTTGATTTGACATTTCAGATCGCTCGAGTTTTCGTCATCGAATGTCAATTCCTATACATTATTTTTAGTTTCTAATCGAAAGCGATTGTCGAAATGTAACATGGCTAGGGCCTCTGGTCAATACGTGTGGAGCCGTCGGTACCCAAAAGTAGAAGTCACCAAAATTTACCATATTTAGAGAGGACTTGTAAATAAATAAATAAATAAATAAATATCCTTGGACATTTCACACGGCGTCATCTAGTCCCAAGCTAAGCAATTTAATGTTTGTGTTATGGTAACCAGATGACTGATAAACTACATAGATACATTTTTTTTTTTGTAAATCATACATATTACTTATACATAGAAAACACCCAGACACGAAACAAATATTTGCAGATCATGCAAACATTTGTCCCGCAGCGGGGATCGAACCCGCAACCTCTGCGTCTCAGGCGGGCTTTCGCCCACTGCGCCACAGAGGTCGTCAACTAAATGAAACTACCGATTATAAATTTAAAGGTGTGATCCCTTTAGCTAATTTATTTATAGGTAAGTGCACCCTCTCGCGTGTGAAGCGCATCGAATGCGCATCCAATTGAATAGATCGCTCTCAGGTCGGGGATCCCGACTCGTGGTCAGGGGCCTGGGTTTAGCAGCTTCGTCACGCAATGCGTTTGTCTAAATAAGCTATTGCTATTATGGGAATAAAAGTATGATAAGAAATAAAAATATAATAATAAATCTTTGGACTACATTATTACAGGATCAGTTGAGCTACCTATAGAACGATCCTTAGGTGGCTTAACCGGTTCTAATTGTATTTTGTACAGTTATGTTATGTAGTAGTTTAGTTTCTGTAAAAAAAAATAAGAAATTGTACAGAAATATTATAAACATTTTGATAAAGTTAGTCGACTTAGCCAAGTGGCCATCAATTAGCTTATTATATTATTACAAGCACACGGCTTTGCTCGCGTGGTATTAAACCGAATAAAAAGTAGCCTATTTGTTACTTGTGAAAGAGTATTCATTGTTCAGTGGTTTTTCTTGTGGCCTACCTTTGGCGTTTCTAAATAATCAAAGTGACTATCAAAAAGATTTTGACATTTTAACCCAGCTATATTTAATGTCTAAAAAGTCAGTAGCCATACCCGTAGACTCCAAACTCTAGTATCTTGCGAAAACTAAATGTAGTCCAAAGATTTATTTATTTCGAAGGAAAAAAGAAAAACATACAGTAACAAAAATATTTAAACTTCGTTGTTATGTGACTTAACTTTTATATTCATTCTTCAATTTGAAGTTATTCGACGCCTTTTGTCAAATAAAAAAAAGTATTGAGCCGCCTAAATTTAATAATAATAATAATATTTAATTTTTAATTTTTTTATCTGTTAAGCTATGTACTTATACAAATGGAACCAACTTTATAAATTTTTCTTTGTTGTCTAACCGAGAACTGTATGTCTTGTTAAACTTAACTTAAGTTTTAAGGCATATACTAACCAAAATTGTAACTGTATCTAGTGTAATAAATAAATAATTCCAAATGAACGCTTATAAAAAAGCGAAGTGGATATGTTTAATCTCAAGTAGTTCATAGGTATTGTATCAACGCTCCCCTTGGATCTGTAACACGTGTTCCCCTCATGTGCACAGTGAGGTTGAAGAAACCAGTATCACAAGTTCACAACCTACAATTTTTTCTTTACTAAAATATATTTTTTGCTTCGAATTTAACGAAATTGTATGATGATCGTCGATCATAAACAACTTTTTAAATTTATAATGGTGGCTATTCTGGATGTCACCAAAACTAACCGAAATTAATTTGATAGCACTAAAAATGTTGCCGTCCCTTTCATAACGAACGAAAAGATGGCACCAATTTTAGTGCTGTCAAATTAGTTTAGATTAGCTTTGGCGACATCCCGAATAGCCAACATTTCCTATTTTATCTGAATAACACTTAAAAAACATAAGCGCTGAAATGAAAGTTTTTATTACTAGTTGAATAAAATAGGGTCATAACTGACAAAAAACTAGAAAAGTTCTAAAACGAAAATTACCCAAATTTTAAATCATTTCAGATCTTTCAAAGAAATCTGTAGAGCTAGTCAAAGGTACGTAACGTACATTTAGCACCCACATTTCCCATACAAGTGCCATCAAAGCCCACCGTCGCTTATTAGAATATTAACTATCAAATATACTGGTTCGATTAGTTTAATGTGGCCCCAACTAGCTGCTTCACAAGGGGAGTTCCCCACAATTGCTCTATAATGGCGATTTTAGTAACGCTTGTGATTATTTGTTACATTTAATTATCACATGCGGTATTGGGGGGTAATTGTTAAAAGGGAAGATGGGTTTACTTATTTAAATCGAAGTTGTTCGAAGTTATTTAAGTGTGATGTATTCAGTATATAGTTATTCAATAATTTAATTCGAGTGTAGATGTGTATCATTCAGGGTTGTAAGCAAATCTTTTTCGTTAAAAATAAAGTAAGGTGCAAACTTACTCATATTTATATTACTTAAGATTACTTACAGTTTAATAAAAAAATGTCAACTGAGTATTTTTTTTTACTGTATACAAAATGCATCTGAAAAATTAGCTTAATTATTAATATCATCTAAGTTAATGATAATTTTTAATTCTCACCGTTACATGATTATGAAATTCTCTTTTAGATCTTTATATTCTTATAACAATAATTAACGAAATTAATTCACACTTGACATTATTTCTCGACTAATTTGCATCAGCTTTAGTTTTCAATCACGCCCAAACTTAATTTCATAACAAAAACAAATCACCAATGGACCGCTACTAATCCACTAGTGATAATGCAATTAGCCCACCCACTACAGCGCGAAAATTAATTAACTATAATATAGGTAACCATAATAACTATAAAAAATAACCCTAAACTAAACCAGATGCAGCGATTATCCCATTAAACAATTTTTATTCAATGACAGTGCAATAATTTGCTCACGCGCAACATTAAAATGAAATTAGATGAATTGGAGGGATTCACCCCAAATGCAAGCCTACTCACATGTCACAATAAATCTGACTTCAATTTAAATTGAGCTTTATCCCGATGGCTTACGATTCTATATGTATCAATAGCTAATCTTGATTTTCAAGATGTAGAGAAATACACATACCTAAGTTAAACATACCTATTCTTATTTATACTTGTGTTACCAAAACCTTGACCTGAGCCTGTTATGTTAATTAAATGTGTTGCGTCAGTCGCAATGATCACAATAATCTGTACATTTTTGTTTTAGTTTAATAAAGTACTCTACCTAAGTAGGTAAGTTCATATTATGAGCAAGTGGTCAAATTTATTTAAGATAAAAACAAATATTAAAAGGTATTATATCATTTGGCCGATGTTTAAAATACTGGTTTAGGTTTATATATATGTATAGTTATAACGGATTTCGGGTCTCTTTCCGTCGGAAAAATAAGCTCCACTCTCCGCAAATGAGTAGGTAGTAGGTACCTATGTTAAGGAAATCATTACATTAATTTCTGTAGATAAATACTGATTCATCTTTTACAATATCTTTTATATAAATTATAACAAGTACCTACGGATCGTTGATTTCCTAAACAACTGTGAGTGTAAACATTTTTGCTTTGTTCTTGTACAAATCTTATTAATAACCAAAGTCATTATATTCAAAAAATTTAATATGAGTAGGTGAAGAATAGAGCGACAAACAAAAATGCAATGCTAATTCTAATAAAAATTACCATAAAATATGGTATAGGTATTATAAAAATGATGCTCATTTCAAACCAGAAGCAACTGCGGCACTTCGTAGCTCGCTCCAAAGTTTCCCACATAAACTTTGTGGTTTGAAGAACAAAGTTATTTATAGTTGTGAAATAAGCGACGCTTGCGGCGATACAGAACTTTGGCACGGGACGGACTCGCTAAAAACCCTACTAACTTTGAGATAACTTTGTACAGCCTCGGATTTTTTGTGGTAGTCATTTTACTTATAGATAAACAGAACACAGACATTGTAGCTAAGTGTACTAAGGTTAGACTTTTGCGCCGTTAATTTGGTTTGAAGCTTTGCAAGTTTTACCCAGAAGATAGGTAATTATGTAGTACAAACGTAGGTAAGTACTCGTAAGTAGTACGGTAGTACCTAATAGTAAAAACATTCTAGAGTAATAAAATAAAGTTAAAACGCAAGGTTAATTGAGTAGGTAGGTATATATTCAGTTAAAAGATCCCGTGGTCAATCATAACACAAGCAATTCTACTTTCTAAGTATTGTAATTGAAAAACACCTCCAACACAACACATTTACCCTGAAATAAACAAACGATTCAAAGGACCGTATTGACAGTCCTCAAAATAAAAATAAAATGCGATACGGGGAAGCTTGTGGGAAAACTCGTTGTCATCTCGACATTGTTGGACATGTATTATACACGATGTTTGTCCGGGCCCGCGACCCCCGGGAGGTGAGTAAAAACCTGGATATTTCTCATATTTATATCGGTGCACTCGAAAATATTCCCTCGGGTCTCCACTCCGGCTTTAGAGAGATAAGTTCTCTAAAGGTGGTTGCGGTAAGGGGCAATATCGCGCGCAGGTGGTCGCGGGCGTGGGACAGCGCCACCTGACGCGCCCCCTCTGCCTCTTCGCTGCCCTCCGCCCTCTCTGGCTCGTTAATGATGATGTGCTCAGCCAGCAGACTATTTCACTTCTGAATACATCTTTCTCACTTTTGGTGTTCCGTCTCAGTCGCTCGCGTGCGTCTCCTCGCCCCGTCCCGCTCGCTTGCCGCTCGCCTGGTCGCATCCACCTAGTCAATTCGGCAAACGCGTATCTACTTTGTGTCGGAAATGTAATGGAACAAATGCGGCAGGAATTAACGTCAGAACGAATGTCGAGACACGGGGTCGTTCTCCGGATATTTTCCACGCGATGATTTTGATGCGCATCTATGGAGCCGTAATATCGTTTGTGGCATTAATGTTTGAACACTCGGTTATGTTTTCTATTTATTTATTTGTATAAGTAAATAACTGTTAATAGTACCTATTTGAATAGCTAAAATAATTGACAAGCCTTTCAAAAATCTCTACTACAGTCGAAAAGTTCATTCACGTGTACTCTGAACTAGATTTGAGATTTAGATTTTTTAAAGAGTAAAAGAGAATTTGTTTTGTTTAAAACTATATCCCTGACCCTGATTATTATAATTGTGGAATCTTAAAACAAAAAGACTAACATTAAGTTGACAATTTTCAAAGCTTTTCAACGTCATTTTGCCACAATGAAGTTGGTGAACCAAAAAATAGGTTATTTAACATCTTGATCGCAAAGGGAGGCTCTCAGCATCAATGCCGAGTCATGTTTCTTGGAAATCCACCCTTAGTAAAACTCTATTAAGGACTCTCATATCATTGGTAGCTGTGCTGAAATAAGTTTAACACGATAAGAGACTTATTTCAGCTTTCTTCAATGGTGTTTTTTAAATAAATATATTTTTAAATATCTCTGCAAAATGTTAAAAAAAATATTACTTGTATACATCGATAAACATAATCTAATTAAACCATACGTTAATTAATTATTATTAATTAATTAATTATAGCTACGGCGTAGCACACGTAGGATCGACATGTGCTACGCCGTAGCTTTACCGTAGCTGTTCTACAGTGTCTACGCGACACACTAGTGTTCTCACAACTCACAAAAACTTTTTTGACAAAAACCTTCAAGAAATAATTCTAGCAGTTAGTTTATAATAGCCTAAAGTTCCAGACAAGCAGCTTAGAAATTGCGGCTCTGTCCGAGTCAGTAAACCTTTTGACCGCTCACCATTCAGCTTCGTGGAGGCTTCGGGGGCGGCGGGATTATTGGGTCATTAATCAAACCTCACTGCTGTGACCTCCTTACTTGGGCGGGAGTGCTTCCAAAGCTTGGTTTGTCGATGAGTAGGTATACTTTAAAATATTTTAACCTGAAGGAATGAGTCAAAGGTATTTTATTTAGGTCTTTTGGTAAGTACCTACTAAAAGTACTGAATTAATAAACGCACTAAAGTAATATACAAATCGTCAGAAAGTTAGCTTAACATTATTTCCTTCACAACTTTTAACTCAAAAAAATACGAGAACCAGGATATGTAGGCATATACCTACGCTACGTATATACATTACCAATTTTTATCTCAAGTAACTGATTTCAAGTTTAATTACTTGTCGGCGAAGAAACTTAAACATCCACATTGTCTAAAGTTTTTGTGCTGTGCTGAATAAACATTGTTTTCTTTCTTTCTTTCACATTTTATAAAAATATCATGAACTAAATTGCTAAATTATATTCAAGTTATAATTCTTCTGTTTAACCAAAATGAGACAATTCGAGCACCTCACCTGTGAAAATATATTCTAAGTATAGTTACGAAAAATAAAATATTAGGTCTTATTAGCTCGTAACGACAAAAAGGCCAACATTACGGTATCGACCGCAGCCATTCGCCGGGTAATATCATACGTGTAGACACCCCCACCCTCAAGACAGACGGCAGGGGGGTTAATGCTCCTGATTTTATGTATGTAGGGCCAAGTAGGGCTAATGCACTATTTCGTTTGTGTATCTGAACAGTTACAGTTATAAAACAGTAATAGTTATAAAACAGTAAGTACCTAATTGTATTGTTGAAGAATATTGAGAATTCATTATAAAACATTTATGTACGGAACGGGTATTTAACACGATACTGGTGGCTATTCGGGATGTCGCTTAAACTAATCTGACAGCACTAAAAATGTTGCCGTCCCTTTCATAACGATCGAAATAAAAAGGATGGCATCAATTTTAGTGCTGTCAAACTAGTTAAGTTTAGCTTTAGCGACATCCCGAATAGCCACCACTATCTATATATTATTTTATCCCGACGTTTCAACTTGATTGCACCAGCAGTGGCCGAATGAGAGTGCGTCGAAGTTTTTTTGTCATTTTCAAGAAACGCGAAACTGTATTTCCGTTTAAAACAAGGTTTTAGAAAGAAAAAGATTTCGTCCAAGTTCCTATTTGGAACAAGCACGTGGACGAAGTGTACCTTTTATTCGTCTATGTTGTAATTATATACCCATGTCATTTGACTGTTCGAAGCTATAAAATGTATAGTGGGTACGTATTTTCCATACATTGTGTGCAAACAAAACAAAGTATACCTAATGATAAAATTGAATAAAATACAATGTTTTTCTTCCATTAGTAGTCAATTTAAATAGCAGCAGGTATAATATAGGTACGTAAATTTTAATTACGTTCGACCACAAGTTGATGCCTTGCGGGCAAAAAAGTAAACAAATATGTAGTTTTTAGAGCTGCCTTTTTGAAAAACACGTTATTGTTTGCTTTCAAT
The DNA here is from genome assembly GCA_963582015.1 of Xanthorhoe designata. Lineage (NCBI taxonomy): Eukaryota > Metazoa > Arthropoda > Insecta > Lepidoptera > Geometridae > Xanthorhoe > Xanthorhoe designata. Next base: position 10,171,103 of record OY757039.1, read on the forward strand.
TCGGCGGCGCGAGGGGCTTTTTGCTGATAGATGTTTGAAGCTAAATCTCCCTTTTAAACGCTTCAAATGTGATTCAGAGAACGCCTTTTTGAAGGAGCTTAGAGCCGACTTAAGTGTATCATTGGGTTCTATCTATTTGGCGATTTTGATATTCCACACTGTCTTGATGTTATATTCATGTACCTATGGTACAATATACGGGTCTCTTAAATAATAACAGGTACTTTACTTGCTAAACAACTCACATTGGTTCTTAATACCTATTTCATTTTAGGAAGTAGGAACTTACCTAGGAAATTTTAAAAAAATATGATTAGTACCTACTCGTAGGTACCTATAGTAGGTAATTATGTTGATATTTGTTTAAGCGCTACATTCGCGACATGATTCAGTAACGAAGTTCACCTCTATTTAATTAAAATTTCGCTTATCCGCGTCATACTGGAAACTAAGCCCTTTGGCTTGATCAACCCTAAACTGCAATCGCTTTTAGGATTTGCACCTTATAGATTACCACGCAGAGTAGGGTTTAGTATGGAACTATTTTACGAGGGTTGCGATGACGTCGAGAAAAAAAGCACGTGTTCTATTTGGGATTACACGCGCCCCATAAACAAAAGGTTAACAGCATTGCATCAGATGCGAGCGCTGTTTTGAGCACGTGATATGATTTGTAGCTTTCCATAATAGTAGAGCATTAGGCAGTACCCATCTTAAATGTATTTTTATAACTTAATTGCTTTTTTTTTTATTGTTATGGTTATAAATCTTCATTGACACAATCAAACGCATTGCTTATATTTTGATTATTTTTAAGATACCAAAGAAACATTAGGTATAACTAACTCTAGTGACAGAGCTTTGATACCACTCACTATCATCATCAAGGCTTTCGTCGTGGCTTAGCAACTTCTAGCAGAGGCCGATTGAACATACTCTCTGAATAATGGCATCGATCCACGACGGACTCTTTAATTTCTCAGAAGAGTTCTTCAATCGATATATATAATCCTTAGACATTCCACACAACGTCATCTAGTCCCAAGCTAAGCAATTTAATGCTTGTTTTTATGGTAACCATCATCTGGTTAACTACATAGATTTTTTTTGTAAATACATAGGTACATATTATATTTAGAAAACACCCAGACTGGAGACAAATACCTGCAGATCATGCAAACATTTGTCCCGCAGCGGGGATCGAACCCTCTGCGTCTCAGGTGGGCTTTCGCCCACTGCGCCACAGAGGTCGTCACTCAATGAGTCCATATATCCCTGATCGAATGAATCCTGACTACGTGCCTGCGGGGAACGTATGCAGTCGCCATGTGCGGGCACAATAGCCGCATTCCCATGGACTCAGCCGCGGTAAGCTGATTGCGTGACGTCACAGGGCCGCTGCATCCAGAATTCAATTATAAAACAATATTATGCCAACTATTGTTCAGTTTTTAAATGTGCCAGTAATTTCCCGCGATCTGTTTTGTGAAAAACCAAAATAGGCAGTACCAAATATTTTGGCATCATCAATCTAATGAACGTTTATGACAGTTTATTTCGATATGGCCATAAAGATAAGGACCTGTACTGATACAATATACTATACTTAGGTACATACACATTGAAGAGAATTTGAAGGAAATCTGAGTAGGTACCTAATAGATAGGTACTATTAGGTATCCTCGCATCCAAGCCCAAAATAATCAGTTCAGCCTAACGTTTGGAACACCCTCTTATAATTTTGAATAGCATTTCCAGTCAAATAAGTCCTTCAATTGTGTCCCTTATTATCGGTATTTGTGTAGGCTCCGTTCAACCCTCGGCCTGCACTCTACACATCGCCGGTAATGCGACTCGATCCCGGCTTACCGAGGGATCGTCCGCGAATAATCGGTTCATGGCTCTATAATCCCTCGTGTAGAACAACGCTGAAGTTACATTTCACAGTCAAAAACTTTTTATGCGGGTCACTTGTTTTGCATGCCACGTAAGAGTTTACCCTGTTTCTTTCTATCTTTTAAACATAGTTTGTGGGAACTTTATTTGTGCACACACCTTAATGTGGCTTGGCTTTCAGTTATGTAGGTACCGAGGTACCTAGGTAAATTATTAAAAATATTGTGTGATAATTTTGAATTTCATTTATGGATTTGAATGTGCAAAACAGAAAAAATCGTCATAATACGTCATCTTCTGGAAATTATGTAACATTTTTACTACACGCCTTTGTTTAAATCAAGTTTTAATATCTTAGCCTTAGTTCTTTCGATTGTTCGTATGAGAAAGTGGCCAACTCTGGTGTGCCTTAGTAGCGGTAGTTTACAAAAGTAGACCAGTATATCTGCCGGAAAGGCCTGAAAATTTACGGATGCCTTTTATGATTATTTTGTGAGTGACTTCTAGAAAAGGTCGCAGATATCTTAACACTAAAATAAATATAAAAATAGAGTAGTCCCAAGCTAACAACTTATTTAAGAGGCAGTTTTAAATTTTTCTTTGCCTTTGAAACATAGGAGGGACGATCTCGAAGCCTTTGAGAGAGATTGATAGGAAACGTGGGAAATTAAATTTCAAAGTTGAAGAGATAGGTAGGTATGAGGGATACAATGGCCAATCATAACTGGTTAGAAAAAAGTGCAAACCTAAAAAGTCATCTGATATGATTCAAAAGTCAGTTCTGGAAAGGTAGACAGATATTTTAACTCTAAACTATGTTACCATACAGCAGTCCAGCACGAGCGAGGCCCGCGCAAGCCGAAGCTGCACGCCGGCTCCCTGCTGGCGCTTCAGCCACCGCTGCCGCACGCCCACAAACCGCATCCGCTAAAAATGTCTCCGCCATCGCCGTATACACCTCTGCAACCGCCGTTTAGCTTCCAGGTGAGAGTTGCTAGAAGTTGATGCGCATTATAATTATGTCCGTATGAGCTTAGTGGCTAGCTAACTCTCTGATGGCTTGGCGACTTAGAAGTCGGCACCGACAATTTAGCGTGCCTTTCAAAGCACGGAAGCGCTCAGTTGATAATGCCACTTGCAGTAACTTATCCAAATTGTGGCCGCTCAAACGATGCTTTACTACAACGATACAACAAGATGCTTAAACAGCAAGCTACGCCACGAGCGCTTGAGTTTAAGTGCAGCTAGCTCATAACAGTCATATGTGGACAGTTCAGCATCAGCGGCAGCATGACGGAGAGCGCGCCACTGAGCACGGCGTCGTCAGCTGGTTCAAGCGGAGCAGGCGCGGGCGCGACCAGTCCGCTGCCGCTGGTGCCAGAGCCCTTCTTCACGCCGCCGCCGCCGCATCTGCTCCATATGCTCATGTCCAGCGATAAATGTCAGGTGGGAATACAATCAAAGAACGGCTGCTATTCCTATCCTAGAAGAAAGATCAATGATCATTTTATTGTTCGTAAGTAGCGGTATTAGATATTTCAATATTGATAAACATGGACACTAGATTGATACATCGAAATTATTTCAATTAAATACCTACCTTAATTTTTAGGTATTAATTTACGATGGAGAATTATTTGCTTAGAATGCTTTTGTTACATTATGAATTTCTTGTTATGTTCAGGAACTGATGTGGAGCGCGAAACAGCTACAACTACAAGGAGATCCAACACTTTTACGACCTCCTCCCAGCGCGTTTGGTGCCCCATTAGCTCCTACTTGGGAATTATTACAGGTAAGAAAAATTTAGCTACTATGATTTTCAAAAGCTACAAGATGCTACAATCGTAACCCTCGCTACGAAGTGCTACAGAGTGCTACGGCAATGCGTACTACGAGTGTGCTACGAGAATTCCTGTTGTTTGAATGTTTCTACCTAAATGTATTCTGAACATGAATTAAATAATAGTCTATCCGAGTCACAATACGATGTATCTATACTATTCTAGGTAACAAAGTTAAATGTCTTAAAATCACAAAGCTTAGAAACTAATCAGCTGAGGAAGAAAGGGGCTGTACATGGCTTTTCGACTGTAGGGGCGGGCACGGTCTCGGATTGGGCGACCGCGAGTGACTTCTCGGCAACTTGACTTCCCCGCCCACCAACGACGCGAATCGCGAGCCGTGGAAGTCGCAGATAGGCTATATGACTTGGGGACACAATGCCTACGCAGTTATTGCGCATGTCTTGTAAATAGAAAGTAGATAAGAACTTGTGGCTGATAAACGTATATCTATTTATTTAGGTAAAGATTCAGTTTACAATAGTAGGTACCTATGTATAGAGCCATATTTTTAACAAAAGTGTGTTTTTAAACCATATGGATTCGACGGTACTCACACCTAGGTACTTACAGTGCTTTCATAGAATTCAAAGACAGATTATTTCAAACATGCACAACGGAGTTGTAAAAGTAGGTAATCAATTGGCAAGATAATGATAAAGACGCTAAATAGTTAGTCTCATAATGAAATGTTAAAAAATATCTGTAGAAAATAGTAGATTCTCCAGAGAAAATATCATAACTTTCACAGGAAACCAGCGCCCGGCTGCTATTCATGGCGGTGCGATGGGTTCGCTGCCTTGCCCCCTTCCAAGCGCTCTCGTCGGCCGACCAGTTGGTCCTGCTCCGTGCGGCGTGGAAGGACCTGTTTCTACTCCACCTGGCTCAGTGGTCTGCGCCCTGGGACCTTGCACCGATGCTATCGGCGCCCGCAGCACGCAGTCGACTGCCTCCTGACCCACTGGCAGACTTGGAGCTCAATACGTTACAGGTAATAAAATCTTCTTCTTAATCTTCTGTTAGGTAATAATCGCAGATATATAATATACAATATCTGTGGTAATAATCTTTTGTTTTATCCACAGATCTATTTTATAGCATATTATTTATATATTTCGACCAAGTCTGAGTTTAAAGAATATCCTACTTACCTAAGTAGGTACCTATTGATGACGTCTCTATTAAGTATAGGTACCTACCTATTAGGTACCATTAGGTATGTTTGTTTAAAATTGTAGTTTTTAAAATTCCTCTTTAGTTTCTATTTGCGAATCAAGATGTGAATTAGACATTATCCTGCAGATTGGAGGGATACCTAAGTACCCAAAGGTACCCACTTACGTTTCAATCTGAAATAGTCGCTGTGTAATTAATTTGTCTTTAGTTATGTACTTACCTAATCTTTAGTTCTTTCGGCAGGTACCTACCTAACGTCAAATTAAGAGGCACTTGTTTAGGCAGCATGGTTTTCAAATGAACGTCAGATGAAGCTTAGTAAAAAATACTCGACCTGATTTCCCCTGCTTACCCTGATAACTTCTTGTTCCAGGAAATCTTGTGCAGGTTTCGCCAAATAGCGCCAGATGGCAGTGAGTGTGGATGCATGAAAGCGATTGTTCTGTTTTCTCCAGGTAAGTTTTGCTCTACAGTGTAGAGTCTACACAAACTTCTATGAAGTCGTTTATAAGTTAACGATAAATAATATTTTACTTCGTTTGCAGACACGCCGGGTTTAAGTGAGACACAGCCAGTCGAAATGCTTCAAGACCAGGCTCAATGCATTCTGGCTGATTACGTGCGCACTCGCTACACACGACAACCGACGAGGTAGATAGTTATGCATTATTGTGTAGGTACTTATGTTATTTATTTATAATTTTGTTATTTTCGCCCCCTTTTGGATCATTTGTAAGTATGTAAGTTTAGACAGTTATTTATTTACCATGTTATCGAATAGGTTCTTTCAGCGATTAACTGCTTTGAGTTTGTTATTTCTATTAATTAATTGTTTCACATTTATCACCTAGACCTTTAGGTTCTTGCTTCTGTGTATGTCTTCTTGGTTATGCGTCTATTAGATAAGGTCCAATAATGGTATAGCCCTTGTGCAATAGTAACCTACTAATTATTTTAAATTAGTGATTACTTATCTACCAGCCTACAATTTTTTGTTTCCAGATTTGGGCGTCTACTTTTACTTCTGCCGTCCCTGAGAGCAATGCGAGCGCGTTCCATCGAGCTACTTCTATTCAGGGACACCGTAGGCGATGTATCGGTAGCCACTTTACTTCATGACATGTATCGTATGCAGCCGGCGCCTACTCCGGCCTTCCAACCACCACTGTCGTTCATAGAGCCAAGCTCTTCGCCTTAACTTGACAACTTTAACTAAATCAGATTTTTTCAGCCCCACTTTGGGCGCCAATTTGTGAATAATAATGTCGGGGTGCACCACGTTTGGGTGCCAATTTATAAAAATAGAGTGAATAATATTACCATATCACTACTCCTCATTGTTGTATGTAGGTAATCATGGTGTAACTCAAAGAGCATGTAATACTACGTAGTGTAACTAGTGGATAAACCAGTTTACTTTCTGTATAGATTGAATAACAAATTACTAGTCAAAATATTATTTACTTTCTAGTCAGATCTAGTCAAACTCATTTCAAGATGTATAAATGTATTTAAAGATTCTATGTGTTAGTAAATAATGATATTAAAATCTCACATATCTCTAATAATTAGAATAAATTGTAAATATGTTTGAATTCAAATTATTTTAGCTTTGTTGGATGATGAAATAAGTGTAAGTATCTAGTCATTGTACCCAAACAAATAAAATGCATAAATTCCAGAAAAGTACATTTTATTGTAGTCTTTTAACAAAAAAAAAATATGCGGTTATTCATTTTGGCTTTTTTACCAAATCTGATAGCACGGTAGTAAGGAAATCTATTGTAAATATCATATTATTATTTCAACCTAATACGACGACGGACGATAATTATCTATAATATCGTCCTTGATTATACTACAGTAAATGTTTCTACCAATTTCTAGAATACGATCCAAACAAGACTTGGTAAAAAGCCAAATCAAGAACACTAGACAAAGGCAAGAAACACTCAACAACAAAGACTATAGTGAATTAGACTATTACTAGTAGCAAAGACGATTAATATCTAGAAGACAGACAAAGGCCATACACAAAATCGTAACCCGATCCCGCAGTACCAGATAGCCTGAAAACTTTAAAACATCAATTTTATCCAAGAAATTTCAATACTTAGTAGTAGGTAGCAACAATATTCAATATTTAAACATTTTTAACTAGAAAGTAATTGAAATTTCTTGGATAAAATTGATGTTTTAGAGTTTTCAGGCTATTTTTTAGGGTTACGATTTTGTGTATGGCCTTTGTCTGTCTTCTAGATATTAATCGTCTTTGCTAGTAGGTACAAAAAATAAATTATTTTATTCGATTTATTAATACGGCATTATGCCCTTATGACAAAATATTCTCAATGATAGTTAGATACAAGGTACCTACAACCTTCGGCCACGCGTCTACATACCCACAATAAGCGATCTCTATTAAAAACAGTAGATAATCGCAACCGTAGTAACGTCTGCGTCAGTTTAAGAAATAAACTCCTTGGAGTGAGACTCCCATGTTTTCATGAGAACATATCATTGATCTGCATTGGAAAAGAGATAAGACCAAACTCAGGTAAAAGTAAGTAAAATGCTGAGAAACATAACAGCTTTTAAGTGCTTATGTGGATGCATGTAGACATTGTGCATTTTCAACCTAACAGATATTATAACCTAATAGATACTATTATTTTATTAATTTTATTAGGCAGTCATATTAACTTTTCCCATTGATTGTATGGCTTCAACAGTTGACAGGTCTACTGAATCATCTTCCTCTATTTTTTCCTCTACAGGTTTAGGGGGTTCAGGGTTGGGAACTGTTCTCGGAAAGTCCAGTTTAGCCCAAGCACCTGGTTCTGCTTTTTTCATCTTTATTTCTACCTTGGTGGGCAGCATTGAGGCTGTGCAGCTTTCAACTTTTACTACCTGAAACAATCAATTTTGTGATCTGATGCAATGGCATTATATGAAACATGAGCTGCTCACAATTTACTTGTTTTTGTGATTTTTATTAGGTGGGTAGTTCAATGTTTTTATTATTTATTTTACCATGGCATTCAGACAAGGATGTTTGTTGGCAGTTGGCAAACTGCACATTGGTAAGAGCTTTGAGTTTTGAGCCTGGCAGCCAACGATAACGATAGGCCGTTAACAACGTTTTAAGTGGACATTTATATTGTAACATGCGCATAATTCTATTGCATTAAGCAACGGCACAGAAATTTTTCATCATGAAACAGTGGTTGTGCTCAAATGCGTAATATTGTATCATATTGCATTATATTATACTGGAAGTCCTAACTATGTGACCTTATTTGTATATATCCTAGCAATACTAACCTTTCGAAAAAAACAAAAAATAAACTTACTCCTCTTAATTCAAGGTCCAATTCAAAGGCAGCATCACCTTCTTCCCGGAAAACCAACTTCGTGTTTAGCCTGATAGGGTTCAATTTGACGAAGCTAAGTGTTGGATCATACTTCTTGGCGTAAACACTGACTATTACATTGTCAGGAGTCTGATGCCAGTCCCAACGGCATTTCACAGTACCAGCAGGTGAACCCTGAATAAAAATAGTATTGCAATTGAGATTGAAAATGAAACACTGAAACTCGTAATGTAATGATAATTTACATTAGATTACTCACCTCTTTAGTCCACTTATGACTGCCAGTGGTACAGCCCGGCTGACTAAGGAACACATTGAAGTCTGTCGTTCTCTTCTGGCAGCAGGACCAAAACTTCAAGCCTTCATGGAAGATCGGAACTCCCGGGTGGTGAGTGCATATAGAGTCATTGCTCTGAGGACCTTCATAGGAGGTATTGCAACCTCCATTCTTACAAATGGTGCCGATCTCTACTTCTCTGTAATATCATTATTTTAAGTCAATAAATATATTGAAAAGTAATATTCTTAGTTGAGTTTAGTAATTATTAATTATGTAAAGTAATGGGTAAGTACTTATTCCATAAGAAACTTAAAATTATAAATTATTGAAACTATTGTTCTCTCTATAAATATTTTTCTTTTGTGTATTATCACTGGGTGGCAAGTCCTTGGCTTTGTCTTATTTTTTCTTTCAATATAATTCCTACATAGATATTTTTGTTTGTTAACAGCACAAGGCCACTCACTCAGCCCTTAAAAGCCACTCATAATGCTGTTGACTTTCATTATTAAAAGCAAAAGGAACATAAAACATACCCCTTATCAACAGCAGCAGACTTTTGTGCATAAGTCTTGGCAAGTTCCTTCAATGAATCAGCAACATTTGCCTGCACACTCACCAGTGGAGTGTCAAAAGGAGGTCTAACCAATTGAGGTCCCACTATTGGAGCTCGGACTTCTATAACTTCCTTCTTTTCTAAGTCTTTGTCCAACGCCTTTTTCTCAGGTTCTGGAGGTTTCTAGTAAATATAAAATATTTGAAATGAGATAATTAGGTACATAAGCAGGTACCTAAGTAGTTTTTTGTGAGTTTAATTTGTGTGATTATTACACTTACAACATTAGAATGTTTAGCTAGAGTGCACCCTTTGATGTTGAGAAACTCGGTGAAATCTACACTTTTCTTATTGCAACAGGACCATCCCTTGTACGCATCGTGGAAGACGGGTAATCCAGGATGGTGACAGCATTCATCTATAAGTCACAGTATAATGTAAAACTTATTTATTCAATAATAAATCTAGATTGGGGTTATGGAATTGTCTAGAAAGGAATAACATCAGTAAAGTCACCTTTGTTGTTATCATGCGGATCAAAATCTTTCCCACAGCCTCGATTATAGCAAGACACTAACTTTTTATTTTCGGGCATTGTAAGTTCCAGGCAGGCCTAAAATATGCAAAAATAACACAACACGAAGCAAGCAATACTTTTGAATCTTTACTGTAGTCTGTAGTGTAGTGTAGGTAGATAGATTCGAAATTTCGATAGAATACCGTACAATTACTACCGTGCTCTAGAAATTTTGATTTGACATTGACATAACTAACAAGCATGACAGTAGTTTCTCTATCAATTTGACTTTGAGTGACATTGTTTTCTGACGATAAATTTTATGTGTGGTAGAAAATTTTAGAACCCATCCCATCCATGCTAGGATACTCCGTTCCGTTTATGGTACAAAGTTGGTACAAAGTCTTTGCTTTGGTTCCGTTCCGTGCCCTACTAACCACAGCTACTAACCTTATGACATTTACAATACAAAAAAACATCTGTGGTTGGTTTTGGTTTGGTTGGTTTCCGAACAAATTTCGTTTCGCGGAGTGAGTGGGCGTACGATTTTTCTCTAAAAAATAATCAATTTTGATGAAAAATACACAAATCAATTCAGTACTCTTGTGCGCTAATATAAAAAGTCAACCAACTATGTAGTTCTTAGAATATACGTATTTTCCATGGACTATTTTGCTAACCAAACAAGAAATCAATCTTTGTAAATGATTTTTTTTATTTTGAAATGTTTATTCCTATTAGAAATCTAAGACTGTATTTGTTTTCTGTTTTTGTTGGTGATTTGAAAGAATCAGCTATGAATTATTCGTAAGAAGAACTGAAAGTGAAGATTCACGATGAATCTGATGCGCAAATTGCGTGGGGCGACGTCTTCCGCGTCTGCGGAAAGCGCAGAGGCCTCAGGATCTTCCTCTCACATCCAGCTGGGGCTCATGCATCTAAAGAAACTCTTTGCGGAGTACACACACCCGCCGCAGCCCCTTACAGATGCTGAGAAAGATGACAAACTCTACAACATGCTACCTCTCTTCTGCAAGGTAACAATGTTTACCAATATTCTACATTGATTCTCTCTAATTTTTTCTCTCTCTCTAATTTGTCAAATTGTTTTTAATGACATGTAAATAAATTGTAGTAAAAAAAATCAATAAAACTATGTGGATTTGATTTTTCTTTATTGTAACTGTTTGTATCCAGCAATTTTCAAGACACCTGAAAAAAGGTCTTGCCAGTTTCACATTCAATAAATATTTATGTATAATCAATCAGGTATTTGGTACCAGTCCATCGAGTGAAATGAATGAAAAGTTCTGGGACATACTGTCATTTTGTCAGCAAGTCTCCAAGCTTATGGTATCAGAAATCCGGAAGAGAGCTAGCAACCAAAGCACCGAGGCAGCTAGTTGTGCTATCGCTAAGTTCTTGGAGATTGAAAACTCTGAAGAGTCCAGCAATGGGTGGATGTTGCTGTCAACTCTTAATCTTTTGGCAGCTGGTGATCAATCCTTGATACAGGTATGCTAGAAAAAAAAAGTCAGAACAGATCCCAAATCAGTTATTTTAGTTAGATAGCCCGTAAAGGGACCAAAACCATTGTTGCCCTATCAAGCATACTTTTACACTTTACAGTATTGATTGAAAAAGAACAGTTCAGTAGAATCAACAGAATAATTATTGTTCTTATGAACATAAGAACATTCAAACTTTTTGAAGTAAACTCATTTTGACTCTCTTTTTGAAACTATTAAAAAATATAAAATAAAATTTTAGAATTAAAAACTGATCTTGCTATCAAATTTTAGCTATTAATTTAGATCAAGGTCTTAATTAACTTACACTTTTTGTTTCTAGGTCATGACCACTGCATCGATACCTTCAACTCTAGTCAAATGTCTGTACCTTTTCTTTGATCTACCGGAGATACCTGACGCAGAGGCAGATGTTCAGGATACTAATAGTGACTTCACTCCAAGGGAGAGGAGAATACTATTGCAGAAGATTTTTGTTCAGGTAAAGATACTGTGGCGGGACAAGCTCGACAAATTTACAACCGACTCGGAGACCATAGCACAAGGTTCGCGACTTCTGGAAAGAGTGGGGGGAGGCTTTTACCCAGCAGTAGGACACAAACGGCTGAAAAAATTAATATTAGAGATACTTAAGTTTTCCTAATTTAAAGATATTATGTTTGTGACTTTTGGATAGATATTAAACAAATATTTACTAAGTATAAAGAAAGAAGCCATTGTTCAATATGTTTCTAATGGTTTGTGGCTACAAGATCTACAACTATGAGTGTACCAGGGAAATCCCCTTGTAATGAGAATAAAATAGATTTAATACTTGTTAATTTGTAGGTGAAGGAAGGAAAATGGAAACATGATAAGTCTGTAGAAACATTATTCTGTATATAATGAGCTCCAGACAGGCAGATTAACTAAAGTTAGAAATTATTTTATAGTATTTCTCAATTGTACAACATAACAGGCCATTTGACCTAGCTGTGAGAAAAATTGGCACCAAACATCGAGGTAGTATTATAGAGCCACAATCAGACAAATAAAATGTAAACGCCAAAACTCGGCGCACGCTACGTAGTGCGCAGAGTTTTTCTTTTTGGCATACAAGCGACATTGAACATTAAAACAAACGTCATAGCGTCTACATTCAAATGTCAAATGTCATTGTAGAACATTGAATTTGCACGCACATTTTTTGAGTGTTGTCAGCTATTAGATTGTGACTCTTTAATACTACCTCGATGGCACCAAACTACAATTTAATTTTCAGGTCCTAGTCAGACTATGCAGTCATCCATTCCCATGTGAGGAGTTAGCGAGAAAGGATGACCTTAGTTTACTATTCGCGGCAATTACTTCGTGGTGCGCCCCACACAACATCATGTGGAGGAAATCCGCCGCTGAAGTTCTTATGACTCTGTCAAGGCACGGACTTACACCGTCTGTGGTTCAGTATATTCACAGTGAGTATTATTTGGTAAAAATTCAATAAATAAAAAAAAAGTTATGGTTGGAAGGCTCGATTGTGAGTACATCAATCACAATAGTGAAGTGCATGTGCATTTTATAGGAAAGTAAAACATGTGCAGTTTATGATGTCTTGTGTATTTTATGGTGTATGTGTGTGACTAATTCTATTTTTGTAAATATGGATGTAATTTTGTATGAAATAAATGAAATGAATTGAAAATGGAAAGGTATCCTTAGTTGCATTTGAGATAGAAGATTGATGAAACAAGTGTACAAACCAAATGTGAATGTGTATTGTTTCAATTTGTAAATAGATTGATTTTATTTATTACTTTTGCAACTGAGTAAATAATTAACATGAATTTGCTACTGTTATTTATCCTAATCCAGCATGATCAAAACAGAAAATGATGACCGTGATGAAAAATTAAATTAACCACACAAGTGTTCACTTCATACTATGATCTACTATGACTAATTTCTATGAAGTTCATAGAAATTAGATAATTTCCTTGTGAATTAATTATATTACCTTCCATTAATAACTTAACTTATGAAATAACTTTAAGTTTCAGTAATTAGGTATTCTATTCTACTATGATGATAACTAATAAGACGACAGCCACTATTGACAGTAGGTACATAAAATGCGTTTTTGCATAGTATCATCAGTATCCACTTATGCATGCCGATGCATCCTATTACAAAAAAAAACACTACCTACATAGAGTTAAGTTACTTTTCTAGAAAAGTGAAAATCATTTATGATTTTTTCATTAGGTGTTTTATAAAGAAATAGATTTTTTGGAACAATCCTTATAATGCTCCTTAAAATCTAAATGTCGCTCAGAGCATGCGGAATGCATGTAGTTAATTGACTAAGCAAATAAATGTTTATTGAATTACAGATAAAGGATGTGTGGGGTTGTGTATTGAAAACATGCAAAAAATACCCGAGCTTACTCCTCTTGAGGTATGTTTACTATTCAACTTTTATTATCGCTAATTGAATGCTAAACCAGTTAACTTTCTTACAGCCTTAGTTAGGCTACGATTTATTCAAAAGATCTCGATTTTCTGAAGTTGCTGTTTTATTTAAATCCATTATTTTAAAAAGGATAAGTATATTTTCCCTTTCATTATAGGTAGTGGAAATGTTCGTGGCAGCATTCTGCTTCCTCAAAGATTCGAGCGAAGTTAGTCAATTACTCCTGGATGATTTTAGACAAAGTCACGGATACGTGTTTCTATCCGATTTTTTACTCAAGTAAGTAAAACTTCGACTTATGCTTTGCACAGCTTCTAGTATTATAGGCATGATTTTTGTTTTATTTATTTAATGTTTTGTTTATCACAGACATGAGAAACAAGATGTACCTGATTATTTGACATCAGGGTAAGCACATTTTTTTTACTTTTTCGTAGTCACAATAGTTTTTAGGTAGATTGTTACTAAGTTCGTTTGATGACTAACATTTTGTAGTCATGTTTTATTCACAATAGAATAGTTGCACATATAACAATATTTTTTTCATCATTCAAGGTGTTCATGATAATGATACCTATAATAACTTAGAGTAAAAACTGTAAACAATATAATTGCAATAGCAAGTGACTGGACAAAAAAAAAGCTGTTTTTGAAATAACAAGTCTAAAACCTATAATTTTCGGCTGACTTTTCTATCTTTAATAACTTTAATTTGAAAAATATTACTTTATTTTTTCAAACAATACTTTTTAAATGTAGGTATTCCTGAGATGAAAGGTTATCCAATTAAAATACCAGACAAAACGTTTAAATACCTCAACTTAGGTACAGAACTAAACGTGCTCCAACTCAGTTTATAATAAGTGTTAAGATTAAGATTGGACCGCTGAAAAAAAAGCTAGGCCTACACCACCAGGTTCTTGCCTGATTCTTTCCCTGGTATAGGGAGTCGCGTTGGAACGGGCAGTAGAATCCCCTAGTAAGGACGTGACATGTCAAATTGGTCTATAAATGATCGTACTGAACATTTTGAGTTTGTAGATTTAATATATTTTTATTATAGTGTTAAACCACACTTATGTATTTCATTAGAAAATTAAAAATCTTACGAAAAGTTATGACTTCGACGGGATTCGAACGGATTTCGGGATTAATCGGTGCTCTAACCGAAAAATATAATCTTACTGATAGTTTCGTCGTCGGCGTTTAAGGCTTCGTGGCCGAGTGGTCGATGGCAACGTCGATGGTAAAGGGTGATCGCTTGAATCACGCGGGTTCGAATCCCGGCGAAGTCGTAACTTTTCGTAAGATTTTTCATTTTCTAATTTTGAGTTTGAGTTTTGCAATAGGTTAGAAGAAGAACGCGTAAGCGGGACGGAAGCCAGAGCGGCACTCCGTAACTTAGTTCTGATGATATCGTCCCTCTGCGCGTGCGGCTTCTCGGAGCTGCGAGCCACGCGCGCCAACACCGAGATATTCCAACTGCAGGGCTTCGTGCTGCCCCAGCCCACCACCCCGGGCCAAGCGGTGCGGAATGTACAGGCTTTTCAGGTACTCGGCACAGTGGGTGAAACTTATATAGAATAGAATAGAAAAATATTTATTTACATTCACTCACACACAGTGGATTCGGCTGGCACAACACCGCCAAGAGTGGCGTGATAGAGAAGAGGCCTTTACCCAACAGTGGGTGTTACCGGCTGATTAGATAGATAGATAGACTCACACACATTACAACAGTACAGGTAGTATTTGTAGGAAATATGAGTGAAGCAAATTGGTCGCCACTCAGCATTTGCTGTAGAAGCTGAAGTAGCAACTACAGCGCTGGTTTTCAGTGATATAAAGTTATGACGCAGAGGTTGCGCGTTCGATCCCCGCTAAGGACAAATGTTTGTATGCTCTGCAAATATTGTGTCTCGTGTCTGGGAGTTTTCTATTTTTAATACTAGCTTACTCGCCCGCGGCTTCGCTCGCGTGGTACCTTAATAAAGCCTATGTTCATTCGAAAGTCCATGCTACACATCGGTGAAAGAATTTTTGAAATCGGATGAGTAGTTTCGGAGATTACTCCCAACATACGAACAAACAAACCAACTTTACCTCTTTATAATATTAGTATAGATATAGACTAGCTCACTAGGCCGCGGCTTCGCTCACGACCACGTGAGCGAAGCCTTACCTACCTTGATAAAATATAGCCTATGTTCAATCGGATGAGTAGTTTCGGAGATTACTCCAAACATACAAACAAACTTTACCTCATTATAATATTAGTATAGAAGATGTATGTATTTTAAAAAAGAAAAATCCCTTTTTATAATTCCAAAGTTTTGGGCATGTACAGTTTATAATTGACTTTATTTTCAGGTGTTACAATCAGTATTCATGAAGTCGAACTCTCCAGCGCTCTGCTGCACGATACTAGACGCGATATCCAGTGTGTACCACGCTGACAACGCCAATTACTTCATTCTCGAGAACCAGAACACGCTCAGTCAATTCTCTGAACGGATTTATACGAAAAACGGGGAAATACAAGAGAAATTTTTCGAGCTGCTAGAGTTTATTGTGTTCCAGTTGAACTTTGTGCCGTGTAAGGAGCTGATCTCATTGTCCCTGCTCTTGAAGGCTAATAGATCGAGGAGTTGCAGTATACTCTGTATGAAAACTCTTTTGAACATTTTAAAGTGAGTATTCACATATTGTTTTAAAAAGAAGGGGTAAATTGTAAAAACCACTATCTATTCTGAATTCTATATTTCTGAATGATTAGCATGCAGGGCTATTGCCTAACTTATCGCTAAATGAAATTCATCGCCATCACAAATAAACGACGATGGCGTCAAATTTCGTTTCGCGAAAAAGCGGCACTGCCGTACCATCCTTTTCTTGAAACAGTTAATTACTAGTATACTAATTTAATGTAAAATTGATTATATCTGTAATGTAGCTTCGGGACGATCGTTCTGTCCACGCTATAGGCACACCACTTTTATCGAAATTGACCATTTAAATAATATATTCACAGACACAACGTAATATTCAAAGACGTATACCGAGAGGTGGGCATGTTAGAAGTCTTTGTAACATGCCTGTCTCGCTACGCCGTCTACTTAAAAGACAAGCAGCTACTCGCTGAAGACAAGCTCAAAGAAACTGAAGCATCACCTACTGACTCTCCCAAAGCACCGGACCGAAAGAAAAGACTGTCAAGACACGATTCGTTACTAGTCAAGGACCCTAAAGTAGAAGCTGAGGAGGAAGAATTAGGTTCTCTGCTAATGGAAGGTCTAACAGTATTGCTGAATGGGAACACGAATAATTGCAACGTGTTTAGAGATTGTGGAGGCGCGAAGTGCGTGCATGGAATGGTGGTGCACGAAGCGTGTCGGACTATGGCTTTGGGTATGTAGTTGAGAACATTAGTACCGGGTGTAAAACTAGATGGCGCTGACAGTAAACGGACTTTAAAAAAAATTGAAACACTATTTAACTCTCTGCTTAAGCATTTTTCTAACTATATAAAGGATTGATGTGAAATGAAATTGACAGTGAATCCAAGAGATACAAGAATTGTTATTACGGAATAAAGTTGATTAGTTCTTAGTTCCAGTACTATATTCTTCTAAACTATTTCAAAATCATGATCAGAAACTACGTATGTTGTTTCAAAAATGCTCCGTCGCTTGTCATTAGCCGCAACACTTCAATGAGGAATCAATTTCCTGTTTTTAACCTTGATATTGTTTGCAGGTGTGATTCGAGAGCTCATAGTAAGTGGGTCTGGTGAAGAAGACATGTCTGCATTGCTCTGTGGAATGCACGCGGCGTCTAATGACGCGTTACGACTGAAACTGCACATACTAAAGGCACTGTTGGCCTGTCTGAGAGACTCGCATCGCACTAGGACTATATTCAGAAAAGTAAGTATCCACTGTTCATTTATTTTAATCATTAAACAAGACCGCGTATAGTTTTACCCAAGAAATGTGAAATAAGACATATATTTGATTGAAGCATTATATTCTATGTAACTCCTACTATCATAATACGCATCAGAAGACGAATCTAACCACATCTTGTATGTTAAAATCTGTCAAGGAATTTAGGCTGCGGAGTGTGCCAAAGATACATAGAGTAGAGATTGTCTGAAGATAAGAATTTACGTTTACTCCCACCTGTTCTGTTGAGTAGTTCTGTTGACAGAACTTGTCACTTACTAATTCTTGCATATTTATCACTATCATAAAGAACATATCACTTATTTGGTAATCCTGTGTTGAACAAAAAGTATATAAGTAGAATATTAGTCATCTGGTTACCATAACACAAGCATTAAATTGCTTAGTTAGGGACTAGATGGCGCTGTGTGCAATGTCCAAGGATATTTATTTATTTATTCCTCTTCAGGTCAGCGGTTTTGTGTATGTGACCAGTGTACTAGTGTCGTTGGAAGGCAAGCTAAAAGGGGACGAGCCGATGGATCGGGACATGCTACAGTTAATACACATTGTGTTCTACACTATCAGTACGGCGATGAGGTTCGAGCCAGCGAACGCAAAGTTTTTTCATCATGAGGTAAGATAAAAAGTGTAACAGGATTATAATTGTTATCCTAAAGCACATGTAATATTGCCCTTTGATCTTTGGGCATTCAAGCTTATTTAGTTGCGCTGTTCAAATCGCACCTTTAGAATAGAAGTGACCTAATTCAAAAAACTTGAAAAATGAGTTTCGGGCAGAAAATGACCCTACACAACATTCTCTACAGTTCTGTAGTTTTAAAAGCGCCACTTTTAGGCAGGAACAGGTCAAAAATATATTTCGGTCTCTTACATATTCAAACAAAACAACCGTCTGCGTCGTGACAGAAATGCCACTTACAGGATTGTGCTGTTTTACTGTGCGAATAGAAGAAGAAGAACGTTGTACAAATAATAAGACAGTGACCGAATTTTAATTAAGCCATCTTTCATATAAATTTTTCGGTAAGTTCACTGAATGTTTTTTTAGTATTAAACTGACCGTTTTATCTTTGGTACTGTTTTAACTCCGATACTACCGGACATTATTGTGACTCAATTGTGTTTATGTCATTTTAATATTAATAAAATTTTTGTTATCTTTACTCAATCAGAATTGAGGCATTATTTTATTTTGCAAAACCAAAATTTTAAAATCAAAATATGTTAAATAGTGACTCTTTAGAATCAAATTTTTTTTTAATATAGAAAAACATGTTGTTTCTAATTATTTATTACACAAACTAATTGCTAAATGTTTATGTTCACTAAATCGACTTAGTTTTTTAAAGATTTTTGAGCTATTTAGCAGCAATTAAAAAAATAAGAGGATAGGGTCACACATTATTTCACTCTTTTGTCGATTCCCAAAATTTAGTTTTTTTGGATTAAGTCACTTCTATTCTAAAGGTGCGAAATATACATTTGCAACTTGGAAGCCCATCAACCTTAGGTATTAACAAGTGCCTATTTATTTATCAGTTATGTTACGTTCGTATGTAACGCCGTCTAATGCCGGGTTCCTATATCCAACTAACGGATTTCCGTAGGTCGGTCGTCATAGCAACGTTGTTATCTGTCAAAAGTGTCATACATTTTGTGTAAACAACGTTGCTATGACGACTGACCTACGGACATCCGTACGTTGGATATAGGAACCGGGGGTAAGTACGCTCACGTGCTTCGCTAGGTCAATCATCAGATACCTCCCAAATAAACTAATTGACCAAGATGTCATGATGTCCAGCCTTATTTGATTCCTAGATTCCTAGTAAACATACAAACGATTACACCTTCAAAACTATCGTGAGTTGTATTAGACATTATAATAGCACACGGGAAATTACTCACGTAAAGTTAACGTCGATAGCGTCAGTGTGAGACGCGACCGTGAGAAGTGGCCACACTTATACCCACATGAAGTTTCTCCGGAAGAATCGAAACATTGTCGGTATCTAAATCGACGATAATTTTACGTTTGTAATTTCCCATGTGCTATTATAATGTCTAATACAAGCGATTGTAATGATAATATTCATAATATTTCAGCTATGCATGACGACACTGTGCAATACGATACGACTGCTCGGATGTTTCGTGGAAGACTCTGAGTTACAGAATGACACTGAGACCGGTGATCCAGAATTGTACGAAATCTTCCATGAAATATTCACAGGGAACATTATGGAAATGACGTAAGTAGTATGTGTTACATACCGATTTGTCATTTCAGCTACAATAATATGCAACAAAAAAATCGTATTCAAACAGTGCGAGCGTGTGATACAGATAGCAAAAATTACATTCAATCATTTATTTATTTCTCGAACAAAAATAAAATGAATTACAAAAATAAATAAATAATCCAAAAATAAGAAACTAAACTACTACATATTTACATAACTGTACAAAATACAATTAGAACCAGTTGAGCCACCTAAGGATCGTTACAAACGATCTATAGGTAGCTCAACTGATCCAAACCACTGCCAGACGGAAGCGTGCCCAAGACACTGGCAGCATTGCCGCGCTGGATGGCAATGCTGATCTTTTGAGCCAAATAAGTGCCAGCCCTCGGATCACGCGTCGCTTCGACCAGACGTCCCGATCTTAGAATTTAAAAATAAGTGTCTATTCTAACTTATTACAAAGAAATGTTGTGAGATACTGGTGCCTGAAATAGGTATAGAAAATAACATGAGTTACGGGTCTCCAGTGCCCTAATTCACTGATTTATTCATAAAAATATGTATCAAATTACGCCTCTTTCCCGAAGAGGTCATCAGATACCACAACTTGCTATATTTTCCAGATTTCCCGAAAAAGTGCCAGTGGTGTTTGTAAACGCGTGCATAGTGCTACGCTTGTTGTACGATGTTGCATTGGATTCGTTCGACAAGCCTACTTTCTGTGGCTCGCTTCACGCACAATCGCCCAGTCTGTCAAGACAGAGCTCTGCTATTAACGAGGTAATTTTTCTATTAAGAATTCTTAGGCCTCTGTCGTCAAACAGATAGTCAATGTGTTACACCCGTGGTTGTTTTACAGTTGGTCCATAATTTGCTTCAAAAACGCCTTAATATTGTTTACATAAAATAGCTCTCAGCCGTCGAACAAATGGGTGTGAAATGTTCAAACCGAAAAGTAGTTGTGAAATCTCATATTATTTATTTATATCAGTTCTATACTAGTTTCTTCAAAAATATGCTTTATTTTTGATGAAACATTAGATATATCTAGGTTTCTATATATAATATGCGTTTTATATGAACCTTGATGATTCCGAAAATAGGGGCGCCATCTAAAACGCCTATGTGTAACCAAAAGTTTTAACATCTTCAAACAGTTTTATCGATCAGATGGTAAGGTACGTAAAGCTTTAACCTTTGATATGCGCAAGCTCTGATCAATGCGCCCCTAGGTTGTATGCGCAAGAACTGATAAGTGCTCAGAGAACCTACACCACTTATACTTGATATTGACATTAAAAAACAAATTGCCTATTCTAGCAACATAGATCATATTATCTTGATTAATGCATACGCAGTTAGTAAAGCATTTTTAAATAATAACTACACCACTATTATTTCCAGTCTAAACCAGCCGGTCGAACGGCGCCTCTAAACCTGTCATCGGGAGGCGGGAACGGCGGTGAAGCGTGGGTTGTACATTCGGGTGTGGTCATAGTGCTCGCGAAACTATTGCCTGCCTTGCCACGCCCGCCGGAACACGAAGATTACGCGAGAGCGATTAGAGACTACTTAGCGCATGTGCTCAAGAGTCTTGTTAGAAGGTAAGTCTCTCATGATCATCCACAGCCCATTTAGTACAAATAACCAGAGATGTCGTTATAGCTAATTCTATATTACTTTGGGTTTCTTTTTTCGCTCTGTTTTTAGTTATGTTCACTCTAAATGTGGTCCAGTCTGAAACCAGCGCTACTTCCCATTCCCACATGGAAGTAGAATTACGCTGAGACTTGACCTTTTCAGCCACACTAAATTCCACCCGGGCTAATGTTATTACGTAGTACAGAAAAAAAAAATGAAAAGAGATAGCAACTGATTTAATATCCGTTTTAGCTAAAGTAGGTTTACTAAACCAATATGCTTAAGGGGGTAGGTATTTCATTATAATGATCTCTCTAGTTTGTTCTAAACTAATCATGGACCTAGTATAGTACCTGGACGAACAGTGAGCATGCCGCCGAAAGGGACAAAAAATGCAGTTAATCCATAGTCTCGTAGTACAGAATTCGGAGCATCAAGTTTCCGGCCATACAAAAAAAGGGCACGCGATGAGGGACAAAAGATCGAATGCTTTGTCTTTTTTATTTACAAAAATTTTGTTTATCTCCTTCTTCTTCCTGCCCTTATCCCACTATGTGGGATCGGCACAACATGGTATTCTTCTTCCATTTCCCTCTATCAGACGTCATCTCAGCACTCACTCCTTTCTTACTCATGTCATCCCTCACACAGTCCATCCATCTTTTCTTTGGCCTACCTCTACACCTATATCCATCCACATTCATACCTAACACTCTCCTAGTAACATGACATTCTTCCCTCCTCATAACATGACCATACCAAGCTAACCTATTACTCCTCATCTTTTCATTCACTGTATAATATATATTCTTCTTTATTTTTGTGTGACTGAGAAGGGAATATGCAGCGCTCTATTTCTTTCTTTCTCTAAGAAATCTAAACTAATACATGATCACCAGTGAACGCAACCAGCAAGTGATGTGTGTGTGCGGTCTGGCCGGTGTTCTCCTGTCGGTGTGCGGCGCGGCGCTGCGCTGCGAGCGACACCCGCTGCACGCGCCCTCTATGTACATGCTGGAGCGACTCGCCGCGCATGCGCTGCGCCCCAGTGAACTCAGGTTATTCATCTGCACTAAATCACAGGGTCCAACGATGTGGCTCGGTAAAGTTTATCTATACCAGCGGTTCTCTAACTTTTTTGGTGACGGAACCCTTTTGGAAAGAGAAATATTTGACAGAACCCTAAAATAAACAAAAACTATGTTATGCATGTGTGCATTATTTATTTATTAATTAATCTAATGGGAGGTATGACACTGTTTCTTATTTTTCATCAACTGGTTGATATCAGCTAGATATTAATCGTCTTTGATATCAGGTTTGATAGAAGATGAACTGAACTGTAGATTGAGGTGGATTTTTTTCTCGTACTTTCACGGAGCCCCTACAGGGCCTTTGCGGAGCCCTAGGGCTCCGCGGGGCACACTTTGAGTATGGCTGATCTATACTAATGTTATAAAGTGGTAAAGTTGGTTTGTTTCTTTGTTTGTTTGTATGTTTGGGGTAATCTCCGAAACTACTCATCCGATTTCTAAAATTCCTTCACCGATGTGTAGCATAGACTTTCCGAATGAACATAGGCTGTATTTTATCAAGGTAGCTAGCACGTGAGCAAAGCCGCGGGCGAGTAAGCTAGTTAATGATAAAATGTATTATTGAAAAACAGAAGTAAAATGCAACTATAAATATATAAATAAAAATAAATAAATATCCTTGGACATTTCACACGGCGTCATCTAGTCCCAAGCTAAGCAATTTAATGCTTGTGTTATGGTAACCAGATGACTGATAAACTACATAGATACATTTTTTTTTTGTAAATACATACATATTATACATAGAAAACACCCAGACACGAAACAAATATTTGCAGATCATGCAAACATTTGTCCCGCAGCGGGGATCGAACCCGCAACCTCTGCGTCTCAGGCGGGCTTTCGCCCACTGCGCCACAGAGGTCGTCATATATAGAACTATGGGTTCATTTTCATTCGGACCCGGCGTATCAGATGAGCACAAGTAACATTATAAGCTGAGCACTTCCGTGCTTCGGAGGGAACATTCAATTGTCTTTTCCGACTTTAAAAGCAATGGCGGACGCCTATAAACTCCGTCACCAGAGTTAGCCACTTGCTCATTCTCAACTTACAACAGAATAGCTAACAGATTACGAGTATATTATCGTAAAATAGTCACTTAAAAATTCACAAAAATGTAGGTATGTCTTTATGTACTGTTATTCCCCAGAGAGTTCCTACGAATGGGTAGTCCATTGAACTGCATAGCGCCCGAGCCAGGTCAGATGTGTAAGCCGGGCGGGCCCGTGCCTCTCACTAGGATCAAGACACTGGTGTCCATGACCACGCCTAGAGATTACAGGTACGTCTTCTTTTTCTTATTTTGGCTTCGCACGGCTTGTGCCACGCATTTAGCCACAACCATGTCATTATAATTCAAGTTTCTAAAGTCAAGTCAAAGACAGAGTCAGCGTCAGTAAAGATGTGGGTCTTTACTGTAGAATTACATGGACTTTTTGAGAGAACTCGAAATGCAATGTTAACTAGTTTTGTTTCATTTGCCCACACTTATGTACGTTCACGAACACTCAACAGTTAATAATCCACCATGTTAATGCATAATTGCATGCATGTTAAATACAATTTTACTTCCAGATCACAAAACTCATGCACATTACCGCCATTCGTTGAGTTTGATATGTCGGCGGAAGGTTTCGGATGCCTCTACTTACCGAGTATAGCGCCACAGTCGGCTAATTTGAACGCGTTGGGGACTCAAGACAATGCCACGCTAGGAGGGATTGGATCAGGTAAGATATTATCAGAGATTTGACTTGTAAACGTGAGAATTTTTGCGTTTAATTGTTGTATGCTAACCAAAGTTGTAGCCTAATTTCATCAAACAGTGGTAAGTTATCACTTGGCTCCTAAGGAACCAATTTACGGGACGGAACTTGACCACATTGCTTATTTACAAACAACATTACAATATAAAAGTTCAGGCAAATTAATCTAACAAATAGCAAAAGTCTTACAAATTAATGAAGGAAAGAAAAAAAAAATCATTTATTTTGGTAGGATCACTTCAGTTTCTTCTTATTTATTTATTAAGGCAACGCCAACAGTACACATAATTACACATTTTAAAAAACATTAATATAAAAATACTATGATAATATGTGTACCCATTATTCCATTCTTACATGCTAGGTGATTCTTAGGCCTGTTCCAGCGCGCCTACACCTAATCTACCTCTTTTATCTGTGTAATCTACCAAACAATCCACATTACCGTTGTAAATTTTATGAATGGATAATGATCTATCGCCATACATAAATCCTATATTTTCTTTCTAGGCGATCGAGTATTCCCTCCACAAACAGGCCTCACCTACTCCACTTGGATTTGCGTTGAGAAGTACTCAGACCCGCGCTCGGACCCTCACTGTGTGCGACTGCTCACTCTAGTCCGGAACATCAACAACAGTAGAGATGAACATCTCGTCTGTCTGACTGTTGTGCTGTCTGCCAGGGATAAAGCTATTATTGTGTCGACGCAAGAAACGCTGGTGCCTCAAAGTAAGTATAGGTCGCGCCACGTAAAAAGAGCGCTGACTGTCAAACTGCGCAGTGGTCGATGATTGGTGGAGAGGTGTTGCGGCGCACTTCATACCATTGATTTAGCGAGTGCTATTGGTTCGTCAGCGAGTGAACACAGGCGCAAACACCCCTTCTGCTTTCTCTCATCGCTCTTTTTACGTGGCGCGACCATTGAGATGTATTATAGAGCCACAATCAGACAAATAAAATGTAAACACCAAAACTCGGCGCACGCTACGTAGTGCGCAGAGTTTTTCTTTTATGCGTACAAGCGACATTGAACATTAAACCAAACGACATAACGTCTACATTCAAATGTCAAATGTCATTGTAGAACATTGAATTTGCACGCACATTTTTTTAGTGTTGTCAGCTATTAGATTGTGACTCTATAATACTACCTCGATGGTCGCGCCACGTAAAAAGAGCGCTGGCTGCTAAACTGCGCAGTGGTCGATGATTGGTGGAGAGGTAACGCGGCGCACTTCATACCATTGATTTAGCAAGTGCTATTGGTTCGTCAGCGAGTGAACACAGGCGCAAACATACCCCCTCTGCTTTCTCTCATCGCTCTTTTTACGTGGCACGACCTATATACTTAGAAACTATAATCAAAGTTATGATATAAATAGATTGAGTAAGAATCGGAAGTTGATGAAATTCATTGCATTGATGAAAAATTCGGTAAAGGCGAAAGTTAGATAGATAAATAGAAAACTCTTTATTGTTACACCAGATTTTTCTATCTCCGTCTTTAATTATATGAAAGAAAGAAATATCATTTATTTTGGTAGGACCTCAAGGATCACTTCAGTTTCGTCTTACATGCTAGGTGATTCTTATGCCTGTTCCAACGCGACTCCCTACACCAGGGAAAGAATCAGACAAGAACCAGGTGGTGTGGACCTAGCATTTTTTTTTAAAAGCGCTCCCTAAATATCGTCCGTGAAGGTCACTATCTCCGTTGAAATTGGGTACCCAGATGTATTTTATCCTGTTCTCACGGCACCAAACATAAAGAAAGAAAGAAAGAAAATATTTTATTTAACACACACAAAACATAATTGGTACAACAAGAAGATACAAGGACGGGAGTGGACTAACAGCAGAATATAACACAAACACATCATACAGTACCTAAGTAGGTAGGTACCTACAAAATAAAATAAATAATAAACAAACATAGGTAGGTACACTAATTAGGTAGGTACATAACATAAATAATGAGAATTGACTGCACACAGATGTCGGTTCGTGGGAGCCGGATGGTTGCGGCGAGTGCGGGGCGCGGGTTTGGTGCCCGGACCTGCAGCATGAAGGACAATGGCACCATCTGGTGTTAGTTTTAAATCGAGCCGTGCTAAAGAACTCCTCTTTCTCGCTCTATCTTGATGGTGAGTACTCATATATTTTACTGACGTTTGACTTTCACGCTCAAACGGATGGATGGATTTGAATGAAATTTGGTACCAAAATTGCTTATACCCTGGATTAAAGAATACTTTTGATTCCGGTATTCCCAAGGGAACGGGAACTATTCACTGCGGGTGAAACCGCGGGGGGCAGCTAGTACTTATAGGTCGCGCCACGTAAAAAGAGCGCTGGCTGTCAAACTGCGCAGTGGTCGTTGATTGGTGGAGAGGTAACGCGGCGCACTTCATACCATTGATTTAGCGAGTGCTATTGGTTCGTCAGCGAGTGAACACAGGCGCAAACATACCCCCGCTACTTCCTCTCAGCGCTCTTTTTACGTGGCGCGACCTATACTATAATTTAATTGATGTTTTGCGCAGGTCAACACATGCATTCTGGTAAACTGCACTACGTGAGCGCAAACCCGGGCGGGGGCGCGGCCACGCTGTCCGGCGCCTCCAGCGTCTACTGCGTGCTGGGGACTCCGCCGCAGTGGAGGCGTTACTCCCGCCTCGTGTGGAGGCAGGGACCCGCGCTACTGCTCGAAGACGTAAGTGATATTTCACTTTCAAAACTATCGTGAGTTGTATTAGACATTATAAAAGTACACGGGAAATTACTCACGTAAAATTATCGTCGATTTAGATACCGACAATGTTTCGATTCTTCCGGAGAATCTTCATCTGGGTATGAGTGTGGTCACTCCTCGCGGTCGCGTCTCACACTGAAACATTGTCGGTATCTAAATCGACGATAATTTTACGTGAGTAATTTCCCGTGTACTTTTATAATGCGTAAGTGATATGTCTATATTTACTGCACTCCGCGGCAATGGCGATATTCCCGGCTTGTTTAGACAGGGTGTAACTGCTCGAAGGCGTGTCGTAGCATTGTATTATAGACTCGCTAAAGAAATGCCGTTTGGTAATATGATTTCAGGATACGGTGGCATTATCTGGCGATTTGTGTTAATAATACCTGCAAAATTTAAAAATTCGGTATAAATCTACGTGTTTTTCCGTTGGGTTAATTGTATGAAATCCAAATATTTTTACCAGATGAAGATCATCAGGGCTATTGCCTAACTTGTCGCGAAACGACATTCAAACTCTAAAAAATGACAGTAAATATCGAAAACAACCGAGATTTGAGAGTACATCCATTTTTACCGTTAAATCTGACAGTTTTACTGTCATTTGCGACAAATTTCGATTTCGCGACAAGTTAGGCCCCGCATCAGCTAGTAGTAGGGGAGCCCACGATGCTAAATGGGGATTTACTCGAGCGTCATAGAGACCTATTAGGTTGCAAAGCTTAGATGATAAAAAGAAAAAAAACGTTATATAATATATACCTTTTCATCGGTGGGGGAAGAGGCTACTAACTATAGTGCTACTGATGCTTAAATCAGCTAGTGCTACTAACTGTGTATTTGTTCGCTAGGTA
The DNA here is from genome assembly GCA_963582015.1 of Xanthorhoe designata. Taxonomy (NCBI): domain Eukaryota; kingdom Metazoa; phylum Arthropoda; class Insecta; order Lepidoptera; family Geometridae; genus Xanthorhoe; species Xanthorhoe designata. The sequence goes on from OY757039.1 coordinate 10,199,054, forward strand.
CTACCAGCGCAAACAGTATCAGTGATCTACCAGCTCGGTCCTCACTACGTCGGTACTCTCCAAGCCCCGCTGCCCCCCGGACAGAACCAGGAGCCCCTGGCGCCACTCGCCGCTGAAGAGAAGGTGGTCTTCGGCATCAACGCGAGGGCCATGTCACAGCTCACCCTGGCTAAGATACGGAAGGTGTATAGCAAGAATGATAATAAGGCTATCGCGAAACAGCTGGGTAAGTGGCTTAGTAGTTTCTGATAGTTTTTAAGCGAAGTTCTATTTAGTGGCATTATATAGTGACCGGTAGCACAATGTAAATTTATAAAATAAATACAGTAGACTCACTTCGCGAAAACATAATGTTTGACTCCGTTTAATTCAGCTCGCACAAGCGTCTCGAGCCGATCGTTAAAAGTGCCATTTCATTCTTACAAAGTTATCCATTCTTGCAAGTTTTACTTCTTTTCTTTTACGATCAATACCGCAGAACTAGAGATGACGGATAATCTAGTAAAAGCCACAGGTCGGTTCCAACCGACCTGTGGCTTCTTGTTGGCTTGTTTCTGTTAGTCTTAATAAGTTTCGCCGTCACTTGGCTGATAACTTACCCAACTGATCAGTTTTAAATTTAGAAATAATATAATTATTTAGTTTACTCTAACTGTGTAGGTATGTATACTTTCATTTAGTTTGTTAACAACTTGATTTCTGTTATTTCTTCCTAGTTTTACTAAGCATGTGGTGTTTACCTGTAAGTGGTTGTGCAATAAGCATTTTTAGTACCCTAAGTACGTTTATATTTTGTAACCCTGTGCAAGGATAATTGTAACAATTGTTGGTAAACCTAAAATAAAAAATAAATAAATAAAATAAATAAAAACCGAAACAACTGGAGATCTATGAGGGAGGCTTATGTCCAGCAGTGGACGTCGTATAGCTGATATGATGATGATGATGACCGCAGAATCATGACTGCACGCAGTCTCTTTTTTTTACGACCTCTGTGGTGCATTGGTTGAAAGCCCGACTGAGATGCAGAGGTTGCGGGTTCGATCCCCGCTGCGGGTGTGTATGGTCTGCAATTTTTTTTTGGCTGGGTGTTTAATATGTATGTATTTACAAAAAAAAAATTAAGTATCTAAGTATGTAGTTTACCAGTCATCTGGTTACCATAACACAAGCATTAACTTGCTAGATGACGCTGTGTGGAATGTCCAAGAATATTTATTTATTAGTCTAGCTATGTTTTCAGTGATCAATCCTTTTGAATGTACTCCTTACTCTTCTTTGAAACCTATCAGCTGCCCTAGCTGTATTACATTTCGACAATCGCTTTCGATTAGAAACTAAAAAAATGTAGAGGAATTGACATTCTATGACGAAAACTCAAGCGATCAGAAATGTCATATCAAAGGTATAGCGATGATAAAAATAGAATAAATACGAAACATTTATCACTTGTCTACGCACCCAGGTATGTCTTCCCACGAGAACGCGACGCCTATCAGAATATTACACAACTCTGCCGGTCACCTCATAGGGCCGGCGCGATGTCTCGGCGGGACAGTGGTTGGATATCTCGGTGTACGCGTGTTTTGCTCCAAACCTGCTGCTATTATGGTAAGCACAGTAGAATCCCCTCGTTTTAAGGACTAGTTTGAAGCGCTCGTGGCGAAGCTTGCTAAGACGTTCTTGATAGATCGTCGAAGTTAAGCAACATTCTGAGCGGTCACTACCTGGATAGGTGATGGTCAAAACAAAGTCCTTAAAAAATATTCTCGTCAAAAAATAAAATGTTATGTACACTGACGGTTTGAAAATGTTCGTCACTAGAGTCTGTTTTCGCATGCACCAGATTGCAAGAATCAATTTCTATTGTACCAACATATTACCAGTTATTTATTTATTTATATCAGCCGTTCGTGTCCCACTGCTGGGCAAAGGCCTCCCCCCACTCTTTCCAGACGTCGCGATCTTGTGCTATAGTCTCCCAGTCGGTTGTTAATTGGTCGAGCTCGTCCCGCCACCTCCGTCTCGGTCTGCCGCGTCGCCTTCTCACTGGGTCAGGGCGCCACTCGGTGGCTACCTTTGCCCACAGCTCAGTTGGCATACGACAGACATGTCCAGCCCAACTCCACTTCAGGTTGGCGGCCTTCGTAGCTACGTCTGCGATTTGTGTTTGAGAGCGCAGTTCGGTGTTACGGATCCTATCCATCAACTTGACACCCAAGATGCTGCGCTCCATCGCACATCATATTACCAGTAACGTTTCTTTTTCAAGTTTCAAAAGGGATTATGTGCTCGTGCTCGTTGAACGAATCAAGTTGAAAACCGACGAACATTTTCAAATCGTCACTGTACACTCCAAGTTTGTTTCCATTTGTCGCCTGCTTCACAATGCACAAATAACTATAAAAGCACTTGCAAGATAAACTGACCTATACTTTTGTTTCCCTAGATTGACACAGTGGGGGGCTGCTCCGTCCTACTAGGTCTCATAGCAATGGCCCAAGATGTAGAATGCCTGTACGCCGGCGTGAAAGCTCTAGTATGCGTCGTTCGCTCAAACAAAGCAGCTCAAGCGGAAATGGACCGACGGAAAGGTTACCAAACCCTCGCTATGCTACTGAAGAGGAAGAAACAACTGCTGAACTCGCATATACTACATCTGATATTCGGATTAGTGGGGACGGTTGATAGTCAGAAGGAAACCTCTTCGATACCCAATTTGACGGCATTTCAAGTAAGTTTAGAATATTTTGTCTTTCACTTTCAAAACTATCGTGAGTTGTATTAGACATTATAAAAGTACACGGGAAAGTCGACAGTTCTTCAGTGTCGACACTGAAGAAAGGACAAGTGAGGATGAAGACCCAGCACTGATTCCCCGGACGACGCCGACGCCGACGCCAGCACCAACAACAGCGCGCGCCCCCCCGCCTCCTCCTCCGCGACCTTCGTCCCGCGCCGAGCGATACTTCGCACGCAGTGTGAGACGCGACCGCGAGGAGTGACCACACTCATACCCAGATGAAGATTCTCCGGAAGAATCGAAACATTGTCGGTATCTAAATCGACGATAATTTTACGTGAGTAATTTCCCGTGTACTTTTATAATATTTTGTCTTATTACTCCTGCAGTCTAGACTTTCTACCAATAATAATTCAGATGGGTTGTTGATATTTTTAATGTAGTTTCGAAGTAAAAATGCATACAGTGGAACATAGAACCTAATTTTTTGAAGACGGTTAAAAAGTAAAGAAGCTATAATATATTTGTATAGTTATACCGAAATGGTAAAGAAAAATTAATGCAACCCCATAACTGTCTAACTAAACTATTGTTCGATAGATAACCTAGCCTGCAGGAATCGGGTCGGGTGCCGGGCTTATAGTTTATTTTAAGTTATTCTGTATATATATTTTGTCTATATCATTTGCTGTATCTTAGTGTTATGGAGTTTTGGCAAGTCCTGCATGAGTAGTGCTATATATTCTGATACTTCTTATCTTTTCAGTGCTTATTTCCATTACAGGACCTAATATGCGAACTGGAAGTATGGCTCGGCGCCCCGGGCGGTCTCATCAAGTCCCTTCTAGAGCATCTGTTAGAGCTCGCCACAGAAACCGCGCACAAAACGCACAACCTTCGCACAATGAGAGAGCTTCAACTAGTCTCCAAACTGCTCTACATCATAAACGACGTGAAAGTCGTCAGCACAAAGAATGTACTGATACAACTGCTGTCCGCTTTGTTAGGCGGACAGCCTAGACCCAGCGATTTACTATGCCTAGGACAGTTCATGGCGTACACACTTCCACTACCATCGCAAACAGAAAAAGGTGTCAATCCTAAGGAAAGCGACTGTGAGAAGGAATGCGAAGGCGAACAGATAATACTGCGGAACAAATGCTTCAATGTACTGCATACGTTACTCTTTACTCAAAGGAATTTGGTGAATACAATAGTCTGTGAGGAGATTTCTCGGGTGCTGGGAATGGATTGGCTGCTGAGTTTCATGCAAGAGAATGTTCATCATACGACCGTGCTGTGGGCTTTGAGGATATTGGTTATTCTGTGTTCGGGACAGGGACAGCAGAACGCTATAATGCAAAGGTAAGAAATCTGTAAAGATACATTTTGATGGTAACAAAAACTCGTATCGAGGCTCTTGTTGCGGCCTAACCTAAGTTTTAAGACTATTATGTACCAACTTGAAGCAATAAATGAATATGAATAAAAAAATGAAATATGACATATGGTCACGACTGTATCCCAGGAAGCGGTAGACATTTCTTTCAGATCTTTTAGGCAATTTTTAGATCCTTTTGAAGATGTCTATGGGGGTAGTCAAAGGGTATGTCCAAATACATATTAATTGGTACATGCCCACATCATGCAGATAAAAAAATGAATATGAATAATACATTTTTGTATGTAGGTTTCGCGAAGGTTCCGGCAATGGAGGTTGGCTCCGTCACACAGAGATGATCGCATCGCCGCAGCAAGCCGGCGTGGTGCTCACCGCGACTGTACACTCGCATTCACATCTGCACATGACTGTACTGCATACATCCGGCTTCACCTTACTTGCGTGGTAAGTTTTTGGACCTTACGTAGTAGGATCAAAGAGTAAACAAAAGAAAACATTTGGAATAAGTGACCACATTTTGTGAGTGGTCATTTATCATTTTACACACAATAGAAAAGAATTAAGTCAAGCTCGAGCAATTTATATTCCGTTGTTTTATATACAGTAGCATTCAATACTTATTAATGTTTTCCAGAAAATGTAACTCTGAGCAATTTACCAACAAAAAACGATAATTGTTACATCGTCTTTTTTATATAATCCTATTGAAAAGTCAGCTCAAAATAATACCTCAAAACAATATCCTAGTCTAACGAATAGGTAAATAAATAAATATCCTTGGACATTCCACACTTGTGAATTTCGAGTTCTGCTTCCAGGCTCGTCCTATCGCATCTACAAATACCCGAGCTGTACCACCAGCTGTTCGGACTGACCCTAGGCCAGCCGATGCGGCACGTGGCCTCCGAGCGCGCCGTATCGGTGGAACGAGTGTGGGCGGCCGCCTGGGGTCCCTCGGCGCCCGCCCGCCAGCCATCGGCCGCCGTCGCCGCCAGGATCACGCTCTGTCCTGAAGCTGTGGTCATACTGCTGGGCACTGTAAGGGCGTTGATACACACAGAGCAAGGCACGCTGCCTGAGTGGCTGCTGGAACATCCCCTGGGCATTGTACAGGTGAGTGTGTCTTTACAGAGGGCCTAGCCAACCGGCATTCGCTATGAAGCGATTCGATTTCTATCTTCGCTACACCTTTGATTTGACATTTCCGATCGCTCGAGTTTTCGTCATCGAATGTCAATTCCTATACATTTTTTTTAGTTTCTAATCGAAAGCGATTGTCGAAATGTAACATGGCTAGGGCCTCTGGACTGGATGTTTATGGAGCACTGGACGAGGGAACATATTGTTATCTCCTGACTGTGCTCGCTTTATTTTATTTTAATTATGTATTGTTTTAAATTTCAAATTTTGGATTTTAATAATTATTATGGACTGTTTTTATGTAATTTTATAAGTCTGAAATAAATGAAATTGAATTGAATTGAAATTTACGACCTCTGTGGCGCAGTGGGTGAAAGCCCGCTTGACGCAGAGGTTGCGGGTTCGCCGCTGCGGGACAAATGTTTGCATAATCTGCAAATATTTGTTTCGTGTCTGGGTGTTTTCTATGTATAATATGTATGTATTTACAAAAAAAAATATCTGCAATTTATCAGTCATCTGATTACCATAACACAATCATTAAATTGCTTGGGACTTCAAATGTTTGCTTGAGCTAGTGACCTACTTTGATGACGATGTTTTAGCATATGTTTTGTTGTTGCAGGTCCTATTTTCCCTGTACAATACTTTGCCAGATTTTGTCCCTATAACGATGACGGCTGAAGTTTTGACTGCATTGGCATCTACTCTGTTCCCGCCGAACTCATCTGATGACATCAATATGCGTGAGTACCACACACTAAACCTTACAATATAAATAGAATAGAATGTATCTTTATTAGTTCATTGGTACAGGCGTGACTTTGCAGAAGTCCATCTTCAGATATTAGTACTAGATATTCTGAAATTTTCAATAAGTATCTATATCTTAATAAAAAAAAGATAACTTAATTTCATGAGCTTATTGACACGATGAATGAATGAATAAAAAAAACATATAAACCAGTAAAAACAATATCAGTAAAAAACAAAAAAATATTACTGTATTTGAACCATAGACAGTTTTCACTGTATCTATATTACGAGGTATAGATAAGTTTCACAAAGGTCAACATTGGCAAAATTGAGAACACCTATTAGTTAACTCACAGTAAACTTCAGTGGCCAAATTTATAATATTCATTTTTATTCAGTTTCTTATATCAATACTTAGTAACTGACCGAATCTTGATTCAATATCTATAATGATCTTTAGGAAAATGAAAATATGGCGAATTCATGTTCATTCGGAAAGTCAATGCTACACATCGGTGAAAGAATTTTTGAAATCGGTTGAGTAGTTTCGGAGATTACCCCAAACATACAAACAAACTAACTTTACCTCTTCAAAATTTTAGTATAGACTAGCTTTCTCGCTCGTGGCTTCGCTCGCGTACATTACATTTATTGAAGTTTGTTGAAAATGAAAAGGCGTTTGAATATAATGTAATTGTATTGTTGGTCTTGAACAAGCATTCAAACTTATCTAGAACAATATCCAGGAAATAATTGTTGTTTTCTTGTTTACAATCTTCAATATTATATACAGTCTTCTATATTGCATATTTATTACTATAGCGTGCAAAGTAGTACATTTTAAGTTCTTTTGATGGAAATCTGTATAATTTCCTACGAATTTCATCGAGCTTTACATGAGCCTCACTCTCGAAAGAATACAAATTCGGCAAGGTTTTGAGAACACACATGTAAACATGTAAATCTTCACAAATGAGCATGCCATCCAATAACTTTAGTAAATATTTTTTATCAAATTGAAACATGTTTGAAACCTCCGTCATTGCATTAGAAAATAATAAGTAAATAGAAGGGTAACAATGTTCAATGTCATCTCTAAGATATTCTATACATACTTTAGAATATGCATCGACTGATTTATTATGAACGTTTTCCCAACTACGTTCTTCAGGGTTTTCAACCACTATTTCATCTAAAACTTTTATGTAACCAACGAATAATTTCCATTTTATTATTACAGCATATTTATCATTCTTAAATTTATTTTCTAATGTATTTTTAATGCTAGTCATAATTTGAATTGGCATAACCATATTCATCTCGAATACGAATTTCGGCAGGGCTCGTGCTACAAATGTTAAAAAACGTTGAATACTATTCAATATAACTGAATCGAATTTATCATTCTGCCATGTGATAAATAGGGGTATAAATAAGTTTTCGTATTTCAGCATTTGTGTGACTTCATCCTTAGAACAGAGGAGGTAAGCAGCTAAAATGCGTAGTAGTGTATTGTCGTCTCGAACAAATATCTCATAAACAGATATTAAAATAGTATTTTCAACAAAACTACTGTCTAAGTATTGTATGAAATCCACAGCATCACTTAAAAAACTATCAAACATATAGCTCAAGCTGTTGGGGCTATTTTCAGGCAGATTTTTTAATAATGCATAGCTCTTCTGATAATATTCCCCTATAACGCTAAGAGGTACTCTTGATAAGTAGTACAACGTTCTATAAATTTTTACATTGTCCTTGTAATTCAAACCATCAATCATAAAACTGAGAAGAGTCCATGTTTCTGTCAGTAAATTTAAATCTTCCTTACGTAATAACTCAGACACAAATTGAAATAGCATGTTTCTAATCGATGCGTTTCTTGAAGATTTCCAAATAGTATTCAATACTTCGAGTAGTTCTTCTTTTTTCATTCTATCACAAGCTTGACGTATACCTTGTTTTTGAAGCGATACGGAAGAGGTTAACAGTGTGTTAATGTGAATATAAAATTCTCTCAGTCTTATGTTGTAATAAATGAAGTGGACAGAACACAGTGTGTGCTGCAAACAATCTCCTCTAGCGTAGGAAAGCACCACTTCGACTGGTAGCTGAGGTCTAGCCAAATGCATGCTTTTTGCTATAAATTCCCGCATACTTGTGGCAGTTTCGTCAATTTCGCTTGGTGAATACTTTTTAATAAAGTCAAGAAGCGCTTCTTGTGATGAAAGTAAAAATACTCCTCTAACTAAAGCTTCGTTACCATTTCCGTTTTGTAGATCATTTATAAATTCGGTTCTCCATTCGGTGGCTAGTGTCGCCCGCCAATATATTCTCAACTTACTAAAGAAAGTTTTAAGCGACACTTTGGAATTGCGACATGCCTTTACTTCGGCTTTGTTTCGCACGAGCAGGCCAGAATCATACTTCAGGGCATGTATGCACACTTCCTCACAAGGATACAATAGGAATGCATTTTCAGAAAATTTACTGCAATAACGTTTTACCACGCTGGTCAAAAACTTCATGTCTATATTCCATGATAGTTGTCTATTCAAATAGCCTATTTGAATTAAGCTTTCAATAAGGAATTGACAGTGTGTTTTTTCTCTTTTCCAGTCCTTTAAGAGCCTCCATATGTTGGATATTAAAGCAACGGCTTGTTTGATTTCTAACTCTGTATCTACATCTTGAAAACGCAATTTTCTTGCTAAATAATTATGCAAATAATTAAAAAGTTTGTCCTGTTCGTTTTCGTTTAATTTATTTTTCATATGCACTAATGTCTTGAAATAAAACCTCTGCTCAACAATTTCATGAACAGGCACATCATTCAAAACGCTGCGTATGATAATTGCTACTAAACACTGTTGTACTTTATTTTTTGACTGAATGTACACTTCTAAACTGTGGAAAATTTTGTTTAAAATAAGCCACGTGGCGTCGTCAAATCTAAAAGTGTCGTGTAGTGCCAATACACTTTTCACAAATTCAATTTTATGTACGTAAGGTTCATTAATATGTTTATCGTGGTAGTACTGTAAAACTGTTCTTACTTGATCCATGTTTGTACCCGCATTAGTCAGTAGTACTATGAGCATAGAATGCCGCTCTTTAGGCGAGGACTCAGCGTAAATGAATTTCTGTAAATCTCTAAAGGCTATGTCGTGAGGTGCAAATTCATACCATCGGTAAACATTACTAAATTGATGGTTATGTATTTCAAGGGCATAAAAGAGTTCCTCAACCTCTGTGCGTCCGTTATCAGTCTTATCACCAGTATTCTGAGTTCCATTCTTCTTTCTTAGAAGTTCTAGTATTCTGCCTTGAGGCACGTGGTCCAAAAATGGTTGTAATTCATAGTAATAAGTTTCCACGGATTTTGATAAAATGAAAGATTCAATACCATTGTCATGTCTTTTTAAATATGTTATAAACGTTGGCATATGGATCCGGGTGCGGTAACACTGAAAGTTTTCGATAACTCTTTGAAAGCAATGTTTCATAAGAAATTGCGTAGCTTTCTTGTTGAACTTAGGGCGAATGAATGTCCATTCACTAAGAGCATCAGTTATGTTTAGAAACTTTTCAGTATTACTTTTTAGTAAAAACACTACGGACTGCAATGGTACCAAGCGGAAGAAACTACTGAAGTTTCCAGAAACATACATTTCTAAAATACTAATTAAATGTTTTAGGCAAAGTCTTTTCAACAATTCTGGTGACATTATTGTGGCATACTCAGTTACAGTTTCTTTTAAAAATGAGAATGAACAATGTTCTAACCATTTAACTGCCATTTTAGGATTATTCTTTACGACGTAGTTAAAAAAATCTTCCACTCGTTTTTCATCCCTCAAATGTAGTCTTATGTGTAGTAGTAGTTTTGCAGTTCCCTGAGTTGTCATCTCCGGAAATAAATTTAAATCTAAATAGTCTGGGTTGATCAAGTGAGCATATTCGATCTCTGTGATGAGCCATGAGCTTTTCCTGATGGCTCTGGTCACATAAAGCATATCATCACATCTGAGAACATCCATAATGTAGTCAACATTCTTTTTAATGCAAGCTATGTCTATATTTATCATGTTGTCGATGTCGTCCGCATCGTAGTTGATTTTTTGTAGATTTGCATTTCCTTGAGTTATTTTTTCTTTTAATAGTATATTGTAACTTCTATGTTTTTCTCCTAAGGTGTTTCCTTTTAGTGGTGCCATTTTCTGAAAAAAAGACAAAAAAAAAATGTACAAACGTTAATTCGCAACTGTTATCCAGAGTCATAAATTACTGCATTTGAATCATTTATTCTATTGTTTGCATTTGAGTGATATGTTTTTAGTCAGCAGTCAGCTTCCTCGTGGTGAATAATCACCAGAATGTGATTATTCATCTTTTTTTATGTTGTTTTTATTTTATAACAAAACTTAGTGAACTTTAAATTTTAGAAATCTAAACCAGTGGTGCAAGTCAAGGATCGATCTCAAGACTAAGCACCGCGAATCTGTGGCAGGGAATAGGCACTATACATTAACTGCTTGCACAAAACATTATGGAATGTTACTAATCTAATTTTAATATAGTAAAGTAAAAGTAAACAAAACGTAAGGCTCCTAGGTGTCTGTCTACCCACATCTAAAAAAATGCATTACGTACGTGAGTACATTTTATGGCTACAACTACATCATTCTGAGTGACATTGAAATTTAACAATTGTTATGAGTAATAGTATAAGTACCCTACCCAATAATAATAATAAAAAAAATAATGCTCAAAATAAATAAAACAAATATAGTTATTTTGTTTAAATTTAATTTTATTTTATTAACATATTCAACTTTCTTATTAATACCTATTTCATCTAATGTAATAAGCCCACTGGATCCCACTGCTGGGACAAACGTCCGTTTTTCCATATACATACTACAAAATTAAATGGTATTATGTAGGTATATTAAATATTATCTTTTCTTACATATTATTTGTAATATAATTATTGTCGCTAAAGATTACTACAATAAATGACATGTTGAATCTTTAACATCTTCGACATCGCTCAAGTCGTCCTCAGAAGAACTGGTACTAATATCGGAATTACTTTCTGAAGCACATTTTGAATTGTCATTATCTTCACAAAAATCATTATACTTTCCGTAATGAGAATTGAAGTGTAATTTGAGTTCGTCTGATGGAAAACAGTATAATTTTTTTTTAATTACCTGCTCCATGTATCTTGTGTCATCATAATAAAAGTTCTTGCGTTGCAACAGATTTAGAACAAGCATATAAACCTGTAGGTTTTTGGTAACAAGCATATTGTCGAATGAATTAAGTAAAGTTATTCTAGTTATATCAAAATCATCAAAAACTCGATTCAATTCGTCAGCGAATAAAATGTAAATCGATGGAAAGTTACCTTCAATATCTTCTTTCAGATACTTTATACATATCTCAGCATATTTTTCAACTGAACTTTTACTGACTTCTTCCCAGCTTTTTAAATTATCAGATCCTTCTATCATTACTTTGTTATCATTCAGTAGTTGTACATATGCGGTCGACAATTTCCAACGTGTGATGACACTGTACTGTTCTTCTTTGCATAGTTCTGATTCCAATATACATAGAATAAGGGTCAACATTTTGACTGGCATAATAATATTTAGCTTAAATGTAAATCGTTGCAAATAACTTGCAGTATACGTTAAAAACTTATGAAAACTATCTATAACGTTCGAATCAAATACATTATTCTCCCATTTAGGCACACAAATCTTAAACACAGGTTCGAATATGTTTTTATATTTTTGCATTTGTGTATCTTCATCATATGAACATAGTAAATAACCGGACAATATTTCTAAATATGTTTCGTTTTTTTTTGAAAATATGTCGTATACAGAAGCTAATAAGGTGTTTTCAACAAAAGCAGGATCTAAATATTGAATTATGTTCGTAGCATACTTTATAATGTCATCAAAAACAAATTCGCAACAAAACCTTTCCGGCAAATCTTTTAAAAACATAAAACTTTTCTCAAAATATTCTCCTACGACGCTAAGGGGTATATCTTCAATATTTCCTAAAGTCAAATATATTTGTTTGTTTTCTTGATAATTCAAGTTATCAATCATAAATCTAAGATCTTCCCAACTACTATTAACTAAAGCGGTTTCTGCATCACATAATGTCTTGAAAGCTGATGTAAAAAGATGTGCTCTTATTGAAATGTTTCTAGTAGATTTCCAGAGTGAAGGAAAAGTTTGAAGGAGTTCATCAGTTCTCATTCTCTTTGATGCTAGTCGAATACCGTGTTTTTGTAATGATACTGGTGAGCTCAGTAACAGTTTGATATGTTTGTCGATGTCTTTGGATCTCAAATTGCAATATATCGAATTAAGCGAATGTAGAGTGAACTGCAAGTAGTCTCCTTTAGCATACCAAAGTACAACTTCAACCGGCAACTGTGGTCTTGCTAGGTGCATCCATTTAGCTATATGTTTCCGTAGATTTACATCAATTAAGATTTCTTCACTCCAGTGTATTTTATCATCATTTGGAGCATACTTTTTTATAAAGTCTAGAAGTATCTGCTGCGACGAAACAACGAAAATATTTCGGATTACAGCTTTATGTCCTGAAAACCCTTGAAGATTATTCATTAATGTACATCTCCATTCGCTTGCCAGTGATTCTTGCCAATATATTCTCAACTTTCTTAGCATTGTATTAAGCGACACGCTGTCATTACAACATAATGTAGTTACTTCAGCTTGGTACCTCTTTAGTAAGGAAGGGTCATGCTTTAGGGCATTTATGCACATGTTTTGGCAAGGATACAGAAGAAGTGAATATTCGAAAAGGTGCCTGTGGTAAGGTCTAACCGAACAGTACAGATATTTCATATTATCTCTTGATAATTGCTTGTTCATATTACATAATTTAATTATGTAATCAATGACGAACTTGTGATGTGTTTTTTCTTTTTTCCAGTCTTTTATTAGAGTCCATGTGTTAACTAATAGCGCTGTTGCCTTTTTCAATCCTGCTTCTGTATTTAACTCCTGATTATGCAGTTTTCCTTTTAACTGATTATACAAATAAATAAAAACCTTTTCTTTTTCAATTTTATTCAGTTTCTTTTTTAAATCGTTAAGAGTATTAAATGTCAGATTTTGCTCTACGATTTGATGGACAGGGAGTCCAAGCAAAACACTGCGTATGATAATTGTCTTTAAACAGTATTGCACTTCATTTCTAGATTGAATATACACATCACATCTTTGGAAGATTTTATTCAATAATTCCCAAGTAGCATCATCAAATCTAAATGCATCGCACTCTAATAATACGCTGTTTATAAACAATATCCTATATTTGTATGGTTCATTAATATGTTTATCTAGATAGTAATTCAGCACTTTTCTGATAAGTTCCACGTTTTTCTGCGCATTTTTTACTAAAAATATCAGTAAAGAATGACGCTCCTTAGCTGAAGACTCTGATTTAATGCGTGTCGTTAAGTCTTCAAATGCTATATCAAAAGGTGTAAATTCGTACCATCGATACACTTGACTAAATACGCTGTAGTCTGGTTCAATTGTAAAAAATAATTTCTCGACCTCAGTAAGATCGGCATCTGAACTAGAATTTGTTTTGATATCCAAACTGTTACTACTAGGGTCAATCAACTATTTTACCCACACAAATGACAGGATAGAAATATTTTTTTGAAAAAAAGAAAAGGTAACGTTCCTGTATTCAAGTTTGATTAGGGCATTAGAAATATCATCTACTTTGATTACCTAGAAGGGCAGCGACGGTAATTCATATTTTAGGATAGTTTTATAGTTTCCACTATACATACCCTTCAAAAACTGTCACCAGAGTTACCTGCATTCAATGTTGCATAAATGGTAAATGAAACACGTAAACATTATTCATTATTATTTATTTACTCTTACTTACTCATCTCAATATTTTGGCGTAATCAGTCTTCAAATTTTTCTTAATATTTGTGTCTTAAACTAACAAACAGGTCTATGGCGTTACCTTTGTTCAAAAATAGATAAATATTTCTTGATAAAACGAATTCCATATAACTTTTAATTTAAAATGAATTATTTATAGAAGCTTACTAATTATTTTAATAAAGTACTGGTAATATAAATATAAAATGGAAATAATTTAACACTTTTATGGACTAAAACATAATATCTATATTGGGGACAATAGGTAACTCCAGAGACAAATTTAGGTAACGTCTAAGACATTGTATATAAATATTGGCATAACTTATAAACGGCATAATTATTATAGTAAATAAACAGTATCAACTCAATCATTTTTGATAAAAATTAAACAAACAAATCAACAATAACTAAAATTTCGGGTATATTATCTCACTTCTCGAAAATATCTATCGGGGTTTCAAATTTGTATTGTCCTTTTCCCAAAAATACCGATGTTGGTAAGATTTTGATCATGTCTTCATATGCCGGGTTCCTATATCCAACTACCTAGTATTCTTTTATCTGTGATCCAACTAACGGATGTCCGTAGGTCGGTCGTCATAGCAACGTTGTTAATTCAACACAAAATGTATGGCACTTTTTGACAGATAACAACGTTGCTATGACGACCGACCTACGAACATCCGTTAGTTGGATATAGGAACCCGGCAATAACTGACATGGCTCATATCATTCGTATCAATTCTGAACGTCTTAGCATAGTCGCTAACAACCTGTAAGACATGATTTTCACTTCGCTATCTTCTTCGATCGGAGTCAATGCTTTACAAACGTAAGAATTCGTTTTCTTTTTCTCATTTATGTTATACACAACAAGTTGCCACTCGCCAGCTGACCAGTAGTGGAGCTCCATAATTACTCGTCGTAGGCAGCGGTCCTGCTGAATAAAAGTCTTCAGACATAGCTTCGTCTATCGATCTATAGGTATTAAACTGATTTCTTCCAAGATCTCCACATTATCTAGTCTTGAAGGAACGATCACTTCTCTCGAGGTCAGATTTGATATTCACTGTGTAATATATTTTAGGGTTGAGACAATTGCAAAAACCTCTTTTAGAGGATTTACAAAAGCAGGAAAGCCATCTGTAAGTACTTCAACGAATTTGGTTCCTCAGTAAATGTTTAAAGTTTCAAGTTTTCAACTCGTGTTAAATTTGTTCAATATCATTGTTTTCTATTAGGAATAGCTTGATTTTTACTGGCGCCATCCAATTTATGAATAAATTCTTGCGCATTAGGAATGTGTGTACCTGCGGCAACAATTTTATCAACAGTGCGCTCCAGAAATCCTGCAATTTCATCCGCAGCACCCTTACCATGACCCGTTTCGAAACAAATAATATATCTGAAGATATTAATTTTGTACATTAGTCATAATCATAATTATTATTATAAGAAAGTCAGTCTACAATAAAAATAAAAATGACGAAAATCAAACAGAAGAACAAAAAATAAAATGAATAAAATATAAGTTAATCATGTTAAGTTGGTGCCAAATAAACATGGTACAAAAATGTAGTTGATTTCTCTCAGTCGTCAAATCAAACATAATATACTTTACGTATTAATTGTAAAGGGGAACTTAATTAATCAAAATATTTTTTCAAAACTCACCCCCCCCCCCCTCCCCAACCTCCCCTAAAATTGAAAGGGCTGTAACTTCACAACGGTTAGAGATATCCATTAGGTGTTTGAACAAATATTATAGTGGGTAGGCGTCGGAGGTCCTGAGTTACGCTCACCCACTCGACCTTCGTTACGCTACGGGGGTCGGCGGCTCGCTTCGCTCGCCTCCTCCCCCCTCCGCTCCACTCAGGTCTCGTAGGTTCGCTGTATTAGATACTTCTAAGGATTAAAGAAGTTTCTTAAATTTGTTAAAATAGAGTCAGTTTCACTTTATGTGCTACTAGTTAAACCCACTAACTTCGTGAATGTCGTTGGAGTTACCAAAGATGTCTATGGAGTTACCGCCATTGTAACTCAGTATACAGGCAACTCAGAAGACAATCGACATAGTTTCATGAATATTTCACATTACAATTTGTTGGCCTAACCTAAACTTTAATCAATTACGTAATTATGTTAGGGACTACAAAAACAGCTGATTATATAAAATGAATAATTTACTTACATCGAGAAATCGCGGTCACTCAGCAGACGTCACAAAAAGGCACGCACACACTCTGAATGTTCTTCGCGAACTGGCGGCTCGGCGGCACTATCAAAGGGCACCGCCGCGCCAAGCGAGCGAAAGCAGACACAAAGGAAGCTACCTAAGGCAAACAGTGCCATCTATGTGTTTCCGAGTGAAATTTAGGAGTGTAACTCAGCATACGAAACTAAAATCATTCAAGTAAGGGACACCGTTTAAGGATTTTTTTTTGGAAAAGTTGTTAAGCCTATTTCTATTTTGTTTTACATGTGTTAAAGAATAATATACTTACTTGATATGTAATAAGAATTAACTGCAAGCATCAAGTAAAATTTCGTAGAAAATTCAAATTCACATGGCGAATGAGTTCGCAGGACAGGCATATTTTGTATGAAGCGAATTTTTCGTGTACTGAGTTACCATAAAATTTCGTAAAAGTTAAAGATTTTTGAGAATGCAATCAAGTTTCCCGTTGTGCCTAATAATACTAGATAGTATTGTTAAAATAATTATGTGTGTAACTATAACAATAACACCGTATTTTAACAAAAATGGTCGGGGACAGCAATGTGTGGGTAAAATAGTTGATTGACCCACTATCATTATCATCTTCAGATTCTTCGGCATCCGAACTAGAATTTGTTTTGGTATCCAAACTGTTACTACTATCATTATCATCTCTTGATTCTTCATCTTCCGAACTTTCAGTGTCGTTACTCCCGACAAAATCATTGCAGTAATTTCTTTTTCCATACAATTTTCTTAAAAGAGCCACATTGCCCTCTTTGTCTAATTCGATCAAAAATAGCTTTAAATTGTCAAAATTAAACCAGCATTTATTACATCGTGTTAATAAAAAAGTTTTGATATCTAATTTACTTTTTTTGAGATACCTTACAAACGTGGGCAAGTCAATACGGTCTTGAAAATTAGTAAAATTGTTTACAATTCTCTGAAAACTATGTTTCATTAGAATTTGTGTCTGCTTATTGTTGAAGCTCGGTTTTTGAAATTGACAAGGAAGACGTTCTGTTATATCAAGAAATTCCTCTGTATTACTCTTCAACAGAAACATAACTTTTTCAAACGATACGTGATTTCTGTAGCTGACATTATTAATGTAGATTTGTAAAATTTTAACTGATTTTTTACAAAGTCTTCCTAAAGTGTCGGCAGATATACTATCAGCAAATCTTTCCACAATCTCTTCTGTGAATAGCACAGAACAGTTTTCTAACCATTTTAATGCCATAATAGGATTCTTTTTCTCAACGTAATGAAAAAAATATTCTGTTCGTTTTTCATCTTTCAAGTACCGCCTTATATGTAGCATAAGTTTTGCTACGGCTTTAGTTGTCATCTCCGGAAACACATTTAAATCTAAATAATCTGGATTGATCAAATGAGCATATTCTGGCTCATTGATGAGCCAAACGCTGTGTTTGATAGCTCTGGTCACGTAGAGCATATCATCACATTTGAAAACTTCCATTATGTAGTCTACATTCCGATCATTGCAAGCGATGTCTATTTTCATCATGTTATCGATATCATCTTCATTGTAATTGATTCTCGTTAGTTCTGCAGACCCTTCAGCTATTAATTCTTTCAGAATTGAGTTGTATGTTCGATGTTTTTCTCCCAAAGTATTTCCTTTTAATGGTGCCATGATAAAGTCTGAAAAGACATATTCTTTTTTAAATCCTTTATCTATCACACCGAACTAGGTTCTATAATTGTGTAAAAGTACCTCAGGACTTAAACACGGATCTTGGATTTCAAAAAGTGGGTTAAGATTTTTGTGATGTGATACTTAGCTGTAAATATTAGTAAATAAAATAGAGTATCACTTGCGCTAACTTATTTTGTTTTACTACACTTACTTACAAAACTTCAAAGCTAGAAACATTTTTTTTATTCCAAGGCGTTACATAAATTTTCCAGTCGGCCCAAATGTCTTTAAAACAATTTGTTGACCTACCTTACTCAAGGATATTTATCTTTGACACAGAAAAAACATAATAAGAATAACTGAAAGCTATCAATTTTCGGCCTTACTAACACCTCTACCTATGTACGAAACGTACATACAAGTATAACTACCACCTTTCGTCTTTCGAATCATCAACAAATCATTTCAACATTATCAACATCTAAAATTAGTTAAAAGTTATTTTTAGGAAGTCCTGATAAATTATCCAAAAGCTTGAAAAAAGGTGACTCACTCCCAGACATGAATACGAGTACCAAGGTCATGTGAGTTTCGTATTGCCAAACTTTGAACGTAATTTCTCTTATAGCACTTATTGTGTTGTTTATTTATCTTCATTGACCGGCTATTTCATTTTGTAAATAATGTTTAGACCAAGAGATAAATCCGAGAAAGTAAAATCAATACCGATCCAAAGAAAATTAAAGCTTTGAACCGACTTAATTTGTCACAAATATCGAGTAAGTATTTGTCATCATCAGCTACAATAAAATCACAATTTGAAACAAATAAAACCAACCTAAACCAATATTATTGTACTTTTCTTATCGCTCGGTGGCAAAACGGGCTTTTGTAGGCATATTTTATCTCTAGCACGAGCAACAACGACGATTAAATATTTGACCAAATAACTTCTACTTACCAATCTAAGTCCATCGGTAATTCTGCATGGATTTATTAATCAGTGATTAATAAATCCGTGATTAATAATCACCAACGTTGGTTAGTTGCGCTATTATTCTGTATCACTCAAAGCATTCACAAAATGAACACAATTTATAAGCATAAGTCATAAGTCTCTTGTGGCGACTTCACTACAACTGAATGAAATGAAACCACTAGGGACGACATCAGTCAGAAACGCAATATGACTCACCATCTCATTCCCATTGCGTACGTAAAAACCTGATTTTGTTTTCGTTCGGATAACATCAACGTAGTGGTTATATTCTCTTTGCAATTATGTTTATTGCACTTAACCTGTCAACCGGCGGAACGACCCCGGGGTCGTTGGTTGGTACCTTTTACAGAAACAATAATAACATAACTCCGTCACCAGAGTTGGCCACTTGCTCATACGAACGAACGAATTGCACAATGATTATGTGACATTAGGTAAGCCGGTCTATTTAAATAGAGTTCAAAATCTGACTCTAAGCGACAGTATGTATGTAGGTATTCATAGGACAGTCGGCCAAAAATGTGATATACCACCGTACGGTTGAGTTTCATTTAAACTTCATGAAACAACAAGGTCGATTTCCACTTGCATTAACATTATGAAGTGACAATTAAGTACTCTCTTTATTTACGTCTTGCCGTGTGTCAAGTTTGAATTCTCGCAAGAAAAAGTCTACATTATCGATAATTAGATCTCACAGAAAGTTGTCAAAACTGGTAGACCACTTTCTTGGCCGACCGTACCTATAGGCGTATACTTAGATAGATAGATTAACACTTTATTGTACACCACATGGACATTGCATCAAATAACAAACACTTAGAATAATTAAAATGAAGTACAATGTGCGGTCTTATCGCTATGAGCGATTTCTTCCAGATACTTAGTACATAATATACTTTAGGTATTGCAACATCTAACTAAAGTTTACCGACTAGGTATTAGCGAACTTTGTTTTGTTGATACGATTATGATAATAGTAAATTATGATTACTTTATCTTAAATCTCAAATAAGTAAAAGCTTTGTCGATTCCTATCTATAAAGTTAAAAAAAAAATACGTTTTTTTAATCGCTGTTTCAAAATTTTTTTTTAATGTATTTTCTTATGTATTTTCTAAATTATTTTTTCTAATGTATTTAATATATTTTCAAATTACCAATAAGGTTCAGTGCCTTATTTTACAGCCGTCTCTTGCGAGCATCTCAGCGACAGCAATGAGACCACCGCTGAGACTTGCGATGAACGCATTAGGCCAACCTCTACCATGTTGTCCACAGCGATATGTGAAAGTGGCGAGAGTTCTGGAGCGTCCACTCCTGGCTCCGAGAAGGACGTAGTGCTTCCCCCCGCGAGCTCGTCGGCCGGATTGACGCAGCATCCCGCGAGGCAGGCCGTCATGGACTTCCTACGGGTCGTGGTCCTGGACTCACTTCCTTTGAACGTGACGGGGAAAACTGCTCCAGTAAGTTATTACGCTGGTGTAAACTGTTCTTAATTTTGGCATGTTTGTGTGAGTTGTCATAATCCTTTTATTACATCTAGTGTTAATCTCGAGGTCTGAGAGTTTAAATCGGTTATAATTATCAGCTCTATTAGTGTTGATGAAAGGTTGGTAGTGTTCTAAAACTTCGAAGCTTTGAACTGATTCCATCGATATAGTATTTAAAGATACACAATCTAATAGCTGACAACGCTCAAAAAACGTCCGCAGCAATGTTCTACATACCTATACATTGATAGTAGATCGTTTGCTAGCATACGAGTACCTTTGATATAATGTTATATTATCCCTCTTCTGTGAACGAAAAGAGATAGCAAGGGTAATCTGAACTGTAGGAAGCTTCTACTAATAAAAGGCTATTATATTCAGTTTTTCTCTAACAAACTGACAAGCAGCTTGGTTTTTAGAGTGTGGACACGGCGGACTCAGTGCCCTCGTCAATGTTTTGTTCGCCTTGTAGCCCGTGCGGCCAGCCAAGATCCTACTTTTATTGCGTAAATATGGCCTTTTTATTTCTAAAAACTAATCTGTGCTAAACTAATTTTTATGACCCCACTAACAATGATCTTAATTTCAAGAAAATTCAAGAGTTACATCTATTAATAATAGCTTACTCGGCCTGGGCTTCGCCCGCTTGGTAGTACCAATAAAAACCTTGATAAAAAGTAGCATTGTTATTCCAGGTCATAAACTCATGTTCAGATGTCGCCAAAACTGAACTAATTTGACAGCACTAAAAATGTTGCTGTAATAAAAGTATAACGATTGAAATAAAAAGGATGTAAGGATTAGTTTAGTTTTTGCGACATCTGAATTAACACCAATAATAATCTAATTTAAGGGTGCACTTCCTCCAGGGATATGCATGATAACATCCATCGGTATATTTCGTCATCATAGTTTTGCTCAGCACATTTCTAATATTGATTCTAATATTGATCCTCGCTTACTTCCCAACTCCTCAGAACTGTTGGAAATGATCAGTATACCTACTATATATGTAAAATGTGATAGATAACGGTCATTTGCTTATAATAATTAATAATCTATCTATCTATCTAATTAGCCCACATCTACCCACTGCTGAGTAATAGGCCTCCTCACTTTCACGCCATTTTTTCCGATCCTGCGCCGGTCGCATCCAATAATTAATAATACTTAGTGCCTCTTTCACGATCTTCAAGTAAGTTCCGAGTAGGCTAGTCACCAAGTAAAGTGTCGAGTAATTGACAATATTGACATTTGGCGCATAGAATGAATGACGTTACTCGTTAAGTAACTAATCAACACTTTACTTGAGGATGGTGAAAGAGGCACTAAGTATATATTTACTCGTTACCTAATCCATATAATTTAATTGTTAAACTATTATTTTCCGAGAAATAATAAGATAAACACACACCTTTTTGCAATTTTTGCAAAATACGTTGTGCAGATAAACAACAGTGACATAGCGATAATGGATAACTTTGCAAGAATGAGATAGGCGCTTGTGCAAGCTGAATTGCACTTTGTTCCGTCGGACTGAGTCGCTATTAAAATAAATATTTTGGCGAAGTAGGTACTTGTAACTAAGTAACTAAAAATCTAACTCCACAACTTAACTTAGTTCTAACCCCAACCCAGCGTGACTAAATTTGATATTATATATTGTATGTCTATCAAATACATTACTAAAACATTTATTTTCTATACAATATTAAGTGGTCCGTTACCAGAGCTACTCAACTTATAAGAACATAGTGGTAATCACGAAAGTTGAAAGGCCAAATATGATATGGGTATTACTCATATAACTGTTTTTCATTTGTCATACATAGCATCTTGTTCAAATGAATGTATAATAATAAATGTAATTAGTAATACTTAGTTACAGTATTTCAATTCCAATATCATCTGTTCCAGGTAATAGATTTAGTCCTAGACGCGTCACCGCCTAACTCGACTAGCCAACAGCAAATCGAGTATCAAACAGAAGTGCTGACAACTTTGATGGAAAACCTCTTGAGCACGGAATTGTTCGGCACGGAGTCTAACATCTCCAATGTGTGCTATCTGGCCGCGAGGCTGGTTGATAAGCTTTGGCAGGGACAGCTGTCCAGAGATCCGCACGAGGTTTGTTTATTGTTCCTAGCTTGCGAAACGTTCATTATCTGTTTATACCTACTTCAGTTCATAGATATTTATTCTCAAAAAAGACAAATGAGTCACTTACATGAGAATTAATTTAACTTAAAATAATTACAAGGGAATGTGCGTCGTCCTACTTAATTTTATTTAATATATACTTTGCGTTTCACATGGTAGATGAAAGACCATAAGGAATTTACCGGTTTCCTCACATTGTTCTACACAATAAATACATTTTCAAAATAACTTGCTATTTTTAATAAATACCGCGATAAAATCATGTTCCCCCATAGTGTAATCTTCTTCATTTATTTATGCACGCTTTATTTTGCCCAAATTAATCAACCTATTTTGAAACATTCCATTTTAATGTGTAACTTGTATTATTTTGTATTGCAGGTGTTCGATTTTATAGTAAAGCTGGTGACACAAGCGAAAAAGAAATCATCTGTAATATCCCTAGAAGGGCTTCACCATTGCTTGAACAGAACCATTCTGTTTCTACTTTCGCGGTCCACCGACTCCATTGCCGACCAAATGTCGGTTTTGGAGGCATTGCATAAACTCACTACTAACAGGTTAATAACAGTCATACATTTTAAGTAAGTTCGTATGAGCAAGTGGCCAACTCTGGTGACGGAGTTTTTAGGCCGCCTAATTGTAACATTTTTAATTGTATTTATGTGAAGAGGAAATAAATTAAAGGTCACAGGCATTGAGATGTATTATAGAGCCACAATCAGACAAATAAAATGTAAACGCCAAAACTCTGCGCACACTACGTAGTGCGCAGAGTTTTACTTTTTTGCGTACAAGCGACATTGAACATTAAAACAAACAACATAACGTCTACATTCAAATGTCAGATGTCATTGTGGAACATTGAATTTGCACGCACATTTTTTGAGTGTTGTCAGCTATTAGATTGTGACTCTTTAATACATCTCAATGGTCACAGGCCATTTGTTATCTGATTGGCATGCTATTCCGCTGAATAGCATTGCAAATAGCAACAGCTTGACATAGTGATGATGAAGAATATTGTCAAGCTGTTGTGTCCCAGCTTCGGAGGGTACGTTAAATTGTCGGTCCCGGCTTTTAAAGTCGATAAGCCATGACGGAGGCCTTTAGGCGGCCTAAAAACTCCGTCAACAGAGTTAGCCACTTGCTCATACGAACGAACGAACGTCCTACTGCTATTAAGAATATTTTATACAAAAAAATAGCTTAGCCAACATTCTGATCCTAAGGTTTATTTTACCTAAAAAGGTCTTTATATTCGTATGTTTTTTTGTAGGCTTCTAATATTCGGCGCAGGTAACCACGAGTTGGAGTTTATCGGTTGTCTGATGTACTGCCTCCTTCAACTCAGCTCTAACATGAAGATAGCTTTAGAATCTCATATGCGCACCACGTGGCATGTCAATCCAAGTGGTGATCTCGAGTCTAGAGATGATAGACTGACTACGCATCAGGGTAAGTTATATAAAAAATAAAAATAAAAATATCCTTGGACATTCCACACGGCGTCATCTAGTCCCAAGCTAAGCAATAACTTAATGCTTGTGTTATGGTTACCAGATGACTGTATATACTACATAGATACATATTTTTTTGTATGTATCTGCAATCACATCTTGGCAAACTCAAAGTTCAATTTAAACACAACCTATTATAATTTATTCTGTAAGTACTTACGTGACCTCTATTTTTCACTATTTAGTATGTAATTTATCTAACATAAACCACGCACATTTATGAACTTTCCTTCTATCTCTCTCTCTCTCTCTCTCTCTCTCTCTCTCTCTCTCTCTCTCTCTGCTTATGATATTTCACTAGCATAATAACCAAAAATAAATATCTTGGACATTTCGTCATCTAATCCCAAGCTACGCAACTTAATGCCTGTATTATGGTAACCAGATAAAGTTGTATTCCTATCCCAGGTCGCAACCTGATGGCGGGCGCAGCTAGGCGCGTTTGGGAGGAGCTATACGCGTGCAAAAAACCGGCTATAGAAGAAGTGTTCAAGATAACACTACTACTGCCGGTCGGAAACGCGCGCGCGCCTGACCTCACCGCTGTGAGGGAACAGCTTAGCGAAGCTGCGCATAAACTGTGGCTCAATTATATCGATACTGAGAGGAAGGTGAGACTCATATACATTTTCAGCCTGTATACCTTTCCAGTTTCCACTTATCACCCAGTCTGACAGTGGGAGAATTTCTTGCGAACGAATGAACAAAGAAATTAGGAAATAGGAAAATACTCGTACATTTTGTAGATAAGTACCTTTGTAAGCTTCTTTAGATAATAAGCAAGAACAAGATGACTTCTTGACAGTTTGGTGTTTCATTTTGGGTAGCACATAAATGTACTTGAACCAATTGAAACGAACGCCTCAAAGTGTTAAGAGCAGCAGGATTAATTATGCATTAGTGGCAATTCTGAGTGTCGCAAAAGCTAAACTAAGCTAACTAAAATTGTTGCCGTCCCTTTTTATTCCCATCGCTATAAAAGGGACGGCAACAATTTTAGTTAGCTTAGTTTAGCTTTTGCGACACTCAGAATTGCCACTATTGTTTCTATTTTTAGGTGCTTTTAATTTCTGCGTAAAACAAAACTTTAATAAGCTTACAACCCTCCTCGTACAAATTTGCTTAAATCTTCCAATATTAGGTTTTTTAATTGTCCAATTCCGAAATAAAGTATACATTTTACAGGTTTTAAAATGAATGTACAATTTCAGGCGATATACAGAGTACCGTGGGAGCTCCACAATCAGATCCAATCGAAGATACAGAAAGTGACGGGAGGATTGACACGACTCGCGTCAAGAACTAAAGTAAAGAAGGATGATTCGGCTAAACAACGGCCGAATCCACCGCGGGACCACGCTATGGCTTACATGCAAGATCATGTGCAACTTGTAAGGTGAGGCTTTACTAGATATCTGATTTAATTTTAGAAATCATTAGGATAAGCTTGTTGGACGAAATACTAGCAAACACCAGTTAAGACCTCAACGAATAGAAAGTAAGCGTAAAGGATAGTAAAAACTTAAGGCTGCGCCAAGAAATCAGAAGACAAATTATGGCGCAGCCTGGCCATAATTTTTCTTCTATTCAAAGTCCTATAGTTAGTAGTAACTACCAGTAACTAATTAACGCCAGTACTACCCCTTCATACCTGACCGTTACCATTCTAGTAATATTCGGTAAAGTGTTGTTTTCGGTTTTACTGTGAATTTTGCTTTTCTTTCGCATCCGAGGGAGGCGACTTGAAAATGTATGAAGATGGACCAGCTTTAGGTCGCGCCACGTAAAAAGAGCGCTGGCTGTCAAACTGCGGAGCGGTCGATGATGGTGGAGAGGTAACGCGGCGCACTTCATATCATTGATTAGCGAGTGCTATTGGTTCGTCAGCGAGTGAATACAGGCGCAATCATACCCCCGCCACTTCCCCTCAGCGCTCTTTTTACGTGGCGCGACCTATAACTAGTGTAAACCCCGCATTACAAACAAACTTTCACCTCT
Source organism: Xanthorhoe designata (assembly GCA_963582015.1). Lineage (NCBI taxonomy): Eukaryota > Metazoa > Arthropoda > Insecta > Lepidoptera > Geometridae > Xanthorhoe > Xanthorhoe designata. Next base: position 10,225,119 of record OY757039.1, read on the forward strand.
ATAATATTAGTGTGATTCTCGACAGGCAATCATGGTGCGCCGCGTTAGCCAGCAGTGCGAACACAAGCGCGCACACAACGCGCTACGTTCAAGCGGAGTGGGCCGGCGCGTGGCGCGAGCTCACTAGAGAACGCGCGCTATGGGGCCCGCCCACACCGTCTCCTCTTGATAAATGGGCGTTAGACAGCACGGAGGGACCGTGTCGGATGAGGAAGATGCTGAGACGGAACTATCTGTTCTATCTGCATTATCCGTTCAGACCCGAGCTGGAGAATCCTGATAATGTAAGTAGTTACACTATATACACAAGCACCCACAAAGGTTCAAGCAGAATACGCCGGCGCTTTTCGAAAGCTTTACAAGTGGTTCAAGCGGAGCTCACTAGAGAACGCGCGCTATGGGGCCCGCCCACACCGTCTCCTCTGGATAAATGGGCGTTAGACAGCACGGAGGGACCGTGTCGAATGAGGAAGATGCTGAGACGGAACTATCTGTTCTATCTGCATTATCCGTTCAGGCCCGAGCTGGAGAATCCTGATAATGTAAGTAGTTACACTATATACACAAGCACCCACAAAGGTTCAAGCAGAATACGCCGGCGCTTTTCGAAAGCTTTACAAGTGGTTCAAGCGGAGCTCACTAGAGAACGCGCGCTATGGGGCCCGCCCACACCGTCTCCTCTGGATAAATGGGCGTTAGACAGCACGGAGGGACCGTGTCGGATGAGGAAGGTGCTAAGGAGGAACTATCTGTTCTATCTGCAATCTGCATTATCCGTTCAGGCCCGAGCTGGAGAATCCTGATATGAAAACAAGTGCCAATAACCTTGATACGTTCAAGCAGAATGAGCTCATAAGACTCAATACCTTCCACACAACTATGTCGTCAGCTGCCAGACAATCGACTTCATGATTACATTTACGCAGATTGCAATTTTTTTTTATTGGTATGAATTGAAGATTATTCTAGAATTTTTCTCATAAACTCGTAGGTACTTTGCAAGGTCGAACGACATAGTAACCATCACGACCTTTCCTTTGATAAGGAAATTGGTAAGGAAATTATGACGGGTTTTGTTACAGATTGCAAAAATGTTAAACCCACTAACGAGCCGGGTTTTTTTTCTCTAAACTATGATAACAGTAAGTTCGTATGAGCAAGTGGCCATCTTTGGTGACGTGAGTTTTTAGGCCGCCTAAAGGCCTCCCTCATGGCTAGACGGCTTTAAAAGCCGACAATCTGGGTCTGACAATTTGACGTGCCAATACCACTTTTAACAGAAATAATTTTGATTACAGAAACAACTAAAGTACAAAGTGGCACAAAGTTTGGACAGTAAGGAATATTACCGCGTGTACCAACAATGGCGGACGGCGGGCAATGACCTCGGCGAGGCTGACGGAGTTGAATGTTCCGATCTACAAACATATGAAGAGGAGATTACTAAGTAAGCTCTATGGCAAAATACATTTACAGCAGAAGTTATGCCAGCATCACACATGTGCTTCAACTTTGTTCCAACATTAGAATGGCCAATGAAAATGCTCCGTTTACGGTTAGACGCAAACGGAGCATTGCCATTGGCCATTCTATTGTTGAAACCAAGTTGAAGCCAATGTGTGGTCGGCATTAGAATCCCCCACCTTTGGAACAAATGTCGAAGTATTTCGGCCAACCAACACGGACGGATGTATTTCTTTTAAATATCGGTAACATTTATTAAACAGAGGCTAAAATATACTATTGTTATGTCGTTGATATATTACTTTGTAAAAAGCAAGGCGGCAAAGGATAGAAATGAATGCTTAAAGGAAAACATCGTGAGGAAACCAGTTAGATCTCTAATAGCGTCGATGGGCTTGCAACCTGTCACGTATGGAAAGTTAACTTTCTGCAAAATTTATTTGGACATGCCTCTGACTACCCCTCTTAGACATCTTCAAAAAGGATCTAAAAACTGCCTAAAATATCTGAAAGAAATGTCTACCGCTCCCTGGGATACAGTCGTGATCATATTTCTTTTTTTATTTGTATTCTTTAGTATCTAAAAGACAAATATATTTTGTTATAGTAACAGAGACACATCGTCAATGGAAGTGACTAATGAAGACGGATCTCCATCGGACCTTGTGAGTAGTGGAGTCGTCAGTCGAGGGAATAATCAAAGCTCCGGCGAAGGTAAAACCCTTTTTTAAAACCCATTGCTAGTCTTCTTAAATGAACTAGCTTACTCGCCCGCGGCTTCGCTCGCGTGGTACCTACCTTAGATATAATAAGTATTATAGTAATGAAAATAAAGTTAAAATTCATATGACACTGAAACCGCGCTCCGCTTCGCTGCGCTTCGCCGCTCTTTTAGTGTAAGTTGAGCCTTACCTTATTGTTTGCAGCGAATGAAGATGGTCCCGACAATGAGGATGAAGACGAACAGCAAACGCCACCTCCTGACAACCAGACACTGCTGAGACTGCTTGAACATCATGAGAAGGTAATGCTTGTGACGTCATCATTTCAGTTGGTTGCAAGTTGCAACTATTGTTGGAAAAAAACTCCTATATTTAGTGCTTTTCGATTCTTATTCGGCACTCACTAATGAATTATGGTATATGGTTTACCATACTTTCAGCCGTATCGTGACAATTGTCAAATGAGGAACAAATTCGACACTAGTGGCAATTCGGATTGTCGCAAAAGCTAAATTAAACTAACTAAAATTAATGCCATCCTTTTTATTTCCATCACTATGAAAGGGACGGCAACATTTTTAGTTAGTTAAGTTTAGCTTTTGCGACACTCCGAATTGCCACTACTGTCACGTGATTTGACCGTTGATTAGTTAATTTTTGAGATAATCTGCGTTCGAGAAACCGACTGTTTATTTACTAAAATATGAATTCCAACTACCCTATATAGATCCATGTATGATCTTAAACGTGTCCATGAACTGAACAATTATGACCACGAACCATTCCCAAGCTCATTCAATAAATAATTTCTTATGTAAAGATTTTTATTCTGAAAAAAACTACAAGTCACTTACAGAAAACATATCCAACAAGTAGGTCGTCTTTGAAAAGGTTGATTTTAATATTAAAGTAAGTTTACAAACAGTAATGCTAAATGAACATAGCCGCATCCTTAGCATATTGGTCGTTTCCTCACGTAATAGTTTATTTAGTATTTTGTTTACATACAAACAAATTTCACATCTATCAGATCTCCCACATGTTCCGGTGCGCTAGGATCCAAGGTCTCGACACGACAGAGGGATTGCTTCTCTTCGGGCGAGAACATTGCTACGTCATCGACGGCTTCACACTCCTCAAGAACAGAGAGATTAGAGACTTAGATAGCTGTCCCGATGACTATGAACCTATACTGCCGAGCCAGGGCATACAGAGAAGCAATCAGAGGCAGTGCTCCAAGTTCCTGTATGAAGATATTCGGTAAGAATGACAGTGTTATTTGTAAAACACCAATAACCTCTAAGGAATCAACAGCTTTTGTTCTATGGCTTGTAAAAATTCATCAGTAAATTTAATCTATAGACCAGACTGAGTGGAACAAATTTTTAGCAGTGTTTCGGTTTACAGGGAGGTTCATAAACGAAGATATTTGCTGCAACCGATTGCGTTGGAAGTGTTCTCGAGCGACGGCAGAAATTACTTGCTTGCTTTTCCTAGAAAAGTTCGAAATAAGGTATGTTCACAAACGGCAACGCGGAAATTTGGGTTTTATGCTTGGGAATGCGGGATAAGGGCAAGAAGATAAAAGAAGTATCGGTCGCGCCACGTAAAAAGAGCGCTGAGCGGAAGTAGTGTGGGTATGTTTGCGCCTGTGTTCACTGACGACCCAATAGCACTCGCTGAATCAATGGTATGAAGTGCGCCGCGTTCCCTCTCCACCAATCATCTACCACTGCGCAGTTTGACAGCCAGCGCTCTTTTTACGTGGCGCGACTTCGTAAGACCTAATAAGGGTTAAGTTATTATGTTTATTGTTCAGGTGTACAGTCGGTTCACTGCGCTCGCGACGGGCATGGCGGACAGCGCGGCGGGCTCCGTGGCCGGGCAGAAGCGAGGCGTGGCCGTGGAGCAGCCCGCCGGCCTGCTCGCTTCGCTCATCGGAGACACATCCGTCACGCAGCGCTGGCTGGTAATACACTTGCATACTAACAATATATTCATGTGTCAATCTAACAAGGGATCAGATATAGGAGCAGCCTGTTGGCCTGCTCGCTTCGCTCATCGTAGACATCTATTGTCCATCTATTGACCATGCAGACGTGCTCTTTTCCACAGCCGAGAAATTAAAACAAAAAATATAATAATTGCCTAGAAAATAATCAAATCAACATAATTTATAATTACTTATGGGCCTCATCTCATCATTCTATTAGGCAGGAACGTATATATCTCCTTGCATTAGGTAAATAAATAGTTTGCAAAGTTCGTTTCATGTTCACGAAATCACGAAATGTATAAATCGTAAAATAATACACATTTCAGTCCTCGAGGAATTATTTATTTCAATCCGATATTATTTTATGATAACTGACATCGTATTAACAGTCTATCTTATTCCAGAGAGGCGAAATATCAAACTTCCAATACCTAATGCATCTGAACACGCTAGCGGGACGTTCGTACAACGACCTCATGCAGTACCCCGTGTTCCCCTGGATCCTGGCTGATTACGACTCCTTGGAGCTGGACCTCAATGACCCAGCCACGTTCAGAGATCTCGCTAGACCGATGGGCGCGCAAAGTCCTGATAGGTTGGAACAGTTTAGAAAACGATATAAGGTACGTCGATTCGTAAGTTCGGAGTTACTGGCCAACTCTGGTGACGGAGTTTTTAGGCCGCCAAAAGGCCTCCGTCCATCTTAACGACTATAAAAGCCGGGACCGACAATTTGACGTGCCCTCCGAAGCACGGAAGCGCTCAGCTAATATTGCCACTAGCGATCACCCATCCAAGTTGTGACCGCTCAGAACGTTGCTTAACTTCGACGATCTATCAAGAACGTCTTAGCAAGCTTCGCCACGAGCGCTTCATAGAAGACATAGAAATAAATTTAATAAAATGAAAAAGTTAACTGAAAAAGTACTTGCTCATACGAACGAACGAACGAATTTTTTTGTCAGGGCGTCTACTCTGCAAAACGAAAAACAAAGTTTCGTGACAATTTTCGGGGTCAGTCGTTGGTGGATACTGAATTCGTAATAGTTCACCAACATAATTAGAACCCGAAAATTGTCACGAAACTTCGTTTTTCGTTTTGCAGAGTAGACGCCCAGTTGAATATATTCGTATTACAGGAATGGGACGACCCGCACGGCGAAACCCCTCCATACCACTACGGCACCCACTACTCCTCCGCTATGATCGTGTGCTCTTACTTGGTGCGGATGGAACCGTTCACGCAACACTTCCTGAGACTTCAGGGGGGACACTTCGATTTGGCTGACAGGTATTTGAAACTAGGATACTTACTTGATTTAGAGATGGAACCGTTCACGCAACACTTCCTGAGACTTCAGGGGGGTCACTTCGATTTGGCTGACAGGTATTTGAAACTAGGATACTTACTTGATTTAGAGATGGAACCGTTCACGCAACACTTCCTGAGACTTCAGGGGGGACACTTCGATTTGGCTGACAGGTATTTGAAACTAGGATACTTACTTGATTTAGAGATGGAACCGTTCACGCAACACTTCCTGAGACTTCAGGGGGGACACTTCGATTTGGCTGACAGGTATTTGAAACTAGGATACTTACTTGATTTAGAGATGGAACCGTTCACGCAACACTTCCTGAGACTTCAGGGGGGGCACTTCGATTTGGCTGACAGGTATTTGAAACTAGGATACTTACTTGATTTAGAGATGGAACCGTTCACGCAACACTTCCTGAGACTTCAGGGGGGTCACTTTGATTTGGCTGACAGGTATTTGAAACTAGGATAATTACTTGATTGACCGTTCACGCAACACTTCCTGAGACTTCAGGGGGGTCACTTTGATTTGGCTGACAGGTATTTGAAACTAGGATACTTACTTGATTGACCGTTCACGCAACACTTCCTGAGACTTCAGGGGGGTCACTTTGATTTGGCTGACAGGTATTTGAAACTAGGATACTTACTTGATTGACCGTTCACGCAACACTTCCTGAGACTTCAGGGGGGTCACTTTGATTTGGCTGACAGGTATTTGAAACTAGGATACTTACTTGATTGACCGTTCACGCAACACTTCCTGAGACTTCAGGGGGGTCACTTTGATTTGGCTGACAGGTATTTGAAACTAGGATACTTACTTGATTGACCGTTCACGCAACACTTCCTGAGACTTCAGGGATGAAGTCTCAGGAAGTGTTGCGTGAACGGTTCCATCGATTTGGCCGACAGGTATTTGAAACGAGGATATTTGATTCAAGAATAGTAATTTTGATTTTACTTTTGTGTAGGTAATTTTTTTTATAATAATCCATTTTTTATTGATAATAACCTTATTTTGTTCAAAATAAGGGGTACGTAGTAAATAATAGTATAAATACAGATATCACACTAATATTATAAAGATGGAAGTTTGTATTGTATAAGTGTGAAAGTGTGTAAGTGTGTATGTTACTTTTGCACGCTCAAACTGCTGGACGGATTTGAATGAAATTAGGTACCAGAGTTGCTTATACCCTGTACTAAAAAAATTGGCTACTTTTGACCCTGGCATTCCCACTGGAACGGGAACTATTTACCGCGGGGCGCTAGTATTTAATAAATACAATCAATATATGTATTTATTTAAATAACAGTATACCTAAGACACAAGGTTTAAAGGCGCAGACCCACCGCCCCGCCCGTGAGCAGCAATCGTTATTGTTAGTGAATGAATGAATGAAAATTCTTTATTGCACACACACAGTTAGTATTTATTGACTGATGCCACAGATAATCTACACTGTACGTATTTCCATAAGATCTTGAGTATGTCTTTGTTTCCAGGATGTTCCATTCAATAAAAGAAGGCTGGAACTCCGCGTCTCGACACAACATGGCGGATGTCAAAGAGTTGATACCTGAATTCTTCTACTTGCCTGAGTTTTTGGTCAACTCCAATAACTTTGATTTAGGTATGTCTAACGAGAACGTGTACTTTTAGCAATTAAGTTTAATCAATCTAAGCTACCTTTTCTTTTGTAGTTAGAAAAATAATAATAATAAATATCTTTGGACATACCTCTGACTACCCCCATAGTCATCTTCAAAAGGATCTGAAAATTGCCTCAAAGATCTGAAAGAAATTTCTACCGCTACCTTCGGGCCTAGCATCTGCAACACGAGAAATCATCTCGTCGTCGACAAAATATTATCTCCTGCTCATAGTACGTTAGAGCAGTTTGACATTATCGAGATATTGCATTTGTCGTCTCGACGCGTTGCACATGTTATGCCTACTGGGATACAGTCGTGATCATATTTTTTTTTCGCAGGTCACAAACAATCAGGCGTAGCCCTAGGCGACATAGTTCTCCCTCCGTGGGCCAAGGGCGACCCTCGCGAGTTCATCCGCCTCCACCGCGCGGCGCTCGAGTCTGACTTCGTGTCGCATCGACTGCATCACTGGATAGACCTCGTGTTCGGCTACAAGCAGCAGGGACAAGCCGCTGTGGACGCCTGCAATGTGTTCCATCATCTATTCTATGAAGGAAACGTCGATATTTACAAGTAAGATTTTTACAGTCTATTTGGCTGTTTCTATCATAATTATGGTTTTGTTCATAAGATCTGTTAATCACACTTATTATAAAGGTGAAAGTTTGTGTGTGTGTAAGTGTGTTTGTAACTCTTTCACGCTCAAACGGCTGGACGGATTTTAATAAATTTAGTACCAAGATTGCTTGTACCCTGGATTTAAAAATAGGCTACTTTTGATCCCAGTATTCCCACGCGAACGGGAACTATTCACCGCTGGTAACACCACGGGGCGCAGCTAGTTAATATAGATTTAAAAAATGTTTTTTTCTTGTGTAAATGTAAAAAATGTTTAAATAATATTATCGTTCTTTCAGTATCGATGATCCCCTAAAGAAAAACGCCACTATCGGCTTTATAAACAACTTCGGCCAGATACCGAAGCAGTTATTCAAAAAGGCCCATCCCAGTAAGAAGATGTCACAGCGCAGTTCAACGATACTGGACCCTAACAACATAATACCGTCGCAGGGAATCACGCCGCCTGAGAAACTATTCTTCCATAATTTGGAGAATTTAAGACCCTCTTTACAACCTGTTAAAGGTGAGCAAATTAAATAAATAAATAAATATTCTTGGACATTTCACACGGCGTCATCTAGTCCCAAGCTAAGCAATTTAATGCTTGTGTTATGGTAACCATGCAGATGACTGATATACTAATTGTGTTTTTTTAGGAGGGAAATGTAGATAAAAATCAGATTCTTAGTATGTTCCATTTTTCGACTATTAACTTGTCTTTTGTTTGATTGACCCATGAGATTTTAAGGGCTCATATTAAAAAACTGAATAATGACTTGTTAGTGCATTAGTTAAGGCGGCCTAAAAATATGTATTTATTAGTTTTTCATTTATACTTTATTTTTAAATATTATGGTATTGATAGTGTTAAGAATTTGTTTTTTTATATGTACTAAAAATGGTTTGTCATTTTCACTAATAAGTCAACAAAAAATGTAGAAAACAGATTTGTCAACTCCATTATTAGCCGTTTTAGGAGTAATATCCATTATGAATAAGGATACAACGTAAACCGTTCCAATTCTATAAAAAAAAAATAAGTACAAAATTGTTTAGCCCCCATTACCAATCATTAGCGCTTCCGTGCTTCGGAGGGCACGTTAAATTGTCGGTCCCGGCTATTAAAGTCGTTAAGCCATGACGGAGGCCTTAAGGCGGCCTAAAAACTCCATCACCAGAGCTGGCCACTTGCTCATACGAACTTACTTACCTTATTACCAATCTTCTTTTCCAGAGGTCAAAGGCCCCGTAGGTCAAATCCTGTACACCGACAAGGCAATCCTAGCTGTCGAACAGAACAAGGTCCTGATGCCTCCCGCGTACAATAAGTACGTGGCGTGGGGCTTCGCGGACCATTCCCTGCGGATCGGCAACTACGATAACGACAAGGCTGTGTTTGTGTGCGAGACAGTCGCGCAGGCGTGTGGGGAGATTGTCACGTGTGTGTGCCCTTCCGCGAAAACTATCGTCACTGCTGGGACTAGCACGGTATACCATCACATTATATCGCTTACTCCATTATATTCTCACCCTAAAAAAACAAAAAAAAAAAAAGGTGCACAATAATTATCAAAGTAACGATGAAACTGCAAAAGTTATAAACTGTGAAGCAGTCTCAACGCCCACCTCCAAAACGACTGAGTAGGTTTGTTATGAAAAACAATTAAAAGTATTTTTTTAAAACAAAAACCTCACTTAGCTTTGATTAGACAGTAATGACCAGTCTCAATTCCCTACCTATCTGTGGTTTTGCTTACTGTGGTTAAGACATTTGACATTACTTTCATGCAATAAGTGTCAAATAACTACCGACAGTAAGCAAAACCAAAGATAGATGGATTATTGAGACTGGCCGTAAGTGGCCAATAACCAGTACTTTGAAAGTAGGTTGATAAAGAGAATAATTGTGTACTTATTGCATTTCACATTTTCACATCACATTAGAGATGATCTGCTTTCCAGAAACCGGCTGTGAATTTTGTATTCTAGTCAGGAATGGCACATTACAAAACACGTAGATATCTCTAAGAATGATTAACATGCATTTCAAAATTATATCTCTTAGAAATTTACGTCTACAGTCGTAAACTCAAAAACTTTGCGTCGTTACTTAGTGGATGTCTATAGGTCGCGCCACGTAAAAAGAGCGCTGGCTGTCAAACTGCGCAGTGGTCGATGATTGGTGGAGAGGTGTTGCGGCGCACTTCATACCATTGATTTAGCGAGTGCTATTGGTTCGTCAGCGAGTGAACACAGGCGCATACATACCCCCGCTACTTCCCCGACCGCGCTCTTTTTACGTGGCGCGAACTATACTGCCCATGGAGATACAGTCGTGATCTTGTTTACTTTTCTTACAGGTGGTAACAGTATGGCAATACTGGGCGCGTCGACGCCGTTTAGCCGTGAAGGTTTGCCTCTATGGACACGAAGAGGCAGTGACTTGCCTCGCTGCCAGTCCGGCCTATAACTTAGTAGTTAGCGGCAGTCGGGACGGGCAGCTCATAGTGTGGGACGTGGAGCGAGGCGCCTTCGTGAGGCAACTGGTGCCGCCTCGCCTCGCCTCGCCTCAGCCGCCTGTGTCGGCGCTCGCGATCGATGACCTCACTGTGAGTAACCTTATAAGTACTAGTTGATTCGACAGACGTCCTGCTCATTTGACGAATATAACAAACGTACAAAGAGTTAGGCAAATCCATCAATCGAATCATGGGCCGGGATATCATACATTCTATTGAATAACTATTCAAAAATATCCCAAATTGTTCAATAGTTATCAGCCTTCCTAAAACGAAGCGCTTACTACTGAACAGCATTTCATTTTTATTTATATAGCTTTAGAACAGAAGACTCTTTTTCCTATTATGTTCTAACACTTTTTACAAGTTAAGTTGAGCACTTTGAGCGTTATTTCAATTCCTTATTCTATAACTAGCTGCGCCCCGCGGTGTTTCCCGCGGTAGTTTCCGTTCCCGTGGGAATACCGTGATCAAAAGAAGCCTATGTGTTATTCCCGGTCATAATCTATGTATATTCCTAGTTTCAGCCAAATCCGATCAGTAGTTTTCGCGTGAAAGAGTAACAAACATCCATCCATACTTACAAACTTTCACGTTTATAATTAGTAGCAAAGACGATTAATATCTAGAAGACAGACAAAGGCCATACACAAAATCGTAACCCTAAAAAATAGCCTGAAAACTCTAAAACATCAATTTTATCCAAGAAATTTCAATTACTTTCTAGTTAAAAATGTTTAAATATTGAATATTGTTGCTACCTACTACTAAGTATTGAAATTTCTTGGATAAAATTGATGTTTTAAAGTTTTCAGGCTATCTGGTACTGCGGGATCGGGTTACGATTTTGTGTATGGCCTTTGTCTGTCTTCTAGATATTAATCGTCTTTGTTAGTAGGATACACCTACTAACGTACACTGTACATGCAGGGCGACATAGCAACATGCAGCGGCAGCTGGCTTTACGCGTGGTCCATCAACGGCACGTTGCTGGGCGCTGTGGACACCGCCGGGGCGAGGGGGCGCTCGCAACAAGTGCTGTGCGTCGCCTTCAGCCAAACTCGCGAGTGGGACCCTCTGAATGTCATCATGACCGGCTCTACAGACGGAGTTGTGAGGGTAAACATGCCTTTATAGCTCTGTACATATCACGTTACTGGGCGCTGTGGACACTGCCGGGGCTAGGGGACGCTCACAACAAGTGCTGTGCGTCGCCTTCAGTTCAACTCGCGAGTGGATCATCGCACAGACGGCGTCGTGAGGGTAAACGTGCCTTTATAACAGTAACAAGACCTACAGTAAGCGCAATTTAACTTGACCATGCCGAACGTAGTCCCTCCGGACGGTCGCGCATTATGTACAGTCGTTACGAAAGAGCTAAACAGACGTATCGACAGCTAGTGGATGATATTTCCGACCGCTCTGACGCGATTCGCAAACTTCACTGCTTAAGGTGCCTGTATGGGGTTTTATTTTGTATAGTTTAGGAGCAGTAGCGAAGTTGCTTTTAGTAGCCACCAAACTCTGTTTTCGCTATTCCTCCTAAACTATAGAAAATGAAACTATTATATAGGTATTAAAAAAAACCTTATGATAGGAGTTGGTAAATAAAGACATCCCAAAATGCGATGAAAAAGTTAGTTGAATAATTAAAAAACAACTACTAGCTTTACATTGGTACTAAAATACAGTCTTTATACCTACAGATGTGGTCAATAGACTACGTAGCAGAAGACCCAGACGAACAACCAGAAAGCTTGGAAACAAGCGTCGACCCGATCTCATCCATCGACGTTGAGAAGGAACCGCCACTCAGCGAGGAAATAAAGATAAATAAAAGTACCGAAGATGCAGCGGAGAGTGAGACAAAGACTGAGGATATAGCCGTGTGCGACAGAGAGGCAGCTATCAAAAGAGTGGAGGAACTAGTTAAGCAGATGAGCTTGTCTCAAGAACAGGAGAATACAGGTATGTTTAATAGATATTGAAATTCTAAAGCAAAAAGAATTACGCCTCCACGTCTGAAAGAATTTAAATTTAACTTGGAATAGATAATGTTGAGTAACTCAAAGTAAGGTTCAACTATTTATGGGATAACATTTAGTGTGAACTAACATGTGAATGAACTCGCAGATTATAAGAATAAAGCCCGTCACACACTTAGCTATAATATATATTACTATAAATTATAGCAAGGCATATTACGATATATTTTGTATACAAATATTCAAGTGACCGCACACGCAGCTATATATACTATATATTATACTATATATTATAGCTGCGTGTGCGGTTGTATCAAACCGTAAAGAATCTCATCATAGCATCAACAGAACATCCTGTTCTTTTTGACATTTTGATGTTCTGAAATAATAATTACTAGTTTTTATTCAATTGCTTGTTAAATCCTTTTTGAATAACATGTGTTCCTCTGCTGGACAAAGCTCATCTCCTTCCAATTCTGATAACCATCTTCAATCTTAGTAATAACGTAGGCCTAGTTTCAAAATCCCCTGTAAAGGGGTAATTTAATTGTCAAAATCCCCTTAGGAGCTGAAATTTTAGATCAAGGGGATTTTGACATTGAAATTACCAAAATCCCCTTTGATGTTAAATTCATAATACTTAATACTGTATGTTGTCCATAGGAAGCCTCACAAAATCAGGTTCAGAGAGTTCTCTCTCCGAAGCCTGCGAAACCTCCGCTAAAGAATCCTCGCAAAGACACGACGAGAAAGACACGTGCAGCGACAACGAATCTCAATACCCTAGGAATGACGTCACAGAACCACGGAACGATATAGAACAAGATGGCGGCATCGAGCCCTGTGACGAGGTTACGACGGAGTGCGATAATGATAAGGATTTGGACACGGAGAAGGAAGAACAAAGGCACAGTAAGCTGCAGAAGCAAGGGAATGTTGTGCTCAGGCGGAAGTCTAAGACGAATCCGCTTTATAGGAAAAGTGAGTCAAAACAAGATACTTAAAAGTGACAGTGACATATATTAAAAAAATATATTAGATACGGTGGGGTATTTGATATATTTTTTAAATAACCAAGGACGATACAGGTAATATCGTCCTTGCCTATACTGTGACTCACTGCTGGGAAAAGGTCTTGTTATTTTACTAATCCGAAATATTTTACGTAAATTTTACCTTTTAAGCATGGCTTATACTGTTCGTTCGTTCGTATAATTAAGTGGCCAACACTGGTGACGGAGTTTCAGGCCGCCTAAAGGCCTCCGTCATGGCTTAACGGCTCCTAATTTGAATACTTCCATAGGTGGAGGCAGCATAGGCGATTCCACAGAGTGTGGTTCGCTGGAGACCCCGCACGTGTCCGTGGAGACGTCTGAAGGAGGCCTACGGACCAGCAAGTCTGACACCAGCCTCACAGAGTCCTTCGTCGTGGTGTCTGCGCCTGTCTCCCCTGCTCATATTGTTAAGCCTAAACCGCCTATCACTACTGTGGATACAGGTATTATAGCTATAATCTATCTATTAATACAACGTGATTCATAATTGGTATGTTATCCCGGAAGGGGGATTTTGTGACCATAAAAATGAACAGTTGTGTAGTGCAAATCTTGTGAATTCTAATTTTCAGTTTTTTCATACAAAAACTTTTTTGTTAAATCACCGGCACCGGCAAAGTTCAGGGATCAGCTGATTATTATAGGGTTGCTCTGTGTTTATTTCTGAAGGAAACGTTCACACTGATGAGGTGAATGACCCCTTTTCGGGATAACATACCAATTATGAATCACGTTGTATAATATGTAAAGTAAACCCTGTCCTAAAGGACATGTAAGAATCTGGAGGTGCCTTACAGATCAGTCTGGTACAGTCTCACTGAGAAAAAAAGAAAAATCATTTATGTCGGTAAGACTGAATCGAATGAATGGTCTTAAATGCTAGGTGATTCTATGGTCTGTTCCAACGCGACTCCCAATAATAAGAAAAAATACACCAGGAAAAGAATTAGACAAGAACCTGGTAGTGTGGGCCTAGCTTTTTTGATATAAAAAAAGTAAAGGTTCAGTGCGAAGCCAGTCAAAAAAAATAAAATGTCTTCTAACATTTTATGGTATCTATCGAACCAAAAATGTTTTGATGCTTTATGTGCTACATTTTCGTAAGCTACGAGTACGTACCAGTTGGGTTCCCATAATACACACTTTCCTTAGTTCTCAACTAGATGGCGTTGTGTAAAATTTCGTTCAATATTGTTCCAGAATGTAACATCAAATGGCAGCGTCGGCTGATCCTGCGAGGCAAGCTGACAATGCACACGGCGTACGAGCGACGCGACAACGCTTGCCCCGCCTCGGTCACCGCGCTGTGCGCCGCGCGCGCCGGCCGGGGGCTCGCCGTGGGAGACGCGAGGGGACGGGTAACTCTCCATAGCCATAGAACAAACAAACTTATAGTCTTTCCAATCGTTTATTTAACTTTTGACAGATCATGCACATAAAGTTTTATAATAATTTTTGATACAATGTACTACAGGGAATACTGTACTGTCATGGACGGGATCCGCCCACTTAGAGATGTTTCATTCGTAATTAATGACAACTGGTTTTGAAATAAATCGATTATCGATTATATTAAAACATACAATAAAATTATTGTGATTATTTTTATATCAAATCACGTAAAACCCTTATTATTTTGCATTAAAATGCCCTAAATGTCTCTGTTGTAATGCATAAATAATTTGCGTAATGAAAACAGTTCCATGGGATCGAATTTATTCGCTGAAAATAAATGAATCTAAAATAATCGTTTAGACTTACTGTAGTTGGTTCAAATAAAAAACATGTGAATGAACTGCGGTACCTACTTGTAATGAAAAGGTGCAAAATGTTGATATTCATAGTAAATAATGAGTGTGTTAAATCGATTAAAACTTCTTCATGAATAAAATCGATCGATAAAATAAATCGAATCGGTAACGGGTCAGGATATCACTATTTGAGTCAGTATTACAGTTGTCAAAAGTTAAATAAACGGTTGGAACGAGTATAGTGACAGTCCCCTTTAAAAGGGTCATCCAAAGGTTGCCTGGAAGAGATCGCTTCTTAGCGATAAGGCCGTCCATTGTACATTGTTCGTTGTTTTATCACTGATTGTATTTATGTCCCAGAAATAAAGGTGCGCAATAAATAATTTCATTCATTCATTTGATTTTGGGAATTTTAGTGTCAAAATCCCCTTGATCTGAAATTACTGCTTTATAGGGGATTTTGACACTAAATTTGTCCTAGAAATAGGCTAATAATAGGGTATAATTATGTCCTAGAAATAAAGGTGTGCAATAAAGAAATTTCATTCATTCATTCATTCAACTTTGGAAATTTTAATGTCAAAATCCCCATTAAAGCAGAAGTTTCAGATCAAGGGGATTTTGACACTTAAATTTCCAAAATCCCCTTTGATGTTAAATTCATAATTCTTAATATTGCAATGATATTAATTAGTAAATAATTTGTCAGATATTCCGTTGGTCAGCCCCGGACATGACCAGCGCGGCGGGCGCCAAGGGCGGACCGGCCGACCACTGGATACGAGACGACACCGCGCCCACATGTACACAGTGTCAGGTAACTTAACAAAAAAAGAATTTATATAATTGGTCTTCTATTGACATTAATGATTGTTGAAAATCCATAAAAAAAAACATACAATGGAACATAAGACTTCTTTTTTGAAGTCTCAAGCTTCCTGAACTTTTTCTAAAATATATTTATAAATACATGTACACGGGGTTTTATCGCGTTATTTACCTTATTTCTTTACTTCCCGACGTTTCGGCTATGTTGCAATAGCCATGGTCGCGGGTGGACTGGACTGAATTTTATGGAACATAAGATTTCTTTTTTGAAGTCTCAAGCTTCCAGACAAGAGCTGAGCTCTTAAGTTTTATATATATATAAGCTTCCTGAACTTTTTCCCAAAATAGTTCTTCTATCGCAGGTTCGCTTCACAGCGCTAGAACGTCGCCACCACTGCCGGGAATGTGGCGCCGTGTTTTGCGGCCGCTGCACGCGCTACGAGGCGCCCGTGCGACGCCTGAGGGCATTGCGACCCGTGCGCGTCTGTCAGCGATGCCACGATAATATACAGACACGGAAGGAATAACTAGGCTTCGGACTTTACGACTTTGTAGTGATCAAATAGATACAAATGCCTCGACAACAACTGTACAAGGAAGAGTCAACTTGGACAACCAGGAGTAAGACTTATCAAGACATCTTCACAATACAAACTTTGCAGGCTTTATAGGTCGCGCCACGTAAAAAGAGCGCTGGCTGTCAAACTGCGCAGTGGTCGATGATTGGTGGAGAGGTAATGCGGCGCACTTCATGCCATTGATTTAGCGAGTGCTATTGGTTCGTCAGCGAGTGAACACAGGCGCAAAGATACCCTCGCTACTTCCCCGACCGCGCTCTTTTTACGTGGCGCGACCTATATCTGGAATATTGTCCGGGTAGATGTCTGTATCTCAACATTTGATACACTCTTGTGTAGAAAAAAAGTAGGAGCTTACTAAGGCTCGTATTCAAAATCTGTACTCGATCAAGTGTCGATTTTTTAACAGTTCTCGGTGGAAACTGAGTGATGAATCACCGCTTGAGACACGATTCACGCTTGAGTATGGTCTCTTAATACGAGCCTTAGATTCTACGAGGACAGCTCACTGCTAGACAATGCAAATAAAATGTTGAGTAGGTTAACATAACAGTATTAAAATAATAGCTTACAGTGTACCTACTGTAAGCTCGCATTTTAACATCTACTTCAAAATAATTTTCCATTGGCTGACATTAAGCTGTGCCCGAGCAAAGTCTTTGAAGTGAGCTATATTATATACCTTAAAGGTATATAATATTATATACCTATTAAGGTATAAGGTATATAATACTATAGTGTATATTATATACCTTAAAGGTATACAATATTGAAGACAAGACAACCAAATGCTAAATGATATTATGCCTCTTACTAGCCGCTTTATTGTAAGAACAAGATTATCAATGCGAGTTGAAGAAATGTAAATGTACAAACAAGGCTATATTTAAACAAGCCCCACGACCTCATTAACATTATCAGCGAAAGCACTGAGCTTTATAGCAGCAGTGACTAGACAGCTTTACCGGATAATTGAGTTGAGTCAGAATAATGTACAGTGAAATCATAATGAATAAGCTTTAACACCTACGTGAAAGTATTAGAAGAGCAATTTAGACCACAGGAACAAGTAGGGTTACCGGCAGAAAAATACTCTGAAAAAACGGTCGGTAGCTCAATCGACGATATTAGCTTGTTTCTCAGAAATGCCTTAAAAATATTAACAAAAATAATAATTATGGTGTAGTAAGAAAGATGAAATGTATGTAGTAAGAATCGTAACCTCAATTAAGTAAAAGAGTAAATATTCAAAGTATAAATATTCAATAGGGCAACTAATATAAATGTGAATGAACTTAACGCTAGCTAAAATTCTTTTCTGCCAGAAATTGTATGTAACTTTTACTTGGATTAGAATAGAAACACCTCTGATCGTTATATATTTTTCTAAAATGAAAAAAAAAACTAACCGAAATAAATAAATGAACCTAAATGTAAAGATAAACTCCCTCCAATCAAACCTAATCCGAGAAATGAAAGTATCACAATAAAAGTACAAATGGACATCTATGAAATATCCAAAGACTCGTTTACTTCCCGTCGCAACCAGAAGTACTAAAATATTTCTATGTTACCGATGTAGGAAACGAAAACTAACGTTTACACACTTTTAAGACAAAAGGTAGATTTTTAAGATGTATCATGTGCGTTGTAAAATAGTTTAGGTTCAGTAGAAATGCTCATGCGTGTTGAACTAACCTTTCTGTGTACTTACCATTACATTTGCCAATCAATATACACTCGCTAGCGTGTAGTTATTTGACAGATAGTGGAAGAAAACTTAACAAAGTGCCTCTAGCGGATAGATGAAGTCATGAAGTAATTTAATCTACACCCTAGGCGAGATTTGCAAGCCATGGTAAAGACACAGATAGATTTTATCAGTAACTATGCATATGCCCACTTGCTAAAGAGTTTTTATCGTCAGTAGCTTTGTTGTAACTAGATTATACTAGAAGATACTAAACCAAATGATGTTGTCTTTCCAATGTTAACTGTTCTTCTTGCCCTCTGTTTTTTTTCTAACTTTGTTAGTTTATTATAATAATATGATCGTGCGAGCTTACCTGAAGTGAAGCTCGATCTTATTTATACAGCCTTCACCGAAGAGAATATTTATATCTACCTACTATAATATTTTCTATAATGTCGCGTATTCAACTCTAGTTTTAGTTTGTTGATAGATTTTCAATGCCTTCTTTTTCAATATTTCGTAGGTACCTATAACAGTAAAATAAGTATTAATTTTGCAATTGGAGGGTATTGTAATTAGTTAAAAAGTATTCTGAAGATTGAAACTTGAAAGTGGCTTTATTAAATCATTTTTTCTTCATTGTTTTTGTATAAAATGCAAAGGTATCTAAGATAATTAAATGTGTATCCTCGCATTATTTCAAACCTTTAAATCAATTTATTTAAACTCATATACCTACCATGTAATATAAATAAGTAAAATTGAAATCAAAAAACATTCAAAATAGAGTCCTTTATTTTAAAGTAAGGTGCTGTGTATTCTCCCTATACTTACATAAACAGTATTAATACATTGTTTAAGGCTATCTATATGCTATGAATGTTTATTTGTTTTTAATATTATTTTCGTAGATCTCGAAACAATATATTTTATGTAGATAAATATTTTGTAGGTAATGTTTTAATTATTTTGTTAATTTGAATTTATTGATATTGGTCTGATTTTAATATTGAAAGATATTATATTTTGAAATTTATTAATATATTTTCTATTTTATTGTGATAATCAATTAGTAGGCAACATTTTTATGCATAGATTCATTCCAAAATTGGTATGGAATTGTTTGAAAGAAGTGTGAATATAAAATAGTGCTAGTCATATTTTTATATTTAAAGTAGTTATTAGTGGCAATTCGGAGTGTCGCAAAAGCTAAACTAACTAAAATTAATGCCATCCGTTTTATTCCCATCGCTATGAAAGGGACGGCAAAATTTTTAGTTAGTTAAGTTTAGCTTTTGCGATACTCCGAATTGCCACTATTATGTATGAGAATTATTTAACAATGCTTACCCTCACCTCTCATAATTATTTGTTATATTAAAATTATAACATTAAAATTGCATTTGTAGATAACATTCCTAGTCGCAAGACAAGCGCATCTGTTTCCAAATAGTTCGATCCGTCCATTGAGATGTATTATAGAGCCACAATCAGACAAATAAAATGTAAACACAAAAACTCGGCGCACGCTATGTAATGCGCAGAGTTTTTCTTTTTTGCGTACAAGCGACATTGAAAATTAAAACAAACGACATAACGTCTACATTCAAATGTCAAATGTCATTGTAGAACATTGATTTTGCACCATTTTTTGAGTGTTGTCAGCTATAAGATTGTGACTCTTTTAATACATCTCAATGGATCCGTCAGTATAACAATTTGGAAAAAAAACATCCAAACAGTTCAACTATCGAACTACTGGTAGGACTGGATGGAATAAAGGGTCGTATCTAAAGATTAGTGAAATGAATATTATTCATATAAATGAATAGTTTATAAAATAGGCATTGTTTAAAATGTTCTTGATGTTCAATTACCTACATGTTTAATGTTATTTAAGTATAATAGCTTTCGAGGATTAAACTTGAGTGTGGTTTAGTTGTTTAAGTGAAATTGAAATCGTAGACTCAATCACACTACTCCATGCAAAAATAGCTCATAATAAATAATCGTTTTTGACTGTAGCTTAAAATCATACTGAGTATATCCTGGGCTGTCTTTAAGCAGAATGTTTATAAATTATAAAGAAAGGCTAAGATCTCCATACCTATAGGTATGCAAGACTCTTTGAAGACATCCAAAAGGTTAGTCAGTGAAAGAATAATTATGTAATAAAAATGAAAAAGCTTATTGTGTTTACTTGTATTTTACAGGACACAGAACTACTTGCATGAAAAAGAGTATGTATTGTGACTTGTGAGCTAACTAGTTTGAAGTTTCCATGTTAAATGTTCATGCACGTTACTCAAAACAATTTAATCATAATTGTTATCGCTCAATCGTGACCATTTCGCTCCAGTCTGTAATAGTTAGAAAGGGGTAACACGTCAGTGGTAATAGGTTTCATGTTCACAGATGATACTGAGCAAGATATTTAAATACCATCTTTCGGGAAGAAGTGGTAAAAATATTTCAAATAAATTATCACGGAGAAAGTCGTAACTACTGTTATAATTTTCTTCCCTGAGACAATCGTCATTTAGTATTTTGGTGAGCATTGAACTTATTATAGATGGATAGGACCGTGTCAAGTTAACTTTTCTATATTTGTAAAATAAAAATAAACCTTTTGAAAGTACCCACCACAGTATTAAATATATGAGAATTTATTGGCTTTCAAAATTTTATTGTATTAGGTAAATGAGTCACGGTCGAAACCCAGAGATGTCAACTAAACTTAATGGTCTGTTGAGTTCCGTAGTTAAAATTATTTTGGAGCACAAAGAGCCGTTAAAATTAGTTGGAGAATCTGTGTGCGAAATTTCTGTAGAATGACATTATAGACGCTTGCACATCTAGGCTAAATAAATTGGCGAATAAAACAGTATCTCTCTTGTATTCTTGATGGCTTAAAAAGTATACGTATTGAATCTTTTCGTCGATAAGCCCAATTGTGCAAGCACTTTATGTCTTATGTAAATGTTTCTTAGTCACCTGACCCTGAACTGTATAGAAAAAAATACGGACAATATATTTATGTTGTTTAGGTAGTTTGTAGGCACTGAAGTTTATGCAGTTAATGGTATGTATTCGTGTACCTATTGAATAAAGCGATGCAGAGCATGACGTTGTTTTGATTATTAAATACTTTACAAATAGTACTATAGTCCTACCCACACATTACATAAAACATATCGTCCCTGGTAAAAAACAACAAGAAGGTTGAAAACATAATTATTCGGTAATTTTGGAGGGTTGTATTAGAGTGCAACCAACCTGCTACCTCACGATCAATCTAGCGGGCATTCAACCCACTGCGCCACAGTGGTCGTCAATGGGTTTGTACTGGATTGTCTCTGAATGGAACGATCACAAAGGTCATTCGCGATTTCAGAGCGCAAACCGTACTGTGCGAAGACACGAAAATACACAAGCGAGCGCGGCTGTCTTGATAGGGCGTCGAACAAGCAACTGCCATTATAGCTTGTCGTCGTTTCGAAAGATATTAAAGTGTAATGAAGTAAGCGGTTTTGAACTACCCTCAAGATTGAGTATGCCTTAACTAGTGCTGTAACCGTTTTTAGTTAAGTGGGTAGGTACCCACTTAGCATGTAACCGAAATTATGTTATCTATTTCGTTAGAGAACAATAATAAACACTTTTCAACTAAATATAATTTATTATTTTTTATAATATTTGAACTCTTGTTACCTAAATAAATATCTACACAAATATGCTGATATTTACATGCATTTAGACAATAATAATCACTGTATAATTTACACAAATAACACCCAACAAATAATCCGTAAACTTTAAGTACAATTTTGTCAATAAGTTTTTGAAAGCACACGAAAAATATATTTTCTGTATGACATCGTCATTCATAAGTACAGTTTACTAAAGTATTGTTATAACAAGAGATTACGATTTAACTGGGTGCCATATCATAACAACGGTTACTCACTACATAACAACTCCAAGATATTCACATTTTAATCTGCCAATACTAAGCAGATTAACTGCGCAATACAAGGTGCTCCTACCACAGCGGTTTAATGATGTTCAATATATAATTTGTATTCGAATATTACAGATTATCTACCGATATATTTCTGAGTAGAGAGCACCTTTAGGAACTGACAAATTGCATAAATGATTTGCAAAAATATACACCAAAGCACTTCGGTAAACCAAAGTTTTTGCTCTCAATGATTTTTGATCGCTACTTTTGAGGGAAACAGACTTTTGTCTTCACCTTAGCATATCTTTACTTCTAAGTATAAAGACAACCATCCATTTTATAAGTTCATCGTAAATAAAAATGAGAAACTAAAGTAGTTTAACAAACTTCTCTAAAAACTAATAATAATGTAAGGTTGTCTACATACAGTTTTTTAATATTATAAAATGGGATTATGTTACATAGTGCTAGCCGTAACGTAGTGCAAATAGAATTTATTACTTCATATTTTTTACATTATCACACATTTATAATTTTGCTCATGTCAATATATACCATAGCCATAATATGTATACATTTATTAAAATACAGTTTGCTCTATGCAATCCATGTATGACGAGTACTACATAGAGAAAGAGGGTACATAACACGAAGACAGTTTTTACTGCATCACTACGTTAAGATTCAAGGAGGACATGTTAAACGTATCTTAAAAGCTCATTTATTCGTTTTGAATAAACGATTTACATAAATATATTTTGTAAAATGTGACTACAAAGTTATATTAACCCCAGCTATATCAGTTTTAGTGCAGTTTACGTTTGTAACAGCACATTTCTAGCGAATATTTTTTGTTTTATCTAATTTAACTTTTTTTATTAAAAATCGTAAGTAGGTACAAGTGCATATATTTTACGCAAGGCTAGTGATATGCATTACATTTCGATTATAGTATTAGATTAGGAATAGGTGAAATCATTCTGGAATGTTGAAATAAGATAACAATTATGTCATAGTCCCGGTACGTTATTTTATTTATTACCTCTTTTGCACAACTTGAATGAACATCAAGTCACAGAATGTAGTGAAAAATGATAGTAAACAACAGTATATGAAAAATTAAATAGTGCAGGGACTATACCAATCGTTTTACATTTGTACTATTGCCCTAATTAAAAATGATTTTTTAGTGTACCCATGTCTAAAGTTCATTAAAAATATACTCAAATCAACAATCTAAGTCAAGATATCCAATAAATTGGGACCTACCTTATCAAGGATAAAGTTAACGTAAAAAAAATGGTAATAAAAACAACATATTGCTATTTAACTAAAACTTAAGTACGCAAATAATGATTTGACTAAAAATATTTTTTGATCACGGCGTGAAGTTGCCATTGATAAAAAAGTATAAAAAACAGATCCACAAAATGTAAAAGACAGATATTCTACAAATTTACAGCTATATACAAAAAAAATTAAAAATACGTCCAAAAAATCTTTACAACATGAATTGATTTAACAATAAAATACTGCATTGTTTGTTCATAGACATCGTTACCAAACTTCCCGCCCTACACGTGGACGAAGTTAAACGATGGAATTACGTATTACAAGTACATAATTTAAGTCTTAGCGTGCGTTGCAGAAGCACAGTGCAGTGCGTTTAAGTACAATATTTATTATTAAGCTATTTAATACTAATTTCGCTTGCACTCCAGGCCAATCGGTTTTATTTTATCAAATCAACCCTGTCACAAACAGTTTATAGGGTATCCCAAAAGCTGCTAAATATATTGCCATCTCTTTTCATCAATATGAGAATAATAAACAAATAAAATAACATTATCTAACTAAAGCCTTGCTACATAGACAGATGAATATGAATTAGCGTAAGACGCTTGAGATTTTCAGGCTGTTTACCGATTGGCCTTGGTGTGCAAGAGCCGTTATATATTTCCCAACAAGTTAAACTTTTCTGGCACCGGAACCGTTATCAATGTTCAAAATCATTCACCACTTATGCATGCTAATTTTAACATTTCCTTATAGATTTACTCCAAAAAAAATTTAATATATAACAAGTGTTGAAATTTACATTTCAAATTAATGTCCGTTGTAAGTACTACACAATAAACTTGCTTGAACAATTTTGACCCAACAGATAGATCGGTCAAAACATAAAATACTCAGTAAGAATCAAACTATCTAGTTCTTTGAGCTCTTGTTACTTGCCTCAAAAAACTCAGTGACGCCCGATGACAATCACCAATAATGTATTTAATTCAGTCGCCCTGTAAGCGGCTGTCCATGTAGAAAGTTGACTGTACTCGCATAGTTACTTGTTAGTCATAATCGTTTTTACTCTTTTTTCAATGTACATTATATAGACTGTCAGACCTACAGCCATTCTTGATCATTTGATGATTTTTTGAGGACAGAATATGCTTAACAATACATTTAGGACATACATTCTACAGAGAAGGCTGATTACTAAGTTGTGGCTGTATTCTGTGGTTCTCGATTGACTCTTGGATGTATCTATCAATTGCCACAATTAATTTCTGTCCCAATTCCAATAATGTTTCAGGCTGATATTCGTCATCAACTTTTCAGTTGTTCAATAGTTAAGTTAAGCGCTGTTCTGAGCGGACCATTTCGGATGGATAACCGCAAGTGGCATCAGATGAATGATTTTAGCTCATTCGATTCATAAATATCGCATAAAATTCCACGAATCTGTTACTTCGCCATTTCTCAGCCGTTCGTTTTCAATATATTCACTTATCAGTTGCAGTTACCTTTCGTACTTGTTGAATATATTTGACGGACGACAATCAGGTGGTTGAACAGGTGTTCAACGTCCCCATTGCTTGTGTTTACAAGTTGGCGAGTGGTTCCGGGGCGGGCGTGAGGAAAGGGTTGGTGTTGAGGGCGCGGCCCGCGAAGGTGGCCGCGCGTCCCGTCGCCGCGAGCGAGGGCGCGCGCACCACGCGACCCAGCCACGCGTCTGGATGTGGGAGGGGCTGGAAGTAATATTACATATTAGGGGATAACTCAGACTATAACGACGACCACAGATGGCGCCACGAGCTGGACATCTTTAGCGATTATCAGTGGCAGGCATACAATCTATAGAGCCACAATCAGACAAATAAAATGTCCGCGCCACTACGTAGAGAGCGCCGAGTTTTACTTTTTTGCGTACAAGCGACATTGAACATTAAAACAAACGACGTAACCTCTACATTCAAATGTCATTGTAGAACATTGAATTCGCTCGGACATTTTTTGAGTGTTGTCAGCTATTAGATTGTGACTCTTTAGTATAGTGACTGGATGGTGGCAGGCAACAGCGTTAGACCGAACACTGCTGTTATTATTTGTTGAGTAAAATGGTAACATTTAGTAACAATCTCGAACTTTTGTGGCTACTTGTTAGTACCAGCCACCGAAGCAACACGGTAACAATCTCATTTACTTTTAGTGGCTATTTGTTGGATGTTATTATCGCGTCCATATCGCCAATAACATAATTTATTAGTAAAATGACTGTTTTTAAATGTTGGGCAACCTTGATTAACATTTACTAACACGTCATATTAAATAACTTTTTGATATCAGATGTTAGTGAGTAACATTTGGTAACGTTAATCAACAAAAAATAACAGCAGTGTAACAACAACAAAAACTTAGAAGGAGGATGGTGTGCATGGTCACAGCTTGCCGTTGCATTTGTACGCCACGCGTTTGTAACGCGCAATAACGCGCTCTGAGGCTTTTACCTGTGCTGTATGAACCGGCTGTACTGGCTCTACTGGCTCCTCGGTGAGCGCGCGTAGCCCCAGAGATAGTTGCTGGCACATCGCCGACACCGGGTCTGAGTTCTCGCGGTCCTGGGGAGATAATACATTTGTAGATTATCCTACTTCCTACTAATATTATAAAGAGCACCAGAGGCCACTATATATACTTTATTCATTTTCCAAATGGCATCATCAGCTGAGCACTTCCGTGCTTCGGAGGGCACGTTAAATTGTCGGTCCCGGCTTTTAAAGTCGTTAAGCCATGACGGAGGCCTTTAGGCGGCCTAAAAACTCCGTCACCAGAGTTGGCCACTTGCTCATACGAACGAACGAACGAGTGCTTATCTTTGACATTATTTGACGTTTTTCTATACAAATCTGATGAGTAAGAATGTTTCAAATGGTTAATACAACCCTAAATATTTAAGTAGCGTTTCAGTATTCGGGCGTGAGTGTCACAGACTACCATGATAAATCTGATCAAGTTGCTGGAGCGTTGTATTAAATGATAAAAGTTTATCATAGTTTGCGGATAGATGGCGCTAGTTACCTCTACTGGCGTGAACTCTTGTGCGGGGGCGTCGCGCGGGGGGGAGGGGCCCAGCCCCGCGCGCTGTCTCTCCAGGTTAGACGGCAGCTCGCTGATACGCAGCGACATCTGACGCTTGAATGGAGAACTGCAACAAAATTAAACATTTATAATCGTGGCTGTATCCCAGGAGGCATTTATTTAAACTACTATTACTAACTACTATTATTATCGTAACTTTATAAAATAGAATCAGTTGAGCCATCTAGGGAGCGTTTTAAGTGATCTGTTCGGATCCAAGCCACTGCCAGAAGAAAGCGTGCCTAAGCGCGCGCTTAGAAAGAAATGTATTTTTTTGACCTCTAATGTGAAAGAAAAGAGACTCACGGCCGCTTTCTAGAACGCAGATGATTAAATCACGTGACAGTGCCGAATTTGTTCCTAATTTGACACTTGTCACGTGATTTGACCATTGATTTGGAGATGATTTAAGTTCAAGAAACCGGCTTTACGATTATGTGTACGCTGGCATAACGCACATGAGCCTAGGCACAACACGTTTCTCGAATAAGCCAGTCACTGCGCGATTTTGTGTAGCGCGTCACCTGCTAGTTCGCAGCGCGTTTCACAAACGCGAGGATAGTGTGCATGTGGTCACAGCTTACCGCCTGCATTTTGTTCGCCGCGCGTTTGTATCGATACGAAAAACGTGATGTGCCCAAGCTCTTAGCAGCCATTCTGAGCTCTAAGAATTTAAGATAAATAAATGGCATATATTGCAAACACAATGGTCCATAAAAAGATAGATAAAAGTCCATTCTCACCTGTTATTAAGATGCGCGAATCCCCTAAAAGAGCCCTGTCGCTCCAGCAAGTGTGGGGCCGCATGCGGGCGCTCCACGGCGAAGGGGTTGTGGGGCGAAGGCGCAGGCCTCGCCGACACAACCGTGTTGACAGTAGTGATGTTGTTAACGCTCGTGATGTTCGGAAGCGCGGGGATAGATGGCGCTGGCGGTAATGGCGGCGGATTTGACGCGTCCGCTTCAGAGGCGCGACGATTTATTATACCTGCAAAATTCATAGAATTTTTGAATATTTCTCATTTTAGGTCTATTAGGTACTTCGTTTTGATAATTATAAAGAAAGCCTACAGTAATACTAAGGCAAAAAAATTATGAGTCGACAATAAGCTTTCTAGATTTTCTGCCTACTCCTGTGGGAAAGAGGCGCGATGTTTATTTAAGGTAAGTATGTGTATATTCGATGTGGACCATAGATTTAGGGTCGTGTAACTTTATACAAATTACGCTTTTACTAAGTATTCCATTGTATTGGTTTTTATATTGATCTAGTTGTGTGTCAAAGCTAAATTTATAAATTATCTGTGGATATTGAGCATCTAGTGCTCAAGGTCTTATCCTTGTGGTATCTACTAGTGGGATGCATAGTATTTATCGTTCATCCTTGTTAATATTATAACGTGACAGAGTTATAGTAACGTTAAATAATAAATAGAGGATATATTTAAAAAATATTAACGGGACTAGTCTACTCGTGACCACGGTGACTGCAATGTCATCGAAACGTCGAGGTAAATAAATAATATTGATTTCAATACGCGATTAAGTCCCGTTAATATTTTTTAAATATGTTTTCAAGTCGCGATAGTTTAAAAAGTTTGAAATAGAGGATAAATACTTACCTATCTAAACTAAAACAAATGCAACTGTCAGCTTATTAAAAATAACCATGATTCAATGTAAAAATGCATTAAATTAAAACTAATTTGCTAATTACACAATTTAGGATGTTCAAATTGGAGCATCCTAATTAAAATGTTGACATGCATTAATTAACCATTCAAATACCAATTACGGAGTTTTTCAATTTCACTAACTTTCTTTAATCAGGTACATATTTTATATTTATATTTTCCTCGATAGGTACTTATGCTTTAAATTCTCTTCGAATACAACGCGTCATGTAAATAATTACAACTCGTCATTGCATCTATGTAAATTTTATTTCCATTTATTTACCATTTTAACATTAATAAATAGGATAAAATAGCATCTAAAAACCACTAAGGTTTAGCCTAACAGTATCGCTTACGCCAGTAACAGTACAGTAAGTAAGTAGGTAGGTACATTATTTTTACACAATCTAATTACTGTTCACATTGAGGTAAAGTGCAATAATTCGATAGCAACCGCCAAGTTTCGCGAACAGTTAAGTCACGCACATGAGTCACTCACAAAACCATGTCCGGCCCACGTGTGACAAACACGGAAATTACAGTTTGTTATTTAATCGTACCAGACGTGAAATATCCCACGCTTTATGCGATCGAATTCGGTTTATGAAAAAGTTAGATTACTTAGAAAGTTTGGGAATGAAAGGGACTGACGCCAAAGAAGTAAAAACAGTGTTTTGCCCATCTAATATTACTTTGTTTCGTTGGCCTAAAATCTCCGTCACTTTCGCCACTAGCTCAAACGAACATACCCACCATTACATACCCTATAATATAGTTCTTCCAATTCCATCCCTAAAGTACACAAGGATATAGGGCCTATAATTATCCTTGTGTACTTTATGGATGGAATTTTATCGAGCTCATCAAGTTAATACTTTATCCCAATTCTTTGTTATTCCTTAAAGGCTGCGCCAAAAACACATCACACATAATGTGAAAAACAATTCTTGTGTACTTTATGGATGAAAACTTTTTCTAGCTTATCAAGTTAACACTTTATCCCAATTAACACTATAATACAAAATTATATAAAAAACTACTTTATCCCAATTCTTTATTATTCCTTAAAGGCTGCGCCAAAAACACATCTGCACATAATGTAAAGAAACAACTCTTTGAAACTTTGAGATTTCTGATGAGCCTGACTACGCTACGAACCTGACATAATGTAAAGAAACTTTGAAAGATTTCTTTCGAGCATAACGTCTACGCTACTAACCTGACTTGCGGAACGATCCCTGGCGAGTGAAGGCATGGCTGGCCGCATCTATGCTCATGGACACGGCGCATTCCTTGTCCCGTCGCTGTTTGCGCTCGAGGCAAGCTGCGAAGGCGCAGCCGACGGCGTGGGAGAGACGCTCGCCGCTGTCGCGAGAGGCGAGGAAGCCATGGCACATCCAACGACGGGTCGTGCCGTCGCGGCAGATGTAACTGTGGAAATGTTGTGATTTATTTAAAAGGGTGGGCAGTGTTGTTTATTTAATAAGGTTTTATTATATAAAACCTTCATGTTCCTAATGAAAATTCAATGCCGCGTGCACGTACTATCATCGGGGAAGGGTTCAACAGATTAGTTTTTTGGGGATCGTATTTTTTATGTTTTTAAATTATCTAATACTATTTCACTTTCAAAACTGTCGTGAGTTGTATTAGACATTGTAATAGCACACGGGAAATTACTCCAGAGTGTGAGACACGACCGCGAGGAGTGACCACACTCATACCCAGATGAAGATTCTCCGGAAGAATCGAAACATTGTCGGTATCTAAATCTACGATAATTTTACGTGAGTAATTTCCCGTAATAAATTATAATAGCACACGGGAATATATTATTATAATTGGTTTTAGCCTCAAAACAAATATTCACAAACTCTGTAAATGTCAAAAGAGAGTGCTTACCCGTTCAACCCAAGATTTCTCTACCCAATAGGTATTTTGCTCCGTTCAACCCAAAACCTTTGATTCAAGTTACCCGTTGTACCCACACCTACTTTTTCCTGAGTTTAATAAAAATACGCCTCCGATACGGAAACGTGACGTTACTGTAATTATTTGAACACGTTCAACAAATTAATAATCCCTAAGGGATTGAGCTGTATTATACTGTTGTCGCTATAAATAAACCTCCCCACTGAGAGATTTTAATAAACCTGTTTGCATTATAAGATAAAGCAATATCAACGTAATAAATCTTAAACTGGTGTACCTTGTCCCGATACTTTACCCGAAGGAATATTGCGATCAAATTATTTTATAGAGGAAGAAAAATATTCTTTTTTATAGGCTCAAACAAAATTATACTATTGAGGACTAAAGTAAATAGAAACAAAAACAGCTTTTGACCCATAAAAACGTGATGGATAACCAAAAAAACTTCAAAACTTATAAATACCTCCCGGCGGTGATAATTTCAAGCCTCTCGGTGCAAGCTTCAGTTCGATCTCTCAAAATTATGCCGGCATCATACCAGGGGCTTCAACTTGCCATTCTAATGTTGGAACCAAGTTGAAGTCAGTATGTGGGTGCCGGCATTGACGAACACTAAAAAACAAACGCCTTGAAAGAAAGATAGAAAGAAAGCAATAGTTTACCTGAATCCCCGCTCATGATTCCTGTCTGGCGCGCAGAAAGAGACCTTCTCAATGGTCTGGTCGACAATAAGACCTTTAGTCTCCTCTTCTACCACTCTGAGCCCGTCGCCGCCGACATGAAGTACTGCGCGAACGGGGCGACGACGCGAGTTCTGAAACCAACACCCACACGTTATATAGGTCGCGCCACGTAAAAAGAGCGATGGTTGCATTGAGATGTATTATAGAGCCACAATCAGACAATTAAAATGTAAACGCCAAAACTCGGCGCACGCTACATAGTGCGCAGAGTTTTTCTTTTTTGCGTACAAGCGACATTGAACATTAAAACAAACGACATAACGCCTACATTCAAATGACCTATATTTCGGTTGTGTTGGTATAGGTCGTATAAGTTGCACGCTTAGTCGTATAAGCAAGCAAATTGAGTTTGGAGAGAATTTGAAATGGAAAAAGTTTAACAAGATAACCTTGTAAAGTTTTGCTGATCATATAATAATTTGAAAGAAAGTTTCTTTTGAATATTGCTTAAAATAATTTTCTAAAGGAAACCTTAATGATTACTGACAATGTGTTTTTTTATATTGTAATTAAATCTTTTCTTTCTATAATATAGGTCATATAAATCGGGCTGAGTTTTTGATAGTTTTACAGACTCATTTTCATGTATCCAGGTCAAATTGTGTCTGTTCAATTGACAGGAAGCTATATTCGTAATTAAAATGCAACAACAATTTAATTAGCAACAAATAGAACAACAACAATACCTACCTTTGTTCTGCAGATTTACAACCTACTCTATAAAAAGCTATCACTAGGAATGTGTGTCACGTTCATTGTCTAATCAGACCCAACTAAGAACATCGTGCCTAAAGTACCTATAACATTAATAGTGTTTGTTGGTATGAGCATTACTCAAACACGCATGAGCGTTGTTTTATCTGTGGTATACGTTGACTTACAGCTAGTCTCAATAACCTATCTATCTTTGGTTTTGCTTACTGCAGGTAGATATCTGACATTTCTTCCATACAATAAACATCAAATAGCTACTGTCAGTAAGCAAAACCAAAGATAGACAGGTTATTGAGATTGGCTGTAAGACTATAGACTTAAGACACTAATAGCACAGTCCGTGACTTGAAACTCGGTACCAGTTCCATGACTAATCAAGATTCTCAACAGTTCATACTAGATGAACTTGTATCTTGTTGCAAACTTCGAACTTCCATTACATCACTGGCGAGTTAATTTTTAGAATTCAGCCTAGCACACAAACAGCCGGTTTCTCGAACGCAGGTCATCTCCAAAATTACGTCCATTGATCCATTGATTAGGTAATTTTGGAGATGGATGGCCATTGCCAAAGTGTCAAATTAGTAACAAATTCGACGGTGTCACGTGGTTTACTATATTTAATAGGAGTTAATTTTTAGAATTCAGCCTAGCACACAAACAGCCGGTTTCTCGAACGCAGATCATCTCCAAAATTACATCCATTGATCCATTGATTAGGTAATTTTGGAGATGGATGGCCATTGCCAAAGTGTCAAATTAGGAACAAATTCGACGGTGTCACGTGGTTTGACCGTTGATTAGTTAATTTTTTAGATGATCTGCATTCGAAAAACCGGCTGTAAAATTAACAAACTTCTAAATTTTAAAGTTTCTACAGGTAGGTTTCATAGACAGTACCTAGTGGCAATTCTGAGTGTCGCAAAAGCTAAACTTAACTAACTAAAAATGTTGCCGTCCCTTTCATAGCGATGGAAATAAAAAGGATGGCATTAATTTTAGTGTTTAGCTTTTGCGACACTCAGAATTGCCACTAGTGTGTATGAAACATAGCATTATTTAGATATTATATATGAGACAATGACATTATTTCCTTTTAAAAATTGGTTTATTTTTTCAGAAATAAAACTTAGTTCACGGACAGGGTCATCCCTTAAAGCTTTTCAAACTAGGAAAGAGTAATTGAATTTATAAGCTAAGAAAGCACTCTAACAGTAGCCATGATGGCAAAGTAGATAAAAGTCATATAATTATTTAAGTAGGTAGGTAAGTAAGTACCAAAGATGTTTTTATATCTAAAAGTGAGCCGTTTAAATCTGAAAGAGAATTTATGACATGTCAGTAGGTACCTACTTAGAAAGCTTTTTTGTTTAACGCTGCCATAGAATATACATAGGTACATACCCCATTATTCATATTAGACTAGTAAACTTATTTTAGCTAAAACGGATATTAAATATGTTTGCATCTCTTTAGCAAGGCGAAAAAATGTTATATACTCGATTTTAAATTATTTTATGCATAAACAATAGTTCTAAAATCAATGGACAAGCGAAATAATAAGAATACCTACAGCATATATTTTACCATCTGCACTTGCGTGCTTCTGTTAATTACGGCTAACAATAGTAGCATTGACGATAAATGGCAGGCCATTTAGCTAATATTTAGACGACCATTGAGGGATATGGACTCTATTTTTTTATATCCTCTATATTGGTGGGTAAGTACAAATACATTTTCACGGTAAAATCTTACCTGACCACTCAAAATTATACAAACAGCAAAATAAATAAATTTTCATCATTAAAGAAACAAGAGCTACGAAAATGTATTCGTTTTGAATTAGTCCCAGTATGCCTGTATAAAGGTGTAGGGTAAACCCAGGATAGATGCCTCAATGGGATAGATGCCTCATGTTCAAAAAACACAACTTCCCGAAATCGCACATACTAATTAATAGGTTAAATAAGGAGCGTACGTGCCACACTCCTCAGGCCCAAAAGGCAGTTGAGCTGAGTATACTAGGTTTTCTTGTGTGTGCGATTATCTGCGCGGCGAACGCAGGATAACGCGTCAAAGTTTAAAACATGAGTATTCAGTGTTGCATAACTTTTAATGTGGTCATAAATTTTTTTAATTTTTTTTTTATGTTAATACTCTGGTACTTTGACTACATACCTAGATGTCCATACCCACTCTATTGTATTTAGTTAGTTCTAAATTTAGAAAGGCACCTATCCGTATCAAAAAGGATAGTTGCCCCAATTTTTTCGGGGGATAGGTGCCCTTGAGAAAATCTATCCCCTAATACTCTAAACATGTGCAGTGATTGTTGAAAAACATAATTATGTTGTATTATACGTCGGAAACATTTTGTTGTGTTAGTAGGTACATACATTTTTAAGTAATAATCTTATATGTACATATTTGTATACAATACCTAATGTTTGTAGGTGAACCATGCCACGAAAGTACAAAAGAAGGGCAGGAGTAATTTTATGGACTTCAGAACAGCTGATACCTTATACAAAGTCAAATTCAACTGACAGAAACATTATTCTATAGGAATGCTCAAATAAAAATTATATTTTACATGTGTTGATTATATAGGGCATCTATCCTCCTTAGCATTTTCATAGCGGGGCATCTATCCATATAGGTAGGCAACTATCCCCAAAAAAAAGGTTTTGCGAAAACTCAATTTCTGCACAATCAGTAATTATTAGGACTATAAAAACAACGCGTAATGCAAGATAAAATATTGAACTAGCTATATTCATAGGAATTACTTATGGAAAATTAATAGTTTAAAAATTACGAGGCTCTTTCAAAAAGTGGGGCATCTATCCTGGGTTTACCCTAAGCCCGGGGCTAAAGAAAATAAGGAAAGTCGAGAGATATTTTTTGTGAAAAGATACTTTTCGGAAAAACACCCAAGCGCTTTTGGTAAGCCTCAGAATATAAATGCGTAAAGCTTTTAAACAAATTTCAAGAACATTACACGGGCGAACGCTTTGGGTACCTAATATCTGAAGATATAAAAGGTCGAGTGGGCTATAAAACATCCAAGAAAACATTGAAGAGATGACTAAGGGTCGATTGTATGACATATCGATGGTAGGACAGTAAGAAATCTCTAAAGATAATATTAATAAAAGTGGAAGATTTTTGCCCTTCTTTTGAGAATCAGAACCAGAATCAAAAATATTTTATTGCAAAACTGTTGTACAAGGGTAGGTCTTAAATGATAGGTACACGTTTATACAGCTATTATTCAATTTCTAGCAGCTATCTATTTAAATTATTCTATTTATTTTTATCTTCTTTGATGTTTAATATAGGTTAAAAACCCTCAATGCCCTGCATAGAAGCTCGTAGATAATGCATAAGAATCGCGCATTATCCTTCGGTGAACCGACGACCTTGCAAACGTGACTTTCATACGCCTCGCGCCAGCAAATGTGAAGGTCTTTACAAGGATGCCGGTACGACAACGAGTTCATTTGTCATTCTGGATGATATTTTTACATTTCCTACATGAGTTTAGTGACCTACTAACCTAATGTATGACGACAGTACGCAACATCAGTGTGTTGCGTTTTGCCGCGGATCAGCCCTGCTACTCTGCAAAACGAAAAAGGAAGTTTCGTGACAATTTTCGGGGTCAGCTTATGTTGGTGGATACTGAATTCGTAATAGTTCACCAACATAATTAGAACCCAAAAATTGTCACGAAACTTCGTTTTTCGTTTTGCAGAATAGCAGGGCAGGTTCGAAAGATCATCGTAATGAGTCAATAAACATGAGGAAACTTTCCTATAACTTCGCTTAATCACTTAGATACTTATTTGCGGCGATGAGGAATATAATGTTGTAGCATTACTAGTGAAAGCTAGACTAGACATTCTCCATAAGCACCACTCTCACAAACTAACATGCTCATACACAACCAATCTACAGGTATTTAGTGGAAGAATTTGCAAGATCCGGCTCGAAAGACCACAAACGGCCACAAATCATTAGCTCACTTGAGCTTTAAGTCACCGGCATTTTGTGGCTTTAAGACTCAACGCTTTGTGAGAGATTCAACCACTATCTACACTCACCCTCAGCACCTTGAGCGCTTCCTCGCAGACTTGCATGCCCCGTGACTCGAACACCTCGACACAGCCGAGGTACTTCACCGGGAAGGTGCATGTCCCGGCCCTTACGGCAGCTTCGTCCGCGTGCCATTGATGAGGCCGGGCTGATTCCGGTGGTGAGCCTCCTTTGCGTCGTCGGAAGGACTCGCGGAAAGAACGCCGCAGGCGCTCCATACCGGCGCGCGGCGGCGACAGAGCGGCGCCCGCGCGCGCGCGACGCA
The DNA here is from genome assembly GCA_963582015.1 of Xanthorhoe designata. Taxonomy (NCBI): domain Eukaryota; kingdom Metazoa; phylum Arthropoda; class Insecta; order Lepidoptera; family Geometridae; genus Xanthorhoe; species Xanthorhoe designata. Next base: position 10,261,118 of record OY757039.1, read on the forward strand.
ACGAGCTCCGCACCGACGACTTCTGAAATAAGTAGATAGAGATAACTTCAGTAAACATACGACATTACAGGTCTGAGTGAAAGGCAAAGCCTTACACTGTTGAGTACTGTGACTGTGAGTGATGAGCGCGATGACTAAACAACTAGATTAGGTAAATTTACACTTTTTTGTAACAAAGACAGCGAGCACTTTTAAATGAATTCGTCGATAGCTTTTAAAAATACTCATTAACTTGATTAGCAATACGATTGCATTGAGCAGTAATTAAACTAGTGTGAACTACTATGAACACTGTGAACGGACACCAACACATAAAAGTCAAAGGAACAGATTCTGGTATATCGTTGTGCAAGGTGCGTACCTATAGCTCGGATAGCGGTATCGTATCTAACAGAATGCGGTCCTTACAATCAAATTACACAAGTAGGTATCTACGTATAAATTATATTGCTGCAGCTAAAATACGTTAGTGAGCGAATAGTCAATACGGGTGATATCAATGAGCCCGGGCTCAGAACGATCGACGTCTGTTTGGAATCCAGCTATTCAAGCAGACGTGTTGCGATGCCACAAGTCGATGACGTCAGCAAAATCTCTGCGATAGAGCTCCTTTTGAAGTTGTTTAGTAACAACGCAGGAAAATATATTTTCAACCGGCAAATACAGCGATAAAATTTTACATTTACAGTCTCAAAAGAACAATTTTCACCCACATTGCTAGCAGAACAAATAGGTAGTTAGGCAGGGAGAACTGACTTGTTTAGAATCTCATTGCATTGCTAACTTATTCAGATTGTGACACAGATATTGCCGGAGTTGGGAACATTAATATAATAAAATAATGCGTGGGGTAGAGTTGGACTTGAGTCTCATAGTTATAACCTTTTCGGATTCATTCACATTTTTACTCGTTCAGAGGCTTTGTTAAATTATGAATTCGTCCATATTTTACGAGGCACATTTCCTCAAAGTTTGTACATCAGAGGGAATGAACGTGTCTACCCTCTTTGTAGAATCCTAAACTGACAGGAACCTAATCCTTCGTTATATACTAATCCATTCTTTGTAAAAGGGAGACATCCATTCTTTGTAAATTGCGATACCTACAGTTTTTATTTTTTAACGCTATGGTTAGCTTATTATGTAACAAGTGGCTAAATGAAAATGTTTATAAAATATCAATTTCGTACGAGAGAGGTGCATTTCTGTTTATAACTTCGAAGATCCTAAAATTCTAGAGGACCATCTCGGGCGTATCTTATTTTAAACAAAAAAATGATTTTCAAAATCGGCGTACTATTGACAGAGTAGGGTACTATGTATTAACAGAGTAATAGGTGAACATACAAAATTTTTGAAGTCGTTAAAAGTATTAAGTATATTATTTTTTTGTTCAAAAGGCATAAATTAAACAGAACCTATTTCATTTATACTAGAAACATTATGTAAGTACCTAAAATTTCAGAGGCTGTTTTCAGCGTCGTGGGAATCTAACACATGAATGTGAAAGCAACGATCGACTTTTATATATTTTTAAATGGCCTTATTCTACATAGTTTATAAAGCCTCAGAGTAAATCACAAGCTATTTTTAGGGATATCGAGCGTGTTCCCTCCAGGGGGTAAGTGGCTCGCTGATTAAAGAGATTGCGAATGGCATACGAATTGAAAAGGTACTAACTACGTCAATCGTCGAAACGAGATGATTGGATTCTAGTCGACTCCTTTCATTTGCTGTAAGCTCTACAGTTCTAGCAAAATCAACCAATTGAATTGCTTGTGGAGGACGTAATAAATAGACTTGATATATAGACTTTATGGTTTTCTCAGGTAACATTTTTAACATATTTTGCGTCAACGCGAGGTAGCGACAGAATTATTATTTCCATTTCCTGTCCTGACCCATTTTCGGTTAATTGCTAACCCAGTAAGCTTCAATTGCTTTTTCGCTAACCTTTCCCAATACATAATAGATATCGTCTTGGCTTCCCAAGGGAGTATCGGCAACTTATTGAATTGAACATTTTCGTAAGAGCGCGAGTTACGATGATTTTACTTTTATCCTCTTTTGTGCTACAAGTTATAACGTAAATTGTATTATTATCCCACGCAACTCAATTCAGAATTCAAGAGACGTAGGTGCCTAATTTAAATTCACATGCCTAGCTAGGAACCTGCCATACACGACGTGACTTTTAACATCTACCTAAGTTTTAACACAATAAGTATAATCGTAAGATCATCTCCATGAAACAAAGAGCACGTGGTACGATTCCAACCTCTGTGTGACCATTTGTTTTTTAGATTATTCTGATCTGCTTCAAATGCTAGGTGCCATAACGCCGAGGAATGAGCGGGAGAGCGAATAATGTTTTTACTCGTGAGTGAGAAGCGCAGAACGATAGACACGCAACATAATTTATGGCGAAAAAACAGTTTTTATTTAATTACAAGTTAATTAAACAAGTAATCGAAAAATTAAAAAACCAGAACTAAATGAATACTTCTAGGCTATTTGTCAAAACATAAAACCAACAAAAATAGCGTTCTGTTCCTGAGATAAATAGCAAACTGTGTGAAAAACATGTATTTTTCAAAAAAATATATGATCGAGAAAACTTTTACCAATCGTGTTTCTAAAAAACCACAACGCAAGATAAAAGTTCAAAGTTTAATTTCTCCAAACATTATAAGGTGGTATCTTTCACGGATTTTGAGATCTAATACGATTCAAACCACATATTTGCTACCTACGGCCTCTTAACAGTTACGTTAACACGTTAAGTTATCCAAACTATTTTATAGTAATCCACTTTGACTTTCATAAATCTTTTATTTATTTAACTAGTTAAGAAATAGGGCTTGACCAAGCCGGTCGATTTTTAGTCGAGAACTAGTTAGTATGTTTTATTCATAACTTTCAATGCATCCGACATAATCTAAGCACAGATAAGGCTACAAGTCAATAAATCCCAGAAATATTGTTAAAAGACATATTAAGCTACACGAAAAACAATGTAATCACCTAAAAGTACCTATATCTAAACAGATAGCAATTACTGAGATACGTAGGTAGTAGTTAACGTAAATATGTGAGCAGAAAATAGAAATCTTACGAAACAGTGTCGTAGAAAACTTTTGACACCTACGCAGTCACTGCCATGCCACTGTGTTTGTGATGCAAAGCTATAAAATGACGGACAGTTCAGTTACTGAGATTAGACGACACACATCATTTCTGAAACAACAAGAGTACAGTAACCCGGCATTGTTGTCTTTTAAAACAATGAGGATCTGAATAACAAGAAATTTCACATTTTTAGTTCTTTGTTTCATTATGAAACTTATACAATTACTTTTGGATAATTTTCTGGTCCATATATTTAATCTCTGGAGCATAACATTACGCCAATGAGTAAGTGAGTGCCTACATGCCACTTAGGTAAGTGCTTCTTTGGAATACATTAAGTAAGCACTTTTCTACAGAATAAACTAGTTTGTGTTCTATTTCTTCTGAAGTAACATTGCGACATGACTACAGACAGATGTCTCTAAAATCTCAGTAAAATAAACAATTCACGTGGATACCTACTACAACTATAATTATGTAAATTTGATAAGGTTTTTGTTCCTACTTTTAATTAGTAACGTCAGAGATAGCCATTATCTCTAAAGAGAACTAAACTATGGGCCAAAATAATAGTAGGTAGTAAGTAGTTGATAGAACTGACTACAACTTGTTGGTATCGGTGGGTCCCACTGGGTCACCATCACCAGTTATAAAAATAAATATTTACTAGCTTAACGAAAGTTTGGTCTGACTATAGCCACTTGCTAAAGATAAATTCACTGACCCGCAAAATCTAAATGGCGAATTCCAGCTATTTTTTGATGATTCAGGGATAAGTTAGTAACAAAGTTCACCAGTGCCTTATTGGATGGGCTGAATCTGATACTAGACAAGATTCAAATCATAGGTACATTTTACAAATAAACATTTTGAAAATGTTAAGTAGTCTTAGACGACCTTGTCCCTTAAGACTAGACATAATTATCTAGGTGACAGTTTTAATTGGATTTAAAGAATTTCATATGATAGGTAGGTTGTCTACCTATGTCTTTAAACTAAGTAGGTACCTACTAGGTTTATACAACATGCACACACACACATCGCGTTTCATCATTACGAGTTGCTTTGCTACTATATTTACTTCACCGGTGGATACAAAAACAAGTCTAACCGACACAGAAGAATGTGTATACTTATTCATATTATTACTTTTAACTTGATAGACAAGTTTCAAATGAAAGAAGTGGCTTGTAGCGAGGCCTTGAGTTGAAGCGGCAGACACTAGGTTTTATCTGCATTACGTCAACGTAACTAAGCCTAAAGACATCCTGATTGAGTCGAATAAAAACCGGTGTGCGCATGTGGCGTGCCAAATGTTCATCTTTTTATGGTCCTGGTAAATGCGACAATGCTGTCAGAAGTGTCGGTTGTGAACTTGTGATGCTGAGAACGTACTCAACCATACGGCATAAATTGGTTGGCTTCCCAGCTCGAGAATGAATGGAATGTTTTTGGGGGTTTGATGACACAAAAGAAAACGTGAGCGAAATGTCCCCTCCGTATAATTTGCAAAGATTACAGCTTCATTTTTTAGGAAAAAAGTAGACTAACGTGCCGTTACGTGCCTCTTGTATTTGGTACCTACATAGGTTTAACATTTTGTGAATGTTTCTTTGAATAGGACTATTCAAATATGAAGGACATACCTAGGTATATTAATAAGGTCTTAACCTTTGTTCAATGGCTCAATGTTTCTTAGGAATACTAAATGTAAGGTAACTTTAACTGGCCTTTAAATCTCTAGCGGCTTATTTATTAATATCGTGCCAGGCATTCCATTGAAATTGTACTTGGTACCTGGTGTAGGTCAAGTTCGGTATTAGAAATAATAAAAACAGGTAATTTGGACAAAGTCTCACCATTTATAATAACTAAAGAGGCTCTCTAGGTTTTATATGAGAATGTATCATTCTTTACTACTTATATATTTAGGAACCTATCACAAGGTATAAAATTGTTGTCATTACATCAACGCCAAACATCCTATTGTTTGATAATGCGAAGACGAACACATACGCACGCAAGTAGCAATAGCATAGCAATAGCATGCAATTCATTTATGGATGCACAAAGGTGCGTCGAACAGTCGTTAACAATAAAACGACTATTGAGCGGGTACTGGGTGGGTTTGAGTAAGTACCTACTTATAGTTAGGTAATATAAGCCACATTAATTCTAGCAGGTCTCTGATAGATATAATCAATAAGTGACTCAATACAATACCAATCATGAATTGTAAATGAATCTAGCATGAAATATTTAAATGATATACCATTTTAAGGTCAGCTGCCTGCGTAGCAGCCTGAGCTCTATCCAACGGCTCGTGCGGTGATGAGCCTTGGTTCCCCATTATGTTCGATTTGTGCACCTTTTAGTTATAACCACAAAACTTCACTATAAGCTTTAGATTCACTTATTATCACTGAAATCCTGCATTATTTCATGTCCTCACTATTTCACAACGGCTTGTACAACTTCATGCACATCGGACACATCACGTTGATTTACATAAAATGACTGTCCTCTTTTGATAAAAACATTCTATCCGTAGCACACCAAGATAATAATTTCGTCGGAGTTGAAACTCTGCAAACATGGCAAAGCCCCGAATAAATAGTTTAGTTCTGAGAAATGTTTCAACCTTGGCAATTTGCACAAAAAACAAAAAAATACTGGTGCCTCAGTAATCGTTTTTGATGAACAGTTCTTAATAAAACAACACTAAAGATAGGAATTAGCATTTGATACAGTTGAGCAGCCAAACTCTTCACGATAAGAAATCTAGGATGAGGCAGTGTTAGTTTTCGAATCGTGTGAATTCGTTAACAATATAATTTTAAAAACGGGGGTCAACTTTTCCCACAAACGATGAATAAACGCAGAGCGGCGCATTGAACCCGGCAGCCGGCTCGCGGGGGGAGAGAGGTCGGGTAGGTAGCTGGGAACGACTGCCGAAGCCAGCTGAACGTTATTTTTTCCCACAGCATTGTTCTTTGGACCGTAGCGAGTGCCGATAAAACAACTAATCCACTTTTTCACAATTTGCACAGACACTGTTTCTTCACATTTTCGGGAGTTAACTTCATTATGACTAGAAAAGTTTTGAGGAATGTTAAAGGAATATTGGGCAGAGGCGCGCGCGCCGTAGTTTGAGCGGCCAACTGTCGCTCTGACTACAGACTGTGGGCCGTGCCGTGCGGTGCCGTGTGTCGTGAATCGCACGAAACCCTGCAGCGGAGTCCCCGACCCCTCTCACACCTCGCCCCGCAACCGACCGGTCCCTTGCATTGTCAAGATTGACGACCGGTGAGATCATCAACGGACACTCAGTTTAATCGAAATCCGATGAGCACAAGCCGTATTTTAATTTAGAAGGCTGAGATCAGAGAACAATAAAAATGTTAATAATGATGAAGTTGTAACATGTATTGAAGAACATTGACCGTGATCATGGCGCATGCAACTGTGCCTAAATATCGGGAAACTCAAAAATCTACGAATCATGGTATACTCGTATATCCCGTTTTAAGTGTTTATAACTAAAAAATATTAAAAACCATGATAATTTAAAAAGTTTTATCAAGAGACTCTAAGAAAAAAAACCTGTTGAGCAATTTTTTGGATACCTACTTTAAATTAAAAATGTAGACATCAATCATATTAATGTTCTCAGGTGTGAGGCAAATGGCCAGGAACAATATGATTTTAAAGGAAATTATCACAAAAATGGATTCGTAGAGTGTAGAGCAGATGGTAGACGAGCTAGCACGTGCGAGTGGGACGGATGCAGGTGCAAATACCAGAGAGCTTATTATTGGCGCTTGAACATACGGCCTTTTCAGCATCAAAGATTTTGAGTGTATTGAAAAAGATGCCAACGTCACTGAATCTACCTGCATTGTGTAGATTTCAATGAAAAGTCTAGAACACGTGACCCTTGTCTGGAAGTTGTCGTAAAACATGTACAAAAAACTAGATGCGAATGCGACTTTAGATCTTCAATTCCTTGAAGCACTTTTCCTACGAGTATTTGACACTATGAAATTGTTCAAATGATGCACTCAATGCTGTTCCTTCAGAGTTAGGTCAGTGAACCACTGACATAAGAGGAAGAAAAGGATTGAAATTCCAAAATGTTGTTCGTCTTTGACTCATGATCTGCTTCTGAGTCATCAAAGGTATGCGTACCGATGACTATCATGCATTGGTTCCGATATTTTGTTACAAGGTAAGCAATAATATTGAGATTTTGTTTTTGAATACAAACATTGTTACGATAAATTAGGTAGTTTCAAACGCCACAAAATTGACAATACTATTCACTTGAAAGTTAGTTTTAACTTTCAAAGGCTTAATTGCTTAATGTTTTGAAAAGCTAATAAAAGCTTTCTCTCCATGAGCCTGTTATACAACATGCCTTTCATTTGCTAACAATTATAAAGAAATCGTCACATAATCGTTTGCTTTATCATCGAAATTTCTGTCAATTTTTCCTCACAACCACACTCGGTTTGAATTGATTTTTATCGCAGATTTTCTTAAAGCGTAATTTTGAATTCAGGTCACGATTCTCAATCGATTATCACCAAAAGATTAAGCTCGAAAATTGGTCCTCAGTAATTGTAGGGACCGTTACCAGTTCATAATTTCCTTTGCCTTATCTGTAATTTAAGATTGGATAATTAAAAAAAGCATCAATAAAGCATCAATGTTCGCCTTTATACTGTTCATAGTTAAGCTAAGACTGCCAAAGAACGAATTGTATTAACACGTATGTAAATAAATTCACCCTTTAAAAACATGAAAGTATAACTCGGCAAGGTCTTAGTCCAGAGAGGGGTAAGTGAGTGACATATCGCACGGCATATTAATATTGAGCAGAGGCTATAGATATAATTTATGCTGCGGGTAAATTATATACACAGCGACATAATCATAATGTTCAACGCCAGTGCAATTCATGTTCGCAGGAGCATCGAGGGCAGTGACATGGTTCCAGACCTAGCCACTGTGAAATTACCTACGCCATTGTCTATTCAGCATATTTCCGTCAATGCCTCATCCTATACAAATAAAACACCGTTAGTTGACACGGATGTGTAATCAGAATCAATTAACTTGTTGAAAAGCAGTAGAAGTACGAGATTTGAATTATTTTCATAGATAAAATATTTGTGTTATGATAACGACGTTGTTTCGACAGCAATTTCTTTAAATAAAAATTTACAACTAACATACGTAGGTATTACATATAATTAATACCTACTTACTGTAGCGCCAATTAGTTTCATTCAATGCATAATTTTTTTTTATATTCGTGTTAACTGTCTTCTATTATTCTGTTGCCAAATGTGTTTGTATTGTTTAAAGACAACGGTGTTCCTCCATAAGGAGATGTATTTTGCACTTTATTATTTCTAACGGATAAATCGTATAGTGTATGACCAAGGTTGTCAGCGGAGTGACGACCATGCATACAAAGTCCTGCATCTTGGTCTACTTGTGATGTACTGGCTGTAGGTTTGTGAGCACGTTTGTAACACAACGGATGTCATACGCATGTGACCAGGTTGCGAATGTAACCTCCTGGGGCCTTAACGACACCAGTCGTCGCACACCACTCCGATTGTACGGATTCACGATCGGGGACGGAGCAAAAATAATTTCCATTTCCATACATTATACGTTAGCGCGTAAAAAACAAGTGCCTTGTTAAAAATAACAAGCGTGATCGTACAACCTCGAGGTATTTAAAAAGTCCTAATGGAAACGGGTTTGCTGGAATGTGTTTGAGAATGGCGCAGTATGGAGATCAGCCGATGACTGCATGGACCATGTTTAGTTGGAGGAGACTGTACAGCGGAAACGGGAAGAGTGAAATGGAGGACTCGCAAGTGGAATTGCCGGCGGACACCAGACAACTAGTCTACAACGTGTACATGTACTTTTCAAGAAGACCTGGGAGAAGTGCAAAGGTTGCATTGTCAAAGACTGCAAGCGCTACGATGTTGCCTAGAGAAATTGTTGCTGATATTATAAGAGATAAGTACAGAGAATGACGCATCAACTGTTAATTCACCGGTAGCGACTGTTCCTAGCGAAGAAACGAAGGAAAATGAGCGTGAAACATGCGTGGCAAACATAATTATGTAACTAATAACTTTGTGTTAATACCATATAGTGGTTAATGAACTACTCGTTTATTGATAAGAAATTGTTTTTAAGTCATGGTGAATTCTGACAATCAGATACAAGGAATTAAAGAATTCAAAATCAAAATTAGACATCTTGTGTGTGACGAAGATGACCACTGTAAAGGATTTTAGAATTTTATGCATGAAAAAACACAATTTTAAAGTCAAAACCTAATTGTTATAAGAGTTAATTTGTTCCGAGATACTATGTTAAATTAGATACAATAGAATAGACTGGTGTTATTTATCTTGCTAAGGCCGCAAAATTTAAAACGAAAACACAGCACATAAGTATCTGTTATGAAATGAAATACTTACAATGTATGGAGCCATAATATATATACCCAGTGGTATGGAGGGAAAGTGTAAATTTAGCGTAATAATTTAATCAATAGATAGGTACGATCTCTAATTTTACTAAGTTAAAATTCTATGTTACCTACCCCAATATTATAAATCTGAAATAAAGACAATAAAAATGATGAGGAAGTAAAATTTCATTTTTATAAATTTAGTTAACAAGCCTACCAAAAAATAAAGTAGGTAAATTAAAAATAATGTTTCCGCAATGACTCGCTATTCGAAATAAATTCTGCTGTTTCAAGAGCTTGAAGTCATAAAACCTAGGTCGTCAGAACAATATCAGTTACTTTGTTCTTGTTGTTGATAACGTCAGCCAGTCAGTCTCACGGCAATGTAGCAATCTGCTTAGCCTTACTAATACCCAGTTCACTGATTCTATTCAAAATTACTCCTTGCGTAAGACCTTCTGTTGTGTAGGATTATGATCTCGAAACAAACGAGTAAGGCCAAAATAAATGTGCCAAAATACACACTTGGCAATTCATTTGTACACAAATGCACTGTAATAAGTATTTCATTGTTCAGTAATCATTTATTAGTAGGTACATAAAGATAAAACAACGATACTCACACTGAGAAAACTTTTCCACGAGACTGGGCTAACCAATTTCAGGAATAACAACACTGTCGTAACCAACACGAGATTGTTTACAAAAACACAAGTGGAGTAGGGATATTTAAAGCACGACACAAAAGGCGCACGCAACGCGCGTATTCTACAGATTTCTGAAGGTTTGTAACAGTTCCGCCTCACTGAAAACACCCAGATACACGATATTACGAACACCTAAAATAAATGAAGGTATGTGCCAAGTTCGGAGATATAGCAGCGGTGTATAGGGCAGTTATTATGCGCCGGTACTATTTCAGGCGCCGCGAGTGAACCGCCATCGCACTCTGATTCACATCACAGCCGAGACGGGGCGCGAACTTTCAACACAGAATTGCTGAAGGTCGATACACGTAACAATAACAATGCCGGTTTACTCAGAAGAAATGTGTCGTGGTAATAAACTAGTCTATTTTAAAGCGTAGGAAGTCTACTTTTTTTTTGTAAAAACAGATTTTAACAGGCGCTATATTGACTCACGTACTCTCAAGGCCTTGATCTACTTATCATAGATATCGTTTCATTGATATCAATGATTGCATTGCGATGCGATACTCATTTATTTAAATTAAACAACAGAAATATGGCAAATATTCTGTTGTATGTATAATGGCGGTTTCGCGTACCTTTATCGATTTTAAAATGTAAAAAATGTCAGAATTTTGAGGAGAGATTGCAGTCTACTAGAAATTGTACAAAAAGTACACAAGCCTTGCTTCGATAAAGCAATAAATATGTTATCTGTCGGTAAATACAACACAGTGATAACAAAACTGACGAACACGTGAACATTGGTTATTAATAAATTGGTAGGTTATGTTGCCAATGAACACGATATATAAGTTAGTTCATTTTTCCTTGTTATATTGTTCTATTGTTCGAGTGTTTGATGGAAAGAGGAAACGTAAGTCTTCTTCCGTGTTCAGTGGTTGATGATTTAAATGAGATCATGATTCCAGATTGGTACTAGGTGTTGGATCAATTTCTACGCGTTCCTAAGGCATACATAATGCATCTCCAATGATTGCTATTCTGTTTTGAGCTGCTGTTTCCGGCAGTAACGATCATATTACTCGTATTAAATATAGATGCGAAAGCTTGGGAATGGGTTGTTTAAGAATCAATCACGCTTTGTATCAATTGAAATGTATTGGATTAGAATATTGGTTTCTAATCCCATTGGATTAGAATATAAACCAATCATCTAACATGATATGGTAAGTAAGTACCTACTTAAGTAATTTTCCAAAAATAAATAATGAGAAATACATAAAAATATCGTTGTTATTAAAACTGTATTTTGATTCTAAGAAAAATGTGGGCAAATGAATGAGACTCGATGTAGATTCACTGTTAGGTATTGTGAGATGAAATCTGTAATTCTCATGTACCTATTAATTTCTAGAAGTACTTGTTTATACATTTATAGGATGTTTTAAAATTAAATAGTAATATTGGGATTTGATATGCAGGTGCTCAGTCGAATACCTACTAGCAAACAATGCGTAATACATTTTCAATATAAACTTTGCCCAAAACCACATTCAAATTCATTATTCTTAAGTCATGTCCTCGAAAATCCCTTCACTTGAATGTAGGTATCAAAGACTTATGAAACTGAATTGCCTCATTACGTGGCAAGAAAACGCTACTCATCCACCTATGCAAAAACCATTGGCGCAACTATCGCCTACAAGTTAACTAACCCACCTGTAAAAAACACTATTGCAGCAACGATTAAATTCAAAGTCCCTTTCCGACTTATGCGTGAAGTTATCAACATTAATCAAATTAACGAATAAAAAAGTTCCTTTGTTTCATTTATCTTTGCTATTGTTTTAAAAAATATTTGGTTTCTTTGCTTATGTCCTAGCGATTAATAGTCATTTCTTTGAGTTCGGAAACTATAACTCTTTACCGGTCCAGCTACCACGATCGTCTCCGAAGGAGAGGAACTTGGGCAGCTCCCAACTAGTAAACGTGCGTCATGAGCAGTGAACGCGTTAAGCAGCTATCGTTATTTATCCCCGTAAGAATATCAATAGGATAGAACGTTTGAGCATCGTGTCGTGGTTCTTCCTTGGCCACGCTTCATTGCATTCATTCAGTGACAAGGTTGAAAAAGACGAAACGTTGACGTTGAATGTTCGGTATTTTACAACAACACAACACAACACAGAGTAATAAAAACTACGTAGGTTACACAACTACATAGCTCGTAGGTACCTACTTTATCTAAGTTAAGAATCGTTTTTGCATGAAACCAGTGAAGAAGAAAATCTTTGAATCAAATGCATTTCGAGAAGTGTGAATCTCCCCACAGATCTTTCCAAAGCACTATCTACGTAGGTATTTATCTAAATATAAAATCTAGAGCAAAGACGGCGAGCAGAATAAAATACAGAGTTCAGAACTCGACTTGGTTTTTGCCTAAAACCGAGTGAAGATTAACGAGCACCGTCATTAGGAAGTTTGTTGGTACACTTGACCTTTCCTACATTTCCTCTATAGTAGAATGGTTACGTAAAATTCGTGAAACTTTATCCTGTTGAATTTCTACGTTTAATTTTATCATACTTCATTCATACTAATCATACTTCCTACTACTATGTTATAGATGTGTAGACGGATGTTTGTTACTCTTTCACGCAAAAAATACTAAACGGATTTGGCTGAAACTTGGAATATTTATACATAGTTTATGCTGCCGAATACATATAGGCTACTTTTCATCCAGGTAAGTATCACACAAGCGAAGCCGTGAGCAAGTAAGCTTGCAATTTCAAATGCGTAAGTTCGAATGGATTGATCTTTTGTTACTCAGCCAGAAGTACTCTTTCACGCAAAAACGGATTTTGCTGAAATTTGGAAGATACTTAGGTACGTATAGTTTATGACCTGGAACAATTCTAACGATACTTTTTATTCGTGTAAGTGAGACAATGAGAGCGAAGCCATGGTCGGGGTACTACTTTAAAATTATGGTAGAGCCGTAGAGCTACCGAGTAATTGTACCACTTCACCTAACGCTGCAAAGAATGTTCTATTACCATAACAAAAGTGGAGAGAGTCTATCTGCCTGTGGTGCACAATGGGAGATTTCGCTCACAAGTCGTGAGAGTGAAGTTTACGATTTTCTGACATATGACCGGGGCTTTCTACAAGACCAGTATTTATCTGAAAAATTGTAGAGGAACGCATCATAGCTATTTTTACTGTAAAGGACAATCAATTTCCTATTTGTTTGCATTATTTATGATTAATTTAGTACAACCACAGATAAAATATTGTACAACAGATACTTGTCCTACATCCTACGACAGTCATCATCTCAGTGACTTCTTAATCACAATCATCTTTCATACAAACTGTTATGTTTTCATAGATCTTCTCTACTCTACTACATACCGGTTCATACTTAATAAAATAATTTAGGTCACCAATTCAGTACCAGGCACTTCATAGCTCCGCGGGATAGACAGTTTTGAAGAACAGATTGCAGTTAAATTTGGAGACTCCATAAATTACAGGCTATTGGTTACTTATGGTATTCTCATGTAAAAAGAACCCTACGAAATAAGAGATTTTTAAAGAATTATTACGACACTGTCAGAAAGCCTGAGAGCAATAACTGGGAGTTACAAGTCCTATCCTACTAAGTAGGTCTAAGATTTCAAAGACATATTGGCTTCATATCAGTAACTTGGTACCTACCTATATATGAACGATAAGACTTTATCAACAAAACGCTCAGTGTAGCTTTTTTTTCGGATTGACTTTTATGGGACCTTTATAACTTCGTGTAGCTTGCTCAGCCGATCCTAATAGATTATCGAAGGGACGACGTTCTGGATGGATGGCTTAAGGCAGAAATGCTTCCGTGCGAGGAGCACATTAAAAAGTGGCTATAAAGTCTTTACCTACTAGTAAAGTTTCTACAAAGTCTACTTTCAGACATTATATAGACTCGATAGAGTTGTTCACTTAGCTCATACGTTTTAGGTAAGTACTGTTTTAAAAGGATTAATAAAACAGGATTTGTCCTGGATTTTTAATCTAACGTCAGTGTAGTAGGTAGGTACCTACTATTCATGTTTTACTACAGACCTACAGAGACGAGAAAGACCGCAAATGTTAATTAAAAATATGTTATACCTACTCCAACCAAGTAGAATAATTAATGTTACCCAGAGAACCCGTTTTTAAAAATGGTGTATTATGCCAACAGTTTATTTACTTTAAGAAGTAAATTGCTCATGCCATTTAAAGCCTTGCTTTGGTATTATCTAATGTATTCTAAGTAATAAGTATTAATCACTTGAACGCTGAATGGCCTTCAGGCAATTTAAAGTACCTACCTACTGCTGACTAATTGACTTATTTCGAAGATCGCGAATTTAATGAAATCGATGTTTTTTTTGGTGGAAAAATGTTTAGCGTTTATTTTACTCAAAATGTTATTGAATAGGTTTTTTAGGGAAAACCTGTAGTGCCATTATCCCGAAGATTCTGCATATCACCGAATACAGACAAGACAGTGATGGACAAAGATAATGTTTAGATAAGGTCAATCTAAATATTACTATAAGCCTCTCGTAAATAGAGGCATGGGGTCATCACATCACTCATGCCATGCATGACACGGCACCTATCCCACCGATAAGCTTCTGTCTTGAAAAGTGTTTACATGGTTTGACTTAAAGTCCACTTTACGTTGATAAGCAATGAGATGTGCGGGAACAGCAGCTTTTGAGTATTTTTAAGACTACATCAGGATTCTGCAAATTAGTAGTACTTAGGTCATATTTAGACAGACAGAAACACGAAATTCGAAAAAGCCTTGTTTTGGTAAAGTTGTAGATATTTTTAATAATAATAATAAATAAGTAGCGACCCCGCGAACCCGACCCGTGCTCCTGGGGGAGGTCACCGTTCCTCACCTCCGCTTGCCTTTACTGGCCGGCCGGAGTGAACACTGACGAGGAACAGGTCCCCCACCTCCGTGTTGCCTTCACTGGCCGGACGGAGTGGAGTCGCTAGAGCATTGCTCGGGGGCTGGCGGTGTTACGTAAGTGGTGAGTGGGCACGTGAAGCTGGACCCTCAGGGAGCTCGTGATCGTCGTTTAAAACCCGGTAACATCTTAACCACCCTCTAGCTACTCACGTCATGTTGCCCCCTTGTTGTGACATGTGCAACTATTTTGGGGGGGCCCAGTTGTGAGTTGGCGAGTCTCCGCCCGCCATTTTATACATGTTTGTTAACATTGTGTCGGCGGGTGCCATAGTCCCCATAGTTCCCCGGTAACCAGTCCACTACCATCCCACCCCCATAGCCCAGTAGTAGTTTCCCACATTTTTAATAGTCCTGCACAGACCGAGGACTGCCTTTGGATGCATTTCTTGTGTTATTCAGGGTAGTCACCGGTATGTGTCTCCATCACAAAAACATCAAAACTGTCAAAAGGGCCTCTGTGTGTTGGCTTTGGCCCCATGCATGCCTACCAAAGGTCCGGGACTCCATAGTCCCGTGATGGTAAACCTTGACATACATAATAAATAAAAATACCTAATTATAAATGTTGAAAAATGTGATATGAAAAATATTTCAATTTGATTGAGATACAGAGTAGAATTTTATATTTCCTATCTGCTGAAAAATCTTAAAATACATTATAATCATCTGTAATAATAACACAGTATATCTTTTACAAACACTGATATTTTAAAGTATGTAACACACACTATAAACCCCTAAGATAAACTAAATGATAAAAAGACTCATTTTATACTGCATTGCATATGATTTGGAGATGCAAACATTAGCTTTAAGAGTGCTGGATTAAATCATCAACTACTTTGAGATATGGCCATGATAAAAGAAGATATTTAATTTACCACTGAATACAGATGATGAAACTGTAGAAAGGGAACAGACAAAGCTAAGTAAAGCTCATGGTTTTATCTCAATATTTTTGTCCTAATGTTTGTCAACTAC
This sequence comes from Xanthorhoe designata, assembly GCA_963582015.1. Classification (NCBI taxonomy): domain Eukaryota; kingdom Metazoa; phylum Arthropoda; class Insecta; order Lepidoptera; family Geometridae; genus Xanthorhoe; species Xanthorhoe designata. Next base: position 10,277,409 of record OY757039.1, read on the forward strand.
ACCCCTTCCTGTTGCTTGGTTTGAATCTTCTCCAGTGCATGTGGTTGTGGTTGGACAGAGAGGGCATGATAGTGAGCGCTTACAATCACGTTAATGAGTAAGTAATTACTAGTTATTTTTAAACATTCAACACACGGCAACAAGAGACTATTATTAGATTAAGTATATTAAATTTTGTAGGTATTTGAAGATGCATTAAATGCATTTTGAGACATAATTATGTTTGCTACCTAGCTAAAACATATTTGAAATGTTTTAATGGACATAATACTCATGTACGTACATAACATAAAGTACCTAAGTAATAAAGAAATACTTTTGAATTCATGTAAAGTTAATTGTAGCATTGATAGTCTAGACTTATAGTAATAAAAAAGAAATAAAAGTGTTAATTTCATGACCAAGATCTCAAATGGTTCTTGAATTTTTAAATCTGTTAAATTTTTTATACAAGGAGCCATCCATAAAGTACGTCACAAGTAAAGGGGAGGAAGGGGGGTGACAAAGTGTGTTGCGACGTCACATTTTTAAATCTATTAATGTCTAGGTATTATATTACTTTAAACATGTGCATCTTTGCAAATGTATCTTTTAAAAAAAATTTTTAGATGTAAAATTGCAAAATAATGTGACATCACACTAGGGGGTCTCACATAATGTGACAGGGACGTTGGTCAACTTGGACGTTGGTGACTTATTTTGCCTGCCTGTGATATATAAACAAGCGTACATACAGGGCGTATTATGTAATGCTTGTTTATGTTATATTGTTCATATCCTGTCTTCTATGCCCTGATGCAAACACTAACAGTGCCCTGACATTCCAGAGAGCATGATTAACTGAGTCCATAAGTGTGTAAAAGCTATCATCATCATTTTAGCCCATTTACCCACTGTTGGGTATAGGCCTTCTCTTGATTATGTCTATATTCTGAAATGGCTCCGATGACTCCGGTGGCAGGCTAGCATAAGAGTGTTTGTCAGTGTGTATCATTAAAAGTAAGCAAAGTAGGTAATCTTACTTACTTGAACACACTCTTTCCAATACAAAGTCGAAAATTGTTCAACAGACAAACGTGTGCCATAAAACTTGTGCATTTTAACTCAAAATTATTTTAGAATAATAGAGTCAGTTGGAAGAATTTCCAAGTATTACACTTTTGCATCCATTTCTAATAAACTTAATATCATTCTATGAATAAGAATAAATTATTATAAAACAGTGTAGGTACTACTTCTGAAAGGTTTGCAATGTCTTAAAATAAAGTGAGTAGATACTTATTTTATCTGGCAGAATTCCTGTTGTATAACTTTCTAACAAGACTCTGGTAAGGTATGTTTTGCTTGATTAGCTAAAAATAAAATGTAAGTACCAATAATTCGAAAAATATTGCTTAGGTTCATGTGCTATAGTATAAAATCTAATCTGATACCTAAATGGAAACAAGATAACATCCACTAATATTAGGTAGGTATCTAATAGAGTAAGTAAGTAAAGGGTAACGATTATTTATACGAACTATGTCACTTACCTCATAAAAATATAGCTGAAGGTGAAAAACGTTCACAGCATTTTAAACTATTCTTTTGCACTTTATGAATCAACTAAGGTCAAACTAATTTTGTAAGAAATACAGTTTCCGGATGCAGCTTCTGGGAGCTTTCAGATAAAATCACCTTTGGTCTTGAACAGAGTTCTTCACTTTAGTTACAAGGATGTATTATCACCTCTTTGAACTCAGTACAATCAGCTGAATTATGCTTTATGCTCATTTTTATTAAAATTGTATCTTAGCAAAGTCTCAAATTATTTGTAGATAACGTACAGCCGTGAGCCGATCCGGATTTTCTACGATTTTGAGATTTTCATGGATGGATTGGATTTTCAATAGACAATTTGACATTTAGCATACGTACGTCAAAGAAAATGTCAAAGTCAGATTGACTTCGAAATGTTTTTTTTTATTTTTGGATTCTACTCGCAATTATATAGTGGCTATTATTCTCATTGCTCGCAAGTAATAAGTAATGATTGTACCACCCATTGAGTACCACGGTGGTACTCAATGGGTGGGCTTACTTGCTACTACCACCACACCACAGACACAGACCTGTCAACCGGCGGAACGACCCCGGGGTCGACAACGTACTTATCTAACTAATTCTGTCGAATAATTCGCGAATTTCGATATTTCGATCTGAAAGCGATTACCAATCGCTAAAAAGCGATTATATATAATATAATCGCTTATATATACGTGTATATATCGTATCGCTTATAAGCGATTACGATATATTTAAATTCCAACTTTCTGTAAAAGTACCAACGACCCCGGGGTCGTTCCGCCGGTTGACGGCGGTTCGAAATAATTCGCCCGTTATTTGACAGGTTCTTCCATTAGATTTGACAGTCCAGACTCCAAAGCCAGAGTTAAAGAAATTCAGACTGAAAAGATGAAAACGAGTCAAGTAGAAGTATTGAGCCCCACCACGTGGGTTTATTACATACATTACATTACTGGATGTCAAGTTATAATGGTTTTAGAACCTAAAGCTGAAATGATAGTTATCACAGATAAAAGATAGTTACCTATATAAAACCTATGCACACTAGGTACTTATGTTTCTATAACACCCAGTCACTGTGCGTTTGTTTCGATTCAAACTCAAACGCCCTGCAACTGTGTGTTTGTATTGTAGGTAGGTACCTATCCTACAAACGCCATAAACACGAACGACGAACAATAGGCAGTTGGCAAGCTGTGAGCCTGCGGTGACCCATCTAATCTAGGTAGGTACGGTACCTACCTAGATTAGATGGGTCACCTAAGGTACCTACACTATTCTTGTGAAACACAAGAATAGTGTGGTGTGGTAGACATTTTTCCAGATCCAGAGGCATTTTAGACTTTTCGAAGGTGTCTAAGGTGGTAGTAGCCCATTATTATTTAACACTCCAGCATTTTTCAAAACTTAGAATTCCATTGCCATACATAATTTATGAAGATGGATTAAAATACATCCATGTGCCATACCATGAAAGGGTCTAACAAACAGAATGTAACACCTAGGGAGATTAACTGTAACAGGTCTGTTTGCGTCATGCTCAGAAGAAATATTGTCAATGGCGTCATGTCGAGCCATGTGTCAAGTGTCAAGTATGCTGTCATGTCACTGTTGTTATGTATGACAGCAAGTGCACCGACAGCGACAGCGGCACGGCGGCAGGCAGCACGGCACGGCAGCACAGCCACCAATCACCAAAAAGCATTGACAGGCACCAAAGAGCATCACGCACGGCACAGCACGGGGCGCGGCGGCGGCGCGGCATTGATGAATATTTGGAAGAATTCATGAGAATTTTGTGATTTTTTTTTTGGCATACTTAGCCAGAAGTTGTTTTATCTTTAATACCAAAACTAACAGCACGAAAGATGGATACAGTCGTTAAAAGTATGCTAGATGATGAAGAGGAAGAACCAAAGGTAATTTCTGTAAATGTTATGTAAACAGAAGACTTGGTTGATTATTCGGAACGAACTAAGCTGCTCGCTGTTGTTTTTTTATTACTGTCTTGGACTACCTTAGTGTACCTACCAGTGTTACAAACCGTTTCATCATGGCCACATGCTTTTAAATAGCAATAAGACCAGTTGATTTTTATGACGTGTTTTCCTTGCAGGGCTTGGTGCTGTTTGGTAGAGATCTATCAAAGATACCCTGCTTCCGTGAGAGTTTCATGTACGGTATCGCAACAGGAGTCGGCGGCGGTCTGGTTGGGTTTTTAAGGACATCCAAACCTATGTTAGCACAACACATTGGTGTAGGAACTTTCACAATAAGCACACTGGTTTACTGGTCCTTTTGTAGGATGCAGTGGTCAAAGCAAAGGTTTGACGCTCAAATATTGCAAGATGCGTTGAAAGATAAAATTAGGTATGAAGGTACTGCCATGGAGAGGGAACTGGAACAAAAAGGTGTTCTGAAGTCAGCGTAGTAAGTAGTTTATGATTTGTTAAGTAGTTAGAACAGCCCTAATAGATAATACACTTTTCAGAGTATTGTTTAAAACTTCTGAACCAATACTTGTAGACCTACACTTGAAGGTGTCAAACATTAAAATTGGCAAGCTAACATTCCATTCTGTAAATTCACTGAAATAAACCAACAATAGTGGCAATTCGGAGTGTCGCAAAAGCTAAACTAAACTAAATTAATGCCATCCTTTTTATTCCCATCGCTATAATACTATATCATACTGTAAATGTTCTAATTCCTATTGAACACAATACTTTTAGCTCTATAAAATGTTTTAAACCTTGAAATCTAGGTTATACAGTATTAATTTATAAAAATATATATCTACTTCTTTGAAATATAATTATCTTATTAGTATTTAATTTTATGTTTTATTTTAGCACCAAGCTTATTTGTATTTTACTATATTACATCACCAGAGTTGGCCACTTGCTCAAACGAACGAACAATGTTATCTTAATTTTTTTTACATTTTATTTATTTTTATCATCTTTTAAAATTAAGGATTATTTAAAGAAGGACTATGTACTTTTAAAGTTAAATATAGTTGTGAATAAATCACCCAAACAATGAAAATGGACTTGCAATGTAGTTAGTAGTTAACATTTTGTATGTAAGATAAACAAATGTATATAAAATAAAGTGTTATTGTTAATGAGTTTTAATACTTTATTTATCAACACAACACTCATATAATTAGTGGTTTAAATGGAGCATAGTAAGCTGCTTAGCTGTCTCTGTTATCCTTTTCTATGTTTTATCATCAAGAAGTAAATTCATATTTCAAAAATTGAAAATCATCTTCGTAAAGGTATACCTACTTAATAATCTCTGAAGTTATTTATAAAAATATTTTACTAACACAGAATTATAATTATTCTAGCATATTAGAACATAATAGATACTGAAGTATTTATTTCATTTAGAAAGTAAGCTATGTTGGTATGACATGTTGAAGTAGGTACATTTAATTCTCCTAGCTGCCTTCACTGGTGTGAAGATAGAAGTATAAGTACACTGGTTTCACACAAGTTACTTGATACTTTGATGGGAAATCGCTGGCAATAGTGAGTATGTAACATGATAAGTTACAAAACAAAAACCACAACATTTAAGATCTGTTACATACATTGCCGCAATATAAGCAGCAGGCGTTTTTTTTGCACAAAACTTTCATCTACAAAGAAATTAGATTTGTTCTTATTTTTTCTTTGAGATCTAATAAATCTATGCTGTAGATTCTGAACTTCCAACTTAAATTCAGAGCATAGGTAACCAACTAGTAGTTTTAAAATACGAGCTATAAAAGTGTGAGTGAGACAGGAATATAACTTTAGTTTATTCTGAGGTTCTTGTTTTCTAGATGAGCTCAGCTCAGTCAGTGATTGGAGGGCAGTACTCCAAGTCGGTCATACTAAGAGACGTATCATTTCTATTTTATTTACATACTCTTGACGCCGGCGCCGGCTAATGACTTTTAATGTATTTTTCTGAATAATCATGGTCTCAGTGGAGTGTTTGGTTCCAAATTACGCGCAGACAACATTAGTGTTTTTCGTCAATGGGAAAAAGGTAAGCAAAACTGAATAAATGAGTATTGAGTAGGTACCTATAAGTAGGTTAGTATAGGTATTTAATTATGTTTATTTTAGTGATTTCATTAAATGCAAGAATTTAATTGATTGATTTAAGTATTACAAATAGTAAAGTAAGTACTATGTCTTGAATGACCTAATGACCAAAATATGTACCTAATGGGTCGTTTTATTAAATTTAAATCAATCTATGTTGATTTGTAGGTAGGTAAGTACCTACATTAATTCGTGGCAAAGGAATTTGTTAAAGACTTTCCAAATAACATTTGAATAGTGCTAATTATAAAGCTATTTATGGATTTGTTTATGTCCATGTTGTGTTTGTCTTGTCTAGTGTATCTACGGCTGTCTGCTATAAATTTTTCTTTTCGGATAAAAGGTAACTATAGGTAGGTACATTTTCTGAGTGCAGCCATTTAGTAATATGTGATTCAGAATAAGTACCTACCTATACCTACCATTAGATTATGTCTCTGACTTCGGATCATTTAACCTATTTAAGCTGGACTAAGTATATTTTTTTAGCTCTAGTTAGATGTATAGGTACCTAAGTTAAAAGAAAGAAAGAAAAGGTTTATTGACAACACACACAAAAATGGTACAAAAAATAAAAAAAACAGAGCATAAGGCAACAAATATTAAAACAAAATCTTAACTAAATAAATAAGCCAGTAAGTAGGGCCTATGGGCGCTCTGACTATAAGGGCTATACTAAGGGCGTTGTCAAAAGGCTTCACGAGGGTATTGAATTTGGTAACCTTATAATGTTCCACTTCCAGGTGGTAGAATCGCAACCAGACCCAGAATGCACGCTTCTCTGGTACCTAAGAAACAAGCTACATCTCACCGGCACAAAGTATGGCTGCGGGGAAGGTGGGTGCGGCGCCTGCACCGTCATGATATCGAAGTACATCAGGAATGAAGATCGTGTCAAGTATCCTTTGTTAAAGAAACAAGGAGGATAGACCGAGATAGATATTAACAATTAGTTTTACCGACGCAGTATCCTACTACCGTGCTCATTCTCTGTAAAGTCTTAGCTGCGCAGCATCTCGTGGCCGAGTGTTAGAACCTCGACTTTCGATATTTATTTTCGGGTTTGAAGTGCATCAATGGATATTTGGTGTCAGTAGAGGACATGGAGACCCATGGCTAAGTCAGATCCACACGTATTGACTTCTTGAGCTCTTGTTGCTCGTGACACTAGGTTTTGCAAATCATCTACATATAAGTAGATATAGGTACCTACTTAATTATATATCTTTATATATCTGTGGAATCATCCAATGCTCGGTCATGTTTATAACTCACGCACGACCTATGGATCGCGAGTCGTGGTACTATCCTACTCGGTCAACACGGCTCTATAAGCTGATATAAGAGTTAGCTACCTGATAAATGTCTTATTGATACTTACATTCAACGAATCTGTTAGATCTTGACCCGTGTTCGATAAACATGAACTTAGCAGTTGACATGTCATTATTATTGTCATACAATGTAAATGATAAGTTACAAAAATATTGTAGGTAAAATGTATTAACTAACCTATATTATCACATAATTAATAATAGAACAATTAGGTTCTAATACTGACTTAAATATATCACGTTAAATTTGATATAAATCTGACTAAAGTCTCTTTGATTATTGAGACTAATTAACTACTTACTAATTGTGACGTAATTGATCCACAAACAGGCATCCAAAATCTTTGTGTTTACAACCCACTAGTACCTACCTGGCAGATAAAATAAAAAAACAGGGCTTTGGGGTTGCTTAACAAACAATAGTGCCTAACAAAATAAGGTATAGTATCGTCCTTAACTGATTATAAACAGGCATATATCAGTGAACGCGTGCCTCACACCTCTTTGTGCCATGCACGGGTTAGCTGTTACCACAGTCGAAGGCATCGGCTCCACAGAAACCAAACTCCACCCGGTCCAAGAAAGAATAGCAAAAGCCCACGGATCACAGTGCGGTTTCTGCACTCCAGGAATTGTAATGTCCATGTATTCGTTGCTCCGAGATAAAAATAAAATAGACTATGACGATATAGAAACGTCGTTGCAAGGAAACCTTTGCAGGTGTACTGGCTATCGACCAATCATAGAAGGCTTCAAAACGTTCATGGAAGGTTGGGAGAAAAATTACACAAGTAGTAACTCCCCTTGTGCGATGGGTAAAGAATGCTGTCGCAACAAGAAAGAAACTGAAAATGAGTTGTTTACAAAATCAGCCTTTCGACCATACGATCCAACTCAAGAACCAATTTTCCCACCCGAGCTTAGGCTAAATAAACAATACGATGAAGATTATTTAGTTTTCAGACATGAAAACGTAGCATGGATTAGGCCGGCAAATCTACAAGAGTTGCTCACGATAAAGTCTTCAATACCTGCTACAAAAATTGTGGTAGGAAACACTGAGATTGGTGTTGAAATGAAGTTCAAGAAGAAAACCTACCCAGTCCTCTTATCTCCATCATTGATACCTGATATGAATTTCTGTAAAGTTACTGATGAAGGACTTGTTGTGGGAGGTACTACGACACTTACTGACTTACTAAGCTTTCTAAGGGTAGAAATTACAAAAGATTCTTGTGAGGGCAAAACTTTCGAAGCTATAAGATATATGCTGCATTGGTTTGCTGGCACGCAAGTTCGCAACGTTGCATCTTTAATCGGAAACATTGTGACTGCAAGTCCAATATCTGATCTGAATCCTATCCTCATGGCTTCATCAGCTGTTCTTAACGTCAGCAGCTTAGAAAGAGGAAACAGAAAGATCACAATTAACGAAGACTTCTTTAAAAGTTACAGAAGCACTGCAATAGAAGATGATGAGGTGGTTATATCTGTGCTCATACCATTTACAGAGAACAAGCAATTCGTGAAGGCTTATAAGCAGGCAAGACGGCGTGATGATGATATTTCGATTGTAACAGCCGCATTTAATATCAAGTTCGATGCAAATTATACAATAATTTACGCGAAATTATGTTTCGGCGGAATGGGACCAACAACTAAATGTGCTACACGAACATCAAACCAGTTGGTGGGACAGAAATGGAATCAGACTATGTTGAAAGCAACTTTCGACTGCCTTACAGAAGAGTTAGATTTAGATCTTTCTGTACCAGGAGGCATGGCTGACTACCGAAAATCTCTATGCTTGAGCCTCTTCTTCCGATTTTATTTGCACGTACTCTCAAACATACCAACGAAAAACGGGCTCAAAAATACTGATGTGATTTTAAGTGGAGCTGAAGAAATACCTTTGAAGGAATCTTCAGGTTCTCAATACTTTGAGATTGTGAATAAAGACAGGACTGTAACAGATGCGGTAGGAATGCCTATACATCACGCATCAGCATTGAAACACGCTACAGGAGAAGCTATCTACTGTGATGATATTCAACATATAGCCGACGAACTGTACCTTACTTTGGTTTTCAGTTCAGAAGCGCACGCTGAAATCAAATCTATAGATCCTACTAAAGCTTTAGAAGTCCCGGGAGTAGTGTCTTTCCTATCAGCAGCAGATTTAGACGATGCGTGTAACAAAATGGGTCCGATCTTCAAAGATGAAGATATATTCGCAAAGAAAGTTGTTACAAGTCGGGCCTGCGTTATCGGAGCTGTGGTTGCTACTTCTGAAAAAGCTGCTAGGAAAGCCAATCATCTGGTAATTGTGGATTATGAAAAGAAGTCACCAGTTATAGTGAGTTTGGAGGATGCGATAGCACAAAAGTCTTATTTCGATGGGTATCCTCGGAAGCTTAAAAAGGGAAATGTGGATGAAGCTTTTGCAAACTCGATCCATGTTGCAAAAGGGAAGGTTAGAAGTGGAGCGCAAGAACATTTTTACTTAGAGACCGTGTCGGCATACGCTGTGAGGAAAGAAGATGAATTGGAGATTGTATCGACTTCCCAAAACCCCTCTGAAATTGCTGTAAGTATCGTTTTGAAAAAGAGATGTATCTTCAGTCGAATCAATTATTTTAATAGACTCGTATGTTATCTATTTCAAAATTCCGGGCAAAACCGACTATAGTTAGAATTGGTAAGAGTGATGGATGATTAAGAGAGAATTTTGTTAAGCTGTAAAACTATAAATATTAAAAATGAACAGTAGGTAGGTATCTGGTGAAATAACCACGTTAGTTATGAAAGTGATTTAAAACTTTTGTTTATTATATTTCAGCTACTAGCAGCAAAAGCGCTTCGTATACCAAATCACAAGGTAATAGCTAAAGTTAAAAGGATTGGTGGCGGTTTTGGAGGCAAAGAAACAAGAGCTGCCCTTCTAGCGGTACCCGTAGCTATAGCTGCCTATAAATTGAAGAAACCTGTCAGAGCAGTGCTAGACAGAGATGAAGATATGCAAGTCACGGGGTATAGGCATCCTTGTCTGATAGAGTATGAAGTCGCGTTTAATAGTGATGGGAAAATTCAAGGTGCAAAGTTCCAGGTTTATAGCAATGCCGGGAATTCTATGGACATTTCTTGTTCGGTAAGTGAAACTAGATTAAAAAGTGCATTAGCTGTTAAGAAAATGGAAACCCTTAATAGAATCTGTATCATTACAGCGTTGTTTAAGTGCTAATTAAGCAGCACGTTAAATTACCGGCTTTTAAAGTCGTTAAGCCATGACGGAGGCCTTTGAACGGCCTGAAAACTCCGTCACCAGAGTTGGCCACTCAAATCACGAATTTCGTGCAAAGTTATATCTTTCCCTAAATTTTCTGATCCCTAAATTCATTTTCCAGATGATGGAACGAGCAATCGCGCATGTAGACAACTGTTACTTCATACCGAACATAGAAATAAATGGATACGTTTGCAAAACCAACATGCCCTCAAACACAGCGTTCCGAGGCTTCGGGGCTCCTAAAGCGATGCTCGCTGCTGAAGCCATGATAAGAGACATTGCAGGTGCTTTACCGAATCTATAAATAAGTAAATCTTTATAATAACACACGGGAAATTACTAACCTAATAATATCGTCGATTTAGACTTATTTTTATTTTTCGATTAGAATCTTTATTGTGGGCAAAGTATGATCACTCCTCGCGGTCGCGTCTCATAGTGTACTTATTGGTATAAATGTCTTCACGAAAAATATGAAGTTAAGTAAATAAAACCGGAATCCCGTGGCTGAGTTGGTTATAGCACTCCGGCATGAGGAGTGAATTCTCTCGTTTTAATCGATGCGGGTTTAAATGCATGAACATAAGACTTTTCATTTACTATTGCAGATACATTAGGAAGGAGTTATGAAGAGATTGCACAGATTAATCTGTATACTGAAGGGGCATTGACTCATTATAATCAACAGTTGACGTATTGCACTTTGACGAGGTGCTGGAACGAGTGTATTGAGGTGTCGAGTTATTGGGAAAGGAAGAGAGCGGTTGAGGAGTTTAACAGGTGAGTTTTTCATAAAAATTGGTAAGCAAAATGCTGTTAAACTGTATTCTCGCATTCTGATTTTTTATTTGTATTTTTACGTATGTTTAGCGCTGTAGGTAGCCCAAACCCTTGCCCTCTTATTAATAAACGAAGATTAACAAAGAACGTCAGTGAATTAACGAATTAGCACTTTATTGTACACAGAATAAAGATACAAATAAAACTTAAAATTAATACTTCGTTGATCTTTGTTTATTAATAAGAGGGTTAATGTTTGAACACATGAGGTGTAGAGTCATCTTGATTGTGGGAGTGATAAGATAAATATTTAAAATAATTCCACACAGCGTTATCTAGTCCCAAGCTAAGCAATATAATGTCCAGTACAACTCACGAAAGTTTTTAAGTATTATTATTTAGCCTATACTTATACCTTCTGCCTACCCTGGAAAGAGGCGTGATTTTATGTACCTATGTATGTTTTAGCTCTTTAAATGTTATTTGCAGCCAGAACCGATGGAAGAAGAAAGGCATCGCCATAGTCCCAACGAAGTACGGCATATCATTCCAAGTGGATATCCTTATGCAAGCTGGGGCGCTATTGTTGGTCTACAACGATGGCTCGGTGTTACTATCTATAGGAGGCATCGAAATGGGCCAGGGATTGTTTACAAAAATGATACAGGTAGCTTCCAGAGCGCTGGAAGTTGATTATGAAAAGATACATATTAGTGAGATGGCGACTGATAAGGTTAGTTTGTTTTAAGTAGGTACACCTATTTTATCCATGCACCTAGTATAGTACCTGGACGAACAGTGAGCGTGCCGCCGAAAGGGACAAAAAATGCATTGAATCCATAGTCTCGTAGTACAAAATTCGGAGCATCAAGTTTCCGGCCATACAAAAAAACGGCACGCGATGAGGGAAAAAAAATCTGATGCTTTGTCCCTTTTACTCACAAGAATGTTGTATATATTTCTCTTTACTTTTGTGTGACTGAGAAAAGAATATGCAGCGCTCTATTTCTCTATTTCTTTTTTTCTCTAAAATTTTATCTGTTCTTGAATATTCCATAATAGTTAATGTGAACTTGAGCATTTTGCCGTATAGTATTGTTGGTCTTCAGAAGGTCGCGGGTTCGAATCCTGGCCGTGCATCAATGGACTTTTTGTTTCGGAAAAAATTAAATACAGATCATGATGGACTAAAAACTCAGTCACCAGAGGTGGCCACTTGCTCACACGAACTTTTTTTTTTTTTAATAACCTATAATGTGTCCCACTGCTGGGCAAAGGTCTCCCCCATCTCTTTTCACGAATCTCTTTTCATACGAACATAACGTACAATAAAAACTTTTTATTTACAGAAACTAAACTACTACTGGCACTTATTTGGCTCAAAAGATCAGCATTGCCATCTAGCGCGGCAGTGGTTTGGATCAGTTGAGCTACCTATAGATCGTTTGTAACGATCCTTAGGTGGCTCAACTGGTTCAAATTGTATTTTGTACAGTTATGTAAATATATAAAAACTTGACAGGTACCAAACAGCTCGCCTACAGCCGGCAGCATAAGTTCAGACCTCTACGGAATGGCCGTTATAGACGCCTGCAACAAACTAAACCAACGCATTATACCCTACAAGCACAAAAACCCTACCGGCAAATGGGAAGACTGGATATCTTCAGCATACGCCGACAGAATCCCCCTATTCGAAACTGGCTTCTACGCTTCTCCCAAAATAACGTATAACCCTGAAATAAATTCCGGGAATTTGTTCGAGTATTTCACGTATGGAGTTGCGTGTTCCGAGGTGATAGTGGACTGTCTGACCGGCGACCATCAAGTGGAGAGAACTGATATTGTGATGGATGTCGGCTCGAGTTTAAACCCGGCTATAGATATCGGACAGATTGAAGGTAATTTAACCCGGCTTTTAAAGTCGTTAATACATGACGGAGGCCTTTAGGCGGCCTAAAAACTCCGTCAACAGAGTTGGCCATTTGCTCATACGAACGAACGAACGAACTCGTTTAACGGCTTCTCAATAACCTATCTATCTTTTTTTGACGACCTCTGTGGCGCAGTGGGTGAAAGCCCGCGGAGACGCGAAGGTTGCGGGTTCGATCCCCGCTGCGGGACAAAATGTTTGTATGACCTGCAAATATTTGTCTCGAGTCTGGGTGTTTTCGTATTATATGTATGTATTTACAAAAAAAATTGTAATAATAATAATAAACGGTAAATTACGCTATAAAATCCTGTAAATTTCTATTTAAAAGTATGAATTGTGATCGCGAAAGTTTAAGAAAGACTGAAAAAAAATGTATCTATGTAGTGTATCAGTCATCTAGTTATTAAAACAGAAGCATTAAATTGCTTAGCTTGGAACTAGATGACGCTGTGTGGAATGTCCAAGGATATATATTTATTTATTTACATAATTTTACCAATTCAAATGATCCAACCAATTTATTACTGGATATATTATTATAGGTGCATTCATGCAAGGCTACGGGTTCTACACGATAGAAGAGATGGTGTTCTCGGCCCAAGGCGAGGCGTTATCTAGAGGTCCGGGCGCTTACAAGATACCCACCTTCTCTGATATACCGAAGGTGTTCAACGTTTCTTTGCTCAAAGGCGCTCCGAATCCACGAGCTGTTTATTCTTCTAAGGTAAGTTAACTCTGATTAAGAAGTTTTAAAGGCAGCCTATAATCATCATCAATCAATATATATAAAACAATAAGCATTTTTCTGGAATCAACGCACAGACCAAACCGCTGAAGCTATGATGATGAAGCTGAAATTTGGAAAGTAGCTTCCTTTTAAAACAAAACTGAGCACTAAGAAGGGATTATTCGAAATTCCACCCCTAAAGGGTTGAAAAGGGGTGAAAACCGTTGTATGCAACTTTTTAATGCGTGAAGCGATTTTCTTCAAACTCAGTATAAATATTGTAAATGATAAATAAATTTACATGTTTTTCAGGAATTAAAAAAAAACGCCTGAAAAGAGGTAAAATGTGGTGGCAAAGTTTGTATGGGAACTTTTTAATGGGTAGTTCGATTTGCTTGAAACTCGGTTACAACACTAAGGCCTGTATTCAGAGACCTTACTCAAGCGTCGATCTGTGCTTGAGCGTCGATTTAAGTATCGTTTCTTATTCAAGAACGTTACTTGAGAGTAGTTTTGCTGATCAGAGTTCAGCTGAGTCGAGTTCAGCTGAGTCGAGTTCACCTGAGTAATTCCTTATTCAAAAACCTCAATCAAATGAAATAGATGCTTGAGTTTGACATTTTTCAAAGGAATCTGAGTAAATGCTTGAGAGTGGTCTGGACCACGCTTGAGCATTTACTCAGATAGCATTTTTGTTTTGTTTTCAGTAAAAGTGGATAATATATTCGATTCGTTGTATTTTCGAGGTCATCTAAGCATGCTAGAATAACGGACACACAAGAAAAGACTTCAAAATATGCATGGGGACCTTGTTTCTGTTTCATACAGACAAATGTTATAAGGACTTGTGAATTTATAGTTAGTATTAGTTTAGTCTTGGTAGGTAGGTACTCATAAGGATTACTTACCTACTTTATTTATGTCTAAAATTCTACCTACGTACATAACCTAAACACATTTGGTTTGGCTGGGGTAAAATAAAAAATATATTGACAAAACTACCATAATGTTTTTATTTAATATTTTACACACACTTATTTAAAACGTATTAAATAAAGTTTATAGGAGTCACGGGAAACAGCTAATCGTTAAATCATGTCCAGGCTAAGCTTGTTGAGAGAGATCCTTCGTGTCTCGTCATCTTCAACGAGTGCTGGTGCTATCTTCCACAACGTTTGTGTCTACAAACACTACATAATGCATCAGACCAGGGCAAGAAGCACTACCGCCGATAACCAAGCAGTATTACCTGTCTTTGGTCAAAGCGTAAAAATAAATTCATTGATTTCACATTTTCATCCCGCGATTTGGCGATTGTTGAAATTTGATTGACTTGCTTGACGACTGACGTATGAATGAATGAATTTGTCAGTTTTCTAAAGTCGTTCCGTTACACGTTATTTTTACTTCACTTTCGAGAGTCGCCATTAATTTTTCATCCAGGCATTTTGAATTTCTGCGTATAACGGAATGGAAGTACAAAATAAATTAAAAATGTAAATGAGAACAGACTGAATTCATAAACAAAAAGGAATCGACACTTGAGACTCGATTTAGCTGAGCATTTACTCAAGCAACGTTCTTGAATACAAACGATACTTAAGCTACGAATCAATGCTTAAGCAGAGTTCCGCTGAACCGAGTTCAAATCGACGCTTGAGTCAGGTCTCTGAATACAGGCCTAACAATGCAAAATAAATATATACGTGTTTTAGGGTTTCTCGAAAAAAACCCTTTAAAAGGGTGAAATGCAGTGTCGAACTTTTAAGTGAAACGTATTAATAGAAGGTGCGATTGGCTTGAAACTCGGTTTGGATACTATAAATACAAAATAATTGGTCACGTGTTTCAGGAATTAAAAAAAAAAGCCAAAAATTGGGTTAAAAGTACAATTTTCTCAGCTTTCTTTAGGTTACGATGAAATTCACGCGAACTAAGTCGCGGGCGTCTGCTAGTACTTAATATTTTATTATTAGGTTAAAAAAAATATGATCAGGACGTATCAGAAGGAGCGGTAGATATTAATTTCAGATCATTAGGCAATTTTTAGATCATTTTTGAAGATGTCTAAGGGTAGTCAGAGGTATTAGGTTAGGTTTAATTAGGTTTAGGCTGCCTATACGATATTAAAGTGCACAATATTTTTTGTCACTGACTTGGCACTGGCACATATCTTAAGTCTTAACGAAGTGAACCCAGGCGCAAACATACCCCCATAGGTACTTCCCCTCAGCGCTCTTTACGTGGCGCGACATCGGCGCGACCTATACTGTTACGATATTTTCCTTTCCGTGTTCAAAGCGGATTTTTATACATCTGTATTATAAATAAATAAATAAATGGCATAAATATGCATAATTAATATGTAAGTATGTATTAAAAAACTATATACTATGTAGTATATCAGTCATCTGGTAACCATAACACAAGCATTAAATTGCTTAGCTTGGGACTAGATGACGCTGTGTGGAATGTCCAGGGATATATTGCAGACACAATGGTCCATGGTACACGTATTATGTATTATTATGTAGTTGTAGTACGTAGTTTTGTCTTATTATTACTTACTATTGTTTCTTCATACTTTAGGCAGTAGGAGAGCCTCCGTTGTTCCTCGCGTCGTCGATATACTTCGCTATCAAGGAGGCCATTAGATCGGCCAGACGCGACAGCGGCGTCTCAGAATCCTTCGACTTGAACGTACCAGCCACTTGCGAGAGAATCCGTATGGCCTGTGAAGATGATATCACAAGACAGGTAAATATTCTTATATCCTACCACAGATTATATAATACACTAGTACAGATGCCTCATGTAGAACATTGAAAACAATCCTGAATTAGCGGGCAATTCGTCGGGCTATCCCGTTTTACCTGTGTTTCTGAGTCAGCGCCATCTCGCGTTCATGTCATGTAGTTTTATTTTATCTTGTAGAAATTGATCTAGGAAATAAAATAATGGCATAATATTTTATTTCGTTATATTGAAAAAAAAAAAAATTTAACACAGAAAATGTATGATTCTGGCATAATTTTGGTGTTTATATGAATTTCCAGAGACATTATTTCGAAATCGCAACACGTAACGCTACCTTTTATTATTTTTTGGAACTGCAAGCGTTTTATAAGGAGATGGTACCCTATGATCCTACTAATCCTACTATCCTACTGATACTGTATGTAACTGTGTTTGTAACTATTTCTCGCTCTAACGGCTAGACGGATTTGAATGAAATTTGGTACCAGATTTTTTTATACCCTGGATAAAAAAATAGGCCACTTTTGATTCAGGTATTCCCAGGGGACCTGGAATTATATATAATGTATAAAATTCACCGGAGGTAACACCGCGGGAAGTAGCTAGTGCCTAATAATTAATACCTGAATGAATGCCTAAAAGGCCTTGACAGCCTTGTTCAGATTTCGTTTCTGAACCAAGGACTCGATTCGCTTGACCGATAAGCTCATATTAAATATTAATACGAGCTGTATTACAATCAAAAATGAGTTTCTGATTTTCCCTAAATACATCATTATACTTAGTTATCCTAGCCATCATTTCACTAGACCAACTAACCAATGCCTATCTTATGCGGGCACCACACATTGAAGTGTTGGAACGAGTTGGTTCCAACACTCCAATGTGATCGATTTTGGACGGTTATTGGACACAAACGGAGCATTTCCATAGGCCATCCATTCTATTCGTAGCCAATGTTGGGATCAAGTTGAAGCCAATGTGTGACAAAAAAAAAATATAAACCCGATTTTAATTTCGTAAAAAGAGAGCAATTGGCGACCTCTGTAGCGCAGTTGGCGAAAGCCCGCCTGAGACGCAGAGGTTGCGGGTTCGATCCCCGCCGCGGGACAAATGTTTGTATTGTAAAGATCTGCAAATATTTGTTTCGTGTCTGGGTGTTTTCTATGTATAATATGTATGTATTTACAAAAAAAAATATCTATGTAGTTTATCAGTCGTCTGGTTACCATAACAGAAGCATTCTATTGCTTAGTTTGGGACTAGATCACGCTGTTTGGAATGTCCAAGATTTTTTTTTTCTGCACTCTCTGATGCATTTCTGTTTATAACTCCGAAGATCCTCATCAGATCCACAATTTTTTTTATTGTACCACCTTAGAATATACCTACTCTTTCATACAAAAAATAATTTGCAAAATCGCTCCTTTATTGACGGAATAATCGGTGAACATACATAAAAAATACATACAGTGGAACATAGAATCTCCTCCTTTTTTGAAGTCAGTTAAATACATAGTCCTTTTTGTTTCAGGTGCAACCGTCGATTAGTAGCAAAGGACAGCCGTGGAATGTGATAGCGTAAGGTTTTTGTAAAATTGCTTAAAAACTAATAGAACTATTATTTTGTAACGCGCAGAGTTATATTAAAATATAAAATAATTAATTGTAGGTAAACATGATACTATGATGTTTTGTCGTGAATAGTTTTCATATTTGTTTATTCTACCGCCTATTTATTGACAACTCATCGAAACCCGCCATTTTGATAAGATATGGCGGCCATTCTTCGGTTGAAAGGAAATCAATATGTTTTATTTACCAAAATATATGTTAAGTAGTGTTACAAAATAAATGTATTGATTGAGCTCGTACAATCCAAAGTATTTATTTTTATTGAAGGTTCTGTTTTCATTTACTATGTTGAAACTAGGTACTTATACTCCGTCCAAATTAATAGGTCCGGTTGGACATATGTCATTGTGATGTAGCTAGTGATGTAAACCTAAGACTCGGTACACGATACTCACGAAAAATTGATTCAATTTGTATGAGTATTTGATTAATTTGATTATATTGTAAAATGCATTGGATTTAAGTTATAATTAGAAAATTTAACTTAAACTTTAACACTGTATTTTCTTTTGATGAAGATGAGCCAAAATCGTCAGATGAGCTATTTTCTTCTATAATTCGTTCGTTTTCTATAATATTATCAATATTGACGTCTCTGTCATAATCTTCCTTTATTATTTTTCATGTTCTTTCTACCACTTTTGTTTGCACAGTCTTCATAAGTGATTTTGGTACAAGCTTGTTTCAGCAAGTCATCATTTTAGTAGTGGATAATGGCGGCTTTGTATTATAGCGTGCTGCGTATCCTTTGACTTATAGTATTTTATTTATTTATAAGTATTATTTTTATATTATAATACATTATAGTAGGTATTTTGTGTTACAAAAAAGACAAATGCAACATTCTAGTGAAAAATATTTCACAAATTAAAAAATACTCACGACAAAATAATATGAAACTTGTGAGATTCAAACATGAATTGGTTACAACACTATTATTAAAAAAGACTGAGAATGTAACTGTTTTTGATACGTTTCGTAATAATTTGAAATTGCATGCTACTATAATTATATTATACGTGAAAATAATAGTCACAATATATTCTATCATGTTATTTATCGCACCACAAAAAGTATGTAGGTATGTTTGAGGAACACTCTAGGACTTTAGGTAATGAATTACCTATTATTTTGTTGTTTCTTTCAGTTTCGTTTCAAGTTACATTCTATGGTCTTTCTCAAATGTCAAAACGGGCTTCTAATTTTATTTTAACTATAAGTACACATTTTATCTTTGAATGAAATAACATGATTAGTAAATCATTTAGTTGTTTTCCCAACTAAGATTATGTATTTGATAACCTCATTTAAAAGCATTGCATAACAATTTCTATTGATACATATTGTTATGAGGACATTTACCGCTCCTAAATCGGCCCTCAATTAACCTATTATTTATTATGTGCCTTAAACTCGGCTGATATTAAAGAAATGATAATTATTACTTGACATTAGTGAAAATTCGGAGTATCGCAAAAGCTAAACTAACTAAAATAAATGCTATCCTTTTTATTCCCATCGCTATGAAAGGGACGGCAACATTTTTAGTTAATTAAGTTTAGCTTTTGCGACACTCCGAATTGCCACTATTGGCATTGATATCAGCTCCTAAAAAAACCAAAAGATTGCTGATGTAGTGTGATCAATCATTTCATGAAATTACAAATCCAAAACAATGGATCATAAACTTACAAATCGATCATACTAATATTATAGTTGCGATTGCGATATTTTGTAGGTAGATGTTTGTTAATCTATGCAAATGGTAGAATGTAATTGGACATAATATGTATTAGAATGTAAGACCAGCCCCTGGATTGTGTAACTTGTTTCACATTGTATCCAAGTTGTATCAAAGCAAAAATCACAGAAAATCGCGAAAATAACTGTCAGATTTAACGCTGATTAAGTAAATTAGTAAGTAACTTACTTAATTACTGTCATATTTGACAGTTGTTTTCGCGATTTACTGTGATTTTTGCTTTGATACAACTTGGATACAATGTGAAACAAGTTACACAATCAGGGGGCTGATGTATCATAATTATGTTCTGGCAAATAAACTTATCTTATCTTAAAAACTATACAACGGATTTGGCGGAAACTTGGAATATGCAATAGTATATGACCTGCAAAACACTAGGTATATATACTTTTTATCCGGATAAGTATCACCCAAGTAAACCCGCGGGTGAATACTAGTCATTGATAAACAAATGCACCTAGCTAGAATAATCTACTTTAATTTTTACGTGAGATTTAACAAAACACAGTGGGTAATAAAACCCGCTAAGATCTTATCAGACCCTCCTGATAACTAAATGGCACTCTAGCTATTTTAGTTCTTGTTAACAGTCCATTCTCCAAGTGAAGATAGAATGTGCGCGGGCGCATCGCATTGATTGAACTGTCCTGTCAGCGAGAGAGATCAGTCTGAATTTAATTCCGGTGCAAGACGGACGTGTTTCAAAAATATAAATTGCCGGCGAAAGCATGGGATTGTTAAATACTGATGAGGAGATTGGTGAAATTGGTACGGAGCTGGTTTTCTTCGTCAACGGAAAGAAGGTACCTTAATGTTTAATTTGTAATCTAAGAAATAACTTGTAGATAATTGTGTTGTGTTGAACATGATAATTTGTGATGAGTTTGTTTTGTGTTTTATGACTTGTTTTGTAGGTAAGTATTTGAATCATATTATTATATGATATGTAGGTACCTACTACTTACAGCATTAGTAAAATCTTATCAAGTTGCAGTAGGTATTTATAATTCGTTTGTAGTTCGTAATGCTAGTTTTAGTAAGTACTTATTTAAAATATTATTTTACTAAGTATATGTATTACCTATCTATACTTATACAGAACTTGTTATGTAGATAAATAAGCTTGTTCTTTAAAATTATCTTTCGATATCTAATAAGATTTATATGTCACACTATCACACTAATCACACTAATATTATAAAGGTGAAAGTTTGTGTGTAAGTTTGTTTGTTACTCTTTCACGCTCAAACAGCTAGACGAATTTGAATGAAATTTTGTAACCCAGATTGCTTATACCCTGGATTAAAGAATAGGCTACTTTTGATCCCGGTATTCCCACGGGAACGGGAACTATTTACCACGGGTAACACCGCGCGGCGCAGCTAGTACCTACCTACTTATTTAAATCTAGGTATACTATATTATAAAGAGGTAATGTTGGTTTGTTTGTTTGTTTGTTTGTTTGTATGTTTAGGGTAATCTCCGAAACTACTTATCCGATTTCATAAATTCTTTCACCGTTTTGTAGCTTAGACTTTCCGAATGAACATAGGCTATTTTATATAGGTATAGGTAGGTACCACGTGAGCGAAGCCACGGGCAAGTTAGCTAGTACCTATATAAATTTCGTAACTTGGTTTGTATGGAGTTTTGGTTGTGTATGGAGTTATTTACGTGTTCGATTGCTTCACAAAGACGAGGTCAAGACTATTATGTGACCCGAAGATTATGTGGGTGTCTTCGAGTCGATTTCAATCAAACTGGACTAGTGGAGATACATGTTTTGTTAATTATGATGAACAAAGGTGGGACTTTACGGCGCAAAACTATGGGTTATTTTTTAAATTTTCAATGAAAGTTCTAACGTTATTCTCTCGTGAAGTAGGGAGCTCAAAATAGGATTGATTATTGTTAAACTTGGATCATATTTTTCTAATAAGGCCGATAAAATATAAAAAAATATTTCTCCACCTTGCTTTGTAATAATTACGCCAGGGGAATTATGATGAGTAAAAGATTATTACTTAGAAAATGTTAGGTACTTATGTTTTATGCAATTAAATTGTCCAACTTCTATAAAACCCTTTACCAGTTGGTTGCCATCCAAAAGTTGATTATAGTACTATTATATATATTATATTTGATTATAGTATTATTATAGTAGTAGTAGTTGAGTATAGCTACTAGTCTACCACTTGAGCATAGAAGCCTAGTGGACAAACCGTCGAGTGAAAAAAGTTGAGGGAAAAAAGGACAAAACGAGTTAATGCAGTTTTATTATTTTTTGCATCATTCATCGTTTGAGATATTGATACGAACAAGGTAGATATATTTTATTTAGGTAAGTACGTTTACTTTTAGACGACCAAACGCAAGGATAAAAATAAATCACATCTCAACATCGCCCGACTAAATGTCACCAATAGAGAAATTAGTAGGCACATTTAGGTACTTACTACCATTATCGCAGAATAATTAATCACAATGCCCAGCAGTCCAGCAGATATTAGGTACCTAGTACCTACATTAAAAGTGCCTACCTACTGCAGAAATTGATTTAAAAATTCAGAGCATCTGAGTCGTAATATTGTAACTCCTTAGGTACTGCGTCAATAACGTTACAGTCCGATTTCATCTTACATTGCGTCATGCAGCGCAAAAATGTTTTGTTTCTATGTAAGTTCTAGGTTCACTCTGGCCCCTCATTGGCCCTGATAATACTGACCCCTGGGCCGCACAGACAATAATAACAATCATTTATTTGAGTAATAAGTATAACTGATTGGTTTCTCTCGGTCGTATTTTATGATATAATAGGTATAATGTCACTTTCCAGGCCATTTAATATTGGTTGAAGTGTTGCATATTATGTTTGAAGAGTAGAAATATGATGATAGCCACCTGGTTCGTAATATTTTGTACACCTATTAATGAAAAGTTATTAAATGATTCCAAAAATACCTACTTGGTTAATTGGTTAAAAATACCTAGGTACCTACTTGGTTAATTGGTTAATTGAAGTTGCTTTTTCCACAACGGAAAAGTTGTGTGAATTAATTAACATTTCGGAGGCCTTTTACATATAAACGGTCTCTTGACCACAAAATTGTTAGCAGCATTCAAACATCTAAAACTGATCTGAACCTGTTGAGGTAGGCATCTTTAAATTGTTTATGTAATTTGTCTTTAGAATAACTCAAACAATCACGGATTAGTAGAAGTTTTCTTTAGGTAGGTACATTTTAATTACTCCTCAAACATGTTTTTTGATGAAAAACATGGGTGTGATTGGGACATCTGGAAGGGGAAGACCTAGGCGAACATATTTGGACCAAATTGGTGACATTTTGGTGAAAGGCCGGTCAGAAGTACCGTAAACCGGAAAGCGTGTATGAAGAATGTAATGAGAGTGAATGTGGCGAAAGAGGTGTGTCAGGATCGTAGCAAGTAAAGATCCGTACATGTTTTTTCTTCCTCCTTTTTATTTACTTTTTTCCTTAGTTAAAGTAATCCCATTAGCAGTTCAAACTGAAGGTTGCTAAGTTTCTTGTAAAACGATAATTTCCAGGTGGTGGAGCCAAACCCAGACCCAGAATGTACGCTAATGTACTACCTTCGGAAGAAACTCCGACTGACCGGCACCAAGCTGGGCTGCGCGGAAGGCGGCTGCGGAGCTTGTACCGTCATGGTCTCCAAGTACAATAGGAAGACGAAGAAAGTCGTGTATCCTTTTGAATTTATTGAATTTGATGGAAGTACTGTAAACCGGTGAGCAGATGAAGAATGTGATGAGAGGATGAGGTGAAAAATATGTCAAGGTCTTAGCCTAAACTCAGGCCTTTACATCTTTACTGTTTAGATGATTTATACAGCATCAGGAGGCAATCTTTGCCTACACTTAACGGGATACTGTAGTGTCTGGGACATTGTTGAGATGAAATAGGCTTGCCCAGCACCTAAACCACCTCTCAGCTTAGCCGGCCATATCCACAGAAAAAAGTCAAGGTCTTAGCCTATGGCTCCTTAAAAATACTAAGTTATTTTGAATTCGTTATTTAAACGCTAGTATTCGATTGTTATCAAGACCAAATACAATGTGTCTGACATTTTAATTTAGTTGCTAGTCTATTGAGAGTATTTCTTGCTTTGTTATCCTATGATAAGACACCTATTTATTAGAAAACAGATAAAGATACTTATTCCTTACACTTAACTTACTATAAGGATTTCATGTGGTATTTTTATAGATGCTCAAATGAATTATCATTTGAGATAGTGAGTAGAACTAATGAAGTAGGGTTGTTGAATTCGCTTTGTCCACGTTCGTAACTAAGATTTCGTAACTAGTTTGATAGTTGAAAAAATTTCCTGTTTTGTAACCAGTTACGAAATGAGACTTTTTTTCCATCTACATACTAAAACCTTCTAGTCACGTAGGTATCGTCTCCTGGTAGGTAGGTACTTTTTATTACCTACCTGGTCCCACAAATTAAGTTTTGATTATTTTGTGGCTAGAAAATTGGGGTACTAATTTATTAATTAGTTTCTTGATATTTTTCCAAGGATAATGTCGTGATTCTTATATCGCCATATTATGCGGTTCCGCTGCACTAGTTGCTGAGTCATACTATGGCCTTCTAGTTAAACAAGTCAACCGTAAGGGTTAGCTCAAATTAACGTTGTTTAGAGTTTCATAGTTTGGTGTTGATTTCAACAGTCACAATCACAATCCTACACTAAGGTCGTGACTGACCTATTGGCAGACAATACGGAGCCTTTACCGTTGGCCCTAGAGACTTGAGTATGCAGGGTGTATTCCTTATGCGCGTAGTCGTGTGATATGATAAGCATACCTAATCAATCTGCAATGCTTTTAGTAAATGTGCCAAATAGGTATGTGTTGGATATTCTTCCGACTACGCCTTTAGATATCTTCAAACGATTCTAAATGCCTCATTGTCTACTGCGCTTTGAGGATCTACCGTAATCATATTTATTTATTTATTTGCTTCTGTATTATCGCGTAATAAGTCGTTGGCAACAGATGCACTCATAAAAGTTGAAGAATATTTATTTTGTTAAATTAAACTAACTTTAAAAATCTACATTTGCTCAAGTTATTTCTATTCTTTTCTTCGTTCTATTTACATAATACATTCGCTTTGATAAAAGCATCATAGGTATTTACTGAGCATACAATTAAGGTTCTTATCCTTTCTGATAAATTGTCAACTACAACTATGTTACAACGTTAAAAGTCTTTGACTCCATATTCAGTCATTTAGCGGTGAACGCATGTCTAGCCCCAGTATGCGCTATGCATGGCCTGGCCGTCACAACAGTTGAAGGCATAGGATCCGTGAAGACAAAACTACACCCAGTCCAAGAAAGAATTGCCAAAGCACACGGCTCCCAATGCGGGTTTTGCACTCCAGGAATTGTTATGTCCATGTATGCCCTACTGCGAAGCTGCAATAAAATAAAATACGAAGATATTGAGGTCGCTTTTCAGGGGAATCTATGTAGATGTACCGGCTACAGAGCAATTATAGAAGGATACAAAACTTTTATCGAGGATTGGGAGACTCAGCAAGCTGCAAATGGCATGTCTAACGGTGCCTCTAATGGAAATGGTGTCTGTGCAATGGGAAAAGATTGCTGCAAAAATAAGACTGAAGACGACAGCCAAACAAACCAAATATTCGATAAATCAACGTTTCTCCCTTACGATCGAAGCCAAGAACCAATCTTTCCTCCTGAACTGATACTAAACTCCTACTATGACGATCAATGTCTAAGATTCAAAGGCACTAAAGTTACATGGTACCGACCCACAGAAATAGGCTCTGTACTGAGTTTAAAAGAGCAGTATCCTAATGCTAAAATAGTTGTTGGAAACACAGAAATAGGCGTAGAGGTCAAGTTCAAACATTTCGTGTACCCTGTGATAATTATGCCAAATTGCGTACCAGAATTAAATGGGATTACGGAAACTGATAAGGGGTTAACAATCGGTGCAAGTGTTACGTTGATGGAAATAGAAAACACGTTTAAAAGGTACATCGAGACACTACCCAATTATAAGACAAGGACCTTGGTCACTGTCAATAACATGTTAAACTGGTTTGCAGGCAAGCAGATTAGAAATGTTGCTTCCATAGGTGGAAACATTATGACGGGTAGTCCGATTTCCGATCTCAATCCTATTTTGATGGCCTTAAAAGTCAAGCTCAATTTACTAAGCAAGAAGAAAGGACATAGATCCGTACTTATGGATGAAACGTTTTTCACGGGCTACAGAAAAAATGTAGTGAATCCAGACGAGATTTTGCTATCTTTAGAAATTCCATTCACGACTAGATATCAGTACGTCAAAGCTTACAAACAAGCCAAGAGAAGGGAAGACGATATTTCTATTGTCACCGCGGCTATAAATGTAGAGTTTGAGGAGCAAACCAATAAAATTCGCAACATAAATTTGGCGTTCGGAGGCATGGCACCAGTGACCAAATTAGCTACAAATACAAGTCAATTTTTGCTAGGATTAAAATGGGAGGAAAGTATGGTAGACAAAGCATTTGACCAATTGATAGAGGAATTACCATTGAGTCCTTCGGCGCCTGGCGGAAACATTAGCTTCCGAAGAGCTTTAACTATGAGTTTGTTCTTAAAAGCTTATTTGGCTATCAGCAAAGATATGAGCAAAGATTACATTCACGAAGATTTAATCAAGCCGTACCACAGCAGCGGTGCAGAACAATTCCACGGAAGCATGCCTAAGAGTTCCCAATACTTTGAACTGAAAGGCGATCAACAACTTAAGAGTGACATGGTTGGCCGTCCCATGCAACACATGTCAGCGTTCAAACAGGCTACAGGCGAAGCTATCTACTGCGATGATATGCCCACTGCAGAAGGTGAACTTTACCTCGCATTCGTGCTAAGTACCAAAGCTCACGCGAAATTGCTAAACGTAGACGCAAGTAAAGCCTTAGAGCAACCTGGAGTAGTCGCGTTCTTTTCAGCAAAAGATCTTACTCCAGAGCAAAACAAAATCGGTGCAATTTTCCACGATGAGGAGCTATTTATTAGTAAGGAGGTAACCAGCCAAGGTCAAACCATCGGCGCTATAGTTGCAAGCGACCAGGAAACTGCTCAAGCGGCCGCTCGGATGGTTAAAATAGAATATGAAGATATTCAACCAATCATTGTTACTATGGAGGATGCAATCAAGCACAAATCATTCTTCCCACAATTCCCTAAAACCATAAAGAAAGGAGATGTGAATGCTGTGTTTGAAGACAAAAGTTTGATCATCATTGAAGGGCAGAGCCGAATGGGTGGACAGGAGCACTTTTATTTAGAAACACACGCTGCTTTTGCGATTCCTAAAAAGGAAGACGATGAAATTGAGATGTTTACGTCAAGTCAACATCCTACTGAGATTGCGGTATGTTACTTGCTTAAAATCTAGGAGACGGTTCTGTTTGTTTCTCTAGCTTTTTGGACTGTTTAAAACATTTAACTGTAGTTTATATATTTTATTAAAGTGTTAAACCACACAGGTATTTCTTACTGATAGTTTCGTCTTCGGCGCCAAGGCTTAGCGGCCGAGTGGTTATGGCAGTCCGGCTAAAGGGCGATCGCTTGTATCTCACGGGTTCGAATCCCGTTGAAGCCGTAAACTTTTAGTAAGATTTTTCATTCACATTTAACTTTACTTTGAAACAGGGGATTATAAAACTATTATCTTTTCAGAAACTAGTGAGCCACGTTCTCCACGTTCCTATGAACAGAATCGTATCTCGTGTAAAACGTATGGGGGGAGGTTTTGGAGGCAAAGAGTCCAGAGGCTTGCTTACAGCTTTACCCGTAGCTTTAGCAGCCCATAGGTTGAACAAACCAGTGCGTTGTATGCTAGACAGAGACGAAGATATGGTGATGACTGGCACTAGGCATCCGTTCTTGGTGAAATATAAAGTGGCTGTGAATTCTGAAGGGAAGATACAAGCGGCTGAAGTTAATATTTACAACAATGGAGGGTACTCTATGGATTTGTCTGGCCCGGTAAGATTAGTTTAAAATTAAAGAAGTCTCATATAAATCTGTGGAGCCGAGGAGACGTTGGCGTGACGACCTCGATACATTTAGGAAAGGCTGGTGGGAAGTGGCGAGTGACCGAGTGTTGGAAGGAATTCGGGGAGGCCTTTGCCAAGCAGTGGAATAATATGGGCTAATTAAAAAATCTGTGATCGCTGATATTTTTACCCGGTTGATTTATGTCTCTTTGGTTATTCTACTGAGGCAAAAAACTAATTAGTAACGATGTAGCATAGGCAGCCATAGCCTCTGACGTACTGATATTACTCGTTGATTTTACTACCTATCTACTGTAGATAAAGGAGTTGTCTTGTTTTACAGATAAATATTACCCATAGCATAATTATAGGTACCTATGTTTTTTTTACAGATAGTGGAAAGAGCGATGTTCCATTACGAAAACGCTTACTACATCCCAAACGCATCTGTAACAGGACACGTTTGCAAAACAAATCTACCCTCAAACACAGCATTCCGCGGCTTTGGCGGCCCACAAGGCATGTTCGGGGCTGAGTGTATGATCGAAGACATCGCAATGAAACTAGGGAAATCCTTTGAAGACATTAGAAAAATCAACTTGTATCAGGAGAATCTGACAACGCATTATAACCAGCCGTTAGTGCATTGTACGATGCAGCGATGCTGGGACGAGTGTTTGGAGAAGAGTAACTTTTCGGAAAGAAAGCAAACCATCGAAGAATTTAACAAGTAAGTTCTGATTAGATGTATTATGCCCAAATACTGAAATGCTATTTCCATTGTAAGGGGTTAGTTTCAAAATCCCCTTTAGAGTAGAAATTTCAGGGGGAGGGTCAAGTGAATCAACCATAATTTATAATATTCTATGTAATCATTCGGTGGGTATAGAAAGTGGTGCTTATTCATGACATTATTTGACGTTTGTCTATAAAAATCTGACAGGTAAGAGCTTCCTAAATAGATAATACGCTTCCAAATATTTAAAAAGCGTTTTAGTATTCGGGGGTTAAACCAGCAAATTAATCGTGGAGGGATATGCATTATTTTGGCCTGGGCCATTCTTATACCCACCATAGATAATAGGTTCTTTATTTATTGTGTAGCTCGACGATCTATCAAGACCGTAAGCGTGGTCTGAATATGAAATGCTAATCATAATAACATCTGACCCTTTCCTTTTTTTCGAGGACACTTTAAATTGACCTGCTACATAGGCCTTAAGCCATGATTTAGACCTAGAACTCCGTCAGTAACTCATACGAACTTGTTCAATAATACTCGTCTTTGACAATACTGAATTAATTTATAAGAAAAATGTTTTGGTTTTAGACAACACAGATGGCGCAAACGTGGCATCGCCGTTATCCCTACAAAATTCGGAATAGCCTTCACAGAGAAGTTCCTAAACCAAGCCGGTGCGTTGGTGCTAATATACATGGACGGTTCAATCTTAGTATCCCACGGAGGCACCGAAATGGGCCAAGGGCTCCACACCAAAATGATTCAAGTCGCTTCACGGGCTTTAGGGGTCGATATATCCAAAATACACATCAGTGAGACCTCAACAGACAAAGTACCTAATACCTCGGCAACGGCTGCTAGTGCGGGCTCCGATCTAAATGGCATGGCGGTACTTCAAGCCTGTGAGACCTTGGCAAAGCGACTCCAGCCGTACAAAGAGAAAAACCCTAAAGGAAAATGGGAGGATTGGGTGTCATCCGCTTACTTCGACCGCTGCTGTTTATCCGCGACAGGGTTCCACGCAACCCCTGATATAGGCTACGACTTCAAGAAGAACGAAGGGAAACCATTCAACTACTTCACGTATGGAGTCGCGTGTACTGAAGTAGAGATAGACTGTCTGAGCGGGGATCATCAAGTTCTTAGAACAGATATTGTGATGGATTTGGGAGAGAGTTTGAACCCTGCTATAGATATTGGTCAGATCGAAGGTGCTTTTGTACAAGGCTATGGTCTGTTTACTCTGGAAGAGTTGATCTACTCTCCCACTGGCACGCTCTACTCGAGAGGGCCTGGCGCTTACAAAATACCTGGATTTGGAGATATACCCTTGGAGTTCAATGTCTCTTTATTGAAAGGAGCGCCGAATGTCAGAGCTGTGTATTCCTCAAAGGTAACTTCAATCCTACTAATCCCACTAATATTATAAAGGTGAAAGTTTGTGTGTGTGTAGGTAAGTGTGTTTGTTACTATTTTACGCTCAAACGGCTGGACGGATTTGAATGACCTACAAATAGCCTATGTTCATTTGGAAAGTCCAAGCTACACATCGGTGAAAGAATTTTTGAAATCGGATGAGTAGTTTCGGAGATTACCCCAAATATACAAACAAACCAACCTCTTTATACTTAATACTAGCTAACTTGCCCGTGGCTTCGCTCACGTGGTACCTACCTTGATAAAATATAGCCTATGTTCATTCGGAAAGTCTAAGCTACAAATTGGTGAAAGAATTTTTGAAATCGGATGAGTAGTTTGGAAGATTACCCCAAACATACAAACCAACATTACCTCTGTTGTATTATTTCCCCAGGCTGTAGGTGAGCCACCTCTATTCCTAGCGTCTGCTGCCTTCTTCGCGATCAAGCAAGCGATCCGGGCGGCCCGAGCCGAGACCGGCGCGACTCCCGACTTTACACTGGACGCGCCCGCCACTTCCGCGCGCATTCGAATGGCTTGCGAGGATCATATTACTAAGAAGGTAAGACAGGATCAGCCACTCATTTTTGTTTACAATCGCTAATGCTTTTAAAACAGAGAAATGTAGGCGAGTTATTCAATGACGATAAGTCACGTGCTCAGAAGTTCGATACAGGGATAGAGGCAGAGACATTTTAGGCGATATAATTTAGAACCGGCCGCTAGAGATTATTTCCGAATAATATTATAACTATTTGGTAAATAGTATTATAAGATAGACCAATTTTACTCTAGGTAGTAGGTACCTAGAGTAAAATTGAAAAAAGAACATTATTCACTGTACCTAGGTACCTAGAAGGTACCTACAGTGAATATACCTACAGCGGAAAAGAATTGCGTCTTTCATGTCCAGAGTTGACTCGTGTGATAATCTCATTATCAAAAGTCTGGCAGAGAGACTTATACATACCATAACATTGAGACGCTGGGTGGAAATTGCCACTTAAATGTACGAATTTTTATTTTATTTTATTTAGATCTACCTATAGGTATTAATTTTAGAATTTAAACGTGTGTTTTTAAAAAAATATGGATCATTTGTATCTGAAATAAAGATTTATTATTATTATTAATATTAAATGTTTTTTACAATCAGTTTCTATTTGAAACCAAATATAATTACCTAGTGAACAGGTGATCAAAGTTTTATTGTTTCGTTAAAACCAACGGTCTTATCACAATAATTACTTGTCAATTGCTCAGATTGTAAAAATCTTCACATACATTCATGAATATAATAAGGAGGTAGGTACCTACCTAGTCCTTCTTGGATCTATCATCTGATAACTTGATAAAAACTTTACATAGAACAACGTTTACACAATCTCGTGGCTTGATACGAGATAAAATATACTTATACGTTAAATTGTCGGTCCCGGCTTTTAAAGTCATTAAGCCATGACGGAGGCCTTAGGCGGCCTAAAAACTCCGTCACCAGAGTTGGCCACTTGCTCATACGAACTAACGAGATGCCAATAAAGAGTAGCCTATAATTAATAAACTTGCTTAATATTATACTTTCTTACCTGTTATCTGACGATCTGTTTTCTTTCAGCTCAACCAACCCGATCCGGATAGCTTCGTGCCTTGGAATGTCGTCCCATAGTACCTACTTCGAATGAATTATTGTGATTATTGTAAACACTAAAAAGGGGATAACTACCTAACATGATTCGTAGATATTATTATACACTACTCAACAAAGTCTAGGGAACAAGGATATTTTAGTGAATATTTTTAATTAAACTTTTTTATTGTCCCAGATGTTATACATCAAAAGAAGCGAAATTTATTCTTGATTTCAGTTATGCAATTAAATAAAAAGCGTTCATGTAAAAAATTAAGGTTTATTTAAAAAAACTAAAATAGTGCCTAAACCAAAAAACAAACAATTTTCTTTAAATTACAAAACTTATGACGCTTATGTGGAAATTCAATGAAAAAACATTATTTGCAGCTGTTTAATAATTCGTTGGACCTCCCAGGGCATTAGCCACGGCCCTTCATCGGCGTGGCATGCTGAGTATCAAGTTATCAGTTGTCGCATGTGAAATTAGGCTCCATATTCTGAAAAGATGCGAAAAAAGTTCTTCTCCCGTGTTTAAATTTTGAGGAAAATCACTGAAAGCTCTTCTTCCGAGTAAATCCCATGCATGCTCAATTAGATTGAGATCGGTGGACTGACCAGGCCACTAATACCGTGATATTGTGCTCGCTGAACACATTCATCACCTGCCTTGCGGTGTGTGGGCGTGCATTATCCTGCATGAACACGAAATCTTGGCCAAACTGCTGGTGGTGGGGGATGACCATAGGATGCACTACCTGTTCAGTGTATTGGTCTGCATTCAAATTGCCTCGTATGCGAACGAGATCAGTTTTCCTACCCAGGCAAATTCCAGCCCACACCATGATCGTTCCGCCTTGATAAGGATGAACTTCCTGAGGATTTTGGAGTTGACTTTGGCGACCAGGAACAAGCCAAACACGCACTCTCCTTGAATCAGGATGAAATCCGAAACGAGACTCTTCGGAAAAGAAAACACGTGCTTACTGATTGTTGGTCCATCGCAAATGTGCATTAGCCCACATAAACGACGCCCTCGATTTCCACGTCGCAAAGCTGGAACTCATAATGGTGTGCGAGCGCAGAGATTGACTTCATGTAATCTTCTCCTGGCAGTTTGGTCACTGATAACCACTTGGTGCTGGGACTGGAGTCTTCCTACCAACTGGCGAGCTGTAATCTGGGACTGCCTTCTTGCAGCATTATGCAGAAATCGATCTTGTCTCTGGGTAGTGACCCTGTATCTTCCTCGGTGACGTTCGGCTACATCTCCTGTAGCCCTGTAGCGTGCCCATAATCGGCAAATTACGCTTGGCTGTAAGTGCACAGCGGCCGCGATATCGCGTTGACCGCGTCTAGCTTCCAACATACCCACAGCCCTAAGCATCTCTTCCCGCGTTAAATCACGACGTGACATAACGCTTAGACTTTCGAAAATGTCGAAAAAGTTGGCAGTAATGGGTTTTCACAAGAATAAAAGTCGATACATGACAAAAATCACAACAACTTTATGCTAGCAAACCCCTTACTCTTCGACCAAGTTCGATTTTTCCCTCTTATTTTGAAAAGCTTTCGCACTTTGGTTTTATTTTTTTAATTTCGAACAAATGATTTATTCCTCTTTTTAGTGACCAGTACATTTTTTACGAATTATCACAAAAAAGTTGAAGCATTGTTGCTTGTTCCCTAGACTTTGTTGAGTAGTGTATTACTTCGATTGGAGTATTGTAAACACTGAAAACGGGATAACTAGCATGATTAGTGTATTTTAGAGTTTTCTGATATTTC
This sequence comes from Xanthorhoe designata, assembly GCA_963582015.1. Lineage (NCBI taxonomy): Eukaryota > Metazoa > Arthropoda > Insecta > Lepidoptera > Geometridae > Xanthorhoe > Xanthorhoe designata. The sequence continues at coordinate 10,310,952 of OY757039.1, forward strand.
GGCACAATTGCATGTTCCATGATCACGGTAAACTGTTTTTGCGAGTTTGTAGGGGGTCACTGGTAGACCAATCGATCTACCCTCTTTTTCAGTTTTTTATTACGCAAAAATCGGGAAACTCGAAAATCTACGAATTGTGTAAATATGCTGTTTTGGTATTACAATGCTCATTACCATGATAGTTTCAAAAAGTTTTATTGAGATTATATTGTAGGTACCAGATGAACAGTGTATTAATTTGTTTTATATTCCACTGTAGATATTGGCAATTTTTACCTATTCCTCCTAACTACACTGAGATAGCTTGACACTGTAGATATTTCTGAAATTAACTTACCTATGTAACCAAAGAGAATAAAAACACTACGTTTATATGGTAACCTCTCGTTATCTCTAGAAATCTATTATGCAGGTAGGTATATCCATGCTCTTTGGGTATAACAGTCATCTGGTTTTTGTAGTAGTAGCATTTATACTCAATAAATTATAAAATAAAGCTTAACAATTTTTTTATTTGTTATTAGTGTAGGTGGTCACCGGAAGTTATTCTAGCTTTTAAGTACCTACTATTAAGGCTACAATTAAATGGTATTGAAATATTTCCTGAGTATATTCAGAGCAGCTTACCTTGTTGCACTGACCTTTGTATAATAATATCATGGCAAACGCTGCTTTAGTTTTAGTACCTTCCTACTACCACAGATAAAATAATACTATACTACTCGTAGGTACTACCAGCGTTGTCAGCGATTTCTAGGAAGGAACACGCACAGAGTACTATTGTATATCTGAAAGGAACACGTCTCTTTGACACGTGAGGACTGATGTACTGGAGCTACCGCTAATCGAAGGTAGAATCCGCGACTACCCTCAGTTTGCCATCGGAATCAGGAAAGGACAAACAGTCGACGAGACAAAACAGATCGTGAAAGTTTAAAATGAACTATTAACAGCCAATTGCAATAATCTATCTATCTTTGGTATTACTTACTGTCAGTAGCTATTTGACGTTTTTTGTATGGAAAAAATTTCAAATACCTACCCGCATGGGTTATTGAGACTAGCCGTAAGTGAATACAGGTAAAAAACGTTTGAATAGATAAAATTATTTATTTTAAATCATTATACAATTAACTAATAATAACTATACATTGGTGTTGATGATATATAGAACTCTGTACTTGTTTAACAAACTGAAATTATAGAAACATCAAATAGAAGTGGTGTAACAAAATGCTACACAAAATCTACACTTATGTTATTAATTATTACTCATTGACATGACACGCTGTTCCGGCTAACTCATTACTTGTAAATAAAAACATGGACTTTAAAATGAACATGGTAGATAGATTTTTCAGTAACAAGTCACTATTTTACTGCTTATAAAATGTATTTAGACAATCAATTATTTAACCATACAACTCGGCTACATCTGCAGGGCTATTGCCTAACTTGTTGCGAAATCGACAATTGTTGCTAACGACTAAACTGTCAAATCTGACAGTTGTTATCGCGATTTAATATTATTTTGCACAATATCCTCGCATTTGTAACAAAAAACGCGCAGAGACTCTTCGTGCGATCTCTATCCTTTCTAACGTACCTAGGTACCCTTTTTTACATTCTATGAGCTAGATTTATTTTATTTTATTGAATGTAACAAGCCATGAGCTATACCAGAATGGAGTCATGTAAGTGAGTGATGTCTATTAGTCCAGCCACACACTGGTTTTGATTTTCAGAAAATGTATAGGCCATATCACGTTCTTGCAATATAATAAGGCAACTTATGTGTGACCGGGTTTAACTGACGAATAAAACAATGTGTTGAATAAATTACAGAATTCAATTGATGCTTATGACTGGAATTGCTGCTGCTAGTCTTTAGGAGCCAATCTATATGAAATAATATTAAAATACATAAAATCTACAATAAGTACAAATAGATGGGAAGTTTGTTAGACCGGTGAATGTAAATGCAAGAAAAATAAATTCATAATCGAGGAATGGATGATAAATGATCAGTTAAAAAAATTTATTAATAAATAAACTATATTACTATAATAATGGACTGCTAAGTTTAATAACAACATCAAAACTTCTAAATAAATAATAAACTTCTTTACTATATTTTATAATTGTGTAGTAAAAATTTATTGCTAGGCATGTTACAGAACCACTTAAAAATAAATTGATAGGCACTTGGTATTCGTTCCCGGCATTTAATGTTTCAATGTCAAAATCAATAATTTATTGGCATTCATATTGCTACAATGATAAAATAAATAATAATAAAATTTGAGGAACAGTTTAAAATATTATTGATAATTTTTTACAATAGTTTTTCAGGCAGTATATTGCTTGGTGTTTCTTGAATTTACCTTATTGAAAGTCATAAGCAACGAGTTGATAATTAAATGCCCTCTAAACCATTTTTGGCGTTTTAGATCATCTCATTTAAAAATAATTTTAAATCATATTTTGAGTCATTTCTCCGATTCTGATGAGCAGCCTGACCCTGAGCTAGGTCCTGAAAGAAACATATTAAACTTTTAAACTTTATTTATTTTATTTAAATTCAATCAAAGATTCACAATAGTTATTTATTGCTATAGGTATGTAGATCAATTCCATATTTTTCAGAAAAGAAATAGGTACCTAAAAACACCAAATACCTACAAAAATCGACGTCAATGTGGGCTAAAGAAGACTTATATTCATAAAAATTCGTCGATTTCATTTAAAGAATGTTTTTTTCTTGTTACTCTTATGTCATTGAAAAGAGATAGCAACAGTTTTAATAGTGGCAATTCTGGTTGTCGCCAAAACTTAACTAAACCAATTTGACAGCACAATAATTGATGCACTCCTTTTTATTTCGATCGTTATGAAAGGGACGGCAACATTTTTAGTGCTGTCAAATTAGCAGTTATGGCCCAGCTTATAGTAGTTATGGCCCTGAACCTTAAGGGGGTTAGAAGACTGACCTGAATGCCTTGAGTACCTCCTTCGGCGGGGCTCCCGCGTGGGACTGTCCGAGTTGTATTCTGTTTCCGTGTCAGGCGGCGCGGGACCGTTGCGACTGCGCGAGCTACGCCCCGCCGGCCCGACCGGGGAGTATCTTTATGTTTAAAAGAATATTATTATCAAAAAGACATTTGTCACTTCCATGAGAAAATATTCTAAAGTCAAGAAAATTAGGTAAGTAATAAGGAAAAGTGAAGAAATGAAAATGAAAAAAGTATCTATTACCTACACAGCACAACAGAGTTTACAAATGAAAAATCTTACTAAAAGTTAACAACTCCGGCAGATTTTTCATTTATAATGAAATACCTAAGGGTTTAACAACACTTTAAAAATACATAAACTAGAGTTTACAAACATTTTAAACTTAAATTAGGGTCTTCTATATACCTATTACATTGTTATGCTGAGATTTAATATTCAAAAGTGTTTCTGTTGAAATCCTCACTAGGCAAAGCCTGTATCGAGGATACCTGCCCTGGATATGACAGTAATTAAGTAAGTTTCTTACTAATTTACTTAGCGTTAAATCTGACAGTTGTTTTCACGATTTACTGTGATTTTTGCTTTGATACAACTTGGAAACAATCCGAGACAAGTGTATGTACACAATCAGGGGCTGATACGAAAAGTTATTTGGTTTTTGCTCAGTTCAGCTAGAAGTAGCAAAATAAAACAAGATTGTTAAAAAAAAGTTAAGTTATCACCATACACATTTGTATTCACTTTCATCCCCCTAATCTTGTAAACTCACCTTTCTTTCGACCGTCTCCTCGAGCGAGGCGAGTAGGGCGAGCGACGTCTCGGCGAGTAGCGGCTGTCTGGCGAGTACCGCACTGTTTCTGGAGAGTACCGGCTTTCTGGCGAGTACCGAATGTCGGGGGTGTAGCGGCGGTCACCGGCGTATCTATGGAGTAGGGAAGTATTGTTAGCTGGCTGGGGCCTAAGAGAAAGTAAGAAATAGAGCGCTGTATATTTCTTTCTCAGTCACACAAAAACAAAGAAGAATATTATACAATATTCTTGTGAGTAAAAGAGACGAATTTTGTATGGCCGGAAACTTGATGCTCCGAATTTTGTACTACGAAACTATGGAGTCACTGAATTTTTGTCCCTCTCGGCGGCACGCTCGCTGTTCGTCCAGGTACTATACTATAGGTCCATGGCGGGGGCTATTGACAGTCGTGATGTCGACAAATTTCGGTCTCGCGACAAGTTAGCCAATCACTATGTTTTTGTATCTTTTGATGTCAACTCCAATTATTTATAGTGCAACAAAAAAAAATTAAGCACTATTTTTAAAGTAGTTCATAAAAATTGTATACTTACTGTAAGTAATGGGTACTTACAGCATTGTGGTAAAAGGTTTTTATTTATTTAGTGGTAAAAGGTTACCTAGTTAATTATTTCAGAAAAGCTTACATTTTCAGAATTCAAAAATTTTTAATACAATTTTTTTGGAGTGCAAATAAGCCCAATGCGTGCGAGCAATGAGAGTAATGAGTGCGAGCGAGATAGACTGATTACAATGATCTATGGCCCGACTCAGTTGATAACGCGCACTATACCTACCTAGGTGGGTGTGGGGAGGGCAGCCGGCCCAGGGGCGGGGGGCGGGGCAGCGGGGGCAGCAGCGGGGGCAGGAACGCCAGCGGGGGCAGGGGCGGGGGCAACACGCCGTCTGATAGCTCCAGGGGTGATACCACTTCTGTAACAAAACTAGTTTTTGACGACCTCTGTGGCGCAGTGGGCAAAGGCTCGCCTGAGTCGCGGAGACATTCCACACAGCGCCATCTAGTCCCAAGCTAAGCAATTGAATGCTTGATTATTATCTTGTTATGGTAACCAGATGACTGATAATCTAGACATCAAATCTGACAGGTAAGCCTATGACGTTTGACGTTTGTCTATCAAATGATGCCATAGATAAGCAACATCTATACTTCTATACTCTATACTAATATTATAAAGAGGTAAAGTTGTTTTATGTATGTTTGTGGTAATCTCCGAAACTTCTCATCCGATTTCAAAAATTCTTTCATCAATGTGCAGCATGGTCTTTCCGAATGAACATAGGCTATATTTTATCAAGGTAGGTACCTCGCCAGCGTAGTCACGGGCAAGTTAGCTAGTATTATAAATAGAAAACATCCAGGCTCGATACAAGTATTTGCAGATCATACAATAACATGTACACTGACGGTTTGAAAATGTTCGTCACCTTAGAGTCGGTTTTTGCTTGCACCAGATTGCAAGAATCAATTTTTATCGTACCAACATTTACTAGTGACGTTCCTTTTTCAAGTTTCAAAAGGGTTTATGTGCTTGTGCTCGTTGAACGAATCAAGCTAGAAACCGACGAACATTTTCAAATCGTCACTGTACATTAACATAAGTAGCGTTTCTGTATTCGAGAGTATCTGAGAATGGTAAAAGTAAGATCGTATGAGCAAGTGGCCAACTCTGGTGACGGAGTTTTTAGGCCGCCTAAAGGCCTCCGTCATGGCTTAACGACTTTGAAAGCCGGGACCGACAATTTAACGTGCCCTCCGAAGCACGGAAGCGCTCAGATATAAATGCCACTTGCGGTCACCCATCCAAGTTGTGGCCGCTCAGAACGTTGCTTAACTTCGACGATCTGAGAATGGTACGTACTATGATGTGTGTCTGTATTGTCTATGGCCACAGACGCCAGTTTCCTCCTGAGCGTGGCCGCCTCGTCTCTGGCCGCGTCGGCCTCCCGCCGGGCGGCCCGGGCCTCGAGCCAGGCGGCGTGGGCGCGGGTCTCCACCTCGCTGATGGCGGTGCGACGGTTCGATTCCTGTTCCGCCAGCTCTAGGGTTAAGGCGTCGCATTTTTCTCTGAAATAACAGGACAGTTATAGGTCGCACCCATTGAGATGTATTATAGAGCCGCAATCAGACAAATAAAATGTAAACGCCAAAAGTCGGCGCACGCTACGTAGTGCCGTAGTGTGCAGAGTTTTTATTTTTTGCGTACAAGCGACATTGAACATTAAAAGAAAAGACATAACGTCTACATTCAAATGTCAAATGTCATTGTAGAACATTGAATTTGCACGCACATTTTTTGAGTGTTGTTAGCTATTAGATTGTGACTCTTTAATACATCTTAATGGTTGCGCCACGTAAAATGAGCGCTGGCTGTCAAACTGCGCAGTTGTCGATGATTGGTGGAGAGGTAACGCGGCGCACTTCATGCCATTGATCTAGCGAGTGCTATTGGTTCGTCAGCGAGTGAACACAAGCGCAAACATACCCACGCTACTTCCCCGACCGCTCTCTTTTTACGAGGCGCGACCTATACCGCAGATCTCCAAAATTAACTTATCAATGGTCAAATCACGTGACAAGTTCGTTCGTAACTCTGGTAACGGAGTTTTAAGGCCGCCTAAAGGCCTCATGTCTTAACGACTTTAAAAGTCGGGACCGACAGTTTAACGTGCCTTCCGAAGCACGGAAGCGCTCAGCTGATAATGCCACTTGCGGTTACCATCCAAATTGTGACCGCTCAGATCGTTGCCTAACTCCGACGATCTATCAAGAACGTCATAAGCCGGGTTCCTATATCCAATGAACGGATGTCCAATGTCCATAGGTCGGTCGTCATAGCAACGTTATCTGACACAAAATGTATGAGACTTTTTGACAGATAACAACGTTGCTATGACGACCGACCTACGGACATCCGTTCGTTGGATATCGCTCGGTTCCATTGTTTTAAATATTGTATCAGTAAGTTTGTCAATTGTTATATCTTACTTGTATCTCTGGACTTCTTGTTGCAATAGTTCTATTTTTTCCACCGTACTTGCAGACTCGCCCTGTTTGCTAAGCCATAGAGACTCTTTGGCACTCAATTCCCTGCAAAAATTTATTACATCTAAACACTTGGTCTTATTCATAAAGATATGTCAGTTGAATATAGATTTAAAGAATGTTTTTTTCTTGTTACTCTTATGTCAATGAAAAGAGAAGAGCAACAGATTTAATATCCGTTTTAGCTAAAGTAGGTTTACAAAACCAATAATAATAAGGGAAAAACTTAATAATAATAAGAATATGCATAAGGGGGTAATATTATAAAGAGGTAAAGTTTGTTTGTTTGGGGTAATCTCCGAATCTACACATGCGATTTCAAAAATTATTTCACAGATGTGTAGCATGGACTTTCCGAATGTACATATATAGGCTATATTTTATTGAGGTATATACCACGCGAGCGAAGCCGCGGGCGAGTAAGCTAGTAATTTGTAAAACTGGTATACCAAAAGTACTATAAACTATTATCGGGTAACTCCAACACTTTTACTTCGAGGCTTTTTATAGTAAAATCACACGATAAATACCCGTGGAAAGTAAAAGTAAACATACTTCATTAATTCACTCTCTCGTTCCTGGAAGTACTTTCCAAGTACGTCTAATCTGGTCATAGCCTCTGTCGCTTGTTGACTAGTGGTGCGGTAAGAATCTTTTGTGGTTTGAAGCTCGTCTGTGAGACGTTTTCTTTCGGCCAGCTCCACCTAAAAAGTATCACAAAAAAAAAATATCCATTATACTCTGCGCAAATTGATAGGTCCGCTTGGACATAATTGTCATTGTGATGTAGCTAGTGAATGTTTGAATTGAATGAAATTGTTGAAAAAAAGTATGTATGGTTGAGGAACACTCTATGCCTCTAGGTAATGAATTATTATTTTGTTGTTTCTTTCAGTTTCGTTCCAAGTTACATTCTATGGTCTTTCTCAAATGTCAAAACGGGCTTCTAATTTTATTTTAACTATAATTAATTACCTAAAACGATGTTAAAAATTATTTAAAAAATGATTGTGTAACAATACATTTGAGAATGATAATGACAGAAGAACACTAGATAGTGTAGGTGACAGAAGAACACTAGATAGTGTAAAAGAAAGAGAAAAATATTCGAAGACTTTACCTCATATTTGCTAGATAGCGCATTCTTCTCTTCCATAGCTTTATTGAGTTTCGCCTTTATTTCAGTGTGGTCTATTAGTGAAGACACGTCGACATCACCTCCCGAGCCACTTTTCAATTCTTTCATGGCATCCTGAAAGTGAAACACACTGATATTATAAAGGTGAAAGTTTGTGTGTGTGTAAGTGTGTTTGTTATTCTTTCAATTTGGTTCCAGACGTTTCGGAGATTACCTCAAACAAATAGACGGATAAAAAACGAATTATATATTTTTGTCATAGTTGTAATACTAATAAAATGCATTTAGTAAAAGCTTTTTATAGGCTATTCATATCATTGCATGCTAAAATACAAATATTCATAAAAACTTTCACATTAAAAACACCAAGGACATACCTTCAAAGCCGTCAACTCATGTTTCTGCAGCTCAATAGTATTCTTCGCCTCATTCAACTGTTGGTTCAACTCATCAATCTGCTTTGTAAATCTCTTGGACTCCTCTAGTGCTGTCTCAGCTGACACATACTTTAGTTGATAGCTATCTCTGTCTCGCGTCACTGTTATCAACTCTTCTTCAAACGCTTGGATTTTACCTGGGAATAATAGGTACTTTAATTTATAAGACTTTAATTAAAATACCTACTTGCTCTTGTACCTCAGGGTATATGTATTTTAATTAAGACGAAATGAGTCAGAAAAAGATAAGACGCAGAACTCGTTTAGAGTTTTTACAAAATTTGCCAAAAACACGTTCAAAGTATATTATAATATCAAATGAAAGGAAATGGTGAGTAGAATGCAAAACTGAAAGTGGCGATGAACAATCAAAATATAAATAAAATAATAATAAATATCCTTGGACTTTGGATCCTTAAATATCCTTGGATTTATTTCTTGTTGGATCGAACCCGCAACCTCCGCGTCTCAGGCAGGCTTTCGCCTACTGCGCCACAGAGGTCGTCAAATATGTTTACATATATGTTTACTCAGTATCGAGATTTACTTACAAATAACAATAACACTCACCATTCAACTCTGCGATCTGCTCTTCAAAGTTAGCTCTCTCTCCCCAGAGCTCGCTGAGAGTATTCTCCACCTCGCTGAGCGTATTCTGCAGCTCGCCAGCCGTATTCTCCGAGACGCGAAGCAACTTCTCATTGTCATCGAGAGAATTCCTCAGCCGTGCGTTCTGTGCCTTGTGTTCGTTGATCTCTTCCTTGAGCGAGAGAACCATGTCGTCCATGCCGAAGGAACTGTCTTCGATACCTGCGAGCTTGCTCTTGGTAGTAGAAAGCTCCTCTTTGAGGATCTCACACTCCTGTAAAGATACAATTTATCACTCCACATTAGTTACATTACTTGCTTATTACTTTATTATTTACTAGCTGCGCCTCGCGGTGTTACCCGCGGTAGTTTCCGTTCCCGTGGGAATACCGGAATCAAAAGTAGCCTATGTGTTATTCCCGGTCATAAACTATGTAATATTCCAAGTTTCAGCCAAATCCGTTCAGTAGTTTTAGCGTGAAAGAGTAACAAACACACTTACACACACACAAACTTTCACCTTTATAATATTAGTAGGATAGTAGGATTATTACCTACTTGCTTATTAAAGTTAACATTACAAAGTATTAACACGACCTCTATGGCGCAGTGGGCGAAGACCGGCCTGAGACGCAGAGGTTGCGGGTTTGAATCCCCGCCGCGGGACAAATGTTTGCATGTTCTGCAGATATTTGTTCCGGGTCTGGATGTTTTTCTATTTATAATATGTATGTATTTACAAAATAAAAATACTCACCTAAGTATTATATCAGTCATCTGGTTACCATAACACAAGCATTAACTTGCTTAGCTTGGGACTAGTAGACGCCGTGTAAAGTGTCCAAGGTTATTTATTTATTTATTTATATTAACAAACCTTAGTAGAAAACAACAAGTCCCTCTGCAGCGAGTTGATGTTTCCAATCAGTCTGCTATCCTGCCGCTTGCTGTCAATATAGTAGTAGCCGAGAGTGAACAGGAGAACCGACGCGGCCGTGGTCACGAGGAATGTTAGGAGACGATTCGGTTTGCTGTTGCCTTTACCGTCGCAGTACTCGTCCGTGAAGCAAGTTTCGCCTGGAAAATAAATAAGCCATATCTATCTTGTCATTATTATAAAAGCGAAAGTTTGTGAGTATGGATGGGGATGTATCTCGTTCAAGCAAAAACTACTGAACAGATTTTGCTTTAACTTGAAATATATAATAATAATATAATTTAGTATAATCACACAAAAAAAAGGGTGAAAGTTTGTGTAAGTAAGTGTGTTTATTACTCTTTTACGCTCAAACAGCTGGACGGGTTTGAATGAAATTTAGTACCAGGAGTGCTTACACCTAAATAGGTTAATTTTGATCCCGGTATTCCCACAGGAACGGGAACTATTCACCACGGGGCGCAGCTAGTTTAACCTTGACCTTAACCAACATGACACATACTTACACACACATACACAGACTTTCACCTTATATTAGTGTGATATTTTATATATTATGCTGTTTCCAGATGCCAAATTAATTATCAGCTGACGGCGCTAGATATGACTAACATTTCTATCTAATCTGTTCATACAAAATGATTATGCAAAAACTAATCTCATCAGACAAGTCCTAGAAGTTTGTTAATTCCGTGAAGCCATAATAAATCTGTGTCTGTCTCTATACTAAAAACAATAGATTAAGCATTATTATAAATCACACTAATTGGCATTACAAATAAGACTGTTTTCAATTTATGTTAATCACGGCTGGCTGAATGGATATGAATGAAACTTGGAAAACATATTTTGGTGGCCCTGAAATTGCTTAAAGGCTCAGTTATAGCAATAATATTAGTATAATAAATGAACATCCTATATCATAATATTTAACACAATCTGCAAAGAAACAAGGTCACTATAAGTATAAATCCTATAAGTATTCTATTTATTTCTTTGTTTCTAAAACAAGTTTACTGATAAAGGTATCTTGCATCACCTGTTATATTTCATAACTGCAAACATAACTCAATTATTAAACATACTTTTATTTCATAACAGTAAATGTGAATTTAGCAACATATAAATTGTTATGATAATTAAGTAGATTTCAACAAATTGTTTAATTGTTTGTTCATTCTATGAGCAAGTGGCCAACTCTGGTGACAGAGTTTTCAGGCCTCCTAAAGGTCTCCGTCAAGGGTTAATGACCCTTTTTTTTTATATATATTTAACATGGCTCAATTTAATAGCTTAGTTGTCCAATCATTCAAACATTTCATATTATTACTTGAGTTTAATATTGATAAAGTTTATAAAATTGTGTGATTCAATTACAATATAATGAACTAGTTTATTATAGGTAAAGATGCAATAAATATAGACCCAATTTAGCATTTAGAGTACTCGTTCGTTCGTTCGTTCGTATGAGCAAGTGGCCAACTCTAGTACTATAACTCCAACATATCCTTGAGACACAGTGCATTAGCTAGTTGTGTAATTATAAATATATAAAATAGTAGATAATATTTAATTAAAACAATGCTTACCATGAGAAGGGAACAGAGCCTTTATATCTTCATTGGGTCCCATGACTGAGTAGTAAGTTGACATGATATAACTCATGAATGAAAATCCCGATTCCTTTTCATCATATTTAGGAACCTCCTCATTGAAGAGACTCGGAGGTGCCTCGGTGGTTGACGGCCAAATGTCTGCCAATGTTGAGTACATGTTGGACAAAAATCCTTCACCAGTCTCTTGAGTGGTTGATTCAGTTGGATCCTGATTCAGTTCAATCGGTGGTTCAGTCTGGTGCTCAACATTTTCCTGTGGTTCATTTTTGTAGTTATTATCTGTAGGTTCTTGAGTGCTAGGATTTGAGTCTAGTTCTTGAGTGTAGTAGTTACTTGTATCTATTGGCACTTGAGCATCATTGTTAATGGGATTTTGAGGATCAGGAGTATAGTTGGGTGGTTCACTGTTGCCTGGCTCTTGAGTATAGTAATTTGATGGTTCATTTTTGACTGGTTCATTAGAAAAGTAGTTGATAGGATCTTTGACAGGTTCTTGACTTTGATAGTTGTTATGCTGAAGAGGGGGTGGTTGGGTTATTATTTCTGGGTATGTGAAAATTGGTGGTAAGGTTTCAGTCGTTGGTTTTTCAACAGGTGCCTGGGTTGTTACTTCAGGAATTTGAGGTGGTATTACCAATGGTGGTATTATATCAAGATTTGGTGTTGTCGGAATAGGCTCTGTATTTTTTTCTTCATTATTTTGTGGTATAATTGGTTCTTTAAGAATTTCATTTTTATTCTCAAGTGGGCTAGGAGTTACTTCTTCATTAGAACTATCAATACTTCGCTCGGTTTGCGCTTCAGTATCTTGTTTAGCATTTTCATTTACATTGTCCGCCTTAACTGCAATTTCCTCTTTGGAATTTTCAGTGACTTCTTTTTTGGGAAGCGCTAAGATATCTTTAGTAGAAATAACATTTACTTCTTCATTTTTTGTTTCAAAGGAGTCTCTAGACTTTTCCACTTCATAAGGCTTGGACTCTTTCTTTTGATCAGTCTCTTCACTTGCATTTAACATATCATTTTTAAGCAAAGCTGAGATAACATCTTCGATCACTGCTTCTGGTTTTATTCCATTTGTATTTTGAGTGACATCTTGATCTGCAATGTTCTCAATTACATTACTTTCAATTTTCTTATCATCAAGTTGTTTTTGATTGGCGCTTGCTGTTTCTACAGCTATTGTATTTTCTTCACTTGAGTGAGGTAAAGAACTGTTCAGTTCAACACTATCTACATCTTCTGCCTTTTTTAAAGTATTTTGTACATAATTTAAATCAGGCACTTCAATTGTTTCACTAGAGCTAGCTCCAAGGTCTTGTGGAGGGAGGGCATCAGCCAGTATATTTGGAAGAACTTGATTTGTTTGCTCAACATTTTGTTCGATTCCAACTTTATTATCTACTGATTCTTGCAGGGTTTGTTCTACAGGAGAATCACTATTTTGGTTCTGATTTTCAGAAGATGATTCAGATTGAAGTTTTTCTGTTGATATGGAATCAAAACTCTGCTGTGGGGGATCACTGTTCTCACTATTTAAGTTTACACTGTCATCACTTTGTGTTACACTAGATTCTTTATTCACATTCAAATCAGGGGTTATAATAGGTTCAGTAACAGGGCTCTCTGTGGTGCTGCCTTGTTCTAAATTCGCCTCAGTAGTGTATATTGTGGTTCCTTCAATCACTTCATGTGCCTGCTGCACTTTATCAGGTTGTACATCAATACTCTGGTTTTCTTTTTTTGTAACCTCAAACGGAGCGACAATCTGAGGATTCTTAACATGAATCTTATTCTCTCTCAGGAATTTTGAGTTTACTAAGCCAGATTTTCCATCAATAGTGGCGTACCATAAATCGGGATGAGTACCAGCTGATTTCATGTACACAACAGCATCAGCGTTAGCACGGAATGACATTAAGTCCTTATCAGCACTCGCATAATTAAGCAGCGTTTTCGCTTTAGATATAGGCTCTGAAACGAGAATTATTAGGTAAAAATCTAACGAGAAAGTAATCGTAAAATATCCACTTGACATTCGGCAACCATACTTACCGCTACATTTTTCATTTACACAATAAACTTTATCAGGATGCCTGCATTGTGATAATGTTACGTAAAAGATAAATAAAATAATTTTATACACAAACATCTTTGCATTTTAGTTGAATTTCAATAAATTTTAGAAAATTCAGACGTTCAGCCACATCATCTGTCAAGTCGATCGTTCGGTCGTTTTACGTTTAGTATCACGCAGACAGAACTCGTTTCTATCACAGTATCACACATTGCACCAAATTAACTAAGGTAATTAATTTAAGCCATGCATGACTCGTAACATAAGTTAAAAATGTTGTCCAATATATTTGGAAAAACTAATTCATAAAGAAACATTCAAAAATTCTTCTTAGACCTATCAGAAATCATTCGAATACTTTATAGCAGTAATACACGCTCTTTGGCAGTAACGAAATGTTAAGTAGGCTTGGGCAAAAAATATCGATAAGTAGGTATATCAAAATATCGATATTTTTTCAGAAAAATATCGATATAATATCAGCGATATTTTTTCCAGCGATATATCAATTTTCGATATTTATTTTCAGATATCAAAATCGATATATTTTTAAAGCTCTGCTGTGCTGTCTGCTCATGCGTCACATTTTCTTTGCTTCAAACACAAACAAAAATTACTTGTTGTTTATTAATTGTTTTTTTTTATGTCAAGCAATGAAAAACCTGTTTTTTTAAATAGTAAAACTGATGTCAAAACAGCCAGACATGTGTATTTGCTTTAAAATTTCGAATTTTTATAAATAATTGCATATTGGGCAAAAAATATCGATATATCGAAATATCGATATTTCTTGGGCGATTTATATCGATATATTTTAAAAATATCGATACGATAAATATCGATATTTTTTTTCTATTTGCCCATCCCTAATGTTAAGAAAATGCGTTCGGAAACGGCACATCAAAACAAAACCATCAATACACGCAAACTTTGACAACTTGATTTGACTGACATTTTGATATTAGTGATAGAGTTGACTGACGTTTAGGTAAAAAAAAACATATTTATCAATATTTTACAAATACCTACTTCACTAAAAACAGGAAAATCGAAAATGGAAACAAGTTCACACGTATCATTGATAGACCTATCTGCTCAATTTCCGTTTGAAATAGGTAAGTACCTACCTACTTACCTATTATCGTAAATAGGTAAGATAGTAATACCTATGTAGGTACCTACTACGCTACATAAGTTCGTTCGTAGATAAGTACCTATAGATCGCGCCATGTAAAAAGAGCGTTGGCTGACAGATTGCGCAGTGAGCAATTTATTTTGAACATATCATCGTGCATAAAAGTTTTAGATTGTGAATTGGTTTTACCTTTAAAAAGTAAGAAATAATGATGTAGGTAAATAATATTTATGATGTAAGTACCTACCTAAATTGTTTTTGGAAGCGACTCATAATAATGTAGTTGATAATTAAAAACGATTATGAACAGCAGAAGCAAGAAAATATTTAAGTATTTTTTTTTAAAGATAATGTTTAAAGATAGGTACTTATCAATAAAAATCTATATTCCTAATATAATCTACAAAGCCGCGAGTGAAAAGTAAAATGCTAGTTTAAAAATAAAATAATAGGCTTGTTAATTTCGTGCGCGAGTGTACCCATGCGCAAACTTACCCCCTCCACCTTCTCCCAGCGCTCTTTTTACGTGGCGCGGACTATACCTACTTACTTAGGAACAATTTGTTCCGAGCTACCTACCTACGTCTAGGGCCCTTTGGCTCAACTCACACCAAAAGAGCAGCGAAGCGGAGCGCAGTTTCAGTGTCATACGAATTTCAATGTTATTTACATTACATTAATACTTTTTATCGCAGAGAAGGCGCGCGTATTCGAATTCGCCGGAATAACCGCGGCGGCGCGGCGAGCATCCTCGCGACTTGTTCGAGTTTCTCATGCGTTAAAAGTATTATCGTAATGAAAATAAAGTTGAAATTCATACGACACTGAAACTGCGCTCCGCTTCGCTGCTCTTCGATGCTCTTTTGGTGTGAGTTGAGCCTTTGGCACCTTCCTCCTACTATGGCAGCTTCCTACATAATTACTTACCTACCTACCTATTTTTTATACCTTTACCTAAAAGTTAGATAGGAGTAAGCAGAGCCTACCTTACCTACATCGGTAGGTACCTACCTACATACAGTCATTGATTAAGCTGATTTTATAAAAAGATTAGGTAGGTATGAATAGGTACCTACTTATTACAATAGATTGTAGTAGGTTACCTACTTACCTACTTATTAAGTAATTTTTAAACTTAATAAATAAATACATAAATACCTAAACCTATTTCGTATATTTATATTTCGGAGGTAGGTAAGTATACCTACCTACCTACTTAGCATTAGGTACCTATTCAATTTCTCTGTAATAGCCTACCTGGTTTCATAGACCGACAAGTGTCTCTTTCACGTCTTTCCAACTATTTATGTAGGTATATTAGTCTTGTTCGAGATATCTCGAGTTGAGTACCTAGGTTAGTTAGTACCTACCTACCTACGTACCTACATCATTTATTCACAAAAACGAATGTCTCATTTGTTTTGATATAGACGATGCGGTGAAGAAAGAGCTTTGTTTTGGCGAAACACTGATTATTAGTTGCGGCCATCACGATGGTAATTTTGGCGAGGGAGACTCGGACTCTGAATGGTCCTGCCATGATACCACTGAATCTGAAGAATCACAGGAAGTCAAAGACGATGTGTATGAAGTCAAAGATAGAGTTGAAGAAGAAGCCAGCAATGAAGAAGTAGAGGAAGAAGATAATGACTTCCACTTCTATT
Organism: Xanthorhoe designata; assembly: GCA_963582015.1. NCBI lineage: Eukaryota > Metazoa > Arthropoda > Insecta > Lepidoptera > Geometridae > Xanthorhoe > Xanthorhoe designata. The sequence goes on from OY757039.1 coordinate 10,327,413, forward strand.
TTTTTCCTGATTGTAACAAACCACAATTAGCCCAGGATAGTAAAGCGAGTCTCATGATTGTCGATGGAATGCCGAAAATAAATCCTGCAGCTATAGGACAAATCTTCTGCACCTGCGATGTTAATAAGAAAGGCGACTGCACCTGCCACACAAAACTGCCCTGTCGTTGTGGAGCTAAAACAACCATGGAATGCACCTGCCCAAAGCGCGAAGAGATCTGCATATGTCACGAAGGTAAACCAATGCCAGTCTGTACCTGCAAGGGGAGCAAAATTTGCATGTGCCACCCTGATGGCAGAATCCTGCCTGTTTGTACGTGTGATAAAGTTGATAAGCCATGTTTATGCCACCCAGGGAAATATCCCAGTCCTATTTGCACATGCAAGCACAAACCGAAGTTTATTTTCGATGAGCTCAAGTCTATTGGCGAAGTCGTCGAGGAGGAAACCGAAGAGGAGTCAAAGAAAGATGAGGCAGAAGGAGAACAGCCTCCATGTGAATGCCAGAAACCAGATCCAAAGCCCGTTTGCAGGTGTTTGAAAGGCAAAGATTGTATTTGTGCTGAAAAATCATGCATATGTGGAGTTCAGAAGACTTGTACTTGCGAACCGACCGAGAGTCAGGAAATAATCTGCAAAAGCGAAGATTCAAGATCTATTTGTAGCTGTCCGATACCAAAGGAATGTACTTGTGACGCTAAGAACGACGATTGCAAATGTTTTCCCAAAAGACACTGTACTTGTGGAGATCCTGATAACTGCAAATGTTTCGTTTCCTGTGATTGTACTGATACCTGTATTTGCGAAAGTGCAATCCCAAAACCAACAGAATGCATTTGCTTGACGAAATCTAAGCACGCTGTGGATGGAGTAATTTGCACTTGCCCTTGTCAGGAGGAAGAATCCAAGAAGTTGAAAAGAGTCAGGGCTGGTAAGCATGGATACAGATGGTGTCATGATGTGGATCCAAAACACACTTACTTTGATTACGGTTATGGACGGCACGACAAAATATCTTACAAGGAGCCAGAGGTTGAGAAAGTAAAAATCATGGGACTAAACGAGGATAAACAAGAGGAAGAAGTTTGCGCTGTACATGGAGTAAAAGCTCCTCCATACAAGAAGAAAATAAGAAAACCATCCATCGACTGTTGCAGCGCTGTTGGAGGTAAAATAAACACGTTAACTAACCTAACCTAACTAAAACTATTGCCATCCTTTTTATTCCCATCGCTATGAAAGGGACGGCAACAATTTTAGTTAGCTTAGTTTAGCTTTTGCGACACTCAGAATTGCCACCAAATACCTATACTTTATTTTGCTACGAGAACAATAACATCTCAATTTCGTTTCACTAGGCATCAGCATTTGCGTGGAAACTCTGGGCGAAGACAAAGACAAGTTCCTAGTGCAAGTAGTGTCACATTCGGCGAAGGAGGGTGCCAAAACTGGGTCGAAACTTGTGGGTATTTTGGATTGCAACTTGCATACGCTGGAAGAAAATAGGACCGAGTTAGTTTGAAACTTTGCTAGATTCTATTGTTGACGTAGCTACCTAGGCTTTAATCAGGCGATTTTCAACCTGCGAACTTCTCTAGAATGATTTTTCTCAATTATTGTTATAAGTGGGAATAAAAGTTGTTAAATAAAGGGAAGTTGAAGGGGGAGACCTTTGCCCAGCAGTGGGACATGATAGGTTAAATAAAAAAAAATAAAAAAAAGTGGGAATAAATTATGATAAATGAGGGTTAAGGACGCGTCAAGAATAGTGTCATTCAGTCCCACCCGTGGGATGCAGTGGGATATGTAGAGAGATAGAAAGAAGCATTAATTATTTTATATGAGATATTGACTCGACATCCAGGCCATGGGTTCGAATCCTGATCATCAACTGAAATATGATAGAAATTGCGCTATTTGTATTCTTTCTAGTATAACAAAAACATTTCTCAACATAATCACTAGGTACCTCAGTGTTTCATCCCATTAAAATACCTACCAAAAATAAGCAAAAGTAGAACTCCAGTTTCATTTGGCTTCACGTTTCAAGGCACATCACAAAGAAAGACATCACCAAAGAGCGTCGCAGCTATATGGCGATTTGCGAAAGCGGTTACTACAACAAAGTTACCAGGATCTGTGGCGAGCGGCATCTTGTAAAGCGACTCTACCATACTTTTGAAGATTCTCGAAACTTGCTACTAGAAGCTGCCAATGTTGTTCTGTTGCGATACTTTGCCCTGAGACGATACAGGGGGAACATTAAAACTGAAACTGTTTTGATGGACGGAATGATCTGCCAAAGTATTTATGTGAGTAACTTTCATTAGTAAGGAGGTACAGTTAGCAACAACCAAAGACGATTAATATCTAGAAGACAGACAAAGGCCATACACAAAATCGTAACCCTAAAAAATAGCCTGAAAACTCTAAAACATCAATTTTATCCAAGAAATTTCAATTACTTTCTAGTTAAAAATGTTTAAATATTAAATATTGTTGCTACCTACTACTAAGTATTGAAATTTCTTGGATAAAATTGATGTTTTAAAGTTTTCAGGCTATCTGGTACTGCGGGATCGGGTTACGATTTTGTGTATGGCCTTTGTCTGTCTTCTAGATATTAATCGTCTTTGGCAACAACAAAGAAGTGGTGGTTCAGACTTTCGGTCTGTCGTTCTGACTGTCACCTGAAAAACATAGTAAACTTACATAATAGTGGCAATTCGGAGTATCGCAAAAGCTAAACTTAACTAACCAAAAGTGTTGCCGTCCCTTTCATAGCGATGGGAATAAAAAGTAATTTAATTTTAGTTAGTTTAGTTCAGCTTTTGCGACACTCCGAATTGCCACTGCTATCCTGTATAGTAGTTACTTATTAGGTTTGCTTCGTTTTTGAACTAAAGTCACCAAGATTATTTGACGATGACTACCTACTAACTTCCGTGCACTTCAGGGCTCTGTAAGATCGTCTTGGATTACATTGTTCAAGCCAGTCTGAACTTTTGGAGGTGGTTATAGGTCAAACAAAGAGTTATAAAGATTTTTAGTATACCACAAGTAAACTTGGCCGCGAATGTTTACTTACTACGACCGTAGCACTGCTACGAGCACCTACGATCGTAATGCTACGCGCGTTGCATGTTAGGGTTTTGTTTTTTTTCTTTGCAAAATAATCATTGCAATTTTTGCAAAGTCTATGATCGATCCTCTATAGGAGATTATTAGTCGTATCATTTGGTGTTTACGTACAGACATTGAGTATTCATCAATCAAGCTATTTGATGAATTGCCTTGTACCTATGATGGGTATTGAAACAGTAGAGTTTGCTCAGCTAATGACTCATTCTTGTATGCGGTATCGTCGTAGATAATAAGATAATCTGTCTGAGGCAAATACCTAATTAATTTTCATGGAATATCTACATTATTGTGCTTTCACTAATTGGCTGGCTAATTAGCCTTGTCTGGTTTGATTTGTTTTGAATAAGTATAATACGCAATGTTGCCAATTTTTTTTAAATTGGTATGCTCTATTAAGGTGGCCCTTCCCGGTGCGTCTATCATCGACGCGGGCATAGCTGAACAGCTTGTTGTTTCATCCAGCGCAATGCTAGAAAAAGAAGCAAAGCGAAAAAAGAGAGATAGCGCCTCAGCGCTCAGCATTCAGTAGGTACTTTCGCCGCTCACTCGCTCACTCGAAAAATAGTGTGCGGAAATTTCATAAAAAGTGTTCCAGGAAATACGTGTTTTTCAGTAAGCCTTACAAGTTTGTAAAATAAATATTAGTCATTTAGAATCTCCATAAGATTTGCAAGGTTTCTATGACAATATTTTCTTTACTTTTACAATTTATGAGTACATTATGAACGGCCAAAGTTCAGGTAAAATTTATGCTAAAAGCAGGTTTTTGGAAGCTTATACTGAATTTGTTTCTCAAAATTTTGATTTTAAGTTTCCATAGAAACCTAGATATAGTGCACAAGATACCTATTCGTCCAAAAGTTTAAAAGAAAGGTCTGTTACAACGGCATAATCACGTACGAGCGTTTGTATGAAAAGTGAGCCGGGTTGACCGCTCTTAAGAGGTCAATTACGTCTTAAAATAGACATACATTTTTCAAATTGTGGATACTGTCCGATCATTTGGCAAGATAAAAAGAGCGTGGTCAGAGACTCGTCTACCTAAACATCATTTTGGCACGTAGATAGGTAGTTGGCATTCGTAGGCTCATTATACTTTGCAAAATAGGGGTAATAGCTGCTCACAAACATAAATTACCTTATTCCATAGTTTTACCAGAACATTTTACAACAACCCTTAGTCATCTTCAAAAAGGATCTAAAAATTGCATTAAGATCTGAAAGAAATGTCTACCGCTCCCTGGGATACAGTCGTGATCATATTTAATTTTTTTTTAAATTTAATTTTACCAGAACACGTTGCATGCAACTGTGCCAGCATATCGGGGAGTCAAAATGTAGTTAAAAAAACCGTTAAGTATTAGTTCCCATGGATTGGCACTGTAAATACCTTTCTTTTTTTTTCAGAATAAAATGTTGATCAATTTTTTATTCTGTAGGTAGGTACTTAGGTAAGTATTTCTAGTTTCATCGAATCCGTTCAACCGTTAAGGAGTTGAACGGGCATATAAATACAATATCATCACATACTCGTACACACACACAATTAGACACAAACTCACAAAAACACGACTTTTCGCATTCACATTCATGTGATAAGACTAAAAAAATTCGTAGCGTCACTAATGTTTTTGAAACGTCCAATCGTGAAATTGGCACATACTCACGTGTTTGTTATAATTGTTGTGTAATAGCTTGCTAATGGCTTGTCAGGTCTGCCTGGGTGTCAGCCAAGCCATCGTGAACGGCAAACCACTGTTTGTGGTGAAGGTTGAACGGCATATTATCGAGCCATCCGGCTTCATCCATCAGACCTTGACTGTTCTAACTCTTAGGGGTAAGTTAAGTATTGAAACACTTTGAAATAACTTATTAGAATTACAATTATCGATACTTAATTTACGACGTCAGGTAGTGTACCTAGACATTATAACCAAATTTGGAAAATACGCCTATACTCGTTCCAACCGTTTATTTAACTTTTGACAGCTGTAATACTGACTCAAATAGTGATAACCTGACCCGTTACCGATTCGATTTATTTTATCGATCGATTTTATTCATGAAGAAGTTTTAATCGATTTAACACACTCATTATTTACTATGAATATCAACATTTTGCACCTTTTCATTACAAGTAGGTACCGCAGTTCATTCACATGTTTTTTATTTGAACCAACTACAGTAAGTCTAAACGATTATTTTAGATTCATTAATTTTCAGCGAATAAATTCGATCCCATGGAACTGTTTTCATTACGCAAATTATTTATGCATTACAACAGAGACATTTAGGGCATTTTAATGCAAAATAATAAAGGTTTTTACGTGATTTGATATAAAAATAATCACAATAATTTTATTGTATGTTTTAATATAATTTATTTCAAAACCAGTTGTCATTAATTACGAATGAAACATCTCTAAGTGGGCGGATCCCGTCCATGACAGTACAGTATTCCCTCTAGTACATTGTATCAAAAATTATTATAAAACTTTATGTGCATGATCTGTCAAAAGTTAAATAAACGATTGGAAAGACTATAATTAGATTATTTGATTGCTAACTCAGTCCACGATACCGCGTTTTGTAAGATGCCGAAATGGTTAGCTAATATTCAGAGACTTGCAATCTCTTTGAAAAAGTACCTACACTGAATATAATAATATGATTCCGGAACTGGGTTCGAAGTTGCAAGACCAATTATTTAATAGTCGTTATAAAATATTATGATTCAGGTTACATCGTGAACCACGAGTGGGCTGACAACTGCTACATGCTGCACCTAAATCCACTCCTACGCATAGTCCCTGAGAAGGACGAGATCGAACCTCACGCACCGCTACGCGAAACGTGGAGGGAGGATCTACAACTACTCTCAGATTATCTTGACTTTAAGGTAGAATTATGGACAGTATTTAAACAAATGTTAAGTATTTATATAAATTTAGTTTAATTATATTTTATGACTGAAATCATTTAAAAGAATTTGCACCTTGGGAATACAGTCGTGATCATTTTATTATTTAATTTATTTATATTTTAAGTTTTTAAGTATGATCATAAAGTAGGTATACCTACTATAATACTAACGTACCTGTAAGTAAAGTATTATAATTTAATGGGTTTTTATATTGCTTTGGGGAAGTTTATGAAACTTGTGGTATAAACTAGTTAGATAGATATACTGAAGCTACATAATTGTATAACTTGACATATAATATAACAATGAAATTTAAAGAAAACCCATCAGTTGCGTTATTTTATGCTGCAACTTTGGTGTCAGATATAGAAATGGTAGATTGTACCTACAGTGAAATATTATTTACATTCTTTTAGTGTGAGTCCTATTTTCAGCCCCACGTTGGGCGCCAATATCTGAATTAAACTTATTGTCGCCCAACGTGGGGCCGAAAGAATTCTCTTATACATTGGCAAAACGTTTGATTTATTTCACAGAGTGCACGATCATCAGAAGGTGCACGCTACGTCACCGAGAGCGGTACCTTGACCGCCACAGTCCGTGACTACCTTCAAGCATTGTTGTTACTACGTCCTCACGATGCTTTGCATTTCACAAGGCACTACTTCAGTGCTGCCTTATCTGCTTTGGACTTGCCGCACGATGAGTACTTTGATCCGACTTCTAAACATGTCCGGTATTATTTCTTTGAGGAGTAAGGAGGAGTAATCATGATGTGGTTTATTCTAATTGGTTCTACTCAACATTGTATAAATAGACAGTTAAAACTTTATTATGCAACAGTTCGCCTCAATTTGTCATAAAACTGTAACTTTAAATCTTAAATAGTTGACTTATGTCACGTTAAAAATTATGAAACGTTAGATAGGTACCTACCTAAAGCAATCACAAAAAAAAACTTAGTTTGATGAGTGAGTTCACTCTTTGACGATGACTAAATTTCTGGACTCAAAGCTAGAGGCACATCTAACGATAATGTTGGCTGAGTGTTGAGCATCTAAGTCTAATTCAAGTTTGACTTTGATTTTTACATCATTAAACATGTTTTTCTCCAAAAAAGCAAGCAGTTAGGACTTTTTTGCTAAGGTTGAATAAAAATAGCAACTCTAATTTAGATTTATCGTGTTTACATTTTTATTTTCGAGAACATGTTATTCAAGTACTGAAATTCGGCTTTCTTGATTTTCTGAAGAACTTTAAGTGCATTAAAATTCTTGACTCTACTTGAAATATTTTATTCTGAGTTTATAATAATCTGTTTTATGTAGATCTTTTACGTTACCAAGACAACGTTATAAGTCTCGTCTAGTATGTATAGGTACCTGTATGAGTAATAATCTCTCATAGGATTAATTTTCAACATTTTGCTCGATCTAAAAGCTTACTTACTTAGTAATTTTATTTCGTAAAGCGGTGTACCTAATGTACGCATGTATTATGTCGTCTGAAGGGATTTGCAAATGTCACGCGATCTCCCTTTCAAACGAGATGACAAAACTGCGTCTCTGAAGCCCGAGGGACACGAAAAGAATTTTAATTTTTTGTTCCTTTTGCACAAAGGAATTTATTATTAAGTCCCGCATAGCAGGTTATAGAAAGGGACAAATCCAATTCAAACGCACCTTTGTAAGGAAGAGTTCATTGATCTAGCTTTCGCCTGCGGCCTCGCTCACGTTGTACTTAGGGTAGAAAACTGTACTTTGCGTTTCTTGGGACGCAAAGTTCACACAAGCTATGATAAGCTATGATAATAAGATGTCCATTTATCCTTATCTTAATTTATTCCTGTTAAAAATAGAAAAAACTAAGACAGTACCTACGTAGTTTTCCGATCAACTAGCAGTTTATAAAGTAGGTAGTTTAGTCTGTTCAACAAAAACGCCAACTACAACTGAAAATGTTGATGTTCGTAAATAGACCGTAAATGTACGTCAATGCGTATTTTAATAAATATTTCATTATAATATCATTTCCTTTTCAATGTACCTGACGCCCGTAATAAGACGCTCATTGTTCATAGGGAAGGGAATGATGGGGTTCAGTTTTCATTATATCTAATTCCTAACGTCTTCACTCAACTCATGCGTAAGTAGGTAGGTACACACGAACAATTTAATGATTTTATTTATTTTACTAGGAGGATGACAAGTGATAGAGGAAAATGAGGGAAAGAGACATGTTGTGCCGACCCCACTTAGTGGGATAAGGGCAGGGAGATGATGAGATCTTAGAAAATTATATAAAATCCTTTGGTATTAATGTTACTTTTGGGCACTAAAAACACATTGCGAAAATGAACAGCTGTTCACGGCAATCTGTTAATAAGCTGTTTTCGAGATTCAGATGACGTATAAATAAATAAATAAATAAATAATAATTAAATAATGACTCACATCACGACTGTATGAACGTTAAAAATCCACATAAATCTTAATAATTAAAACCTTATGTCAAATTACATGAAATTATTTAAATTGTAGAGGGCAGAAAAAGGTGCACAAGATTTCGTATTCGTTACTAGACATGGCATCTAAAATACATTTGGAACACACCCTCATTTTAAATAAAGCTTACCTAAAATATAAATTTCAACATACTCTTTTAAATTAGCTGTAGGTTGTCCTATAAATTATGTTCACAGAATTACTGAAGCGCCAATCCATCAAGTTGGCTGATGTGGGGTGGCAACTGACTCTGTTCAAGTTGAAATTAGTTTATTAGTGACCATGGGTACATGTATTACCTATTCGTTGTGTCCCACTCCGCTGTTTAGGTAGGAAAATTGCGGGCCACACGCGGGCGCCTAGGCGGCTGGTGTAGTTGTTTTGAGATTGGTTTTAGCGTGTCGCCCGGAACTACTAACGCGCGTGACAGTGCTGTCGTTGTCACGCGCGTACGCCCGACTGTACCTACAGTACAGACGCGTACACGTCTCACTCTGTAGTCATGTATGATGGATAACTTTGTAAAAATGAGATAGCATGATTTGACGATCGGCACGAGGCGCGTGTGAGACGAGCTGAATTGCACTTTGTTACGTCGTACGTGAATAATTTCGCGAAGTGGAGCTTCTGTACTTGCTCTGTTATTTATTTTGTGGTTCAAGTTGAAATTAGTTTATTAGTGACTGTGGGTCCATGTATTACGTAGTTTACATGCGAAACTAGAAGCTTGTCCATTCCTGATTACAAATTGGCGAGCCGGAATAAAGTTTTAGATGAATTAGGCCGGTTTCGATCAACATATGACTGACAAGGGAGTAAAGGGACTCTCCACATGTCTCTCTTGATTGGTTGACAATTTCTTTAGGTTACGTAGAATGAAATATCATATACCTTTAGGCAGGTATACGAGTATTATGCACTATTCGAATAGGTAATTAACTGTAAAACAAATGAAAACAAAAAAAAAATTTACTGCTAATCTATCGATTATGCCAGGTCTTATTTTGTTATTTTAGTTTATTATCTTATTTTCTTCTTATTTTGCATTTACAGCAAAAATTATACTTCAGAGACTTCAAAAGATTTTTAGCATTACCACATTTTTATATATATAATAATAATAATAATTAACTCTTTATTACACCAACATTAGGAATATACAGTTACAGTAAAAATAGCTTATCTTAGTATAATTCAAATATGTTGAATGTTTCAATAACAATTCTAAAAAAACTACTTTAAACAGTAAGCCGTTACCGTAAACTGTTGGTAGCTCTACAAATGCAAATACAAACCACACAAACATTGATAGAATAAATAAATAAATATCCTTGGACTTTCCACACTTATTTATAAAGAAAGAAAAATCGTTTATTTTGGAAGAACTTCAAGGATCACTTACCTATAGGTGATTCTAATGTATACCTGATAATCAATTTAAGTTTAAATACTTACGAAAGACTTTGAAGACCTTTGTAGGCCCCATACACTAGTAAGTACGAAGATAGCTTGGCATTTTCTTTAGATATTACTTTTACATTTTGTACCTTTAGGGACTACGCTTACTTGGGATTACAAGACGTTTTTACGAAAGCAGTTACATAATTCAACTCAATAAACATAATCACAAAATCCTTTGAAAGGAAAGCTTAGTGCTTTGAGCTGGTGAGGAAAAGCAGCGTATGCGGTACATCCGTTATAATCAGCTTAAATTGTAGTTTGCGAGATTGTGGGTGGTCCAGGTGACGGTAAGCTTCTTTACACGTGAGTTGCGGTTGAGTGCGAACCTCAGGGAACTTAGCATTCACTGGGTTTGTTTAGAATTTAGAATTTTCGACCTCGACTAGGTAAAATTCTTTGCCGTTCTTACGTGTGCTGTGATTGAGTGCGTGGAACTTAGCATTCACTGAGGCCTTACTTGGGATCAACGAAAACGAAGTTTCGTGACAATTTTCGGGTTTAGTTTATATTGGTGAACTATTACGAATTCAGTATCCTCCAACATAAGCTGACCCCGAAAATTGACACGAAACTTCGTTTTCGTTGATCTCAAGTACGGCCTGGATTTGTTTTAGAATTTGGGCCTGTAGGCAAGTACCTAATAGAAACCAAATCTGTTCTCAATTCTTTAGGTTCACATTGATATTGAATGTGCTCTGTGTTTATCTTTAATTTCTCTCAAAATATACCGCGAACGTAGGTTTGATGAAAGCTTTTATGAAGAACAAGCGGGCAAGTAAGGCCCGCGGTTTCGCTCGTGTGGTACCTACCTGAATAAAAAGTAGCCTATGTGTTATTATGTATATATCAAGTTTCAGCCAAATCCTTTAGTTTTTGCGTGAAGGAGTAGCAAACATCCACCCATCCATATAAAACTTTCGGATTTATATTAGGTATTAGTAGGATTTTAAAAAACAAGGATACGCGATTTTCTCGCGTTATATAACGTGTTGAAAAAGATAGTAATTATAAGGTAAAATAAAAACATTTGCTTTTGAATAAAATAAAAAATATACTTAACTTCCTTTTGGTATAGCGTGATATAAGTAGGTACTAGGTTAGGTACTACTAACTCAGTTTTAAAAAGTTGTACCTACAATAACGAACTACTTAGGTACTTACCTTAGAATTAAGAATTTTCCGACTATGACAGTAATATAAATTAATTAATACATAAATTAGGCAGGACATGTCTGTCGGATGCCAGATGAGCTGTGGGCGAAGGTAGCTACCGAGTGGCGCCCCGACCCAGCGAGAAGGCGACGCGGCAGACCAAAACGGAGGTGGAGAGATGAAATCGACCAGTTTTTGCCGGACTGGAGGGTAGTTGCCGAGGATCGTGAGGTGTGGAAAGAGTGGGGGGAGGCCTTTGCCCAGCAGTGGGATCATCACGGCTCATAATAATAATAATATACATAAGCACGCAGCGGTAGCCACGGTAAATGCATCAAGTTAAAAGTTTTATGTGGTAAAATACTATCTTAGAAAATCTGTTGCAAACTATTTAATGGCACTTCTAGATACCAAGGTTGCATAGCAAATGTGTTTTTTATCTATCGTTTCACAACTTGCAAATATAGGTACTCGTAGGTAGATACAGCTTTCCAAATTTTTGTCCTTGTGTTTTGTTTAGGGCCTTTCATAAAGATTTGTCAATTTAAGAATTCGGTGACGTGGCTCGGCAAAGTCAATCCGCCGCGCGTTCCAAAGAGCGTGTAATAGTAAGAGACGGAAGTGCCATACAAACAAAACGAACACTAGACGATGTATTAATCACCCAGTGAACAATAAGACCAACGTAACAAAACCAAACCACGACCACAGAACATATTGACCACGACATACTGCCAACATTTTTTTTTTTTTTTTTTTAATAACCTATAATGTGTCCCACTGCTGGGCAAAGGTCTCCCCCATCTCTTTCCACTTCTTTCGATCACCAGCCGCCTCCCACCACTCCTCATGGAAGGCATCTATGTCGTCACGCCAGCGTCTTTTAAAAATGTTATATTCTCTATGTTGGCAGTATCTAGGGATGTACCTAGTGACTATCGAAAATTTATCGATATCGATACCTATCAGCAGTAGCTAGGATTTTTGGATTCCATTAAATTATTAGTAGGTTTTTTTTTCATAAATAAAAGAATTAATAATTAATTTAAGTAAGTATACATTTATTTGAACATCTACATAGGGTGTTTTGGGGGCGATAAATCGATCTTGCTAGGATTAATTTTTAGAAAATGACGTTTATATCCGTGTTTTCATGTAATGTTTGCCATCCAGGTACTTTCATATAGTGACGATGATCATCAAGCTTTTGTTTATGCTTCGTCATGCTGCTTCGATTTTCTGGTAGGTTGTCTGCAACAAATATTGTTGTATTATTATACAATAAAACAATATAAAATATATTATACCTAAACATAATGGTAATAGTGCCACTTGCGATCACCCATCCAAGTAGTGACATCCATGTTTACCTACTCCTAAAAATGTACATGATTCAATTAAAAACCTAATAGGTATAAAATAAAATCTAAGTTACATATAAATTATGGTAATCCAAACAAAATAAAACTTTATAAACATAGCAAACAAACAAATTAATCATTCCAGTTTCGTAAAACAAACTATCGATATCGATAAATCTAGGTTGATAGTCAAGCACTATAATTGTTTACCTACATACGGTATGAGAAAATTTTCTTGCAAAAACTTTTACGAATTGTATCATTATTTTACTAAATTTTGGAAATAAATGGCATAAAATTGCTTACCGATCTACATATAGAGGAAATTGAGCCATAAAAATGCGTTTTTGCACTCCTTCGCGGCATGTTTTTGCAAATTTCACATTGATTTTACTCATATTACTTAAACACACTATTACACTACAGAAAACTATTGAATAACAATGTTTTACACGTATCTTTATTTATGATTTCACGCCTTAGATTAAATTTTCTGTAACAAATAAATAATTGTCAAATTGTCAACAAACTAAAATTCGAAAGACTTCGTGAATTGACATGACACCACAGACAGTGGACAGACCAAAGAGAATGTAGAATGTAGCCCATAGAGAAAATACATCTTCCTTGATGTAGCCACAGACTAATGATGGATGATGGTGTACTTCTTCTTCTTCTTCGTTCTTACGCTCGTTCGTTCATTCTTACTATAATCCGTCTATGTCGGAGTGTCCTATTTTAGTATAGCTCTACAGAGTTGTCAGTGCTCTTCGTTATTCGAACGGGTTGAAGCCTCGTCAGAGTATATTATGTTCTGTGGTTGTAGCAGCCATTAAAACTCCGGGGCGTTTAATATATCGTCTGTTTGAATAGTACATTCGCCAGACTGGTTGTCATAGCTATTTTGCAAGAAATTTGGTTGTCTCCCGTAGTCCCAAAAATTATGACTGAAAATTGTTTTTATTCTTCACACAGTGTTGTTTTTCTGTTACTAGACCATATAAGCTATGTTTCTAACAGAAGGAAACTTAAAATATTCTAGTGTTTAATACTAAATAAATATAAAGAAAACATGTCTTCTATGATGTAAAAATATGCAAAATGCGATTCGGTTTAATTTCACTTTAGCTAAGTATTTTGAAAAAAGCTTTTGGCAGAGACCTAGATAAATGCTATCCTAATACGAATAATACCTACCATACTATGCTGAAGATATGCACAAATTTCAAATGGTTATGGTATTACTTTTGTATGGGGCACTCGTACAGCTCCGAAGCCTTAATATAGATTTAAATAATGTTTTTTTCTTGTTACTCGGCAATGAAAAGAGATAGCAACAGATTAAATATCCGCTTTACCTATAAGTTTACAAGTCCAATATGAATAATAGGGAAAGACTATCGAACCAAACAAAATACTTGATTCTTCAAAACGACAAAGTATAATTCAAACAGATAAAATGCAATATTTTGCTTTCATATTTCCATTATACAAACTCGGCCATCGTCACGCTAAAAATGTTCCTTTGATGTCGACTATCAACCCAGTTTTATAATTTTATCGGTGCAATTGAGATGGCTAGATCTCGATGCAGCATCTTTGAAGTATCGGTGATTTTATCTCAGCGTTTGACCTAGATCCCCTTCCTTTTGTGATAGTTTCAAGAAAACAGCTCTGTTTAACTCATAGGATAAGAAAATAAAACTGTTCTACTCTATTTAGAAGTATCTCAGCCAAGGTAACAATGGGCCAATGCAGAGTAGGTACTATGCACATAGAAAGGAAGTTTCAATATTGGCACTTAGTCATTTTTCGTTTGGTTATGGCGAAATCTAAATAGTGAAGGAAAATATCACGAACATGCTAGTAGTAGTAGTAGGACTTCGTTTAGTCTATGGATTAAACGAAGTCCAATTGGCTTCGAAGAATCAAGCTAGATGAGTCTTTCTCAATGACTCTCAGTAACTCGACAAACTAATTACCTACTCAGCTTGTACCTCCAATGTCATTTCGTGTAGTAATAGAGTCCAGAAATGGTTGATTAAACTCGTTTGGACAACAAAGACACTTAAACTGAACTATGTGCTATTGTAGGGAACCAAATTGCTAATTTGACCGCGTAGATTTAATTATGCATGCCGTCCGCCGAGAGCGGTCATAAAGGAGCGGTGTCACCGGCGGTGCCAGGGCCGGATGAGAACCCTTTGTCGAATATCCGGGGGCAAAGCTTAAGAAAAATATCGTGAGTCACATAAAAGAGACATGATTTACACAAGCTCGTGAAGAAACGAAGATGTGTGTGTGAAGTATTTTATTTATTTGTTGTTTCTTTTTTCTTCTTGTGTATCCCCTTCGTCATAAATCTGACTTCGGCTCTGATAGGCTTGTCTGAAATTCAGAATCGTGTAAATCGACAGCAAGAGACTCAGTAGTGGTACTAGTCGCACGTGTTTTCCCTCTCCCTTTTGGCATGGTCCTGACTTCGGCTCTGGCAGGCTTGTTTATAATGTAGCAAGTAATGCGCAATCCAGCCGACCCTGCTATGTATTAACTTTTTATTACACCCGACCAACTTTGCGGTGTTCTGCCGCGCCGCGTCGGTGTCACTTTTTAATCTCCCGCGCTAAATAAATAACTTATATAATTCGCTGCGGTTAACAAAGGCTTGGGTTTGATGTTTGTTATGTGGAACCCAGTTTTCTTTTTTACAGGTTGTAGGTATAAATTACTAAGAAAAGACTAGATGTTCTGCGATCGCTTTGTAAAAAAAGTAAGAAAATGCTAGGTAAAAATAATGTTTTAGATGAATCAGAACGCTTTTTATTTTGATCTTGAGAAATTGAAATGATTGCAAAAATTTCACTCAGATCTTTTACTAAATCTTTGGAATCAGTATTACTCCTGGTGCTTAATAAAGTGGGAAGGTAGATATTTATTCAGATTTCTGCTAAGTCCTTTTTAATTAGACTGAAAACGCTGATTCGTTTTAATCCTGCTTCAAAGTCCGAGTCCATAACTGCATTTACACCGAAAGTTGGTAAATAACGCTGAGCTGGCGTGATATACAACAAGTGGGTAGTACCTACGTAAGAGTAAGTGATTGTTTCATAATTTCCAAGTAATGTCTTAAGGTGTATATATATATCTGTGGTCTTAAGTAAGCTATCTGTCAAATGAAATGAGTACCACACATACGTCTGTCTTAATAACTGAGTAGGTACTAAACATTCATCAGTTTAATGTTACTTTTAAAGTGCCACATAATTAACTGGACCGGTGGCCAAAAGTGAAACTAACTACAATTTCATTGAAAAACGAAATCATCTTTCTTTTTTATGTACTAAATGCTACAACAGCGCCCCCCTCACCGGCCCAGATAAGTTTGTGGCACTGTAATTGCCGTAACGTAACACAGAATAAATAACAAAACAACCTACTGAAGCCTGACTTCACGAAAACTTTTATTAAATAGCGACTCTCACTACGACGCACCAAAGGCGATTCAGCTCGCACAAGCGGGCTTAGTGCCTGCTGCTGTGAACATAAGTATTTGAAGATATAATTATGTACCATTATCATTGATTTAAGATAATTGCCTGTATTTATTGTGAACGTGGTCTAGTGTTAGAGTGATTAACGGATCTGCATATACAGTAGAAGCGTTCAGACTACCCTAACTTCTTTGTTGTCTGATTATTTAGAATATTCACTGGGCGAATCGTAGCAGTATTCTCAGAAAGTATATTTTTGATAGCGATATGAGAAACTATTGCAGTCCTTGTTATTTCAGTGCGTCAGAAAGATCAACTGTATGATATTTATTGAATTTGTAGATTGGTGTCAAAATATGCAGCAAACTATGTAGCGGAGCAGTCCCTATTTATAACCCTACTGATATACCTATCCCCACTGATTTACATGATTATAGCTAGATAAATAACTGATGTAGATAATATAACGCTATAATTATATTACACTCTAACTAACTCCTTAAAGATTATTGGGTCTCTAGTGTTCCGTAGTTCATCAAATACAGACTTGCCTTGTTAGATTATTTCAAGTTTTTCAAATTAGTTCAATAACTGCTTATGTAAATTTTAAAGCCCTTAATTTTACCTTTTACCGCTGCTTTCATAGGATATTGGTTCTTTGTAATATTAGTGGGATTTTCGATCGAATGGGCGCACTCCAGCTAGGTACTCTTTGGCTTCGATTTAGATTGTATGGTCCGTTATCCGTGAAGTAGCGATAGTCTGGGGAACCAATACACCTTATATTCATGAGCTTGCCTTTTAGAAATCCATAGGTTCAAAATAAGCCAGTATTTAATAGTATTTTTGATGGTACTATACCAGATTTTAACATCAACTTACCAACTCATAATTCACGATGACCATATTGTTACTCCTACGAGATTAGAAAGAGATTTTTGCTTTTGCAACCGTTTAAGAAATAAAAAGTATATGCACAGGCTTTTATGTATTTACGAGTATGTACGGTAATTATGTAAGTATGTATGCCGGTTATTATACAATGTATGCCGGTTATTATACAATGTATGCCTTCACTTAACGCGGACTAAAGTATACTTGCTAACCATCTTTATCATCGGCTTTGTCAACAAGATGCACATGGTTAATACTAGTAGCAATTCGGAGTGTCGCAAAAGCCAAACTAAACTAACTAAAATTAATGCCATTCTTTTAATTCCCATCGCTATGACACATTGTACATTGGACGGCAACATTTTTAGTTAGTTAAGTTTAGCTTTTGCGATACTCCGAATTGCCACTGTCTGACTAAAGTCTAGAAACTTTCATGAAAGTACATAAGTTATTATATATATTACTATCTTATTCCCTTACTTTTTCTTTAATAGCGTAGTTTAGAAATTTTTCAATTACAAATTCAAACGTCGTAAATATTTATTCGCTTTTGACGGCAACGCGAGCTTCCAATAAAATGCGGTGTGATAAGTGGATGGAAATTCTACTACAGGGTGGCAAAGCGTGCACGGTGCTGATAAAGGATTTAAGGGTGTTTTTCAATTTGGTGACGGTTCGGGTGCCAATAATATTATCTGAAATAGATTTGTGTCAAATCGCAATATTGCACACCATTTAAATTCAGAGGCTATTCTGACTCGTGCCAGTTCAGGAGCTCATTGGACGCGATGCAATTATTTTTCATGAATCAGATGAATATTTATTATTTCTGATTAAAATTATACTACTACAACTAAATAAGTTATCATATTGTTAATAAGTCAAAGGACGATACAACGAAACAAAAAAAACGATAAAAAAAAGAGTCCATAAAAAAATAAGTACACAATATCTGAGGCCTCAATGACTATTACTTATATAGGTACATAAGTACCATGAAAGTGTAAGGTATATAAGGATGGAATACTTTAGTTAGAGTTTTAAGATAAATAATAAATAACTAAGTATGTAGATAGTATACTATATTATTTTAAATAAAGAAGACAAAATTGTTGATGACGATTGTAACATCATCACTCCTACATTAATTAATTCGTATTACATGAAAAGATAAATTGACGCTAGAAAAAACACGTTCCATTGTTTTATCATAATTAACTTACCTTGATTAAGTTTTTCTGTCCGCTCACCACCAAACTAATTTACTTCTAGAGCAACAAATTCTCATCAGAAAGTTTCGTCAAAAATGTATTCCGGTAACCTAGAATTAATTTAAACTTCGCATTTAATCTTGTTGGCTTACGAAACTTTTGCAAACTGAGATTAAGTACCTCCTAAAACAGCAGAGCTCTCAACAACCATCAAGTGTTGCTAAGGAATGGGCTAAGGTACAAATATATTAAAAACTCAAACAAGAACATCGTAACAAATTTTATATCAGTTTGGTTACCTTTATAACTAGTACTTCGCCCCGAAAGAGGTCTCGCGCACCGTTAATTGGTAAAAGAGTATCAAACATCCATATATCCAAACACAAACTTTCGCATTTATAATACTAGCTTACTCGCCCGCAGCTTCGCCCCCGTGGTATCTACCTGGATAAAAAGTAGCATATATGTTATTCCAGGTCATAAACATGTATATTCCGTAGTTTCAGCCAAATTCGTTCAGTAGTTATCGCGTGAAAGAGTAACAAACATCCATTCATCCATACTCACTAACTTCCGCTTTATAATATTAGTAGGGTATTAGTAATAATTATACATATACAATAAGAATATATTACTGTTGACATTTTCTATAACTACTTTAAAGTTTGTTACTATTTCTACGGCTTCATAATATTGTAGTCTCTAAAAATACCATTCACGAAGTATTATTACGTAGGCGTAGCTCGTAGACGTAGCTCTCTCGTAGCACTGTAGCAGCTACAAACGAAGCTACGAAGTTGTAAATGCACAGAAAAAGTGATATTTTTAAAGCATTATTACAATGTTATTGGAACCATGGTACCTATGACTACAGGCATGATCGATAATAAAGCTAAGATCGAAATGAATTTAGATTTTAAAGTACTGTCAAACTACTGGCAACAAGTCTCTTACCAACTTGATAAAAAAAAATGTTGAAATGTTGAACCAATCCTGGGTGAAGTGTAAATCCTGATATTACTAACTTAGTTAACGTAACCAGGGACGCAGAATATACAAAGAAATGCTATCTATCTTCTTTGTATATACAAAGAAGTATCAAGATGGTGTGTGAATGATACCTGTTGAAATACCTTTGGAAATACTTTCCGCGCTGCTTTTCAATTATTAACTCAAAGTATAAATTTAATAAGCAAGAGTCCTATGAAAGTTTCCCAATCTCGACGCAATATTGGTTTCCATTCCACTCGGGGCGCTCCACAGCAATAAAGCCAGTTTAAATGCTAGAAATATAAACCTTTCAGTGAATATATTCCTTTACCGAGATAAACAGAGCGAAAGTAGAATAGGATAGTATTAAACTGAGCGAGAATCGTATTTCTAATAAGCGTCGTGAATAAATGTGAGAACAGTTCTAGTGATGTATGGTATTTTAATGATTTAAACCTTCAGTTATTTATTAACACTCATGTTACTGTTTTCAGTAGCACTTGTATTTTTCGCGTCTAGGCTGAATCAAATAATGAGTCGAGGAACTATCTCTTCGATCCTAAATTAAAAACCCTGCCGAGTGTTCACTTCACTTCACTTCTTATATTTGGCTTTCGCACGGCTTGTGCCACGCATTTAGCCACTACCATGTGTTTAAATTTTTAGTTAGTTTAGTCAAGGTCAAGTCAAAGTCATAGTCAGCGTCAGTAAAGATGTGGGTTCTTTACTGCAGCTTTTTACATGGACTTCTTGAGAGAACTCGAAATGCAATGATATACAGTTTTGTTTCATTTGCCTACATTTATGTACGTTCACGAACACTTAACAGTTAATAATCCACCATTATTACATATTAACATTCGCCAAAACACAAATTTCGGAAAATAAAACAAAAGAGACAACATGCCATCTTGAATTCCCGTCAAAAAGCCCTGCCGAGTGTTAATGTATTTTACATTTTAGACAATGCTGTCAGTAGGTACTGTTTGAAAACATATTTCGTAATCTGCAAGTCCAAAAGTAGCAAAATTACCCACCGACGACCGAGATAACGGTGGAAGGTAGTTCTATTAATTCGCCTATACCCATTCCAGTGGCGTTGTATCTTACAATCTGTTTGTTTAGCGACTAATTAGACAAAGTTGGGCAAGTTGGGCGAATGGCGGCTCATTCCACTGAACGGGAGGTAAGGATCTTAATCTGTTGTGCGAATAATTTAGTAAACCATCTGTTTTTGTAAATAAAAATCTATCGGCTCCATTGACTGACTGGTGCTTGACTATTTAGATTGCTTAAGGCTTCGGAGCTGTACGAGTTACCCATACAAACGTAATACCATAACCATTTAAAATTTGAGCATAACCTTAGCATAGTATGCTATTATTCGTATTAGGATAGCATTTATCTAGGTTTCTGTCAGAAGCTTTTTTCAAAATACTTAGCTAAAGTGAAATTAAACCGAATCGCATTTTGCATATTTTTACATCATAGAAGACATGTTTTCTTAATATTTATTTAGTATTAAACACTAGAATATTTTATGTTTCCTTCTGTTAGAAACATAGCTTATATGGTCTAGTAACAGAAAAACAACACTGTGTGAAGAATAAAAACAATTTTCAGTCATCATTTTTGGGACTACGGGAGACAAGCAAATTCCTTGCAAAATAGCCATGCATTTACATTTCATACATTTTTAACCTTTTCTAACAGTGCGTCTGTGTGCGTGTGTCACGCACGCTCACGCACACAGATGCAAAATGACAAGCAAACCAAGACTTTTTCGTGTGTCGATGTTTGAACGCGCAGGGAATTGAATTTTGCCGAGCCACGTCGCCGGACCCTTAAGTAACGTATCACCGTAAAAAAAGCTAGGCCCACACCTTGTGTTGATTTTTGTCTCCTCTGATTATTTTTCTTGGTGTGTCTAAACACTTGGGTAGATATTACAACCAACAGTGCTATAAGGCTCGGTTATCTTAAAAGACTCATTAACCGCAAACGAAAATCATGGTATGGTATCAAAGTTCAGCATAAACAAGCGTAACTATGTGAAATGTAACAGACGAATAAAAAATGCAGCAGGTTCTCAAATTTCCTGAACATTGTTAACAACGGCAGCATAGGAAGTTGACATACCTTCCTGGTATCACACAGATAGATATTTATAAGATATTGGTGCTTACCTTTTTTCCGGAAACCAGTTTTATAATAAGTTTATACATACCTACAGGACCAGGTACATAATAACATAAGACTTACTTTTATATTCGAATTCCAGAGATATAAGATTATTTAGTTTCATAAAATGGGTATGCTGAGGTATTTTCAATTCTAAACGGTAATGGAAAATTCTACAATATGGTTTCCTGGTAATCGACTAATAGACTTCCTGGTAGGCTTAAAAGTTAAATAATACCACGACTCTTACAAAAAATGTAATCAATAACCTTTGGAGTAAAAAGAGCTTATAAATAATTGCACGCTGTGTCATTATTTTTCTCTGCGATAGGTACCACCATAGTGCTGAGACACGGATAGCAAATATAATTTATGTACCTATCTATGATTTATTGACGATATATTTTGTTTACATTTATCTTGATGACTGTTAGTATTACCAAAGATAATCGTCTTTGGTATTACTACTTTTATATAATTTTTTTTTGTATTTGCGGTACAAGATTTTTCACCCAAAATTATCGCGCTACCTCACGCAAGTCTACCCGCTCACCGGCTGCCTGATTACTGCGTAGATTACCTGAACTATGCCTGCTATCTGAAGCTCTTCAAGCTCGTTCACAATGGAGCTCGATCTAGTCTAATCTCAGCTTAGTCTTGCCCCAGCCACTTACTGGCTTTTACATCGCACGTTTGCATTGAAACTTGCTTAAATACCTGACGACCTTTTCAGCTAAATGAGCGCTGAGGTAGATCACGCTATTGTTTTTTTTTTAACAGTGAATTTTGATGGTTTATTTTATATTTGTCACAATTAGTAAATTCGTTACATTTTTGTACACTCCATAAATATTGAAAGTAAATTCGTCACATGTAACTTTATACCATATTTAGTAGTTTTAGCTTTCCCTTGTGCGCTGTAGGCTCGAAACCCACACAGAACGTTTGTTCTGTGTTTGTAAAAAATCTGAAAATATTGTATTTGAAATGAAATAATATATATAATATAATAATATATATAAGTTAAGTACCTAAATGAAATGAAAATTTCGTGTCCGCAATCGAATTTTTACCTTAAAATTGTAAGTTGGCCAAAGCAAAACATTGGCATAGTTGTGGGGCTGTGTTTAATATAAAAAAGCACTAGGTAAACTTTAATTGATACTATATATCACAATTTTACCTATTATTGTCATTTATAGGTTTCTGTTTTAGGTGAATTAAAGTACTAGTGTATTATATAATCTGTGATTAAAGTAAGTGAGATTTTTTTTCATCTTCATCTTCAAAAATTCGCTACACTGCACCGTCTCAATGTCTCAAAACTTAACCCACAAAAATTGATTTAAACTCAAAAATACATGTGTAACATGTTCATAGTTTGCATAAAGTTCCAGTAAAATTAGCAGCGTTGTCATAACAAGGGTTCGTGAGTTTCCAACCCGTTCTCTCTGAAGACACAACAAAAGGGTCCGGGCAGATATAAAACGGAATCTTAGAAGGAAAACTTTGTCATTGTTACTGCTGAGCCATGGGCCCGCATTGTTCAAGTTATATTAAAGCGGGAGTTTAATACTTCAAAGGATTACAGTGAGATGTGGTCACGATGCTATTACGACCTTGTGGTGGGCCGTTTGAACGATCCAGATTAATATTACGTCATAAAACGCGGTCGGGGAAATCTTGAGCAAGTGCTTTACGTCGAAACTTGAAACTAATTCTTATGGTTTTAATGTCCGCCCTGAAATGGTATTAAAAGTTATCGTAAGCTTGGCCTGAGCTTGAAAGTAGGTTCAAAGTATTAGGTAACCGCACATTCAGAAGATTAAAGCCGCTTAGTACCTGCGTAGGTAGTTTTTATGAACTTTTCTAAGTTATTTCATCTAGAAGTTGAAAGCTTATGTCGTCATTCATATATTTTAAAAAACTTCATTTTACTGTAGGTAAGTATTTTTTTTCGACTATTGTAGATAATTAAGAATAGAATACAGCTAGATCTCCATTTTCTAGGTACCTACTTAAAGATAATGGTTTTATAGTGAGTTGAAAATGTATAGCTTTTAGTCTTTACGCTCTGACAAGTTCGGAACCCAAAGCTAGGTTCAGTATTTTTGGGTTGAAGTTTTTTGATTCCTGCTAATACCGCTAGATGGCAGTACACGTATCAAAAACTACTGAATTTCTGCAAAGATGCTCCCAAAAATTTACATTTACTCTTGCTGTTACAAATTGTAGTACTTATTGTAATTCTGATAGAAAATTGTTTATAACTTAATAAAGGGCTACCATTGCTTCCGCAAGGTACGATTCTCGAATACTTTGAAGATCTGAAAAAATGTATAGGTACCTACCCACATTATCTCAGATCTTAAAGAATTCAAGATGTTTTGAAGATAAAAATATTTGACAGAGAATTATCGAGAATAAATATCAAAAAACATATTATCCGTCCAGGAGCTACGTTGCCTGCCTCAGACAGACACATAAATACGCAGGTACATAAATACAAACTTATTACAGCCCTCTTTTTCATCAGTGGTTAAAAACAGTGAACTAGTGAGCCCTTTTTTTATCAGTGGTTAAAAAACAGTGACTAACAATTAGGTTGTATGTTTCGAACTTAATGATAATGCTCCCGAAAGGTCAAGAAAACAAATCAACACGAGGATAATAAGTAGCCACACCATTAATCTTTCGTGGCAAAAAATCTTATTGCTAATGTATTTTTGATTGTTTGGATTCAGCTCTGTAAATATAGAGCCAGGAAATAATTCCAATTCTTAGTGGCAGCTTAAGTACTAACTGGACTAGCCTTTTTGACTAATCTTTTTTCATCAGACACTTTAAACACGAGATTAACGTAAACCTATCATGGATTTAGATTTAGGTTTATTTATTTTATTAAATTCTATAAATTTATTCTATTCTTTTCTATACTACTACTAGTTTTAGGTTTACTAGTTCTTAGGTTTCTTTTGTAAATCTACAATAAAGTATTTTCATTCATTCATTCATTCATTCATTCTTTGCCGCTGTTGATATTGTAAACTATAACCACCTAATTATCTACTTACTCTTTTTTCTATTTCCCCGTATCCATATTTTTTCAAGACAGGTAAGAGACATAACAGTCTCGATATAAACAGGAGGATGTTGTGGAAAACTTTTATTCTCTAACATTTGTTATTTACGAATCAAGAGATACAACAACAACACATCCTATACTGGTAATTTA
Organism: Xanthorhoe designata; assembly: GCA_963582015.1. Taxonomy (NCBI): domain Eukaryota; kingdom Metazoa; phylum Arthropoda; class Insecta; order Lepidoptera; family Geometridae; genus Xanthorhoe; species Xanthorhoe designata. Next base: position 10,351,959 of record OY757039.1, read on the forward strand.
CGAAGGTAGCAATGTTCAGGCATTTACGTGATTTATAGGAATATAGAAAGTTTTCTTAGCAGGTTGTCCAGTCTACTGATTGTAATAAATTTTGCTATAATAAGCTGTAATATGCAGCGATGTATATCATCATCATCATCATCAGCCCTTCTCTTCCCACTGCTGGGCATAGGCCTCTCTTCGCTTCCGCCATTCGACCTTAGATTTGAAAGACGAGCGATGTATATAAAATGTATTTATTTTTAATAATTACTAAGCGAAGAATACTATTATTAGTAATTATTTTTCTAAAATGACTGAAAGATTATTAATTGAACCAAATTGGTGACATTTTGGAGAAAGGCCAGGTTCGAAGTACACTCAACCGGAGAGCGTGTATGAAGAATGTAATGAGAGTGAATGAGGCAAAACAAGTGTGTCAGGATCGTAGCAACTGGAGATCCGTGGTCTCTGCCTATCCCCATGGGAAAGAGACGTGATTTTATGTATGTACCTATGTAGATCTGAAAGAATTTGTCTACCGCACCTTGGGAATACAGCCGTGATTATAATTCATTTTCATTTTTACATGTCATTATGATATTAGTAGGATCAACGTGAGTAAGACATGATTATTGATTTTCAGGATTGCCTTTTCCTCATTATATTATAGGTCAGGTTATGGTATGTAATTTAGAGTCTCATTATCCAGAGTAAGTAATTGATCAAACGAACATTGGCCTGGTTTCATTCGCTCGTTTACTTTAGATGTTGCTCTTGTTGACTTATTTCAAAAATTTTAGTTGACTTCAAAAAAGGAAGAGGTAATGTTCCACGGTATATTTTTTTGTTTACCTATTATACCGTCAATAGTATTAAGCCAAGACGGAGGCCTTTAGGCGGCCTAAAAACTCCGTCACCAGAGTTGGCCATTTGCTCATACGAACGAACGAACGAACCGTCAATAGTAATAGAAGCGCTCGTGACGAAGCTTGCTAAGACGTTCTTGATAGATCGTCGAAGTTAAGCAACGTTCTGAGCGGTCACTACTTGGATGAGTGACCGCAAGTGGCATCATCAGCTGAGCGCTTCCGTGCTTCGGAGGGCATTTTAAATTGTCGGTCCCGGCTTTTAAAGTCGTTAAGCCATGACGGAGGCCTTAAGGCGGCCTAAAATCTCCGTCACCAGAGTTGGCCACTTGCTCATACGAACGAACGAACGAACCGTCAGTAGTTGACCGATTTTAAAAAATCTTTTTTTGTTTGAAAGAGTATATAATTCTTTAAAAAATTTGATGATCTGATGAGGATCTTCGGAGTTATGTTACAGCAATGCACCTCGAGAGCACAAAACATTTATGTCATCTTACAAAATTGAAGTCGGTTTTATATAATTTTGAATTTATCTACTGGTGAGATTAGTTTGTTGGCCTCAAAGACTTTGTACTTATCAAAGTCTTTGGTTGGCCTAGCTAGATGTACAGCGACTTTCGCATTTTCGATTCGTAGATGGCTTGGATCTGGTTGTGTATCTATCAGTGGATTTTATCGCTGCGGAACTATTATGTAATATGTGAATCAAAGACGATTAATATCTAGAAGACAGACAAAGGCCATACACAAAATCGTAACCCGTACCAGATAGCCTGGAAACTTTAAAACATCAATTTTATCCAAGAAATTTCAATTACTTTCTAGTTAAAATTACCTAAAATTTTTTTATATTGAATATTGTTGCTACCTCTACTACTAAGTATTGAAATTTCTTGGATAAAATTGATGTTTTAAAGTTTCCAGGCTATCTGGTACTGCATGATCAGGGTTACGATTTTGTGTATGGCCTTTGTCTGTCTTTTAGATATAAATCGTCTTTGATGTGAATGAAAAAAAAAAACAATTCGAATATATTCGTGAATTTAGTCAACCAATGCATTTCCTGTGAATAATCTGATGATGGCTTAGGTGCTAGATACCTAACTTTCACTACCTTCTCAATATTCCAAAGTCTACGAGTACAGAAAGCCATTCAAAGTAGACAGACTTAAAGTTGTTTTAAAATCATCGATATTTTCTCCCTTTTTCTATATAAAATGCTACTCGTTCTGCCATTTTAATTTCAGTGTTAAAGTAATAAAGCAATTAGGTGCTGTGGACGTTAAGCATGAATAAGATCCACGTTAGCCTTAACCCTAGCTAACCAAAGGCTATTTATTAAAACTTCTTTATTTAATCTCGCAAGTTATAATTTTTGTGGCGAAGTTCAGAAAAACTTTGAGATAAAAGAAACAAAACAGCGGAAAGCTTTCTCAGGCTGTTATCAAAGGCCATTATCTCTTGACCTGAAAAGTGGAATTATATTTTGTTTCTTTTTATAAGGAGTAAATAAGTTAGCGAAAGCGGAGACGTAATTTAAAAGTTACCTTGAAGTGGCTCTTCCTTCCCAAGGCGAGTTACAAAGTGCTCGGCGAAACAAGATTTGACGGCAGAAAAAATGTAAATTAACTTGTTTGATGACGGATAACCGACCACCTACTCAGTACCCTCCGGTAAACAGGCCCGAAGCCGCCTTTAATATCGCAACAGCTCTAATTATCTACGGTACCTTCACGTTTATTAACATTAGGTAGCGTCATGTCAACGAAATTAAAAACGAGCTCTAATTTCCGTAACATCCATTTGGTTAATGGACTTATATGGCACTAGGGACTAGAGCGCAACTTTCATCACACTAAAAGCAACGTACGGAAAATGCCCTCAGATTAATGTACTTACTTCATAACATTTTCTCTTTTACTTGTGCCGAAATGAAATTTTTGTGCGGCAAGGTTTATTATTTAGCGCACATTCGTAGGAACCATGAATCTATGAATTAATAACCACCTGCCTGAAGGCCCAAACATTGTACATTTTCTGTAAAAAAAAACTGTTTCTATGAAGTTTGAAAAATTGGTCACTTTGTTTTATTAACCTTTCGTTTCTTCGTAGGCCGTCAGAGACCGGCCGTCAGTTAAAAAGAGTAGTTGATATAGAAATTTGCTATTTTTTGAATAGAACAAGGATAGAATAAGTATTATAGATGGTAGCTGACGGCCGCCCGTCGACGGCACCGTCTGCATATTATTATGAGAACAAGGCTTCAACATTTATTACGTAGCACGGCCGAGCTCAACACAAAGAACAACCCATGTTAAACTAAAACAATGGGCGAGTTTCCGAAGAAAATGTATTATTTTGGCTTCGTTTAGTCCGCATGAAGTGCTAAAAACAGCAACAGCATTTTGCAGTTTTCCTCTCGCGGGCCAATATAACAAAGGTTATTATGCAAAATTTGTGCCAAAAGCCATCCCTGTGCGCAGTTTGGAAGCTCAGGCCTTTATGTACTAGCCGGGCGGATGCAATTGCAATTGTGGTGTGAAATTCCGCATGATAAATTGTCAACTGATTTGGGCCTGCTAATTAATGTTTGTCAGTGATTTTCGCTCAACCTGCGCCCATACCGCATTCGTTCGACCAGTATACTTGAATATGCGTGGAGAGGACCCAGCCAGCCATTTCCTAAATTGGCAAACAAAGACTTGATGTTGACTGCAGCATAATGTATGTAGTTTTATTGCGAGATATTTTGAGAAATTCTTTGTTTGTGAGGAACAGACAAGACAGGTCTGAACTTGGGTGAAGTCACAGGAAATAGCCAGCACTTCCCCTAATAAAATAGCTTACTATTGTTTAGCGGGTATTAATTTGGTCGCGACCGCACCCGTGTTTCTGTCACCTCATTCCCTAAATTAATGACAAATAGAGTCCCACCCTGTTCTAAAGCTAGGATTTTCTGCAAACCCGCTATCTTATTATAGCGGTCATTTTAAAGGGAAGTATAAATTAAGAAAAAAATAGTTTTTATTATTCACCTTGGTTTTTAAATACGTTTTAAACCTTTACATAAAAATATTTTATTACTAAAGATCGGAACTATTAAGTAGAGGAAATGTCGTTGATTGATGGCTATTGTTATTATAGTACCTACCTATGTGTAAAACTACTATATCAAGTCAAACATATTTTACGGGCAGAAAGTTACAACTACACTTCGTTCGTTCGTTCGTATGAGCAAGTGGCCAACTCTGGTGACGGACTAATATAATGCATCCTGCATACTAAAATCTGAAGCGATTTCTGTAAAAATCTTCACATAAACCACAATTAGTTGCTTCTAAAAGTTATAATAGCGTTTTTATTTGTACTTGCATATACAAATGCGCAGAGAATGCGCAAAAAACTTGGTGTGCATAGGCTCCAACTTACTATTCCACAATAGTTCTTCTTCTTTTTCTTCTTTATTTTGGCTTCGCACGGCTTTTGCCACGCATTTAACCACTACCCATGTCATTATAATTCAAGTTAGTAAAGTCAAATCAAAGTCAGAGTCCAATTCACCAAACGTCTTTCCGCGTAATACGGTCGCCGCATTTTGACAATCTTGAGCATAAATGTCAGGGGTGTTTCGATGGCTAATTGACTTCTACCTTACCCTTTGTTAGTGATGACGGTTGTAATGAGCTAGTTAACCTATGATACGTCACACACATGCCACGTTATCAAAATTTACAACTTACAATGTCTTAAATACCCTTGTCAGTTTATTGGTTCTGCTATGGTGAATGTAAACACGATGTAATGGCTTTAGAAGTAAAAATCTTTAATGGGTAAAAAATGTTATCTAATACATTTTCTAGCATTTGAATTACAGCCAAATGTATGTATGTATGTTCATAGGAGTGGCTAGCTTTACTGACGAAGTAAAGGCAAATCAAAATTTAAGATACAATTTAACAACGGCAAGGAAATAGTAGTTATTTAGTTTATTTGTATGCCGGCTTTTCTATAATACAAAAATGTCGCCGGGTGGCTCAAAAGGTAAAACTTATTTTGTTTAATAAGAATTTTCAAGAAAAGCATTTATTATGCTATCGAATTTTCTATCTTTATAAATATTGTAGATGAACCGTGACATTTTCTTCAAGGCCTATCAGAATAGGGTCATTTTATTTGTACATGACATTTAAAAGGGACTTAACACCATCTTCTGAACTGTAAATCTCTTTTAACGATAAAACATAATCTCCGGTGGGTAAAGGGATGATGCCCTTTAAAAGTACTACCTATAATATTTTTAGTACGTAGGGTCTAGTAAGGTTTAAATCTATAAATTGACTTGAAGTATAAGTATTTTATTTAAGAAATAAACACCGTATAACTCCTTATCCAGAGTTATACACCAACTTTTAAGAACATAAATACGTAGTGCTATATAAAAGAGAGTAGATCCTGAAGCTAGTCAAACAATTTTAAAATAGTATTCATACTGTTTTTCAAATATCCAAACATCATCGTAATCTGACTTGGTGACAAAAACAAGAATTACATAGAAAAGAAAAAATACTCGTGCAGTCGAACAAAGACTCTCCTTTTAAAGTCGGTAAAAATGGTGTACAATCTTTCTGTAAAGTTCATTTTACGCATCATAAAATACAGTATAATACCTGAGATGATATTAATAAGTATGAACATAATCTGAGACATGTGAATCGTGTTTTACGATGAATTTTATGCTCCTTCTTTCATTTTACGCTCATGGTTATAGCTCATGCTTAAAGACTGGTAGCCTTAGATAGCGGCGCCGTGTCGACTATAATATGACCTAATAATGTGAATTTGAATATTAGATAATTTGTGCCTGAACCTACTTTTGCGTATTTGGTGTGTACTTCCAACTATAAACCATAGAAGTCATGATTTAGATAGCGGTAAGAAAACTTTCAACTGATGAAAAAATGAAGTTTAAATATGGTAAATTCAGTTGAAAAATTAGACTAACTCCCAGTTGCAGAAACGATCTATTAAATGTACTATTAAATTATTGGTAATTATAATTAGTGTTTAAAGTCGCCCCGAGATAGTTTCTGCATAAGTACCTATGTTCATAATGATCAAGTGGCAATACCTACGTTATTTATTGCATGTACATGTCGCTGGTTAAATGCTAAGGTACCACAAATCAAAAATCGTGAAAATCGTTTTTATTACAAAAATGAGATGACAAATAGTTGTTTTATAGTATGAGTAAAAGACATTTTTAATTTTCGCATTAAAAACTACCAAAAAACAGTTGTGTCTGTTTAGCATTTATACACTTTGGCACCAAATTTCAGAGCTAAACAGCCATTTTTTCAGTTGTGGTTGAGTGATTAGCGGAAGCGCACTTAATTTGACTAACATTTATATTCTAAAGTGCCATATTTCGGAATGTGGTACTATTGAATATAAATAAAAGTCAAAAACAAATATTATTTTTGGGCAAAGGTACCACATTCCGAAATGTGGTACCTTTGCACAAAATTATTGTATTGATATAACGTTGTGTGTATGTTCAAAAGTATCATTTTTGAAATGCGTTTGTTTTGCACATAACTTTTACGTGAACTTAACTATAATTTTTTAAAGCATTAAGTGCCTTTTTGAGATGCGTTTGTCTTGAACATAACTTTTATAAGAAATCAAAAATTATTTTTCAGGACGTAAGAATATTTTTTGAGATGTGCTTGTTTTTAATTTGCTTTAAACGGGTTTTTAATCATACAAAAATCACTGTTTTATTAATATTTTTCCCTGTAAGTAGGTACAACATTTTAAAAGTAATGTCAAACGTTTAATTTTAATGTCGAACAATAAAACTATTTTAATACAATAGCAGTAGGTACCTATCTAAAAATATAAAAGAATGTACCTAATCAATAACATAAAACCACACCTCTGTGTGTTTATTTATTTGTTTTATTAGCTTAAAATCTTATCCCTTTTTTTAACTAATAAAACAAATAAATGCTTTAAAAACCTCAAATACCTACACAAAATAAGTACCTATCTCTACGCTAAGATCAACAATAATAAGAGAGTAACCAACAACATACGCTATGAGAGTTATCATAAATCTTGAACCATCCGGTAAGAAATAATGTAAATAATGAGATCAACTTTTAAGTTGCTTCAAAAGAATATTGAAATTACTTTATCTTTTTAATGGCATACTAACTATTTATCATTGGGTGTAACTTGCTTGCCGCTGTCTAGCGTTTGTGGACACTGAGAAAGCCTTTGATTCGGTCGAAACATGGGTGGTACTAGAGCCACATAGGCAAAGTCGATGGAGGAACTTAGTACGATGCTCCTTCGAGCATTGATAAGGCCGTTACCTAGCCAAAATGTTAGTCACGTTAGTATGTTTATGGTTTTAGAAGCATTTATTTTGATAGAATATTATTTTTCGGTGTATATTCATTAAAAATCGTGTATTTTTTAGAATCTTTATAAAACTTTGTTGTTCGTGTAACATTTAAATTGCATAGTACTACTAGATTGTGATTCAAACCTTCAAAATAACTTGTTTTAGTTTAATAAACCTTATTTTTTAATGAAATATGGTCTTTTGGTGATATATTTTTTGTGTATATAATACATTTTTTTATATGCTAAAGTCACTTATCTGCTTTTATATGACGTTGGGTTAAAGTTACGGAGAAACTAAAAATGCACTTAAATTCTAATTAAAATTACGCGTCGATTGATAGGTAATACATAGATATAAAAATAAGACTTACTCAAAAAAATTCAAAAAACCTTATCGAAAACTTTGAATGGCCCTACTGAAAAAAGTTAAATTTTGAATTGTGGTAGTTTAGCATTTAACCAGCGATGTATTACGTGAACCGATTTTGAAAAATTTTTTTTTTAAAGAGAATACCTACTCCCGAGTTGGTATTTTTTTACGAGGATATGACGAGGAGTTATGAACCTCAAGAGTGCAGGAAATGGCTCTTTTCTTACAAAATTAAAGTCGGTTTTCATATCGGACGACCTCCGTGGCGCAGTGGGCAAAGGCCCGCCTGAGACGCGGAGGTTGCGGGTTCGATCCCCGGCGCGGGACAAATATTTGCATGTTCTGCAAATATTTGTCTCGAGTATGGGTGTTTTCTATGTACGAGTATAATATGTAGGTATGTATTTACAAAAAAATGTATCTATGTAGTATATCAGTCATCTAGTTACCATATAACACAAGCATTTAAGTTGCTTAGCTTGGGACTAGATGACGATGTGTGGAATGTCCAAGGATATTTATTATTTATATTTTTTTAGCCACTCGTTCTAACATTAGACAGCAACACAACGACGGTACCATAATCATGGGAATATTTTAAGTGAACATAATTTCAGATTTCATAAGTTACCGAAGGTTTCAGAAAAGGTGTGACAAATGATATTAAATCGCCGTCTCTATATCATCTAGCTCAATTTATGCGGGTCTGAGTATTCGGGTAGGTTTCGAGAATATCTTTATTTGAAATCTGTTGGCATCAATCTTCACTTGCTTAGAACTTAGATATCAGAAAGTGAAGCAAGTGTCTAGATTCTAGTACAACTTTATCGAACAGATAAGAATAAAGGCCACAAGTTGAGTGCTTTATGTTTCATCCCAAGATTTTTCATCCCAATGAATAGAATTCTTCATTCGTCCTCAGTAGAAATTTAGTTAAAGTCAAATATAATTATTAGCAACACCCAGCAAAAAAATTTGATTCCTCTTTTTTTATACATCTAGTAATAATAGGTACCACAGGCAGTTTGTGATATTAACTTTTGATGGTTTTTTTAATTTTCATCAAGAAATACAAGTTTTCATCCTCCTCCCCCACACCCCCATTTTAAATTAAGGCAATAGGAAGGCTGCTGGGTCAGCTAGTAGTAGATAAACATTACAATACGTGTTTTCACTTTCATCTGCATAATGTGCACGGCTAGTATTCTCACAACGTTCTCGAAAAGTTGATTCCACAATTCCAATACTACACAAAGGCTTCACTAAGATACTAATTTAGTAGCAAGTTTATAGTCATCGGAAGATGCCGTGACCCTAGGACGTAAGAAATTGAGCGGCGCCGCGGCGGTTGACGTCTCTCGGGAATTATTTATAGAGGATCAATACATTAAACGGACTATGCTGTATTTATACGGCTACTCATCAATTGCTAACGGTTAGTCTCAATAACCTATCTATCTTATGTTTTGCTTACTGATGGTAGATATTTGACATTAACCCCCGGTTCCTATATCCAACTAACGGATGTCCGTAGGTCGGTCGTCATAGCAACATTGTTTATTCAACACAAAATATATGACACTTTTTGACAGATAACAACGTTGCTATGACGACCGACAAACGGACATCTGGTTACCATAACACAAGCATTAATTGCTTTAATTGAGACTAGATGATGACGCCGTGTGGAATGTCCAAGGATATTTATTACTTATAAATCCCAAATACTGCTAACAGATTCGTACCCACAATAAGACCACGGACTGACCACAGAACTATCAAGTTATCAATACACCGTCGTCATCAATCATCAAGCTATTTACTCAAGCTCAAGCCCATGTGTTATGATGACGAGACAACTTGACGTGTTAATAATTAGCGTGTGTGCACATGGTATTAATCACATTAGTTTGCACCTGCCAACAACAATCAAAGTACGAGAGGCTTTGATGTAATATCAACCGCAGACTTGTTTGTTAGTTTATAGCAGAGTAGCTGAGTCGTGTAGGCTGAGTGGTTATCTCGACTTTCGAAAAGAAGGTCGCAGATTTGAATACCCTGCATCAATGGATTTTTAGTTTGGAATTTATATAAAGGATGTCCCAACGCTATGCCACAAGAAGGAGAAATATCTTAAATAATGTAGATTTATTTTGCTGAAATTAAACATTATTTCATTTTGAAAAATAGGTACTGCATTTAAACAAATTGAAGGATTTTTTCAAAATTGCGTGTTGTGTCTGGGAATTTAATTCACTAAATGTCTTCTTCTTCTTCTTCTTCCTGCCCTTATCCCACTAAATGTAAAAAATAAAATTTCGTATTTTTATAATGTCAATCGAAAGGTTATAATTATACAGAACAATCAATCCTAAACATATCTTTAAAGAAAGCAATAACTGAGATGTGTATAAATAAATAATTTGTGGTGCATCTATATACCCCACTCATCCACTCTACCAATGCATTGTCATCGGTTCAGCAAGTGGGAGATCATTCGAACACTATCCACCAATATCATTAACATTTCAAGGTCAGAATATGTAAAAAAATATTCTCCTTAGAAATTTTTCAAAGGGAAAAAACATTCATACAAAAATAAGACTTAAGGAAAAAATATGTGTACTCAAATATGAATTTATTTTATAAACGGATATATATTAATATACAGGAAGATATTATTTGTAAAAGTTGAAATTAGCAATGATGAAGATAAAATTTCGAGGGCGTATTTACGGTACAAACTCCGAATAGAATCAACTTCATAAATTAGGGGACTAGCGTAACAAGAAATAATGTTTTCAGTATTAAATCCTCAAAATTATTAGACGCTGCGAAATAAACCTAGCAAATTATGAAAAAATATGATCATAAACAAGCTAATTTCCTCGTAGAAAAACGATTTTTATTCAGTAGGAATAGGGTTCATTTTGGGATGTGTGTGAAGTTATCTGCAACTGAGCAGCGTGCGTACAAGGATTATTAACCGCAGTTGATTGCCGCGGAAAATTGGATGGGGACCTGCATGCAAGCAATACCATTAATGATAGGCACTTGTTTCAAAAGCAGTAAATTAGCTTGTGCTGCTTCAAATTTGTTTGATGTTGAAAGATCTCTACGGCGTAGCAGCGTAAACTTTGGCGTAGCAGTTGTACATGGACTTGACTATACTCATGTTTTTGCCATTGAACTTATACTGAGACATGAAATACATAGAAAACAAGGTTAGTTTAGTGTCACAGAATCTTTGAAAGTAATTTTTACAAGAAACAATTTCTTCTATAATTTTGAGAATAGCTAACAAAAATAAATGACGACTTATGTAACAAACATTGGTCTTCATACAACGTCGCCGTAACGTAACGTCAGCGTTGTACAGTTTAAATAATTCAGTGAATTTTTAAGCACTATCCGCATATCATTTTCAAGGCAAATGCTATTGTTAGATCCGTTTTTTGTAGACTTCCCGAGTAATAGTCACGTTTCGGGCAACTCGCGTCCGTTTCGTAATTATTCCCAAATTCGTAAAGTGAAGAATGGAAGTTGGCTCCATAACTTAGGCTTATTGATTCACTCTACCGACTTTAAGGTGAAGTTACGTGATCTAATTTGAAATTTCTCGTGGAAGTTTCTCGGACGGTTTTCTTGAATAATTGTCTTTGAAATATAATATCAAATTGAAATTGTAACGTGATGACTGTTAGTGATAGTGTGCCTTCGTCAAATGTAATGAAGGCCTAGGTACATGTAAACATGTTCTAGATTGTCTGAAGTCGAGAGGAAAAGTGACCGGCAGGTTTTTCGTTTTGCATTTTGACATGAGCCGTAAACGATGCTTTTGAAATTTTACTATGCGCATAATAAATATTTACTAATGACACAAGAACTCAAGAAAATATTAATCAAAAATAAATAGTATCCTTGGACCTTGTGTTGTGGTAACCAGATTTTTGATACCCTACTTAGAAATTACAACACTACACACACCTAGACACGGAACAAATATATGCAGACCACACTAACATTTGTCCCATAGAGGCGCCGAATACGCAACCTCCGCGTCTCAGGCGGGCCTTCACCCACTGCGCCACAGAGGTCGTCTAAGTGTGGTTTAACACTTTAAATAAATAAGTAACTATGAGTCCATATTGTTTTAATGACTGCAAAACATACTTTAGAATAATAAATAAATATCCTTGCACATTTTACACGGCGTCATTTAGTCCGAAGCTAAGCAACTTAATGCTTGTGTTATTGTAATCAGAAGATCGATATACTACTTAGATACATTTTTTTTGTAAATCAATTTGATAGGACTCTAAATCAGATTATCGTTAGAACAAAATCGAAAGAATGAAAGCTCAGATTTTTCACGGGGATCTAAATCACTGCGAGATGAATTTGGCAGTGAGCCACGCCCAATCTCTTTACTTCCGAACGTATGTAGAGCAGACTTTACCTGGTCTAATTAGCAAATTGGTATTCATAGAGATAGGAACATAACCGTAAAAAGTTTGTTATACAGACGAAACGACGCAAGCATGAGACAACTATACAGGCTGAGTTTTTTTAGAGCTACTGGGGCTAAATCTTAAACCGTGAGAGTTATTGAAAAGTAATTTTAAGACTCACGTGCTCGATTTTGACATAAATAAGTTAACATAACAAATATTATATAGTTTTTGAGCATAAGTGAAATTTAAAATATATTTTTTGCAGAATTTCACGTAGGTAAGTCCCATCATGATTTTTTGATAACTCTCATGGATTTAGACTTAGCCTCAGTAGCCTTTAAAACTCAACCTGTATAAACGCACAGTCGACATAACAGGTTGATGGCATTTAGTACTTTCAGTTTTATATGAGTAGATGCAGCAAAGCATGGATGATGGGAGAACTTTCTTTAGTTATGAGAAGTACATATAAGCTGAGAAAAGTAAAACATGTTTGTTATTTCATTTTATTTTCTTTTATTCAGGTAAATACTTGAGTATTTAAGTATTTACTAAACACAATGAATCAATCGTAACATTAAAAATTAACATTTATACCTACTGGTACGATTATATTTTTCTATGGTCATTTATTAAGTTTAGTTATAAAAAAAATGTCTAAAAAACCTGTCAAATAAATAATTCAAGGACAGAAACATGCATTAGTAATAAAATGTTGAAGTTATTAGAATAAGGCGTGACTTTGCGTAGGTCAATATTAGGATATATATACCTACGCGGTTTTCTTATACTTTTTAAGATAAACGAAGTTACAATATGAACCAACTTAAATGAAAAAAAAATCACTATTGTGTCAAGAATCTTTTAAGTTTTCTAGAACAGTATTAAATGCAATAAATGTATAGTTAGCCATATTTAGCAGAAGTATTCCTGTACTAATTACAAGCAAATCGACTAATAAAATACTAACCAGTTTCGTCACAACATTTTTCTTTCATCGAGTGTTTTCGACTCTTAATCATCCACGTTGAGGTCTAGAACCCACTATAAATCAGATTAAAAGACATCGTACCGTTATTTAAAAACATAGGACATTAAGGAAGCAAGGTCTGGTTACAGAGATCATGTTCGTTTCCTAATGATTACTCTAGAAATAAGACACTAGTAGCCAATTAGAGATTGTCAATGGTTTAGATTAATTGACTTGTTTCTTGAAATAAGAGCTAACTAATGAACAGACCTGAACTGAAATAATTTCTTGTGAAATCTCTTACTTCTGGACTATTTTAATCAGGGGGGCTAAAAAAGCCGTTTTAGCTGTATATATCATTATTATGAATGTTTCGTATTTATAAAATAAGTCGTATAGATGTAGCCGTGGGTTGAATATACAATACAGGTATTGGAACGTCTAAATATTCTGTATAACTTAATCTGGGCTTATTATAACTTAATAACAATAACTTAATTTGACCTTTAGCATTAACAATAACTTAATTTGACCTTTAGCCAAACATTTTTTGTCGCGACACTGAAATTGGACTATAGCACTAGTTTTTTAACCGTACAGTAGCGATAATGAGTCATCGCAAAAGAAATCTATACAAATCTGTGTTACATCTTTAGAAAATAATATAAAAATGCATTTAAATCTTTATGAAATATTTATTATACCTTCGACAACAATCTAGTGCAAAAAGAGAGTTCATATAAATAAAAAATATGCTCTTTTTTTAAAAGCAAACTGTTTGTCAAATGTCAGTTTGATGTGACGATCAGACTTTTTGACGTGTGCTAACCTTGTTACTAGAATTTCGGATATTGTAAAATAGGCTATGCGGTACAAGCCAGCTTAATTTGGAAACTTTCCCAATTTTTTTATCAGAAACAGAGGTCGACTCATAAAGAGCAGATACTTACAAGCTTTGGCATCTCGATACTTGTTATGTTACTACTAAATTTTAACAATAAGGTTTTAATACTTTTAACTATAAACCGTAGAACAAGCAACATTATAAATTATACTTACCTCTGACTACATCCCATCGAATTTGCCATGTCTGTAAATAAAAGTTCATAAAAGTAATCCTTATATTTGTATGGGCCTGTCTAGTTTAATTATACATCTATTTCAAGTTTTCTTTACTTTAGGTTGGCTTTGGCTTCTTTTTTTTTTTACTTTACTATTAATAACAATTAAGTTGACCCATACCAGTAAAGTAATAAACTAAGTGGGCCGACCTACTTATAAAATATCGGAGCTCTACTACGTAAACGAAAGCAAACTACTTGCTATGACTACTACTCGATAGGATACTATAGCGATTAGCACACGGCGTTGAAGCGCTCGTGGCGAAGCTTGCTAAGACGTTCTTGAAAGATCGTCGAAGTTAAGCAACGTTCTGAGCGGTCACTACTTAGATGGGTGACCGCAAGTGGCATTTTCATCTGAGCGCTTCCGTGCTTCGGAGGGCACGTTAAATTGTCGGTCCCGGCTTTTAAAGTCGTTAAGCCATGACGGAGGCCTTTAGGCGGCATAAAAACTCCGTCACCAGAGTTGGCCACTTGCTCATACGAACGAACGAACGAACGAACTATAGCGATTAGCACACGGCACTGCACACCGTCGCGGAGGGCGTCGGCAAGTGCACCGCTCGACCGCGCGGTCGGCCGGTGTACGCGTGTTAGGCATAACTGTGTCGCCTATGTGTAACATGCTCCCATTTTGCATGTTGTTTTCCACTCCTGATGTTGTAAACCCTTCGCTGTATGATGTCTCTCCAAGATATTAAGTACGATAGAAAGCAATTTTGATTTGATATATTTGGTATATTAGGATCAACGATCTTCATACTGCAATATCTCCCAATTAACCAACACTTCTTTGAGAATATCTCTTTTATACTTGATTGTTGTCACAGCTATACGGAATAGGAGGCTAGGTGACCGCGCCCGGTACTTTTGTACTAAAATTAAATTCACCTATAGCATGTCATGGAAGAGGCTTTTGTCGATGGGTTATTGATATTAGATCGATAAGGGAGGGCCAATAACTGCGTCATCGAAGTTGGACGTTACTCCATGTTTGGGCATAGCCAGAACGCATTTTTGGGGTTCGTAAAGGGTTTTCAAATAATATTTTGATATCAACTCAGAATTTTCCTACCACTCTGTCTAAGGAGTTTGATGCGGAGCGAGCTGGCGGAGCAGATAAACGGATGAATATTAACCAATAGGATTGCATAAAATATCTGAGCCAATATTTTACAAACAGAAATAACAGCAGTTTTGTTTGTGCTAATAAAATGTAAATTAGCTTTGTCAAATTTAGAGACAAAGCTAATTTGATTACTTTGCATAATGATATGATATTACCTTCCATCAAATAAAATAATAATGAGCTATTTGATTTATTGTAAACATTATGTGTTTTTATATTCTTTCGATAACTGCATATTGCTGTTATCATAAAGTAATAATTCTACCGATATATGTAATGTAAAGAAAAAACAGAAAAACCATTTTTTTTTTGGAAAGGGAACAGTTTTAACCCAACACTATTGGCCCTTACTACAGGCCCGTTGTGTGCCAACGAACAAAAGCTTTTACCCACCTTGAGCAAAATATTATGGATATTATGTTTCACTCATCCACTCGTATTTTTGGCTAAACTCTTTCCTCAGTGCTAAAATGAGTTATATATTTTGCAATTATAGCACAATGTTCGTAGAAATGGGAATCAGTAGACATGGTTATTACTGTACTTATTGTGTAACAGCTTGACAAATTAGGAAATTGTGTTTAGGTCTGGTAATTTTTAATACTCTTTACACTTCTTTGAAGGATCCCGATTGTTTATAGCATCGAGAGACATAAAAAGTAAGTTTGTATGAGTCAGTGGCCAACTCTCGTGACGTAATATTTAGGCCAGAAGGCCTCCATCATGGCTTGACGATGGGAATGACAACCCTCCGAAGCATGGCAGCGCTCAGTACAAGGTGCCCCAAAATACGACACTCGAATTAACAATAAAATTTTTACTCAAGAAGTAAATAAAGTTCAGTGGGATCAAATTAATTTACTAACAACTCCTAATGCCATTTATGACTTCATTAAAGTTGGCTTTCATAATAGCTACGAAAAATCAAAATACAAAATCTTAATTAAAAAGTCCAATAGAGGTACAAAAAACTGGCTAACGAAAGAAATTAAAAACTTATGCCTCAAAAGGGACCTAAAATTCATTGAACTTAAAAAAGATCATACCAATAAAATTTTACAGTTGGAACATATAAAAATACGAAACAAATGTAACAAAATAATTAATAAAACAAGGAATAACTACACTAAAAACGAAATTCAAATAAATAGCGACGACCCAAGAAAGCTTTGGCATATACTCAATAATTTAACAGGTCGAATCACTCGTTCTATAGACGATACTATAATACAGGCATTCAGTAAGAATATTCAAAATCCGAAAGAAATAGCAAACAATTTTGCTAAAGAATTTCAGAAATCTGTAAAAGACATTATTCCAAACTGTAAAAATATGTTTTTAGATCCAAAAGAATATGCTAATAAATCCGACGCATCTATACAGGGTGTTACCAGACCACTACCGAAAACTTAAGGGGATGAAAGTACCCATCAATATGAACAACTTTTTCTAAGAAACCAACACTGTGAACGCGAAAAAAAAACAGCTGTTTCATACACTTTAGCCAAGTAGGTATTGAACTTATGTATGGAACAGCTGTTTTTTTTTTCGCGTTCACAGTGTTGGTTTCTTAGAAAAAGTTGTTCATATTGATGGGTACTTTCACCCTCTAAAGTTTTCGGTAGTGGTCTGGTAACACCCTGTATATCTTCAAAAACCTAACCCCGAAGACATCTTCAAAATTATTAAAAACATAAATACTAACAAAGCACCTGGCATTGACAATTTACGACCTATTGATATAAAGCTATTATCTCAAAAATAACACTAGCCATTACAAAACTTATTGAAACAAGTATTAGTCAAGGTACTTTTCCAGATGAATTAAAAGCCGGTATCGTGAGACCCATCCACAAAAAAGGAGCTAAAGACGACTATAGTAATTATCGACCTATTACTATCCTTCCAATTATTGACAAAATATTTGAAAAACATGTCAGTAATCATATTCACAGCTTCTACAAAAAACATCACATACTATTTAACCATCAATATGGCTTTCAGCCCAACAAAAGTACAACCCAATTGCTTTCTCATCTTACTGATCACGTTAATGATAATCTTAACAAAGGCAATCATATTGTTATGATTTTTATTGATTACAGTAAAGCATTTGACACCTTAAGACATGACACGCTTATCAATAAACTCGAAGAAAGTGGAATCCGAGGTCCACTACTTAGATGGTGCGCTGATTATCTCCAAAATCGATCATACAGAGTCAAGGTGGGTGAAGAGGTCAGTGACAGTATCCCTATTACAGAGGGTACAGCTCAGGGATCGGTTCTCGGTCCTCTGCATTACCTTGCATATGTAAACGATATAAATAAGGTCATTAAACACTGCGCAATATATCAATATGCAGATGACACGTGTCTCATTGCTGAGGACAAAGACTTAACGGTTGCACTAGAAAATATCCAAAATGACTTTTCGCGTATTGTGGAATGGTCCCACGATGCTGGACTAGTCTTAAACGCTCATAAAACCAAGCTATTACACATCTGTTCTTCTCAAAACAAAAGAGGCACCAATACTGCCATAAAAATAATATCCCATAAGCATAGCTGCCTTCATAACAAGGGAATAGCTTGCGCCTGTGAACCTATTGAACAAGTAACCCACCAGACTTATCTAGGTTTAATATTGGATAATCGTTTCAACTGGCGTTACCATGTAGATCGAGTATGTGATAAGTTAAGAGCTATACTCGCAAAATTTTACATACTGAAGTATAAAATACCTTATACTATACTGCTAACTATGTATAAATCTCTGGCAGAAAGCATAATTCAATACGGGCTGAGTAGTTACGGACGCACTTTTAGTACATACCTGGATAGAATTCTTAAATTACAAATACGTCTAGTTGAAGCGATAGTACCTAAAAAAATACGCGAAAGATACAGAGATGACTATGTTGGCTTACTAAAACATTATAAAATATTACCCATACACGAAAGAGTTAAAATGCAATTGCTTATAGAGAATTTCTTCAAACATAATAATTACAAAACACATAGGATAGTCACGAGACAAATTAAACAAAAAAAGCTTCAAACAAACAGCAAAAAATTTTTATGGAGAAAGGACAACTAATTATATTATTCCTAGACTAAAGAATAAGATACCCCCCGAATTCATAGATAACATAAATATTAAGAACTTAAAAAATCGTATAAAACAATTATTTTTAAATATAACGTAATTATTTGTGTACCTAAGTATGTAATTATTTATTTAGTCATAACACATAACTATTTAAATTGGTAACACTATGTAATGTATGTATTTTACACATTAATACTTATATGGTATTTATGTATCTATTTTTATTTAGTAAAACGTAAAAATGTTATAATATCAGTCACATGCATCAGTGCGGTCATTATGTTACACCCTTTTATCTTGCGAATGTAGGTCATCGCAGATAAGGATTATTGGAATGTGAGTGCGCTCGAAGTTTCTTTAGAATTACTTTTGCTACTGTGCTACGTAAATTTTTTAGTTAAGATATTGTAATGAGGAATATCATTAAGTTAGCGTCTAAGACAAACCTATTGCGGTTTTTTAGACGTCTTCGAAATGTTATTTTATGTAAATTGTTTATTTAAATAAATAAAAAAAATAAAAAAAAAGTTGTGATTGCGACTAGCTACAGCCACTAATTACCTTTGTGAAGTAATCGTCAACTTGTAAGTCGTTAAGCCATGAGGGAGGCCTTGACAGAGTTGGCCATTTGCTCATACGCAATTACTTAATGTACCGTTGTGAAGTTCCCAATTTTTTTTTTATTATGAAACTCTGCCTATCTTGATTGGTAAGCCAGATCAACGTTTTTTTAGTTCGAATGGTTTGGCTTTTGTTGCCTTATAGTTTTCCAAAACTGTGTTCGTATAATCAATTCAAACTGAAAACCCATTGGTAAAACAATTTCAGGTTGTAGGCTTTGGATTTGAATGCAATATCGAAATATTTGCTGTCTAACGTCAATATTATTCCATCTGTGTAAATTTCAATTCATAAAACGAACTTTGTATTGAAGCTTAAAATCATACCATCGTCTAACATTGGCTTTAAGATCTCTTAGCTTAAACTTATAAATACTTTATAGGTCCGTTTAATAAAAAAGAGATAAGATTGTTGTCTGTGTGTTTTTACAATAAAGGGTTCAAGACCTGAATAAGATCGTTCTAGGAACGAATGATCTACGGAGGAGGCCTATAACCACCAGTCGTGTAGTGGAAAACGAAACTGTAATAGTTTACAAACGAAATACTAATGTAATTGAAGTGTCTTGAAAGTCCGTTACTAATGAAATTCAATTGTTGCTGATATGATTAGATAACGTTTTATCCCAGTTAAGTTATCTTTACACAGACGGAATCGCGAGACGTTATTTGTTATGGTTGTAATTATATAAGGTAAAGTTAGCTTTTATAGGCATAAAATTACCAGCTTTGTACGCATTTACTTGAACGAACGAAAAGAGAGACGTAACAATAGCTTAGCGTGATATCTACATAAAAGTCTAATATACTAGTTTTCGTTGTGACTTTATATTATGAAGCTTGTTTAAAGTGCATTGATGGAATTAACAACAAAATTTCTCTCATGTATCAGTGATCTAGAAACGATCAAACATTGCATAAATGTATATTCTTAGAAAGATGATTACAGGAGTGTGTCAGCGAGCTGAAATAACATCGACATAGGTGTTGATTACATTTTGATTAATACCTTAAAGTGTGACGTAAACTATTTTTTGGAGAAGAAGCTACGCAAATAATTGATAACAGTAATCTAATTAATGTAATACAAAGCTGAAATCGAGATGGTATAAAAACGAATACTATCCAGATCATGTCAAAATTCCTAGAGTTTTCATTACATTCCGCAACTCTATCGCACTGGATAAACCAGAAAGAGAGAGATAAACTACCTTTGTTATTGCAAAACTTCTCTCCTTTCGATCCAGCTTCCAAGAGCGTTTAAACTTTTACACAACAAAATACACTCAAGAAAACACAAGAACCATTCTACATCGGAGCATCGAGCCTAAAGCTCTAATTTGTTCCTTGTTTGTACGCATGGAACGTAAAGGAGCAATGCCCAAACTTCCCCTATCAAACACGTCTTGTGTGAAATCGTGCCGGGTATGAATAGGCGAGTGATTTTCTGGCAGCACAGTAAATAAGAACATTCCTCGCACTGCGCTGTTAAACGTAATCGACCGTTCCCGAAAGTATTAAAGAAGCAGACTGTATATTGCATAAGTTAAGATGTTACAATGAAAACTTTGAGCTGAGCGCCGAGTGTGCGCGATTCCTCTTACGATATACAGTCAGCCGCAAGAACTTTTAACTGACTAATTTAAGACTGTCTTGATTAGCTTTTTAAATATACGGTAATGGTTGATTACACTCCACTCCACTCCTATCGCACAAGATCGTCTCAAAGTTCTCGTTGTTTGCTATTTGTGCTGTTGATTTGAAGTTTATCTACGAGCACCTTAAGTGTGTGCCATAACGCCGAGGAATGAGCGGGAGAGCGAATAATGTTTTTACTCGTGAGTGAGAAGCGCAGAACGATAGACACGCAACATAATTTATAGCGAAAAAACAGTTTTTATTTAATTAAAAGTTAATTAAACAAGTAATCGAAAAATTAAAAAACCAGAACTAAATGAATACTTCTAGGCTATTTGTCAAAACATAAAACCAACAAAAATAGCGTTCTGTTCCTGAGATAAATAGCAAACTGTGTGAAAAACATGTATTTTTCAAAAAAATATATGATCGAGAAAACTTTTACCAATCGTGTTTCTAAAAAACCACAACGCAAGATAAAAGTTCAAAGTTTAATTTCTCCAAACATTATAAGGTGGTATCTTTCACGGATTTTGAGATCTAATACGATTCAAACCACATATTTGCTACCTACGGCCTCTTAAGCCCAAATTTGAATGTTCACAGAAGCGCTATCGTGTGTATGAGCTACGAACTCTATGATACAAATGTATTGCGCGGTAGATATTTTGTCAGATCATTAGGTATACTTTGCAGAAGTTAGCATTTCATACGAGATAAGACGAGTTCCAATGCCTATGTTGCCCTGTTAAATACCAGCTGATTTCTGTACCTATGTTGTTTTCTTTTATCATTTAGAGCGGACGTGTTTAAACAAAAGAAAAATCCATTATTAAAAAAAATTGTGTATACCTTTAATGCTTCCACTGCCATTTACCACGGTGACCTCTAAAGGAAAGTGAACGTGCCCTTGCCCAGAACATACACAATGTGCATTGGCGGCACACAAAGTATTTGTGTATATAAAACTGAAATTAAAGTTCACCAACGAGACATGAAACATGAAAGCTTTGATGTTGTCCTCAGAATATTTGGAAAAGTTAGTAAAAAGGGTTTTAAAATAACAAATACAAACAGAGCTTTAACTGTGTCGCACCGCGCACGGTACTCATTCACTCGGATTGTCAGTCATTAAGGATTCTATGAATTCCTAAGGTCGGAGGTACGCCCAAAATTTACACAGGCCCATATTTTGCAGTAGTTAGCATTCCTTATGAGGCTAGATACTCGTAGTTATCCTGCCAGTATATTGTAGAGGCCTATTCTTGCTTATTACCGATGATCATAACAGATGACTGGCTAAGGTATACAAGTGCAAAAATAAAACTATAAATAAATAAAAATAAATATAAATATCCCCTGGACATTCCACACAGCGTCATCTAGTCCCAAGCTAAGCAATTTAATGCTTGTGTTATGGTAACCAAATGACTGGATATACTACGTAGATACATTTTTTTTTGTAAATACATACATGTTATACAGAAAACACCCAGACTCGAGACAAATATTTACAGATCATACAAACATTTGTCCCGCAGTGGAAATCGAACCCGCAACCTCCGCGTCTCAGGCGGGCTTTCGCCCACTGCGCCACAGAGATCGTCTATCGATTTCAATTTTAAAATTTAGCGCTCAGAAATTGCGAAAAAAACTTCGTAAGAAAATCTGCGTGGTAAGAGTCACATACAAGACTTGATTGACTATCCTACTAATATTATAAACGCGAAAGTTTTTACGGATGTATAGATAGATGTTTGTTACTCTTTCAAGCAAAAAACTACTCAACAGATTTGGCCAAAACTTGAATCATACATAGTTTATAACCTAGAAAAACACATAGGCTATTTTACAATCAGGTAGGCGCCACGCGAGTGAAGCTGCGGGCGAGTATGTGAGCAAATGAAATCCTTATTCTGATGACTGTACCAAGGCCTCATCAAGGAAAGTACTGTTACATAATGTTATGATACCCGTATACTGCCGACGTGAGCACATAATGTGATGGACATTTTTTATATTGTTTTGAAATTGGATTTTTTATGAAACGTGCTAATTTTAACCAATTTCAGAAGGGTTTATTGTGAATACACCTAACAATATAGACGACTATAAATGAGCAGGCACCTAAGATGAATACACATAATAGTCAGCCTTTGGATTCTTTTAAGATGAGATCATAAAAGCAGATTTTTAGAGAAGAACCACAAAATGTTTCTTTGGGTATTGGGTGGGAGGGTTCTTCGAATGAAGCGTACTCATTATAATGACTAGCCGTCGCAGGCCACACCGCATTTATTTTTAAATATGCGAAGTTGCCAGTAGCATGAAACGATACTAGATGAGATCTTAAAAGAATCCAAATGTGATTACAAACGAAAACATTGTTTTCGTTTGTAGTTAGAGTCACGTTTTTATTTTTTAGGCACAAGCTCATTTCATAAAAGTATAAAAAAGTGAACAAATTATGTTAAAGAATTCAAGCTTGTATTAGTGCGGTGGGTGCATAAAGAATGCCAAAAACTAGTCACTATTAAATTAACTTTACAGGACTTGACTGTTCATAGTGACTTACTCCTGAGTTCCCATTTGGAAACGTCGATATCAGAATTATCTGGGTGTGTGTTTCTAATTTTTTTATAAAAACTTTGAAAATAATATTATTTTGAAAGTTATTAGAATAATATTATTTTATCGTAGGTATTCCCCGTAATCTGAATTCCATGTCATTAAGACCATAAGTTGGTACATCACAGTTCTGAATCTTTCCGGGAATCCTGATTATCGCTGGAAGCTCTTTATCCTTTTGTTTTTGTTCGTTAATTATTATACTCGGTAATTGGATTATGAGATTTAAGGCTTCTTCTGAAAACAAAGTGTTTTCTAAAGACTTTTTTAATTGCATGAGTTGTAATTACCTCTTGCATATACAGCTGTGTTGGCTACTACGCATTTAAGTCTGAGGTTTGTTGAGAGTCATAAAAACCATAGAGTTTAGGTATAGATTAGAAGTAAAATTTGTTTGTTTGTAGAAAATAATCTAATAACTAAACTACTTAACCAATTTTAAAAATTGTATCACTAATATTTAGAATGTTATTTTCGATTAAACTTCAAACCTAGACTATATTTTTATAAATCAGTATCTAATATCATTCAGTTGGTAGTAGCTCTGCCTTCTGCGCTGCAGGTCGTGGGTTCGATTCCCACCCAGGATAAATATTTGTGTGACGAACATAGATGTTTATTCGTTTTTATGTAACAAATAACAATTATGTATTTACAAATTGTGTATAGGTACTATCAGTATATACTATACTATACTATTATCTAATTCCCGTAATACAAGCTTTGCTAATGTATGTGATGACGCTGTGTGACGTCCACGTATATTTATTTATTTTACCATTTAAAAAACTTTAACTTTCTAAAAATCTCAAGATTGATTTCGGCATTGCTTTCAATTAAGTAGTCGCTGGTTTAAGCTGAGTTGATGAATAATACTCGAGATTTGAATAGGCTTGATGACCAAAATCAAATTTTAAACTCGAACTTCAATTTTGATTTGATATTTATTGCAAATAGCTACTAATTTATTTGTTTCATCGACTGTACATAATGAGATTTTGATTAAATTTGTGTTTGAGTTAGTACAGACACTAACTTTGATGCT
The DNA here is from genome assembly GCA_963582015.1 of Xanthorhoe designata. Classification (NCBI taxonomy): domain Eukaryota; kingdom Metazoa; phylum Arthropoda; class Insecta; order Lepidoptera; family Geometridae; genus Xanthorhoe; species Xanthorhoe designata. The sequence goes on from OY757039.1 coordinate 10,376,307, forward strand.
AAAAGTTTTCTTTAGTATAAAAGCATTTCAAAGTCATTAAGTATTTAATTCAAGTCCACTGGGATCATTTAATATAAAGCTAGGGGATTCTACTATTATTATTTTGCGACCAATAGCGTAAAAAACTGTGTCTAGTTTTCTTTTCAGTGATTTATCCTCGTATATTTTAGTTAGAAGTTTATTTAAAACACATTTTTCTGAAGATGAAAAGCATATCAATGCAATATCTTGAAAGCGGACACTTGACTATGTTACTATAAATAGTCCAGCAAGCTTCAAAGCAGCAAAGTGAGTGACGCGAAAATGTATCTCAGAAGCAAGTGAAAACCTGCAGTCTGCCTACCCCAATAGGATAGAGGTGAGATTAAAAATTTCATCACACTAGAAAATAAAAATTCTTACGAAAAGTTACGACTTCGACGGGATTCGAACCTGCGTGATCATCATCACACTAATATCATAAAGGTGAAAGTTTGTGTGTGTGTAAGTAGGTATGTACTTACATACTTACGTGAAAGAGTATTCCCTCTGGAACGGGAACTATTCACCGCAAAAAATTAACTTTACATTTCTATCGAAAACTGTACCTAATACACATCGCATGTGTCAATACCGAATAGTTAACTGGGCACATTGCAATATATCTACGCGTTAACATGAAGTTTAGCGTGGACAGGACACCCCACAATTTACCAGCAATAGGTGTACAAAATGCAATCTGCATATTGATCAGTTTAATCAAGCAAACATTAGGCCGCCGATAGACTGACAGATTGACGTAAGGGTTCGACGGGCTGGTGTTTTCAACTGAATGAAAAGGAGGAGGGCAAGTTGTAGGTATATTATACGAAAAAAATGCAAACGTGAAGAGGCGTTAGTACGCTGAAGAGTGACATGTAAGATATCAGAAAATATACCAGTTGTAACCCAGCTGTTAATCGAATAACATAGTATTATATACAAATTTTTAGCAAATTGAAAATGTAAGGATCTATTTTTAATTAACAGTGAATAGTTGCCGTTACAGATTTTATAGAAGATTGATCGTTCACCAGAGTAATGTTCAAATTGTTTTTTCGGCAAATTTAATTAAATAATAAATTAAATCAATGATGTATTCACTGTTTCAATGTATTTATGGTAGATATTGTAGAATTACATTACATTCAGTAGGTATCTTGCAGACAGTCGCAATTTCTTCTCACAAGCCAATAACATAAATTAATTAAAGTTTACGCCGACACAATAAACAGTGGAACAATATTGGAGAGAAGAACTAATGAAATGTGCCGAGCGACTGTGACTAATGTAGCGAAGCGAGCGAACGCATCAACTTTCATCTCGGAGCTCCATGTTTATCCTGCGACGTATTCGTACGATTAGCTTTCTCTGTGAGATTGCTTGAGATTGCTTTTATAATAATCAATTGACCTAAAAATAAATATAAATATCCTTGACGTCATCTAGTCCCAAAATAAGCAACGTAATGCTTGTGTTATGATAACCAGATGATTGAGAACCGACTATATACTTTTTTGTAAGTAAGTTCGTATGAGCAAGTGGCCAACTCTGGTGACGGAGTTTTTAAGCCACCTTAAGGCCTCCGTCATGGCTTAACGACTTTAAAAACCGGGACCGACAATTTAACGTGCCCTCGAAGCACGGAAGTTTTTTTTGTGAAAACATACATTTAGGCCCAAATAGAAAACACTGAGACTTGAGGCAAATATTTTCAAATCATACAAACATTTGTCCCACGGCGGAGATCGAATATTGACGTTATAGAACTTAAAATTCTCATAAATCAAAAGCTTACAAATACAAATACAAATACAAATACAAAACTTTATTAATAACACCATAGTTACAGGTCAAATGTGGTACATATTATGTAAATGTAAATTCAAATTGCAGATACATTGCATGGAAATAAATTATTTATAGTATTTTATTTACGTCTCAGGCTTAGCGTAAAAGCTTAAGTACCTAGCAAACGCTTTAAACTTTAATTGTTTTTAGGGTTACTGAGAAACCCTTAAGGTGGCCCTTCCCGGTGCGTCTATCATCGACGCGGGCATAGCTTAAAAGCTTGTTGTTTCATCCAGCGCAATGCTAGAAAAAGAAGCAAAGCGAAAAAAGAGAGATAGCGCCTCAGCGCTCGGCATTCAGTAGGTACTTTCGCCGCTCACTCGCTCACTCGAAAAATAGTGTGCGGAAATTTCATAAAAAGTGTTCCAGGAAATACGTGTTTTTCAGTAAGCCTTACAAGTTTGTAAAATAAATATTAGTCATTTAGAATCTCCATAAGATTTGCAAGGTTTCTATGACAATATTTTCTTTACTTTTACAATTTATGAGTACATTATGAAGGCCAAAGTTCAGGTAAAATTTATGCTAAAAGCAGGTTTTTGGAAGCTTATACTGAATTTGTTTCTCAAAATTTTGATTTTTAGTTTCAATAGAAACCTAGATATAGTGCACAAGATACCTATTAGTCCAAAAGTTTAAAAGAAAGATCTGTTACAACGGCATAATCACGTACGAGCGTTTGTATGAAAAGTGAGCCGGGTTGACCGCTCTTAAGAGTTTCGTCTTGTCCTTCTGTCCGTAAGTCAGTCTGTCTATCTGCAGCTTTGCTCAGATACTATTAACACTATTAACATTTTGCATGGACAGTTATATTAAACACGCCAACAGAGTAGTAGAATAAAATACAAAAAAAAAACTTAAATAAACCTGCTTTTGCATACATTTTCAAGAAATCAAATGCAACCTGATAGACATGTCTACTTATGAGTTTTTTAAGAAGAACAGCACAAAACAATAATTATTATTATGTTTCTGATTGATTTATAACTAACATTTGTTTATAACCTACATTTTATAAAAATCAATCAGTTTTATAGTTACTAACAAAAAGTATATATATACTACTATACCATGCATCGTGCGGTGATATTGGTATGGTAGAAGTGACTGAAGAGGAAGTGCTCAGTCTTTTTAAAGCTCTTGATCTGAATAAATCTGCAGGACCCGACAATATCCCCGCAATTTTTATAGTTTTATGTTCTAAGAGTCTAGTGGTTCCTCTCTCTATACTGTATCGTCGTTCATTAACCGAAGGCGTCGTACCTCAAATATGGAAGTCGGCCTATGTCACGCCTATCCACAAAAAAGGTCCAAAAAATGTTGTGGAAAATTACAGGCCGATTTCTAAGCTGTGCTTGTTTGCCAAGGTGCTTGAAAAAATTGTGTACTCCCAAGTTTACTCAGCGCTGCGTCATGATCTCATGCAGCAGCAACATGGCTTTCTTAGAGGTCGGTCCACGACGTCAAACCTTCTTGTGTGCGCTGAATATCTTTCAAAAGTCATGTCAGAGCCATCTCAAGTGGACGTTGTTTACACTGATTATTCCAAGTGTTTTGACAGAATTCATCATCTTATCCTACTTAGAAAGCTGCAACAAGTTGGAATACGAGGCAACTTGTATCGGTGGTTCACATCTTATGTCCATAACAGATGCCAGACGATTGTTCTAAGCGGTTATTCCTCTTCATCTATGTTTATTCCATCGGGAGTCCCACAGGGGTCGCTATTAGGCCCCCTGCTTTTCGCTATATTTGTTAACGACATCTCTTCTTGTTTTTTGTATTCTAAAATCCTTCTCTATGCTGATGACATGAAAATTCTAACTAATATTCGGTCTATTGCAGATGCGTACCGTCTGCAAGATGACTTAACTAGGTTTCAAAAATATTGTACATCTAATAAACTGGATATTAACGTTTCCAAGTGTTTTGTATGCTCTTTTACTCGTAAACAGACACCCTATCAATTTGAATACACTCTTCTCAATACACCTCTCACGCGTGTTAATACCATCCGAGACTTGGGAGTATCTTTCGATTGTAAGCTTCTATTTGACAATCATATTGATAGCATAGTAAATAAAGCGTCTAAGGCACTTGGTTTCGTTTTAAGAATGTCGTCTGAATTTTCTAATATAAAGACACTTAAAATCTTGTATTGTGCATTTGTACGTAGTCATTTGGAATATGCCTCTCCTGTCTGGAATCCATGCTACGACGTCTACACTCAACGGTTGGAAGGCATTCAAAAAAGATTTTTAAGATATCTCCAGTATCGTGCAAAAATTTTTCTTCCTAACTACTTAACCAGATGTCGGAAATTTCATTTTCTCCCCCTTTATGAAAGAAGGAATATATCCGATCTTTCCTACCTCTTCGGCATAGCGAATGGCAAGGTGGACTGTCCGGAACTTTTGGAACTGCTGGGATTACGCACTAACAGGGCAGCTTTGAGAAACCCTAATACGTTGCACGTACCGCGTGTTAACACCAACTATAGGCAGAATGCATTCATTATCAGAGCATGTAATTCTTTTAATTACTTGACAAAAGCAAACTTAGAAATCGACATTTTTAATACGTCAATATATAAATTAAAACGTTTACTTAATGACAGATTTTTCATCTTGGACAGTGTTTCTAATACATAGGTACTATTGTTATATCTTTTCGAATGTTTTGAGTATTAGGTTGTTTTGTTTTTTTTTTTGTATATTACTTTTTTCTTCTCACAACTACGCGTAGGTGGTGTTTGTCATCTACTGACCTTTTAATGTTAACTACCTACTTTATATTGTCTATATGTGGAAACTTTTAATTAGCCTTCTCAGTATTAGCATGATGTTTTTACCCATGTTATATTGTATATCTTGCCAATAGTTATGCATAGCTGTAAGTTTTCCTAAAATTGTTAAAATAAAATAAAATAAATAAAATACCGCAGTGTCTAAAGACCCGTCTTTATAACCAATGTGTTCTGCCCACGATGACTTATGGAGCCGAGACATGGACGCTCACGAAGGAAACTGTGTACCGAATGCGAGTAGCACAAAGGGCCATGGAGCGTGCCATGCTCGGCATTACACTTCTAGATCGAGTTCCCAATATCGAAATTCGCAAGCTAACGAAAGTCTTCGACGTAAGTAAGCGAATATTGGGACTCAAGTGGAGTTGGGCAGGACACTTGGCCAGACGAGGTGACGACAGGTGGAGTAGAGTGATTACCGAGTGGTGCCCTCGGGAGGGTTATAGAAGAGACATTGTCAAATCAGCAGAATGATGATGATGATGATGAACAAAAAGTATCTAATATGACAAATACTATTACACAATTATAATTTTTGGCTTGAAATCTGACTTTGCTTGATCTAAATATCTGAATCTTGTAATGTCGGACAACCCTAGTGTATAAGTTGAGGTTACCAACGCAACATTAAATTGGCTCCCGGGAGACCACATAAAGTTTTCAGACTAATATGAAGACGTCACATGCAAAAATATGTCTTTAAGTAGAAACTTATAGAGCTTCGTTCAAAACAACAATAAATTAAGTTGGATAATTGAATGCGACTTACTTGTTTTGTTTCATTTATGATATACGATGGTAAATTATAAACAAATAAAATAATTTTACAATTTTCCCTAAGGCCTTATATTTTCTAAGATCTTCAGGAATACTAATTATTTGGAAGATAAAGTACGTTAGTTGAGTTTTGATGATAAAGTAAGTTCGAGCTAGTGACTAACTATAGTGACGGAGTTTTTAGCTTGCCTAAAGGCCTCCGTCACATTATTTTTCAACCAATATATTAACTTTGTCAATAAACATGTACTTAGGCAAAGCTAATCTCAACTATAAAGGTGGTACCAGGACACCAGGACACCTGTGTAATGTAACGTTACAGATTCGAGCATTACATCATTGATAGAAAAGAACAGAGCATTACAGTGCGCAACCTGTAATGATATTTATTTGACGACCTCTGTGGCGCAGGCGGTGAAAGCTCGCCTGAAACGCGGAGGTTGCGGGTTCGATCCCCGCTGCGGGACAAATGTTTGCATGATCTGCAAATATTTGTTTCGTGTATGGGTGTTTTCTATGTATAATATGTATGTATTTACAAAAAAAAATGTATCTATGTAGTTTATCAGTCATCTGGTTACCATAACACAAGCATTAAATTGCTTAGCTTGGGACTAGATGACGCCGTGTGAAATGTCCAAGGATATTTATTATTATTTATTTATTTATAATAAATACATACGTTATGTATGTATTTATTTACAAAAAGAAAAATGTATGAAGTAGCTTATCAGTCATCTAGTTACCATAACACAAACATTAAATTGCTTAGCTTGGTATTTATTTTTTTATTATTTTTATTTGATTTATACTCTCAAAATCTAATCTAAAATGCCTTATAGCCAGTCTAGTTTCTCGTTTCTTGTTTTGACCTACATGTGCAAAGGGTATTATTGCCTTCGTACCTTAGTAACAGGCATTCCTTGTTTGGTATGTAGCAATATTGCTCTACACAGCATAATAGAGCTCAGATTGCATATACAAGGCAGGAAACAAATCGAGTGCAGTTAAAACGTATCATTTTGATTGAAACTATACCTAATGACTCAAATTATCCAAAATAATTTATCTACCCCTTGGAATGATTTATTTATTTGATGATAGACGAGCAGCTATAGCTGGTATGTCTATATCACACAGTATTGGAATAGTCATTGGTAGTTTATGATTGGTTAATCTTTTTGAGCACTGTTTTGTTAGTTAATACAGTCATGATCATATTTAATTTTAATTTCATTTCTATACTACATATATACACATTATACTATAAACAGAATATAATTCACTCCAACATTCTTAATCACTGACTAGCCGTAGGAGTCACGTAATTTTAACTAACTTCACTGAAGTTTATGAGCAAATGTACCTTGTTAAAAGCGTCTTAAGCTCAGCAAAGTTGTATGCGTTATTACAGAGTATCCTGAACAATGGGGGTCTGTTAACAAAGACTGAGACTGAGAGGGAGGAATGGGCTGACAAGACTTTCAGCAACCTTAAACTGAATTTTGAGCTCGGTTTTTCGTTCCATCAAAACTATTTTGGAACAAAGAAATGAGAGATGTTAACTTCGATGTGATTTTCTTGGAACAAGGCTTTATAATCTTATTATTTATTGTAACATTGTTTTCGTTGTGTTCTCTAAAAATAAGATTATTTAATATCATATTTATAGAAATAATGTGACCTTTTCAGTTGACTCGTTTGTAATTACGGATTGAAACGTTAAGTACATAATAATATCTAAAATTATTGTCTATATTAATTAGAGCTGACTGTTTCTTTTTCTAGACTGATTTAATTTTTTTTGGAAATCTCACATAATCCTCAGATAATATTATAAGATTACGGGTTATACCCTCGCTGCGGTACAAATATTGGTATGATCTGAAAAAATTAACATGCATCTGGATGTTTATAATGTGTATACCTAGTGTGTATTCAAAATATATATATTTCTAAAGTACCTACTATATCAGTTATCTGATTACTATATCACAAACATTTAATCGCTTAGCTCACTACAAATTTACAACAATCCTATTTTTCATCGGGGGTTAAAAATAAGCAACCGAAAGCAATGATTACTCAATTCACGCATGTCACAATTTCCCGGTTGCGCAATCAAGGGACCGGCATCAGACGACAAGTCGTAGGCAGAAGCTAGTGAATAATGTAGGCCATGTTTGATCTTGATTAAGACGTAACGAGTTTCAAATGGATCGGGTTTGTATAAAGGCCTACGTACACCATTTCAAATTTCACAAAAGAAATTGACAAATTAGACCATAGGTAATGTTATTATTTCTCGAGTAGAATCGTAGGTAAAGTTGAAACCCGTTGAACAACTAGTTGAACCATGGGTAGAGATGCGTCCTGTTGGTACAACCAGTTGTACATAGCGGTTGTGTCACGGGTCGGTACCAGTCAAGATGTCACCCAGACGGACTTCACTATTATTTGCCATCGTAGTAGTGATACCTTAGATAATAAAACCCACGTGTAAATACTCACAGATTGCCAAAAAAATGTTCAAACTAACTTCCCTCTAGCATTAGTGTAATACAAAGCTTACTATAATCTCTCGCCGATGATAGATCAATATGGTGTTCAAAGGCCTTCACTTCACTTCACTTCACTTCTTAGATTTGGCTTTCGCACGGCTTGTGCCACGCATTTAGCCACTACCATGTGTTTAAATGTTTTAGTCAGTCAAGGTCAAGTCAAAGTCATAGTCAGCGTCAGTAAAGATGTGGGTTCTTTACTGCAGCTTTTTACATGGACTTCTTGAGAGAACTCGAAATGCAATGATATACAGTTTTGTTTCATTTGCCTACACTTATGTACGTTCACGAACACTTAACAGTTAATAATCCACCATTATTACATATTAACATTCGCCAAAACACAAATTTCGGAAAATAAAACAAAAGAGACAACATGCCATCTTGAATTCCCGTCAAAAAGCCTCAAAGGCCTTTAATCAGCTTCCCAAATCGTCTATTAATCAAGTGAAAGCATCTAGATGACAACGAACTGTCAGCCTAAGAGTGTTTAGTTTACGAGCAGTGTAAACAATCGTTTGTGGCAACTCAGCCGCCTCGCCTCGTCTCTTTGTTTCGTGCTGTACTAGTGGAATGTCCATGGTTTTGTTTGATTTAAGTTTTGCAGCTTTAATAACCTCTCTGCGCTTCTGGGAACATCTTTTTCAAAAGAAGCCATAGATACTGAGGTTCAGAATACGCATGACGGCAGTAATCAAGAATTACTAAAATAATATATTTATCTAATTAAATATGATTAATTATGATACATGGATCTTGAAAAACGTATTTATTTTTAAAATGTTTCTTTTCCATAAAAAAGGGGTTTTTTATACAAAGTAGACAGATAAGAACGGTTTTTCAATATTAGTCATCATGCTTTTTGACTGCATTTCAACTTGATATCATAACGGAAAAATCATAAAGGAAACATCATGAATAATAATATTGAAGTTTATTTTCGAGCGCCATCTAGGTATTCACATATTAGGTAATTAGACTGCGGTGGGACTGCGGCTGGCAGTGAACACGTAAATAAATAGTAACAGGTTTGCAATCTATGACTTAACTTGGTTAAAAATGTGGGCATTCGCCAAATCTTGAATTGAAAATTGCTTCTGAATACACCCTTACTAAAACTTCTTTGTAAATTCGATCAATTTATTTATTTACATATCATAAACAGCCATTAATTTCTATGCTCCTTTAACAAATAAAAATACTTGGTTTTGAAATATCATAATACACCATGTCAGTACCAACTAGTATACCTGAGACGGTAATTGGACCGCTTGCGGCATATTTTCGATAAAGTAGTACTCCAAAGTCAATAGGCTTGGCATTTATTTATAATTACATGGATTACAACAAATGTTTCAGAGCTAAATTATGCTACGTTAATTTTACAAACAATACTAAAAAGTATCAAGTGAACAATAACAGCGCAATTATGATCGATTGTGGTACCAAACAAACCAAATTACTTAGGCTTTAGTTCGTTTGTTCGTATGAGCAAGTGGCCAACTCTGGTGACGGAGTTTTTAGGCCGCCTAAAGGCCTCCGTCATGGCTTAACGACTTTAAAAGCCGGGACCGACAATTTAACCACGAGCGCTTCAGTTAAAAAAATCCTATCAACATTTTTATACCGGTATTTTGATTCTACGCAATTACATCCTGTTGGTTAAGTAGAAGTAAGAAAATAGATTATTTAAGATTCACGCATGGTAGGTATTTATTTTCTATGTTAAGACGGGTGTGGAGTGTATAAAGAGGAAGTCTGAAAGTTGTATAAATGAAAAGGTGAGGAGCAACAGGTTAGCATGGTATGGACATGTCATGAGAAAGGGAAGAATGTAATGTCTTGATGAGTGCTTGATATTATGAAAGTGGATGAACATACAAGTAAAAGTAGACCAATGAAAAGATAGATGGATGGATTGTGTGAAAATATGAGTAAGAAAGGGGTGAGTGTTTAGATGACGGCTGATAGGGAGAAATGGAAGAAGAGTAGGTACATGTTGTGCCTACCCCGCATAATGTGGGATAAGGGCAGGAAGTGAAGAAGACTACTGCAGTAGGTATCAACTACTTTTAATTTAAGGTCAGGTTATCTATTCAGAATATGAGCATATAATATTAGTTATTATTGTCTATCAATCAGTCACTCACTCAGTAATTATCTCTTTGTAGATATTGATTGCGATAATCGCCGAGTTTGAGATATCCGATCCGCTCTTGTCAATTCGTCCATCGACTAATGATTATTGTCAGCTCAACTGATATGATAACCATAATGGACTTTACCTGTCACATTTTCATTGTGTAACTGTCATAACACAAGGTTTGACAACAAAGGAAAAATTGGAAAAGAACTTCCATATTTGAAATTAAATTTATGAAATCCATTTTACTTTTTATTATATTTAATAAGCTCCATTATTGTCTAATCCATTGATCAGTTAAGCTACCTATAGATCGTATAATTGATTCTTAGGTGGCTCAACTGGTTTTAATTGTACAGTTATGTAAATATGAAGTAGTTTAGTTTCTGTAAATAAATAAGTTTTGACTAGTGAATTCAGTGTTTTCAGACAACATAAAATTATTTCCTTAAAACACATTCATTCTATTTAGACTCTTGAAAAAGCCTTGCAGTCTTACCCTTCTCACTAATAGCATTCTATTTCACGGAAACCAGACTGCTTTAACCTTTAAAGCGAAGAAAAAAACAACCGACCATTTGACGCAGAAGCTTCGACCGTTATCCCACTAAGCGCATTCGGCGTTCCAAATCAACAATGACATTAACCCCCCTAGTGTGGCAATCAGAGAGTAAGTGGGAATTTCCGCGTCGTTTGATACGGCTCCCGGCTAAATGTTAAGAGCTCGCCTACCGACGTACCACGAGGGTTGCCAACCTGTCCGGCTTTGCCGGGAATACGGCTAAAATAATTATGCATATCAATAAGTAAGAATATAAGTAAAACATTTGTTTGAAGTCACCAAAATATTTTTTTTTGTTGATGGTAAAAAAAGTATTTATCACTGCATAGATACCGCCGTTGAAAATGGTCGAAATCCATAGTATTCAAGGTTTTAGTCTCATTTTTTTATGTTCAAGAAAATATTTCGACATTTTTAGCTAGAAAAATGTCGACATATTTTCTTGATCGATGTAGGCAACTCTTATGCGATCTGCGTATCTACTTATAGGGTTGCTGTAGAAGAGGGACGAGACATACGGATTTAATAAACTAAAAGGAAATGTTATTACAAACCTTAATATTTTGTAATGCGAAGCCGAAAAGAGAAAAGCTTTCTAAAAGTTTTCAATTTTTTAATATTTACAAAAGTAAATAAATGGTACTGTTAATAATATTGAGTGCATTTGCTACAGTGACAGAAAAACGTAAATTTTTATTATAATAAATACATGGAACCAGCAAATAATAATTGCAATAATTGTCCGTATTAAAAATTCGTGCCATTCGTTCGTTTAATTAAACATGGACATTTACACGCGAGCATTCGTAACAAAAGCTTTTTAATAATTGCCTCACTCGCTGTAAAGAGTCTACACTGACATTCTGCTGATTCCAGTCTTCTTCGCTGACGCTAGCCTTCGAAGGAAATAAGGAAAGATTTTGCAGCGGGCCGCGGAGGAAAATTAAGGAAAAATCTCATTATTTTCATTCACGTTTGGCTTCTTGTTAGGCATTATTAGAAAAAGAAAGTCGTAGGCCGATTGTTTTGTAAGAAACCTCATTAATTTTTTGCCCGCATCAACTTCTTGATTTTTATACCGACGGGAAACTAAGCGAAGCTGTACAAAATGTTTAGATGGAAAATAATTGGGGTTTAGCTAAGCGAGGGGCTGTTTTGCCCTGTTTGAAAGAAATAATGAAAAGGAAAGCTCTTATTTACCTGTAATTAAGCGTTAATAATAGCTCTTCTAGTTACTTAAACTACTTTCTACATATTTATCAACGTAGAATGTAGTTTTAAAAATGTTATGTCTAATTTTTGCAATAAGAGCATAGTAGAGATTTTTTTGACTGAAGACTTTTAAAGCCAAGGCAATAAGAGACGACAAATCATAAAATATAATTAAATAAAAAAAATATAATTAAGTAAATGTGCAAAAATGTTGTAACATACCTACATCATAAATTTTAAATGAAAGCTCTTTTGATTGTAACATTACAGGTAAAAGTTTTGCTTTACAATGATTACGAAATACACGAATATCATAAAATATTTACCAAGCTCAAATAACATTTTATTATTATTTTTAACAATATTTTTGCTTGTAACTATTATTGTATTTTGTTCATTGAATAACGAATTTGTACGAAAAGTATTACTTTATAAAAAGTGGCCTTGTGGGTTTGTAAAATGCAAAGGCTTTATTTAGATTACCTATAATAAGGATTAGAAAATATAGAAAACAAACATTATGCGTTTATGGCTCACGACAAAAAAACGTCTTTAGGTAAGATGAGAAACTTTAAGTATTCACAGAGCTTTGCCTAATATTGATTGATATTACTGTATTAGAAAAACATCAAATCAGGATAATTCCTTAAACACTTCTCTATCACAAGGGCGAGGAAGAGATATTCCTATACATATACAAGGAGAGTATCTTATGGCATATCTTTGACAATTCTTGTAACAAGGGGGCAAAACGCTCAATCTCCCTCATATCAAGTTCTTATCAGAAAATGCCCCGTATCGGTCGTAATTGATAACGTAAGCAGAGTAAGAAATAGCGTGCGATGCCGTGCGTGGCTTTTCATCGCCGGGACAAAGTCGCCGCGCAACAAGTGACGTCCGCACCCATCACCTAAGCCCAACTACTTTTTATTATCATGAAGAAACACTCAAGAAACATCAACAAACTTTTAAAACAAAAACCAAAAGAATACAGCTTGCTCTACCAAACTAATGCACCCTTGACTCTCAATACTCCAACTTCAATTTCATCTTTTGTTCACAAAGTAAACAGTTCCTATGAGTTTATTTACTTTTCACCACTTTTAAAAGAGAATGACCAAGTAGGGCGCTTGCGTGGGAAATGAGTGAGAGAAATGTAAGAGCGGGACGTCAGACAGTGTGGCTCTCTCCGACCAATCGATTAGTCGCATAACGATAGCGGCTTCTTAAATGCAGATGTGTCGTGTATGCCAACGTCAGTCGGCCATGGGCAGCGGTCCGGGTCTAACCACCATGGCTGCGCGGCGCCGGCGTTGTGCTCGCTCCCCTTTGTACTGAACACGTCCGACCGGTGTCAGCCAATCGCGGTTCAATGTTATCGAACTTTCGGATAAGGCGGTGAAATGTAGCAGCTTTCAGCACTCTTCACGATAACTGTCAGATAATAAAAAATATTATTCAAAATGATAAATGAAAAGACACTTGATTAGTGCTGAAATTAAATTATGGTGGACAAAGAAAGGATTGGATACGGAAGGTAGGTAAAGATGCTTTTGTTTTATTTTCTGCTGAAAACAGGCGTGACACCAAATTACCGAAGAAGAAAACACATTTATTTTCTTTACGAATATTCACTATAATCTGGTTCTTTAGCGACGACTTACGAATCAGAATGTAGCTAAGGGAGTTTAAGAAAAATAATAATTATTCTAATTAGAATATTTTTATGTAGGTGCTGGTTTATTTATTTGTTTCCGTAATGAGGCTACCAGAAAAATATTCCACATGATTATAATTTTATTGCTATGATGAAAAAGAAAACAGAAGATTACCTACATTGAAAATTAATTAAGTGAGTATGAACGACGTGGAAAATCTATTTGAGTTCTGTCTCCCAAACATACTCGTATGAATTCCGAGAATAGTAGGTACAAGCAGAACTTTCGAAGCCCGAAGCGTTTGATAACATTATCGTTTTAGATCGAATTGGAACTTGGATATTGGTAGCAGGTTTCTGAGAACGATCGTCACCCAATATGCTATCTCATAACCTCGATGTTATTGAACTTAGGTGAACATGTGAACGAAAATTGTATAAACATCGTCTTATTTTCAACATGCATCAACGAATTGGCTTATTTTGAATATTGGAGGTGTGACTTAGGTATGTTACAGTAATTTTATAACCTACAATTTTCACTATGATAAGTATCCGTTTTCTGTGATTTCAGTTTTAGTGTAGGTTAATAGCCAAAGTCGGAGATGTCCAAATATTATATTTATTATAAATCAGCTACGAAAGTTAAATTCAATTATTAATAATGGTAAGAGGCCAAAATGCTTGTATTTAGGACTAAGGTTGACTTCATGCCTGCTATAACAAAAAATACCGTTCCAATTGACCAATTATTCCAATTATATTTTTTATTTTACCGTGTAAAATGTCCAAGGATGTTAATTTTTTTCATTTATTTAACTTAAAGCATTGTGTGATTACTATTTATGAGGTTCTAAACAAATTTTATACTTGCTCAACTAAGTTTCAAGACTAATTTGACGTGATTTAAACATAAAGAAAACATTAACTATTTAATGATCTCACAGTTTTTATTGTTTTGTCTATAATATCTGTAGAAATAAAGAATGAAATTCCTTTGTTTTGTAAAAACTAACCACTTTTAAGAGTCTAGACCGATATTTTTGTTCTGTTAAGGCTTCGTTAAATGAAAAAAATTGAGAAATTTGGGAAAACCAGAACGATAATAATAGTCAATAATAGTTATTTATTTGGTAAACACCTTTACACGTCACCTAAAATAATAGTTTTCAGAGCATACTTACGTATGCTTAAATATCTAAGTAGTATAGGATCAAACATTTTAGTGTCATACCTACTAGAAAATGGAAATTAGTAATTAATAAAAATTTAGTTCTGTGTAATTATAATAATATTAAATTATAAAAAATTATGTATTATTTGTGAATGAAATGAATATTAATTTGAAATGAAATAATAATTAGAAATTATTTTATAGAATGTTTGTTTAAACTCAAGGACAGGATAATTAGTCGGATCCGTTAGTGTATAAAATTATGTATTTTTCAAAATCTATTTAAAATCGGAACATCTGTGTTCTAGATGCTCTTTTGTTTTTCGTTTCGAATAATTTATTTGTGTGCTATTAGCGGTTAAGGAAAACATGTGAGTCAACTAGTTAGTATTCTATTAAGCGTAGAATAAGCTTACGACCTCTCACTAAAATGCTTACTAATTGTTGATATGATTAAGGTCTAGTTTAGCTTGCGGTAAATATGAAATACGAATAATCACAGTATAGGCTCTCGATAAGGTTTATTTGCAATTTAAAAATATTCACATGTGCGTGTCAATTTAGATCTTTCGAGTAAAAAGTGACGACCTTTGTGGCGGAGTGGGAGAAGCCCACCTGTGACGCAAAGGTTGTGGGTTCGATTTTCGCCACGGGACAAATGTTTGTATGTTCTGCAGATATATCTTCCGGGTCTGGGTGTTTTTCTATATATAAATAATGTTTGTGTTTACAAAAAATATATATCTAAGTAAGTAGTATATCAGTTATCTGGTCACAATAACACAAACATTAAGTTGCTTAGCTTGGGACTTGATGACGCCGTGTAAAATGTCCCAGGATATTTATTCATTTACATAAACAAAAAGCTTATTTATTACAATATAACATAAACACTATGTATGTTATTGTAAGAAGTCTAGCCGTGAGCTTAATTTTGTATACGACTATCCTTGACATTATCAAGAATCATAGAAAAAGTTGAAATTAATGTTGTAATTAATTCTCTTGTTTTATTGTATTTAATTTGACATTATTGTAATATTTAAATTGAGTATACTAAAAGCATGCCATTTCTCTCGCTTTGCACACCGAAATTGGTAAAACATGTTGCGGCTATACCCAGTTTTTATCATCATATTTACACATGTTTATGCAAATAAATGATCTTTATCTTTATCTCCTAAAGATACAGTTTTTTGTGATTATCCGTTTATTTTTTACTATCAACTTTTAGGGTAAATTTATATGACGTATGAATTTTCTGCTTAAAATTAAAAGCAATCAAAATTCATTATGCAAAGCGTTATACCTTATGGAGTTGACTGAATTTAGAAGTCTGGCAACTAACGGAAGTCGCGACTAGCTTGTAACCGGCACTTTTGAACTACATATTATATAAGCTTCCTCCTGCGGCTTCGCTTAAGCCAAGGTTTAAAGTGAAAACTTAAGCTTTCATGTTATATTGTAATTTAGAGATAAAGTAAAAAATGGGATAATCATATTAATATTAAGTATAATCGTCATATTTGAATATTTAAACAAATGATAAAACATACAGTTACGGGTATTTATTGCTATTTACCTTTATTGGCTGGTGCAATCCAGTCAAAAGGTCGGGATGAAATTAAATAAAGGTAAATAGCGATAAATACCCGTAAATGTATGTTTTATTGTGTTCTGATCGCGAAAATTTAAAAAAGTCTATTTAATCAAATATTGAAAAGTAATAATAATAATAATAATAATTGAAAAGTAACAAAGTTAAAATAGTCCTTCCATACTCGCGTTCGCGTTTCACGCCGCGATCCTATCGCAAAACTGACGTCATTGATTGCGGCGCGAAACTGTCACCAATGCACACTCACCGAACTTTTGACTATATCGTTCGCGTTTCTTTGTCGCGAGACAAAGTACCGACAAAAACGGGAATTACTATAATGTTCAATATTCCAAGTAGGTACACGAAAACAGAGTTTGGTGGCCACCAAGTGCAACTTCGCTACTCCTCTTAAACTATACAAAATGAAACTATTACAGAGGTATTAAAAAAGCTTTTAATAGGTTTGAAAACTGAACATTCAGTTGTTTTTAATTCCTTCAACGTAATAAAGAAATAAAATAGGCGGCGGCGGCGGCTAGTTTGACGCATACAGTCACCTTACGTGTCCAATTGTTTTGTCCGAATTAATCTATTACCACGAAGTGGCAAAATCAATGCCTTGTCAGAGCCAGGGCTCAGTCTCTCAGTCGTGCAGTGACCTGTGAGCAAGTGTCCGCTTGATTTCACAGTATTGTCAGTGCGTCCGCCGTATACTCAATATACAATAGGCTTCACAGCTCCCGCAAATAGACAGCTGTATAATACGTTGGATACAATGTACATTTGGTACGTACTGATCATACATACGTTGACCTATTCCAATTTAGAGTTTAAACAAAACTGAAGACAAAAATATAAGGTTCCAAATTTATTTAGAGATTGACTTTTTTTTATATTTGATATAGTAGATAACGTTTTAACGTAACTTGTTGTTGTACCCCCGCCGAGTTTTTCACTCTTTCTTATCTATCTATTTATTAATTTACTGACAACTCTTACCATTGGTTACTGAAGGTGTCCAGCTCGACCCGCGGCAAGTTCCTTAGACCTGAAAATTTCACCCGTATAATATTGAAAAATGTAACCTCTTATTTAAACTATTTATTTTTCAATAAGTATGTCTATTTTATCATTCTTGGAGACCCTTACCAAAAGGTAAGCGAGTTTCTTTTTGAAAAGCAGGTTTGAAAACAAATTGTCAATCTAAACAATTTCCAAAAAGGCACAAGATTATCCTTGCTTGATCAAGCTTGTCAATATTCAAAATTAGAACGATTTCTATTCTAGAAGAATCGAAAACTTTTGTTTCAACTATGAAAGGGTTAAAACAATCATTTCTATACACTCTGGCGGGTTGAGTGATCTCTTGAGCAGTTAGGCCCCCTCCTATCAAGTAAATTGAGTTGATCCTTTTTAAACTCTAATGGCGATCCTGCAACGCTATCGCAGCGATTGATTAAGGTCACTTATAAGACAGAAGGCACATTGTTGTTGGTCAAGTACAGTGTAAGATTCATAAATTAGTTTAATAAACTCGAGTTCCTTGCTTCACGGTCTTTGAATGGATGGGTGACTTCTACTGTCACAGTCCTGAGCCTGTATGCTTCAGAAGACATGTTAAATTGTCAATTTTAGTTAATGGTTAAGAATCACCTAGCATGTAAGACGAAACTTAAGTGATCCTTGAGGTCCTACAAAAATAAATGATTTTTCTTTCTTTCTTTCTTTCATCACAGAGACCTTTATGAACATAATCAAATTAACGCTTAATCTTTTAAACCTGTAACGTAATCATTTTATTACTTTTCAAAACGTGTAATACTTCAGTTTCAAGCCTCAAAGAGAAACATGGTACAAGTGAATGGAATGAACGCTGAATGAAACTTTTCATTCGGTCCCGCAGTTTTTGTAGGCCAGCGCAAACAAGAACTTTAAATAATGGAAGCGTGGTTTGGTGCTGGCATTTTATAATAGCAATGATGGATTGTGGGTTCGAATACCACCAATCATTACATTTTTATAAAAAACTAGATTAATTAATTTGCCCCCAAAAACACTTAAGTACAACATTAGCAACAAAAAAAAATAACTAAATAGGTAAATCGGCACAAAGGCAAAAATAAAATAAACAATAGGTAGGTACCATAGCAAGTAAGTGTTGGGTGGGGTCAAATTAGGTCCCTGTCTCAGCATATGCTGCGCTAAACCTAGGTAGGTCAGGTGTAGCGATTTGTGTTTAAAGTACATCACACACTAAAACTAAAAGTCCTAGTAGTAAAGTGCCTTTAATGAATTAAAAAAAACGATCACAGCCAAGTAAAAAATGTAAATTACTTCTTTTAAGTTTTTAACTGTATTTATCTAAATACAAGTAAACCTTCGCATATTGGGCAACAACGGAACTCTTTATTAAACGTGGCCCGACACGCACTTGGCCGGTTTTATTTTAATCTCACTGCACAAGGTAAAATTTTAAGCCGTCAAACGATCTATCGAACTCTATCGAATAGCTTAGTCGGTCTAAAAGTTTTACGAATGTGAAGTTGTAATACTAATTTCCGATAAATTTATGCGTTTTCGTGCAAAACGAGCGACGTTGGAAATTTATGGCTTTCGAAACGACGCTTACCTTTAAAGCCAGCGTTAATCTTGTGTGAAAGAGAAGAGATGAAGTGTTATCCGTGATTCGAATGTTTCGGAGCTCATAGCTTTGTTATTTGTTTATTATTCTCAATAAAGAAATTTCAACAATCGAAAGATAACAGCAATACCTAAGTAAATTAAGTAAGTGCGTATGAGCAAGTGGCTAACTCTGGGAAGATAGTAAAATTATTAATTACTTTTGCAATAGATAAATCTATGTTTATTTCCCAATTTTAGGTAGGAATACTTGTCTACCGCACTTTAGGAATGGGGTTTAGGAATGTTAGATGTATAATAATTTTAGTTAGGTATATTCGTAATGTCAGTTAGGCTATAATGGTAAGTATGCAATGTTGTATCTATAAAACTGAACCATACCGTAGCCCCAAAACTTTTTAATTATCTAGGATTACTATTGTTTTAAAAATCTTAAAACAAAAAGATAAGCCACAGACATTTCACATCACGTGCACTAAAAACTTCTAGCAAACTACTTCCTCAATTACACAAAGAATCTTTCGCAAACAGAACTGTGCCACTGAATTAAAGTAAATAAGGTATATTTACTTCCGGGCTTCCAGAAGGCAATAGCTTCCTTAGCCGTTATTTACCTGTATTTGATCCTTTGTCTATTCGCTCCACAAACCCCGGTTTATTTGCTCTGCCCGATTGGTTCAATGCAGCAAATGAAATAAAAAAGTTACCCGATCCGTTTCTTACATGTCAGACATCTGGTTCTTGGTCCTTGAAAATATCTAAGGTTTCCTGGGCGGATGGGATCACAGTCGGACGTCTGTAAGTGACCACGCCCCACTAGACTGACTATCAAGGGTATTAATAAATCGAACTCATGTCTGAGTACGAACACCATACTAATATTATAAATGCGAAAGTTTTTGTCGATAAATGCGTATTTTTTTTCGTTTTTTTCGACAAGATGTAGGTAGACGCTTGAAATATTCACAGAATGGTACGGAACCCTTCGTGTGCGAGCCCGACTCGCACTTGGTTCAAACCTACAATCTTAAACAATAAGCTATATCGATACACCGATGCTATCACGAGCTTTCACGAGTTGTTTACCTGCTTCCTTTGTCTTAGTCTATTCGCCTACATCACATTTGGGACGCGCGATTGACTCCAACATAACAAAATGAAATGAAACTGGAGTTATTCTGATGAGCTATCTTACGGTCAGTAAGTTTGATTTCTCTTACCAATTATCTTTTTACGAGCTTTTACTTAAAAGTTACCTTACCAGTAAGTGTCACATTCTGCAACTCAATTCTAAACCACTTCTCGCGATTTGTTTGCATTATTGACGTTTAATGACAATGCAATATTGTAGACGAAAAACAACAGATACTTTCAATTAGTCATTTTTAACATAAAAGTACGGGTAATGTAAGTACTTATTTAAATTATTTATTTAAAATGAATTTAAAAATCATTATTTCCCCGTATTTGTTGAAATGTTACACAGTGTAATTAAAAAGCCTGTTTTAAACGAACCGCATGGATTAAAAACAATTTGTGCGGCGGGATGAAATGTAACCTTTCACATTCAATTGAATTCGATAACCAAACAAATTGGTTACATATTCAGAAATACACTTTTGATAAACGGGAAACAATGACTACAAACGGTTGAACAGATTCCGATTAAAGATGATTAGAAGTATATTTTAATATCTAGAATTGCATGTAAATGACTTTTTTTCTGTGAAGCAACGGCCAAAAGTAAGCAAATTTAAACTTCAAATACAAAATAACGATGAGTTCATTTTAATATGAATTTTTAGATCACGTATAGCTGCATCGACTAATACTTGTGTATATATACTTAGAGTGTGTATATATACTTGTCTGCTAATCCTCGAAGACAGTAAATAACAATATTTTTGTTGATGGATTTCTGATATACCTAGGTAAATGGGTTGACTTGAAAAATATTGTAACAGCCGTACGTAGCAAAATATACACAACACAATTTTAATCCTGGTTGAGAATGAAACTCGCGACTTACATCGCAAAAGGCAGGGCTACACCACTGCGCCGCAAGTTCTTTTGTTTTTTACAGTAAAGTGAATCACATAGCATAGTCAAATTTACATAAGAAGGAAGTTTTACACTTCACCAACTCCGTTTTATTCAAGGTTTTGTTTTTACCCACCGTTCCAGTCACCAGTATCATATCTCAGGATCTAAGTAATGGAAAAAATGCGCGGTCCTGCCTTCGCAAAATGGGCTATTTATCAGCAGCCATCTCCGCCCCATAATTTCGTAATTGTTAAGTTCACTTGAATTTAAATGAACTGGGCGGTGGAAGAAAATGGGCTAGGTAATACCGGTAATGTCTGAGAGATTTTATTCTGAGTGGTAAAATGTGTGGTTTTATAAAGGTGCGATTTGTTTGATCTTAGCGTCTTTAAGCGCTTCTGAGGATAAAACGTAATGATTATAAAGAATTTTTAAGAAGTTTACATTCTATCACCGTAAAAAAGGCTAAGCGAAACCATTGTGTTCTTGCCTGATTATTTTGTTGGTGTGTAAGACCTAGCATGTAAGACGTTTCTATGTGATCCTTGAGTTTGAGGTCCAAATGAATTTAAATATTATTATTATTATTATTAATCAACAGGATTTATTGATCTAGAGAACCTAAGAGAACCTAGTGACCCAAAAAAATCGAACGTTGAGTCTCTATTAAATAGCAGTTTATAAACATAATTTCTGTATCTATGACCTAAAAACTAACACGTACGAAATACCTGACTTATCAAAACTTATAAACTAGATAGAGATCCGTAAGTGTACCATATAAAGAAGCTTAGAATTTTCGCTCAAAATCATTGAGCCAAAAGCAAATTGATTTGATTCCAGGTTTATTCAATCTTTAACAGTTTTATCTAGAGTCTGCACTGCAAGTTACATAAATCGGTATCGACTTGCACGGGACGACCGGAGACGCGCGACAGACAGTCTCCGTGAAAAATGTTCCAATGAAAATGTCCATGTACAATCGCATAGAGTAGACTGAAAAATGTGTTCGATCGAGGGAAATGGAAAACAGAACAGTCGTTTGTGTTTAACTTTTAAATCTAGGAAATAAATGACTAAACAGAAACGGCGTTTGGTAGACCTTGGCTAGTTTGTTAACGTTAGACTGTACTTGAGTAACTACACTTTAATTTGTGCATCTAATCCAGATGAATTATGCAGTGTTTGAAGGCAAACTATTCCTACACTCGCTAAACTTCTTAGAACATTGTTACCTAGAACATTGTTAATAAGTAGATGTCACTGTTGCAATTTTGTGCGAAATTGGTTATTCTGTAGATTTCAAGCGCTGCGCCGAATACGCACTTAAATATTTAAGACCGTATTAACCATAGTGACGTTCTTATCAAATTTGTATTAAATGACAAATAATGTCAAAGATAAGCACCACCTACTAGCAGTCTTTCGTATTCGGGAGGAACTAAAAAAAACGCATCTAAATTGGTCAAGCTTCCTCAGAACTAACTTATAACAAGGTTTAAACGTTTTTGTACCTCTTTCGTCGCCGAGACAATTACTCATATTTTTTTCTAAGAAACTTGTCTCTCAATTGGTGAAGCTCTTCTGATGGAAATTTATGAAAAAATGGATACATTCGCTTGCACGCACACACGTACACGTATACACACGTAAATATCTAACCCTAAGTATAATTATATTCTCTCCATCGTGGGTAAAAATATAAAATCTAGAGCACGAAGTGATTAGATTTGCGATAGCTCTGACGGTTCCTATTAGTGCTAAGGCTATATATTTTTTGCTAATTTACTGCGCTCTTCGTAGCTTTTATAATCGAACTGTGAAATAACATGCTGCGGCTCTATAATATCCAACCTGTAGATAATGTTTTTTTAACACCAACGTACTCTGTGATTTCATTTCGAATTCATGTTGTTGGGTAGTCACTGATTAGTATAGAGCAGGCGTAAATGATAGTCTATAAGCATTTTAAAATTATTTATACAGTGCCAAGAGACAATTTTCGCAAACACTTAACGGGGACACTGCAGTGCCTAAAACATTGTCGAGACGCAATAGGCAGCAACTAAATCTCTCAGCTTATCTATAGGAAAGACAATGGTCAATACATGTGGGCTGATTATGCCACGGATTTCCTTACGATGTTTTCTTTCACCGTTGAATGCGTCTAATATTTTATATTTGTTTCAGAACCTTGTGGGCGCTGATCTGATGTAGTCTGCCGCGATGGACTGGGTGACAGCGGCGAGCTCTCTGCTCGGCTTCCTACTCTACTACAACACCTTGGAGTCGGGTTTCGTTTATGATGACCGGTATGTATTATTCTTTGTACATTATTTAATTTAATTCCACTGTTCCATGGCTGGGCAAAGGCTGGTCTCCCCCATTATCATTTGAGCCTTCAACTTCATCTCACCAGTCAGCCCGGGATGCATTTAGATCATCAAGACTTCAAGACCTGTTCCGGCTCCGCCAATCCTTAGGCACCATCTGTCTAAATGCATGTGACCCGCCCATTTATTTCATCCTAGAGTACTTCGACTATGATTATATTGGTAACGTGGACTCGTGTTCAGCTAAGAAGAAATATGCAACTTGATATCATGATACTGTTAGGATCTATGTAAAGTTCCATGTTTAGGAATTTCTGATACGACACTGGTAATCCTAATGTTAACAGAGACGGTTGGGTGTTCATACATCTTTAATTCAAATAACATCAGGTAGGTGTAATAATATAAACAATCAATAATTTAAATAAAAGTAAAACTTAATATTTGGAACAGTACCTGTGTTATCTAATAATAAAAAGTAAGTAAGTTCGTATGAGCAAGTGGCCAACTCTGGTGACGGAGTTTTTAGGCCGCCTAAAGGCCTCCGTCTAATAATGATTCATAGTAAATTTGTATCTATAGGTAGGTACAGATACAATGTGAAATATTCAAAGGAGTTCCTTGTTGGGTAATTTTGTGCTTAGGGGGAAACAAGATTTAGCTATTTCCATGGGAAAATATTTCTGCATCAGATTTCATAGGAGGTTGAGGCTATTTACCCTTTTTGACTTTGCGAAAAGTAGAAATATCCAAATAAGAGGATAAGTGCTTTTGTGAAGATAAAAAATATTGGAAATATCTTGAGGCGAAAATTTTAAGAAAATAAGGACAGGTACTTCCACGACTGTATTAAAAGGTTGTGATGAAGGTAGAGTTGAAAAACACTCTGAAAGTTTCTTTGTTATGAGTTGGCCCAAGTACCGCGGTGGTATACGGACTCACTGATCGAACGCTTGGATGATTTGCAATATTTATATTCCAGGAATATTCATAGTTTTTTTATACCATGAATGATGCAGGGATTCCTAGTGTGTTAATTGATTTTCATACGTAATTAATTATTGGCTGTCGAGAATAAGCATATCAGAATAAAGCCTTATCCCTTGCTTTTCTGCATATTCATTTGTCACATTTCATTTGTTACAACATGACAAAGTTGGAACTGCAAAAGTTCAAACCGTAGTGTAATTTAATTTCTCTTTGATCCCTCAAACCTCAAGGGATACACACGTCGCAATATGCCAACGCCAGACAGTTATGTAGGGACTATAATTACTAATGGTTCAAATAGAACTAAACTAGGTAGTACAGACTGTGTGCTTTGAATACCATTTCGATGGCATTTGGCATACCTAACAGCCTTGTTGGGTGGGATATTGCTTTAACTCTGTGTGTGAATATTTTGGGTTCGAAACCTTGCCGTAAGATGCCGTAAGCAATCTTTGGTGTCGTTCTAGCATTGTCTTTCATTTCGTTCTTTTATAAATTGGTCTGATTTAATGCTTTCTCATTTTTTATTTGGAGTTTTCATTTTTTGATTTGGAGTTTTTTTATTAACGTTTTGTTCTAACGTTCTAACGAAAAACAGTAAGTATCATAGCTTTTTTAACGCTAGTTACTCTGTTTGGATAAGACTGACACGACACCTCTCTATACAAGTTTGTATGTGATACTGTCGGTATTATATATATAATATATTCTTATACCTGTATAGACCCAAGAAATAAACGCGTAATGATAATAAACGCGAAGATTTGGAAGCGCTAATTTCCTCCTCGCAGCGAATCGATAATGGCCATAGAATCGACGAACTTTGTTCCCTCAGCCCCACTGTTTCGTAATTGGGAGCTTACGTGACGACTGGCCGGCAGCTGGCCCTAACTTCCGAGCAAAAAGTTCCACACTATCCAACTTTATCTCAATCTTAGCTTCACCGCCACCAGTTTTTATGGATGGTTATGAAAACCAATATGAGCCAATATTATAGGAGAGGCCTCGATTTACTATGTAATAGGATTACAGTTTGTGCTATTGTAGTTCGATATGAGGTTTTCCAGAACGGCAGTTTATTCAATAAGTTTTTATGACTCTCTTGAAGGGCATTCTATATTGCATAATGGCTTATACGATACAATGGTAAGTCTGTATTGTGACTAACATAATATTTTATTTTAGCTTATCTTTATAACTTTGAGGTATTTTTTCATAAACAAATAGTTCTTTATTTGCTCTTTTATCCATGGATAACTAGAAAAACCTTAAATACGAACCATTTAGTTTTAGTTAGGATTATGATTGTGTGAGTGAAAATTATCACGGGTATTAGTGTACCGATAAATACCGTTAAGGTGGTTGTGTGCGTCAAACTAGCGGCGCCACCTATTTTATATATAGTTAATAGTAACTGTAATAGTCTTATTTTTTATAGTTTAGGAAGAGTA
Organism: Xanthorhoe designata; assembly: GCA_963582015.1. Classification (NCBI taxonomy): domain Eukaryota; kingdom Metazoa; phylum Arthropoda; class Insecta; order Lepidoptera; family Geometridae; genus Xanthorhoe; species Xanthorhoe designata. Next base: position 10,402,125 of record OY757039.1, read on the forward strand.
GCAAAAACAGAGTTAGGTGGCCATCAAGTGCAACTTAGATAGATAGATTAACACTTTATTGTACACTACATAGAAATTACATCAAATAACAAGCACTAAGGATAACTTAGCTACTCTACTTCTGAATAAATTATTAGATACTGTATAAAATAAATGTGAAGGTTATTTTAAAACGTGTTCTATATAACGACAAACTCTATTAATTTTTAAAAAACCGATACAGAAATAAAAAGTGAACCAAAAAGCTAAAGGCCTATGTCTATGTCTAACAAAATGTCACAGCGTCGAGCAGGGCGTCAACTAAAACTAAGTGCATAAGCTAGAAAGGTGTTATTTCCTTCGGGTAATCCTGTGGCCCGAGTCTGAGTTATGTTAATCCAAAACCTTACCAAATACGAACAAAAAAGTTACAACAAGGTTGTGTTTTTTGGGAAACGTAATATTGACAATCATTTAGATCTCTTAATACATAATTTATAATGAGAAAACGAACTGCGCCTATTGGATTTTACTGTAGATTACAACCATGAAGATCGGGACGACATAGCAGGGATTTATATTTTTACCAGACATCCAATCGTATCAATATAGAAATACTACATAAATTGCTATGCTTTCAAATGATTCAATTCAATTCAAATGCATTTATTTCTGTATGATACACAAAATGTACTCTGAAAAAAAAACTCAGTGTGTTTAAATGTATTATAGCGACAAATTCAGTCTTTCAGCTTTTGGTATTATGTATATTAAAATATCAGTGGCAGTCATCGACGATTCAGGTTTACTCTTACAAAAAATACTTTTCCAAATATACCTTAATACATTTGTATAAACAAATTCATACGTTACAAGGTAAGTTCAAAACTCCGACTTAGCCCACCGGAACATTGTCATGTTCGCATTTGCTTGGTGACAGAAATAGACTTGAGTACCTGTGTAGGTAGGATCATGCAACGCAAAAATGGGACGTTTTATGACGGAAATACTTCTTGTGTTTGTATTGTGTGAAATAATTTTCTTTCTGTTATATAAATCTGTTGGTATCTGCGATACAGTTTCAATAACTATTTCACCATCCTACGAAGTGCGTGGCGTAGATTGCTTACGTTCATGATATAACGTTGAAGTTGCGACATTAACGGTCACAATTTGGATGCATAGCTTCTGTGCTCCGAAAGAAACGTTAAATTGTCGGTCTCATCTTTCAAATAGTTAAGTAATGAGGAAAGCCTTCAACCCTATAAACTCATTACCAGAGTTAGTCACTAGCATTAGGTAAACAAAGTAATAAGTTTCCAAGTGTAGAATAAATAATTCAGTCTCATGACACTTTTTATAAGCGTTTACTAAACAAATTTTGTAATGACTCCAATGACCTCAATTAAGGTGTTTGTTTAAATGAAGTAGGTAATAATTACATTAATTGCCAAGGTCTAGTGTGAGTCACGACTTCATACTGAATACTTTGACGCTAAAAATGTTGTGACAATATTAATTTGCACATTATTTACGGTTATATTTTCACGAAGGTTTTTGGTTAATTTTATATATTATCGGTAATTGTAAGCAAAGATCTATAATAAAAACAAAAATAATAACCGAAAGTTGCATTAACAACTGAGTGCTTCCGTGCTTTGGAGGGCACGTTAAATTGACGGTCCCGGCTGACAAAAGTCGTTAAGCCATGACAGAAGCCTTTAGGCGACTTAAAAACTTAGTCACCAGAGTTGGCCACTTGCTCATACGAACTTAAAAAAAACTTAAACTTAACTTAACTTAATAGCTAATGAAAAAACATTAGTTATTTTTGACCTTAATATTCCTAGTCATTATTAAAAAGTATACGTACAACATAAACGAGTTTGTGTGTTTTACCTTGAATCTCGAAAAATCTAATCACACAAGAGTCGATCGAGTATGCCGGCAACGCCTTTTGGTGGAAAAACACAAATTTGATATTCCCAGCACACACCAATATCGATACAATTTATTATGTGTGCAAATCGATACCAGTGATGTGAAAACGAGGCAGTACCCGGCTACGGAACCTAGCGCCATAAAGTGAAAACGCCCATACGAGCTCTAAGGCATTCCGTTTTTCTATTTTCATTTTTATTATGAGCATGAGCCTTGCTATCAAAGCTTTGAGTACGTGACTTTGAACTTGTGATGCTATACAATATTAGGCTCTATTTACGAAGAAGTTATTGAAGGCGAGTGTAATGAAGCAAGCAAGAACGGCCTTCTCAGATAAGACGCCGCGCTTTCGTCTGTCGCCTTTATTTTGATCTCCACAATTTATTTATGGCGCGTGAGATATGAACATCTCACGAAAGCATCTAAAGTTCCCTGAAATATTACCAGAAAGTAGACGAAATATTACTTGACAAAACTTTTCTATTTAAATAAATATCATTTTGCAGTAACTGTGAAGAGGAAGTCCAAAACGAAAGTCATTTGCGAACGAAATACTCAGCGAACTTTTTATGTAAATAACTGAAAGGAACGGCGTCTTACTCACAATTTGCAATACAATGGCTGAATGTTAGAGATGATTTTTCCTTCTTCGCATAGTAAGCACGGTTTTGGTGCCATAAAATATATTATTCAATCGGCGATCCCACTGGCTTTCCACTCCAAATCCAAAGTGAAGGGATGGAGTATAGAGTACCTATTGATATATGAGAGGCACCCTGCGGTGGGTATAAACTATAAAGCATTTCCTCTAAGCCAAGAGAGTTTTGTAACAAAGTGAATAAAGGCCAACTACTCTACACTTGTGATTACAATGTTAAGAACATTACTTGCCAGTTAGTAACTTTATAGGAAAAGCCATGAAACGAAACGACAAGAAATTTAATGTTATAAAAACGTAATGTATTTCAAAGTTTAAGTAATCGTTTGTTTAATTATTCAAACCTTTTACCAATAGTCTATGCATTAAAACTAAGCAAAGAACCTTCCAAAAAAACGTAATAATTTTCGATGTACTTTCGTACTATACATTTTTGATAATAATTACTATTTGAAGCCTTAAATATGAAATAGTATTTCATTTGTTCAACGAAGTAGCGATTTTCCATTAAGCCGCGTTCACTTGTTTCACACAATTAACAGAAGTGAAAATTGACGCGGAAAGCGTTAACAGGTCAACGGTCAGGAACGGTCGGTAGGTTCGTCTCTTTTAACAGTATTCGGTGAAATATGAGCCTTAACACTTTGGTTTTAAGTTTCATTGGCAATTGTTGTCTTGAAAATAGAATTTCTCGAGATGTATTGAGTACAGTGAACTCCAAAAGACGGATATTTTCGTATACAAAAGCGAAGACATATTACAGGCAAAATTCTCTTTACATTGATACCTAATCTCTTTTTGGTTTAGAGTGAATTTTGGCAAGATACCGTACTAAATCTTTACGTCGACTGTTCGATATAATTGAACTGTCTGGCGAAGGTACAGACAGATGGACATGCGAACAAAAGACTGTCCGTAAGGATTGAAGTTTACCTTTTGGTAACGGATCCCAGAAACAAGTGAATGTGAGTATGTGACCTAATTTGCACCTTCGGGTCTTGTGGATACTTGCCAGATTTGAGCTGGCAGACTAATATCATTTTGTGAAATCTATTTTACTTCAATTTGACCATGACTTTGAGTTTTTAGGATTTGGAGTAATTTTTATGTTTTATAGATAGATAGATAGATAGATTAACACTTTATTGTACACCACATGGACATTACATCAAATAACAAACACTAAGAATAATTAAAATGAAGTAAGTACAATCGGCGGTCTTATCGCTATGAGCGATTTCTTCCAGACAACCTTAGGATGAACTGGATATACAGGAAGGCAAAAAGGCGGTGTAAATAAAATAATAAATACTTACTTACATATAAATAAATACAAACAAATTAATGAATAACTTAATACTAACTACTAAGTACCTACCTAAATCTTTAAATACATAAATAAACCTACTTACAAACTAAAAGTAAAGGAAAGATTAATAATGCAGTGTAAGCAAGTGATCGAGTAATTGCTTCTTGAAAATAAATAAGGACTTAGCTTTCCTAAGAATTCTTTATTAAGGAGGGGTCTAAAACTTTTTATTGAAAAGCGTATGTACCTAGTTAAGTTTATATGAAAGTATAATTACATACTTAAATACTTTTTCATGTCAAAACTTTTGATCTAAGATTTATAAAATTATTATTTTTAGATTTTTATAAGTATTTTTCTGTTTTAACTACAGCTAGAAGTTTAAAAGTTTAGTTGGATTCACAGTCCAATTTAAGGTTAGTTGATAAAGCTTTAAGTTAATAAAAATAATTCTCCTAATAAAGGACCCTATACCCGAACGTAAGTTAGGTACTTATTAAAAAAGTAGGTTTAATCAAACAATACAAAAACTCAGTTTTAAACAAATACAAATTCGCAATATGATGGTAGGTACTTCTAATTTAGCTGGAAAGTTGCATCTATATAGACGGGAGTCAACACAGAGTTCCGTAGTACAAATGATCCACAAAGACTTCATGAAGCGACTGCTCAGTAATTTGTTCAGTACGTACTGTTATATAGTCTGTAGAGCGCGGTCACTCGCCCGTCAGTCCGGAAAGCGTCAAAATACGGTTCACGAAACCAATTCTGGAGGGCGAGACCTACGTTGAAACATGTCCATTATTTAGAGGTAGCTTGGGTACGGTCGGGGGCAAAGGTTGGATCGCTCGGGAAAACACCCAATAGATTCGGCGTCGATGAGCGACTGGCCAGGTAAGAAAGCAATATTTTATTTAAATTAAGCCGTACGTTTCACGTATTTCCTTTGTAGGGACCCGAAGTCAGATCTACAATTTTATACAAAAATGCTTTGTGTGAAAACCGAAGTTGGATCTTCGTTATACGAAATATGATGACTGTATAGGTACATAATGGTAGATATTTTCTCTTATATTTAGAATATTATTCGTATAATATCTTGAAATTATAAAACATAAAATGGAATATGCAAATGGATAGGTATTTATAACACGAAATTACTTTAAAAAATATAATTGTTATACTAAGAAACATGTTAATTTCACGGTGTATGAAAGAAAACCGCTAGCCAATACTACTGTATCTACGAGATATCGTTACAGTACTAGCATTGATTTTTTCCTATCTCAATTTTATGGTCTCTCGAATGAAGATGCTATAAAAATATGGAGCCCTCAAAGTTTATATAAAAGGATTATGGAGATAGGCTCGGTTATGAAACGAATAGTGGCACAGTGATCATACGCATTACGTATTCGACAGCCTTCAGATAAAAAAAAATATAGGTTAAGGTAAAAGTTGGCCAATTCCAGCAAAATTGCGTCAAGTCGAGGCCGTACAGCTCCTAAATGCAAATTCCTACAATAAACGTTATCTACTTCCCTCCCTCAAACTTTTATACCCTAAAATATCAACGAGTTAACTTTCCTATTTTATTTCGCAGGCGGGCGATCCTCTCGAACCCGGACGTCACGGGGCACACACCCATAAAGGCATTATTCGAAAACGATTTCTGGGGAACGCCGCTCACGGACCCCGGCTCGCACGGCTCCTACCGGCCCCTTTGCGTCGCCACCTATCGCCTCAACTACGCATTCAGCGGGTTCAAGCCATGGAGCTACCACTTCCTGAACATTATGTTCCACTGCACGGCCACTGCGCTAGTAGTGACCACCGCAAAGAGGCTGTTACCGGCCTATTGTACGAGAGTCGGCACGGCGGTCGCCGGACTCACGTTCGCCGCTCACCCGATACACACGGAAGCCGTGGCCGGCGTGGTGGGCAGAGCGGATTTAGCGGCGTGCAATTTATTCCTATTAAGCTTTCTTTTGTACACTGAGCACATGAGACTGCGCGAGGCGCGACATAGAAAGCAATGCCGGCAGATAGTGAAGGATAATCCTATGAGGCGACAAATCATCAGCGATACGACGTTTCGGCTCTGCTGCCACGGATTGGTGCAGCAAATTATGATGAACTTTCGTAGACTGCTGAAGGCTAGTAGAGCGGGGCCGCTGAAGTTGTTTGACGCTTGTGAGGTGAAAACCGGACCGATAAGGCCGAGTAAGTGTCAATATAGTGATAGTGCGAGTGAGGACACGGGCGAGGTGCTGCAGTGGTTGACTTTAGCGGGAACGCTTTTATTCGCCGCAGCTGCCACTCTATGCAAAGAGCCGGCTATAATGGTTCTGCCTCTTTGCATATTCTATGACTTTCTGAAAGGCACTCGACGTGAAGATCCACACTCTAAGGTGAGTTGCATTATTTTTATCCTATAATTTAAATGTTAAAATTAAATGGACATTGAAAATAACAAGTAATTATCAACATACACCGAAAATCCATCAAAATAGTGCAGCAAACGTGTCGTCCTAGATACGGGATATTAATCGATTTGGAGAGCACTTCTCTGTTCCAGCCCATTGGTTCAGTTGAAGTGTTTTTCAAATATTCTCGCCTGCAGCTTGCAATCAACGAAAAACGAATTATCGAATCACAAGCACCGAAATAAACCTGGCTTTCTAATTTAAATACAGAATTCAAAATAATTTATTACTTTGTCAGGCCGAGCACGATTTTCTATCGTCACGTAAATCTACTCGTAACGACATTTTCACTTTTTCACGACGATTACTGTTAATGAAAAGAAAACTTCAGTGAGAATTTTCTTTGTGGAATTGATGATTGTGTCAAAATGTATTTTTGGAGCGTTTTTTACGCCAACATATTTTATAAGCATAAAAACTCGTATTTACTAGACATACAATATTACGTAAAAGACACCTTATTAAAGGAACCTTATTGAATAAAAGATAATTATGTGATTGTTGGTTTTGATACGAAACAATCTTTACCTACATGAAATGAAAATGAGGAAATGAAATGTGATCACGACTGTATACCCAAGGTGCGGTAGACATATTCTATCAGTTTTATTATGGCATTTCTAGATCATTCGATCTACTATTAGTTTAATTACTCTCATCACATATTTTATGCAAGTATAAACGTTCATTTTGTGAACGTCCAATTTCGACAATCTGTCAAGAATACTAAGCTTTGTTTCAACAATTGATTGCATTTGATACCTATGTATAAATAGTCCATAATAAGTTGTTTAGCTAAAATTACCAATAACTCCCGCAAATAACAGATGGTTAGTGCTGGTAGTTTTCTTATGAGCTAACTCGAAGATTGTTAAATAAAAGCTAATAAGCAAAATTATACCAAGAGCACAATGTTTTATGGACAACTTCATTTCATACTACATAGTTTAGTTTCAGTAAATATATTTTATTCTTTTTCTTTATTACTTTCTCTAAATGTGTTTAAAATCCGTACGCGTTCCATGTCCGTAAGCCCGAGATTGGATAGTTATGCTCGGCTTTGTGAACCGGAGTCACTGCTAATCCCATCCGCACCCATCAGACGTCTTGATTGTTTTCAACGTGATCAGAAACACAATGAATTGTGCTAGCACCAGTTTCTGACATTGACAGGCCCCTTAGTGAGCCCCTTGTCTACAACAAATAATATAGCTTTATGCTTTTGGTATAGAAACAGAGAATAAGTCACGTGATTACAGAAGTGTCTACAATAAGGATTGACGGTGATAGAAATAGATTCAATATGAAACCTTTTTATTATGGACACTGATCAGGTCGATATTGTTTCAATGACAAATACTTTAATTAAAATTATTTTCAGTATCTCTGAGGTAGTTTCAGGTCTACTTTATGTTATTTTTACTATGACAGCAATTTTGTTTATTAACTGTCAGTTCGATATATTTATTCATCGTTAAGAAATAACAGTCTGAATTTGTATATCAATTACACAAACAAGGCTAGTTTTGTTTAAATCTCAGCATTAAATCTCAATTTTTAGCAGAAGTATTTTTCTTACAGACTAAAATAAATAAATATATTAAATAAAAAAATAGTAAGAGGTAAAGAGCTATTAGTTTATTTTTCTAAAAAGCTATTGTTATTTGGTATTGAAGTTGGTGGTCAATATTTTGCGACCGACTCCATAGTTTGTCAAAAACGAGTGCTATGGGTTAGCAAAGGAAAGTTTTCAGAAACGTATCACTGTGATTAGTGAAACAAAAGTTATCTTACCCGAGGGTTCCAATTGATTTATACCCAAGTGATAACTATTTTATCAATGTGGGTCGGTTCCATGTAAATAATTGTACCTATATAGTCCGTGAATTGAGTTTGTCTAATGGGATTCGGTAAGATGAATAAGGGTTCAAATTAATGGGATGCTTTTGCAAATTATGCGTGTTTAAAATAGTGCAAGTGATGGGAAACCTAAATTCCTCGCGTACTTAAAATAGTGCAAGTGATGAGAAACCCAGCTTCGACATTATAGTAAATCATAAGTCCTAAGATTGCTTCCAAGCTTCTTTACCAATGCCTACGTCACTCAACGAGCTATTTTTGATCCATCGCAGACGTTAAGTTGTCAGTCTTAGCCTCGATTACCTACACTAGGTCGCCAACTAGCAGCTCGCATAGTAATACGAGCTGATAGTTGGCGAATTTAAAAGTTAGTGAGTGTGTGACTAAGCAATCGATGACACACAAAAGCTTTCCACTCGTTCAGTCGCGAACGCGAACTAGCTAGCGAGTTAGCGACTGCCAAAACGCAAAGATGCTTGCAACTACTCGTGGATCACTAGCAGCAATGATGACACAGCTTTTTTACTAGCTAGGCTCGATGATACTTGGCTACTTTGTTGTTGGCCACTTGCTCATACGAACCAACTAGCTTACAAGCCAACACGCCAAAGAATGGCTAGTAAATTAGCCCGGCTTTCTATTTTACAAGCGGATACTTAAAAGCAGATTGTAAAAAAGCTCAATGACATAAGGCTACTTTACAAGCTGCTCGCTAATTCGCTGCTTGTAAAGTAGCCTAGTGTAATCGACGCTTGAGGGGGCATCACGTTTTTTATTATCAACTAGCTGGTCTGACAGACGTTGTCCTGATTAAGAATTATTGAATTCGTTTAAATAGCTAATAAGATAAAAATATTTCAATAATAGTGTTTAAATGATACACAACACGACAAAAAAAATAATTAGCGAAATCGTTCCAGCCGTTCACGAGTGGGGGAAGACAATAACACGAGTCGCAGTCATGTCATAAAAAAAATGTAATATAGATAGCATCACATATATAGTTGAAGTTGCATCATTGCACCGTTAAGAGATCAGAATCTTACAAGTTTTGATTTCTATATTTTAGACAATAACTGTGTGCGTGGGTTTAGACAAAAGGGTTATAATAAAGTACTTACATATTATAATTTACTTACATAACATACAAAGCATGCACATACAAAATACTAACATACTTTTTTATGTATTCCATCCTGTTCGAGAATATCCAGATTTGGTAGATACAGAACAACATTTCAGATAAATATACAATTTTAAAACGTTTCAATGTAAAGGAATTGTTTCTGGTTTTATAAAAGCGAGGACTGTCAGTGGGAAATATGAAAGTATTTGAAAATTATCAAACAATTTTTGTTGAAGCGTCCTGACAAGCATCTGTTTTGGTTTCAGTTTACGTATAAAGAGAATAATAAAACCACTACGTTTATTTACGTAGAGTATGAATGAATGAATGAATGAACACGTTATTATATTAACCTTAAAAGTAATGTTATGATAAGGAGTATTTACCTATATGTTATGTTATTGCTTAATGTGTTATGTTATAACAGCCTTTTGCTATTTAATAATGAAAATGTAATGAGGCAAATATGATGAGAAAATCTATTGTTTTCGCTTTACAATAAAATTCAGAACGTAAGCTGAAAAATAAATGATACCAAAATTGATATAACAAAATAAAGATCTAAAGTTGTGTAAAACAGTGTTCCTATAATTCTTTGGTTGAAATTCCACATTCATTCCATTTCCACATAATATCCCAGTTAAAACACACACTAATGACAAATTATGGATTAGATTAAAATGCTCCGATTTAGAAAGTCAACTTTTTGCATTCAAAACATATTTTTACCCAAAAAGAGACACAACCTCGAACCAAAAACGCGAAAGTTCCAATGTTAGTAGCGAAAATCGTGTCCAGTGATTGCAGATTCCATGGCCGCTTGCTTTTTAATTTTCCAACGACTGCATCCAGACACGTGGGAAATATACAAGGGAGATAATCGTATCTCGTGAGCGCCATACATTTGCACACCAACCTGCGCGTTTTGGGTGTACAGTTGGCAACACTCAAATATTTACTATGTCCTGATTTATTTATTTATTATACTACGGTTTAACGTTACAGATCAATTTCCAGGTCGTCAAAGCTAATAAATATAGAACACATAAAGAAACATCAGAAAATATACAAGTGCGAATTAGTTACCTACTTACAACAAAAATATTCCATTCAAAAATATAAAATTGTGTGTTTGTTGTTTTTTTTCAAAACACACCGTTTTGTATAACTCAAAATATTGAAAACTAGTTGCGCCCCGCAAAACAATTTTAACCCACCTTTTTCATCAACTGTACTTACAAATTCCCTGTATATGTGCCTATCCTAGATATATGTGCTGCATGAACAAAGTGAGTAGCTTTTGTGATTGCGTATTCTCTTTGCGCTGTACGAGTGGATGGGTGTTATCAACTTTAATAATTTTGCTTAAAACACAGAGGGTGTATGACGTATACAAGCACATTGCTATTGTATAGGTAGGTACAATGATAAATATTTGACTCTGAAAAGCAGGTATTAAGTTACGTAATATAATAATGTAGCAGGTTATACTTATTACTATAGAATAGCTCGTTGCCTTTGCTCACGTCCACTGTCAATATCCTATCTATCTGTGATTTTGCTTACTGTGGTTAGACATTTTGATATTTAAAGTGCAGAATTAAATGTCAAATATCTTACCACCGTAAGCAAAACCAAAGAAAGGTTATTATGACTGGTTAGAGACGTTGTTAGACATTCTTAATAGATCATTCTTGAAGATAAGTGACTTTTTTGAATGAATTTTAATGTTTTTGTCACAGATAGGTACACTACTGATAATTAAGAAACACTCCTCAAAAATGCAATAGACATGTTTGAGACTTAACTTTGTGCCATATATCATATTTTGGTGCTTGCATACAGAAATTTCCTTGTATCTTTTCTGAATCAAGACCATAATTAACGACGATAGATATTCTTCCACATTCCCAGGCCTTTAATAAACCCTCCTTATAGTTATGTCAGTGAAAAACGTATTGTTGTTTAAATAAATCCCCGTTGTTTTTTTTTATTTAGTTGTTCACAATTAAATAAAAAAAAAACAAATAATAGACGTACTTATACATTCATTCAACATATTTTATTTTATTCAAACTGCACAACAGTGACAAAAAATTCGAAAAATATTGGAATCAGAACTCGCAGAATGTAATTGGCGGCCATTATTTCCGATGTCAGTTTGAAAAACTCGAACCACTAGCATCCACTCGAGTGTCTTTGTATGCAGAAAGTCACATACAAATAATGTTCCACTAACGATGTGCTTTGCTTCCCTGTCTCTTGTATTTTCTCAGCGGGCAGGCTGGGTTTTTATTGATTAACGAAAGCGAGTTCAGAAGCAGCGCGGAAATTAAAAGCTCTCTAAATATCTATAATTTAGTAACCTTTCGTGTCTTGTGCAAAAATATTCCCACTTGATTACCATTTCTGTGTTTACCACTTTACTTCTATATATCTGCTATAACGCAAGTATTACTGATTGTAGGGGAAAACATAAATTTAAAAAGTTTGATAAATACAAAATGAACCTTGTTTAATTTTCAATGTTTGACCGCAATTATTTTTTGTATATTCAAGTAATTTTGATTCCGCTCACTTCACATTCAAAGACACAGCCTCCCTGTTGTTCAGTCTTATTTATCTGATGACAGAACACTGTTACATTTATAATGAGACTGTGTTTATACAAAGTAATTTCATTTGTATTTCTTGAAAAATGTCTAGTTCACGGTCTGAATAACTTTGCTTTGAGTTGTGTATTTCAAATCCTGAGATTGTGTAATACAACTTAGTTTTATGCACGCTAATGCAATTTATCATTAAAAATAATATTTCTTTATTTGAAATCACTATTCTTGGTGTTGCCGTACTTTGATTTTGCTAAAGGCGTATTAGTGCATGTAGATTTGGATTTTTTCTATTTCATGGTTTTCCTTTAATTTAACTTACCTTCTTACCATGTTTGTTAGAGAGATAAATATTTGATCCTTATGATTGACTCTACCAATTGATTTTTTTTTATTCGAATCGGTTCGTCACAAGATTGCTAACATTTGTTGGTGAAAGTTAATTTAAAAAAATCTGTATCTTTTCAATAATAGAAAAAATGATTCCTTGTAGTGAAATTTGCTATCTCTATTGTAAGATTAGGAACTTTGCCTCCGAATGGTATCAGAAAAACCACCCTGTATAGTATACTCATTTTCTTTCCATTCCACTCTATCAACCGTCATCATAGCACACACCCCTTTCTTATTCATGTCAATTTCCACACATTTGGATATTGATCACGTTTGCGCTATTCAAAAATATGAAATTGTTTTCATAGCATATTTCAATAGAATCACAAAGGTAATTTGAAGGGTGAATAACTGAGCTATTTACACGTTTTTATGATCCTATCTACTATCATGTAGCCAACTAGAGGCGTCACAAGCGTACCTCCTATTTGCCCCATAGTAAAATTTTACTACCATCGCCTTCGCGAGTTTATGCCATCTCATGCAATAAAGTGATAAAACAGTTAGCTAGCACAGCGTAACAGTGCCTCAGATATATCGACGCCAACAAATAAAACAACCATTAAAGCCAAAACTTACCCAAGGTTTTGTTTTCTTTTCATATTTCCATAACTCCTACATAAGACTTCGCGTTATGTATTATGGCAATAATATTTTCGGCGACGGTCATGGAAATATAAATGGAGCTTTGTATGCAAGTCACTGGATTAGAGATCGGTTTGGTTCAAGCCGACGACGTGGCGGGCAGAACTTATCGGCCACAGTAAACGTATACGAAAACACGATACGACGCAGTATCGTGGTAATCTACGACAAGCGATGTAAAAATTCACAATTCGACATCGCATCGTGCCACGACGTGACGTCGTTGGTAATGCGGCGTTTACACGGTGACTAGACGGTTGATCTTCATACATTTTCAAGTCGCCTTCCAGGCCGCATCACGAAAATGTACGAAGATCGACCGCGAAATCTACCGTCTAGTCACTCGTGTAAACGCCGCATTAGGTACCGCGTGAGTTGCCCTTGAAAAAGGGACCCTATTTTAATAACAAATGAATGCACCGACGAAGGAGTGCACCATGAGTTTCTACGATACGACGCTGAGTGGCACGATGCTATGTCGTGTCGTGAATTTTTACGTTTCTTATTATAGATTTCCGCGTATCGTGCTTTTGTGTAAGAGCCCTAAGGCTAGCGTCACACTTAAAGTAAATTCGGTAGCCAATTTTCTGAAACGGAACGCCAATGTTATTGCATAGGTGTACCTATTTGACTATTATCTGCTTCTGCGACGTATTTTTGTGTAGTAATGTTTCCGAAAATAGTTATTTATACACGATATAAACACCCATTAACAGTCAATCGGTCAAGTCCTTCCGCCACCGAAGATACGCGACCGAATTTCCGCCAAATGTGGCCCTAGCTTAGTGCTCGCGATGACAATGGCGCACTATTTAATGTTTAATTTCATAAAACCTTCAGCCCCAAAAGATTGTCCGCGACTCTTAAATTTCAACCCTCTTAATATCGTTAAGTGGGCCAGTAATATTCATGATACCATTGTTGAAGAAAAATTAACGGTACGCTTAGCTAAATTAATATCGATTTGAAGTCCTGCCCCTGCTCGTTTACCCTGCATAAAATTAGTATCTGAACCTTTTCGCGGGCCAAGTCCAATATTTCTCTCATCTAGTGGACTGAAGCAATTTTGTGTGGCTCTCAACATTAAATTAACATTTGGGCTTTTTCTTCTCTGGCTTGCCCTTGGGTAGCTCACATCCCTAGTATATTTCAGCGGTCGCGTAATTTGTGGCTCGTAAATGTTCTGAAATTGGTCATCCCTTTTGGTTGAGGTGAATTTATGGCCTCCTCGGTTGGCCTGTCGAAAGGGGAATTAATAAGTCCCCTCTAATGGTGAAACGTACCCTTACCATCAATTTGAATGCCAATACCCCAAGATTGGCGTGGACCTGTAAAATGAGCCTGAACATGATATATCTCAGAAATTCTTATTCATTTTGCGCACCCGATAAATTGGATCCAGTTTCATTGCTTCATTTTATTATCGTAACCTATCGTACCCATAAGAATAATATTGAAGTTGACTTTGATTAATATTCAGGATACATTTAATTTAGAATTTAATTTACATCAAAATGAGGACAATCTGCGACGCGCGTGCGTGCCTGGCGTGTAAGCTAAGTACCTACCCGTCTTCTGTAATTACGTTTCTATTAGTATTTCGATCCACCTAATAAAATATTAAAAGTGCGGTAAATACATATCTATAAACTAACAATTTTGTTAGTTTTCTCTAATAACTTTGGAGTATTTAACATAATGATACGTTTATGAGAATATAATTATATTTGTTTATACGAACAAGGTAAAGTAGGACACGAGAATCTAAGCCTTATTAGTATCAATACACGTTATTATTGCCCTGAGCTCCTTACCTACATCTTCCGTGCGATAAAGGGGTATTTCGTAGGCTTTGTAAAATATTTTGCTTTTTATGTTTGTTATTCTAAAAGGTTCAACAAGGCTCGCTTTTTCCTTATTTGGTTTCGGCTTTGTAAGTTTCGTCTTTCCAATTTCGCTGATCTCTGCCACGTTGACAATGTTTAGGGAATCTAAATCCTTCTACTTCAGTTTCTACCTATGAATAGTTCCGTTTAATTCGAGTTGACGCAGCGAAACTTTGAGCGTTGCGGTCCTTTGAGCTTCCCTGATTCAGCATTCATTGGAAAGGTAATATTTCACAATATTCAAGTAAAGCAATAAACAAACCAGGTTGTAAATAACATTGGTTGAACGCCTCCTTGTCTTGAGAGAAGAATAATGGTATTTTCTATTTCGTTAGGTCTGTAGTATGTATAGTTGCGTCCGCTCGGATGGCTGCCAGCTGTGGCTTCGAGTTGCTCTGTCCCTCCCGCTGCCAACGACTTAAACTTTTACAACGTCTGGATGTGACTTTTACTGTTCTGTTTAATAGCTATGTGGACTGTGAATGTCGACGAGATACGCTACATTTAGCTCCACTTGGCCATTTGTTTATAGACTTGAATTTAAATTAATAAATAATTGAATGTCGATTAGATCCGATCATCATTATCATTATCATTTAGACCGGTGAAGTAAGAAAATAATTTTTTTTCTGCCTATCGTGTCCCACTTCTGGGCAAAAGTCCCCCCTTCGACTTCCACTCATTTCTGCCTTTAGCAATAAGGGCGCATTAATATAAAGCCTATAAAAAAACGCTAATCGTCGTTAATGTTTGCTAACAAGTCGCAAAACAACGAAACAATGCAATAAAACAGTGCCGCGTTTACTTTGACCTAAAGACCCGCCCGTTTCAAAGCCCTCGTGACACGAATACCTTTGTCCGTCGCATGCATTTTGAATCGCAGTGTAAACAAGGGGGGTAGAATGCGAGCGTGTGTGCTTCTTGTCTCTTCCACTCGGGTAGTATTGCGTCCCGTCGGCCCTAAATCAAAGAGCCGTGGAGCCGTAGACTTCCCCTCACACTTCCATATTTTCGCACCCCGCCGTCGCGTAATGGCTATTGACCAAATTTATCGACTTTTATGTCATACTCATCTTTATGCGGCGGAGGCCTGGAATTGGCCTCGCATAACATATGTGAGAGCCCACTGTTCCGTATTACGATAAATAATTCCTATCATTTTCTCGGATAATAAGATTTCTTGCTTATTTATTGGCTTCGATTTCCGGCAATTATATAGCTGTTGTTTGAGGACAAAGCTTTTGTGCTTAGGTACCTACTTAAAATATTATTTTATCTATTTGTATTCTTAGGCCTTGACTTATATATTTTCTAGATAAAATGATTCAGCTTCCGAGGATAACTCATATGTCTCACTTATGGAACGAACAATTATGGGTCAAATAGGTATAATATTTTTATGCGAGGATAAAAACGCATAGGTATATTTTTCAATTTCAAAAATCAATCCGTTCTGCAACAACATTTTGTGATTTTCACAGCTAATTACTTACTATAGAACTATTTTTAGTTTGTGCTGTTTACGAAGTTGTTCAACCAGTTTTACATCAGTAGCCAGTAAGCAAGGTGCCACCCAGTCTACAAACTTAGTCTCAGATTAAAATGCTTCTTAATTAATGAAATCTTCTTACAAGACCTTACTTAGATTTCTTGAAACGCTGCTAATATAGTTTATAAAACTGAAATACATTTGAAATTCTGTTTTTCTATATTTTAATTTAATAATTTCATATCTCATTTAGACTAGTTTTGCAATGGTTACAGAAAACTACAATTTTCTCAAGATTTCATTTAGAAACTGTACCTATGGAAATTCTTATAAATAAATATATTATTCTTGGAAATTTCACACAGCGTCATGAAATCCGAAGCTAAGCAACTTAATGCTAGTGTTATGGTAATCGGATGACTGATATACTACTTATACCTACCTATACATTTTTTTTGTAAATTCTTGAACATTATTTTAAATAAAAACACCCAGACTCGAGACAAATATTTGTAGGTTACACAGACATTTGTCCCGTGGCGAGGATTGAACCTGTTATCTCCGCTTTTCACCTACTGCGCCACAGAGGTCGTCTTATGATATCTTTAAAAACCCAACCCACATCAACTGTCGAATTTCCTACTTCATTTTACTTTTGCAGATACCAAACGAACCAAGAACTCCAAAGTGAACCCTTTATTAGATAAGCTTTCAGTGGAAAACTTATTTCTAAAAGATAGCTAACAGGATCACTATTGTGCCAAAGTGATGAATAATAATAACAAAAAAAAAACTGTCTGAGGAGACATTTAAGGACTTTGCTGTTTATACCATGAACGTGCCATGATCGTATCAGGCACGGAAAGAAAAATTTGCTACGTTGTTGGTCGATGACTGAGTGATTTAGTATGTTTATAAATGTTGCCTGGCAAGTTCCTATTAAAATTGTTTTCTGTCAGGGATATTGGGACCGAATATTGGGATGCGAATGAAGATGAAGTTAATTAATTGTAATCTAAGAAAATAAAATTACTCTACTACGTAATTAAAGCTTGTAACTTTGTTTACTTTCTCCACACAAAGAACTAAATCTCTCCACAAAAATCATAGTTGATTGCAAGCCGGTGTATATTAAATCGCAGCAAACTTAACACCCAGTACAATTGCTTGCTCACGTATGTATTCAAACAGCCCGGAGGTAGACGCAGTGAGCAATCACAAAAGACCGGAAACGAGCTGCGAAGAAACACTGTCATTAATATACGTCCTACCTTGACGGCAGTTACACATTTTTGTTTCCATTCAACAGAATCAAAGTTTATTATGAGCGTTTTGCAGCGTAAGCGGCGGGCAAACAAAGGCGCGCTCAACGCGGGTTGAGTAGGTATGTGAGTTCCGTTTCACAAAATTATTTAACTTTACGTTTCGAGTTTTTGTTTCTCTATGGCATACGATTTTTAGTTAGTGGCTTTTTCATTTAAAGTCTTGTAGTTATGTGAAACGGTAAACGATTAAGTTACATTTAGTGACGTAACGAACCGGGAGACTAGAATGGAAGAATCCTTTTTGTATTAGCATTCTAAATTTGTAAGTGTTTTTATGAACAAAGGATGACACAAAGGATTAGCTCAGTGACCATGTTTGTCCTTGTTTTATTTACCAGATAGGCAATCTAAATTACGAACAGTTTTAATAAAATAGCTAGCATCCTAGATAAATTGCTAAACCAATTAACTTTCATCGACGCTGTAATAAAATAGTGATTTATATTCAATAGCATGATATAACTGAAATTTTCAATCCAATATTTTGAATATATTAAATATTTCTAAGTGAAATTCCACGTTTATACAGTAAAACGTTTGTCAGAAAATGTTCTTATTAAATTTGGAATATCAAAGGAAAGTTGGAGAGAGAATGCGAATGAATGTACTGAGCCAACTGACTGTTACAAATCGAAAGCCATCTGCTCTAGGATTCTGAGCAGACACTTCACGTAAACTTCCCGCAGCCGTGGCCTGCCTTCGTCATGAAGAGCACAGTTTTCTATTATCTAAATATCTTTCTCTCCACACTTTCGAAGCAAGCTCGTTCAAATATTTGCCAATAGATAAACTCCATACATCACTCCACGTCCAACGCCTGTGGACTTTACAATGGGGAGAGTTGAGCCTTTATGTGCTCAACTTTTTATACAAAACTATAGACGAATTTTATTGTTCCCCATACACAATTTTAATCGTCAACTTATGTAATACACGCACGGAATTTTTTACTTTATGACGCCATGTCACGTGTAAATTAAATTGGAGCTTAAAACGCTAACCACGTTTTTTCATAAAACGCACAGAAACAAAGTATAATCAAGTTATTTTAAACCGAAGCTTGCGTAATGCGTAGCAATTATAACTTTTAAAGAGATGGAACTTAAATGACTCTGCAAATGGTTGTCTAGAAAACAACATCTGAATTCGAGCGCAACCATCACGCTTAAGTTTGGGCAACCCAATTTCTTGGCGTCATGATCATTATTAGAAACTTTTGCAGCAACTCCGAAACACCCTGCACTGGTTACGTAAAGTACGGAAATTTATTACAGAATGTTTTTACAGGCTTTCCAAGTTTCTTAATCTAAAATCGATAGGAGCGATGCCAAGGAAAGTTGTGAATGGTACCCACCGTAAGTTTGGAATCGAAGAAAGTCGGACCTTTCGTCCAACACCTGCGTAGATTCGGCGAGGCCCGCCGATAAAGCCACCGGCCTGGTATTGCCCCGAAATGAGACAAGTCGAATCCTTTATGCGAAAACTTCTCGTGTTCCGGCCTTGAGAAAAGGACCCTTTATTCCGAATCGTTTCTAAAATGCTATAGGGACAGACAGTAATTGAAAATCTTTTAGTTTTTGGAGTACCTAGTTATGGAATAAATTTTTTTCACTTCTGAATACCTAACCCGTTGTAGAACTGCAAAGTTTCTTAAGATGTTTGTTTTGTAGTTTGATAACGACGAACAAGTTACCTATTACTTTACTATGAGTAATATAATTAGTTTGTTAAACACTTGTTTTCTTCTATTATCAATTGCGATTGCAAAGCTATAAGAATAACATTTCAGCTGTACATAGCATAGATTTCAAAACATAAATCTCAAGGATACTCGAAGGTATTCTACATAATTCGTTCTCAGATATTTATTTACAGCGCATCGATGGGTATGACGTACGGCCGGTTGCCTTCGTATGTCGGTCGGATAGAGCCAACAAATCGAATCGCTGCATAAAACACAGCTGCGTCGCGTGCCGTTCCTGTACCATTTTACATCAGAGGAAACTCATTCCCCGTAACAACTGGGAAATGCTTCTACTCAACTTATGCTTTTTGTTTTCACAGGTGCAATCATGCAGTTGGAATTCTAGTTTTACAAAACTTTTTTGTTTTTAAAACAGTACCGCAGAAATTAAACATAAAATTCATTTTAATAAAGGATCTTTGCTTGACTCATTCGATAAGTTTTTACAGTTGAGTATAAGTAGCAATAAGTAGAAATGTGCACCAGTGAAGTCAATCGATAATTGATTTTGACTTCGATAGATGATCGTTTGCTTTGAAATTTTAAACATAAATGGGTAGTCTTTTCTTGGTAGTGTTTTTATTGTACTTATTACTAGTGGTAGGAATAACATTTACAAAAAAAAAAAAAACTTTTGTAACAGATAATTTTGGATTTTATAATTTTAAGGCTGAAATAGTAATCCCCTCTACCAGAAGCTTATTTATTAGTTACAACATATTTTCAAGTAAAACGATGACCCATTGGCACACTTGGCTGGGCTCAGGTCGGTCAGGGCCCCAGAAAAAAGGTAGGAGTTGTGAATGAAGACGATAAAAAAGATGAATTTATTTCATTCATACAAATATTTCTTAGTACAAAGCATTTTGTTAAATCAGCGGTTGGATCCGACCGGCACGTAAATATTTCCTTACCTTATTTCTTTGGCTAAGTATCGCGCATCGAGGGTAAAGAGAGTTAAAAGGGTCCCTGAAACCCAAATATCTACGTAACAAAATATAATCTAAACATTCAAATGAAGGTCTTTATTCGTTAGGTGTTTCCTCACCCTTTGGGTGTATTAAATATCTTTTGTAGGTTGGTACCGCGTGGGACAAAATGGTCACTCTTCCGGCTGTTTCGTTTTAATTGCCGTTGTTTATTGATGGTTCCAATTCGTTTTTTTGGGTCGCACAAAAATTCTCTTTGACACTTTTGTAGCAACGCCGAATAGCTACCTATACTAAAGCTGTATATTTAGTGTGTGAGCGAGAATACAGAGGACACGAAAAAACCTTTAGTGTTTTTACTCATTTGTTTTTATTCTGAGTATCACTCCATCGACTCGTTGCTCAGCACTCTATAGAAATCTTAAAACATAAATAGACTTGAAAACTGAAATAATATAAAATAGTTTGAATATAAAGACAATGCTATATTTGAACTATATTATATCTATATTCTATAATCTATACTAATATTATAAAGAGGTAATGTTGATTTGCTTGTTTGTATGTTCCGGGTAATTTCCGAAACTACTCATCCGATTTCAAAAATTCTTACACCGATGTGTAGCATGGACTTTCATTTATATTTTTTTATATATTATAGTCTATATTTGAACAACCATAATAAAAAAAATGATTGGAAATCAATATGTTCTAACTGAAATGTGTTAAAAGATTATGAGACAAATTATTGAAATATGAACTTTACTAGTCCAAAATGAAGTATTTCCGACAATATTTTCTCTTGGTAAAGTTTTATTCCTTTATTGAAAACTAATTTGCATTTGCTAATAGCAAAAACAACATTGCTAAGTGGTTTAATATGTTAGGACAATGAGCAAATCGGGCGCATATGGGCAATAAAATTTAGACATGTTTGCCGCGCAATGCAGCCTGTGTCTACTCGGTTTGGCAAGCGGCGACGATAAGCCTAATAACATTATTCAAGCTTCTAATATTTCTTCATTACACTTTCAGCTAGAAGCCGCATTTATATAACGCAAGTAGCCTATTTGCAGGTTGCATACAAGTTGATTATTGTAAATATGAAATATGCATCCAAGCTAATCTGAACCCAACGCGCAACGACGACGTACTGATAACAGAAAAAGTACGTTTTTTAACAAATTAAAAGTAGTTAAGCCTCAACGGCGACTCAATTCAAAGGGTAAACGAAATTAAAACTTGTAAGGGAAATAATAAGTCGGAGAACCATAAAATCTGTATAAAGCATATTGTTCTATGCTAATTAATAAAAAACTTTATTCATTTGAAAG
Organism: Xanthorhoe designata; assembly: GCA_963582015.1. Taxonomy (NCBI): domain Eukaryota; kingdom Metazoa; phylum Arthropoda; class Insecta; order Lepidoptera; family Geometridae; genus Xanthorhoe; species Xanthorhoe designata. Next base: position 10,423,838 of record OY757039.1, read on the forward strand.
CCTACTCTGAAAATAAAAATAAATATCACTCATATAGTCATCAATGGCACAGTTTTTGACTAAACCACTTTACGAATAAGGCTTGTTTCGGTTCTTGTAAACTAATAACGCGTACGCGCAGAGTATTTAAAATGTTTTCATTATCTACAGCCCGTAGGTACCCTGGCTGTAGACCTCCCTTCGTATACGCCACATATTTCTTGCGCATTGCCAAGCCAGGAATTTCCTCAACTTGTCTTATGTAAAATAATTTCGTGCAAAGAGTTAAATGCTATGTTAATATACAATGTAAAACTAGATGTAATAAGTAAAGTAAAGTTGCAATGTCTTAGGTTAAGTACCTGTAAAGTTACAAACATTTAAAATAAATAAATAATCCTAATAGTACCTACAGCTCACAATATAAACGTAAAAGTTTGTATGGATGTGTGAGGGTATAGATGATTTGGCGGAACGGATGACTATTAGATCTCATAAAAGGCAATTCAGTTGTTAAAAACGTATGAATTTAAGAATACGTTTATTACGCAAACAATATTTGTATTCTAAAACCTTTTGTTTGTGTTTATACACTCAAAATTGCGAGTATTTGCTCAACGCAAAATATCACCATTGTAATAAAAACTTAGTTCAAAAAATATTTTTATCAATACTATCATTTTCACTTTGTAAATAGGAATGGTTGAAATACAATTACTTGAACTAAGCTCGACACAAGCGTCCTATTTCTTTCTCGCCTACTACAGTAATGGGTTCGGTGCTTCGTTCCCGGTGGTGTGGGGGGCGCCCCCCCCGGCTCCTGTGCGCCACCAACAATGACCTCGTATTTTAGACAGAATTGCTCAAACACGGAACAGCGAAAACTCGGAATAGCGTTTAGGTTTTAAATTAAAACAAGTCATGTTTGCTCGCGTCACAGGATCAACCTATATGTCGGTATTTTTGTTTCTCACAGTTTTACAAAGGTGTCACGTTTTAGATATCTGTTAAGCATTCGTATTAATTTTGCAATTTTAATTGAAAGGTACGATGGAACGACAATTGCTTAATTAATTGCTGTAAAATAAACGAATCAGTTATAAATCTTAATTATCAGTTTTATGTACCTAGGTATCAGAAAAAAATAATATTTAGTTTTTTAAAAAGCTATAAAATAAACGAAACGGTATCATCTTGTTGCGTTCTGGTTTCAAAGTTTTAATATTAACATTTGTAGCAAACTTGGTCATGAACGCACGAACTTGGACTTGGTGGTCGAAGTTGCACTTGGTGGCCACCAAACTCTGTTTTCGCTACTCTTCCTAAACTATACAAAATGAAACTATTACAGAGGTATTAAAAAAAAGCTTATGATAAGTTTCACAAACTAAACATTCCATTTTTTAAAATTCCATTGTTCAACGTAAGAATAAAATAAAATAGACGGCGGCGCTAGTTTGATGCATACAACCACCACCAAGTTGCTTAACTTTAGTGTAAAATCGTGTCTATGTGTAGGTATGTAGCTCATATAAATTATTACATCTAATATCTCAAACTCACTGGAGTCTAGCAGTAGGTACCGTGAGCGAGCACTAATCAGTAAAGTAGAGCATCACAAATATTCCTCGGAGCAAATACGGAAATTATAACAAAGGGAATGAGCTATGAAAGTGCGATTGCTTCGTTGTGTGCCAACTTGTTTATTTATTAATGGATAATAAATTATACAGTATTTTTAACATTTATTCTTGTAAAACTGCAAAAATTTTGAAAAACCTTTGTTCCTCTATTTATTTCTTTCAGTTCGCTATTGGTTTGAGATCATACTAGTATTACCTATAACACGTTTTACTAGTATTTTAACAAGTTTTAGATATAGATGTTTATTCTTTTTTCAAGAAAAACCAACGGAAAAGATTTGGCTGAGTTTTGGAATATACATAGTTTCATCTTTTCATTACTGCCGTGACTGAGCCACAAACATTTTTAAATAAATTAGGTCACTCAAACAAAGTGATTGTTGAATGACCAAAACGCATAAGCAAAGCGGGAGATTAATGAAAGGACTGAAGTTCCGTTGAAAACGCTTCTTCGGGTCTTCTTAAGGTTAGCATCCACTTTATAAGTAGTCGCTCTGTTTGAAGACCAACTTTGTTCGCTATCGTTTGGGCGAAATCCCGGTTCCAACACTGAATTAAACTACCCAGCTTTTGGTCTCTCAAATTGTTTGAAGCACACTTCTTGCGTTCCAATAACAATTTGGTAACAAAAAGTAACGTTTCAAGAAATCTTTGTAAAAGTTTTCGCGTGTCTCAAATATTTTGTAACTTCCTACTGCCGGTTTGTTACAAGCACCCACGGGTTGTTCACGTGTACCGTATTAAAGCCTTGGTATTTTAGGTCATGAATGTTTCTTGTTTTGTTGTTCAAAATCCAACCTTCTGAGTGAATTAAATTTAATCGCACTTATTGGAATCGAATAATGTAAGAATAAGTTCGAAAATGTTCATTATCAAGTTATGTCAGCAGAACGGAGTTACAGATTTTAAACTTTTGGGACTTGATACGTTTATGAATTACGATATGACATTTATATTTACTCCTGATAGTAAAAATATAAGACTAGAATGTACATTACTGGAAGTCTCAAATAACTTAAATCAATAAGCAGTTCTAAAGAACTAAGAAATAAATAAGCAGTATCGCGAAGTCCAAAACCAACAAAGCGGGGTGAAACTTAATTTAGTGATTACATAAAACAAACCCGAATTCATTCGGAGCATTTGTGAGTGGTTTTATTTCAGTCATTGCCAGCCTTTTCCCGCACGTTAACCGCAAAACGACCGAGTGACATAATAGGATGCCATCCGAGGTGACGAAAAAATTTGCGGTCGACCGCTCGCTAGATGGAGCCACGGGTGAACTTAGCCAGTTGTCACTTATGAAAAGGACTGGCAGTAGGAGCGTGTATTATGTATAACGAGTATGTATGCGAGCTGTTGCTAAGGCGACGAAGTTTTTAGACCGCCTAAGATATCGCGTCGTGGAACTTCATAGAAAATACCTGAGCGGTATTTTCGCTTCCCACAGTGGCAGCGAATACAGCGTAAGTCAGAACAGTCCTTTATTATACGTTCTACAAAATACAAAGAAATTTGTATCTCACTGAGATCTCTTTGACGTTCGTAATGAGTTTAAAGAATAGCTCTACTGGCTTTACTGTTTTTATAATTTTAATGGGTAGTTAAAATAAATATGCGATGAGCTAGTAACCAACCCGTGTCTTAGCTAAGACGCGGGCAACAAACGAGTTATAAATGTTTTGCCGCACGTTTTTTCAGGACACAGTAATAAAAAACAGATTATCTCGGCAGTATAGTTGGCGGGTGGAGCGACGGGAGCAGACTGTATAATTTCTAGCTGCGTGATTACAATTTGCATAAGCTACGGACCCATGGGTTCTTAATTACTTTTTTCTTCAAAGACACTTACTGGATATGACAAGATCTTTAGCAAGGAAGTTTATGACAACTAAACGTTTTTGGTACGGACCCCCATTGTAATATACAGGCTCTAGTCTCTAAAAGGCTTTCAGTAGTTTCTATTAAAGTGCTTATATTATTAAATATTGAGCAACCATTATTGATTCAAGGTTTTCTTCATAAATATTCTAAGCCACTTATATATTTAAATCTAGTTTAAATTGTTGGGTTATTTTAGGATTTAAACGGTTTATTAAAAACTGCATAGGTATGTTTATTCTATTCATATATATTTTTTTATTGTACCGCATTTTTCTTGAATCCTATAAAATCAGCTCATTCTAAGGTTGGAAGAAGTAGCTCATAGCGATAAGAACGCCCATTATACTTCGCTGTAAATATTCTGATCTAATTTTCAATGTTTATGTGGTGTACAATTAACCATTTAGCTAACTGAGTAGTATTAGTTAGCTAACTAATACTACTCAGTTAGTTTATTCATAACTCTTTTAATTACCTAGATAATTAAAAGAGTTATGAATAAACTAACATCAATTATTTCCAACTAGGTAGTTGTGTTATATTATATTATTATCTAACATGTCCCGTTTTCAATTAGTGTTGCTCTGGATTCAAGCTTTTGGCAAATAAAATATAAATATTGTTATAATAAGAACACCTAAGTACTTAATACGTATATAAGTATTATATATTCATTAATTCTTTTTCAACCGTAATCTCGATGTATTCAAAGAACTCTCAGCTGTTATGTGAAAGTATTGAATAAGGATTAGCTACAAGGAAGTTCATTCATGCTTTGTATCATTCGTTCATCTTCATTCAATTAATTCGCTCATTCACTTGCGTATCTAATCAAAATGAATTGACAATCTTTTTTTGAAACCAAAATGACAGTAATGAGACTTTTTTGCTTTGATAAAGCTTAGGTATCTATTGCAACTATTTCAATCTACCATAAAAATATAAATTCTGTTAAAATTTTAACAATCAGATCTGTCTGAATTATATATCTGTATTATGACTAGATTTGAAACTCTAAGTGATATTCTTTGTTGTGTCATTCTGACGTTCCATAATTTTATCATGTCAAGAAATTCTAAATTCAAAAATATTTCTACTCGCTAGAAATACATTGCAGTCACGATGAGGCATGCAAGCTCGAGCTATCACATAAAACAAACAGAAGCTACTCTAGCACGTCGTGAGTTGACAGCTCAATATTTGCGTTTCATACCCATATCCTCAGAGCAACTACTAGAAAAGTCCTATGTAATGTATTCTCTTTGCTGACTGAATAACTAACGTTTTTGTGCCGACATTTGTTTTTGTCAGCTGCGAAGCTCTTTGTTTTCGCGCTTTGAAATAACATTGTGGAGTTTTCACTTGTTTTTTTAATTTAAAATGAACAAAATTATGAAATGCTAGCTCATGATCTCAAACAACATACAGATTACCTTCATTTAATTTTATAAACTATCGCGACTTTAAAAGCCGTGACCGACAATTTAACATGCCCTCCGAAGCACGGAAGCGCTCAGATGAAAATGCCACTTGCGGTCACCCTCACTCTGTATTTGAAGATACCCATAATAGGCTTTAAGTATGATTTGACTGGTATAAAAAATAATGCATTACACATTAATATTAAAGTTAGAAACAGTTTTTTTTAAACGCGAAGTAAACGAGTCTTCTGGCGCTTCCAGTGACTTTAACTCTCTCCTGCCCGTTTACTTTTATTACGTGCCGACGTTAACGAGATCTCGCTTGGATATTATAATTAGGCATAATAATGAGTTCAGTTCATCCCCAGATTTTATAACAAAGTCGAGTAACTAACTAATTTACGAATTCGAGACATGTAAGTATGACACGGGTTGACTTTAATGACTTATGTGTAAAATTTTGATAAATCGTATTTGACAACCTTTACCTGATTTATAGCTTAAATATTTTGATATATGGAGCAAGCTTTTTCTTTATATTGATAAAGGTGAACATTTGAAGTGTACAGATAAAAAAAAAGTAATGTATAACAAGTAGCAAAATTAAAAAATATTAAATCCGACTCTAGTGACAGAACTTTTGTGAGAAGAGAGTTATTTTCTACACTCTTGAGGTACATTTCTGTTCATAACTCGGAAGATCCTCATCAGATCCTCAATTGTTTTATGGGACCACCCTTAGAATATCTTCGTTCCAACAAAAAAAGAATCATCAAAATTGGTTCATAAACGACGAAGTTATCCGCGAACACATACATTATTATTTATACGATCGAATTATGAAACCTCCTCTTTTTTGAAATTGGTTATAAAAGAAAAATAGAGATCGATTTGAAATAGTACCTTATGTTCTACTGTTCTACAGTTCTACTCCTCTTCCAAAATGTGAAAAAAATTAGACTAAAAAATCTGGTCTCTGTCATAAATGTAGGTCGTTGACATCTATGAGTTAATTTACATTAATTTTATATGCATATAATTCTCAGCTGGTCTGAATGTGATTTGTTCAGCAATTCGGGATATTAATTTCATTTTGTGACGTCACGCTGTCATTAGCGACGTAGGCTCGGGTATTCTGAAAGCAATAACGCTGCTGCGGAAACTCTTGAGTGACGTGACGTTTGTAATATTATGTTGAATTAGATTAGACTATTATATTTATATCTTATGAATGTAACACGTTTATATTGTAGAACGATAATTATAGGGAATAGAATAAGTACGTTTATTTGGTAGAAAACAAACACAAGAAAATAACAAACAAGGCCAGAACAAAGAAAAAGCAAACAATAAAACTTAAGTACAGAAAGAAATAAAACATACATACCCAGGTAGGTAAAAAATTCGTAAGTTAATTCGTAAGTTTATATTTACCTTTAAGAACATCATCAAAAAGCTGTGTCAAAAAGCTGTGTGGTATAAAATAGTCTAAAAGACCTCGAATTTTAATCGAGTCGTGGGGTGGGTTTAAAAATCGCCGCCATTAATGGGTTTTGAAAAATGTTACAACTTATGTACTTACCTACTCATATATTGCCATTATATGAGTAGGTAAGTACATAAGTTTGTACTCATTAATGGCTATATACATTTTAAAGCTGTATCGATTTCTTTTGTAGTCGCTAGTAGTATAAAATATATTTACGACCTTATACCCCTACCAAACATATTTAAAATTATTATTATTAGCAGCCCTCAGTGTCCCACTGCTGGGCAAAGGCCTAAAATATTTCATAAAAGTCGATCAAGCCGTTTCGTAGGACCACAAACACCGTAACTTGAGATTTTTATATAACTTTATTTAATTCTTCCGCGAAACACTATAATAACGTTAAAATGCCGAAACATTAACTCAAACATAATAAAGCCTCGTGAAATATTAACAAATTAAGGTTATTGAATCGAAATGGCAAAAATATAGTTTTTTTATGTACATCGTTCAAAGTGCTACACTGCCGTCCTCAAGCTAAAATGCCGTTAAGTGACAAAACCAAGTTTTGAGTTATGATCAAAAAACGCGGCGAAAATTTGAAATCAATGCCATTTGGTAACTATTCGTCGTATGACAGAATTTTTAACATTGGAAGTTAGCTTCATTATAACTCTATCGAACAGCTGTATTATTTTATTAAAGTTGCCGTTCAAAAGTTGCATAAAATAAAATTTGGCATTTTAATGCAGGAATTGTTTACTGTAATGGATGAAGAAGACTACGCTAAAAGACAGCTAAGTATACCTTAGCCGCGCTATAGTTATGTATTTGATCATAACTGCATGCAGTATTTACTTGATCCTGACATTTACATAGCTAAAACAGGGTTAATGCACTTTAACTATGTTATAGCTTAGGATTTATTAAAAAAAAATTTTTTTTGTTAGATTTTATCATGAAATACATGACTAAATTGCAGCTTACTGCAAAACATTTATCATTAACCGCTTTTTTGTCTAGTATTCATTATGAAATATAGTAGGAATCTCTACCAAAATAACGTTATGTACTAAATTAAAATAAAGTTAACATTAAAGTGAATCATTTATTATTCAAACTTTATGTACAAAACCCATTGGTATTTAGAAAATTAGGTGTGGAATATTATTCTAATGAAAACTTTAAGTAACGTTGCACTTTTTAATATCAAATTGACTTTATAAAAGGGATAATGTACCTACTTACCTACCATGATTCGTGGATTTATAAGATATTTCGGCACAGTACCATGCTGTTTGACATCCCCAGTCTGTGACCGAGGGGGCCTTCGGCTGTGAGACAAAAGGCTGCAACTATGATTTCTGTCACTAGACATAATTATGTTTGTATGATTGGCCATACAAATCAAAGTTGTCCAACAGCGCAATTTCTTGACGAATTCAACAAAGGCCTTTAATTTTGGATGCCTGAGGCACAGGACTGAAATAAATGGCGAAAACAAAGACAGACCTACACTTAGAATTGAAATTATGATGATCTGCATAGATATTTGTCTCACTGGCTTAAAATTCGACTTGGAATTCGGAAAAAAGTCACTCATAAAGTGAGAAAAGCGAGCCGAATTTTACCAAAACAATAATGCAACATGTGATACTTGTTTTACCTTCGAAACTCAAAGAAAAGGCTCACAATTCTTATGCTGCGGTAAAAAAAAAAACAATTTGATCTCAAAATACTCATAAAGAGATATGCGAGCATTGCGAGCCAAACCAACTTCATACCAAGCGAACGAAGCGACCTTCTTGGTCTCCTGGACCGTATTTTTTTAAACCAATTACAAAACAGTCACTTGATTTAGCTCAATGAAATGAATGAATAGCTGCTTGTCTGTTTTAAGTTACTTAATTATCTCGCAGAAGACCTACATTATAAACCAACTTAATTTTGATTACGGTACTCAAAGAAAAATGTTCCTTCTCTGATTATTCTACTGAAAGAAAAAGGTTTCTTATCTGCGATCAGACATACGAGTAGCATAAATATAAACGAGTTTTACGCTAATCGCATCGCTCTTCAAAAAGTTTCAATACAAAATTAAGCTGATTCCATCACTTTGTAAGGGTTGTTTTGAAAATCGTATCTATCTATCGAATCGGAGTTTAAAGCAAACCGTTTTTCGCATTCAAAGTTTTATACAAACGTTTACCTCACTTTTTAACCCTTTAGTTAGGGGTTCAAGTATGATAAACTCAGCCTTAGTGGGTGGTTTTACTTTTAATGGAAGCTACCTTTCAAATTTCAGCTTTCTAGCTTCAGCGGTTTCGGCATGGCAAACATTGTCGGTGACTAAATCGACTAAAATATAGTATTATATAATTTTTATGGTAATTTCTCGTGTGTTAATAACGTATTCAATTAAAAAAAATATGTGGATAAAACGTTAGATTTGAAGAAATAATTATTTTGTCTGTCAATTATAATGAACATGTTCAAACGGCGGATGGAGACTCGCCAACTCACATTGGAGGAACAAAATCAAGAGGTCTGGTAAGACGGCCGGTACTAAAACGTCACGGACAGGTCGCAGCGCGAAAGCAGATAACTGTATTTTAGTTATGGAAAGCATGTTAGCCGTGTTATAGTGTAGCAATTCTATCAAAATAAATTTTATTTTACAAACGAACCTGCAGATAATGACTTTGAAGTGTACTATATTTATGATAAAATTAATGAAAATAAAAGACTAAACAGTAGTTAAGTGATTTTAACTGCGTTTAAGCATAGTATTTACCTGGTAACCCCTTTTAAGACTAGTACGGCGATTACTGTAAAAGTAATAAACCAGGGCTTAAACATAGTTACGGGGTCTTAGCCACGTTTAAGACAAGTTAAATTGGATAACGTTTTTTTAGTTTTGTATCCATCGGGCTGGTTTCAATATGATGGAGCAGTTAAAGAATGATTGCCGTTTTATAAGTAAGTAATGCTATTTAACTGTGTTTTAGCATTGTAATTTCAAAAATAGGTGTTATTTAGCCACGTTTTTGCTTTTGCTATCTCGAAAACTAGAAGCGATAGGACTACAGTTCTTAGACAGGTCGATAGAGAATTTTGAGCTCTATAAGATGGCATTTAAAAGTGAAAAATGACCATATGTCACTTAACGGCATTTTAGCTTGAGGACGGCAGTACAGTTTAAGGATCAATTTACTAACAGCTTGTTTTCAAGTTCCCAGTAACTCATGATAATTTTATGAGTGCTACACACGAAAGTTCAAACTGTTATATTGCGCCTATTTAGACCGACAACTCCATATAAGTCGTTGTACTTTGTATAGTCAACTTTTTAGAGAACAGGCACTGAATAAAAAAAATAGTGGAAAATAGAACCTACTAATTATTTGAAGTCAGATAAATAATAGTTTGCTTATTAATTCTTGACTAGCTTTCTCGCCCGCGGCTTCGCTCGCGTGGTACCTACCTTGATAAAATATAGCCTATGTTCATTCGGAAAGTCCATGCTGACATCTGTGAAAGAATTTTTGAAATCGGATGAGTAGTTTCGGATATTACTCCAAACATACAAACAAATCATCAAATTCAAACCACAACTTAAGTGGGTGTCTGCTACTTACAAAACAGTCGAGTGTTCTGTATTTGCAGGGCACGTCCCAGTTTTTAAGTTTTTAAACCTGAAGGGGGCCTTCAAGCGACCTAGGAACTCAAAAATAGCCACTAGCTCGTACAAACGTACATACAGGAAAAAACAGAACTCTTATAAAATTGCTAGGCTACCTGTCAAAACCCTTTTTTTCAGAAACGAGTGAAAGTATCAAGTGGAAATGTTTAGCGAAATTAACGGTTAATAAACTTGTAGTGCCTTGTAAAATTGCTTTTGGTTTAATTAAAAAGGATACGAAAAAAGTGTAAAATGTAATTTGGAAATAAGATCAAAATATCTTTAAATCATGGGTCTGAAATCTAGAAAGCAAAAAGGAAAAAAATCGTTATTATAAAGATTTTTTCTATCTGGTAAATCTTGTAGGAAAGGTAGCATTATTTTTGTATTTCAATCTCGATACTGGATAATTTATACAGTCTAAGGAACTTTTAGGCCTCGAGTCCAGTTCACACTTATCCATTTTATTTCACGCTTGACCTAAATTGTTTACCTTTTGTGGGTTATTATCTTAGGCCTTAAATCATTCAGCATAACTGTGTGCTAGTTGGAAAAATTCCACAAGTTGTATTCGTCCGCTCGCGGGGAACGGAACCATAATACGAGAATTAATCGGTCATTTCCTTTTTCTGTCACCCGCTGCATTCCATTTAGTGTCCAGTTTAGTGCCACGACTTAATTCGTACGCAAATAGATCGGCGGTACTTTAAATTCAGTTCGTGGCTTTCTGATAGTTTTCTTCTACTTTTAAGTGGTAAGTCGGACGTCATGTTCTTTTAGTACCTATATTTGTGTGACTAGATTTTATTACTTAAATGTGACTTATCTAATAAATTTGATGATTTTAGGATAGGTTTTAATGTAATAATCGGGACTTAATGCGTATTGAAATCATTATACATTTACCTCGACGTTTCGGATGACGATTTACAGGATATTTTTTAACGAGTAAAATATCAAGCAGTGTACTAAACTTAAACGAATTTTATGTATGACCTATGTAAAGGAGGCTAAAAGCCCGCCTTAACCCCGAGAAATTTGGATTTTTCTGGATTCTGGAAAAATGTTTTTATGATCTGCAAATATTTATGTCAAGTCTGGGTGTTTTCTATGTAGGTATAATAATGTAATATTGTTATAATGTTTACAAGAAAAAGTAAATGTCTTGTATGAGTTATGAGGTAACCATTGTATATTTTATTTATTAATTTTGTACCTACATCATTGTTAATACTGATAGAGCAATAAAGTGGCCAGGCCTCTAACTTATCCAAATAAATCTGAAATTGGACTAGACAAGAAGTTATTGGAAATGGAATATCAAACATAAAAGCTAAACAACAAAGCCTTTTATTCAATACGATTAAAATCATTTCTGAGATGCTTATTTTTCTTGACGTTATATAATTTTGAAATGAACAAATAAAAAATTTGTTGAGTTTTTCTACTTAAAAAACCACCTGTTACTTGACCTGATTTACTCCCTTTGTTCTTAATAGGTCACGGGATAAGGACATAATTACCACCTTGTACTTAGCGGTCTCCTCATAAATCTAGACCTTTCTTTAAGGTGCCTGTATGCGTGAAACTAGCGCCACCAACCACAATTAACTAAAATTAAGGCAGTCTAGCAAATCCGTATGAACTTTAATTTTTATAGTCACAAATAAATAAATATATAAATACAAATACCCTAAACCACACTTTTAGGGTATTTATCATTCTGGCGTTCAGGGGTTCAGTCCGGCTTAAGGACGATCGCTTGTATCATCGCGGGTTCGAATCCGCCGGAATTGAACATTTTGGTAAGATATTTCATCCGTATGAACTTGTCAGATAAATAATGAATAAAAGTTCGTATGAGCAAATGGCCAACTCTAGTGACGGAATTTTAAGTAATTAATGAAAATTATTTATTGTACATAATAACTCTTGAAAATAATTAATAAAAATAAAAACTACTGATATTATAAAACGCAAAAAATTTTATGTTTATATTTTGTTACTCTTTCACGCAAAAACTAGCAAACGGATTTGGCTAAAACTAGTAATATTTATACATAGTTTATGACCGTAATAGCACGGGCTATTCCAGGGGCACGATTGTGTAACTTGTTTCACATTGTATCCAAGTTGTATCAAAGCAAAAATCACAGAAAATCGCGAAAATAACTGTCAGATTTAACGCTGAATAAGTAAATTAGTAAGTAACTTACTTAATTACTGTCATTTTGACAGTTGTTTTCGCGATTTACTGTGATTTTTGCTTTGATACCACTTGGATACAAAGTGAAACAAGTTACACAGTCAGGGGGCAGGTAGGTACTACACTTTTATCTAAGCAGGTAGATACTACTTGAAAGCCGCGGGCGATTAATCTTGCCTAAAACGTAAAAATAAATAGTAAGAACGATTTTGTTCGTGAGATAAAATTCTCAGTGTTAAGATTTTTTCAAACTCTCTTTTCCTTTTCACTCACCCTTCGACTTTTAATATATATTTATACAAAAATAGAAAGAAACATTAGCAATTTCACTGACTTCGTATATACATACGGGCGATTAATCTTGCCTAAAACGTAAATATAAATAGTAAGAACGATTTTGTTCGTGAGATAAAATTCTCAGTGTTAAGATTTTTTCAAACTCTCTTTTCCTTTTCACCCTTCGGCCTATTAATATATCTAAACAAAAATATAAAAAAGCATTAAAGCAACTTCACTGATTTCGTATATACATAGAATGTTACTTACGAAATGCTTTGTCGCTTCTACCAAATAATTACTTAACCTCCCTCGTTATAAAGTGTTCGCTCAACGCGGCAGCACCTTTTGAGGTAACAAGGTGAGTTGACACAGGGCGGAATAATAATACAACTGCAAAACTCAAATGAATAAAACTCTCGCCGTGACTATTCTTTCAAATAAAATTGATGTTTAAGAAAAACAATTCTTAATTATTTAGAAGAAAAATATAAAAAATCTAACCTAAAACGACCAGTCTATCGATCTTTGATTTTGCCTTGTCGGTATTTATTTGACATTTTAAAGTAGGTAATGTTTAAAAATCTATCCACAGTACGTAAGGCAAGCAGTACCTATGACAAAAATCATGTAAATGGTACTTAAGGCGCAGCTCTCTCTTTTACAAAGCCTCGCAGCGCACGGGCAGGGAATGTGTTTTCGTTTAACTTATAATTTTATCAAGTATTGTTGAAATTACAGCTTAGAAATATTCACCGAAAATCTTCAATGTAGCTAATATACCAACTAGCTTTATCTAAAACCGAATAAATGATGATAAAGTGTATCTAAAAGGTAAACAATGAGTGCTTACGTTTGCAAAGCACTTTATCGACCTGGGCAGATATCCCGCAGCGCTCAGAAGCATTATCAAAGAACAAGATAAAATTTGCCCAACTTTTACCGAACAAATTCCGAGTTGCTCATATTGAATGGGCTCAGATAAGAATGATAGATTGAAAAATAAACTAGAATCAATTCTCGGATTCGTTGTGGTATAGTTCGCGGTAGTTGGTGCGGCGCGTAATATTTAGGTTATGCGATTCCGTGTATTCTGTTATTAAATCTGGATTGTCATTCTGGAAATACATTTTTGAATATTTTACATTGCAGTATATCTGCAAAAAAAAGAGTTTACTGTTAAGGACGAATTAAAAATAGAAATAAAATTCCTAATAATTTTTACAAATATTTTTTTCAAAGATGTATTGCTGTTAAAACGAAATTAAACGACTGACTAAAACTAAATAAACGAAATTATTAAAATATTATTATGTCCCAATTATGTTTGAAAGATAACAAAGGATTCGAACCCGCGAGATACAAGCGATTACTCTTTAGCCGGGCTGCCATAACCACTCAACACTCACTATAACACTATTGACTATTAGGCTACCTGTTTATAAATGCTTTAAAGATTATATATGCTTAAAATGGCGGTGAAGCGGTCGCGCGCTGCATCCGCCATCTTTGCCCGCCCCGCATACTATCTTTTCCTCGGGTGAGGATTACGTTTGTTTGCCCCCCGGTACAAATCGAGCAGTTTGTTGACATTAACTGTCACTGTAAATACTTGGTTTACCATTATTTACCTTTCGTACCTACTACTGAACAAATATTGCATGATATAGCAATTTGACGTAATATGGTATGGCACATTGCGCTACACTTGAGACAAATTGTTAGATGACTAGCTGTGCTCAGCGGTTTTACACGTCGTCATTTATTTTTGGTCGGCTTTTCAGAGTAGGTCGTGATATGAAATAACCTATTCTTTTTGAAATTAACGTAAACTATAAAAAACCAACTGTTAGTTCCGAGATTAGAGCGAACAAATCAAACAAGAACTTCCACTTATTAAATTTTTATAAATAGTAGGTATAGCTTGGTATTGATATATTTTTATTATATCGGGACGAATCTTGAGATCACAAGGATGGGGGGAGGCCATTGCCTACGACAATTTAAGTAAAAAATATATCGAGTTTCTCTATTTTAGGACCCCGAGAGAAGTTTGTCTAAATAACATCAATTTGTTTCAAAATAATAATCGATTTCATTTCAGAGACGCTATCAAAAAGTGACATTTTGTTAACATTTGAGTTCACAATCTGAGTTGATGTTTCATTATAATTTCACAGAAAAATATTCTCCAAATTGCTAAGTGCTACGACGTAGCAGATTCGTAGCAATGGCGTAGTAAATGTCGCTACGACAGACTTTTCTTCAATCAGCGATCCAATCAGTAGTCTTTTACGTTCCACACGAGCTTGATTGAGTTGTAATCTCATGCAATAAAGATTTTATAAGTACTAAAAATGTTGTATTACGACCTTACTTTAAATTGTACTTTACAGGGTTTACACGGTGGCTAATAGTTAATACATAGACAAAACAATTAGTAGTCTATTTTAAAAACGCTTCAACACTTTATTTAAATGACAGAGATAACTGCTGACAAATAGAAATAAAAGACGAATACAGCCATATTGTGACCACACCACAATGTGGGAAAAAGAAAGTAATAACATGAACCAAACTTTAGACTTATAAATTCAATATGGTAACTAATTCTTACACGAAAAACAATATAAATATCATAATTCATACAAACAAGCAACGTATGAATTTGACCTAAATAGCTACAATTGCTGCAAATCTCAGCGTTTATCTTGCAATGGAACATTCAGGTTTTTAAAGAGCGAGTATTGCAAGTCAATTTACGGCCTTTTTTACTATGATTAACTTTTGAAGATATGTCTTAAAAACGTCTTTAGCAATCTATACTATGGTACGAGCGCTGCGCGATATACTATGCTATGGTACTATTATTTCATTTCTAAACGAGTAAATACAATGTACTGCACAGCAGGCGTATTGCGCAAGTGGTCTTCATAATATTTCACACAAAGCAGACGTCGTGGTCTCTGTCTTGTGTCGCGTCATACCTTTATTTTGAAGTGGCTACACTGAATATTACTGGCAAAAATATAACTACCAAATAAATAAATATGATTGTACGTTACACACAACGTCATCTAGTCCCGCTAAGCAACTTTTTGTGTTATGATAACTTGATAGCTTATATTCATTTCTTTTTCAAATGCATACATAATATAGATAGAAAAACATTCATACCCGGAAAAAATATCTTCAGAACAAACAAACAATTGTCTACGGCAAGGATCGAACCCGCAACCTCCTGCGTCTCAGGCAGGCCTTCACCCATCGTGCCACAGAGAAGAGCGATAACTAGTAGTATGTTAGGTTTAAAGTGTTTTTGTTGAACAAAAGAATGATAAGCACATAAACTTTCCGTCTTATAAATTCTGTCGTATATGACAGTGTCAAAACACATTTAGTGCATTTGTTTCCTATTGTCCGTTTTCATCACGTTGTGTTAAAATTATCTCAAAGTTAAGGCTTTTGTATGCTAAGTCCTCGAATAACTCAAAGTTTATTTATACTTTGACTTAAACAACTTTAGAAAGAATTTACAGGTGTGGAAAACTAGACATACTCGACTAGCATTCTCTGAGTAAGTCTGAGTTTTATAGTTTAATTTTTTTAATGATAATTTCTTCATTTTCACATTCTACACTGTAGAACTCGAAATTCTGTCGCAAATGTTTTACTGTCTATTAGAATACTTAATATAGTTTTACCATGATATTTTTAAAATATTGAGATATGAACTAACCGTATTGCTCAAAACAACATTTAAATTATGCTGAGTGCCGTGCCGCTTTGCAATTCCACGGTTTGTTGACTCTAAATCGAATATTGGAGTTGAGTCAGTATTTCAGTGTAGTTTGAAAGTCTAAGGCTGCCTGTCCATTGACACGGAGCGAGCTGGCGGAGCGGAGAAACAGATAAATTATTAACCAATGGACAGGCAGCCTAGCCACCCATCGACGCGACACAGCGCGCGCGAGTTACCGCCTGTTGTCGCGCGCGGTGTAATTGTCTATGTAGTTCTTTGGCGCCGCGTCTTGTCGCGTATCAAACACGTGCTTAAATCTCGCAATCTCTGCGTACCAATCCGCCGCGCGCGGCCTGTCGCGTAGGTGGGTTATGACGCAGGTGCCTGATGATTAATTACTATTCCCCAACAAAAATCCATTCATTAGTAATGATGGATCGATTTCTCAGCTATTTTACTCATTATATACATGACTCAGAGATATCAAAACTAGAAGAAAACTTCTTAAAATGCATTGTATTTCTTAGAATACTAATAATTGTATTTCTTAGGAAATAGCATTGACGTAAACTGTTACCATGATAAACAACCAGACTTTAAAGATTAAAAATCAATAAAATGACTGCATTTTATTGATTTTTAATCTTTAAAGTCTGGTTGTTTGAATTACAGATCATAATATGCAAAGTTATACCTACTCTAATTATGCATTACAATATTCAACAAATACAATATTCTACAGTACGAGCAATAGGTACTGAGATTAGATTGGACGCTGGTATTCTATGATCAATGCAACAAAGTAATACAAGGGATTCACAATGTTCAAAATAGAGAATCCAAGCTACCGCGGTGCCCATGCATCTGTTTAAAATGATTTATACAGCGTCAGGAGCAAACTATGCCTCATGCTTGATTGTGTGCTGCCTAGAACAATACCTACCATCTCAGCCTAGTTGGCAGTTATCACAGAAAATACGTGATCACTACGAGAGAGATTTCAATAAACTAACTAGTAAATTCTGTTTCTTTAGTTGAAAACTATTAAACCAGCCAAAGCTAAAATGTGATTACAAGGTCTATTTGAAAGTTCGGATAACCGCCATTACTCATTGGCCAAACTATTAGAAAATGTTAAATGGAGCGACCACGACTTTAAATTTGGCAATTAAATTCTGAATGTATGTTTCAGCTTGTGAAACTTAAAGTTGCTAAGTAGTGCGGGCAAAGAACTACAAGTATAAGTACACATTGGAACGGAAGACCGGTAAAGTTATACTCCCAGCAGACACGATTTCTCTCATAATATTATTTGCTACTGTGAGTACGTGTTTCGAATTTCAGCCCCTACCTGCTCCTGACGATATGAAATTTGTTCGCCACAGGAAACTTGCTTATTTACCTTCGAAATAGCAATGCATGTTATGAAATGGATCTGCTATTTTGAATTATGAATATTATGTGGAGCACTCTCTGGAGCGCTCTGTATAAGTTTCTGTTGGGAGAACAAGATTTTGATCTTTAGAAGTTTTATTTGTTATTGCTGGGTTTGTGCTTCGACTTTCGATACGTAGTTCGTGGTTTCGAACCCGACCATGCATCAATGTGTTATTGGTAAATAAAATATGCGCAGCTCAACAAGGAAACCAATTAGCTATGTACCTACCTGTGATGTATGGAATGTAACTTCTACAATATAATCTTTGAATAGAGGTACATCCTAATTGACAACAACCCATATGTTGTTGGAAAACATGTATAATCGCATATGAATCTGTCACGTGGATTGTATACTACACTCTAAAATAATTATGAAAGATGGAAAACCTGTGCCTATTATAGACATAACTTCAAATCAATCTGCAATACAATAAAGATAATAAATAAAATAACGGTTCAGTTTCTCAATGCTTCTAAGTGACTTGACACTCACTTTTAAATTCATACCTAAAGTTTTTCCGTAATAAATAGACCAATTAAAAGTTTTAAGAGCTAAAAAGGTGTTAAGGAGTTTGAGTTTTCTCAGAAATGACTTAAATCTTGGAATCTTTTAAGTAAGCCGCCTGTCATGTAAGGGTTAGTTAAAAGTGCCAAAGTATTTTTCGTGGAAATATATTTGTTTGTTACAATAATAGAAGAATTAAAAGAGCTCAATGGTTTGTACGTGATTTTTACAGTAAAATTATAACCGAAATCAGAAAAAGACAAGTGCGAGCTAGACTCATAGCTGTTTTAAGGCTTTGTACTGAATTTAATACCGTTTCAGTCTTTTTCCTTTCTACATAAAACCTTTAAATAGTTCGTTCGTATGACGGAGTGTTCAGGCCGCCTAAAGGCCTCCGTCATGACTTAACGACTTTAAAAGCCGGGGCCGACAATTTAACGTGCCCTCCGAAGCACGGAAGCGGTCAGCTGATAATGCCACTTGCGGCCACCTATCGAAATTGTGACCGCAAGTGGCCTAAAACGTCTTAGCAAACTTCGCCACGAGTGCTTCTTAATAAATTAGTGAATTTATTGACGAAGAGTTTGGCGGAATTAAACCTCCGCCTATCTGTTTTTCTAAATGATTGTTAGTTTGTCTCACAGTAAAAAGAATAGATAATCTATGACTCCTCCCTCATAATAAAAAATAAATAAAGCCCTCATAACACCCGGGTTTTTCATTTAGTCTCTACCTACATTTGTAGTAAAAAACGCTTCCTAAAGCGTTATAATATCAAATATATGAGAAGCTAGATAAAACCACAATTTCAGAGACATTATTTCAATATACCCAGCAACCCACCCTAAATATAGAGTTTCATAATCTACTCCCACGCCTAGCCTAACGTACCAAATTCGGACATTACGGCTCTGTTACTACATAAAGCCGAGGGTTTTTCAAACGGACTGGCAAATGAGTCGGCATTTCGAAGGCGACGAAGTTAATGTCAGCCAGCCAGTAAATTCACCAGATAAGCGCCCTGACGTCTAGGCCAAGCTCGCCCGCTTAAGGCTTCTGAGCTGTACGACTTCCCCATACAAACGTAATACCATAACCATTTGAAATTTGCGCATATCTTCAGCATAGTATGGTATTATTCGTATTAGGATAGCATTTATCTAGGTCTCTGCCAGAAGCTTTTTTCAAAATACTTAGCTAAAGTGAAATTAAACCGAATCGCATTTTCCATATTTTTACATCATAGAAGACATGTTTTCTTTACATTTATTTAGTATTAAACACTAGAATATTTTAAGTTTCCTTCTGTTAGAAACATAGCTTATATGGTCTAGTAACAGAAAAACAACACTGTGTGAAGAATAAAAACAATTTTCAGTCATAATTTTTGGGACTACGGGAGACAAGCAAATTTCTTGCAAAATAGCTATGACAACTAATACTAGTGCCAACTTTGAACGAAAACACGATTGTAAGAAATTTGCTTTCTTTTTTATGGCCGTTCCGTAACCCGTTCAAATAACGAAGAGCACTGGAAACTCTATAGAGCTATACTAAAGTAGGACACTCCGACATAGACGGAATATAGTAAGAACGAATGAACGAACATAAGAACGAAGAAGTACACCGTCATGAATCATTTTAATCTGTGTCAATTCAAAAACTTCACAAAGTCTTGTTTGTTTCGTACATACATTTTTGTTATAAAATCGCTAATGAGGGCAATTCGGAGTGTCGCAAAAGCTAAACTAAACTAACTAAAATTATTGCCATCCTTTTTATTCCCATCGCTATGAAAGGGACGGCAACAATTTTAGTTAGCTTAGTTTAGCTTTTGCGACACTCAGAATTGCCACTTATAGTTCACTAAATACTGTCTAAAACTTTAATTTATCTTGTAGGCTGTTATAGTGTTTGATCGTGGAAGTAAAATGACTAAAATAACATGTGAAATGTGTGGTGTAAGAAAGAACATGCCGTCTGGATGACAATAAACTTATTTTATGTCTAAATTTCCATTAGATATAGATTGGTAAGCAATTTTATGCCATTTAATATCAAAATTAAGTAAACTTATGATACAATTCGTAAAGGTTTCAGTGTTTTTTGCAAGAAAATTATCCTCATAACGCATGTAAACAATACATAGTGCTTGACACACATCAACCTAGATTTATCGATATCGATATTTGGTTTTACGAAACTGAAATGATTCGTTCTAATTAATTTGTTTGATTGCTATGTTTTGTAAAGTTTTTTTTTGTTTAGATACATAAACCATAATTTACGCAACATAGACATTATTTTATAGGTACCTAGTAGGTTTTGCATTATATCATGTTAATTTTTTATCAAAACATTCTGATATGGAATAGGTCGCTGGTTAAATGCTAAACTACCACAATTCAAAATTTAACTTTTTTCAGTAGGGCCATTCAAAGTTTTCGATAAGGTTTTTTTAATTTTTTTGAGTAAGTCTTATTTTTATATCTATGTATTACCTATCAATCGACGCGTAATTTTAATTAGAATTTAAGTGCATTTTTAGTTTCTCCGTAACTTTAACCCAACGTCATATAAAAGCAGATTTAAGTGACTTTAGCATATAAAAAAATGTATTATATACACAAAAAATATATCACCAAAAGACCATATTTCATTAAAAAATAAGGTTTATTAAACTAAAACAAGTTATTTTGAAGGTTTGAATCACAATCTAGTAGTATTATGCAATTTAAATGTTACACGAACAACAAAGTTTTATAAAGATTCTAAAAAATACACTTTTTTAAATGAATATACACCGAAAAATAATATCCTATCAAAATAAATGCTTCTAAAACCATAAACATACTAACGTGTCTAACATTTTGGCTAGGTAACGGCCTTATCAATGCTCGAAGGAGCATCGTACTAAGTTCCTCCATCGACTTTGCCCATGTGGCTCTAGTACCACCCATGTTTCGACCGAATCAAAGGCTTTCTCAGTGTCCACAAACGCTAGACAGCGGCAAGCAAGTTACACCCAATGATAAATAGTTAGTATGCCATTAAAAAGATAAAGTAATTTCAATATTGTTTTGAAGCAACTTAAAAGTTGATCTCATTATTTACATTATTTCTTACCGGATGGTTCAAGATTTATGATAACTCTCATAGCGTATGTTGTTGGTTACTCTCTTATTATTGTTGATCTTAGCGTAGAGATAGGTACTTATTTTGTGTAGGTATTTGAGGTTTTTAAAGCATTTATTTGTTTTATTAGTTAAAAAAAGGGATAAGATTTTAAGCTAATAAAACAAATAAATAAACACACAGAGGTGTGGTTTTATGTTGTTGATTACATTATAATATATAAACTCTCTTTTATATTTTTAGATAGGTACCTACTGCTATTGTATTAAAATAGTTTTATTGTTCGACATTAAAATTAGACGTTTGACATTACTTTTAAAATGTTGTACCTACTTACAGGGAAAAATATTAATAAAACAGTGATTTTTGTATGATTAAAAACTCGTTTAAAGCAAATTAAAAACAAGCACATCTCAAAAAATATTCTTACGTCCTGAAAAATAATTTTTGATTTCTTATAAAAGTTATGTTCAAGACTAACGCATCTCAAAAAGGCACTTAATGCTTTAAAAAATTATAGTTAAGTTCACATAAAAGTTATGTGCAAAACAAGCGCATTTCAAAAATGATACTTTTGAACATACACACAACGTAATATCAATACAATAATCTTGTGCAAAGGTACCACATTTCGGAATGTGGTACCTTTGCCCAAAAATAATATTTGTTTTTGACTTTTATTTATATTCAATAGTACCACATTCCGAAATATGGCACTTTAGAATATAAATTTTAGTCAAATTAAGTGCGCTTCCGCCAATCACTCAACCACAACTGAAAAAATGGCTGTTTAGCTCTGAAATTTGGTGCCAAAGTGTATAAATGCTAAACAGACACAACTGTTTTTTGGTAGTTTTTAATGCGAAAATTAAAAATGTCTTTTACTCATACTATAAAACAACTATTTGTAATCTCATTTTTGTAATAAAAACGATTTTCACGATTTTTGATTTGTGGTACCTTAGCATTTAACCAGCGAGGTGTCCTAACCAGTATTCACGTGATGCTAGAACGATGAAGACTAGAATGACGTGACCGACACGATGGTCGCATCGCTTACTTACGCGATAATGGCGTAATCGCGTTCTATTAGGACGGATGCATAAGGCTCAACTCACACTAAAAGAGCGGCGAAGCGAAGCGCGGTTTCAGTGTCATATGAATTTTAACTTTATTTTCATTACCTACTATATACTTATTATCGCATGAGAAACTCGACCGAGTCCGAGACCGAGCGAATTCGAATACGCGCGCCTTCTCTGCGATAATAAGTACTTACCTATTATAGTAATGAAAATAAAGTTAAAATTCATATGACACTGAAACCACGCTCCGCTTCGCTGCGCTTCGCCGCTCTTTTGGTGTGAGTTGAGCCTAAGTGTTTTATCATTGAAATATTATCTTTATCTTTGATGCTTTTTAATATATTAATACAACAAATTTTGTTGCAGATAACCTATAAACCTATACAAAAAAATCGAAGCAGCATGGCGAAGCATAAACAAAAGCTTGATGATCATCGTCACTATAATGGATGACAATCATTGCCTGAAAACACGGATAAAACGTCGTTTTCTAAAAATGAATCCTAGCTATATCGATTTATCGCCACCGAAATAACTTATGTTCAAATAAATTAATAGATAAATTTCATTCTTTTATTTGTAAGAAATACAAAAAATCATGAATAAGAATTATGGAATCCAGAAATCCCACCTAGAGCCGATATCGATAAATTATCGATAGTCACTAAGGTACATTTCTAGTTATAATTCTTTGTTTTTACTATGTTGGCAGTATGGCGTAGTTTGGTTTTGTAACGTTGAAAGCAAATTCCTTTTTTTCATTGATCTTTTTTTTATATGGCAGTGCCGTCTCTTACTATTACACGCTCTTTAGAACGCGCGTCACATTGACTTTGCCGAGCCACGTCACCGAACTCTTAATTCATTTAATTATTTGCTTTGACTCAACTTCACTGAACTGACGCAGCCTGAAATATTTAGAAATATTCTGAGGAAACTGACTGAAATTGAAAATTGGACAATTTAGTTACTAGTATTTGGATTAATTAAATGTATTTTTTTGAAAGTGGGAAGAAAGAGAGTAGAAGTAGGCCAAAGAAAAGATAATTAGAAAGAGTAATTGTGTGAATGTACCACTTGAAAACTGTTGATAGAGAGCCTGATAATAATAAATAGGCTAGATTCAGAGTTTGTTATTCGCTGTGCCCTAAACGCAAACGGCTCTGAGGGCCTAGCCAACCGGCATTCGCTATGAAGCGATTCGATTTCTATCATCGCTACACCTTTGATTTGACATTTCCGATCGCTCGAGTTTTCGTCATCAAATGTCAATTCCTATACATTTTTTTAGTTTCTAATCGAAAGCGATTGTCGAAATGTAACATGGCTAGGGCCTCTGATACATTATTCTCACCCGCTAGCATTTCGGATCAATTGATTAATTTGTAGCTCATCTAAGTTTCTCCGAGATTTCCGAATTGCCACCCCGCAACCTTCGTTGGTGTAAATTGTGCTGGAAATCCGAAACGGCATCGTTAGTTGTTGGGGTTTCCCCTGGGCCAGGTCGGGCAGGGGACGCGGCAACCTTCATAAATCTTTTCCTCGAGCTCGCCGCAACTAACAGGCCTCGCACGCCCCCCACCCGACTTTATAAGAGTGTATTCACATCGCACGATATTCGATTGACATCGAATTCTCATGATCATACCCTATTTATTTACAGAATCTATAACAAATAGAAATTAGTTTTAAATATCCTACGACACGTGAAAAGAAGAAGACTCTGTACGCGCGGTTTAGCGCTTATATTAAATTTGTTTTGTTCGTATTTCTAACACCTGAGGCGTTTTATTTACAGGCCGTAAGAACACTGTAATTAAGCCTATTTTATACTTCCCTACGACACAGTCGTACAGTGTAAAACCACGCCAACATGTGGATTCAATCCGTTACAGTAAATAACCATGAAAACTTTCATAATGCTTTAAGTGGATTAAAATAGCTGATCGTATTTTCATATAAATCATATAGCGCTTGAAAGAGATTCGGCGTTATGTATAGTAAGATCTACTTCAGGTAATTTAATAACCCAAGGGACGTTTTGCCGCGATTCGCTCCTTTATAAATTAGTTTTATCGAGGTGCCTTCGCTTAGGATAGAATTATTGCTTTTATTGATGGCGGGCGGTAACATTATTTTACGTGCCTATTAAATTGAAAATCGTTCTTATTCGGTTATCTTCTATTTCGCACATACGAAGTTATTGGTTTTCAACGAGCACCTAAGACTACTTCGACAAATATGTCGACAGTATCTACAAAATGTTGAGAATTTGAAATATTGCGGCAAATTCTTCGACAGATATTAATGGAATATTGCCCTGAGGCAATCAATCACTACCAAGTTGCTTCGAAAGAAAATTAGAAAAACAAAACATACGATTTTTAACTTTACTTTTAACGAAAGTACGGAAAAAGTGGAATAGGTCCCGCAAACTTCTTCAGAAGTTATTTCTTTTTTGGATACTTTAATAAGTAAACTAATTAAATAATATGTTTGTTTCAGTGTCGATGGCGAAGCGTTTGTGCACTCAGCACCGGAGGGTTCACGCTGCTCTACTGGCGACTGAGACTCGTGGGGTCACTGACCACCTTCGCCACGGCCGACAACCCAGCCTCAAGGGACCCCTCCATATTCACACGATTCTACACCTTCGCATATCTACCAGTTTTCAACTTCTGTCTACTATTGTACCCCTTTCATCTCAGCTTCGACTGGTCAATGGATGCCATTCCCAGAATAACAACTATACTCGACCCAAGAAATCTTTCAACGATTGTATTCTATGCTGTCATATCAAAAGTCACGTGGCGTGCACTTGTCAACGAATTCAAAAGGCCACAGGAGAGTTTCATAAAAGATACAAAATATTTCAAAAAACAGAATTGCAAAACGAAACACAAGTGGAATTATAATTGCAAATATAACAGAGGACAAGACTGTGTCGAGAGAAAAAGCTATCATACGCCACACAAAGAGAATGTGTCATCTAAAAAGCTATTGTGTCCGTGCACTGGATGTAAGCACACGCTCACTGATGAGCACACGAGTGTGTGCCGCGCCAGCAACAATAATAATATAATGATGCACAATTCAACCTGCATTTGCCCCGCGCCGAACACGAAAACCGCCA
This sequence comes from Xanthorhoe designata, assembly GCA_963582015.1. Taxonomy (NCBI): domain Eukaryota; kingdom Metazoa; phylum Arthropoda; class Insecta; order Lepidoptera; family Geometridae; genus Xanthorhoe; species Xanthorhoe designata. Next base: position 10,449,458 of record OY757039.1, read on the forward strand.
AGACTCAGATAGTTCGGCGTCACGTTCACCACAGCCCTCGAGTTGCCTTGCTGATGTTTACGGCGTTTATGGCGCTGCCTTTCGTGCCAGCGACGAATATCTTATTCTACGTCGGTTTTGTGGTTGCGGAGCGCGTTCTCTATATACCGAGCGTTGGTTTCTGTTTATTGCTCGGTCTTGGCGCCGGTGTGTTAACCCGAAACTGGGATCGAAGTGACAAGAGAAACAGAGTGTTTATGTTGAGCTTGTTGCTCACGCTGTGTGCTATGTGCGGGTATACGCTGCGGAGGAATCTGGACTGGCGCGATGAGGAGAGCCTTTTCCGAAGCGCTCTACACATCAATCCACCAAAAGGTAAATATTTTATTATACATTTTTAATTTACTGCCATTTCAAGCCACGAATAAAAGACAAATAACCCATCCTCTATAAAAAGACAATTTGAAAGTTATTGAGGTTGAAACTTTAATTAACTACCCCGTAAAACCCGACAGAAATACAAACTCTAATAATAGTTGGTTAGTTTACGCGTCAACATCAAAATTTCGCAATTTAATACCGTTCCGGACGGAGAAGCATGATTTCCATTTGGGATACCTTTCGGAAAGTTTATTTGAGTTGCTCCTCGTTACAACTCAAAACCGAGACAATTAATTTGTTTGAGAGACAGCTACAAACTACCTGTCCAAAGCGTGTTGGCGCCTCAAAGTTGGGAAAGAGGTTGTCACGGCACGCCTGTTCGCCTCCGAGTGCCATTCCACTCGGGAGATGGTAATGTATTCACTGCCTCCACTCACATTCAGACTCTTGACCTTTCGAGGACGCCATTAAACATGCATGTACGACGTCCCGGGAGAGGCCGCCACGAGTTTCTACACATCACAAACTTTTGAGCAAAGAGAAAAGTTTTGCCAGATGTCTCTCATTTTGCTTCACTTCATACGGCTAATATGGAACTAAATCCCGAGTGCTGTTCAATCTTTGTTGCGAAATACGATTACATATGAATACTTATTTTATTAGTTTGTTTTGTTAGGTTACCTTAGTTCCGTCAATATTACTCAGTATCCACTATTACCAAACTCTGCTAATAGCTATATTGAGCACAAATTCGGCCCATCTAGGTTAGTTCTAGGCTTCTTTACTGGCTTTTGTCTATTTCATGAACATTTATTTGGTAGACACTGCGTATGTGTTCAACATACTAAGATTTATAGTTATTAGTAAAGCGCTCGTGGCGAAGCTTTACCAAGACGTTCTTGATAGATCGTCGAAGTTAAAGCAACGTTCTGAGCGGTCACAGTGGCGTACCGATGCCGCACCGTATTGGTACGGCAGCCATCCGACACGAAACGTCTAAATTGAAAGCGCCCTTAGACAAAAGTCAATCTAAAACTAATTACTAGGTACCGTAATATTTTAATTTACTGTAATATTTTCTGGTCAAAATTACAAACATGGTTAAGTAACATATAATATCCAAACATGACTTTATCGAGAGAGATCCCCCAGCGGCGCAACTATCAAACTCACGATGGGTTTGCAGGGGGAAAATGAGACGGCCGAGTTTTTAAAAGTTTTCTATCTAACTTGTATTTTACGAGTTCCGAAATCACTTGTAAAATATTGAGGACGTTGTTCCCACAGCTGTGTCACAAGTTATTTTCTCAAGGGGTTTTAAATACATGGCACCATTATTGGGAAGTTTTTTCAACGTGAGTTTTTGTTTGCCTCAGAATTGATGAAATACTACTATTTTATCACAAAAACATATTGATGTTTTTCTCACAAACTTAGTATTTTTGTTGGTAACAGTGAAAAGGTTGAGTATGAGTAGGTAAATTATATTTGTAGGCCAGTCTGCAAATATAATTAACAAAAAACATTTGCAAGCTTTTTAAGGAAGAATAAAAATACTAAAATTTAGGTATATCGTCCTCATCTCCAACTATTATGAAAATTGGCGAGAAAAATGGTCTAATAAAAAATCCAAATTTGCAGCAATACGACTTGACAAGAAGATTATATCCCTTTTTGATCACAATGCCTACGCCGCGAAACGACTTAGTCGCAAAATATCTCACATTTAAAACACCTACAAAGCAAAATGCCTCAAATCAAAACGACTTATTACTACTGTACCTCTAATGCAAACGGACCAGCATTAATAATTTTGATTAAAAAATAAATAGATTTGAAAACCCTTGGCAGGAATGTGAGTAAATAAAAACCACACACTTGATTTTTTGCTTAGCAATTTTAATTTAAGAACTACTAGGAAACAATAGTGGCGATTCTGAGTGTCGCAAAAGCTAAACTAAGCTAACTAAAATTGTTGCCGTCCCTTTCATAGCGATGGAAATAAAAAGGATGGCAATAATTTTAGTTAGTTTAGTTTAGCTTTTGCGACACTCCGAATTGCCCCCATTATTATCTTTAATAATATTTATTTAGTTAGACGTTACGTTTGAATTTTCGCTAGCAGTCTATAATAGTACATTGGTTAGAATGCCAGGAAACAATTGGCACTCAACGTTTAGCACATAAATCAGAAATGACCATAGCGTTTGTTATATTACCCACACTATACTGTTTTATATCTCTTGGCAGCCAGCGGTGTTTGCCTCCACTTTTCCGCGAGAAACTTTCACAATGCACTCAGAAGATATTACTATCACAACTTCTTGTTTTCACAGAATTTAATATATGCAGTGTTGCTGTTTATACTTTACGCAGATTGTTTTTTTTTCGCGTCATAAGCTAGTTTCCTAAACTTTACGAGTTTATACATCTACTTATAGCTTACACTAGGTAAACTTCGTATGGCCTCAGAATTTGAGATATCATTAAAAACCCGTTCCATCCAATGATAACAGACAATTAGTTGTTGTTGTTGTTGTTGTTGTTGTTGTTTTTAGCCTGTAGTGTCCCACTGCTGGGCAAAGGCCTCCCCTCGAGTTTTCCAGTGGTTTCGGTCTAACGCCATTGCCTGCCACTGATCATCGCTAAAGATGTCCTGCGAGACATTAATTAGTAATCTACAAAAAATAATTCTGTTTTTTTTTCGAATATATAACCGGTGCGAACCACGACACGAAGCAGAATGTGCTAATGCAATTGGCCTTCCTGTTTCGCGGGTTGTTCACGACTTAAAGTGTGGTCGTCGTAACGGTGTCAATTCAGGTGTCGCCAAAGCTAAACTAAACTAATTTGACAGCACTAAAAATGTTGCCGTCCCTAATGATCGAAATAAAAAGAATGACATCAATTTCTGTCAAATTAGTTTAGTTTAGTTTTTGAAATATCTGAATTGACAACAATAGGCCACTAGAAATGTATTTATGTGTAGTGTAGTTATAAACTGTCTTTACAAAAAATTCGCAAACCATTCGACGAAGAGCAATCAAACCACAATCATTTATTCTCACAAATTTACGTCGCCAGGATTAAACACATTAAAACAAGCCTTTGAAATGTTTGTGAAATTCGATCCCCTTCCTTAGGTATAAACAACTTCTTGTTGGTCTGTCTGTCTGTTAAATGTCAATTAGCGGAATAATTGAAGGCAGTTGTTGTTTAACAGGCCGCGATTATCCTCCACTGTGTCGTTGTGAATAAATAAAACTGTTTCGAGCGTCATTGTTTACTATTTTCTCGGTCAAAATTAATTCTTTAAAGATTTATGGTGACATTTTCAATGCGACTCTGACTCTTCATTGTGTTGGCTGTGTGTGTGTGTGCTTTGCGTTGCCAGAATTAGCGTGTCCTTGGTATGGTTTAGTAATATTATTAAGGTGAAATTCCATGGTTTCTATATTAGCACCCACCTCTCTTATAGCCTGTCTGATATTTCCATCACTACAGTTATTCTGCCGTCTATATGTTATGTGCAATAAGGACGACAGAATAATACAAAGTTATTAATTATATTATTATCATCACAATCCGTTAATCCACTGCGAGTAACATCCCTTTGTGCACTAACAAGTCCACTTTCAGGATTATATTGCTCAGTAACAAACTTCCTAACATAAAGGGTCTTCCACATTTTCCAAGAACCAATATCGAATCTTCTAGTTCACCTTCGTTCCGGCTTTATTTAAACTCCAACGGCTTTTGTAACATGACCTAAAGGCTAACTGGATCCAATTTGTCTTTGGCGGATATTCGAAACAAGGCAATCACGGGCACTCCTATTACAGGAATTCGCTGTGACGTCACTGACGTGATCTAATCGGCTAAACCAGCTTCTATCCGATACACCTTTTGTGTCGATAACTGATCTGTTGGATTGCTGTTTCAGTGGATGAAAAAGCTCATGGTTTTGATGATTTGATACAGGTAGTGTTTGTGGCTTTCATACCTGTTTAGGTGGTTCAGTTTTCAATTCAATCTTCGAAGTAAGTTGCAAAGCTTTGGATTACCAAAGCTTTGTATTATCAAAGTATTGTTTAATATAAACAATACTTACCTATATATTTATAAAATTTATAATGATATAAATAAATAATAATAAAAAAGTACTACTTTGTATTGTCCTTTCAGTATGTATTTTATACATATTTTATATTTATTTTGTTTTTGTGTTCAATAAAGAATAAAGAATTAAGGTACCTACTCTAAGATTGCTTAATAAAGGCTATTGAAATTGAAATTGAAACTTGATGATATTTAAAATATTTTTTTTATAAAAATTATAATTATCTAGGATTAAACAGACTTACAACTTTCTGTGTCGTCGCTGGATTTATCAACTGAACGACAACTAGGCCGAAAACGGGTTTGTTTTTTATACTGAAACATAGGGGTGGTAAAATTAAAACAATAAAACACAACGTTGAAATGCATTCGGCTGATAAATTAATGTGTACGTCGGGATGCGGGTGTATATGTAAATATTTGGTGCATTTGAATGTAAAATTTCCTCTTGTCACTGATTGGATTCCACTTAAACACGAATTGGATGGCTGAGCATAATTACTATTGGATGTGTATTTAATACAAACATAATACAAACATCAACTTGCAGTTTTAGATACAAAAATACCAACATATTTATCTCTTAATACTTATGTGACGACCTCTGTGGCGCAGAGGGTGAAAGCCCGCCTGAGACGCAGAGGTTGCGGGTTCGATTCCCGCCGCGGGACAAATGTTTGCATAGTTAATTATAATATAAGAGACCACGTATTTCAACATATTTTATGAATTATTTAGATATTAGATATTATTTAAAAAAATAAAAAATGAATCTGATCACAAATGTGTTGCCAAGGACCGCACCTTGGCAACGAGAAGACATTCCTTTAAATAATTTAGGCATTTTAGAAGAGATCCTTTGAAGAAGAAAAGAATCAGAGGCTAATATTTTTGGCTTATTCCACTAATCCCCGTTGACAATCCCCGTTAACGGGGATAAGTGAACTTTTTGTTCATATTTCCCCGTTGACGGCGATGCGAGCTCGTAACGGGGATTAGTGAACTAATAAGTTCATAAATCCCCATTACGTTAAAAATAAAATACTAAGACTATTAAGAATCATGTTATCCAGAACAAAAACTATTTTTAATTATTATTTATTTTTCTTTAATAAAAATCACAGAGAATAAGAAAACATAAGAAACCTTAAAATAAAATAAATACTTATGTAGTTGCATTTCTTTATTTTACATTTCTTAATTCCTACAATCACAGCTTAATAGTTAAATCAATCTAATTTACCTAATCAAATCACAGTTTGTTACAAAGTTGTTAAATAAAAAAGTTGATGTATGGTAGTGAAAGTTGGGTATGGCAGGAAAAACACCAGAGTAAAGAGAATGCTGTTGAAATGAGAGCGTTGGGTAGTATGTGCGGGTTAACTTTGAAAGATAGAGTGAGAACCAGTGTGATAAGGGAACAGTGTGGAGTGAAAGAAGATGTAGTGATGAAAATTGAGAAGGGCATGTTAAGATGGTTTGGGCATGTAGAGAGGATGAATGAAAGTCGTTAAACAAAACAGGTGTAGGTACAAGGCGGGTGAAGTGGGACATCTGGAAGGGGAAGACCTAGGCGAACATTTTTGGACCAAATTGGTGAAATTTTGGAGAAAGACCAGGTCCGAAGTACCCTAAACCGGAGAGCGTGTATGAAGAATGTAATGAGGCGAAAGAAGTGTGTCAGGATCGTAGCAAGTGGAGATCCGTGGTCTCTGCCTACCCCCATGGGAAAGAGGCGTGATTTTATGTATGTATGTATGTATGATTAAACATACATTTACGGGTATTTATCGCTATTTACCTTTATTTAATTTTAATTTTATCCCGACGTTTCGACTGGATTGCACCAGCCGTGGTCGCGGGCAGATTGATATACTATATGTATGTATGTATGATTTTTAGTCAATAAAAATAAGTAATAGTTAAAAATTGTTTTTTTTCTGGATAACATGATTTTTAATAGTCTTAGGGCTTCGTTCACCATCCTCAACGAGTAACGTTAATTGACAAGTAAAAGTTACGAGTATCCTAATTTAGTTTCACCAACAAAATCCAATCTTAATTAGAGTAGGTAATAATAGAGGTAAGTACCTACATATTTATTAACACGTGTCTATCATCATACACTTAGGTATTTACATACCAAATTACACGTATTTATAAAAATAGCACTTAGAGCGGCCAACCCGGCTAACTTTTCATACAAACGCTCGTACGTGATTATGCCGTTGTAACAGATCTTTTTTTTAAACTTTTGAACTAATAGGTATCATGTGCACTATATCTAGGTTTCTATCAAAACTAAAAATCAAAATTTTGAGAAACAAATTAGTATAAGCCTCCAAAAACCTGCTTTTTGCATAAATTTTACCTGAACTTTGGCCGTTCATAATGTACTCATAAATTGTAAAAGTAAAGAAAATATTGTGATAGAAACCTTGCAAATGTTATGGAGATTCTAAATGACAAACATTTATTTTACAAACTTGTAAGGCTTACTGAAAAACACGTATTTCCTGAAACACTTTTTATGAAATTTCCGCACACTATTTTTCGAGTGAGCGAGTGAGCGGCGAAAGTACCTACTGAATGCCGAGCGCTGAGGCGCTATCTCTCTCTTTTCGCTTTGCTTTTTTTTCTAGCATTGCGCTGGATGAAACAACAAGCTTTTCAGCCATGCTCGCGTCGATGATAGACGCGCCGGGAAGGGTCACCTTAACTTAGGGAATAAGGTTTTATCCTATGTTTTAAATTTAGTCAGGCAAAATCTAGCAAAAAAGTCAGTTTCATCTAGATTTGTAAAATAATCAACACGAAATTTAAAAACCCGTGGTCTCGGAATTCGCATTGAATAATCTTCAAGCTCATCTAATTGACTATCTATCAAATCAAATCCATTTTTAATATAAATTAACAAACATAAAGATATAAATAAATAAAATAGGTTAGGTTTTCGTAATAATGAAAACTATCCAACTGTCTAATTATTTTACTCGTCGAGTTAATACGCTACTGGGCAGATGATGTTCAAAGTAATTTACTGGCCAGTTTTACTTACGAGTAGTGTTACTTGAACGTCGTGAAATGCGACTAGAGGTTACTCGACACTTTACTTGGTGACTAGCCTACTCGGAACTTTACTTGAAGATCGTGAAAGAGGCACTCAGTATTTTATTTTTAACGTAATGGGGATTTATGAACTTTTTTAGTTCACTAATCCCCGTTACGAGCTCGCATCGCCGTCAACGGGGAAATATGAACAAAAAGTTCACTAATCCCCGTTAACGGGGATCGTCAACGGGGATTAGTGGAATAAGCCATATTTTTATCCGTTACAAAACTTTTTTGACATTTTGTTCTGATCTTCACATCGTTTTCAAGATACTAAAAACATACATGCTCTTTAGAAAACACCAATATTAAAAAAACCTCCTTCTGGGGCAGTCGGGTAAAAACTTATTGAAAAACATACACAGTCATCAAAATTCCAAAGTAAAGACAAATTTTATCTTCAAGATCATGCTCATTCAAGTCCCATGTCTCACCATGTTCATCTATATCATAATCCCATCGTATTTCTCACAGCACTTTAGCAGCTATAGTCTGTGGTAATCAGCTAAGCTCCGCCTTTATCTACTCTATCTTTCGGTCCGATAGTGGTCCTCGAGTGGCGACTCCGAGAGATTAACGCCATTATCTGTAGCCACAAACTTGTCTCACGGCTACTTACGTCACAGAATAAATAGCACTCAGAAAGCTTACTGATAAAATCTATAACATGCGATATTGACTCCTATAACAACTATAGAACGCCGGTTTTCCTATAACAAAACGACCGTTTCCGTGGGTTCGGGAAAATAAACAGTGTTTCGAGTCTTAGTATAACGCGAGTAAGCTCAGTTTCCTTTGAGTTGTAATGGCAAGTTATAGAGGTCGATACTTAGGTCGCAAACTTACTTAGACAGTTGGTGGACGAACACCAACTGTCATTCTTGAACTATTTATCCTCTTGAAGCTGGATGTTCGATTCGGAATAAACTACTTAGTAGAACATCCTGTCACTTGGAATCTCATTTTGGGTTGGATTTACTCAGCATTACTCAGTTATACCAGATAGAAAGTCCAGAAGGGTAATGAGGGTGGGCTGTCTGCATCATAGTATATGTATAATAGTTTGTACTGTTTTATTATGCATGGTCCAGAAACCGTAGAGGATAGAGGAAAAGGTTTTTGCCATACTTCGCGAACTAATTACTGAAATAAGATGTTTTTGATAGATCGTTGAAGTTCAGCAACGTTCTGAGCGGCCACAACTTGGACGAGTGACCGCAAGTGGCGTTATCAGCCTCAGCTGATAATGCCACTTGCGAACTTTGACTTTTTTTTTCACGCTTCAAAGCTCCGTGCTTCAAAGTCAATAAATAAGTTCGTAAGAGCAAGTGGCTAACTCAGGTGACGGAGTTTTTAGGCCACCTAAAGGCCTGGAAAAAAACTCCGTTAAGCTATGATGGATCATAGCTTAACGATTTTAAAAGCCGGGACTGATAATTGACCGTGCCCTCTGAAGCACGGAAGCGATCAGTCAGTCGCCAAAGAATTTATATTACTAAAACAAACAAAACAATTTCCGTTATTTAAATAATACGCTCCCGGATATGGCAGATGATAGACCCAGTCAGCCAAAGGATCAATATTTTTATCTTTAGAATAATTCATTAGTCATTGAATATTGAAATATGAATTTGCATTCGTGTGAATTGGTGTTTTTTTTTAATTTGTTTTGAACAAAAGCAAATTGAAGCTCTGTTTAATTGAAATTTGATTTGGAGAACAATGAATGTATTATAATAAAAACAAACCAGAAATGGAAAGCGGGTATTAGAGGCTAATGAAACAATTCTGTATTATTGGTTATGAGTTTTTATATAGGTCAGTACGGGTGCGGCCGGCTATTAGCCAATAAAATGTTATAACAACATAGGAAAAAGGTCTAACGGTTTATTTAGTCTATATGTGTACTCTCTTTCAATTCTTTTATTATTGCGGTATATAGGTACAAAAATACCCAAATACCCATAAAGATCTCATGTATACATGTACCACCTATACTATATATACAACCTTACTCTTATATCTTAAACTGGTCTCATCATTTTATTTTCTACCAGAGGACCTAGCCATGTTACATTTCGACAATCGCTTTCGATTAGAAACTAAAAAAAATGTATAGGAATTGACATTCGATGACGAAAACTCGAGCGATCAGAAATGTCAAATCAAAGGTGTAGCGATGATAGAAATCGAATCGCTTCATAGCGAATGCCGGTTGGCTAGGCCCTCAGATCACTACACTTACATATTAACTATGTAAGTTTATATGTCTGCAGCACACAGTGTATTTGTATAGTTATTTATAATGTTGTATAGAACAGAACGTAGCGTTATATAGAACGAAGCAAGTCCTAGCATGTTTGAGAAATGTATTAAACATGCTTTAGATAATAATAGCGCCAAATAAGGTGCTAACTTTCATAAAATCTGAGATGTATTTATATCTGAGACAAATGTTGCCTAGTTAGCCCTCTTAAATACCACTTCTCCCTAAAAGTAAATTTTACAGTAATAAAAAGGAAGACCAAACATAAAACCGGTTATCAGACCCACAGTCAAAACATTAGTAGGCAATTAAATCACAAAGTAAAAGGAAAATGCGCAAAATGAATTAAAAACTCCAAGAAAGTAAAAGTTATGAGTGTTTTTACGATTGCTGATAGAAAAATGACGAAATTATTTCATTTGCTAGCACCGCAGGAGTGCCAAAGCTAATATTTTGATCTTGTATTAAGTGTGATTTTGTACGTTGCTTTAAATTACCTATGATTAGGAAATTTTTGTTTCTATCATTATAATTTTGTTTAGACGATTCTACTAAAAGAAATAACAAACATTCATGACGGAGGCCTTTAGGCGGCCTAAAAACTGCGTCACCAGAGTTGGCCACTTGCTCATACGAACTTATCTATCTATCTAATCAGCCGGTAACACCCACTGTTGGGTAAAGGCCTCTTCTCTATCACGCCACTCTTGGCGGTGTTGTGCCAGCCGGATCCACTGTTCTCCTACCGCCCTCGCAATGTCGTCTGACCATCGGGCTGGTGGTCTGCCTCGAGGCCGCCGCAAATCTCTTGGCCACCATTCGGTTACTGCCTTGGTCCATCGGTCGTCGTCCCTTCTGGCCAAGTGTCCCGCCCATCTCAATCCGTATACCTACATCCTGGACTTTGGTGCGGCGTCGGATCTCGACGTTTGGTATACGGTCCACGAGATGGATCCCCAACATGGCCCGCTCCATGGCTCTTTGAGCAACCCTTATGGTGTACATGTGCTCATTTGTGAGAGGCCATGTCTCGGATCCGAACTTACTTACACCATAATACAATCATTAAATTGCTTAGCTTAGGACTAGATGACGCTATGTGGAATGTCCAAGGATATTTATTTATTTAGAAACTATAGTGTGATTTGCAGAATCATCATTATTTTAGAAAGAGAAAGGCTACAAGTACCCGAGTTCACGTTACTTGTTCACTTTTCAGTTTAATTTACGAATCAATATACAAGTATGAGTAGAGCTTTATTTACGTTCAATAGTGTAATGCTAACAGCTGGACAGAAAAGGTTACCAACTAGGAAGTATTGAACAGAGTTAAAGAGCATAGGTTGTTATTGAATACCATCAAGAATAGAAGAGGAAAAATGATTGGTCATCTTATACGACATGACAGCTTTATAAGGAACATCATAGAAGGAAAAGTAGAAGGAAGGCGAAGAAGGGGAAGACCAAGAATTAATTACATAAGTCAGATAAAAGAGAAGGTCGCTGTCATGTCGTATCAAGAAGTAAAAGAGATCGCATTGGAAAGAAGTACATGGAGGAAATTGCATCATTACACCGACAAGAGCTGAGCTCTTCAGTTTTATCTATCTAGTGTAATGCAATCACTTAGCTATTAGGTATAACAAATAACAAAGACTGAGCGTATGATAACTTAGAGACAAAGTTTTATTAGAAGGTAGATTACATTTGAACAGTTTAAGTGGTGCGTAAGTTTTATTACTCCAAGGGCCAATTCAAGTAAGTACCTTCGGGGTTATTGCTCTAATAAAATCAACCTCCATTTGTTTTATTTTTAAATTTCCTTACCTAAGGTACAATCGAGTCGTAAATAAACCTAACTTTAAAGTGATTCTTCTTGGAGATATATTCGCATGGGTTATATTCACTTGGAGAAAGTTTAAGATACTGTGGTATTGACAGATATTAGATTATGGCAACGAATTTATTAAAAAAGTTTTTTTTTTTTTTTTTTTTTCCTTGGACATTCCACACAACGTCATTTGTGTTATGGTAACCAGATGACTGATATACTACTTAGATACATTATTTTTTTGTAAATACATACATATTACCTTGCTGCTTTACTGTTGCACATGCTGAGTGATGACCATTTTCTTTGTCGCATTTTTATTTTAAGCTTTTTGTAAATGTTTATATTTGAAAAGAAATAAACGTTTTTATTATTATTATTATTATTATTATACAAAGAAAAACAACCAGACCCGAAACAAATATCTGCAGAACATGCAAACATTTGTCCCGCGGCGGGGATCGAACCCGCAACCTCCGCGTCTCAGGCGGGCTTTCGCCCACTGCGCCACAGAGGTCGTCGAGAGTTAAATGTCATACAACTTAGAGAACCTACCGTAAAATAAACCTCTAAATAAGTCATTTATTTACTTTTCTCATACATTTTCTCTGTACTTATTAGCGATAGAAAGAGATTTGAAAAGCAGTTGTACTATTACAACTTGCTCTGATTTTAGTTTGATATTCTCTACCATGTTTCCTTTGACAAACATTCCAATTTAATCAACAATACTAAAGTATTAACAGAACCTAAGACAAAATTATATTACTCGTAACTAGCTCACAATTCCCTTGAGTGATTAAACTCGTAGAAACTTGACAATCTATTGGTATCGCTACCTACCTATACGTTTCCTTTTATGACTGGATCTACGGTTTGAAAGTTATTCTTGAACAAACATACTGAATTAAAAAAACCTTTTAACGGTTTGAAAAAACCTTAGTTATTTTTATGAATTACATACTTATTATTTAATATTATTTTAAAAGTAAAATTATAAATAATTAATCTACAATCAGACCCGTGGAATAGTAATAAGGTACTTGTAAAAAAGGACTAGTGTCATAAAACGATAAGAAGTTTTCGCAGTACATTACAATTATTCGATTACGTAGTCTTTTCTTTCTTCTTTTTAATCTTCTTCTTTAATTTTACGCAGTTTTGTTTTTATACGATTTTTAATATTTTATAGAGTAAGAGAGATAGTGCAATTCTTGTGAGAATACAACAATTTTAAACATCTGCACTTTAAAAAAAAACTTAGGCCTTTACATGTTTATTAAATTATTTATACAGGTGTCAGGAGGCAATCTTTGCCTACACTTAACGGGACACTATAGTGCCTGAGATTGCATTGTTGAGATTGATTATGCTTGCCCAGCACCTAAACCATCCTCTCAGCTTAGCTGGCTTTATTCACAGGAAAGAGAATCATCAATATGGTGTAGGGCTGACTAAGCCGCGGGTTTCCTCACGATTTCGTTCACCTATTCATATCATAATCAGAATAAATCAATATAAGAAATATAATGTTAATACAGATGGATGGATGGATATAAATACTGCTTTATATAGCCCATGCTGAGATGAGATTGAAAAAACCACTGAAGAATTGTTTTTCTAATGAATTCGGCAATGAACGTGACTGTACATAGTAGGTACTTGTTCGAAACCCACTTTAAAAAGCTTTTATTACTAATTGCTAGGTAAGTTTACTTACTTATTTCGTTGAGTAGTTTTACAACTTTCATTTTATTTACAAAGCCTTAAAATTTAAATCAAGCTTTGAGAGTCCAAACAAATGAAATTACATACTTTCTTTCTTATAAGTAAGTAACTTAAAGAAGTGTAGATATTTTTTGTTCCTGTGTGTTTCTTTGTTCTCATAATAAATAATAAAAAAAATATTATCAAGTAAAAAAAAAAGAAAAAAAAAAGTAACTTACTGTATTTATATTGAAAAGTTATACGTTATTCGTGATCGCTTGACGGACAAAATCTGATGATGGAATTAGAAGAGACAGCAGCCACAATTTTGGTATTTCATAATACCAACACAATAATGTTTCATTTTGTAAATGAATAATAATAATATCCCATCCACACTTTGGGTTAAGAAATCTCTGTGAGTGTGGATTCTTAACGACCGCTATGACGTAGGTTTAAAAACAAATACGCCCTTCATAAATATGTGATGTTTATTTTAATATACAAACATAAACTCCGCAGCAGGCAGCGTTAACTAACGTAACTTTTTATTAACAAATGGTAAATAAAATTATATACCTACTCATATTTACAAAAATTAATTTCCATAAATAAACAACCAGGTCACTAGACCGTAATTTTTATTGCTGACTTACACTACGAAAAATGTTATACTGGGTGTAAAAAGACTACTACCGAAAACTGATGGGTTGCGATCAGACCATAGTAGGTACTGAACATAATTAGCGAAAAAAATAAGTTTTTTTGTTTACCTTATCTCTTTTCTATTTTTTTTAGTTACATACACATCGTACAACATAATAAGACCATTATCCACCTAATTAGATCATTTAATAAAGGAAATGAACAAGTAAATTAAAGAAACAGCAATGTAAAACTCTAGCATATTACGCTCTTACGACAGCGAATAGCTGATCTCGCCCGCGGTCATTTTTCAGACAACAGATTTTTCTTTAGATGGCTTTTGGGGTGCTGTACCACCCCGTTTCGTTTTCGGTAGACGTATTTTTACACCTTGTATACGCTGAGCAGGGAGAAAAATGAGGTAGATTCGTCACTGTAAAAAGGCAACAATAAACACTACCTGTCCCGCCATAACAAGGAAATATGGGGGAATAAACATGTGAACATTACATGAGCACCTATGGCGGCAATGTTTTGCGTATTACCTGTGGAAGTGTATACATAAAAAAGCTTTCAGGCCGATATTCCAATCAGCGCCAGCGAGTTACGCCGTGTCTCTCATATTTTAGGGCTCAGCAGTCAAATAGAAAACATCTATTTGTCATACACAAAAAAAAACATGTAAGTAAAAATTGTCTTAAGCAAAATGCTCGAATTATACTCAAGGCAATAGGTACTGTTAAGAGTTAGGCGACGTGGCTCGGCAAAGTCCATTAGCCGCGCGTTGAAAAATATCGCTATCCCTGTTTAGATCGTTTTTCGCTTATTTGCCTACGAGCTAGCGATTTCATTTATTCAATAATTTGGTTGCCTCCCGTAATACCAAAAGTTATGACTGATTTATTTTTATTCTTCACACAGTGTTGTTTTTCTGTTACTAGACCATAAGTATTTAAAAAAATCTTGTACCAGGTACCTAGTTAAATACTACTCTAATACAAATGATAGCATACTATTGTCAAAATATTCTCAAACTATAAATAATTTTGGTATTACGTTTGTACTGGATACGTCGCAGCAGCCTTAAGTATTTATATTCGTGTCGCTTTGTTTTTACACGCTTAGATTTCTTGGGTAAGAACTTGCAAATATTTAAACAAATGTATAGTCAACATAGAGCAAGATCATAAAGAAACAGTTAGTGGACAGAAAACCAGACTAATTTAACTAAATTAAGTTTAAAAAACACTGAAATAGCAAACAATTAAAAGATTATTAAAGTTTGTACTCAACAGTCAATGGAAGAATATCTGAAACAGATGAAAACATAAATAATAATTAGTGAAGAGGAATTGTCGAGTTAGAAATACTGCTGAACCATCACAATATCTCACAACTCGCACTTGGCCATTTAATCTATATTTTCTGCAGCTAATGGTGCTGATCGTAAATGGCATAAGATTTTTATTTTCTTTTTGATGTGCTCTATTTAAGGGAAGCTGTTACAGTTTCATGTAAAAGTCTATTAAGTGAAATTGCTACTTGCGACTCAAACATCCGGGAAATAATTACCCAAGAATCTATTTATAGTTTATTGCTTACTGCCCGCTTTTGTTACGTTGATACTTTGTAATAAATACCGTAGTATGTTATTTTGTATCAAAATCTGACTTATAAAACCTCGATTTTTAGAAAATCCAACAAACTCCGCCTAGGCTTAGCGACTTCCAGCTTGGCCCGATATTTTAAATCCCTTCGAAAGCTCACAGCACTCAATTTAATTCCGTATATGTCCGTAAGATAAACCAATGAGCATTTACGAAGAATATAATGAGAGTGAATGAGACTACGATGTATCTGAATTATATCAAGTAGAAATCTGTGTCTGCTTCAGGGCGAGATTTTGTGTGTACTAGCATCCCAGCCGCGTTTTATTCAGTGCTTGATATCAACATTTTACAGTAGCTTATATACTTAGCCTGTAGTTAGCTGTAGTGTAGTTAGCCTTAAGCTACTGTACCTATAATGATCTTGATGAAACTTCAGACAAATTTTGTCTGAAGTTTCATCAAGATCATTATAGGCAGTTAGGACGTAGATAATTGAAAAACAAATATACAGAGTTTCAGATTTATAAATCAAGCACATACTAACATTTACTTATTTAAAGTCACGCCTTTGATATTTATCCTAACACACCTCTTTCGCGTCTTCATACAAGGTCGCTGGCTTAGGATACTTTGACCGGGCCCTGTTCAAAAATAAATAAATAATGAAATTATTATTATGCGCTTATTTATTATTATTATTAATAAGCCTGTTGTGTCCCACTGCAGGGCAAAGGTCTTCTTCCTCTCCTCTCTGTGTTCATCGTTGTGTATGTTTCTTATCAAAAGAGCCGAGCTTGTCTCGCCATCGAAAGAAAGAAAGGAAGAAAGAAAAATCATTTATTCTTGTAGGACCTCAAGGATCACTTAAGTTTCGTTTTACATGCTAGGTGATTCTAATGCCTACTTTAGCTAAAACGAATATTAAATCTGTTGTTATCTCTTTTCATTGACATAAGAGTAACAAGAAAAAAGCATTCTTTAAATCTATATTAAATTGACAAATCTTTATAAATAAGTCCATTCAGGTTTACAAGTCCGTTTCCCTGTATCTTCTATGGTTATTGATTTAGCCTTAACGCCTCTTTAAAAAATTACCCTGTATACCTATAAACACTAAGTAATAAAAGCTACGTTGCCCTTTGCTGGATTTGACCCGAAAGAAGCAATATAAATCGCTGGAACCGTATATTGCTTGTTTGCTAATACCTTTTGTTAGTAATCCGTGGGTCTGAGCCCTCGTGATTCCGCCTCAATAAGATTGCAGCTATATTGTATTGTCATTCATAACAAAAGTACCCAAGCGAACAAAACCATTCAGAATATCATATCCACTTTCACATGAGGAAATGAAATCGTGTGCCCTTGAGTTTGTGTTTCCAGCTCATTGGTGTTCGTATTAGACAAACTAATATTGCGACTTTATTGGCTTATAAATAAGTATAAACATAATTAAAAATAATCTTATAATTTTGTCAAAATCAAAACTATATTTTATTAATGCTAGGTTTCGAATCACTTACTTTCAAGGTTCTACACAGTTCATTATTAAAATATAAACCAATAGAAAATCGTGAAATTGTCATATCTAAAGATAACCACGTCTTACTAAAATTCGGAGCTCAATTCCCGTGACAGAATAACCTAATTACTTAGTGGAAAGGTTCAAATATCGAATATCAATATCCGAAGACGAACTGAAGCCCAAAACGTTCAATGACTGTTAAACTTTATATACCTACTTTTTGTAATTACGGGAAGACTAAGATTTTTTTTCAAGTACCCTATAAATTAAATTGATTTGTTTTTATTGCAAAAAGTACACAATAGACTAAAAAAAATATAAGTATTAGATATCAAAAATATACAGGTTATTTTATCAAAAATATACAGGTTATTTCTAACAAAAAACAGCTCTATTTCAATTTGAAAAAAAAGTCGGCGGCCATTTTTTTTGGCAACTTAGGGTATAGCTATGTATAGGCTTGGCTATGTATAGGCTTGGCAGTCGAGGGGAAAAATAGGACCCAGAACAAATATCATCATACAAAAATTTGTCCTGCAACGGATCGAACCCACAACCTATTGCGCCTAAGGCGGGCTTATACCCACTGCGCTAAAGAGGTTTTTCAATTTTCTACCTATCTCTTTATAAGGTTTGTATGAGGTATAATATTATATTCACCAGTTTATAATATTTCATGCTATTTAAACTTAATAATTTGCATTTTACCACACTCTGCCTGTAGAAAAATGACTGAGGGGACTAATATGGATCTCGATTAGTTAGAAGAACTCTATTGACTATCGATTTGAAGAGATATTATACTTCTTTGGAAATACAGACCCTGGCGAGGAGTTCCACATTTTCTCAAACAACATGAGTTTAGTTTAATATGATACAGCGGGACCCAGACTACTACAACCGTTGGTAACAAAACAGCAGTAAAATCCTGATTGTATAGCCACTTGCAAGCGTTTGAAGTGAATGACTCCAAATTACAATTCAATTGTCTTTTTTGTATGTTGGTAGGTACATAAATGCAATAACGTGTGTCCCGATCCAATTCGATTCAGGAAAGCTCGGGATATAAAATTAAGCTGCGGATTTGAAATCACAAATTGAAGACGTGTATATTATGAGCGGCTTTGTGTACTACTGCGTTACGCGAATATAGGTCACGCAAATAAAAAGTAAATAGAGATTTCATTTGAAGTGCTTTTTCAATCTTGGAATCAAACAACGTAGGTACGTTGTACGTTAAGCCATAAATTATTTCTGTATTTAAGAAAGTCGACTGTCTATTTTCGAAAATAGGTAATTAATAACTTGCCCGATCATGATAAAAAGCAATTCATTCTGATTCCAAAGACTTCTGTAGGATTTATTAAGCCTAGGTTTAATCTTTTTGGATTTATCAGCACTTTTTCGGAGGTTATGAAAACTTTTTTTGTTTCGGGAGACCTTTTATTTTAAGCTAAAGTTATTGGGATTTATTTTGTGTTATAAAAAACATATCCTACTAATGTTGTAATGCGAAAGTTTGTGAGGATGTATGAATGGGTGTTTGTTACTCTTTCACGCAAAAACTACTGAACGGAGTTATCTGTAACTTAGAATAGAAATAAAAATAAATAAATGAAAAAATACCCACAAAAGTTAAAATAAATACAAAGAAAAAAAAATATCAAGGGTTCTAAAGACAATTGGCGGCCTTATCACTGAAAGCGATCTCTTCCAGGCAACCTACCCTATAAATAAGTATAAATACCCTTGAACTATTTACTCAGTGTCATCTAGTCCCAAGCTACACAACATAAATGTGTTATGGTAACCAGATGAATAATATTATAAAAGTGGCAATTCGGAGTGTCGCAAAAGCTAAACTAAACTAACTAAAATTAATGCCATCCTTTTTATTCCCATCGCTATGAAAGGGACGCCAACATTTTTAGTTAGTTAAGTTTAGGTTTTGCGATACTCCGAATTGCCACTACTATGTGAATAAAATCATGTAAACAGACCTGCTTCCTAACATTGAAATAGTTACTTCATTTCTCATTCTAAAACTGAAATCATTGCTGGCCAGATGTTTTTCAAGGTATAATTCTACATTCACTGTTTATTTATTCGTTTGTATAATATTATTTTAAGCATTGCCAACGGCGCACGTACTCTTAATACTCACCAGTACTTTTATATTGTGAGCTCGTTTAAAAATATTTCTAGAACGTTTGATATGAATCACAATTTTCACCCACTGATGGGTAGCTGAAGCTTCCTCTTTGTTATGCCACTTTCTCCAATCTCTCATCCACTGACACCTCACAACGTTCACTATTATGTCATTTGACCAATGGGTATGAAAAAAAAACAGTAGAATAATATCTTACGGACAGAGATTCATTGTTTAGAGCTCATGCGCATATATTTTTTTCAAAACGAAAAATCTATAGTTGCACGGCCGGGATACAAACCCACAACCTTCGGGTACAAAGTCGAGGTACCTACTAATCCACTTAGTCTCATTTTAATTTTTATACCGGCCAAAAGTTATCTTGGCATGATGATAGCTCTCAGGCGGTCTACGAACTTCCTCACCATATGATAGTTGACCGTCCAAACTTGTTTCTAAGCTAATTAAGTTTTAACTTAACAACTAATTTCATTTATTATTGTTCACAGCGTATGGAAACCTCGGCAGTGTGCTCACTACACAAGGAAGGACAGCGGAAGCTGAAATTGCCTTTGAGAGGGCACTCAAACATAGGCCAAACATGGCCGACGTACACTACAACCTGTAAGTTTATATTATTATAGTAGCTTCCGTATACAGCTTTGCCTGCAACCTACATAAAATATAGCCTATTTACATCCTGAAAGTCCACTCTTAATATTGGTAAAAGAAGTCTTGTAATTAGATAAGTAAGTTTCTCTTAATGTTAACTTTACTGTAATTGTGTGAATACACATTCACGTAATTCTAGCTTAAAACCAGCCTTAGCAAGGTTTTTACACATGTTTGTATGAGCTATTGGCGTGACGGAGGTTTTAGGCCGCTTAACGGCATGGCTCAACGACTTAAAACAGAAACGTTAATTTTATATACTCCCTAAAGCGAGAAAACGCTCCGATCCGTACGCGGAAAGATGACATGAGTAAAAAAGTAGTGCTACGATGACGACTGATAAATAAAATAAGAATACAATCATGTGGTGCCGACTCCACGTATTGTGTGACAAGGGCAAAAAGGTGACAATGATGTAAACATCATCGCCTAATCATCGTAAATCAATATATAAGTAAGTAAAAAGTTTTATGGTATAAAGGTAGATGTGCAAGCATCCTGTCACGAATATGGTAACTTTTGGAACATGTGCTGGGCATATGCCAAATATGTAGGACGTAGGTGTTTGAACGTGTGGTTTACAACCGAAAGTCTACCGCGAATCGAGGCAGTCGTGCTCCTGTTTTCCATATATGCATGGCTATCGAATTTGTTTTTCGTATTTAGAAACGATTGTCGAACGAATGCAGCATTAAATATTTCCTTTCTAAAAATATGAGATCGATGGGATTTTTTCACAAATTTATTCACAATGCTGATCCTATCATTCCCGCAAACTTTCAGCTCTCTGGAAATATTTTTAGTTTAGATTCTAATTCTAATAACTCCTATAAGTCCTAAAAACACTCAACAAGTTGCATAACATTAATATTCATATTCATTAAGTACGTAAGTACAACAAGTACGTAAGTAGCATGTTTGTTTACTTTCGAAAACAATAACCAGGGAAGGCAAAGATTTGACGCAAATCTGTAATTTTAGTAACAATAAAAGTTTATAATAATACATTCAAAAGGTTCATGTTTACCCTCAATGTAGGGAGGAATAATATTCGTCCTCTTACCCAAGGGATTGAAAAGGCAAAGGGTCCGATCCCTATTTTAAGGCATCGGAAAGAAAATGTTATTGTAAAATATAAAAGGAAATGACGTTAAATCAAGAAACTGACCCCTAGGTTTCATTTTAACACCCTAACACCCAAATAGTCCTCTGACGGCCTCTGTGGCGCAGTGGGCTAAGGCCCGCCTGAGACGCGGAGGTTGCGGGTTCGATCCCCGCCACGAGACAAATGTTTGTATGTTCTACAGATATTTGTTCCAGGTCTGGATGTTTTTCTATCTACAACATCTATGTATATCTAGGTATGTAGTATATCAGTCATCTGGTTATCATAACACAAGCATTAAATTGCTTAGCTTGGGACTAGATGACGCTGTGTGGAATGTTCAAGGATATTTATTTATAGTGAAACATAACTTAAATGTGACTGGTGCTTATCTTTGACGTTCGTTATTTGATGTTTAACTATAAAGCTGACAAGTAAAAACGTCTTAAATGGTTAACCACCTCAGTCGGTTGAGCACGTTAAACAATAAATATGCAAATTTTGTATTAGCCGTCAATTATTTAAAAGAGTTTTAATACTGCTGTGAATCATTATGTTTAAAAATATATTTAAATGCTTGTAACCATAAAAAACCTCATTCCGTGGGTCCGGCTAAGTGGGTTCATAAAATATTAGTTTTGTGATT
The DNA here is from genome assembly GCA_963582015.1 of Xanthorhoe designata. Classification (NCBI taxonomy): domain Eukaryota; kingdom Metazoa; phylum Arthropoda; class Insecta; order Lepidoptera; family Geometridae; genus Xanthorhoe; species Xanthorhoe designata. The sequence goes on from OY757039.1 coordinate 10,471,204, forward strand.
CATAAAAATACATACATAAAATCACGCCTCTTTCCCATGGGGGTAGGCAGAGACCACGGATCTCCACTTACTACAATCCTGACACACTTCTTTCGCCTCATTCACTGTCATTACATTCTTCATAAAAATAAGTAGTGTGTAACTCAGTAGATGTTAAGATTTAATTTTGAAATAAATTGAGGAAGTTTTAAAATCAGTTAAGTGCGAGCCGGACCCGCACACAAAGGGTTCCGTACTAATATCTACATTTTAGACTCTATTAATCATAATCTTTTTTTAGTTTAAATAAATTTCCAGTGATTTCGGACTGAGTCTGTTTTAAGTTCGGTTCAATTATGATCTCATTTAAACCAAACTTAGCTAAACTTAGAGCTATAAAGTACCAATGCGTTCATGAAGCTTTAGTTGCTGTCCAGCTTATGTCATCATCTAAAAGTTCTTAATGATATGCTTTACGATGGAGAGTGCTCATTACGTATCTAGTGGTCAAAGTTATAACCGTCGTTCAAACTACACTATCCTATAAACTAAGTTTAATTATGCCGTAGAACCATCTATTACTTACCTTTTGTATGAGTCACGTGTATCTCTAGGCTCTTGATACACGGACTAAATTTCAACTACACTCCGACTAAGTAAGTTCGTATGAGCAAGGGCCAACCCTGGTGACGGAGTTTTTAGGCCGCCTTAAGGCCTCCATCATGCCCTAACGACTTTAAAAGCCGGAACCGACAATTTAACTTGCCCTCCGAAGCACGGAAGCGCTCAGCTGATATTACCACTTGCGGTCACCCATCCAAGTAGTGACCGCTCAGAACGTTGCTTAACTTCAACGATCTATCAAGAACGTCTTAGCAAGCTTCGCCACGAGCGCTGCGACACTCCGACTGCAAACTATGCATAGAAGTTTGTGTTGTTTCTCTAAATTCGTGGAGTCACAAACACCAATGCCCAGTCTGTGATCAGTGTTATTTGCGACTGAAGGCGCAGAGTAACAAAAATCTGAGACTGGTCCCTTTTGACTCACCCACCTCAGCACAGGCCTAGCACTACCTATACTTTTTACTTTATTTTATCCTTTTTGTACTATTCTATGTTGTCGTACTCAATATAAAATAAAGACTATACAAACAAAAGCTTGTGCATGAGATACTAATGAATGATTACCAGTAAAGTTCTATTACGGGACGGAATAATAGAGTCAGGAACACACTAGCTAATATGTCGATGTGTCAGGACACTCCCACTCAAAACTGAGCCTCTCGATCAATAAACAGCGACGAGACGGTCCAGCCCATTAATTCTACGATTCCTCTCTCTCCTTGAATGAATCGGGTATGTTCAGTTCTGCCACCTAAGCGTTGGGTTTCCGAGTAGTTTCACAAATTAACGTCAAGCTACCATGATCATAATACAATTACTGGGACGAAGGGACCAAAGAGATTGTGTGCACTTAGCTTTATTTTGTAAGCGTACGACATGAGTTTAGAAGTGAAATAGATGAGGTAAAACGTAAAATAAAAATTTGTACTTTTTAAAAATACTATCTTAATAAAGCATACAAGCACATTCAATGAACACAAAAACAGTAATGTTTTACACATGTGTCCATGCACTGAAAGATACATTTTTAAGTGTGGTTTCAAATCGTTATATAAAATTATAGTTTTATAACGAGATAAAGAGTGCATGTCTCAACATTTTAGGTGTCAATTCATATAAACACACATAAATTATATAAATACCCACATTCATAAAAATTTAGGTGAACCAAAGACTTTGTTATTAGAACAGCTCAGACATACCAAGAACCTTTTGTTGTCGAAATATATTTTCCTAAAACCTTCAAGGATTAAACCAAAGAGCCTGTTTGTACCGTAAACTGCCTGAGATGTTTATGAGTCTCGCTTCAATCTCAGCTTCCTATGAAGGTAATAGGGTATTGTTTACCGTTCCATTTCGGCACGTCAGTTTTACTTGTTTGTTAGCCGGTTGTGTTGGCTTGGAATTCTTGGCTTGTATAGGTATTTGAGATGAAGGTACCCAGAAGATCGATAGCAAAACCTTATACGCCTATGGACCAAAATTTTAAGTATTTTATGTCAATTTAGCCATGTTAATTTTTTTATTGCTTGATGATGATAATAAGTACTTATGATAACTACAAAAATATCTGCTTCAGCTGTCCCTGCTCATGGCAGACAAAACCAGGGCCTAGGAGTGCTCGCTGGAGATACGCTATTTCACTGTTTGAAGTACTACTTTTTATTAAGATGTATATTAATGTCGATAATAAAAAAATATATATTTACGATCTTGCATAAGTATTGCTAGCAGGTTTTCTGATTTTGGTGATGAATGGAAAGTGTACGTAGGTGGAATTGTATTCTGTCGTATCCAAAGAAGCCATTGAGTACCACTTACCTTTCTCATCTTGAACTGGCTGATGGATGACGCACAGATCTCAGCAAATAGGTCCACGTAATAAACGATGAATTAGTCTTTAAGGTCCACTCAGTAGGTACACGGTAGTCATTACAAACACAAGTGAGAAATGTTACGCTTTATCAGAGCAAATGGAAACGTCCATACAGCTCAACCCATCACGATATTCTGTCGTCTTACTGACTTCCATCGATAGACAGGTTTACTAGTGATTTTACAACTACCCTCATTTTGACAACAAAAATCAAACACTAAGTTATTTGACCAGTGTCTGAGCGGTCACAATTATTATTGGGGTCGCGCCACGTAAAAAGAGCGCTGAGGGCAAGTAGCGGGGGTATGTTTGCGCCTGTGTTCACTCGCTGACGAACCAATAGCACTCGCTAAATCAATGGTATGAAGTGCGCCGCGTTAACTCTCCACCAATCATCGACCACTGCCAAGTTTGACAGCCAGCGCTCTTTTATGACGAATTATATATGGGCAACTGCAAGTGGCATTACCAGATGAGTGTTTCCGTGCTTAAAACGGTCAAGTTAAATTATCAGTTCCAGTTTTTAGGTAGTTCCTTTAAAAATATCTATGGGGTTCGATGTCTAAATACCTACAGATTTGGTACATACATACCCACATTTTTAACAGCTAACATTACATTCGAGACTGATTGCAAGCCCATCGACGTTATTAATAGCGAACTGGTTTCCTCGCGATGTTTTTCTTCACCGTTTAGAGCTCATCTTAATGCGATTTTTTCTTAATTCTTTGATGCACGGCCGGATTCATACCCACGACCTTCGGATTTAAAGTTTATTTACTAATCAACTAGGAAAGAAAGAAAGAAAGAAAGAAAAATAATTTATTTTGGTAGGACCTCAAGAATCTCTTCAACTTCGTCGTAGGCGGAAAAAAATATTTATAGACATTACATTTTATAACCTTGAGCTTCATTAGGCACATTGGGTACTAAACTTTGAACGTACCTAGTCACACATACAAACACGCCTAATGATAATTAGTATAATAACAGTATACATGCGTATTGCGTATACAATGTTATGTTAATTACTATGCCTCTTATGTAAGCTGGAGCTTCGTACCTTGGTTCCCTTGACGACGGACACCGTTATATTGCGACTAAATGTTACATGACGTGCCGAATCTAAAAACAGTAAGTTCGTATGAGCAAGGTCAATTCTGAGTACTTTTTTCGATTTGATCGCATTAACTCAGCATGTTACCAATAATGTATAAACAAAGAGCGCTATTGTAGTCTATAGAAATTGTAGTTTACGTCAACGCGATCGGCTAATATTAGGTCACAAACAATAACTTTGATAGTATATGTCCAGTATTATTCTTTTGTACTTAGGCACTGAGAATGCAATTACTTAGAAGTCAAGTCAAGTCTAAAATCATTTATTAAGTAGAAAATCTAGGAACACATTGAAACGGCTTAAAAGCTAGGTGATTCTACTGCTGGTTCCAACGCGACACACTAAGAAAATAATCAGCAGCAACAAGGTGTGGGCCTAGCTTTTTCGATAATCCAATAACAATCTAAATAGTAAAAGCTCCAGTAAGGATAGGGCTCATGAACCAGTCAAACAATACACTAGGTACTTGAGTTGGTTTACATGAAAACATACATTCTGGTAGTAACTACTAGTAATATAACTAAACATCTATTATGGGTGACCCGTGGTATAATTAATACTTGATGATCGTTTGCGTTTGTATTATAATAAGATCCAAACATTACAAGCAGACCGATACACTTATTATTATTATTACTATTATTTATTATTACTACTGATTATTTATTTCAAGTTCTCTTTCTCTTTCTCAAAGTTCTCTCCAGCAAACTTTTGATAGAGATGGAAGCAGCCTTCCGTAAAGTTTTGTGGCAAACTTTTTTGTTAGATTCTGTGTTTTTTATAAGCTGCAACCGGCGACAGCCGTTGGGCGCTGCGCCGAACTTTTACCATTTTGCATGGCGTGTTTTATTCATAATTGTTAGTTGAAATAATTAAGGGATTGATAATTAAAACCACTGTTTTGGAGTATAAATGGCTCATGAATTTACCTAGAGAGTGCCTGGATTATTGAAGTTTTCAAAATGATATCAGTAGTAAGTAAACGATAAGACCGCATTGTACAATTACTAATAGGTTATTTAGTTCTTAAGTTTCTGTAAAGTGTACAATAAAGAATTTTCATTCATTCATTCATTCAGTAGTCCTAGAGATTGTTTATTTCATTTATTTACAACATTGTATTTCAAAAAATATCAATTTGATTTTATTTATTCCGAATCAATTTTGAAGATGTAGCAACTTTTTGTCCGAAGCTCGGCAAACATTTACGCTATCACTAAAATGTTTCACGGAAGATATTTTCCGTTCAATTTAATTGCTGTTTACCTAAACCAGCTTACATTCCTTAGTGGATTTTTCACAGTACACGATTACACATTGCATTTCCTCGTAGCGAGTTTTATTGGGTGTGAATACGGATTTGGCTAAAAAACCGTAACCGCTGTGGCACAATTTAAATGGACTGTAAATATTTGTGTCCGTTTTGGGTGTTGTACCTCTTTCGAAAACCATATTTAATTACAAATAAATTCCTATAAAATGTATTTACAGAAACGAAACTACTACATATTTACATAACTGTACAAAATACAATTAGAACCAGTTGAGCCACCTAAGGATCGTTACAAACGATCTATAGGTAGCTCAACTATAAATAGGTTACTTTTTTGGCAACACAATTACATCTATAAAACATTTAAATAAAAAAAAGATGTGTGGCACTCGGAGACTGCCGCGGTAAAGCTATTGCATGGGGGGTGTTAGGTTATTTTCGTTACGGAATTTCTGGATTCGGTCTCTGCGCTCAAGGCCAGGATAGAAGCTATGCAATAGCTTAATAATTAGCAATAGTTTTAATAAGCAAGTAAAATCTTTGCTATATTATGGTACGGCATTGTTTTGACGAGACATGGGTTTCAACGCCGATGATTTGAAAATCAGATAACCAGGTAAACTATTAAGGGTTTTTTTTTACATGACTTGGAAGTATGGAACCCTAAAAGCGGTCGGTAAATCGCGTTCGCAGTATCCCAAAGCCTTGATAAGGGGGGCAAGGCGGCACTTATAACCACGTTCCCGGCGATAAGGCGTAGATTAAACTCGTGTTTGCACACACACACATGCTCTACATTCTCACCGTTCGCGACAACGACGAGCTATTTGCATACTTGTTTGTGAAAGCGATTTGGTCTGCTGGAGTATTCCTACGGTCAGATGCTTGTGCTACACGAGGAACGTTATCAACACGCGTTGCGTGTGACAACTTGATGTTCGCCAAAGCAATTTAGTCTGTGTATTCCTTCATTGGTTGGTTTGCACTTATCTGACGAGAATTGACACCCGTTGCATAAATAAATTGATGTGTATTATTTTTGTGTACCTATTCTTGTAACCTGCTTATGGAATCTGTTCTGACCGGTGTCACACTCCTCACTGGAGTTTCATCAGATAATATTATAACTGACAAGTAAGGATAAAATAAATGATATACTTAAAAAAGAGATTAATATGAAATGGAATAACATTATTGTATGCGCATTACCTATGCGGTAAGACACATCTAAATAGATTGAGTATAGGTAGGTATATATTTTATATTTTTTTTTATGAGGCGAAAGAAGTGTGTCAGGATCGTAGCAAGTGGAGATCCGTGGTCTCTGCCTACCCCCATGGGAAAGTGGCGTGATTTTATGTATATATGTATGTATATATTTTAAAAAGCCGATAAAAGTTGCATAAAGTTTATTAACTTTAAGATCATACAAGTCATTTCACTTAGGAAGGTTGTTATTTTAAACCAAACTACATAAAGCATTAGTGAATTGAGGATAATGTATTTCTCTCCAGCAATTTTTTTTTAAATGAACAGAAACCAAACATTTAATTTGTGTTAAGTCACAGTCTTGACGTGACGTGTTATACTCGTACCTACTAACAAAACTAAGAATTACTGCAATTTGTAACTTATCCACGTGAACTGAGAGTAGAATGGAATAGCGCTGCATGTCGAGTTGGTATGCACACACGCAAATGCAATTTGTTCCAGACCGATACAAGACCGAGTTTGGCGACGACTTTAGGTAAATACAATTAAGGACTTTTACTTTTTAACTGACTCTAAAACAGTTATTTGTGAACACTTCCATCGGTTTCTTGAAAGTGTTAAAGATAAGTTTCAAAAAATATTTAGAAACGGCTTCTTTAAAGCTGGTTAGTGAAATAGTGTAAAGTGCTTTGTAACAATAGAATTCGTTTGTCTGTCATCATCGCAGATCATTTATAGAATGCTATCTTCTGCAAACCGTAGGCATTTGCGAAAGGATATTCTTAGTCATTTTCAAAGACTTCTAAATGAAAGGAAATCGTTGAGAATATCTACCCACCTATGTGAAATGTCCACCTATAATTATATTAAGCAAGCCTCCGCCCGCGGCTTCGTTTGCGTTGTTCTTACTCGGATAAAAGTAGCATAAATGATATTCCAGGTTATAAACTATGGTAATTATAATTTTCAGCCAAATCTGTTAAGTAGTTTTTGCGAGAAAGAGTAACAAACATCTGTACATTCAAACAATCTTTCGCGTTTATAATATTACTAGCTGCACTCCGCGGTGTTACCCGCGGTGAATAGTTCCCCCCCAATAGCCTATTCTTTAATCCAGGGTATAAGCAATTCTGGTACCAAATTTCATTCAAATCCGTCCATGCGTTTGAGCGAGAAACATTAACAAACACACAAACTTTTACCTTTATAGTATTAGTGTGATAAGTAGTATTGATTTTTTTACAGGAATAGCATAGAGGCCACTTAAACCCAAAAAGTAATATGATATCATTGAAAGAAAGTAAGAAAAAAATAACATTTATTACCAGTTAGTCCTCAAGGATCACATAGAAAATTGCCTGTTCCAACCGCGATATTAAAGAATTCGTCCTGAAAACGTAATATTTCTTTTAATATCCGAAAAATCTAGAATTTTATTCAAGAACAATTGGATACGTAGTGAAATAACATTATCAAACGTATATAAACTCGTGAGAGCCGGGATTTTATACGAAAAGTCTGAGTTATAAGCTCTTTGTTCCGTGTAAGTGATTTACAGATGGTAAGGGGATTAGGTTTGCTTGTACATTTACATTTTTAACGCAGCATCAGAGTTTCTCGTTTTATATCCTTCTTTTTTGTGTCCACGTGTTTTTAATACACGTGTAATTTTTTAAGACCTCTGGCGCGCAGTGAACTAAGCTCCGCCTGAAAGACAATAGGTTGCGGGTTCGGTTTCGGCCTCGGAAAAAAAAAATATTCTGCAGATATTTGTTACGGGTCTGGCTGTTGTTCTATGTATACTATGAAGCTCACGATATGAAATGGCCACGTATATTTCACACTTCTTTATCACAAAAATACGAGTGCAAAGGTGACTCAAATATGATTGGATTCCATTTATTTTCTTTCTTATAAATTATTCCATTTATTTCTAAAAATAAGCTGTTTAGAATAAATGTCACTCTTTTGGGCAATAAAATATCAGAAAGGTATTATTTCGAATTTAGTTTATTGGATACGCCTAACAAGGAATTTCATGAAATAGTGTTGGATGCCGTAGTTTGCTTGGCTTATTCTCAAGAAATACGAGAGCGTAATTCCTAGACCGTTCCAAAGTGATCCTTGATCTTTGGTATTTAATTAATAATGTTTATTGACTTTACCCCTTACTCCTTAGATCTCGAGAGATCTTGAGTATTAGAATATCTGGGAGAAGTCTATCCATGCTACGTAGTAATATTTGTAAGCTTGATTCGTTTTTAGGCTTCAATATCTAAAGGGTAGGTATAGTATTAAATAAGTAAGCTTGTATGAGCAAGTGGCCAGCTCTGGTGATGGGTTTTTAAGCCACCTAAAGCCCGTCACACACCTAGATATAATATATATTAATATGCCTTGCTATATTTAAACAAATACATACGCAGCTATAATATATTATAGCTGCGTGTGCGGTCATATTTGTATAGAAAATATATCGTAATATGCCTTGCTATAATTTATATTACTATATATTATAGATACGTGTGTGGCTTTAAGGTCTCATTCATGGATGCCTCTTTTGGCTTTTTTGTATGTACTGCAAGTATTTTCTCGAATCTGAGTGATAAAAATATGCAGTTTTCAACATTGTACGGTGCCACGGAACCCTTTGTAAGTTCTACTCACACTAGGCCTTTATTTCATAAATTTTTGCAATCGCGTATTTTTAGTTGTAAAACAAAAGAATGAATATAAAGTTATATGACATAGGCACGGCAAGCACCACAAACGAATTATTATTACCCCATATCTAAACAGTCTGCTCCATTAATAATATCAACGTTATGCCGCTATAAAGATAGTTTATAGTGCTTTAATGCGAAAGTTGTACCTAATTTCTACGCGCCAGTAAACATTAATTCAATTCACGATTTGTCACCTTGGTTAAATCGTGGAATGTTGCCATCGCGTGACTGGTAGCGCCGGGGGTGAGGCATCCTATTCCGAGGATATTCACTGCATAAATTACTTACAATTTATCCAAGATACCCTTGTGTCGCCGCTGCTCAAACGTGCCAAATTAAACAAACATTTTGTCATAATTTATGCAACGTAAGCATTTGCAAAACGCCTTATCAGATTTAATTACGCCTCCATATTTGCTTTATTTTCAGCTGTTCACATTTCAAACTTGACAGGCGTCTCACAAACGGAAAACTCAGCTTTTCATCATATTTTATTACGTTACTGCTTCTGAATCTATTCCATTAGCAAAGTGATGACATATCAAAATGACATTATCAAAGATTACCTACTTTGTTTTACTACTTAGTTTAGAAAAACTTAATAATTATTAAATATCAATTAGCATCCACACAGCGTCATCTAGACCCAAACTAGCAACTGAATGCTAGTGTTATGGTAATCAGATTACTTTTAAACCATTTTTTGTAAATGTATTATGTAAGTACATACCAGACTAGGATTTTTTTTTTGCAGATCATAAAAACATTTGTCCCGCAAAAGGTATCGAACCCGCAACCTCCTGCGTCTCAGGCGGACTTTCACTCACTATGCTAAAGAGGTCGCCTAATATAAATCGAAACGTATTATCATTAAAATTCGTTTCGACAAGTAACTGCTGGAACTATATCAACATAATTAAAATACATCGGAAATAAAAACTTAAAACTAAAAACTCCGTCACTAGAGTTAGCCACTTGCTCATACGAACTAACTTACTTACTATCGTAAATAAAACTTTACCATTTCAATTCAGATTGCAAGTCGCTCACCATATGGCTACCTATCAACACTATTGAATCCAAAGCGTGCCAGGTTTGATGTTTTGGAGAATTTAAAGCCGTTAAAATGAGGTATTTTAAAAGCGGAACCGATAAGATGATTAGTTTGCATCATTCATCAAGTCGGGCCACTAATCAGACACCCGGGAACTCTGGAGTCGAACTAAATGATTAAACGCCCCCTCGCTCAATCATAACGGATAATCCCCTCTATTGGATTACCGCCAGAACTAAAAAGCAGGCAAACTTCATTCGCTTGGTTATCTTTATCAATTTGTTTTCAGTAAAGCTTTGCAAAGTCTTTACTTAGTCTATTCTATTTTTAGCCCAGTTCAAAGGAAGCATCGAACGCGTAAAGTTGGTTTGATTTTCAAAGCAACACAATAAGCTAATTATCTTGATTGTATGCTTTCGATTTTGTTTAAATATAGTGGTTTTTTCTTGTTTTCTGTTGGATAAGTAATTGTTAACTCTCTGTGTGGGAGTCTGACTTGCACTTGACCATTTTTTTATATTATAGTTCTACTACCGGCTATTCATAGAACAAAATGGGAAGTAATACCTATAGCTATGTCATGAGTTTACTTAATCAAAAGTAAAACTGTCAAACCAAATATAAGTATGAAAAAAATTTACAAGTATTCGTATGGGCTATTCCAATAAAATACTTTTGTGTATCTCACCGAATCAATTTTCAATTTTATATAAATCGGCTTAGCGGTTTTGGCGCGATCGACTAACAAACAACCATCCACCAAAACTTTTACATTACATACAATTCAAATTGGATAGAAATAGATCGAGCTAAATTCAAATATTTATTCATCTGTTCTATTTTGTTAGATTCAAGAGTCGTATTAAAAAGCGGGATTTACTTTGATCTGAAGGTCGTATAGGTTTTCAACTTTTTGTACAAGAAATTAAGTAGGTACTTATATTAAGGTTTTTAACGTTTGCAAAACATTTTTTTGAGCTTCTTGCGCAATTTATTATCATTTTAAAACGTTTTAAACAGACGTTATGCATGGATCCGGATATCAGCAGACATCAAAACAGTAATTTGTATACTCTTTTATAAAACAGTGGACTAAAACCGAATCGTAACTTTTAGTAATTACTATTATAATCAAAAAATCATATTTTCTATGCCTAAAAATTACCATAATTTTAAGACGCCTTTTAGGCAGTAGATTCAAAAACATATTTGAATGTTTATTTAGATGTTACTCCATCTAGGGGGTAGATGGAGTAACATCTAAATCTGTTAAATTAACAAAAATACCTGAAGTTAAAAATAAATAGAAAAGGCTATCGAAGGAATAATTATTTAACAAAATCCACTATAGAAATAGGGTGAAAAATAGCTTACGTATATTTACCACGCACAAAAATCCTAATAAATGATCCTCAGATTCTGTAATCCTTGCCTCTGACCAACCACAACCCGGACCCATCTGAAAAACTACAACGTGAACACCCTATTTGTACAAACCAAAGACGATTAATATCTAGAAGACAGACAAAGGCCATACACAAAATCGTAACCCTAAAAAATAGCCTGAAAACTCTAAAACATCAATTTTATCCAAGAAATTTCAATTACTTTCTAGTTAAAAATGTTTAAATATTGAATATTGTTGCTACCTACTACTAAGTATTGAAATTTCTTGGATAAAATTGATGTTTTGAAGTTTTCAGGCTATCTGGTACTGCGGGATCGGGTTACGATTTTGTGTATGGCCTTTGTCTGTCTTCTAGATATTAATCGTCTTTGGTACAAACAATGATTCCAAACGTTATTTACCGGTATGCAATTTAGCCTCGTAAGCCATTATGGAATTTAAATTATAGACACAGAACATGATATTGCTTTCAGCAGTTAATTTTAATTTAATAACTAAACAACGATCACGAATGACACCACGTATTGCTACTGGTTATTTACGCTGTTTTATTAGTTAGATTATGTTTGGTGCATACAATATTTGACTAGAAGTATTCACCTGAACCTGTCTCAAGCGGTTGCTCATCACTCAATTTCCATAGTAAGTAAGTTCGTATGAGCCAGTGGCCAACTCTGATGAAGAAGTTTTAGACCACTTAAAAGCCTTCGTCATGGCTTAACGACATTAAAAGCCGGGACCGACATTGAACGTGCCTCAAAGCACGTAAGCGCTTAGTTGTTAATGCCACTTGAAGTCCCTCATTCAAATTGTGACCATTCAGAACGAAAGGCCTAACTTGTGCGTCTTATTAAAAATCGAGATACTATTTCACAAGGCTATCACAGCTCTATTTCAAAATTCAGAGATTTTTTACCAAATGTTTAGGTCAAAAACTGGTCATGTAAAAGCTCTACGGCCAACGGCCAGTTTCTATTTTCGATCAATTTGTTTATGTAGATAACAAATACTTAAAGCGACGATCTATCTAACCACAGTTAGCAAATCCACAGATAGATAGAATCTAAAAATTGGCCCTTAAAGTTCCAATTACGTTATTTTCAAAACACAATTTCCGTCCAAAACAATTAGGGAAATGACTGCCATTGTCCCATTCAAGCCGCGCCCCCATTAGCATGCGACAAAAAAACGATGCAATATCTGTCACAGCAACGTCTCCCAACAATAATTAGGAAGGAATTAGTAACAAATTATTGCTTGCGAAGAGGAGGTATAATAGTAGAGCTGGGTTGGATGGTTCTCATTAGTGTTGGCCGGGACACACGGGGAAGGCTGGCTTGATACAGAAATGTAGCTTTGTTTTTGCACAGAACATGAGGCAAGTACTTAGGTAATTGTATTTTTTTGTTGTGATGTTTAACTTTTAAGCAAGTATATTAAAGCTAGTAACAATACTTGCCCTTAGGCTTAGGCCCTTGTATGAAGATTCTACCAGTTAGTGACTGAACTAAGAATATCTTAGGACATACATAACGTATATAGCGGCGAAAGGGAATTTTACTAGTATAATCTAATTTGCATTTAGTTACTCAATTCCTACCAATTGCTATGTACATATCATTTTTTTTACAAAGAGGCTGATCCATCACTCCTCTCATTAAATCCACAAGCATGATAGATATACTTTTTATATCAAACAATTTAATAAAACTATTCTTACAAAAACCATCTAAAAAGTGTATTTTTATAAAATTTGAGTTTAGAAGCACCGAAATGAACTGAAGGAATGGTTGAGAAGACTTGGTTTCCTAATAAAAAACACTCGGACTGACTTCACTAACGCGATCATACCCTTTTTGTTGTTATTTAGACCCAAAATGAATAACCATCTTTAGAACAATAATCTCATTCAATATAAGGCATTGTAGCAAAATGGCCGTATCGAGCAATTCGGCTGATAAAAGTCGTGTTTTAAATTCGAACAATAATCACCTTATTCTTAATATAACATAAGAAGGATATTGCTATAACGGCCTTTTTAAGTCCCTGGTTGCGATTCACGATAGTTAGTGTATTTGTGCAACAAGCTTGGTCTCTGCACTAGTACCGTCGTGTGGCAGAGCCCTCGTTGTGGTGCCTGCATTATTCATGCGGACAATATTGCACTGCCTCTATCTGTACCGGTTTTATAATACCAGTATCCAGGGGATGTTTCATTAACGTTGACGTTTTGTGTTGTGCTGGATACTAATGCTTGCAAATTGCTTGATCGCGAACAGTCCTGTTTCACTTCGGTTATTACATTTGTTGGGCTGAATTAGGTTCTATGAATGTGAGAAACGTGTGCGTCACAAGTTGGTTGATATTTATAGTTTTACTAAAGTAAGTTCGTGCGAGTTAGTGGCTATCTGTGGCGACGGGAGTTTTTAGGCTGTCTAAACGCCTTCATTGGGACTTTAAAAGCCGGGGTTGATAAATTAAACGTACCTACCCTTCAAAGCACAAAAGCGCTCAGATGTTAAAAATCACTTGCCATCCACCACGTTACACCACGATTTCAGTTTCTCTCATAAGAAAGGACTTTTATTCTTTTTATTATGTATGACTGGGCATAGCTCGGTATTTTTTTATTTGCCTGAAAATACGGATAAAACGACACTTTCTGAAAATGATTCCTAGATAGATCAATAGGTATTGCCCCCAAAACCCCTTGCATACAAAATTTCATGAAAATCTTTGAAGCCGTTTCAGAGATTCAGATTATAATTATAAATAGGTAGGTATATACAAGAATTCCTCGTTTAAAGGTATAGAGCTATAGAGGAACTTAACAAAAAAAGACCAACTACTTATAAAATGTTTTAAATTTTCGATAACAGTTTGGAACAGTTTTAACTCGAACCAACTACGATCGATCGAACATCCCAACAATTACTTGAATTCTCGATGAGCTGTTAAACTCACAAGAACTGAACTCAAAAGTTATGAAGTGGTACTTGATAATGTGTTTTATGAAATAAAGATTTGTCTTTAAGAACAGGTAAACTGATCTCAAATAAAAAGGTAATGCTGTAGTTATAAAAAAAACAACAACAGGACAAGTAAACTGTGTGGTAGATATTCTCTCAGATAGAACATTTTGATAAGGGTTTTCATTACCAAGTCTCTCAGTTAACTCTAGTTTAAGAATTTGAAGGGATTACGGAGGTACCAAATATATATTTGGCCAAAGCTCATGCTTACAATTGCTTTAGAATAGTAACATAAAAAAATAATAGAAGGTGACTTTCAATGACAAAAAATCACGCAACTAATCAAAGGCAATAGAAAGAGAAAACAAACGTAGCGTTTGTGACGTACAACGAGCACTGAGGCCTTACTCGGGATCGACGAATACGAAGTTTCGTGTCAATTTTCGGGTCCCAATTATGTTGGTGAACTATTACGAATTCACTATCCACCAACATAAGCTGACCCCGAAAATTGACACGAAACTTTGGTTTCGTTGATCCTGAGTACGGCCCTGGCTCCTCTTTAAAATGACATTTATTTGATTAAAATAAGTTTTACCTCGGTCTTTTTAACCGACTTCAAAGAAGGAGATGATTCTATGTTCCATGTATGATATTTTTACCGGTATGACTTTCTTCTAACGAAATTGAAATTAAATTAATTTTTTTTTAAGTTTTGCCACTTTTCCTAGCTATACCTTTCTTAAGTAAGAAAGATCTACAAAAAAGGCTGTACATTGTTTCTATTCATGTATTTAATATAACCATTTTTCTTTGTTACAGAGGGATATTACTACAAAACCAAAGACGGTACGGGGAAGCTATCAAAAGTTTCGAGAGAGCAATCTACTTTAGACCATCGATGGCCCGTAAGTACATCGCATTAATTATGTATTTAACTATAGAGGCGGTACTTTAGCCAGCTTTGTGTACAATGTGGTTCAAAAGTAGAACGTTTTAGTTCCACTAAAAATTATAAACGTGAAATTTTGTATGGGTGTATGGATGGGTGTTTGTTACTCTCTCTCGTAAAAACTGCTAAACGGATTTAACTCAAACATGAAATATACTTATGTAACACATAGACTATGACTACCTGAAGTAACACAAAGGCTAATTACCACGCAAGCGAAGCCACGAATATTACTAGTCCGTAATAAAGTAGCATTTAAGGAAAAATATCGCAGTAGAATAGATTCGATTAAAAGTATCTGAAGATGTATATTGATTTATATTTAACTGTTCAGTTCGATTGGTGACTACAGTGTGATGGTTATTCCAATATTGATTTCTAAAGCCAGTTCAATTAGGTCCCGATAATTATTAGATACCCACAAAATTTGAATACAGGCTTTTAATGAATCGTTCGAATAAACTATTCAAACAGGCGTGTTTTAGAACCAACAATTTATTGTATAAGTATTAGAGTTATAATATAGATTTTTTAATACAATTAACTGATAATAATTTAATCAATCGAGCAAGGATTATGTACTTACATTTTTGTACATTCATTTATTAGGTGAGTTAGTTCGTATGAGCAAGCAGCCAACTTAGTACATTAAAAATAATATTATAGAGTCTACTGTTTCATCTTAAAAGTAAAATTATTATATGCATATCCCGTACAAATTGTAGGGTACCAAAAACAGAATTAAGAAACAGCCTCCAATATTTGCTTCTTAAACTACCTTTGCCTTCTTGTTACTTGTTTTCAAATTAAAAATAACAAGTTGATTAAAGTTTTGTACAAAATAAACTCTGTAACCCTGTAATAAGAACAAAAACACAAACAAACTTCTTAGACACGAGCCTGTTTTCTCCCGGAAAATCGATTACCGTGTGTATCCCCAGGTAAACTCACAGGACGCAGTCACTAGTTAAAAGGCTTAGCGTAATTGTGACGGGCTTCTTACTGAATAGAGGGGTTGAGGGGTCGCCCTAATGAGTCCCTGGAATTATGCGCACTTATCACGAAAAGGATTATAAAACGGAAAGGGATTCGTGGAACAATCAATAGTTTATCAGTTTACTATGTATTACTGGCGAAGAAATTACATGGGTGTATTCGGCGAATACTTAATAAATGTTATAAGTGTTTTGTAATTTTGAAAGAGGCGATAGAAAGAAAGAAAGAAAGAAAGAAAAAATCATTTATTCTTGTAGGACCTCAAGGATCACTTAAGTTTCGTTTTACATGCTAGGTGATTCTAATGCTATAGACTACCTGTCTCGTACGGATTGCAAATTTTTTGCATAATGTGGATATTGGCCAAATCTAAACGTGTCCCATAGATATTCAATGTTTGAATTTTCTAACATTCTTTTAGATCTAACGACTATATTAAGTATTTTTTTAGACTTTGCTGTTATAGGGCTCTTTGAAATGCTAGCTATTTTTTATCATTATTTTGTGTGACAGAGATAATAACTGTTTAATTTATTATAAACATTATAATGACTCCTGGGAATTATCTCTTGTAAAGATTATTGTAAATTTAGCTGCCTACAAATCGAAAGATCTGTAGAATTTTCATCTGAATAGCTGAAGGCTGATGAATAACGTGGTAATCACATCTAGCTGTTGCGTCTTACTACAAAACTAAATATAATGTATACTGTAACCTGCTCATAAAGATTAAATTTCTGTCGCAGTTGCATTCGTAAACCTGGGCACATCTCTGATGGCGGATGGCAGATTGGCCGAAGCAGCAAGCGCGCTTCGAGCTGGCTCTCGAGCCGACGGCATCCGAGTCCGGGACAGGCGAGAACACGATGCAGCGAGAGTGTCAGCGTTGGTTCAGCTGGCGGCGTTACACTCTCGTCGTGGACACTGGCATAAAGTCCTGTCAGCGTATAAAGAAGCCTTGCAGATACTGCCCGACTCGAACGCGCCGATCGTCGGATGGACGCGGCACGTAAGTTTACGTTTTAGCTCGTTACTGTAATGTGAAAACATATTGGAAGGAAGTTTAGCGTGTAATCTTGGTCTGACGTTTCAGCTACCGCGCAACATAATTATAATATGGCAGTTTTCGGAGTACGCGTCATTTTCATCAGATCATTTTGGTTTAAACGTATTAATCATTTTGTGATTTAGATGTTAGCACTTAGAGACCAAATTTGGTCCTGCATTTGACAGATGAAAATGTGCAAAGATTTTTTTTTTTAATTATAATAGGTACCAACATGTACTACAAACTGGCCATATATACATATACATACATTTTTCAAAGTGGCAAGCAATGAAGCCTTCAAACTGCCCCCGATTTGAATGCGTCGATCGTCGACCGGACGCGACATGTAAGTTCGATCAGTATTATGTACGTTTCTATTGTGTCGTTGCTATTGTTCAATACGTGCCCATTCTTGCTGAGTCGCACAGCTAATTAACTTTTGATCGCCATTTAATAGCTAAACGACAGTTTTTAGTCCAACTTTATTATTATTATGTTACCTTTATTTACAGAAACTAAACTACTACATATTTACATAACTGTACAAAATACAATTAGAACCAGTTGAGCCACCTAAGGATCGTTACAAACGACCTATAGGTAGCTCAACTGTTTAAACCACTGCCAGACGGAAGCGTGCCCAAGACACTGGCAGCATTACCGCGCTGGATGGCAATGCTTATGGCAATGTTACATTAGCTTAAGTGCCTTACCACAAATAAATTCCTAAAAGTTTTTAAAGTCGTCGAAGTTTGAGATTGAAATGTATGAAACGTTTGAAGTATATCAAATTCAATTTGAACTGTAATCAAACTAGAACTATAAAAGTTCTCCTATAGTTTCAACTTGGTAGTACAAAAGTGTATTTATTCTAGATTTTTATTAACCGACAAAAAGTTTATAGTTTTTTATGATTTTTAAGAAAATAAAACGAAACTGAGCTAAATGTATAAGGAACAGTTTGATATTTTTGATCATAAATTAGAAACTATGCAATATTAAACTGGCGGTGACTATATCCTTCTTATATAAAAAAAAGCGAAAGTTGTATGGATGTACAGATGTTTGTTACTCTTTCACGCAAAAACTACTGAACGGATTTGGCTGAAACTTGGAATAAGTATAGTTATATCACAGATAAAAGAATACTAAGTACAGATGCCGCACGTAGAACAAAAAATCTACCCTTCATTTCGGGCGATTTTCTTCGGGCCAGATAACCTTACATTCCGTCAGCGCGAGATGGCGTTCCCGTCTTGCCCTCAATCGAGATTTCTTAACTCCATCTAGTAGTGAGTGGTCTTGCCCGCAATCGAGATTTCTTAACTCCATCTAGTAGTGAGTGGCTTGAAGCCGCATCCACTCACTACCAGATGGCGCTAGCAGTTTTAGTGTCATAATTTTAAACTTTATCTTCATTGAAATAATACATAGTATCGCTTGAGAAACTAGAAAATGTTGCTCTTTGCACAAGAAAACATTTGAAGTGCAATCATTAAAATTATAGCTATCTATTTTCATTTGCGTGCTGTTTCATAAATTTTGTTTTACTTTTCAGTAAAACTTGTCAATGTGTGTTTTACACTGTTTTACATTGCTTGGAAGTTGGAACATAATAATTTATACCTAACGCAAATTACTATGAACGTATTCTTTTATGTGTGTATGAACGAACGTAATTAGGTACTTATCTGTGTTTAATTTAGGAATATCATTGTTTGACCAGTGATCGGAATAGGTAGGTAGATAGAGTAGGTTATTTACCTACCTACTTACTTACAGAAACTAAACTACTAAGTACATATTTACATAACTGTACAAAATACAATTAGAACCAGTTGAGCCACCTAAGGATCGTTACAAACGATCTATAGGTAGCTCAACTGATCCAAACCACTGCCAGACGGAAGCGTGCCCAAGACACTGGCAGCATTGCCGCGCTGGATGGCGATGCTGATCTTTTGAGCCAAATAAGTGCCAGCCCTCGGATCACGCGTCGACATCAACATCATCAACATCAACCTACTTACTTATATAAAAAACCAGTGTGGAAGTTGATTACTTATATAATCAGTAGGTACCTACCTCTTCTACAGTCCCGGGATGTTGATAATGATAATTATTAAATCCCGAGATTTTAAAATCATGTGAAATTCGCTTTATTTAAGTAGGTACCTAAGTGAAAAAATGAGTAACTGGTTGGCATGGTATGGCCATGTTACGAGAAGAGAAGAATGGCATGTAGGTAAATAGAAGAGCTTAGTGCTTGATATAAGTAGGTATTATACTTACCTACATGCATGTGGATGGATATAATTATGGGTAGAGCGAGAAATAAAGTGCAATTTAAATAAAAGCTTTTGAAAATAAACCTACCTACCCTTTCAAACATAAAAATATTTTTTCAAATCGGTCAAGGCGTCCTTGAGTAATCGGGGAACATAATAAATAAAGCGAATTGAGAAACTCCTCCTTTTTTGAAGTCGGTTAATAATTTGAAAAGTTAGATTTATTCATAATCGCACATTTCACGCGCGCCCCCGAGCGGACCTCCCCCTCCCGCCCGCCGCGCGCCGTTGTCACCACCCCGCTTGCATTCTTGTTTAAAATGTTTACGAAAAAAAATAAAAATATAGGTACTTACCTTTTTTATACCTACCATTTGTACCTATATTATTTTATTCCAATAAATTATGAGGCAGTAATAGGTAAGTAGGTACCAACGTCTCAATTTGTGTATCTTTTGTCAACTGGAACTCAATTTTTATGTTCAAATAGAAAAAAAAAGAAAAAAAGAGTGCAAAAAGATCACATGGGGTGCACTGACTTGAGCTTGCGATTATCAATTTCATATCAAGGGCTGTGACCACTAGGCCAATTTGATCGTACTTCACGCGACGAAAATATCAAGCAGCCTGACAACTCGCTAAAAACGAGTCGGTGCATGGCATGCACGGGCGTCGCTCGAGTTATGGCAATAAGGCGCATTCATGTAAGTACCTACCTAGTTTATGTACCTATAATATTCCAAGTTTCAGCTAAGTAAGTAAATCCGTTCAGTAATTTTCGCGTGAAGTAAGTAGGTACCTACCTACCTACTTAAGTAAACATCCACCCACACATCCATAGGTACTTCTCTATCCATCTAATTTTATCCATCCATTTTTACAAACTTTCGCATTTATGATATTAGTTTATAGGAAGGATTATAAAATACCTACCTACCTACGGTAGACGTAGGTAGGTAACAAAAATAATCAGTTGGCTAATTAATATTTCACACCTGAATATTGGTAGGTAGGTAGGTAACTATTTACCTAAAATCATACCTAGGTACCTACAATACCGAATCCCCAGTAGGTACCTATAATATGTGGTAAACGTAAGTAAATTCAAAAGATAATCAAAAAAGTCTATGCGTCCAATTTACAAAACAACGCATCGCGCGATCAGTCGCACAAAAGCGCACGCAACCTCCTTTGAGAATTTTGAGATGCATGCACCGACAATCTATCTACCTATACCTACCTATGTTATGATGCACGTGAGCTCTCCATAGTAACATACTACATACCTACCAATTTTAGATAACAAGATATTTTTAGCTCTAATTCCGTATAAATTAACTGTAAGTACCTACTGTGGGTGGTTTAGATCAAATCGAATTTGGTGGCTACCTAGTAAACACAGATAATAATATTATCTGTTAACTATAAACGCGCGCCCCGGCTTTAGTGTAGCTAACTGGCGTCATCTAGAGGCGAGTAGCAAAATTTAACGTCACTCTACGTTAGTTTCAACTACTTGATTGCTGAATCGGGTGAATCGGGCCATTTTGTTACGTAGTTCCAATATTTGCCGCTAGTGTACCATATTTTCATTTTATTTTGTAGAAAAAGATCTAGGACATGATTATTGAATTTCTATGTACTAAAGAAATATAAAGAAATATGATTCTGGCAAAATTTAGGCATTTTCATAAATTTCCAGAGACTTTATTTCGAAATAGCAACACGTAACGCCATCTATTCATTTGTTTTTGGAACTACAACCATCTTATAAGGGGATGGGATACCATGGTTATATACAAGTTCATGACTTGGAATATCACAAAGTTTACTTTTAGTACTACGCGAGTGAAGCTGCGGGTGGAAGCTTGTTCTATATATTTCTTTAATTTAGTAAGGGTGATATTTTTTCTAAAACATGTCTGTTTCTACAAAAAAGGGGAGTAATTCAGTCATTTGGTGACCATTATTAGAATAGAATAGAATAGAATAGAATATAGCTTTATTGCACACCATAAAAGAAACAAAATAAAATAAACATAAGTACATTCAAACAAGTGTAACAATGGGCGACCTTATCGCTGACAGCGATCTCTTCCAGGTAACCTTTGGATGGACAGGATATAAATTAATTGGTGAAGACGGTGGCGTACATAAATAATATTGTGAAGAGAAATACAAACCTTATATTAAAAAAACAAAAAAAAAAAAAAAACGTACCTACATAAATACTTAAATAAAATAATTCACAATAAAAATACCTACAAAATATAATAAACAATACATAGATAATAACATATATACCTAGCGAAATACACAGATAAATAATATATATAATAGCTACATAAATACATTTATAAAAAAAAATAAGATATACTTACGTAAAGAATAATATAATAAAGAAATTACAATGACAATGAGCAAACTGTTGATAAGTAATGACGACGAACCAGGTTTTTAAAAATAGGAAGGGATTTAGCAGATCTGATTGAGACGGGAAGCGCATTCCAGAGAGAAATAGCTTGTATAGTAAACGAATTCCCGTAAAAACCAGAACTGTGAACATGAGTTTTTAATTGTCTAGTTTCCGTAGAACGTAAGGAACGGGTGTTTGAAAGATGCAGAAATTCAAAGCGTTCCTTTAGATAAAGAGGAGTCGAAGGAAGGAAAAGAATATTATAAAGAAGTGTAAGGATGTGCAAATTTCTACGAAGGCGGATAGGCAGCCACTCAAGCTGATTACGATATACAGATACGTGGTCGTATTTTCGCAAGCCATAAATAAACCTAATACAAAAATTCTGAAGACGCTCAAGCTTGTTAAGTTGGTCTTCAGTTAAGTCAATAAAACAGGAATCAGCGTAATCTAAAAGAGGAAGCAAAAGAGATTGAGCTAGCGCAATTTTGGTAGCAGTTGGAAGGAAATTTCGCAACCGTCTCAAGGAAGCAGAGGCAGCAAAGATCTTTCGGCTAACTGCCGCAACCTGAGGTCCCCAAGACAAATTTTTGTCAATGAGCACACCAAGATTCTTAACTACCTCACTAATTTTAATGAAAGTACCATTAAACACTACTTTAGGTAAGCTTGTCCAATCTACGCGAGATAACATTCTAGTGCTACCTACTACTATCACTTGAGTTTTATTGGGATTTACAACCAGTCCATAGGACTCAGTCCACTCAAAAATGTTGTCTAGGTCACCGTTTATACAGGTAATGGCTTCACTTAACCACTCCACTGGTGCTTGGGTGTAGATTTGTAAATCATCTGCGTAAAGGTGGTAGGAAGAAGAGAGTTGTTTAGAGATGGAGTTAATAAAGATTGCAAAGAGAAGAGGAGATAAAACGCCGCCCTGAGGTACACCAGCACTTAGTTGACACCAAGAAGAATAAGAATCATTAATCCGAATTCTTTGCCGGCGACCATACAGGTAACTATGAAACCAGTCAATTACTGTTGGAGATATGTTAAGAGAGCGTAGGATAGCTAAAAGAATATCATAATCAACATTATTGAAAGCGTTACTGAAATCAAGTAAAGAAAGAACAGTAACCAGTCCTTCCTCCATGCCATGCCTCATATCATCAGTAATCTTGACTAAGGCGGAGACAGTACTATGACCTGGACGAAAACCGGACTGAAAGGGGTTAAGGAGGTTGTTTGTGTTAAGGAAGAGGCTTAGCTGCTGATGCACAAGACGCTCTAGGACTTTGGAAAGGAACGATAGGATGGAGATAGGACGGTACTCAGAAAAGGAGGAAGGATTACATTTTTTAGGAAGAGGAGTAACTAAAGCATCCTTCCATAAGCTTGGAAAAGTACCGGAATCAATGGAAAAGTTAAGAAGGTAAGTAATGACGTGCACAATATCATCTATTATGGGAGTAATCATTTTTTTACTAATGCAATCACCACCGACAGCATTAGATGTGATAGATGTTATGCTCTTCTTGACATCACAATCAGTGAATTGACGAAACGTAAAAGGAGAAAAATTTGGAGTTGGTAATGAAGAAAGAAAATTTAATGTTTTAGTTTTATTAGATCCACTAAAAACTGAAGAGGAAGAGAAGTGAGAGTTTAAGGAGTTTAAATCTAAATCGGAGGGGACAGAGTCTCGCTGAGACTTACCAACTCCAAGAGAGCGAAGAAATTTCCATACTTTCGCAGGATCACTATTTTCGACAGAATTATGAATGTGACGGCGTTGTGCATCCCTACACACCCTATTGCAGTGATTTCTAGCATCATAATATTTATCTCTATTAGAGTCAGTAGGTTTAAGTTTGAATTTGACCTTGGCTATTAGCTTTTTATGCATTACAGCTCGTATCTGATCAGTTAGCCAAGGTGCCGGAAGATGCTTCATTTTAACAGCACGTACTGGAGCATGCACATCGTATAAATTGGTCAAGATGTTATTAAAACTATAAACTTTGTCATCAATCGAGTCTGCGTTTAGAACTTCAGACCAATCTGCACTACAGGCATCAGCACGCAAAGATTCCACATCCATACCACCAAAATTGCGCTGAAGAAGAATAGTAGGCTTAACCTTAGGAGGTCGAACCTTATACGAGAGAAATAATAAATCATGATATGAAAAATCGTCTGCCGAACACTGACCATGCTTAGCGACATGTGTTGGAGACGAAACTAAAATGATATCAATGAGAGATGGTAAACAGTTGGGAAAATGATGAGTCGTATTTAGAGGAAGAATGGATAAGTTACTAGATTGGGCAATATTAACAAGTGAGGAAGAACGAGAATCAGATTTATTTAAGCAAGTATTAAAATCCCCCATGATTATACTGTGATCATGTAGAGGAATAAGATCTTCAAGTAACTTTTCAAAAGAAGAGAAGTAGTTGACTCGACTTGAGGCTGAATAATACACACCAAGTAGAATTTTGCGATGGAATAGGGAAAGTTGAAGGAATAGATGTTCACCAGCACTAGAGGGAGGTGGTTGCGCAGACATATTAATAACAGAGAAAGGAATATTATTGCGTATATATATATATATATATTAGCTTGGTATTCATTGCCGTTCTGTGAAAACTACACCATGTATGTGTAAGTACCGTCTAAACCACATAGGTACTCAGTGTCGATAGTGAGATGGACGGCGCAACGCCCTCCAATAAACATAAAACTCGGGCACGTCGCTGAGTAAGAGCCGCAAGTTTTCGGTCTCGTTATCCGACGGACGTGCTGATAGATTTAACACTGCAAATCCAACTATTTGTTGCTCTATTTATTACGTACTTGGCTTGCATTGAAAGTCAACGTTTTAGAAAATACTTGCGGTTAAGATCTACGATAATCATGACGTCAGAATCCAATTATAAATAACGTGATATAAGAGTGATAGTGAAGAAGTATTTATATGAAAATTAAAGAACATCGATAATTGTTTGTGCTTCACGCTAATAATGCGGTAGATAATAAATAAATTAATAGTTTAAGAATAAAGTTACTCATATTTGAATCAAATTAAAACACATTTCCCACTGCCGCTACAGTGTTCTCTGAAGGACTGATCCCTCAGAACAGTTTGATCCAATATCAGCTAAATGTCATGGCACTAATTGCGTTAAAAGTTATCTTACATAGATCTGTAAGGACTTTTTATGTCCATGAACAACATTTTAAAATAATAATTTTAAACAATTTGTTAACAGGATACCATATAAAAGTAAACTAACTAACAACTTCTTTAACAGTACCTTTTTCTCAATAAAAGTATGAAACCCTACAAATATGAGAATTATATATTTTGTCGACAGAACGTACTCTCAATGGCAGGAGAGATTTACGTGCAACTACAGCAATGGCCGATGGCAGAGAACAGCATCCTGGCCGCTCTGGACGTGGAGCCACACCACATCGGCACGCATATTACTCTGGCACAAATCGTTGCCAGAAATGTAAGTATCATATTATGATAGTCGATGAGATAGATAATGACAATGATTCGATTCATTTGAAAAATCATCATCTAGGTAAGAAGAATAAACTGACCAGAATGTGTTTTTAAAAACAATTTTTTTTTTACGTGCAGGCAAGTCGAAGTTTAGAAGCAGAAAGGTGGTTCAAGAAAGCGTTGACACTAGCGCCAAATGATCCATCAGTGAGAGATCAATTTGGTAAGTGCATACAAACTACACTTGACAGTAGTGGCAATTCTGAGTGTCGCAAAAGCTAAACTAAGCTAACTAAAATTGTTGCCGTCCCTTTCATAGCGATGGGAATAAAAAGGATGGCAATAATTTTAGCTAGTTTAGTTTAGCTTTTGCGACACTCCGAATTGCCCCCAATTTCTACTTAAGTTAAGTAAGTAAGCTAAGAAGTATATTAACTGAGAAGTATTAACTAAAAAGTAGCTTCCACTCGCAGCGTGAACTACGAACATTGTCTTTTCTGTGAATATGGCCGGCTACGCTGGAGATTGGTTTAGGTGCTGGGCAACCTATTCCATCTCAACAATGTCCTAGGTGTCCCTGTTAAGTGTAGGCAAAAATTGTCTCCCGATACCGTGTGAAGTGTCCAAGGATATAAGGATTACTTATAATATTTATTTATATATAAAACTTTACAGTAAAATAAATTGTCAAATCATGAAAAAGCCTAAGTTTCCGATTCACACGATTACATTGTCAAGTTTTTTTATCAAAATTTTACGCAAGTGTTGCTACGAAATGCTACAAAGCGCTACGAAATAGTAAGCGATGCTACATAAAGGTACAGAGCTAGACTTTTTAAAAGTTAAATATTTATTTTAATGGTTTACTAGTTTTATAATGTTCACTTACTTAAAAACAAAGGTATATTTAAGTTCTTCCATCCATGTCGTATCTCCCAGCAGTTTGTCCTGACATCGACGCTGCTTTTTATCTAGAATAAAAAAAATGTATTTAACTTTTTTTTATTAACAGGCATGTTCCTACGCTCACAACGTCGACTACGAGAATCAGCAGAACAACTAGTAGCAGCGGCAAAGTTGATGCCGAGTGACGCAGCGCGAGCGGCGGCGGCGGCGCGGGCGCTGCGCGACGCTCGACGTTGCCGCTCCGCTGAGCGCTGGTACGCACGAGCTGTGCAACTCAGCCCTGAAGTGAGTACTCACTATCCCTTAATATGTTAATATGCTGCTGAAATATGTTGAGCCCTGACGTAAGTATTGCCTTCACTGCCACATTCTTGCCACTCCTTTTGGCGCTACTGAAAACCAGCGCTCCAACAGCCATGATGCTGCTGGAGCAAATGCTGAGGGGTAGCCTCATTTTCTTGTCACTCGTTTGTCAATAAGTATTTCTCATTTCTGTTACCCATGTTTATGTTGATGGAAAACAAAAAGTAGATATATTCTATTCTATTCTACAGTCATCTTCGAAGTCAGGTTGCTGGCATTCAACCACTCTTGTATTCTGCCACTCTCATTTGCCGCAGCTTTGTCTGTAGTCTGCATACAATATTTCTTCGATGACACTCAAAATATTACTTATGTGCGATGTTGTCACTCCGCCAAGCGATGATTATCATTAAAACAATCTAACTGTTTATATGCTAATTTAATAGGTGTCTCATGCCTGCTTTTGAAGGGACGCTGTTGTGCATCTGTCCATTGTCAACATCATCAACATCAATCATTATAAGCAACATCAACATAATCAATGCTCCACCGGACGCTGGTACGCAGAAGCTGTTAAATTCATCCATGTTCATTGTCATGTCCAAAGCTTAAAAATCTTAAAATAGTAGGTAATACGCAAGTATTTACGGATGTTTTTGCTACACCTATTATAATTATATTATCTGTGGCTACTCATCTCTTATTTTCGGTTGTGTGGTTTGGACAATAAAGCGATGCACAAGCGCAGATGATTTTAGATCTAGCAAACTTCTTTTTTGTGTTTATGTTTTGTTTATACAATCTGTTTAAAATTATCCCAACAGAAAACCTTTTGAAATGCACAACATTAATATCAATGAACAAACTCATTAAAAACTTAATTATAGAGTAGAGCCCGGCGCAAAGTTGCATCACCATCATGCAACTGGATGCTTCAAGTAATAAATTAATTTAACTAATTATTTTGACTAAATTTCAAAATGAAAGCTGGTTTCGATGTTTGTTTGCAAAACAGACATTATCTTAACATACCTCAATTTTTTTAGGAAAACAATGAAAACTTTGACTACCACATCACACAGGCTCAGTATAGCATCATAAGATGCATAATAAGCATCGACTCTCATTGTCACAGTGAGATAAGAGAATGAGATATCGTATGTATTGTATATAGTATGTGCTATTTCGGATCATAAAATATGTATATTCAAAGTTTTAGCCAAATCATCAAGTCACATCATCGCGATCCACGACTTTCCTATAGAAAGTCAAAACATTATCTGACTTGACCAAAACGTCTCTTTTTATAGTCGCCTGCTTAAAAGGTATTGGCTAACTTGGTTATGGAACTAAACCACAAGCATTTACTAGTTAAGCAAAAGTCTCTCACAATGTGCAAACTTAATAATCCACTAATTTTTAGTCTAACATTGAACAAATGGCCCCCAAAGTCAAACTAAACACTAACTCCGTCGTTAGTAAATTAAATTAAATTACTAACTATGGTTTTATTGTTCTTGCTCTCATATTTATTCGTAGTTTAATAATTTAGTTGTTGCTTTTTGTTGTAGCAAACATCAAAATTATTTACAACCGAAAAATATGAACTTAGATTTTATAAAAACTATTTGAATAAATATTAATGACTAGATGACGCTGTGTGGAATGTCCAAGGATATTTATTTATTAATTCTAGCTTCGTATGTTCTAAGTAAAACAAAGTATATTTTGTTTTTACAAAAAGATAATAACATACCATGTGCTTGCAATAAAATAATATAGTTTTATGTAAAAAATTATAAGGCTGTATTAAGTGGTCAACTAACGGTAAGCACTAAGGTCAGTCGAACGTAGCTGTATCAATAAAAATGTATGTACTATAGCGCAGCACTATGAGTTGCTACTGTAGCTGTTCACGCGTAGCTACTTGCTACGCGTGAACAGCTACAACTGCCTCGACGTACGATCAGCGTGTACGGTACGCTGACCAACGGTTGAGCGCTTAAGAACTTTACACCGATAACAATTTTTGAGATAGTAGTAGCATGCAAAGGTCACGTCGTGGTCACGTCTGTTCCATTTTGGAATTTCATGTTATTTAAGCTCAACTCCGTAATGAAACAACTTCCTCCACATACTTCTTTTCAATGCGATCTCTTTCTAACCGACTTCGGAAAAGGTGGAGGTTCTAGTGTACTCTTACCAATTATTTCCTCAACGGAGGACCGATTGTGAAAATTATTTTAGTGTTTGAAAGAAAATCTCGAGGTGGTCCCATTGGACATTTAAGGGATTATGAACAGAAATACAACTCGAGGGAGCAGAAAATTGCTGTCTCCTTACGACGTTAAAGTTAGTTTAAAAAAAATAAGTTAGCCATTTGCCACATAAAGACAAGACAGCGACCTTCTCGTTAACTTCTGCAAGATATGGGCATGTACCAAATATGTATTTGGACATACCTCTGACCCCCATAGACATCTTCAAAGGATCTTAAAATTGCCTATAAAGATCTGAAAGAAATGTCTACCGCTCACTGGGTAGTCGTGATCATATTTAATTTTTTGAAGACAAAGAATAATCATAGCGTTGGTTACAGGATGCAGAATACCATTCAAACCTCGGTGCTATCCTACATCTGAACGGCAAATACGCAGCAGCGGCATCGTCATACCGTCGAGCACTCCAACTACAACCAAACGACGAAATCACCATCACAAACCTGAAACGAGTGCGGGCACTTATGACCCAACGCAGAAAATAAAATGTCAATTGCCAAATATAGAAAAATATATTTATCTATCGTTTACTGACTGAATAATAGAAGCAACGAAATTTTAGTTCTTTATTTTTTTTCATAATGTAGCTTAATTGTTATCGACATTTTTAGAAGGCAATTTCAGCGATATCAATGTGTATGATTATGATTAAGGCGTCAATTTATTTCGTTTTATTGAAATAATAGATCAATTTAATTGGTTAGTTGTTTTATAGCTAAAGAGTGAAGAAATTGTACGTCGTAATGTTACAAAATCTACTAACTTTACTGAATTGTATAAGACATTTTAATAGCACACGGGAAATTACTCACGTAAAATTATCGTCGATTCAGATACCGACAATGATTCGATTCTTCCGGAGAATCTTCATCTGGGTATGAGTGTGGTCACTCCTCGCGGTTGCGTCTCACACTCAAATTGAAACATTGTCGGTATCTAAGTCGACGATAATTTTACGTGAGTAATTTCCCGTGTGCTATTATAACTTTACAGAAGTTCAAATTAGAGTCTATAAGATTACTGCGTGAGGTGATGGTGCATCGATTATTTCCGCTAGTGGCGACGCTTGCTAAGTTCTTGATAGATCGTCGAAGTTATGCAACGTCCGGAGCGGTCACAACTTGGATGAGTGACCGCAAGTGACATTATCAGCTGCGCGCTTTGCTTCGGAGGGCACGCTAAATTGTCGACTTTGCCTTCAGGCGGTCTAGAAACTCCGTCGCCAGAGTTGGCCACTTGCTCCTACGTACTTACTTACTTATGATTAAAGGTTAGAGAAAACAAGGTTCTCAAGCATCTCAGAAACAAAAAAAATGCATCTCCATTATTTTTGACATGTGAGCTTGACGTTTCCACGCTGTCACTAATAACGCATCTAACGATATTATAATAATGTCAATCAAGAGAACTGTTTAAACGTCAATTGATTACAGTGACGCGCAATTTCTTACAACCAGTTTCAATATTCTATCTAACTGTGGTTTTGCTTACGGCCAGTCTGAATAACCTATCTATCCGTGATTTTGCTTACTGTAGATATTTGTCATTTTTCTATACTGTGTCAAATATATTACGACAGTAAAGCCCAAGATAGATAGGTTATTGAGACTGACCGCTAGTGTGGTAAGATATTGACATTTTTGATATAGACGTAATCAAATATCATCCTGACTCTGTATAAAATTAAATCATCTAGTTAAGATGTAAAGGCCTTTAAGTATAATCAAATATCTGACCACAGTAACCAAACTCACAAATAGATAGAGTATTAAAACTGTACATGACACTCAATTATTATAAGTTATTTGTTAAACTATTAGTAAAAATAATTATAAAACTGATAAATCTATAATTTAGATAACTTTTTTTGGTTTTGAAACCACGAGTTGGTTTTCATTGTAACGTTAAAGTAGTTAGAAGTTTATTACAATGTAAATACATTTTAATATTAAACAAATTTTATACCTACTTGAATGCAAACATAATAAGTAATATATTATCTCAAAGTAATCATGTTGTGACTTTTGCACACTTAGGTCAATTAGGCAGAGGGTTTCAATGAA
Organism: Xanthorhoe designata; assembly: GCA_963582015.1. Taxonomy (NCBI): domain Eukaryota; kingdom Metazoa; phylum Arthropoda; class Insecta; order Lepidoptera; family Geometridae; genus Xanthorhoe; species Xanthorhoe designata. The sequence continues at coordinate 10,502,213 of OY757039.1, forward strand.
CGAAATAAAAATATTATATAATCAATACCAGCTACTTTTATACTGACTTCTTAAGATGGAAAGTCTCAAATTCGATTGTTTTTTTCTTTGTATGAATTTTAACAAGTTTTTACGAACTACTGAACCGAATTTCATGCTTTAACCTACATAATAAAAATACAAAATGGTCTCAAATAATTTTTGTTTCTGATATTTAGCTAATATTTCGTAGAACTTAAACAAGTACGATTTCACGTGCTTCGCGCACCATTTTTCTAAAGGCAAAGATATTATAATTAAAAAAAGCCGTTTATATTACTTTGAAAATGTCAAAAGTTTTTATTCTGAACAGAAGATCAGAAGAATTTGATTTTTTATGAAATATAATATTTGTCGGAAAAGGTTACTAAGGTAAAACATATAAATTACCTAAATGGCCTAAGTGTGCAAGAGCAGGTTCAGGGGAATAATACTTCTCTTGTTATTTTCGTCTCGTCTTCCATTAAAATTTGTAAATTTATTTCCTTTAACTATGTAAATTATTTCAAATAAGAGATAGGTTAACAAATCGTATGCTTTTTGAATAGGCTAGATTTAGTTGTATTAACAAAACTATCATTCAAATGTATCCGTTCTTCATTATAACAAACTGGAAATACATAACCTATATTATTTAGCATAATATTGACGAAGAATATTATTCTGACATCATAAGGAATAACGCCGTAACTCATTTATTGTTATTTTTAGCAATTATTAAATATAATTGGTCTCGATGATAGCAGTAATTATAAATTTCTTCGATTTGTCTTGCCATTTCTGTTTCACTGATTAATTTCAGAATCTGAAACATATCTATTTTATGTACCTACTTATGTAAATAAAAATATCACTCATTATTGTTATTTACTATTTACGAAATAATTCTGTAAATAATGTTGATTTAATTTATGCCTAACGATAATAATAGTTGTATTTTATATTTTTATTTTAATTGTTATGTATTTGCATTCTTTCTTATCACATCTGTGACAATAAACGTAACGTACGCTTTGTAGTAATAGTGATCTGCCAAATGAATTGAATAAGTTGATTTTAAAGCTGCTTTTTTAAATAACTGTTTTTTCTCGGGGCCATCTCATTAGATTTCAAAGCTCCTAAGTAATAAAATAACGAATGGAAAACCCCTAGTTACGACCCAGAATCCTGAAAGGATCTTTACAAGGGATTACGTTTTTTATGTTTTGAATGAAGATGCTTGCCAGAGTAAAATCATAGTTTTTTACATAGACTCGAAAATTGAGTATTCACAATACAAAAATTTAAAAGTTGCACGTTTCGAACGATTTAATTAAACAATTGTTTGAAAATGTGCTATAAAAATTATCGTCAAAACTTACTTATATCGAAAATGTTAATGTTTACTTTACATTCCATTGTTTTATATTATCGTTGCCGTGCACTGGCAAGTGCACAGTGAGTAAATGAAATACAAAAATCAGTATAAAATATATGGTTAAATATTAATTTATTAAATAATGAGCGAAGCTCTTTTTTGTTAATTAAAGTTATTGTTTGCGTCAAATAAACTTATTATTCCAACTAATAAACTTTTTATACCATGTACGTGTGCTAATCAAGTAAAAAACAAATAACCGTGAGGTCATATTACAAGGAATAAATTCATCATATCTTAGGAATAAAGTCACGACCGCTACTGAAAAAGCTTACGTAAACTTTTTTCATATTTTTAATGTAAATTTCGCGACACGAAAATTGATATTTTGTACTTGTGTCTTTGTTCCTATGATATGTCGAAGTATTGACTAGGTATAAGCTATGAAAACATGCATGCTCTAATGAACTACAAATTAATTTACTGCCTAAAAAGGCTTTATAACTAAGGAATTGTAATACTCACTTATGGTTTGATACATAGAATTATAGGTATGTGTATTATATACGTTATGCAAGTAAACCTGCAACATCCCAAAGTGATATTATATGTTGGTAATTTTGTAAATAAAAGCTTCAATATTTTATCTATTTTATTATTTTTTCTCAATGAACCCCTTAAATAAAGTGTATTCCTAACCTTCTCGTTTTTATTTAACATTTCCTGTAGTTTCAAGATTAGTATCTTAAAATAATTGTCTCAAATGGTGACATTGCACTGTTAGTTATTAATTAAATTATAGTATTCGTTTAACACGATAAACTATCGATATTATTAATATTATCGAAACTGTACGTTCGCATTCCAGGTAAAGATGGTTTTACCTTGTATTTGTGAAACGTGTCAATGCTCCCGTACATTGAAGGAAAACAGAGGAAACTGACGTTACTGTACGGTCAGCAACATAAGTAGTAGAAAATAATCATCATAATTTTTCCATAATTCCAAGTAGTGGTGGATAAGACAAGGACACCGATAGGGGCTGTCCACTGGCACAAAGGGTATACGACTTCCAAAGACTGGGGGTCGCACGTGGCTAGATAAAGGGAGGCTTATGCCTAGCAGTGAGTACAAAAGTGTTGGCGATGATGATGAGAATTACTGTGATGTGCCACCTTGGCTTGTCCTCTTAGGGGGGCAGATCGAAAAGTTTGATCTGTTCTCTTATATAAAATATACCTAAGTATATATATATACATATATCTCTGCCTTTCGTCTCTCTTTTTTTTAACAAACTTATAGAAAATTAATAAACTACAAACACTGTATCGCAAGATTTGTTTGAATCATTTACAAACTCTGCTTTTGTTGCTAACGTTACATCACGTTTTGCTTATTAGTATTGGCTTATATTAGGATTGCTATTGATATTATGTTTCCTAAAAAGTTATTTGCGTTATATTACGGTCGTCAGATTTTTGAATGCTTGCCTGATAACATACAACTATATCTTTGAACCGTGTTTAAAATACTGATTGTGCTTTTAGTCTGGAGAACCACTCTTGAAAAATAATACTTCAAATCATCTTTTATGGTAAAAATAACTTGATAATCATAAATAATTATGTGTAAAGAAACATTTTTGAATTTCTTTTTGTATCCGTTTGGAATGTATTAATGATATTTGAGCATTCCCAGAATTTGTTGTAATCAAATTATTTTTATAATCAGAACTTACATAATCGTTGCGTAAAATTTTATTAAAACGAGAGTAGCCATAATTAGTCTCTCAGATGATATTATTAAGATTAAGAGTGTCCAAAAATGACTTCTGTTGTTAACAATCAAATCAAGTCCCGATCAAGCACATCCTCAACTTATTATTTTACCGCTGTATGACGGACACAAGATATTTCAAAACCAAGGCAGCTTCTAGATAGTGCAATTGATTAGTGAGATGTCAAGCTGAAGTCGTTCTCAGAGCCAGTGCTGTACCGAGGGTGTTTGTTGGTCCCATGCTGGCTCTTTAACTGACAGTTTTGACACTAGAACGCTGCAAGTTAGTAGGGAGGAATAGTGGAATAACAATTAGCATGCAAACGGCCCAACTCAGATAGGACCTACAGTAGATTTTGTTCTCAATTCTGGAACAAAGTGCTATATGTGTATAAAAATTGAGAGTATTTCAATTGTGTTTACAAGCAATGCATACTATTATGCGCTTGATCTATTAGAATCGAACAATATGCACAAATATTCATGTATTAATAAAGATAGTAGTTATAATATACCAAGTCTCAAAATATGCACTAAATATGCACTTGAAACTAAAATATTAGCTACCTAGCTATTATAAACGCCTTGATTTCTAAGTCTATGGTCTTCTCTATTTCGGCAAATCATAAATTAGTTATGAATGAGCATTTGGCGACCACGATGACTCTTGATTAGTGACCTCTGAGGATTATATAAGCTTGCATCTTCGATTAAACGTTTAAACGGCATGTTTTATAGGGAGTCGCGTTGGAACAGGCATTAGAATCACCAAGCATGTAAGACGATACTAAAGTGATCCTTGAGGTTCTACCATAATAAATGATTTTTCTTTCATTCTTTTCATCAAACTGTTTTAAAAAGCTTCACCAGCAGAACACAATAAGCTTTTAATCTATTTTACTAAACACATAAAACACAAAGAGAAAACATATTCGTTTATTCCAGTAATGTAGCTTTCGATTACATTTCTTGTGAACTACTAAAATGTGCCATGTCGTCGTTTTTTGCCAGCGCTCGTTTGAAACACGCCGACGGAGGCGCGTCAAATAGCTCGGAAAAAAGATACTTAGCTCGCAGAGCTCACACCCTTCGTCGTTTTAAACTGTGCATTCAATGTAGGTCTACTCATGTTGGGAGTCGCTACGCAATATGCGAAAAGTTTAGTCAAGCAAAGAAATGGTAGACCTTAAATATGGCCAATAGGAAGCCTATACAGAATGAGTTATTTTAGGGCTACCGAGGGGAAGTCTGAAATCATGTTGGTTCACGAAAAGTTAAATAAAAAAATCCGCTGTTACTTTTAAACTGTGTCATGCTGCACCGCGGTAATTTCCCTCACAGATACCCATTATTTCCCACGACTCTCCATGTTGAGATTGTCGACCTCGAGTTTGTAGCGTCTCCTCATAAATTTCCTTTGTATTTCGCTGTGATATGCATGGCTGTGATTTTAAATTGTCTGAGTCACAATCTGCTTTACTTTACGTCATGCGACTTCTGTAAAATGTGATCTAAGTCAATATTAGAGATTAAAACTATGTAACAAATTGCGGGACAAATGTTTGCATGATCTGCAAATATTTGTTTCGTGTCTGGGTGTTTTCTATGCATAGTATGTATGTATTTACAAAAAAAAATGTATCTATGTAGTTTATCAGTCATTTGGTTACCATAACACAAGCATTAAATTGCTTAGATTGGGACTAGACGACGCCGTGTGGAATGTCCAAGGATATTTATTATTTATTTATTTATTATTAATTTTCTACAAAAATGCCTAAAATATTTTATGTATATGAAACTCATAAAAGGCCGTATTCAGAAGTTTATTTATTTATTTTATTAGAGCCACCAGCACAATATACATCAAAGCGTGCAAAATGAAGAGAACATAATATGCAAAAGAAAAACGAGTTAAATGTTAATTAGAAGTTAATTTCTTTATGGTCTTTTTTAAACATGATTCTTGAGTTGGAAGTGATGCTATCAAAAGCCAGATTAATTTCAATACTTCGTAAATTTTTAGATTAATTTCCGCTAGTACTTTTACAAAAGCCTGAACCATATTTGTACTTTTTATTTACCCAAGTACCTAATTGTTATTAAACAAACACTTTTTTTTCAATTGCGTTCGCAAAACGTTTTGTTTTTGTATTGTCACTTTGTATTTGTATCTTGTAGCAAAGACGATTAATATCTAGAAGACAGACAAAGGCCATACACAAAATCGTAACCCTAAAAAATAGCCTGAAAACTCTAAAACATCAATTTTATCCAAGAAATTTCAATTACTTTCTAGTTAAAAATGTTTAAATATTGAATATTGTTGCTACCTACTACTAAGTATTGAAATTTCTTGGATAAAATTGATGTTTTAAAGTTTTCAGGCTATCTGGTACTGCGGGATCGGGTTACGATTTTGTGTATGGCCTTTGTCTGTCTTCTAGATATTAATCGTCTTTGCTTGTAGGGACGGGCCGTGTTCGGAATACTTAATTTGCAATTGCTAGCCGGTAATAGGTATCGAGACGACGTAATGAAAGCGATGGTCGCTAGCTCGCTGTGCGCATTAATGACACTGTTACAACTGTGCTTGGAATTGTTAAACGGTCCTTTCAAACCATCTGTGAGATACAATAGGTACATGGATCACTTTTAAGCTTGAGGTAACGTTATCACTACAAACAAACGGAAGCGATAATATTCATTAAAGAAGAAAAAGCGATATTTTTGAGTCCAAGATCTCAAATCATCTCCTTTTTAAATAGGTTGAAACTGCGAAGCAGTAACGGGCGCAGTTTATTACATTCTTACTCTGTTTTTTTGTGCAAACCCCATATCCATTTGGTCGATATAATGGACTGTTTACTCTCGATCTACGCTTGAGGCACAAATTCACCTATGTAGCTCGTCCGTCCTTGTGATTTTAGTGAATGAAACTCTATTGACTTAATATTGTTTGCTTTAACTGTACCCAGTTTTTATGAACTAATATTGTTACAAACTTAAATGAAATATGATCACGACTTTTCTCCCAAGAGGCGGTAGACATTCTTTCAGATCTTATTAGTCGTTTTTATTAGATTCATTGAAGATGTCTAATGGGATAGTCAGAGGCATGTCCAAATACACATTTGGTACATGCCCACACCATCATTTGACGCTATCATTGTAGTGGTAACAGTAAAAAAAATAACTAAATAGTTTAGATTATAAAACATATGCAAACGGGTATTTATCACGAATTTTACCTTTAATAAATACCCGTTTGCATATGTTTTATAATGTGTTCTGATCGCGAAAGTTTAAATAGTTTAGGCCGAAAAAAATAACATTTACCTGAAAAACTGTGTTTAAATTACCACAAAAAAATCAAGAAATCATTACAATAATACATGACGAAAGAAGAATATTGAATATATACTCCATTCTGAAAAGTAACCTAAACTAGAATAATAAACAAACTCAGCACTAGGTGAGTGAGCGAAGTCAGGCTGTCAAAGCGCTAATAAGACACTATCAGGTTACATACGAGTACTATGTTGAACAGAGAAAAGCATCAAGTATATTTACATTTTCTTCTCATAGATTTTATTAAAGGTGCCTGGGTGAAACTAGCGCCACCGCCTATTTTATTTTATTATTACGTTGAACAAAGGAATTTTAAAAAACTGTACACGTTGTGAAACCTATCATAAGCTTTTTTTTAATACCTCTGTAATTGTTTCATTTCATAATCTATACAAAATAAAACTATTACAGAGGCAAAGACGATTAATATCTAGAAGACAGACAAAGGCCATACACAAAATCGTAACCCTAAAAAATAGCCTGAAAACTCTAAAACACCAACTTTATCCAAGAAATTTCAATTACTTTCTAGTTAAAAATGTTTAAATATTGAATATTGTTGCTACCTACTACTAAGTATTGAAATTTCTTGGATAAAATTGATGTTTTAAAGTTTTCAGGCTATCTGGTACTGCGGGATCGGGTTACGATTTTGTGTATGGCCTTTGTCTGTCTTCTAGATATTAATCGTCTTTGTACAGAGGTAATAAAATTATTTTTTTTGTACCTATAAACATTAAACATTTTTAACTAGAAAGTAATTGAAATTTCTTGGATAAAATTGATGTTTTAGAGTTTTCAGGCTATTTTTTAGGGTTACGATTTTGTGTATGGCCTTTGTCTGTCTTCTAGATATTAATCGTCTTTGCTATAACGTAATAACCAAATAAAATAGGTGGCGGCGTTAGTTTGACGCATGCAGACACCTTAAGGTGACTACTGGGATAAATAATCGAATATTATTATCTAAACTTGTTGAAACATCGATATGATAGAAGAAGATAATAAAATTGTATTATAATATAAATCGTTTATAATATAAATAGAAAACGGTAAAACCACATTTAATTGATCCGTTTTCAGATGAAAGCTATCAATAATTGCTTTTCGGGATCGCTGGGCCAACATAATTACGTAAAATGGTGTACGAATGTTGGGATTTTTATATACATGATACATTAACCTACATTAGATTACAAAGAATGAAAGTATCATGGTAATGGAAAGAATATTTTACAAAAATATTTATTATGTATTCTATCAGATATCTAATTCACATAACAAGGGTCTTGCTAATTTTTGGGCTAGTTGGCGCTGTGGAATGTTCAATGTTCACCAATGTTTGTTTATTTACTAACAATAATTAATTTAAAAACGGGACTAATTACGGTCTCGGTATTCTCAATCGAGCCCTAATTTCACTTATCCATGCTTACAAATTAATGATTTATTTATTTAACTCTATTTAAATTTAAAAAACTATAGGAATCATTAATCAATGATTGGGGCTGGAACTCTGTGAACTATAAATTAATTCCACAATCACATTCGCTCAAGCGAGAGAACTGCAAAGGTATTCAGCAATTAGGTGTATTCACGTGTAGATACTCGTTGCGTCAAATCCTCAGTAATTTTTATAAATTAAGTGCATGTAGCTTAATGATGCTATATACTTTAATTTTATAAACAAATGAAGATCAATTAGACAAGAAATAAAAACGTTGTTTATCATAATCATAATAACTTAAAGGAGTATTATGTACAGGACTATGAAATGAATTGTTACGCGGATACTAACATTTAAAAAACGACGGTTCACCTAACTTAGTTAATATTTAAGGATTTTCAACACATTCCATTTTCCGTTGTTCGAATACAAAGCGTTGGTACGAGTAGAATAGAAAAGAAATTTCATCCATTTGGACTTTCATTTAAACAGTCATAAAGATAACGTAAAGGTTAATAAGATTGTGGCCTCATTTTTTCTGACGTTGTTTTATTAAATTATATTATATTTATTATCGTGATCTAAAAGAAAATATGATTTTCAAAAATAAATTTTGATACCATTTTCATGCATTTATAATTGCAACTCGTGCTATTCTACGTGGCAAACTGGAATTCTTTGGCCCAGCAAGGCGGTCAAACACAACGGAGTGTCCCTAAGTGCACAGTCGTGTATCGGTTGCCAAATCCCCGGGGGATGGCCGATACTCGATAGACCATGATTCAGTGCATACCGTGCTTTTAATTTTATTTTGTGTCCAACTCCACTTCAATTTATAGCGGTGGACTTTTATTTTGAAGTATTGATCCGTGGATTCTATGATTATTCAGTTTGTACGCAAACAACAAATAAAACTAGAAATTTGAGTTATGACTCATAATGAAAGAAGTACTTATACAGGGTGAATTTTTGAGACGGGACAGTAAGGGCAGGTACCTTAAACGTTATAGTTACAGGAAAACGTTTTTAGGAGACTATCCATTAATTTTTAAAATATTCTGAACTGCATTTACAGATTTTGGAAAAAAAGTACAGTCAGCAAGAAAATGGTCATTTTATACAAAAACTTTTTTTGATCCCAATCGATCCTGTTTCTTATAGGGATCAAAAGTCTCTACTAGACCGACTGAGGTTTGAGTACTAGAAAAGTCAGAAATCGCAAAAAACTTTTTCCATACATTTCGGTAAAAGAGCCAAACTTCAAAATTCAAAAAAACCTTTTTCGAAATTGTACGGTTTATACGGAAATACGCATAAGATAATTAGTGAGAGTCCTAATGGCGAGTGTCCTATAGCTGGCCTCGTGGCTTACTGTAGGTACCTAGAAGCAAAAGCGCCTACCTAAGTAGAAAATCATCAAAGTTGCATCGATAATCTTTTACAACATTAGGATTGAAACAATTAAAATAAAATAAATCATTTTAATATCTTGTACTTTAGACACAGACAAAAATAACTACATTTAGATGATCAACGAAATAAATTGCTCAAAATGACATTTTAATAAAATTAAATTTTAAAACAAGAAGTATGTAATAAATTAATTGCAACTAACAATCTAGAATTTTCTCATAACAAACATCATAACAATGATCTGAAAAAAAAACCAAGAATTCGAATCGAATTCGAAGTTTGAAATTTAAAACTTTTTTACTGACCTATGTTTTTCAGCCAGCCTTTTTTTCTTTATATCGGATTATAGCGGATCTACCAATAACAAAAAGTTTGACTAATTTTGAAGTTTGGCTCTTTTACCGAAATGTATGGAAAAAGTTTTTTGCGATTTCTGACTTTTCTAGTACTCAAACCTCAGTCGGTCTGGTAGAGACTTTTGATCCCTTTATGAAACAGGATCGATTGACATCAAAAAAAGTTTTTGTGTAAAATGACCATTTTCTTGCTGACTGTACTTTTTTTTTCAAAATCTGTAAATGCAGTTCATAAAATTTTAAAAATGTATGGATAGTCTCCTAAAAACGTTTTTCTGTAACTATAACGTTTAAGGTACCTGCCCTTACTGTCCCGTCTCAAAAATTCACCCTGTAGGCGACGTTTTGACTTGATTTTTATAATGGTTTTTGATCTGTATTTTTGTGTGAAAATAAAGCTGTGAGTGTAGACGCGCGAGAGCGGTAGATGCGGGGCGGGGGGCCCGCAGTAGTTTGTAAAACGATCGAATGTCAATGTCAGTGGTTTTTGATGGATCTCGCGCGCCGAACGTGTCGCCGCTCTTGCCGTTTTTCACTCTTTTGATCACAATATAAGTTTTATTACTTCTACCGCCTACATTTGTTGGTCCTTCGAGCCGGATCCTGAATGTTTAATACTCCGCCTAAAATGGTCAGTACTAGAAGTACCAAGAAAAGGGAAGAAGAGAAGAAAGCGCGGGATTTAAATAGTGCTCAACTTGAAGTTTGTGCGAAAATGGAACCACCACTCGTGTCTGAAGATGCTGTAGAAACAAATGAACCCAAGAGCGAGTCGGAAAAATATAAACCTGGACCTTCTACAGCGCACAGCGTTCGAAAATCTATACACAAAATGGCGTCAACTTCATCATCCACATTGGCGAGAAAGAAAAAGCTCGAATTACAAGCAGCTGAAGAAAAAGCTCGAATCAGGATGGAGTTGATCGATAAACGACTAGAAGCGGATCTGGCAGAGCTCGAGGAAGAGGGAAGTCACAGTTCGCTATCTGAGAAAAACCCTAGTGTTTGCAACGACCATGTTGAAAAATGGCTGGAGAGTAGCCGGCATGAGGTGAAAACTCAATGCAATGATGCATTATGTTCGGCACCGCAGGAATCGAACCTGCACCAGTTGGGGGCCGCCGACCCACAACCGCTTGCTGCCTGCACCGCACTCGAAGCACAGCCGCCACCACTCAGTGGCACTGATGGAACCGTGCACGCCCTGGCGAGTGCTCTCAAAGATCTGGCTGCAGCATCCGCCGCCGCCGGACCCAGTAGAACAAACGACAAAATGTTGAATCGCTTATGTACGCCGAGGGACTTACCGAAGTTCTCAGGTGACCCGCTTGAATGGCTGCAGTTTAAGCAGGCCTATGAAGACTCTTCTCAAGTCTGCAACTTTAGTGATAAAGAAAATGTATGGCGCCTAAGAAAAAGCCTTCAAGGATCTGCTAAGGAGGCAGTGACAGCTTTACTGATCGGTGCTACGTCCGCTGAAACCGTAATGTCAACCCTTGAACTCCAGTTTGGAAACCCTGATGTCATAATATCAAGGATTTTGCAGGACATAAGCAAATTACGTCCCATGGCTCCAGAATACCATAAAGAAATTATCCCGTTTTCTGTGAAAGTCAGAAACTGCGTCTCGGCAGTGACAGCAATCGGATGTGAAGATTACCTAAAAGGCATGAATATCGTATCGGTAATTCTCTCAAAGTTACCTACTGTGCTTATCTCTAAGTGGGCTGATTATAACTACCTATTGATGGCCGAGAAGAATAAGCCGAAATTAGTAATCTTGTCGGAGTTCCTCAGTGAAGAAGCTGTGAAAATTACTAAGACTTCTGTGAACTTATCCTACGTTCAAAGTATTAGTAAACAAAGTTACAGTGAGAACAATAGAAATCGGTGTTTGTTGATGAACAATGAACTAAGTACGAGTGACAGTGCGTGTAGATTCTGTCGCGTTGGTAAGCACCCGCTACAAGACTGTAAAAAGTTTTTGAAGTCCCTGCGTAGGGACAGGTGGACACATGTGAAGCGTCATGGACTATGCTATAAGTGTCTTACGTCACGTCATAAACAAAGTGATTGTACCGCGCCAGTGTGCAATGTGGACAATTGTGGACAGTCTCATCACCTTTTTAAACTATCGCGACTTGAAAACATATTTATAAATATTAACGGGACTTAATCGCGTATTGAAATCAATATTATTTATTTACCTCGACGTTTCGATGACATTACAATCACCGTGGTCACGAGTAGACTGACGGCCGGCATCCGCTCGCATCTTCAACTGACGAGGTTTAAGACTACCCTCAATCAGTCAACACAAACTAAACAACCCTAGTTTTAGTTTGTGTTGACTGATTGAGGGTAGTCTTAAACCTCGTCAGTTGAAGATGCGAGCGGATGCCGGCCGTCAGTCTACTCGTGACCACGGTGATTGTAATGTCATCGAAACGTCGAGGTAAATAAATAATATTGATTTCAATACGCGATTAAGTCCCGTTAATATTTATAAATAAGTCTCATCACCGTCTGTTGCATTATATAGTAAAAAACTCAGTACCGCGTAGTGGCGTAAATATCACCGATGTGACCGAGACTGAGACCGAGCCCGAGACTCGGACTGAGACTGATAAACCGCGAGTGGAAACCGTGAACAATCTTAACGTGAACTCGAGTAAGGTTTTATTAAAAACAGTGCCTGTATACCTACATGGACCTAACGGGACTTTCAGATGTGTCGCACTGTTAGATGACGGCTCGACTGTGTCGTTAATAAGTGCCGCGCTCGCGTTACGAGTCGGGTTGAGCGGTAACAAACAATCTATGCGTGTGTGCGGTCCATGGGATGATAGTGAAATAGTGTGCCACAGCGAAATACTGGACTTTGACCTTTCTAACAGTGAAGGTACTAACTTTACGATACGCGCGCGCAGTGTAAACAAATTAAACTTACCAGTGCAAAAAGTTACCGATGTAGACTTTAGTAGTTTTGACCGCATAAAACCGGAAGTAAAAAGTGCAATCTGTGATGGACTTAACCAACCGGAACTTCTGATCGGACAGGACAATTATAACCTGATTTTGCCTTTGGAGATAATCAAGGGCAAACCTACTGATCCCTTCCTTACCCGCACCCCGCTGGGGTGGTGCATCCACGGTCGCATGCGCCTATCACCAGCCGCAGTTGAAAAGGCAGAGTCGCATGCCACTCTGTTCGTGTCAGAGGTCAATGAACCTGATCGTTTGCTGTATGAAATGCAGGAAGAGATGCGCCAATCGTTCGCTATGGAATCGGCGGGAGTATCAAGCAAACCCAGACAGAACTCCGAAGAAATAAAAGCCTACGAATGCCTAGAGAAAACTGCCTCACTAAAAGACGGCAGGTGGTATGTAGGGCTCCCGTGGATCGATAAGACCTGTGATATGCCTAACTCTTATGCAAACGCATTATCGAGACTACGCGGTGTCGAGAAAAAGATGAACTTAAATCCAGGTTTTGCCGAGCGATACAAAGAGCGAGTTCAACATCTTTTTGACAACGACTATGCTATGCCATTGAAAGAAATTGAAACGAAAAATCATAAAATTTGGTATCTTCCCCATTTTGGCGTAGACAATCCCAATAAGAAAAAATTAAGACTCGTATTTGACGCCGCAGCACGAAGTGATGACTTCTGTCTCAACGACTTTATACTGAAGGGCCCAGATCTACTAATATCGCTTTACGGTATAATGCTGAGATTCAGAGAATATAAAACAGCTGTGACCGGCGACATTCGTGACATGTTTCTGAGAGTCAAGATAATTGAAGAAGACCGCGACGCCTTCAGATTTTTGTGGCGAGAATCACCTGAAAAACCGGTAGAAACGTATGTCATGAGCAGTCTGATTTTTGGCGCGAACTGTTCGCCTTTTATATCGCAATTCATAAAGAATAAGAACGCCGATAGATATGAGTCATCAATGCCGAGCGCTGTGCATGCTATACGTAAACAACACTACTGCGACGACTATATAGATAGCTTAGAAGATGAACAGATAACAAAAAAGTTAGTGAATGACGTCACCTTCATTCATCAACAAGGCGGCTTCGAAATTAGAAATTGGACATCAAACAATCAATCTGTACTGCAAGATTTGAACCCTGAAAGCCTGAAATCAACTACCGTAACATTCAAGGATGGACAACAATACGAGGGAGAACGAACACTAGGCTTAATCTGGTTTCCTAACGAAGATAACTTAGGATTCGATGTCTCATTTAAACGAATACCTACACCAATATTAACCGGACAAAAGAAACCTACAAAACGAGAAATGTTACGAGTTCTTATGTCGATATTTGATGTTTACGGCTTCTTATCACCTATCACAATCAAAGGAAAAATCATGCTTCAAGACACGTGGAGATCTGGAATTAATTGGGACGATGAAATAACAGACAAAATATTTATCAAATGGACTGAGTGGCTAACTATTATGAGAAAAATAGATAAGCTTCGACTACCAAGACACTATGCGTCGGCGAGCAGGACCTACTATATGGACGCAGTGAGTGAGAGCGAGACGCACGATGTCAATAGTTCACGCGCACCGGATAGATCGCCGTCGCCGCCCGCTGCAGAAAACTATACGAACTTACAACTACATGTATTCTGTGACTCATCTACGAAAGCGATGTGCGCTGTCGCATACTGGCGCTGGAAAGATAGTAAACAAAATTTACAAGTTGCCTTCATCTCAAGTAAATGTCGAGTTGCGCCAGTTAAATACGTTTCAATGCCGCGTTTAGAACTACAGGCGGCGGTGATGGCGGGAAGATTAGCCGATACTATTTGCAATGAGCATAGAATAAAACCTGAGAGAAAATATTTTTGGTGTGATTCATCTACCGTCCTACACTGGATACGTAATGATGCGCGTACCTATAAAGCATACATAGCTCACCGGCTCGGGGAGTTAGACGAAATGACGAAAATTAATGAATGGAGATATATACCTACGAAGTTGAACATAGCCGATATCGCTACTCGAGAATCCTGCGAAATAAACACATTAGAGAATGATTGGTTACACGGCCCGCTATTTTTGTATGAAGAGGAGAGTTTATGGCCTAAAGAGGCCGAGATACAACAACCAGACGTTCGTGATGAAGACCTGGAATACATACAGAATATCAACGTCACCTCTTCGTGTTTACCTGCCGTACCGGAACCTACAAGGTTTTCGTCGTGGGTTCGATTACTGAAATCTACGTGTAAGGTGCTATTGTTCATAAATAAATGCAAAAAACTTACCAGTTGTGCAGATGACGCGACAATGGAACGCGCTGAAAACTTATTATTGAAGTACTCCCAAATGAAATCATTTCCAGACGACCTGCACAACCTGGAACATAAAAAATCATTAGACAAGAAAAGTAAACTACTTACCTTGACGCCGATCGTGGATGATGATGGTGTTCTCCGCGTTGGGGGCCGCATAGACGCCGCGCCTGAGATACCTACTTACGTGAAACAGCCGGTTATACTCGACGGCCGCTGTCATGTCACTCACCTGATAGTGATGTACCACCATGTGAAGGCTTACCACGGAAATCAAGAGATGGTTGTAAACGAACTGAAACAGAAATATTGGATTATTAAACTACGACCAACAGTAAAGTACATCAGCTCAAAATGCATGCTATGTAGAATCAAAAGAGCTCGGCCTCAGCCAGCTAGAATGGGTGACCTACCTGAAGCTAGGCTGGCTCATCATCAGCGCCCTTTCACTTTCACGGGTGTGGACCTGTTTGGACCTCTGGAAGTAACGGTTGGTCGACGGCGAGAAAAGAGGTATGGAGTAATTTTTACTTGCCTTACAGTAAGAGCCATTCACGTCGAGATTGTGAACCAACTCACCACCGACGCTTTGATAATGGCGCTCCGGCGAATGGCGGCCAGAAGAGGATGGCCGCGCTATCTGTACTCTGATAACGGTACCAACCTGAGAGGCGCGGACACGGAGCTGAAGAGATGTGTTCAGGAACTAGATGAGCTGAAACTTAAAGAGGGAGTAACAACTTTCAGTATGACGACATGGATTTTCATACCGCCCGCCAGTCCGCACTGGGGAGGGGCATGGGAGCGACTTATAAGAAACATAAAAGATGCACTTAAGGTGATATTGAAAGAACGAGCGCCTCGTGAGGAAACACTCACAACATTGATGGCTGAAATTGAAAATATGGTGAATAGTCGCCCCCTGACCCATGTAACAGTTGAACCTCACTGTGGAGAGACACTCACACCGAATCACTTCCTTCTAGGTACATCTTCGAACTTACCTACTTTAGGCACCTTTGACAACTCCGACACCTACCTACGAAAACAGTGGCGCATATCCCAAAGACTGGCAGATATGTTTTGGAAGCGCTGGGTGCGTGAAGTTCTGCCAGATATGCGCCCTAGACAAAAATGGCATGAGGAGCAGAGACCCTTGCAAGTGGGAGATCTCGTACTGGTCGTAGACCCCAACTCCCCTAGAAATGTTTGGCCCAAAGGCTTAGTACTGAATGTACAAGCTGGCAAAGATGGTCGAGTTCGTATCGTCGATGTGAAGACCAAAACAGGACTGTTGCGCCGAAATGCAACACGCGTCGCTCGAATCACTATTGGGGATGAGTGCTGTTCCAGCACTAGGGAGGGGAATGTAGGCGACGTTTTGACTTGATTTTTATAATGGTTTTTGATCTGTATTTTTGTGTGAAAATAAAGCTGTGAGTGTAGACGCGCGAGAGCGGTAGATGCGGGGCGGGGGGCCCGCAGTAGTTTGTAAAACGATCGAATGTCAATGTCAGTGGTTTTTGATGGATCTCGCGCGCCGAACGTGTCGCCGCTCTTGCCGTTTTTCACTCTTTTGATCACAATATAAGTTTTATTACTTCTACCGCCTACACACCCTGTATATAAAAAAATCAAGGTTTAGCTTTTAGTGAAAAAAATACTTTATAAAGTGGCTAAAATATCTACTCACTTTAGAATTATGAATAAAGTTAATATTAGTTTATTTTAATTTAAGGTATTAAACTTACAACGAACGTAATACCTAAGATAGTCAAGGGAAAAACATATTTTTAAGTCTTAACCAAAATTGCTATCCAATCCTTAAATCCTTCAAACCCTTAAAGTCTCTTGTAAATCTCTACAAGCCCATATCTTCCCTAATTTTCTCATAAATATTCGTAGGAAAGAAAATGTTTTTTCTACAACATTATTCAAATTGATTTTGTACCACAAACACTCTAGTTCGACTAGCAATCAAAAGCTCTTGAATATCTTGGAACCATTGGGAACATTTGCTTGCATTGTTCGTAGCACCGTAGCAATGATTCGTAGGCTCGTAGCAGGCTCGTAGCAGCATAGCACCTAGTAGAGCCAACACCAATCTCATCTATCAGGCTTTGCTGTACAACAAACCTTATTATCAATCGGTGGCCGTTCAAGCAGGGAATCGAAATCCTTATGTTACGAGCAAAATTGGAGGAAAATTTAAATAAAAATTGGCAATCTTAGGATACGTCTTGGATATAAAGTAGTGATCTAATTAGAGACAAAATTTAGTTTTAAAAATTATTTATTTAAATTAAATTATCAAATGAAATATAAAGTTATTTTATATTTCATTTGATTTTAGATTTCAATAAAAAAAAAAAAAAAGATAATTTAAAAAAAGGAATAATTTTTAAATTACAATAAAAACAATAAGGAGTTAGGTTAAATCATATCATGAAAAAAGTTATCAGTAAGAGTAAGAGAAGAATATACAAGTAGAGGAAGGCCGAAGAAGAAGTGGAAGGATTGTGTGAAAGAATGAATGTGAGAGGAGTGAATTTGAAGTTGACGTGTGATAAAGGTGAGTGGGAGAGACAAACATAATTGTGCCGACCCCACTTAATGTGGGATAAGATCAGGAAAATGACTAATAAGCTATGGGTTAGTCGAAATCAAATCAAAACAGAAAATATATGAAATAAAAATATTTCAAATTGATATTACTTCGATCCTTTGATGGCTCAAGTGGTTTTAATGTACTCGTATTAAATTATGTAGTATTTTAGTCTATAATTATTATTATATAAAAATAAATTAACACTATTGTGTATTTTTTTTTAAATACATCTTTAAAAGTTAATAACATAGGAACTGAGTATTATAAGCTCAATATGGTATGGTCAAATCACTGGGCCAGTGTTTAGTTTGTAAAACTGTGTTGCCAATATTATTTGTTCTGCCTTCGTTCAAATATAGGTATTGTGTTAAGCTAAGATCTCAAGTTGCGACTTATGTGCCTAAGCTAACCATTGATTTTACAAAAAAACGGTGACTGCAAATTGAGGCAATACTCGTTAATAAGTATTTTTGTTACATCACAGTGATGATTAGTAAATAATAGATTTCACAAAAAAATAGTTAAAATATTAATGAAAACATTAACAAAATTCCTTTTATACTATTAAAAGTATTTGTGTTTAATAGCCGTGTTAGCCTCGACTTTCGACTCGAAGGGTCGTAAGTTCAAAACCAGCCGTGCATAATCTGATTTTCATTTCATTTTTCGTAGACATACGAGTAGATTGTCTTGCACGTATATCATCTAGTAACTTTAAACATTTGCAAAAAGTGGTCTTAATCTAGTATATTAAAGGTCTAAACTAAGCCATAACGGAGGCCTTTAGGTGGCCTAAAAACTCCGTCACCAGAGTTGGCTAATTGCTCTACTAACTGCAACTAAGAGAAGCATAGAAATTCACTATAGGTATTTATATACACATTGTCAGACAAAGTGGTTTCACCGCTATGAAAACTGCCATCACTTTAGAGACCCTATAAAGTATTTGCCGTCGTATAAAGCATGTATTGTTATTGGATTGTCGGAGCTGACTTCATCCTTTGTTTGTTTTTATGTCAATATCTAAGCTTCTTTTGCAATTTCCTACAAACACGCTCTAGCGTAAGCTTGAAATCACCTACGCCAAGAAATTACGAAAGATAATAAAAAACAAACACCTATGGAATATTTATACATTTTCACGTTGGCCTCTGTTGCTCAGTGGATAAATGCACACCTGAGTCGCAGGAGGGTTCGATCCCCGCTGCGGGACAAATGTTTGTATGATTTGTAAACAATATAATTACAGTGTATGTAATTAAAAAAAAATGTATGGAGGGGCACAAATGGCAACTTTAAATTAACACGCGTGTTGAGCTAGTTATCAGCAATAATAAATAAAATTTACAATTAATTTAACTAATATTTCCATAGATTATTTTCATACCATTCGTGCCCCATTTGTACAAGTAGTATATCTGTCCCCCTGGTTACTATAGCACGAACATTAGCGTATTAGCTTGCGGCTACATGACCATGGAAATGTCAAAGGATAATTATAAAGTTTGCAAAAGTGAACCAATCTGTGGGTTCGAACGTGTAAAATTTATATTAAGGTTAAAAGAAATGGGTGTTAAGTTTGGTTTAACTGATTAAAAACGCAAAAGTAAAAATCCACAGACAAAAAGCTGCCCTGAAACTATTTTAACAATAAAACGACGCTATAAAACGGAGAAGTATTAGAACATTCGAGAATACGAAATCAAATCCAACAGTTAAAAGTTGGAATACAATTCGCCTGTCCGAAAAGTCCATTAAACGTTTGGGAGCAGCCGTGTTGAATCTTCAACACGAGACACTAGCGCTATCGATTTATATTGATATCAAATACAGACTCTATTTGTGACTTTGAATAGGATTTTAACAATATCGAAACAAATAGAAGTAAATTTTGAATGAGACAAATCTAGAAAATTTAAGTGTCGGTTTGTAAAACAGATAAACAGATTTTTTTACAAAATCTAATGACATATTTTATTGTCTGTCTGTCCTTGCAATGCATGCAGAGTATAGCTTAGTTTTTACGCAATCTGTAGCATACCATCCAACTACCTACTCACAGATGGTAGTCTAAAACACGTCAATGCCCACATAAAATTCAGTTCAATATTTCCAGTTTTTAAATAAACAGTTGTAATTATTGTCAAGGTCCAAGACGTTGGTATCCGGATCATGAGACTGAAGTGGAGGTGGGCGGGACATTTATTGGCAAGACGCGGTGACGGCAGGTGGAGTAGGGCCTTAACAGAATGGAATCCCAGGGGGAATACACGCAGTGCTGGCAGACCACCTGCTAGATGGGTGGATGATATTGTTAGGGTCGCCAACAAGACCTGGATGCGATCGGCTCAACACCGAAACGAGTGGCAGTCATTGGAGGAGGCCTACACCCAGCAGTGGGTTGACACAGGCTGAAAATGATGATGATGATGAATTATTGTCAAGATAGACACGATTGTCTGAAGGATTAATTCACAGTGGGCCAATGTCTGGAGAAAAAGAGGCCTTTAGCCTGCAGTGGGACGCTTCGGGCTTTTAATAATAATGATAATAAACACGATTATCCCAACTTATTTGATTTTGTGTAGATATTTCATAAGAATTCTAATCATAGATTTGATAGAGAAATAAAAACTGTTCGGAAAACTAATAAAACTTTTGTCTCACATGTAAGATTGAAATCTTGATTAGTTTTATCTGGGTTCGTGGAAGTTCATGAGCGTTACTATACAGATTTCGATTGAGTTGATGTTAAAGGCAAAAACCGTGATCAAACTCGCGGTTTAGTCTATTTCATGCGTAGGTATTGCTCAGCCTTGGTAAGATTAAGTTGAGGAGTTTGGTAGCCCTTCCCCTCAAGAATGTAAAAAATGACAAACTGGGTGTTTAAGTATCATAGCATTTGTAGTTTCTGTTACCCATAACACATGCCTGTATTATCGTGACGTGTTATTTTGAGAGTTTATTTATAGGCTTGATTTAAAGAAGAATAAACTAGTGCTAAGATCACTTTAGAGTTTTATGATGCTCTCTGTACGTCATTGTTGGACGATGAGGCCATATATTTAGCAACTTTGTTAAGTTATTGCAAACATCGTAAAGTAAGCACAATGTTTTCATAAAATATTTGCCTCTTATACGTTTCAAGGTGTTTTCATTTCGTATACAAGCGTTCGTAATAAACACATAGTAAACATACGATGCAGTACAGTTTAAATATAGTATGTGCTAAACAAAATTTTCGGTTGACTTGCTCTGCTTTTCTTTAAGGTGCCTGTATGTGTGAAACTAGCGCCGCCACCTATTTTATTTTATTATTACGTTGAACAAAGGAATCTTAAAAAAAAACTTATGAAAAAAGAAAGATATGACGTAGTATTTAAAAAGTGCCCTAAAATAATATTACAAAAACATAAAACTTTACATCATTGAAAACCTCGCGGCTATAAAACTCTGCTATCACAAATTATTGTGAAAGTCTGAGTGGAATGTCTAAGTTGAGTCCACTTTCAGTAAACTCTTTCTAGAATAATATTAGTTTTAATGATCGTTGTTTGACAACTTCTCCACGGAGGCTTCACTTTGAAATTAAAGTCTTCCTTTTTTAAATTGAACTGTCCTATTCAAATGTTTCATAAATTCTGCTTGGTATTTTATTCAGTACCTACGCAACTAAGAAAATAAATATGAAACCGTTGATCAATCCTACTAATATACTTAATAAACGCGAAATTTTGGACGTATGTAAAGAAGGATGTTTGTTACTCTTACACGCAAAAACTACTGAACATATTTGGCTAAAACTTGGAGTATAAGTATACAATTACCTGGAATAACATATAGGTTACTTTTATCCAGTTAGGTACCAAGCAAACGCAGCCGCGGGCGAGTAAGCTTGTTACGTTGATACTTTAAAAGCACTTAAAAATAATCGAAACGATAAATCCGACTCTTTTAAAACATCAAGAATAAAATCACCGAAAACGAGTCACGAATCGGTGACTTGGTTCGGATACGCCGCGAGCCTGATTCGTATCAACTCATAAATAAACAATCTTGGCTGGTAGACCGCGGCCCTCCAGGCTTGTCATTTTATTCTATGGACATATTTTCGGCCATTTTCCAGTGCCGATCAACCTTTCTGACAATTTATCGGGACATCACATTTTCATACAGGCCAGTGGCACGGACTGCCATGCCTCATACATATTCAAATACCGGGCGGTACAAAGCAGAAATACGCCGCCGACCCGACGTGTTAGAATTACAAAAAAGCATACAGAATATACCTACCGGCTGATAAACAATCTATCGTGTAATGTTTTCTTTATTCGTTGCTGGTTTTTAGTTATGTTTGTTCTATAACGCTGAATAATTAACGCAAGATTGTGGTTGTAGATACTGAAGTTACGTGTTATCCGAAAAATATATACCTACAAGGTTCTTTAAGTAAAAATAAAGAAATAAAAACGCTATTCTTTGTGTGTACTGTGTCAATAGGGTACGCCGTAGGGTAGTGTATATAATTATAACCACATTTATACTAATCTATATTTATACTAATATTATTAAGAGGCAAAGTTGGTTTGTTTGTATGTTTGAGGTAATCTCCAAACTACTCATCCGATTTCAAAAACTCTTTCACTAATGTGTATCATAGACTTTCCGACTGAAAATAGGCTATATTTTATCAATGTAGGTACCACGCGAGCGAAGCCGCGGGCGAATAAGCTAGTTATATTATAAAAAAGTAGAACGACATATATTATAAGAAAAGAAGATCTATTCAGATAAGAATCAACGTATTTTTTGGTCTCAAGCCAGATTTAGAGTGAGATTTAGATAACGAATCACAGATGGCATCCATGACTCCCCATTGAACTCCACGACACTACCTTACCGAAGGTTAACGACAGGTTGTAAATTTTTTCATTGTTTCAAGAACATAGCAACATTGTTTTAGTAGGCTTTTTTAAATTAATAAATATTTTATTTCCACATTATTACAATATGAGCTAAAAAACAAAAACAAAATCGTCATCGTATTTGCTTAATATTTGAACCAAGGAAGTAAGCCATGATAGATCTCCAGTTGTTTCGATTGGAAGCGGCCTGCATCCACCTGCGGCTTTTGCCAGATCATCCGTCCATTTTTTTTTAACCTACATTGTCCCACCGCTGGGCAAAGGTCTCCCCCAATTCTCTCCAACCCTCTCTGTCCTTTGAGACCTCACACCAATCTCTCTCAAAAGCATCGAGATCATCTCTCCAGCGCTTCCTTGGCCGACCGCGACCACGCATTCCTTCAGGCTGCCAGGTGGTAATAAAATCCGTCCATTATCGAGTATTATTCCAACAAAAACTGTATAATTTGTTCTAAAAGTCGATTTCAAACTATGAGTATATGCCATTATAACTTCGGACCAAAAGTCCTCTACAAACCAAAGACTCAAAACTAAAATATCCACACCCTTTTTCTAGGGTTCCTTCATATCAGAGAACTTGAACGATCTGATCCGAAAAGTTGCTGAAAGTTTCCGTAATAAGTCTCCAGAATTGGATAAGACTGAGCACTTTAAAGCAAAGATGGGTCACAAAGTTAAAAGTCATGTTACTTAAAAGGGGTTTTTGGGGTCGAAAAGCTTAGGGAGGGATTGAACGTACACCTGTCGCCGGGGTGATATACCTTCTCGCAATATAATATATTATTTGTTCCTCGGGGCTCTAGGAGTCAGAAATATATGATCAGTCGTTACGGCTAGAGTAATGTTGTGCTGTGTAGAAAATATTTGTAAGTTTATAGCTGAGCTCCGTCAAAGTAGGGTTTTCTCGGGATCTGGGGCACAGGGCCGGTTTCTTTTTATTTCAATGATTAAAAAATCCAGTGTTTTTACCAATGTTTGTGTTATGGTAGGTACTGTTTTAAAAAATCTTTACAGAAATAAAATAAATGGTACTTTCCTGGCTCACAGCGGCAAAATGTCTGCAAACTCCGACTAATTATGATTACCTATTCTGGTCCCCTCAATCGTCATTCTGTCCATTTTGTCTTCGTTAATAAAAGCCCGCCAAAATCTCTCAGATATTTAGAGATAATAAGATTTTCGCGGTGAATTCGTTCGTTATTTGTAAAGTATTTTACGTTTAATGAGATTGTGAGGAACAAAAGAGCCCTGGAGAGCCGGAAATTTAATTCAGGCTCTCGTCCACTCTCATTAGACGCTGGGGAGGAATCAATCACTGTGAAGTATTGTTTGCAAGTTTTTTTTACCAAAATAATTAAACTTTCTTAAGTAGACGCGGTGCGTACAACGGAACGTAGCGGAATGAAGGTGATACGTATGAATATGTAATACTAGATCTAGGTTAAACGGTAATTAGAAGTTCTTAATGAAATTTTTGGCAAGTTTTGGCACTAAGATAAAAGAAACAAAAAAAAACTTACGATGGTTAGAAAGTTATTGCAATTTTGGAGAAAATGACAATATGGATTTGTACAAACAAAGTTTGCTGCAGCGCCCTCTGGTGAGATGTCACCGTAACATCTATCTAACATGCACCAATCAAACCCGAACCCACAACTGAAAACTGCATAAAAATCGGACTAGCTTCACGACTTTGTTCAAGATCCGCGCTCTGGTTCCCGTTTTTGTGTTTCGGTATTTTGTCTTGCGACCAACGAAGGTGAACAACATTGTCAAATCTTTATGAGTGTGGATTGTTGACTGCTTCGTGGATGGGCTTTTAGAATAGATACAAAGGGTGTGTCAGTTGACTACAATACTTACGTCCCTAATCATACAGTAGAATTTTCTGTGGCGTAACAAAAACTGTTTGTGACTTGCACCAGACTATCCTAGAGATCTTTATGAATTCTCAAGTAGGTATTTCTAAAAAGAAAAAACTTGCATGTCAAGTAAATACTACCAATAACTAGGCAAGTCTAAGTTGCACTACCACTATATCATTTCTAATTGAAACCAGTTTTGACTAATCACGTGACGATGAAAATGGTGAAGCGAAATCGCTGCCCACATCCGAAACCACAAAACAATTAGGAGTTAATTGTTTGTGTTTGGAGGCTTTGAGCTGGAAATATCAACGGATGAACTGGAAACAAACATTTAAAATAGCTCCTCAATAATATTGATTTATCTGATAATTGTGTGTTTAAGCTTGAAATTTTGTCCAAAACATCAGTTCAAAATGTGTTCTAATTTGATTTTCTCATAGGGCGACTACACTCTCGACACTGATGAACGTATTTAAAAAAATATATAAAAATCTACCCAATTTCGTAAGAGGACAGCAATTTCTTGCACTCTCGAGGTGAATTTCTGTTCATAATTCCGAAGATCCTTGTCAGATCCAATTTTTTTTAAAACCTTAAGGTTAAGGACCCAAAATGTTGTCCCATCCTGTATAATAACACGAACCACTCATAGCAGCTGCTCAACAAGATCTAAACCAAAAATTGTTCATTTATCGCACTAGCTATAATTCTTCTTTTATAGCGCCCTATCTATTGATTTACTAGGTGGCTGCTCAGTAATTTTTAGGATCGTTACTAGTTTCAGAGTATTCTTATCAGACTCATCCTGACAGGGTTTCGAGTTCAGATTGATGTTTAAAGGTGTGATAACAATGGTAATGAGATTTATTCAGATGCTGATACTAAAGCGTATAATTTATTCCTTTGTATGAAGAATTAAGATTGTACCCGTTCATATTCTTAAAAATATGATATTATAAAATTAAGTATTTAATTAATAAATAATATTACTTATAGAAAATTAATTAAAGACGCGCAAACGCCAAACGACCCGAGTTTGATACCCCTGCCGATTAGGGACATTTGACAGACGCTTGCTAACTCGCTCAGCCTTAAACCCTTTAGTGTGGACACTACCAGCGTTTTTATAAGTTCGATATTTCGCGTCCGCCGTCACTACCGCGCTATTGGATACTGTCCTCGATACCGAGTCAAGTATCACAAATGTATGAAAATCCAGTGCAGCGCCTCCCCCGGTAACTTGCATGAACTAAACATTTTATGCATTTACAGCCAGTCTCAATAAATTACCTATCTTTGGTTTGGCTTACTGTGGGTAATTTGAAGTTTTCGTTATGAAACTAGTGTCAAATATCTACCAGCAGTAAGCAAAACCAAAGATAGGTTATTAAAACTGGCAGTTAGAATACTTGACACGTGAGGGAGGATAGATTACAATACTACACAAAAACCGCCGGTAATCCTACTCTCCCTAATCCTGAGCTATGACTTATTCAGCTCAATTCATACCTCTACACGGAATTAGTTAATTTAGCTTGTGCCACCGGCTGGTCGCATCAGCCATTATGACGTTTTAGATCCCTAATATTCTTGGGACGACCGCGGGGATTCATGGATACGCGACTCGAGCATTTGTTTCCCCAATAACTGTAAGGGCTTTTTTAGATGGAACAGTTTGTAACCCCGAGTATTTTTTTTGTGTTAGAAAAAGAATAAGCGTACTTTATAGAATTGGTTAATGTTTTTTGACATGCCAGATATCAAATAAAAGGTTTTAAATGTGTTGTCAACCTGGAACACTAACACTTAATGTAGAATAACAAAAAACCACCATTAAATCTGCCACATTGTGGTTGTTATAAAAATGGGTAGTTTTATATTATAATGATTTTTTTTCTGGAATGTCTAATCCCGATTTTATTAATACTATTTTACTGATAAAAATCTATAAAACTTCAAGTGTCTCACAGGTTATATTTTATATTTAAAGAATAATCTTTTCATGTTGAAATTCCATGTGTTTTAAACTGAAACCCGTAGCTAGTTGTCTTTTTTAAACTTTCGCGATCAGAACACATTATAAAACATATGCAAACGGGTATTTATCACGAATTTTACCTTTAATATTCGCCCGACGTTTCGACCGGATTGCACCAGCCGTGGTCGCGGGAAGACTGAAGTATTGGAGGTACCGCCACAGCAAAGCGAAAGCGTTTATTCAACTACCCTCACTTGATCTTCATAAATGTCAATTAGGGCCGGTTCACACTAGGACAACACACTACACTAACAGTGTCCACATACTGAGTTGATCTCACATGACGAGTACACTTTGCAATCACTGGATTCCACGAGGAAGAGAGTCTGAAGCCGTCTTCACGATTAAAATTAGGATACTTCTTAATCTCAATCGCTTCCCGAACCATTCTCTTGTAATAATGCTTCTCGTTGGCAAGGATTTTTGGATTGTGCAATTCCATCCAGTGATTGGGTCCTGAGTCTACTATATGCTCCGCTATAGCAGACTTGTTTATTTGCCGATTTTTGACCGCTGCTATATGTTCCTTGACACGTTCAGCGACTGTACGCTTCGTTTGGCCTATATAGGAACGGCCGCAGCTGCAATCGATTTTATAAACACCAGGAACTTGGAAAGGTACCACATCCTTCGGTGTACGCAGACGCTTAGCCACTTTGTTAAAAGGAGTATAAATCGACTTTATTGAAAACTTCTTGAAAAGGTTCCCAATTTTGTCCGTAACCCCCTTCACATAAGGCATGAACGCTGGCTGTCTAGTTACATCACTGTGTTTTAGTTTGCGTCTGCTATCTAGATGCCATCCATTAGTCTTGTAACCATTTCGTTTTAGAACGTTGGGCGAATATTAAAGGTAAAATTCGTGATAAATACCCGTTTGTATATGTTTTATAACCCGTAGCTAGTGTTAGATAATTTTAAATAAATATCTTAGGACATTTCACACGGCGTCATCTATTCCCAAGCTAAGCAACTATGGTAACCAGATGACTGACATAATACTTAGATACATTTTTTTTTGTAAATACCTACATACATTTAACTATAGAAAAACATCCAGACCCGAAACAAATATCTGCAGAACATGCAAACATTTGTCCCGCGGGGGGATTCGAACCCGCAACCTCCGCGTCTCAGGCGAGCCTTCGCCCACTGCGCCACAGAGATCGTTTATTTTGGCATTGTGTCGTGTCTGGGCAAGCCTTAAGGGTTTACAGCAATAGGTCGTTACCTCAGACGACTTTCTTATTGTCTGCAACATCACGTACTTTTCCCAAATAGCCTATCCTTATTACTTATCCGATCTTAACATGCCGTCCAACTGCTATTGCTATTGTAAAATTTTAGAGACAAAACCTATTTTTGTAGAGTACTTTTGATAGTAACTATTTGTGATATAAAGATATTTTTGCCTGGATTTGAGTGGAAGAGTTAAACAATATCATCAGCCATTATACTTAAAGTTTTTTTGTTTTATTAAACTATTTTATTATAAACGTAATAAAATAATGTTTAATATTTACTCTAACCTCAAATACAAACTAAAAATTAATTTATTTTCATGGTAAGTTCGTATGAGCTAGTTGCCAACTCTGGTGACAATTTTTAGGCCGTCTAAAAACATCTGTCATGCCTTCCGAAGTACGGAAGCGCTCCGCTGATAATACCACATGCGGTCACCCATCCAAGTGATTATTTTCATAGTGAAATTGAAGCTTCAACACAAATATCTACTCACAAAAAACATACCTTAAAATAATTTATTTCCTCTTACTATGTATTCGTATTGAATGTAATGTACTATTGTGATTGTGAGAATAACGGCAGACCGGCATTAGGCGACGAGCCTGTAAGTCCGATAAAGCCGAGCGGGTACGAAGGCGAAGCTCACGCATCCCGCATTACTTCTAATTGTGATTTAATGGCCTCCTAGGATCCGCTTGACCTCAAAAATAAAATATTTTCGCCGCTCAGACTTCGTTTGCAATGAAAACTGGAGTGGAAATATTGGAATTAAATTAATGGCTTGGTGATGTAGAGGTTGAGAAACAAGGTTTGATTTTTGCATAATTACTATGTACTTACGTAAATGTCATCATAGGTGTTGACGTAATAATTGGTGAACAAACATAAAAAAACTTTAGTAGAATATAGAACCTCCTTTTTTTGAAAGATTATTTGGTGCCACTTTGTTGATCTATGAAAAAGATTGGCACAGTATTTCATTTCACAAGTGTAATTATTGATGATACTCGAAATTAAAATTGCTACGGGCAGGTAATCTGAATTATTGAATCAGGCTACAACACAAGGGCCCAGTGGTCATTCCTTATTGATCTAAAATTTAGATCTATTTAGATCCTAAATCATAGCCAGTCTAACAAAGAGAGGCTCAAAATAAGTAAAAATATTAAAATATATTTGTAAACCTTAAAACCTGCTTTCTATACCAACTTTCCTTCTCCAAAAACTTTGTCGTTTTTGAAGAACTTAAATGTAGCGATAATGAGTTCGTCGGGAAAACTGAACGAGACCTTTGAGGAAAGGATTATTTTCTGAGGTCTCTGTTTTTTATTCAAACAAAATTTCAAAACAGTTTGAATAGTATGAATTTAAAATACGATCTTTAAGAATAAAAGTTCTTCGTTAAAATAAAATGGTTTTTTAACGTTAAATGTTTTTTGAACCTTTGACGAAAGAAATAAGATATTGAAATGAAACTTGATATTCTTCCCTTTAGTATTGGTTCTCTTTTTAAGGCGCTTAAACTAAAACCTTTTTTCAACGAAAATTTAAGAAAACACCCATTCATTAAGAAGAACAACGAAGAGGTATCTAACTTAAAGCCATTTTGTTAAGCATATCGAATTTATTACTTGAAAGTTTGAATTAGCTCGGTTTTTAGATGGCTCGGATTACTTTACTTTGCATAAGCTTTATAAGCCTTTATATTACAAAATAACTGTAATTTTGCTTTAGTACGATACAACCAGATTTGAGAGAAGTTCTATTGTGCTAAGGGTATACCTATGTTTCGTTTTTTTTTTCTATTATAACTTTTGGATTCCAAAAATAAATAAAAAATACACAATAGTATGTGACTCGTTGTCCTGAACTTATACTAGGAGGCGTCCTAGTGTATTAAATTCATATTATTAAAGCCTTGTGCAATGAATTTAACCTGACAACCGGCGGAAAAACTGTAAGGATACGAACACACCTGATAGTAAAGTTGCATATAAATGACTAATAACGGGCACATTACGTAAAAACTCCGTCGCTGAGCTTACCCAGTACTATTACTATTAATATTTATAAATATATATGCAATAGCATGTATTGGCGTTCCACCGCGGAAGATCGACGATGGAATTGCCGTTAATTGTGTTCAAGCCACTACGCAATCACTTTAAAAGTGATAAAAAAAATGAAACAAAAAAAACTAAACTGTTAAGTGTGCGTAAGTCTTTAAACTCTGTCTCTAGAATATTTGCTCTTGAAATATAAATAAAATTCATCTGAGAATTTCGGGGCGCCTTAATAGATATTTCCGTGCTATTATCGAAGGTGAATTCGCCTAATATTAGCCTCTCGCAGGCGAGCATTGCCAGTTTCGCCTCAGAAATGCCATAATATCAGCATATATCTGAAGGCACAAAGGAATTTTCTGTTCGCATCTTTGTGAAATATCTCGACACATGAAAATTCGATTTGGCCAGGAGATAAAAAGATATTTCTCCTTGTACTCGTGTGTGAAAAGATGGGAAAACCATTACTATATTAAAACGTATTGCTGGCACAACATTATTTTGAGAGACGTAAGCCGATATTACGAATATTACCCGAAGCCACTGTATATTATATCATCTTTCTTATTTTTCCAAGTAACTCACAAGTCAGAGAAACTAGCAGTTAACCATTTTCGATCTCTGTGACGCAGTGGGTGAAAGCCCGTCTAAGACGCGGAGATTGCGGGTTCGATCCCCGCCGCGGGACAATGTTTGTATGATCTGCAAATATTTGTCTCGAGTCTAGGTGATTTCTATGTGTAATATGTATGTTCACAAAAAAAATCTATGTTGTAGTCATATCATTCAACTGGTTACCATAACACAAGCATTAAATTGCTTAGATTGGGACTAGATGACGCTATGTGAAATGTCCAAGGCTATTTGTTTTATTTACCTTTTTATAGACGATTAACTGGCTTACAAACTATCACGTCGCATGTAAAGTTTTATAAAAATTAAATTGTTGACGTGATGTTAAATTAGCTTTACATAATAAAGCTAATTTAACATCACGTCAAGATTATTTCTATCTCACAAATATCAGGGCTTTAGAATGTTTTTTTAACTGCAGGCAAATATGACCTCCTGGCAATGTACAAATTCTCTTGTAAAAATGTAAAAGCCAAAATGTTGCACTCAAAGTATCTTGTATGAAAGATCTAAACAGATACCTTCTATCCCTGGGAACATAGTCGTGGCCTTGTTTTTATTTAAAACCTCTCTATTACGCATAATGCCTGGGCGTTAAGCAAACATTTTCTAGTACAAAACAGTTCACCTAGGCTGTTTTATTTCAGGTTTTACATAATTTTCTTCTAAATTTTGCGTAGGATCTCTTTTACATAATTTTATTTAACTCAACGATGCTATGGAATCACAAAAGAGGCGCTATGTGTATTGCATTTTATTTTACTGTAGAGTCACAAAGTAAAATTGTAAACCAGCACCTTGAGCACTAGTTTCTGAGATTATCGTATAGGAGTACAATAATGCAATGGATTTATCGGTTCAAGTAAAAATGCTTCGCAAGTAATATACAATTACCCATTTTTAATAATTAGAAAGTCGGTCATATCAAAATCGATGTTTAATTAAGAAAAAATGGTTCTTTTATATTAAAATTAGAAACATTATTATGTTTATATTAATTGTTCTCAAAGTGAATATCGTTCTCATAATAAAAGAGAGAGATATGACCTGACTTACATGAGTCGGAAATATCGACATCATAACTTTAAATTCCTAATAAATGTTACTTTTAGTATTGTTGTAGTTTGAGACATTTTTGATAGGTCGCTGAAATGCAAGTGGTATTTAACTTTAGCGCGGTTCAATGCTTCGAGGTGCACTTTAAATTGGCCGTCTATTTTAGTTTTTTGCTCGAACGATCATAGGTACAGTGATATACTTAATTGCTTGTTAATTTATATGTGTGTTGTTTGGTTGTTTCTACCTGTTTACTTCTGTCAGTTTTTTGTTTACCCTATGGTTACTTTTCCATGTCATCAATTAAACTTTTTTTTTATTTTATTTGTTGGTTTTCAGTGGCGCCAAAAGCAGTTGCGCATCAATTGCTTTTGGCGCCACTGAAAACTCCAACAGTCATGATGCTGCTTGGAGCAAATGCTGAGGGGTAACCTTATTTTCTTGTCACTCGATTGTCAATTAGTATTTTTCATTTGCATGTTACCCATGTTTATGTTGATGGAAAATAAAAACTTTTCTATTCTATTCTAATATTAAAAGTGCTAGGCAGACAACCATTTGCATTCCTCGTAGGCGAGGCACATTCATCTTAGGTTGGTGATCCCAACTCGTGCCTGAGCTGAAGCATTTGTTTACATTAGAAGAGATCATGTCAAATCAGATGGGGAGCTTGCAACGCATAGTCAAGTAGAAGTTCTTGTATTCGAGAAATATCTAGGCATCTAGATATCAATGGATTCAACAACAACTGAACTTAATATGAACCCTGTATCAAATTACTTAATGGACCTTAAATAAATTTAAAACTTCAAATAGGATTCTTATTTTCTTCTGATGTTTGTAAAATATTTGCTTTTAGTAATAACGCATCGGATCTACGAGTATATCTGTAGGCAATGATAATTTAAAAATAATAAATATGTGGCTCGAATGCATCCAGAACGTTGGGCGAGACTTGTCACTTAGTGGGTGCCCGAAGACAGTCGGAGACGACGCGGCAGACACAGGAAAAGATAGCGAGACGACCTGGATGCATTTGAATCAAACTGGGCGACCTTTGCCCAGCAGTGGGGCATGATAGGTTAGCAAAAATGTAGTAGTGGCCTTGATATACGAAATAGAGTTTAGTTAGTATTAGTTAGTAATAATAAATGACTAATAATGTTTCGCAGCATTGGATATCACAAGACCGTAAGCGTCACTAGTCGCTTCTCGGTTGCCTTCGTGTTATTTTCGTATTCATGATGAGTTTTTGATAATACGTGTCTACGTAAATGGAAAAATGTATTTTATTTTGTTTGCATTCACGAATTGCTTTCAGTTCACGTTTCACCACAAAATTTTGTTTACCTAACCACTATGCAGCAAACAAACAACGATCAATAACCATTATGAATGTTTATTTAAATTTTAGTAGTGTTCGTTAGTTCAAAGTTTGATAGTCTGTAAGTTATATTTTACTAGCTTCCTCTCCTCGGACTCGCTTTATGGTACGAATACTACAAAAAATAAATTGGACACTATTTTAAGGTGTTAAACCCAAAGATAATCTTTTTAATCATGAATTGTAGGTAGGTAGGTCTATAGAGTTTCTAAAAACAAAGTCTACGTTGATAAATCTTTAATACAATCTGTAAGAATAAATAGCCGTATTGGCCAAGTGGATCAGTACGTCGATTTTCGATCCGAAGGTCGTAGGTTCAAATCCGGCCGTGCATCAATGGATTTTTCGCGTCGAATTTTACATGCGCATTACACGAGCTCTAAAAGGGTGAAGGAAAACATCGTGAGGAAACCTATGCGGTTTCCTTACGATGTTTTAATCAAATTAAAGCATTGATTGGTTTTTAATGGCGTCAATGGGCTTGCAACCTGTCACGTATGGAACTTCTGCTGAATGCGGGTAGGTATGCACCGAATATAAATTTGGACATACCTCTAACTATCCTTTAGACATCTTCAAACGATCTAAAATGTCTTTGGTGGTTGGTCGTAATCAAATTTATATTTTGTAAGAATTGAAATCAAATTGCATCTATAAACAAGACGCCATCGCAAATAAGATCCCCATAGACACCTCTCTTTATTTACCGTTTGCGTTTCCAATATACCTCGGCCGTAAGTTTCATTTGACGTCAAACACGTACTTTCACCGGCAGTAGTTCACGGATAATAACATTCAATTTTAGTAGAAGTATTTACGTGTCCCGCCTCCCAGCTCCGCTGATATTTATGGAGGTCTGTACCAGCCTTCCCAAATTGAAATACATTAATATTTTACCATAAATGCGACACTTTCATGTGGAACATAACGTTATCGTAATTGGTTTCTTTCCTGAAAACGAAATACGTATTATTTGGACACAGAATGTAAATATCAATTACCGCTGCTGCGGCTTTTTATTACGTTAGTTATTGGAATCTACAACTTTCATTTTGTATATGAGAATGTAGTGGCGGTTATCAGTGAAATAACATAATTTATGTACTGCTGTTACAATACCTTTTACTGGCTCTTATTGTTTTAATTTAAATTATTAAATAAGCGTGTAACTAACAAACAAAAAGGTGGGCCCACATATCAACGTCTTGGGTTCCAAACGATGGAAGGCGGCGTCGGGGTCAGCGAAGAAAACGCTGGCGGGACGATCTCGCCACCTTCAATGAAGGATGGTGGGTGGGACGCAGCTAAAGATCGAGATGATTGGAAGAGTTTGGGGGAGACCTTTGCCCAGCAGTGGGACAAAATAGGTTAAAAAAAAAAAAAAAAGCGTGTAACTGAATCTTACTGAGCCTGACATAATTTTAATACAAGCAACATTATTCTTCCTTTGGTAAACTCAAGTGATGAATGACGTTAATAGATTAGTTTTAAGAAAAATGTATTTTCCATAATTTTATTTGTATTTATTATATTTTTTTATAGATAAGCAATAAAATGTATTTTGCGTTCCATAGCAAAGATGTCGGTGATCGAATTTCCGTCAAGAGTGGCGTTAGCCTTAATCTAAAGAGCAACCAAAATCGGATTCTATTGCTAAAAAAGGATTCTCAACTGATCACTTCCAAATTTTCTACAGCTTGGCTGGAGACGTAAGCGACCCAAAAACTATCACCATAGTAGGCCACTCGTGCAAACTTACTTTAAGCATTATTAAGACATAATATATGACATCAAATCCAATAACTCATGTGTAAGTGGAATGAAGGGGAAAGAAAAATGCGAAAATAAACACGCAAAGTGCATTTGGCAACAACTTTTAATGCAATATAGTAAAATTGGTTTTCAAAGGCGTCTTCATGGTATGTTCCCGAGAGCTCCACAAAGTTTTTTCTTTATAGTTATACAATTTATAATCTGATGAAAAATTTTAAAAGTACTTAAACATAACTATAAAAAGCACACATTTTGGAAATATTTTATATAAACAAAGTTCCTGAATTAAATAAGTATGCTATGTTTTCAAGGGGCGACAGACATTCTTTCAATCAAAGCATTTTTAAAGATGGCAAATGAGAGGGTTTAGATGTATTTCTATATACATTTTGGTATACACCTATAATTTATTAGAAATTAGCATTCCATTTTACAAGTACATTATATGGTAATAAAATTCTTAAACAAAGATATGACTTAGACGGTTTCCATGATATAATTATATTTAACTTTGTAATTGCTTTAATGAATATACTATATTTAAGGTTATTTTCCTTATTTCTGACAAAACAAGCAATTTAAACAAAGTCAAATGTTAACCCTAGCCGTTACATTAGCCAAAGGAATACAAAATTAAACCACATGGGATACCTAATATCAGATAAAACTTCGATTTCCTGGACAGCTTAAGAACATACCATTTTCAATGCAACAGCAAAACACTAGATACGCTTTAAGAAGTTCGAGACAGATTTATAGGTCCGAACAAACGCAATACCCGCCCCCTCGCCATCGTGTCAACCAAACAACGTTGTTTGCAGCCGACTTCGGTCATTTAAATGTTGGATTTGACAAAGTGTTGGCTGGAATTGCTTTGGCTAACATAATGTGGAGTCAAGATATTCGGGTACAACTAAAGAGTTATAGTCAAAATATTCGGGTACAAAGTTATTCGCTTGTTTTATTATATGGGATATTGAGTGGGATAGTAATTCAGTAATTCATTTATTTAACCATATAGTTAGATTTCATAACGTAGGCATGTCAAATTGTAGTTACATAATTTTCACTTAGTTAATAAAAGTTAAAAAAATAAATAAATTAAAAACTATCATTAATATAAATTTGTATAGTACCTAGCTTATGTTATTGTCCTTTGTTTCTAAAGTAAGATACTTTTGCATATCAGAAAATGAACAGTTCATATACTCGTCAATATGGTAGAAGGGGTTACATTCTAGAAATGTTTTTATATTATTTTGAAATGAAGTAAGGGATAGTCGTGTAATTTCTAAGGGCAATTAAGTACTCGAATTTTATCGTTCATGCTAAAGACCAAATATAGCAGAGCACTAAAAATAAAATTTCAAGAACAACCTTCTTCATTCCTTTGCAGGTAGTTATAGTCAGAAGCAAAAATTAACTTGATAAATTCTAACCACACTTTAATTTTACTTATAAAGTAATATTAGAGATGCCACTCTGTTATTTTGTTTTGAACTTTAATGTGAACGGAATAAGGGCTTTCGGATTTAGGAATAATTTAACTAGTCAGTGTAGCAACAGAATCGGTGCCAATATCTTATTGAATGATTAGGGGTGGTATGTGGCATATTATGCGGTGGTATGAAATCATGATTATTATATTAGTTAATTTAACTAAAAGATAAGAGATTTATAGTGTAAAATAATACTAGACAACAATTGGTTTTTGAAATAATCATGTGTTAGGTACTTAGATAAAATTATTTTAATTTCGTTGTATAAAACAAAAAGGTTCCTTTTTAAGTAAGTATATTTTAAACATGAAAGATACAATGAAAATAAAGTTTATGGACATTATCTAAATACTGTAGGTAGCGTTATAATTATCTCAGGTGGTTTGTATTATTAAAATAAGGATAAAATTAAAGTCCCTAAAACAATAATTCTGGTTAAGTTTTGTTCGCTTCGGTATGTTTTTGTTGAAATAAAATAATGAATTAAACATTCAACCTTTTAGGCCCTAATAAAAACTAAATTACAAAATAACATCACATTAAAATACAGTACCTGATGTGTGATTTTATAACAAAAGGGTTTGGTAAATTAACTTTAAAAGCATAAACGGATTTAAGATAAATATAATAATATTTACATACTTACTTATTGGAATTGAAAAGAAGTGTATAAAATGAGTGTGTTGGGACAGCTGGAAGAAAGACCTAGGCGAACGTAATTTGCATCAAATAGATGTAAATTTAGAAGTTAGGTCTAGCTCAAAAGTATAAGTACCTATCTTAAACTGCTGGTGATCTTGTACGAATGTAATGAAAGTGAACGAAAAGAAAGAGGTATGTCAGGATAGCAAGCAAGTGTAAATCCGTGTTTTCTGTCGTATTCTATGGTAAAGTGGCGTGTTTTATCTATACATGACAGTACTATTATACAGATATAGCCAAAACTACATTACTTACCTATTTAATATTGTACATAAAATATTGAAACGTTGCCAATTTTTTATCGAATTTACTTCAGTTTCATGCGACTCATGAAAGTGTAACTCAATCATTTGACGTCGCCGCTATTATATAAAAGACAACCGTTTTATTCGGTGTGACGTAGGCGCGTGTGTGTCTCTAAAAGCAATTTGTTTGAACGTCACCGTAAAGAGTACTTGGGGGTACAATGTAAACCTTTGAAAGGAATATTATAAATCTGAGGTATCCCCCTCGCATCGGCGCAACTCTGTCGTTTAAATTGAATTGAAAAATGATTTATGCCAACAATCTCTCGCGATACTCTTGTTTCTTTGCACACTTGATCGGTCTAAACGCAAATAATAAATAGAATCGCGCCTCGGATTTATTGGTGTTTTTTAGGATTCCGTGCGCCGGAGAGAAGTATAAAATGTTATCAAGTATGGTTGACAGTCTAGGGTGATTAAGAAGGTAGGTAAATAAAAAGCATTTAAATCGAGTAAAGAAAATGTATGACATGTATTAGAATAATAAATCATTCATAAATATAGGGGTATGTTTGATTGTTTGAGGTTCAATACTCTAGTCAAGGAAGGCTTTACAACTCTTTAATTATTGAATCGATTTGTGAATCAAAACTTGAAAGTTATTTTTAGTTTGGAATATATAGGTTTGCTATTTATGTACATACATACATAAAATCACGCCTCTCTCCCATGGCAGAGACCATAGATCTCCATCTCATTACATTCTTCATACACGCTCTCCGGTTTAGGGTACTTCTGACCTGACTTTTCTCCAAAATGTCACCAATTTGGTCTAAATATGTTTGCCTAGGTCTTCCCTTTCCCTTCACATCCGCCTTGTACACCTGTTCCGTTAAACGACTTTCATTCATCCTATTTATGTAATACCAAATAATATGTAAGTGAATCCGTATTTGTGTATTAGTGATAGGAAAATAGAATATAACTAAGCTTCCTAACAACCCTTCATAAACTTACACGATCACAATTTCTTACAGTTCAACGTGATCCTTGATAAAAAATGGTTTGAGTTTGCGTACAATAAAAGTGGTACGGAATCCACATGGTAATTGTCCAACTCGCACTTGCCATATTTATTATTTATCGACGGTGCCGTGAAAGGAAGTTTTCAATATATTTCCCAACTTTGCTGTAAGCGCCGACTTGCGATTAATTGCTTTTGAACCGGATTATTTATTTCTGTTGCAATTTCACTTTATATTTTAATTTTGCTCGGCTGTTGTTTATGGACCTGGCAGTCGTATTAAAAAATACTATAGATAAAAAAAACATATACGTAACTGTGTGTTTGACAAGTTTGACTTTCAGTTTATACATGACCTCTGTGGCGCAGTGGGTGGAAGCCCGCCTGAGACGTAGAGGTTGCGGGTTCGATCACCGCCGCGAGACATAATAATATGTTTGTATGTTATGCAGACATTTGTTCCTGATCTGTTTGACAAGATGACGCTGAGTGGAATGTTCAAGGATATTTATTTATTTATCGGTAGTTTAATTCGAAACCCAGATTTATTTATGCGCATTGACATGCTCAGATTGCCAACTTGTCACAGTGAAATACCAAATATTGATGAAATAATTATGAGCAATTGAACATGTATGACTGTATGTGGTATATTTGCCACCAGATTTATAATTATTTTTAGCTAATTTAAAAAAAGGAGGTGGTTCTATGTTCCGATATACACCATGTTGAATGTATTTTTATGTTCATCGATTCTTCATAGATGTGTAGACCGATTTTAAAAATATTTTTTTGTTTGAATGATGTTAGGGCCTAAGTTTATATTAAAGATTGCTTTTACTGACAGAGATTGGCAAAAGCGAGAGTGTTTACAATGAAACAGGGCGCTAAGGGCAATGTAGAGACAAAGCTGACAGAACAGCAATTCGGAAAAAGGAGGCGAAAACAAGATAAATAACGGGGAATTAGTCACAGGATATTGCAGTTCCCTGTCTAGTTATTCTATTGTGCTATACAAGAATGGAGAGGACTATACGGCTACTGGACCGATATTATCATGTTAATACCCCTCGCTTTGAACCATGCCGAGAAAGGGTTGGCTTCCTTTGTTTGCAAAACGTGACAATAAGTTGTTGATTTAGTACACTATTTAATGACAATGCAAAGTTTTAAAACTGATTATTGTTTTAGTTAGTGGAAGATTTTCTTGGGAGGAATAGAATATATTTTGTGTGTGTTGATAGAAAGTGTCAGATACGAAATTCTTATTATTTTATTTTTTCCACAATGTTATACAATTAATACCTTTTAGGCGCAAACTATACAGAAACGGCGTATGGAGAAGGCGCGGCGCAGGCTTCTGGCCGCTTCAAAACGTTTCAATACAAAATGTAGGTAGGCGACACGTTGTGAATTATACTCATGCGGCGAGGCGCAGGCACGTCGTTTCGTCGCCATCCAATACATTTTGTATTGAAACGTTTTGAAGCGGTAAGATGCCTGCGCCCGCGCCTTTACCTAACGCCGATTCTATATAATTTGCGCCTTACAGAACCACAGAACCACTTGCGGTTCGTTCGTTCGTTTGTATGAGCAAGTGGCCAACTCTGGTGACGGAGTTTTTAGGCCGCCTTAAGGCCTCCGTCGTGGCTTAACGACTTTAGAAGCCGGGACCGACAATTCAACGTGCCCTCCGAAGCACGGAAGCGCTCAGATATTAATGCCACTTGCGGTCACCCATCCAAGTTGTGACCGCTCAGAACATCGAAGAAGATATATTCAGAAGATACTCGATCTAACTTACCAAACAAATGTGTTTGTTTCGCCTGTGTTTATTTTTCTTTTCTTTTCCACGAAAATAGATAAAGGTTTGAATGAAACTTATTCAAACGCTTATTAGATCGAGCGAAAACCGTTATAAGAATTGTTGATAAAACAAATCGTTTTAATAAAAACAAAATGTTTTCGTTCATAATTCGTATAAAGCTGTTATTTAAGAAAATATTACAATACAACAATCGTTTCCTGAGAATTGACGAGAAAACATTAAAATAGGAACAAAAACAACTTCTATTTTATTTGTAATTTTGTTTGTTTGTTAAACTTTGAACGCGCCTTAGTTGGTGTAGTGGGTTTGTATCAACTTTCGTAGGTTTGAATTCCGGCCGTGCATCAATGGATTTTTCTATTCGTTAACTCTTACAGGAGTTTTAAACAATGGAGCTTGCAACCTGTCACGGAATGTTTCTGTAAAATGTAGCCTACCCAAAATTGTATTTGGACATACCTTTGACTATCCCTTTGCACATCTGCAATAGACCACCACCTAGCACCTTGGGAATATAGTCGTGATCAGATTTTCATTTGTATCAGTGACAATTTATAATTTGTCTCCTCTTTTAATACGTTCTTTATGTACTGCTTTTCCTTGACCTCAAACGTCAATTTTCCTAAAATTTTAAAAAGTGAAATAAAATAAATAAACCTATTATAGTCCTACACCTAAACACTCCAATGAGGAGTGATAAAAATTGCGCTGTGTGTACATGAGTGGCTTATGAAGACGAAGTAGGCATATTACGTATGTAGACATTAATATTTCCCTCTACCTTTGCATAAAGATGTCGAGTACTGTCCCTAGTCACGTCTTTAATAAATGGCCAGCCACTTGCGACTATTACGTTTTCCTTCCGAGTATGTCGACAAAAAAGGTTATTACGGCCATGAAAAACGTAAGTAAGCATGGCTTAGAATATACCCTCCGCTGAATATACTGTACCTTCGAATGTTTTTGTAATATGTTTTTTTTTTCCACTAATCTTACTAATACTCTGTTGCTGTTGATGTTTGTTACTCTTTGGTATGGCTGAAACTTGGAATATACATAGGCTATTTTTTATCCGGATAAATACCACACGTGCAAAGCCGCGGGCATATAGGCACTAGTATATATAATATATAGACTTTTTTGTTATATAAAACGATTTGAGTTAAAATAATTAAGTAACTCACCCCCATATTCTTAGTCGTAACCTTAACTCCACCTCCACTCGACTCAGCCTTGAAATCGTGATTTGGTATCTATAGACATCAAAATTCACCTCCACTCATCCTTCACTTGAGAATTCCTCAAGGAAATCCTCGCTCGAGGTTTTGTCAAATAGCTGTCAACGTAAGGTAGGTCGCGAGCTACCTTGAGTTTTCCTTAGGACATTAGTGTGAATAATTGAGTGTAAAAACGTGAATGTGCAAAGGAATTTACTAAATTTTTATACGACGACAACGCATCACGGGATATTGGGATGCAGAAAACCCATTGGAACTATTTGACGAGGTCGAATTTTCCAAATATCGGCTTATCAAGGATAGGTACCCTACCTGTACTGTAGTCCGTGGCTAATTCGTTCGTATGTAGTGGCTATATGGCCCTAAACCTATTATAATGTGACCTGACTTTTTAAAATAAACAATTTAATAGATTTTTTTGTCTTTTTCTATAATAAAAATCATTTCTTGTACTCTGGCATCAATATTATTATCTAATAAATATAGCTGAGTTTGCAAGGATCAGGTAGGTACAGGGATGGTTTAATTAAAAAACTAAAATGATTTATGTTTATATTGAACACACCAGTATCCATTTATTTACAAAAACTAAACTAACTACTACATGATAGCTCTATTTCTGTTACTTTCCGCTTAGCTGGGTTGTACAAAAGTTCCTCAGCAACCTCTTTTTTTATTTTCTCTTTTTTTGTTAGAATCTTCTGATGCAATCATCATGCATCCCCTTTCCCTTCTCTGAAGCTATGAAGCCATTCTTCCTGTATTGTGTTTTAGTAGGAAAGAGCTCCATGTGTTTCTTGCCTGCTGTTTGTCAACGCCTTTGCTAATATAGCGTTGCAACCAAGCTCTTGTTGTTCAAAGGATCACCACAAGTCTTCATCCTTTGTAAACTTATATTTCAAGGTCCTAGCACGATAAACTATAAAATCTTTACTAAAGTTTTCTTTGTTTACATTTTGTGTTTACGAAATTCGACTGATTTTGACGTTTTTAATCACCACAGATTACACATTTCCTTTGGCTTGAAGAAAGTTTGATCAAATTTACCTTTGACTGATCTGATTTCTCCTTACTCGAGGTAGATTGATTTGACTCTAAAATAACGTCTAAAAATACCAATCATAAGGTAGTTTCTGAGGCACTTTCGAGGGACCTCGAATGAGTTTGAGTGAAGGTCGAGTGGAGTTAAAGGTAAAGTTACGACTAAGAATATGGGTGTCAGTCTCAAGTTATACAACTTAATGCTTGTGTTTTGTTAAACAAATAACTGATAGTTACTACTTGTTATGTTCTTTCTTATTTAACTAAATACATAATATGCACCTTAGGAATGCAGTCGTAATCATAATTATTTGACTTCATTTCTAAATACATACTTTAGGTAGTAAGTACATAGAAAGATACTCAGACAAATACTTGTAGAACACACAATCATTTGTCTCGCGGCGAGGATCGATCCCTCTTGCGGCTGAAGACCCACTGCGTCAAAGAGGTCTTCAATATGTCATAAAACGTCTCTGTTAATGCATGTATAATATAAATTAGCCACTACCAGGCAATCTGGCTATCTTGCGCTCCAATGAAGCTGAGTCTGATTGAGCACATTATCTCCGTCGAGTGAATACAGCCTATTTATGCCATACGCATCAACGCAGGACTCGTCGCGATAAGCCGAGATTTGAATGATGTCGGACCAATGCACGTAAATAAATGATATAAGTAAATAAATATCCTTGGACATTCCACACAGCGTCATCTAGTCCCAAGCTAAGCAAGTTAATGCTTGTGTTATGGTAACCAGATGACTGATATAATACTTAGATACATTTTTTTTGTAAATATATACATACTTTAGATAGAAAAACATCCGGACACGGGACAAATATCTGCAGAACATGCAAACATTTGTCCCGTGGCGGGGATCGAACCAACCTCCGCGCCTCAGGCAGGCTTTCGCCCACTGCGCCACAGAGGTCGTCAATAGTTATATTATGTTAGGTCTTGAAAAGATATAAGGACACTCAACACAGGGCTACTCTACATGCCTAATCTCATTGGTCAAATATTGAAAAACTAGTGCTCCCGTAATTATAGGGTAACACAACATGCGTTAAAAGACAACAGGTTAATTCTTAGTAGATAATTAGGTAAATATGTCGACGTATGTAATTGAAACAAAATATAAAAGCAAATCAACACAAAAATGTAAGTAAATAGATAGTAGGTAAATTATGAACAGAGTAATAGGTTGTAGGTACAACATCTTTATGTATGTGCTTGAAAAAAATGCACAACTGAATAAAATACACAAAATAAATTACACAGGTAAAAAAAGATAAACGACGGTATGGCACATTAAACATACTGCTAGACATGGTAACACTGTCAAATAGTCTAATATAAACAGCCCACTGGATTCCTCTTGGGCAAAGACCTCTCTCTCTTCCTTTCTTCCATTTGCTGCGTTGTAGTGCTTCTGTCGGCCGTGCGTTTTAGCGTGAGATGCGACCGCGAGGAGTGACCACACTCATACCCAGATGAAGATTCTCCGGAAGAATCGCAACATTGTCGGTATCTAAATCGACGATAATTTTACGTGAGTAATTTCCCGTGTGTTTACAATGATAAGTAAATTTTCTAAAATAAAAAAACATTTTACACTTTCAGGATATTATAAAGGCATGGTTTACAATTCAGGCAAAAGCGTAAGGTTTTAAGCTATCACGCCTCCAACTAATATGCTTGATTAGACTGCAAATTGGGACATTACTTTGAAGTAATCATTATAAAGGCAACAGTTAATTATGATGAACACAAGGCTACATGGTTCTGCATCGTTGCTCAAAGACTAATGCGTCTATTACTCACTGCGTTAATGGTCCTCAGAATAAACAGTCTAGGTATAAAGCTAGACGGCAACTGACTCAACGAACTCTATTTTACTAACCCAATCAAAAAGGGATGGTTGAAGAATGAAGACAGTATGTGATGACTTTTTTATTTTCATAAAAACTTTGGTGTTTTTAAATTCATAGACACAAAACACAACAAAGAAAAAATTATCAATGTTTATTAAATAAACTAAAAATGCCTAAGGATTCAGTGGTAAATTAATTTACCGCTGGTATTATACACAGACCCCGCTTTTTAGAATATATTTAATTCACTCATGGTCTGAACGACATGCTAATGAGCACGCGTGTCCTTTATAGCTGAAAATTATGACACGATTACTTGTGCCCAAAAAGTTGGGAAACTATTATTTTCGTCGTGGATCTTCATAATCACTGTCATTATGTCTAATGATCGCAACGGCTACTTGCTTTCATCTCGTTATTATAGTGAGATGCGAAATTGTAGTGTGAATTTCGAATGAAATCAAAATGGGGTTCTCAACGAGTTATGTTGGAGAGTAGATATTTTAATAATTGAATTTAGATATTGATTTATAATTTACATAAGTGTCGCGGTTTCACTCGCGTGGATGGGCTTGAAACCTGCGAAATGTATTTGGACATACCTCTGACTACCCCTTTATACATATTTCAAGGATCTTTTTTTTTAATATCTGAAATAATTATGTCTTCCGTACCTTGGGTACGTACAGTGCATGGGAATACAGTTACGATCATAAGTAATTCATTTTCTTTAAATAAAATACTTACTTGGTATGTATATTAATATATTTGGCTCAGATCACCAGTCAGGCTAATAAAAAAAACTAGACACGAAACTCTCAATGTCACGTTCAACTTCGTTCACAT
Source organism: Xanthorhoe designata (assembly GCA_963582015.1). Taxonomy (NCBI): domain Eukaryota; kingdom Metazoa; phylum Arthropoda; class Insecta; order Lepidoptera; family Geometridae; genus Xanthorhoe; species Xanthorhoe designata. The sequence goes on from OY757039.1 coordinate 10,547,145, forward strand.
TGTTTGTTTTTATTTTATAAGTTTTGTCACTTTATTTTCATGAATTCTCTTTACATACCCAGTCGAGAGTTGGCGAGGACAACGTCTCTTCATGCATAATTAATATAGTCGGTCAAAATAAGCAATTTGGACTCACTGCTGTTGGTTTGCGGCGTAGTTAGGTTTTAATACGACACATTTGCGTCACTTGTGCTTCAGATTAATGCTTTGATTTCATTCTGTGAGCGGAAAATTTAAGGGGCTTTCGAGGGGTGAAATGTAGAGTTGGCTGGGCTTTATTTGAAGCTTTTTTTCAAGGCATTGTTTAAAACCTGTTTCAAGACAATTTGACAAGGATAGATTTTATGGTTTGTTTTCAAAATTACTCTTTTACTCTTATTTTAAAAATGAAGTGGTTTTATTCCTGTTCCTATTCGCGATCAATACTCGTAAAGACATGCAACAGGCTTAACTGTTTTTGGTGATCCATCTTCAAAGTATTGTGTTACTCAAATATATTCTATATTTTCCCTCGCAGGCATTCCATACCGCTGTATGGAACATCTAACTGCAAATTCCACGAAGTATCTTCGACAGGAACCACATAGCTGATAGAGTATACCTACTTTATAAGTTATTATGTGCATCAAACAGTATAAGATATTTTTGTTAAGTGGCATAAAAATCTACGACCTCTGTGGCGTCAGTGGATCTAAGACAACATTAGACGCGTCGACATGTAGCATGGCCAGAGGGACAGGTTCTGTTTCGACCAATATAGTTACAAAGCAAGTCAACTTAGTCTCTCATTTGTGTTCAATCTTCCCGATTCTAAATATGAGTTGTGACCGCAAAAATTTAGAAAAAGACCTCTTTCCTCCAAAATATAAGAAAATTCAAGACAGAAAGTAGAAAACAGAAACTTTAAGCCTTACAACGTACTCTGTGGTAAAGCTCCGCGATAATTATTCAATAAAAGGTATCATTTGTCAGCGCTGTCCAAATGTCACCAAGTCGACATCGTGATGACTAATGCGACACTGTTCCGACAATTTGAGTCGAACCCTCTTATTGCCCGCTTTTTACCTGCTAGAAAAACCATCATTCACTCCTTTGTATCTGTGTGCTTTGTCCGAGACTGTTATTAAAATTTGGAGTTGGACACAGTCACGTAAAAACCATCCCCTAAACACGAACATTACCTACTAATGATGGTAATAGGGTATGGTATTAGGGATCATTAGGGTTCTTAAAATCCTTCAAATAGTTTCCATAATCAATGTTTTTGAATTCACTGCTGTTCGATAGTTGAGTAATGTAAATCCGTATACGTTTTATTTTTGTAAGTAAATGTACTCAGAAGGTCAGAAAGATAATACTTACTTTGAAACATCTTGAAATCGTTTCTAATTCCTCTGGAATACCTGTAGATAGCGCGAATCGGTGCTTTAACCGAAATATCATCTTACTGATAGTTTCGTCTTCGGCGTCATAAGGTTTCGTGGCCGAGTGCTTATGGCAGCCCGGCTAAAGGATGATAGCTTGTATCTCGCGGGTTTAAATCCCGTCGAATCCGTGAACTTTTAGTAAGATTTTTTATTTATAATCTTGAGAGCTAATGATTTTAAAATTCATATAAAATATTATATACGTAATTATCAAGCTCCTATTTCAAACAAGTTCATTTAGTCTTAATATTTACTTACTGCTGTCAGGAAATTCTAAAACAAACCTGCAGAGTGATTACCGAATTACCGATTAGGTACGGTAAAGACAATTAGGCATCCGCCGCGCCGTCTCGCTTTGTCGACGACAGAGGCACACCAGCAGCTCGTTTATGGTTACTGGCATAGGATAGAGGAGATTGGTACATGCAAGAGACCTATTGTGGCTATGAGAATCCGAATGAATTTATAATACCTGCGCAGGTAATCGGCGCTAACCAGCTTTCTACCTAACTAGTCCTCGGACACCGTGAAACTTTGTTTATTAGCCGGTCCGGTTATCGACCGGATTAGCGGCTTCAACTTGGAATTTGCCGCATGATTTGATAATAACTGTTCAGGCTTTCGAGTTTCTCTGAAAACGAACTCATAAATATTGGTGCTTCATTAGAAGTTTACAGAAATCATAGAACGAATGGTCCGAGATAAGTATTTGCATAAATGATTTGGCGGCGGGGTTGTTAAAACTTAGGTTTTAGATCGTAATATTTGGATGTTTGGTTTTCAATCACGCCTTATCCAACGGAAAATTGATTTAGATGACACTGTAATAGATGTTGATTATAATATTATTTAAAATTCTTAAGTCGAAGTACTTATCCACTAGGCCAACACGGCTTTTTATGTACCTATTAATACTGGTCGTATTGTATAGCGTGCCTTGTTCGTTCTATTGGTTAACAATGCTTGTATGACGAAGTTGCAACAGTTAATCAAGGCGGTATTAACAAGCCTGGCAAAGGCTATTTGTACTGCAGGACGCTGGAACAAACAATTGTTTTGTTAGTTTATGACCGGACCACAATGGAAAGTTTACTCGTTTTGCATCATAATGGCTAAATGCAATAACTTATTGCGATACAGGCTTTGGGAGGAACATAGTGTGTTTATGATATTTGGCGGCTATGGCCATTCAAGATATTAATGTCAAATGAAAAAGGCAGTGCCATTCATGAAAATTATAAGAACATAAGTACGTTCGTATGAGCAAGTGGCCAACTCTGAAAAATTATGAAATATGATCACGATTGTATTTCAATAGAAATATCCTCTCAAAACTTTTTTAGGCATTTTAAACTCTTTGAAGATGGTCTCCGTAGGTATTCATTTATATGTCCAACAACATACTGAAGCCATTAATTATGTTAAAAATTGGTTATTAATTATATTATACAATAGCCATGCTATAGATACATTTTATCAAACATTTAAACAAATCCCATTTTTAGTGGAATGACATTGATCCTGATTTATCCCAGGTTTGTTAATACAATTGTTGTTGAATAAAGAAAGTTTTCTCAGTATTTATACCATCACTTTTTTAACCTATTCGCACTTTATCCCCGTTCTTAGAAAAGATTAAGCCGCTGGGTGTCACAACACTTTAGTTAACAGTAAAAATATAAGCATTAGCAATAATTACAATTGACATTAAAATACAATAATTATGAATATCTTAGTACATCTATTATTACTGTGCATAGAAGTCAGGACATTATCTGTGGTGCCCCCACACTAGAATAAATCTGCTGAAATGTTTTAAAACTTTCATTTGCTGACATGTTTTTGAAAAAGAAAAATCACGATCTAGAGTTCATCGACCTCATCCCCTCACGTGGTCATAATAGGGGATAAAATGTAACAGCTGTATTTTTTTACAGGAAACAACGAAAATGTCAAGGAAAATCTATATCCAACCACATTATCCAAAACTGTTTTCGCTCGCTATAAGCCTATATAGAACTAATTTGGGGCGCAAAACCGTTAAGCTTTTCATTATTCCAAACATTCACGGAGGAGCATCGGGCGGGCTATAATCGTTGAATTGTATTACCATTACCACTGTCCGCGGCGCCAGATGGTTCGAACAACTTTATTTCATTGAGACCTTTCTTGTGCGACGCTTAGATGATTCCGGGCTTTGTTTTCGTGAAACATAACTTTAGACTTGTGGAGCCTAATTCAAATTTAGAACAATTTGAATCCTTAATTTTAAATTTTACTAAGTTACGCAGTGAGAACTTTTTAGACACAATTTGGGTCTCCGTCGTAGCCTGCTGAATTTAAAGATCAAAACAAAAAATAGGAAAACAGTCTTGACGACTTCTGTGGCGCAGTGGGCGAAGGCCCGCCTGAGACGCGAAGGTTGCGGGTTCCACGGGACAAATGTTTGTATGTTCTGCAGATATTTGTTCCGGGTCTGGATGTTTTTCTATCTATAATATGTTTGGTATGTATTTATAAAAAAAATGTATGTAAGTATTATATCAGTCATCTGATTACCATAACAAAAGCATTAAGTTGCTTAGCTTGGGACTAGATGACGCTGTGTAAAAGGATATTTATTTTTATTTATTTATTTAGTTTAAAAACATGAACACTGCATGTATTTTTACTAATAAGCTACTGAGAGCATGATAGTTTTCAGTGAGTTATTAGGTGCGCATATAATTGCAATGCAATCAGTAGCACCAAAGACGATTAATATCTAGAAGACAGACAAAGGCCATACACAAAATCGTAACCCTAAAAAATAGCCTGAAAAGTCTAAAACATCAATTTTATCCAAGAAATTTCAATTACTTTCTAGTTAAAAATGTTTAAATATTGAATATTGTTGCTACCTACTACTAAGTATTGAAATTTCTTGGATAAAATTGATGTTTTAAAGTTTTCAGGCTATCTGGTACTGCGGGATCGGGTTACGATTTTGTGTATGGCCTTTGTCTGTCTTCTAGATATTAATCGTCTTTGGTAGCACTTAAAAATAGAGGCTCGGCCAATTTGACGCCTCCATCGTTGGCTAATAAATTTATAGCCGACAATTTAATGTCCCTTTCAAGGACAGAACTCTCTGCGTGTAATTTTACTATATCCTCTTTCTCATTATGATGATGACATTTTCGATGAGTTATTGAGTTTTCGGGTGCGCATGCATAAAGGCTTACTTTATAATTATTAACTTTAATGTTTTATGTATTTTGATCAATATCATCATCAATATTATGTCATTGTTGTTGTAAATGCTCATTCTTAAAAAAGGAAGGTGGTAGCAACTACCATCGTACTATTATAGTAGGTACTAGATCCTATAGTACATTCGTTCGTTCGTTCGTACAAAAACGATTAATATCTAGAAGACAAACAAAGGCCATACACAAAATCGTAACCCTGATCCCGCAGTACCAGATAGCCTGGAAACTTTAAAACATCAATTTTATCCAAGAAATTTCAATACTTAGTAGTAGGTAGGTAGCAACAAATTCAATATAAAAAATTTTTTAGGTAATTTGAACTAGAAAGCAATTGAAATTTCTTGGATAAAATTAATGTTTTAAAGTTTCCAGGCTATCTGGTACGGGTTACGATTTTGTGTATGGCTTTTGTCTGTCTTCTAGATATTAATCGTCTTTGGTTCGTATGAGCAAGTGGCCAACTCTGGTGACGGAGTTTTTAGGCCGCCTATAGAGTACATTTGGCACCTACTATTAGCTTCAGCCATAGGCCATTTTCAAGAGCCTGACGCAAGGTGCGTTCACTCATCCATCAGATCCGACCGATCTGACTAATGCCGGATTCCTATAGCCAACTAACGGATGTCTGTACGTAGGTCGTCATAGCAACGTTGTTTATTCAAGGCAAAGTGTATGAGACTTTTTGACAGATAACAACGTTGCTATAATATCCGTACGTAGGATATAAGAACCGGGGGTAAGTAACTATGCAGACATCAATTTCAGCATTAATGGTTTGTACCTAGGTACTCGTAAACTTACATACCAAACCAAAAGCTAGATAAATGATGACAAAGTCGTCTCAAGTTCCACTGAGTATAATCTTCTTATATGCTAAGTACTGAAACGCGTTTCAGCGCTATGTGAGAATAGTTTCCACGTGCGGAATTAAACCATCTTTTGTTATATAATTATGAAATTTCTAATATGCTGAGCAGTTTTGGTCTTTGTGCATAATAATATAATGTTCAGAATTCTTCAAGTGGGAAAGAAGCTCATCTTTAGATTTGAATCTCAACAGTACACATAAGGAATTTCATGAAACGATTTTAAATGCGTATAAGCGGTAATAACTTTTCAAAATCAATGGCACATGCCATCTTGTACACTTTGGGAAGGTATATACCCCACTTAAATTCATATTTGAACTTCTGTCTACATCTCCAAAGATTGACATCTCCAAAGAAACTTTTTGAAAATATAGGCATTTACTTCGAATTGACGCTATATTTCCTAAAAACAGATGCATTGGATATTAAAGTAAGTAAGTAAGTTCGTATGAGCAATTGGTCAACTCTGGTGACGGAGTTTTTAGGCCGCTTAAAGGCCTCCTAAATCGGATATTAATTTGCAAGAAAACGAGTACATAGAGTTAGAGCAATATGTTCTACATATTATTAAATTAATATGAATGTGATTAATTTTAATACGACCGCAGCAAGTGTAAATCTACCTACACGCATGAAAAGAGAAGTAAATAATAAATAAATAAATATCCTTGGACATTCCACACGAAGAAGTGATGTTATAATGTAAAAAAACATGTTAATGTTTTCATTGTAGGTATTATTTTCTACATATTTTAAAATCTAAATTCAGACCCAATAAAACTTCAGGTACCTAGATTTTCACAAAACAAAACGACTAAAATAAAAACATAGGCATAGCGCGTACAGAACATCCTACTATCCTACTTGTTTGTGAAAGGTGAAAGTTTGTGTGTGTGTGTGTAAGTGTGTTTGTTACTCTTTCACGCTAAAACTACTGCACGGATTTGGCTGAAACTTGGAATATACATAGTTTATGACCGGGAATAACAAATAAGCTATTTTTTATTCCGGTATTCCAACAGGAACGGAAACTACCGCGGGTAACACCGCGAGGCGCAGCTAGTAATTTTATAATTCTGAAAATACGACTAAAAAACAGACGCTGTACGGCGTATGAATACACGACTAATGGATTTTTCCATTTTATTCTCATGTTTTGAACCGGGGCCATGGTACCTATTGTGTAATATACTGACACCTTGCAGGGTTCTCGGCACAAAGTAATTACTTAACAGAGAGTGAGCTACGGGGAAAGCGATTTTATTTTTAATGCCGGCCAGGTTTACAATGGTGAGATTTTTAACTTTTAGGTTTACTAATGTTTTGAGGTGGTGCTGAAAAGATAACATACCTACTTTATCCGGCTACACCACTTTGTTAATAAGTTAACTGGAGACTCAATCACATTGGGTATCTCAAACTCATCCTGACATTTATTAGTTTAAGGTAACTAGCTAACTTGCACGCGATTTCTAACGCGTGGTAAGTAAAAAAAATAAAAGTAGCCTATGTGTTAGTTCAGGTCACAAACTATGAAAACCCCAAGTTTCAGTCAAACCCGTTCAGTAGTTTTAGCGTGAAAGAGCAACAAAATTTAACACCCACATAAAAAGTTGTATATGGGTGGTACCAATATTTACAGAAGTTAGCTTACAGCTTGCAAGCCCATCGCCACTTATGAAAAGCTTACTGGTTCCCTTCCAATATTCCCTACACTGTTCAGAGCTCGTACTTATTCGGATATTTCGTTCGTTCGTCGTATGAGCAAGTGGCCAACTCTGGTGACGGAGTTTTTAGGCCGCCTAAAGGCCTCCGTCATGGCTTAACGACTTTAAAAGCCGGGACCGACAATTTAACGTGCCCTCCGAAGCACGGAAGCGCTCAGATGAAAATGCCACTTGCGGTAATCAAAACGCGATTGAGATTCGTACGATGCTATCCGTGTAACAAGTTTTTATCATTCCCACTCCGACACGTTCAATATTCGACTCTCGACTCGCATATCTCCAAAATTAAAGATTACATTAGTCACTCATACGGTTTCTCATTTTTTTAAAGCAAGTCTTCTGCATTACACTGTGCTTGGAGTAAACGTCGCCGAACGTTCCCTCTAACAAATTGAAAAGCAATGAACCGCGGAATTCAATTTCATATTGAAAGCCATTCATCTTTGCCGCTTCTTCGGGACCGGCTGAAAGCGTTACATCTCGACTTCACTCTTCCCTTAAAAAGTTCTCGTCTTTTTGAGAGGGTATTGAACGGTTCGAGATAATAGTTATGGATGTGTTAGTTTTAGCTTCCTTTATCTAGTCTTTGGTTGGTCAGTTGAGCGAAATAAACCATGGGCTAAAACACGAAATTGTGTCAATGTGCTTTAGGAAAGGTAATCTCTCGACTATATAATAGAGTGAGATAGTAAGAGCTTGTATATATTTGGCGTTTTTAAACGCACGTTTAGCGAATCGAAACGTCCGATGATATTTAAGTAGGTATTCGAACGCTTTGAATACGTTTCAATGTGTACGGATGAGTTAGCGTTAATTTTTAAAACGACTACTATTAGCTTTTAATGCAGGACAAAATCTAATAAATTTTGATTAATCAGTGAGAGATAACAAAAGTATAAAATGCACAAAAATCTAATAAGTTTTTGTTATTTACTACGATTTTCAAATGGTATAATAGTATTGATAAACAAGCCTAGCGATTTAACAAACTCCACAAATTGGAATCAATTAAAAATCGTAAATTAATAAAGCCTCAAGGCTCACAATCCCACTGAAAAATAATAAACATCAACGTTTAATCGAATTTACCGGCAAGAATTTCGCAAACTTCAACATTTTCACAAATTTTGCACGGCAGAATTTAATCTTTGTTACCGAGCGATCATTATAACAAATATCCAAAAATAACCATTTATTGCTACAACAGGTAATTTGTGCCTTTATTACAGCGATAATGGATCAGTTGTTATTTTTCACGGGACACGAAGTTTCGGCGCAAACATTAGTACTAATGCTCCCACGAAATGGGAGCTAGCTTTTGTAAAATAATTACCTCGCTTTACCTTCGCAGAAGTGGAAAGAGGTGTTACACATTAGAGCGTAAATGTTAAAATGAGCTCACGTAAACCACATTTTATGTTTTGCTTGAGCCAAATTACACATAAGTATAATGGCATGTGTGCTGGAGACATAACATTATTATTTATGGCAACCCGTATCTAGTCAACAACAAAAAATGTGCTTATGTGATAATCTGAGCGCCTTAATGTCTTTCATTTTATCAAGACAATAATGGTCTAATAAAAACAAATCTAAATTGAATAGGTAAAGGATATGTACGTAGGTACTCGTAAGTAGTAAAATCATAGTATTTCGTTGCACAGTAAGTAAGTACCTAAGTAAAACCGTATGAGGTAGTGAGCAACTCAAGGGACGGAGTTTTTAGTAAGAGTAAAATAGACATGCATACATAAAATCACGCTTCTTTCCCATGGGGGTAGGCAGAGATCACGGATCTTCACTTGCTACAATCCTGACACACCTCTTTCGCCTCATTCACTATCATTACATTCTTCATAGTACACGCTCTCCGGTTTAGGGTACTTCTGACCTGGCCTTTCTCCAAAATGTCACTAATTTGGTCCAATATGTCCGCCTAGGCCTTCCCCTTTCAGATGTCTCATTCACACCCGCCTTTTACATCTGTTTCGCTATACAACATTCATTCATCCTCTCTGCACGCCCAAACCATCTTATCAGTAAAATAAAATCGATGAATAAATGCACACTAGAGTTCCAGATCATATAGTATCTAAATGTACACTGTTCCTATGTTATGTAATAACATTGAATGATGCTGTTCAAAATTAAGTTCAAATGCATGCGTCTTACATTTGCCATTGCATTTAAATGGCGATGGCTGTTTCGACCAATTTACTTCGATAACACGCTATTTCAAGGGACAAAGCTACAGCTTGATTTAAAAATACGACTGCTTGCTTATGCACCACAGGTACATATTTTTCTGACAGCCTTGTTTGTGTTACAGACAAAAGAACCTTGTATTTTGTGTTATTTTATTAAAACTTTATTTGGCTGCTGCACAACTTATGTTGTACCTGCCAGGTGAAAACATATAAATGTATCGGATAATGTTGAACGAAACGAATTTGTATTTAAGAATACAATTTTGTTGATTCTTAATTACTTAACGGTGAAGGAAAACATCGTGAGGAAATCAGTTAGCTCTCTAATAGCGTCGATGGGCTTGCAACCTGTCACGTATGGAAAGTTAACTTCTGCAAAAAGTGGGCATGTACCAAATATGTATGTATTTGGACATATCTCTGACTACCCCCTTAGACATCTTCAAAAAGATCTAAAAAAATTGCCTAATGATCTGAAAAGAAATGTCTACCGCTCCCTGGATACAGTCGTGATCATATTTCATTTGAAATTACAGTGGAATGTAGCTATTCTAATTCTTTATTGTAATACTAATCTAGCATTTCTAAAAAAAATATCACCAAACAGGTATGCCCTCAAAAAAACATTAAATTTCAAAGAATACATGAATTTATCAGCTATTCTGGATTCTGAAATATGGCTATTTCATTTTAGTTCCATTACTAGCCATTATATATAGCCAATAAACATAAAATTCCTCATAAAAACGCTTGCCTTTGTACATGTCCTTTCAGTATGTATTTTTTAAAGTTTTATTTTTGTGTAATAAAAAATTAATAAAAAAATATCATCAGGCTATAAAAAGTTTATGAAGTGTATACACATTTCAAATCCACATAAAAAAAACCTTTTTAAGAAACAATTTGATACAAAAAACTAATTAAACGTATCTATTTGACAGGATTCTTTATTTGAACTTGTACAATAAACCTGGGTAAAGGTGCAGTGTTTAAACAAAACAACTAAGAACCTACATCTTTCCTATATCTTAGGATTTCTAAAGACGCCTGAAAAACAAGAATTCTCCCGTTAAATAGAAGGCGGAGTTCTGATTAACCAAGCTTATTAATAAAGCGCCATACAAACGCTGTGCAAGCTCAAATGCCCCATGAAAAGAAGCAGATAACGATACAACGTACACAAAGACTTGCAGCATGAATTTTCTAAAAGTGCCAACCGTAATTTCAGTGGTAGTAAAATAATAATAATAAAATATCCTTAGACATTTTACACAGCGTCATCTAGTGTAAGCAATTATTGTGTTATGGTAACTCGATGACTTGATATACTATTATATTTATCAAGATCAAGTGAGGGTACAAAAAATAAACGCCTTCGCTTTGTTGTGGTGTACTTCCAACACTTCAGTCTGCCCGGCTGGTGCAATCCAGTCGAAACGTCGGGATAAAATCAAAATTAAATAAAGGTAAATAGCGATAAATGCCTGTATTATATCTTCAACCGTTTGAAATACTACGCAAAAAAGAACGGCATGTAAATTAAATTGTTCTAAAACTTTCTAACTTATTTTTCCATTAATCATTTATCAGAATTATAACAGAATAGAATAGAATACATTTATAAAGGCAAATTTAATACGAACTTATAGTAAATTAACGGTGCCCGTTTTAAGTAAATACAAGCCTATACCATCTAACGTTTCCCATAACAAGCTTAGACACCATTCAGCTGAAATGAGTCTTAATGAAAGGTGCGATACCATTATGAAGGCAATTCTGAGCTCATAAAGGAAATTAAAAAGAGACAAAAAAGGCACACAAGTAGTTTGCAGCAAAAGGCGCAAAAAGAAGGTGCCGGTTTCCGAGTGGTTCTTTGCGCCTGATGAAAGGAAATTCTAGGAATTCCTTTTATAACTTGCCGGCTCGCAAACGTGAGATAAAAGGTAACTAGGTATCAAAGACGTTAGCAAAGGGCCGTCAGTTATTGGTACAGCGGGCAGTTATGTTTGTATGTGCTCCGGGCCACCTTTGGTGACGGAGTTTTTAGACATTCTGAAACCGTGACGGAGGTCACGTCATAAAGCGTTCACTGGATCGGCATATCTATCACGGGTACTGGTATCCGTACGCTGCGTACTTTTGAATTGCGAGTCAGTAGACATATTAGCTTTATATAAAGCTAATATGTCTACTGACTCGCAATTGTAGATGTAATTAATTGATTCAGGCGTGACTTCCAGAAAGAACATGATTGTCATTTTTTCAGAATATCTAGTACCGGGTTAATTTAATCTAAACCAAAAAGGTACAAAAGGTAAAAAGACATCGTGTGGAAACCTTTTTGGTGTAGATAAAATTAGCGGAGTAGTACTATGTATTTTGAAAAATTTACAATATCTGAAATAAATAAGGTTTTTTTTTGGTTGTTGCCAAAAATTTTAAACAAGGACCCGCCATCTCAATGGTGAACAATATTCCTATAATTTTATTTAACCACTATGAAGAAGAAAAACAACACAAAACGAAAATCTGAGGTTAAAATCACATTTTGTCACGTGCTTTCGTACGACTATGAATTCAATTTCGAACTTTACAATTTCTAAATGTTCATGGGAATTGCAAACTTGTTGTCGCTGGTTAAATGCTAAGGTACCACAAATCAAAAATCGTGAAAATCGTTTTTATTACAAAAATGAGATTACAAATAGTTGTTTTATAGTATGAGTAAAAGACATTTTTAATTTTCGCATTAAAAACTACCAAAAAACAGTTGTGTCTGTTTAGCATTTATACACTTTGGCACCAAATTTCAGAGCTAAACAGCCATTTTTTCAGTTGTGGTTGAGTGATTGGCGGAAGCGCACTTAATTTAACTAAAATTTATATTCTAAAGTGCCATATTTCGGAATGTGGTACTATTGAATATAAATAAAAGTCAAAAAACAAATATTATTTTTGGGCAAAGGTACCACATTCCAAAATGTGGTACCTTTGCACAAGATTATTGTATTGATATTACGTTGTGTGTATGTTCAAAAGTATCATTTTTGAAATGCGTTTGCTTTGCACATAACTTTTACGTGAACTTAACTATATTTTTTTAAAGCATTAAGTGCCTTTTTGAGATGCGTTTGTCTTGAACATAACTTTTATAAGAAATCAAAAATTATTTTTCAGGACGTAAGAATATTTTTTGAGATGTGCTTGTTTTTAATTTGCTTTAAAAAGGTTTTTAATCATACAAAAATCACTGTTTTATTAATATTTTTCCCTGTAAGTAGGTACAACATTTTAAAAGTAATGTCAAACGTCTAATTTTAATCTCGAACAGTAAAACTATTTTAATACAATAGCAGTAGGTACCTATCTAAAAATATAAAAGAATGTAATCAACAACATAAAACCACACCTCTGTGTGTTTATTTATTTGTTTTATTAGCTTAAAATCTTATCCCTTTTTTAAGCTAATAAAACAAATAAATGCTTTAAAGACCTCAAATACCTACACAAAATAAGTACCTATCTCTACGCTAAGATCAACAATAATAAGAGAGTTTAAAACCAACAACATACGCTATGAGAGTTATCATAAATCTTGAACCATCCGGTAAGAAATAATGTAAAATAATGAGATCAACTTTTAAGTTGCTTCAAAACAATATTGAAATTACTTTATCTTTTGAATGGCATACTAACTATGTAGGTATTTATCATTGGGTGTAACTTGCTTGCCGCTGTTTAGCGTTTGTGGACAATGAGAAAGCCTTTGATTCGATCGAAACATGGGTGGTACCAGAGCCACATGGGCAAAGTCGATGGAGGAACTTAGTACGATGCTCCTTCGAGCATTGATAAGGCCGTTACCTAGCCAAAATGTTAGTCACGTTAGTATGTTTATGGTTTTAGAAGCATTTATTTTGATAGGATATTATTTTTCGGTGTATATTCATTTAAAAAAGTGTATTTTTTAGAATCTGTATAAAACTTTGTTGTTCGTGTAACGTTTAAATTGCTTATTACTACTAGATTGTGATTCAAATCTTCAAAATAACTTGTTTTAGTTTAATAAACCTTATTTTTTTATGAAATATGGTCTTTTGGTGATATATTTTTTGTGTATATAATAAAAAAATTTATATGCTAAAGTCACTTATCTGCTTATAAATGACGTTGGGTTACAGTTACGGAGAAACTAAAAATGCACTTAAATTCTAATTAAAATTACGCGTCGATTGATAGGTAATACATAGATATAAAAATAAGACTTACTCAAAAAAATTAAAAAAACCTTATCGAAAACTTTGAATGGCCCTACTGAAAAAAGTTAAATTTTGAATTGTGGTAGTTTAGCATTTAACCAGCGTTGTATTAAAATCGTATTTCCTGGCGTTCCTGTACGTTTATTTGTAGAAAAGTTTGTTTTAATCTAAGAAATGTAATATTGCGATTGGTTTACTTCACTTTATTTTGTACATAATATAGGGTGAGCGGATATGCAATATACATGGTTATTTCTTACAACATTCCTACGACCATGAAAAATGTTTCTTATGATGTTTATCCAGTTATTCACGCTCTTTAGAATAAGTATTTTTGTCAGATTTCGGTAATTAATTGGGAAGTGTAGGTAGATTTATATTATATCGTTAGCAAGAACGAATACCACTGACCATTAAGTTACTATACCTACTAAAGAGTCACAATCTAATAGCTGACAACACTCAAAAAATGTCCGAGCAAATTTAATGTTCTACAATGACATTCGACATTTGAATGTAGACGTTATGTCGTTTGTTTTAATGTTTAATGTCGCTTGTACGCATAAAAGTAAAACTCGGCGCACTACATAGCGTGCGCCGAGTTTTGGCGCGGACATTTTATTTGTCTGATTGTGGCTCTATAGATTGTACCTCAATGCCACTGACCTTTATTTTATTATGTTTCACGTGGATTAGAACTACCTCATACAATTACAAAACAAACATCGCTTACCCAATAACTGCGGACAAGCTCTGCAGTGGAGACAGATTTTAACCTGAAAGTTTAATGCGACGCCTCGCTGGAGTCGTTTTATAGAAAATCGCGCTAGAGCCTTTGGGTATCAGATTTACTACAGCTGTTTCCTAAGTATTTCATATTCAAAGCATTTTCTTGAAAATAAAGTAGTGTTTTTGTGTAAAATAGGACATTTATTTATATAAAACTATGATTTTTGTACGAACACTTTATTGAATGGTTTGACTGTGTTCTTAAGGTGCGGTAGACTTTCTCTTAGATTTTTTTAAATAATAATAAATGGTAATGTCTCAGGAAGAAGTAAACGAAATCCATTGAAGCATGGCTAGAATCAAAACTACAAAGGTGTCAAAATTATGAAGGTACTACCTACTATATACTCTTCTTAAAGCCTTGGGATCCTTCAGATCAAAGTAGAGAACTAAGTTCGGCCTAAAGTTATTTTGAGAATAACTGTTGTTGATACCTATCAACCAAAACACAAAACAGTTAAGATGTATATTAATTTGTTGATCACACCGCACGTCTCGTAACTTTGTCAATCTATTAAAAATGACTAAGCTACACCACAAACTTTCTTAGTCGTAGATAATCAAAGATAAAAGTTATGATACCATCAAAGTTTCTCGCGATAATATCACAAGGTAATCTATTGTGGTTGCAGAAACTTTTTCCGGCGATGGCAGATAGAGCTATCCGAATTATTTATGAAAGATACATCTAACTTATTTTTATCACGATAGCGAATTGACTTTTCATGGCAGCGTGGGGGGAGTAAATTGATCTGTTGCTCTGTTACGTCTACTCAATATATTTATATACTTAACTATTGTACTGTATTATCACTATATTTTTATAAGTACCTAATAATACAAGAATTCAAACACCAAACAAATAATGAAAATGAAAAATAAATAAATAAAACAACAATTAATCAAGTAGGTAAGTAATTATTATACGTACCTATAATATTTACATTTTCTTAATTAGATTTTATTCTATTTTCCTTATTTTATTATTTAGCTACCATAAACGTTGGATTAATATTTTTACTGAAATCTTGTTAAGAATTCCAGACTTTTACGAGTAACGCTGGCGTGCCGAAGAACAAAGAATTATCGGAATTTAATAAACAAGGACCTTTTGCATTTTTGCTTCATAAAATCTCAAATTTGACGACAATACGGCACCGTAACATGCTGAATTCTTGGCAAATTGTTAAAACACATCTAATTTTGGGAGACATGACATGTATAATATCTATATATATTAAAATAAACCCCTATTTCTTCGTGCCACGCTGTAACTCGAGCATAGCTGGACCGATTTGGCTAATTATGATCTTGAAATATTTGTAGAAGTTCAGGAAAGGTTTAAACGGCGAAAAAAGTGAAAAAAACTATGGTGGTATGAAGTGCGCTGGGCCAGCTTGTAAATAAATCTAAGTTCCTCAAGTAATAAGAGTTCAAATTAACCTATCGTTTTTTCTTGTTGTAATACCAATATTGTTGTACATGTTTACCTCTATCATCACTATCACTTCTTGGTTATATTATTGGATCTTTTAAAGTCATAATAATACCAATTGTAATACCAATATTGTTGTACATGTTTACCTCTATCACTTCTTGGTTATAATTATTGGATCTTTTATAGTCTACAATAGCGTTTCACTGACTCCTGTGTCACATTTAAACATACTATATTGAGGTTATATTATGGTAATAATACAAAAAACACAAACATTTAAAAAATATTTGATTGATGAAATTCAATATAATTTACGACCTATTTGCAGCACAAATACAGTTTTACATACAATTTATATACAATTTATCCTATATGTATACTCTAATATCCAAATTCCGGTATGGTTCTGCTGGGAGCATGACACCGTCAAAACTTGACGAATGATCTAAAGATAGATTTAATGATTTAATGATGATGGTCACTGCGTGAAGTATAGTCAATTATTTTCATTTTGCTCATCTATTTTTAAATATTTTCTATTAACAATTGCTAGGTACTGTTTCTTAGAAAACAAGTCTTAAACTCTTAAAAAGGTTATTTTAGGAATTTATAAAGCATTATTTCAGGTGGAATTTCAAGGAAATAGTTGTTAAGAGTTTCTGTAAGATGTTTAGTATGATATTTCTAAGACTTTTGAATCGTGAGTTCAAATCTCAGCCGTGTGAAAATGATATGCGCATCAACAAGCTGAAACCATCTTGGAAATTTTTACTAGTCTAATAAGCAGCAACGGACTTGCAATAACATCACATTGTCATGAAAAAATATGTTTAAAAAGTTTGGATAAATATGTCAACGAAATATTTGATATAAATTACTTACAACATAATTATGAATTATATTTTACTTAATTCATTCATTAACCATTGAAGATAAGAATAATTCTTGATACTGGCAAATTAATGCCAATTCGCTAAGAATACGTAGAACTAGACTATTTCCATGTCCAATAATCGGAATCGAAGATCACAATCTTGCACTTTTTCAAACTCACTCTCTTATGCTTTTGATATAAAGTGTATTCTTAGAACATTCCATAGTTCAATGAAGAATAATTCGCAGAACAAAACGTCAGCTGCAGATCTTGAATAGTGTATTGTTCGATCGACGTCTCCTTTATACTAAACCAACCTGTAGTTAGCTACTCAGGAGTAAGTTCGACACACTAAACTGTCTCAATGCGGGGTGTAACTCAGTAGCGCCTCGGCTAAACTTGGTGGGCATTCATCTTAAACTTTGGCGGCACCTGAGCGTCGCGTGACTTAGACGAAACTTCTACCTACATACGTCCGAAGTAATAGAATAAAATATAGACCCTTTGTTTCTTTGCGAATGAATAAAGGATACGGGAACGTGAGGGGTAGGGTAACTAAGTTACTCTTTAACTATATTAGAACTTGTGACTCGTGAGGTTGGAATGCTCTTTGTGTTGCCTGTTGCTAAGACGTGTACGAACTTAACCTCTATTACAATGCTTTTATGTATTTTTGTAGATGTTCATCGTTTGCAGAAACTAAGAAAGTTGTTCGAAGGTATCTGTAGAAAGGACATTGACGTCTATGTCGATTTGGCCCGGTATTGTTGTTGTTATACAACAATGAATTTTTTTTTTAATTAAATCTTGATTCTTGAACTTTATATGTTGGTTTTTCATTATGTGATAGAGCTGATAAGAGTCCGCGCGAAAAGCAAACACACACGCACACACTTCAGCTTGACCTCCTGACAGTTCCTTGCTAAAGAGGATAGGAGAGGTACAGTAGGTACAAACCATTACGATCTATATATTTAAACATTTCAAGAAGGAGGCGCAAAACATTCAATTATGACTTTTTGAGCAGTCCTCGCCCGTAGTTCACCTACAGTGATTATCAATTTTACACTCCTCAGGTAAAGGAGTCGTGCACAAGAAACGTTAGAAACTTGTGCTAACCTGCCGATGATATGAGCCAATGATTGGATATCGGCATGGGCCACTGCAACCAATTAGCCGATATGTATTCTCCCCGCTGATATGATTATCGCCGCCTCCATTACCGCCTCAGATTACTGACACGTCTAATCATGTTGGAAGGAATCAATTCGATGTGTTTCTATCACGTTATAACATTCTGTTTTTATTTGCTATGCTGATGCTTCTGGGAATAATATGCCATATAGGTAAAGATGTAGTAGATAGGTAAGCAAATATCATATTAGTCAAAATTAGAGTCTAAAATCATTTATTCAGAACCTAGGGCGATCACATTGATTATACTGTGCTTTCGCTGTAACTCCACGTCTATTATAATTCTTAATTCTGTGACTATAATGTGCATTATATATTTTTTGATATGACTCGTCGTCATTATGTTATACTCGTATAAATGATATTATATTACAGAAAATTTACAAACGTAAAAATATAATCATTTTAGATACCGGTATGTTTTGATTCATCCGAAGAATTATCTCACGGTCGCGTCACACATAACGTTTTTTTATACGTTAGTAATAAGTGTTAAATATTAAAATGATTTTATTTAGAATGAAAAATCTTACGAAAAGTTACGACTTCGACGGTATTTGAACCCGCGATGATCCCGGCCTCTCGGCCACGAAGCCTTAAGACGTCGAAGACGAATCGACTAGTTTATGTTCAAAACAAAGTTGCACAGAAAGACTGGGTAATGACAACAAACCAAGCACTTTCGTGCAAAACAGGACGTTGTCGGAGTGTGGTTTTACCCTTACACAGGATTGTTTTAGTGTAATGAAACAGACCTTTAATTATGCATGCGATTTGAAATAGCGAGACATCTGGCGCAGATTGGCCAGACTCCGTTTATACGGCCTAAAGTATAAATTAATAGTTTAGTAGATTTACGAACTATACACAATGGACGCTTCAGTTTAAATTCAATCTGGTTGTATTTTTGTATCCGTATACTACGTTATTTATTTAACCATGATCTTTTGATCATGGTTAAATAAATAACATAGTATTTTGTATTCAAAGTCGGGAAAACAAAACAAAATACAAACACAAGTCTACAAAGAAAATAATATTTTGGATTTTAAAGTTTGTTTGTATGTTTGTGTTTCAATCACGTTCTTATTATTTGAACTGATTTGAATCAAACTTCAATTGACAAAATCTTTTGGCTAAGAAATTTTTGTTATGAATATGGTATGCATCGGGCATTGAAATAAATAGTTTTTTGTTCAGTGTTAATGATTTTAATTTTAAGTTGAAAATTTAAATTCCAATAGTTTAAAAAATGAAAACCATAATGAGTTTAAAGAGTTTCAGTTTCTTTAACACAACATGGACAAATACACGGAAAACCAAAAATGGACAAATGATTTTAATTTAAAGTTGAAAATTTAAATTCCAATAGTTTAAAAAATGAAAACCATAATGAGTTTAAAGAGTTTCAGTTTCTTTAACACAACATGGACAAATACACGGAAAACCAAAAATGGACAAATACACGGTCGTCATTTAAAATGCTTATTGTGCAAATACATTTTTGAAACAAAAACTATTTATGTACCTACGGCTGGTTTCGATCCTACAACCTTCAGATCGAAAGTCGAGGCATTAACCCACCTTTTTTTCTCGATGGTTGAATCAAACTCGAATTTCATTGAGAATAAACCTTCATCAAAGTCATCGAATCAATTTTCAATAAGAGCAAATACGAATTTGATGCGGATCGATGTTGTCTAGGGAATACGCTGGATTATCGCGGCGATCTTGATTACGGAGCTAATTGCGCCCCAACGGCGGGGGATTGAGAGCACTTTTACAGCTAGTACGAGCTCCTG
Organism: Xanthorhoe designata; assembly: GCA_963582015.1. Lineage (NCBI taxonomy): Eukaryota > Metazoa > Arthropoda > Insecta > Lepidoptera > Geometridae > Xanthorhoe > Xanthorhoe designata. The sequence continues at coordinate 10,566,982 of OY757039.1, forward strand.
ATATTTATTTACTTTAAAGAAAATATAGGACTTATTAACAGCCGTGATGGCCGAAAGAAAGAAAAAAAATCATTAATTTTAGTAGGACCTTAAGGATCACTCCAGTTTTGTCTTACATGCTAGGTGATTCGCCTGTTCCAATGCGACTCCCTATAGCGCCGAGTGGGTTAGTGCCCTGACTTTCGAACCGATTTTAAGATTAAATTTTGTATTTCAAGAAATAACATTGCCATGTTATTTTTCTTTCAAATTAGCTACCTACATCATTCAGCCAACGATACACACAGTAAAACAAAATTTTGATTATCCTAGACATTTACTATTTCTGGAAACTTTTAATTGGCCTTCCGCATCATGATAATGTGCTCGTACAATATTAGTACCTAAGTTTCCTTAAATGAAAATTCTTACTTAAAAACAAAACATTGTCGTTCATCGATCATCAAAACCAATACAATTACCTTGTTGATATCTCAATAAGGTTATATTCATGATACGGGCGCCAGCTTTAGGTATAAGGGTAGTCGCCCACTCAACTGCTCTGCACGCATCGCATGAAATTGAAGTTGTCTATACTAAGTCGAATCCATTCATAATTTATAAAAAAATATTTTTGAATAACCCAACCATTTTGTGAAGAGTTCTATAAAAATGCATTCGCTATTTACTCGCTACTTGACTTTTTTCGCTTTATGTTTTATTTTAAATCAACTAGCACCTATTTAAACGTTGATAAAAGCTTAGTAAGTTCTTTGTGAAAACTATAATTTAGCATAACGAATATCTACTTTTAATTAAGAATAAATTGTTGCTATTTAAAATTCACCATTAATTTTTTTACGCAAAACTAATTTTTTTTTCTTCAACCTATATCGTAAAATAAAAATTAATTAATTAACAAAAAAAAATTATAAAAAAAATTAAATTGCAATTTTCAAGGACAATGCTTTTAAGAAAATGGTTAATTTCTGAGAAAATACTAAAACCGAATTACACACGCGGCGTGAGCGTTGCACATGCATCATAATCGCTGGTCAAACGTTGTACTAACGCACACGTTGACAAACGGTAGCAGGTACATCCCAACCTGAAGTAGCAAATAGTTCACTGAGCTCTATAGCTCAGTGAACTATTCACATTCTCATTCATTCATTTTTTATTACACTTCTATAAGTGTTTCTGTGTTTTCACTTTGTGAATTCCAGTAAAACTATGAAGGTTTTGAAACGTATTTGCATGAAGTATTTTGTTTATAATTTTAACTTTAAGTTTTAATATCAATCTGATGACTTATTAAAATTCTGGATAATATCCTGCATAAAAATGATAAAACGAACTCCTACCACGGCTTGATGGACATTACATCGTTTCGATGTCCGGAATTTGCGTAAAGCCCTTTAAAAAAAGGTCCCTCATCGAAACACACCCCCGACTGTTTTAATAAAATATAAGGAAGAGGAATGTCGCCCTAATATTCACGTTTGGATCCTGTTATGGTAATAAATTTAATATACAACGCAGTAAATTACATTCGACATTATTTCGCGCAGCCATATTTTGTGGCATACCAATCGCTGAGGAATACCAAAGGCTAGTACACAACACAAGTCAAACTATTATGTACTTTACTTATAAACTGGTTCAAAATATACCATTATCTTCTATAGAAAGATGTCTCAGACAATAAGCCTACTAGTGACAAAATAATAAATAAATAAATATCCTTGGACATTTATAGGGCCTTATCTAGTCCCAAGCTAAGCAACTTAATGTTTGTGTTATGGTAACCAGATGACTGACATGATACTCAGTTAAATTTTTTTTGTAGATACATACTTACCTAATTAAGAGAGAAAAACATCCAGACGGAACAAATAGCTGCAGAACATACAAACAGTAGTCAGTGGCGGGAATCAAAACCGCAACCTCCGCGTCTCATGTAGGCCCGCCCACTGCGCCACAGAGGTCGTAAAAAAAAGCTGAATTTAATGACGCACTTCATAACACAACGATTAGTATCTTCAACGTAACATCATCATGATGTATTATGATTCGCATAGTTGATAAAAACTCATATAATAGAGAAAACCTCAATCAATCTATAAGACAAAAGTATAGGCACATTTCCAACAAGGCTCAAACATTCATACATTCTTGTAACTAGGTTACACACATACACATTCATAACCTTCTTTAGTTCCACACTCGCTAGTGCAGACCCGGCGTAAGTATGCAGAACCGACGGTGCAATATTACTTTTTGATTGGCTCCGACGTGATAAGTTTATTGCGTAATGTTTAATCCTTTTGGGACCCACGCCGAGCGCAATTGCGAAACTCTGCGAAGTACTTTCATGATTTTTAGGAAGCTTCCACTAGAAGTTTGCTTGATAACTATTTACAACTAGCTGCGCCCCACGGTGTTACCCGCGGTGAAAAGTTTCCGTTCCCATGAGAAAACCGATATCAAAAGGGAAAAAAAATCACAACTATTTTTTAATCCAGGGTATAAGCAATTCTGGTCCAGCCGTTTCAGCGTGAAAGAGTAACAAACACACTTACACACAAACTTTCACCTTTATAATATTAGTGTGATAGTGTGATGGTTGTTTTCACGTGATGTAAAAATATATCAAGTTTAGAACTACTGTGTTGTTGGAATGTGATTAAGCAAAAACAATTATAAATGGAAAATACACTCCAACTGTGTACGATGTAAAAAAAAAAGACTATCCTTACATTTTTACACTGTGTCATATTCTATTCCCGAGCCAAGCAACTTAATTTTTTGTTAAATGTTAAAGCTCTCATAAATTCGAAACTAAAAATATTACCATATCTAGGAATCAAAAATAGTACTATCTTACACGACTCACACAGTTCGTTTAAACATTATTTACAGCTTTAAACACTATTTACAGCTGAATAGGAGCTAGTTAGCAAAAGCGTGCTTCTAAGCCCCTTTCTTCAACTTAAGCCTCACTACGACGTTCTTTCTGACAAGCTATAGTATAGATTCTATTAATACTCATGCCATTCACTTTTTAAAAAGGGTAGTTATTACCAAAATAATCCTCTAATATAATTTACCACTTATTTTTTATGTTTGTTATTTTATGTTAGTATAATGTCGCAGTCTCGCACCTTTAAAAAACACAGATTGAAAAGTTTTAAACTTTTTTGAACTAAACTTCTGTGTATAGTTACAAATTGCAAACAACCGTGTTACCTTATTAGTAGCTGAAAAAGTTTTTGCAAATTTTCGAGAAATTTTACAAAACTTGGACTTATATTTGCAATATAAACTTTATGTCTCTCTACACGATACACGGAAATTTAACAAGCTATGTAACTAAAAACGTGGCTAAGTGTGGTTTAACACTATAATTATAATAATTATCTGATAATATTCCTAAAGATATGTATTCGATACTAATCTTATAAGTATTGCATGTATAGGGAATTTTATAATACAAAAAGGAAAAAAATACCCGCAACGCGTTTAAGGTTAATAAATTCCTCACTGACTTTTGATACGAATCATTTGCTGAAGTTACGGAAAAACGAAAAAGGCGCGGTGTATATTTTGACACGCACTTGGTCCAATTGATATTCATTATTCATCCCCTTTACCTTCAACATCCCTATTATCCTTTTCCAAGGAGCTGTCATATTTTACTTTATTGCTTTTTACGTCGTTTATCTACTTTCTAACTGTCAATCATTACGAATTTGATATTCAAATACTCTTGTTGGCTTACTCTACTTAAATGACACGCTTTTAGGCTAAAGTCAGTTGAAATTCATGTTATGAAATAATGTTTTCGTATCTCATATTTGGAAAGTACGTTTGAAGTTACCTGAAGCATATGGTGTAAACAGTATTTTTCATTTCACTTTCAGAACTATCGTGAGTTGTATTAGACGTTATAATAGCATTATAACTATCGTGAGTTATATTAGACATAAGGTAGGTAGGTTCGTATGAGCAAGTGGCCAACTCTGGTGACGGAGTTTTTAGGCCGCCTAAAGGCCTTAAAAGACATTAAAAGTGTGAGACGCGACCGCAAGGAGTGACCACACTCATACCCAGATGAAGATTTTCCGGAAGAGTCGAAACATTGTCGGTATTTTAAATCGACGATAATTTTACGTGAGTAATTTCCCGTGTGTATAAGTATTTTTCATTTTGTGCAAATTATATGCATTTGTTGGGATTTGAAATATCGTTTCTGATACTGATTCTGAAAATATGAACATTGTCTATAGCTTAGTCTTAGAGTAAATTTCTTTGCAGTAGTAGTACTACTACTACTAGTTACTAGTATAAAGATTACTGCTCCCTCACCGGGACATTCGCATGTAATGTAACGATACAAACTCAAACATTGAATACGTAACACAATATATTATGTTACTGCATTCTCGATGGTCTGTTACAAGCGATTGCTCAGGTGAACCTCTAACTGTCTATTGATATTTTTCTATTCAGTAAAACAAAATACTTGATAGATTTACAAAAGTCCTTACAAAGAAAGAAAGAAAAATAATTTATTCTTGTAGGACCTCAAGGATCACTTAAGTTTCGTATTACATGCTAGGTGATTCTAATGCCTTCTTCTTCAATAAGTCGTTCTTCGTTGTGTCCTACTACATTTATATAAATTATGTTTACGTATCATACAATTACAATTAATTACATGTAAGCATTCTTGAGCTTTCTGTTATTTATTTCTAATGTTTTAAAAAGTTGGTTTTTTAATTTAAATTATGAACCAACTTTGACAACTTTATTGTGTAATAAAATTTTAAGCGCGTGTCACACAGTAGTTAATATGCAACTGCTGACGCCCTTGAAAACCAGCGTTCTAACAGACATGATGCTGCTGGATAAATGCTGAGGGGTAGCTTTATTTTCTTGTCACTCGATTGTTAATATTTCTCATTTTTGCTACTTATGTTTATGTTGATTGTATTTTTTTCTAAGTATTCTATTCTAACTGTATTGGGCTACCTGTCTATTGAACATTCCTTTAGACTCGCAAATGCTAACCGAACGTACAAGCGGCAGTGTTAATTGAAAGCTCGACCCGTGACGTAGCCATTTCGGAAATATTAATATTCAACAGTCTATCTTGTGGCCATTACTCGTTTATTTTAACAATAGAGTTGCCGTCAAACGGACGTGCAAAAGAGGGCTTTGAATAGCAAACTTTGGACTTTCTTTTATGAGCATTTTGATCAGAGGAAAATGGAAGAAGAAGAAAACACATACGTAAAATGTGGGACAGTAGCAGGAAGTTAAAGATGATTACAATAATGAAGGAAAGGAGCCATGATGGCCGAGTAGGTTAGTGCCTCGACTTTCGATCCGAAGGTGGTAGGTTCGAATCCAGCCGTGCTTTAATGGATTTTTCGTTAGGAAACATTTCTCTGAATACTATAATATATTATGATACTAAAACTAAATTTATTCGCTTCCATGTTATTTTAGGATGGATCTTCGTAAAAGGGTTATGTTAAGATGCTCAATATTCTAATCGAAATCTAGAGCCAATACAGACTTAACTAAAAAAAAGTTGATGTAATCCACTTTATGGGATAATTCGATAAATTAGACAAAGAGTCTTGCCAAAAACCTGAGGTCATTTGAAAGATGCTTGGAAATTTCATCGGTCTGGGTAAATTAGACTTGAAGGTTTTGGAACCTTCAAGGACAGGACGTTTTATACATTTACATTGGCTTTTCGGGAAATTCAATAAAAGGCGATGTGGCAGTCGCAGAGAATGGGTAACTTTTTGTAAAGGCCTCTAATGTGTCATGCTAATCATTTGCCTTTCTATGACAACGATGTAGTCGAAGTTCTAGTTATATCTACAATCTTAAAGATGTCCTCAATCTCACTTATATTATCAACTACAATCCTAAAGAGGTCTTTTCTCTTCTCACTAATATTATAAACTCTAAAGTTTGTATGGATTTCTGAATATACCTAGGTATGAATCTTTGTTACTCTTTCAGGCAAAAACTACTTTGGCTGAAACTTGGAATATACATAGCTAATGATCTGGCATAACACATAGTTTTATTGTGCGGGTTATTACCACGTGAACGTAACTTGTCTATAATAAAATGAGATCATTTAGATACATACACACTAAAAACTTGTTAAATATTTTGAGAATGTATTAGATAATGTATGTGGACATAATCTTTGACAAAAGATCCGAGAGAATGTCAATCATGCTATAAATTACACTCGTGATCATATGTAATAATATTTGATTTAAATTTTCCCTTTTCTTGTAATTACTATAATTCTTTATTGTACACAAACGAACACATTTACAAGACAATAAAAAAAGCATGTAAAAAGGCGAGCTTAACCCTAAAAGAGTTTTCTACCAGCAACCTTTACAGTTAGAGAGAAACTATAGACAATGGTGGATGCAATGTATAGCATTAGATTAAAAAAACATTCTAAAATGAAAACCTACCATCAATTTCCCAAGGATTTAAAATTACTACTAGTATAGTATTTTATTATCTGTGGTATTACACATGACAGATTATATGCTTAAACTTGCAAACTTCTAACTCAACAATACGTAAAAACGTCGTAAAACCATCCCGCGTAACAAGCAACCTTTATTTTATAACTAAATTTATTAAGACTCCAATGGCGAAAGTTTAAATGAGGTTTTAAAGAAAGGAAATTGAAAAAACTCCGGTGGTTAAAACCACAGTTCATTATGAAGGTCTCAACTATTTGCAAGGACGATTAATATTCTGCGATACACACGACTTTTGTAGTTGGAGAACTGCTTTAATAAATAATGTTCTGACAAAGTACGTTAAAATATTATGATAGTGGTAACTCACGTCAGAAAATTTAGAAATAGCTACTTTTAAATAAATTGAAAGTTGCAAGGCGTTCCCTAAATGCCAAACTACATAACTGTTTAAAATACTGGTTGGTTTATTATGTTTCACAATGCGTTCTTTCAACTTGCAAAAATACTAAAATAGCTTCTATCAAATTTAGAAACATACGAGTATTTCAAGATCCGAAAAACTTTATGAAGTGACTTTACAAAATTTGCTAAGTTTATTCTTAATATATAACTTTCTTTAACTTAAACTGTTTCATAATGTAGGTATTTCACTTTTGGCACTTTTTTTGTATTCTTTTAATCGATAAGAAATGTATTTTTATATCCTTATCATTAAAAATAAAGTTACCCAAGTCTGAACTTTCCGTTTTATAGTTAAATTACAAATAAAAAAATAGTAAACTGTGATAGCTTAATCGCCTAGGCATCGGTGAGTGCACAATTGCTCCGATTAAAACGAAGTTTAAATTGCTTAGTTTCACCGTCCATGTGTCCCTGCGGTTGTCTCTGCTAATTTACACACAATTGTTCATCTCGACTGAAAGTATAGAAATGAGAGGCGAAAAGTACCAGCTTCATGTTACCCGCTAATTGGACCGACCATATTGTATTCAATTCCGAACGGAGGTTTGGTTATGGTGAGTAAGAAAGGACCAGTGCGATCTCAATGAAGATGACATTTTAGTAGATAGAATTATGAAAAATCTAAGGCATGGCCGGAGTTTTAACCTTTTAATTAGACCTTCGGATTGGTCGAGTGCTATTGCACTCGGCCAACACCTAAAGGCATTGAATAGTAGATAGATTATGCCTTAGTACTTTAGGCTTACACATATGTACTAGATGATTTATATCCATACTAAACGGGACGCTGTAATACCTAGGACATTGTTGAGATGGATTAGGCTTGCCTAGCACCTGAACCATCCATCTTAGCTTGATAGGCCACAGGAAAGACATGGTCAATATGTATTTCTGAGTAATGCCTAAATATTGAAACGCTACTCAATATAAGTGGTGCTTATCTTTGACGTCTGTCTATACAAATTTGACAAGAAAGAATGTATCAAATGGTAAATACGCTCTCAAATACTAAAATTTTGTTGTCGTAAATGTATTGATATTTAAAAATTAAAGGCAGCACAAATTTTACCGGGTACCAGGTATTGTTCATTATTTTCCGCTTCCGCTCCCGCTTCCGCCCATACACAGCGCTCAAGCTCAAACGATGAATGTTCGTTAAAACTTTATGTCGAATCGAAATGTAAATTTGGGTACTTTGTCAGTGACTTTGTTAATCATGGACGATCAAACGGTCCACTTCGTTAGATGTTTCACGGTTATTGATTGTGTGACAGTGCTTGGAAAGTTATGGAAACAATATTGACAGTTCTTTTCAAATCACGGAGATATTTGTGAGTAAAGGCGCGGTCCGACAGCTGCGCACGGAGAGACGCACGTGCGTCAAGCTTCGCTTTGCAAGAAAATGTACGTGATTGTGTCCACTGCAACCCACACACACACGCCGTGCACACGCTACGCATGTTACGATACGTTTTCAAACAAATAAACCCACGCACCTAAAATGTGTGGCGATAATATTGCCCACAAATAGTACAATTGGATTGGGAACTAATGTATGAGATTCCTATCTTTTTTGAACAAAAGAATGGAGTAGGTACTTTGGGAATATGCCACAGCTTGCAGCAGCAAAACACATGACCTAGCTCAAATATTCGTATCTAAAATTACATAGTTACCAATTCCCCATCCTCCAGTTTTCACATGGACCTATTTCTCATCGAAAATATTCTATGGCCAATCCCGGCTTAATAACTGTTATAATCTGGTAGCTCGTCCAATTATAAAGTGTGTAATTAGGTTTGTAGCCTAACAAGCCAGTTTGGGAGTTTAAATCCCTAATCTAGGTTTTAGCACTAGTTTTAACGATATGGGATCGGTAACGTGAGTCGATTATTTTTGGAACGCGAAAGTGAAAAAAGAAATTTCAATACTTAGTAGTAGGTAGCAACAATTTTCAATATAAAAACAATTTTAGGTAATTTTAACTAGAAAGTCATTGAAATTTCTTGGATAAAATTGATGTTTTAAAGTTTCCAGGCTATCTGGTACGGGTTACGATTTTGTGTATGGCCTTTGTCTGTCTTCTAGTTATTAATCGTCTTTGGTTGAACAAAGGAATTAAAAAAAAACTGAATGTCCCGTTTGTGAAACCTACCATAAGATTTTTTTAATACCTCTGTAAAAGTTTTATTTTGTGGAATAGTAGCGATTAAAATATTTGAAACAAATTCGATAAAATCTTTCTTTAATATTGAAAAGATTATCGAAGAAATATCTTGTAATCACTTGGGATATTGACGATAAATTGCAAGCATAGCTGCCATAAATCTTCATTTATTCATTAAAAATACTTTCTGTAAAATCTTCGTGTAGCAATGTTGAAGTCTTAGTTTGTTCGTTAAAAGCCGGGACCGACAATTTAACGTGCCCTCCGAAGCACGGAAGCGCTCAGATGATGATGCCACTTGCGGTCACCCATCCAAGAGACCGCTCAAAACGTTGTTTAACTTCGACAATCTATCAAGAACGACTTAGCGCTACTCCACGAGCGCTTCATACTCGTGCTATCTCATTGTGCTTTTGGCCAGCCATACTAAATAAAACATACACCTAGTTAGAAAGTGTGATGCATTAGTACGCCCGGGGCTTTGTATCATCTGTCAAACTGACAGCATCAGCTGTCTGATTGAATGGATAGCGTGTGTCCAGTGTCCGTTCAGATACCCTACCCTAGGGATAGGACTAAATCGGTATCGACACATCGTAATTAACCGATTAGCGAGCTTCAATCACTTTAAAATGGACAGTTGTGTGGGAGCTTTGCTATTGTGTAATACAAATCTTGCCAGATTTGTGGAATAAAACTAAACTGATAGTTGAGGCGTTTTCTTTGTTATAATAGTTTATTTTCGACTTAGGCAGTAAATTTGCTTCATATATTTGATTTGTGTGATTTTACATAGACAATCAATTCCAATTTGTTTTATTAGATAAGTTTCGTATAATTGAACTGATCCAAGTCACTGCCAGTCGGAAGCGTGTCCAAAATAATGGCCGTTTTTACCACGCTGAAAGGCAATAATGATCCGTTGAGCCTAATATAGTGCCAGGTCTTGGATCTTCGACCATTTGCCTTCAGATATTTCTGAAAGCGCAGTGGGGTCCGGTACGTCACGTACACGTTTGGGATTGAGACCATCTCATTCCCAAAATGTTGAAACATTTAAACCTTATTAAGATTAATTTATGTGTTTTTTGAGATTTTCATATTATTTTTATTAAAAATGGCTTTAAATGAAAATAATTGCTAAAATTTTACGGCTTCGACGGGATTCGACGGGATTTTAGTAATATTTTTCATTTATAATGAAATACCTAAGTGTGGTTTAACACTATAATAAAATATATAAACTATAAAAATAGCTTTCCAAATAAAGTAAAACAAAACAAGTAAACGTACTTTAATTATAATAACATGCGTTGATTTACCTACTAAATTACCTTCAAAATTATTCTAAATACAACAGCTAAGGTAATATCGTTTAAAAAATCATAGCCCTCGTTAATAACCCGATTTATTTATACATTCAAACTGTAAGCGTGAGACTCACTTTGCAGTCGATTCGAATAATTTAAGGGTCCAATTAAAGCGAAAAAGAAAGAGGGAGATTTTGTTAATTAGATGCCAAGGTGAAGATAACTCGCTTACCCAATCGTCAGGGCTTCGCGTGACTCGCCCAGGATTTATGACTTAATAGCCCAGTCCGCACGTTAAGTAGGGCTTAGATAAGGCGCTTCTAAGTGATTGTCGGCATTCACAACAATCGTAATTACTCGAAACTACTATCTACTGGGCCGCACGCGATCTTTCATCGCCCAACTTGGATTGTGATAATTGCTTTTCAACACTCTACAAATCATTTTTATTTGCCGATACGAAAACGATGGTGAATGCGATGGGCTTGCAACCCGTCACGTACGGAATACTAACTCCTGCAAAATGTGGGCATAAAAATTTGTATTTGGACATTCCTATGTAAATCATCACTGGTAATACGCACTGGTTGAACACCTTCGTTTTTAGGCACCTCAGCGCCTATTGAAGGACGAAGTATCCCGAACGCGCATCCGAGTTGGATTAGACCATAGCAGGAGTAGACATAACATGGACAATAGACATGACCTTCGTCTTGTCCATGTTCATTTTGATACCTATAGAAAGCTTAAATGGAGGCGCGTTTAAAAGAAACGGTCTCCCATCAAAATCGCAGAACATTGCTATTGAGAACACAAAGTTTAAGAACAGAACAACTAGACAAACTAAACCGCGGGAGCTAACACAGTAAATAAAACATGGTTACGCAATTATTAAACCACAAACTACGGCTAAATGTTCCAGTTAGTTTGCTTCATTGTTTCAATATTTAAATAGGGTAAAAGGCCCAATTCTATTCCGTATTATTTATTAATAGTATTGGCCGTCATTTGGATAGGAGCGTGCTGTTATTACAAAATGGTCGAAATTTCTAGAAATTAATGAACTTGTTTGGACTACAGAATAAGATGCCAGTGTCCTGGGCACGCTTGCGACTGGCAGTGGCTTGAAGCAGTTGAAGTTGTTGTTCTTATCGTACATTGTAAAGTTATGTAAATAAATAGTAGAATTTTTGTAAATGAACTTACATCAAAAATAAAGTAAATACAAGTATGTATTTACAAAAAAAAATGTATCTATCTATGTAGTTTATCAGTCATCTGGTTACCATAACACAAGCATTAAAATGCTTAGCTTGGGACTAACGACGCTGTGTGGAATGTCCAGCGCGACACTGCGTCATCTAATCCCAATTGTCAACCGTTGATTTTTTCTTCGAAATAAGATAAATTGAAAACAGAATAAGTATCAAATGCTTGCATTGAAATATCTTCAAAAGAATGAATGATGAAAGATGAAGGGGAAAGTATTTGTCTATCTATACTAATTTATCATTGCTTTAAACTTAGCAAAAGTTGATATCAGTTCGTAAACCCCCGTCGTGAAATAGTAGAAAAGCTTTTACAGAAGCCCTAAACTTGAGGCAAAAGATTGATTAAAGATTCGACTCCGTCCATCCCTTTGAGGCAAAAATATTTCGAACTTTCAACTATTCTAGTGAACAAGTTTTAAGAGATATTGATATGAAGAAATTGCTTCTTAAAGTTTTGTTGTAATCCGAGAGAATTTTGAGATCAATTAACAATTTAAAATTATGTTTATCGAACTTCGAAAAGTTCGAACTGATTTGAATGTATACAGCATCATTACGTATAGTTTTATTTATCAGTAATAAAACAAACAGTGACTGAAATATATAGTGCTTAGGTAAGATCATTTCTTATTACTTCTGTGGTACTCATGGACCATGTCATTAGGTATATATTTTGTTTTGTGTTGCAATGAATTAGATGAAATATTATTGATTACAAATGATTATATTCACAATGTGCTTTTTAAATGTTTGTGTATTTCAATTTGATACGAACATAAATTTAATTCATAATGCGATCATTACCTCTTGGTTGATAACTCTACCAAACTTAACCAAAAGTAGCATCATACGATAATACCTTTACTAGTATATCCTACTTACTGAATCGTAACCTGGAACACCAAGTTTTCTATTGCCAAGAGGCGTTTGCAACCGATGTCCAATGTCCAGTAGTCTGCCAAGAATAACAATCGCCTTCCTCGCCTAATAACAGATAAACTATATGGGCGCGAGGCACGCCAACATGCGGTTTTCACCATTAGACAAGGAAGCTAAAAAGCAGTGGGGAATTGTTGAAATGTCTTCATGAGACTCGTAAAGGTAATTTATGTTAAACAGATACAATCATGATTAAAATAGATAGTTGGGCTTTTTGGTGACAGTAAAAACCTCAAACTATTTAAGTAAGATAGGAGTTTTCAATTCACTTTGATTTATTTAATTTGCATTCTGTTAAATTACAAAATTAAGCTCTTTGAGTTACACAAAACAGAATTGTGTATCCATTTCTTTAAAAATACATTTTATAAATTATACAAAACCAATAAAAAAAATAAAATTCAAATATCTATCTAAGCCTTGAGCTCGTCATAGCATCTTCATTTGAGTTTTCTTCTTATTGCTCATTATACCTAATCATAAATCACGTTTTTATATCAGAGGGCTAAGAAGACAAACGTTAGATTTTCACTCGTTATCCCGATACACATTCATCTCATAAAATTCTTCATACGAACTCACTTTCATTACCTTTTTTTCTGCCAAAACGATTAGTGGCCTAGTTTCTTATTGCTCAAAAACAAACTACCAAACGCAAGTAATCAATACCGTAATTTCCAGTACATTTTGAAGTCAGAATCAGTGGGTAAGTAGTTTGCAAAGAATCGCGTGACTGGGCGGGGCTGCCGACCGACCAGCACTTGCTAGTAATCGGAAGATTGATAAAACAAGCGGTTCCAACCAGATACAGTGGTGCTGTGTACAAACACACCTATTAAGATCCATATCTTGAGCATAACTCAATTTCAAGCAGGGCGTAAATTAGGGGCATTTGATAGCTTTACGTTTCGCGTTTTGCGTGTCGTTTCCAAACTAAAGATTCTAGTTTGATTGTCTGCTAATTAAACTTTTGGGTATACCGGGTCGGCCACAATATCTGTTTAATATTTCCCTTTGTTCGGCTATCTACATTCGTTCATGTGAGGTTTCCAACTTTTAACTGTGTTGTACAACAGAATACTATTTCTGGGGTTTATTACGGTATTTCTAAGGGTAAAAGGGTCGAAGTATCATTAAACAAGATCATTTCATTGGTAATGTCTTTTGCTGCAATATTTTGAAAACAGTTGCTTTGTTTAATAAATAAAAAAAATAAATAGAACCATGTATATAGATACATATACTTTGAGATAGCTCAAACATATTTATTAATTGGTCAGTTTTATTGCATTAACTTTTATTTTAACACTACCTATATAACTACCAAGTTTAATGGTGATTGGATTAATGGTTTGATAGTTGCGAGAACATACATCCAAACATACAAAAATACAACGCAAAATCGCCCAAATGCCACTAAGATCTTTAGCTGCTGTAAGACTATTATCATTAGTAAGTCTCATAAAAGTACCAAACATTATTTCGTGCGGGACGAACTAAGACTTTTTTTTTAGGCATGTGCGCCGAAACTCCGGGTCGAATACGGAATAAATCACCTTGACTCTTCTGATATACATTTAACATTCTTTAAAATTTAAAAAGAAGTAACATACTATTAAACTGCCATTTATAATTTGTATAAATTGTATTTTACTTATGTTTTCTTTTAATTACCTAGACTTGTATTCGGAGTCTACACTCAGACACGTGTCTTCGCTTAAATCTCGATTTATGACAGTTACTATTCTTGGAAACTGAGTGATGAATCACCGCTTGGAACTCTGAAGTAGAACCTTATACTCTTTAGCAAATGTAGGGTGAAAATTCTAATAAAACGGCGTGTACCAACAAAAATCGCCTCGATACTCACAAGGCTAGTAACTTATATGTTTACGGGGTTCGATTAGGGTCGACAAGCCTTCGTCCCCGTCGCTTCACATGATGGATGGAGCTAACAACAGATTTCGGATAGTTTTTGCATGCGTATTATATTTTATACACATACCTTCTTTGATATTTGCAAATCTGTTGATATCCTTGAATCCTCCTTTTTTCTCTATATCCACACTGAACATAATGAACCAGCATAAAATATCCCACTGATATTAAACGCGAAACTTTGTTTGGATGTACGGATGTCTTCAAGATTGTTGCTCTTTCACGCGAAAAGTCGAAAACTACTGAATAGATTCGGCAGAAACTTGGAATATACATAGTTTATGACTGGAATGACCCATAATAATAAGCTACTTTTTATCCAGAAACTTTTATCGGGGACGAAGCCGCGAGTAAGCTGGTACATAGTAAACTCAGATTCTTCATCAATAATATCAGCTGTTCCAGAAGAATACTTCAGTGTGATGTGCTCTCAAAGCTGAACAGGTAAAATGTTTGTATTTCTACGGAACTATGACCTCTAATACCTTGAGTCAGATAAGTACCTATGTAAATTCGGTGATTCGCCAACATTCGGTACCTCTTGGGGTTATTAAGCACGCACGCTTCAGTAAACATCATAAATCACACACTAGACCCTCTGCACACCGAATTTGCGTTTCTAATTTTGCAAGAGTAGATAATACGTTTATACCTTTGCAAGCATAATAGGCAGTTTTGGTTTTGTACTTACATAAAATGCTTGGGTGCTTGATAACTGATGTTACACGTCTTAAGAGCTAGGTTTTCTAAGGTACAGTAAACATTTTCTTAAAGATTTAGGGAATTCAAGACACTGTGAGTAAAATTTGTCTAAAGGAGTAGTTTAGGGCACAATCAACAACATATTTGGCACATGCTTACGTTTGCAGAAGAAGGTAAGCATTATATAGGTCTGAATTCGTAACTACCTTTAAATCGAAAGTAGAGGCACCATCTCAGTTAGATAACATCACACTTATATTATAAAGGTGGAAGTTTGTGTGTGTGTAAGTATATAAGTGTGTTTGTTACTCTTTCACGCTCAAACATCTGGACGGATTCGAATGAAATTTGGTATCAGGATTGCTTATACCCTGGATTAAAAAATAGGCCACTTTTGATCCCGTTATTCCCACGGGAACGGGAACTATTCACCGCAGGGAGCAGTTAGTAAAATATAAATTGTATTTCATTAGAGCCGTGTTATTGAAGAAACTTCCTTTTGTACCCAACATTGTTTCGTGACTTTTCAATTAGCATTAAGAAGCAGAACCTTAAAATACGATTCTACCTACATAATTGATTCAGTTAATTGCCTGAACAATAGCCATCGCTTAAATAGATTGGTCTTTACTTAAACGAAATTAAGCGAAGACTTAGTGCGTATTCATTTTATAGATCGAGGGCTTTTAGTTGAATGAACCAACATCTGACACACTGCAGGAAATAAAAGTTTACTCTTGCTTAAACTTTTTCGATCAAAATCATTATTTACTAGCTTACACGCCCGCTTCTTTGCTGGCGTGGTACTTACCTAAATAAAAAGCCTAACTGCTATTCCAGATCACAGACTATATATGATCCAAGTTTCAGCTAAATCTGTTTAGTAGTTTTTGCGTGAAAGAGCAACAAACAACAACACATGCACACATCCTTACAAACTTTCGCGTTTATGGTATGAGTTAGATATTTAAAAATACAAAGACACATTAAGAGTCTGAACGCGACCATGGCTGTTGTGAGATAGCCGAAAAATCTATTGTGTCTTAGGTGTATAGTAATCTTTTTTCGATTCCTTTTCTAACATAGTTTAATCTCTCACAGCAGTGTGTCCCTCGTGTAATTAGGGTCGTAACTTACACGTATACCTTACATACCTTACATTAACACATGTAGGTATATACCTTTCTAGGAATGAGTATATATTTTGATAATGAGTGTACCCTCCGTGAAATTGCCCACACATACTAAATTGCGGGGATGCTTAGATAAACGTACATTCAACTTCAAAAGGTGATATATTTGTTAAAATTTCAAAATGATTGTTGATTGTGTTGACCATTAGCAGAACGAACCAATTTATTTACGTTTAATTTGTTAAGTTAAATAAAACTGATGTTTGGGAGACGATTGTACTCCAAGAAATTATTAATATTAAATTGTCAATTGGTCAGCTTATAAATGCTTTTGGCTATAATCAATATTAAGAAATAGAAGAATAAGAAGTTTGAAGGTCCCAAGAATAACAGTTAGAACATGGTTATAAATCCTACTTCCTACTAATATTATAAAGGTGAAAGTTTGTGTGTGTGTAAGTATGTAAGTGTGTTTGTTACTCTTTCACGCTAAAACTACTGAACGGATTTGGCTGAAACTTGGAATATACATAGTTTATGACCGGGAATAACACATAGGCTACTTTTGATTCCGGTATTCCCACGGCAATGGAAACTAGCGCGGGTAACACCGCGAGGCGTAGCTAGTTAGATATAAATTCATGTAAAGCACATGACAATTTATTCTTTTGACGTGTTTTTAAGATAACTTTACATGACATGTCTCTAGACATCAAACTGATTAATCAATTTACCTTCTTTATCGTATGTAATTTTTACTACAACTTGCATAAATTAATATTTCAAAACGGCTAGTTTTTTACGCTAATAATTATCATAAAGCTTTGAGAAACTATCTGTCTTGCTTGGGTGTACCACTGCGAGTTAACACTGTCTTTTAATGTTCACTGTACAGTGTACATGTAAATGCTCATTAATTCATGTACTTACTGCAGTGACAAAGTGACATTACATTTTGTTTTCGTGTTTTGTCGCCAACATAGAGTCTGCATAATTAATCTACTACAAATCTTTACATTGACGCATATTACCGCGTGATTTAGTTTACATAGAATTGACATGATACAAAAAAATATAAATAAATTTTATTAAATAAATATTTTAATTTAAGCTATGTAGTATATAATAATATATGTAGTATATCAGTCATTTAGGTACCATAACACAAGCATTAAACTGCTTAGCTTGGGATTAGATGTCGCTGTGTGAAATGTCCAAGATGGTGCTGCTACCTTCGATTGAATGGTAGTTACGAATTCAGGCCTATCATATAGAATGTTTACTTCTGCAAAGGCTTTAAGGCGGCCCCCGTCACTAGAGTTGGCCACTTGCTCATACGAACTTACTTACTTACTGTAAGCATGTGCAAAATATGTTGTTGATTATGCAAAGTTCCATCTGGACCTTCTCCGACAGTACATTGTACAATTATTTCCAAGCGTTTTGAACGTAAATTGAACGTTTTAAACGTAAATTCTCAAAACGCAGTTTTTAAGCAAAAAAAAATTGTTTTTGGGGTTTCAAGTCTATTAATCAAAGGATTTAAAAGTTATCTCGATGAAAATTGAATGACATTTATTTATTGACTATTTGTGAAACGGATTGACTGATTGACTTTAAAATTCAATCAGATTGCTTGTCTTAATCGATTAATTCGTTCTAAGGATATCGTATGCCTAAATTTTATTTACACTTATTCATACGTGCATACATACAAACGCTCGGTTGTCTAGCTGAGAATAGTCGGAACGGCTTCTGCCTTAGGAGCCAGGAGGGGGTACTGAAATTTTTTTTCGGGAATTGACGTTATTATAATCCAAAAGTACAAAATAGATGAAAAAATTTTTTGGTATGCTTACACTGAAAAATAAATTAACTTGACTGACGAGAAAAATTCTTAAACCATGACAATCATTTTGGAGAGCTTCATCGTCTTGATTTAAATAGAAACATTCTTGAACTAAAAACATTTTTTTGTTTCAAAGGAATTTTAGTTAGTTTAAGAATTTTTCGTCTTGATTGAAGACAATAAAACTCTTCAAAATGATTTTCTTGGTTCAAGAATTTTTTTCTTTAATCACGTTAAGTAATTGTTTTTCAGTGTATATTTACTATTCTATCTCTAAATAGGTTTTAATTACGTTTTAGATTCAAAACGTTAAAAACGTTCAATTTACGTTCAAAACGTTTAAAACGTTCAATTTACGTCTAAAATTTCAACTCGGGTGTTGCTAATCTCATCAATTAGCGCTGTTTCAAAAACCGTTTTCCTGTTTTGCGTAACAACAATAATAATGATTATATTAAATGGAACAAAAACAAGCTCATGACCCGTATTACCACTGATCGGTTAATTTATGTGACTCGTGGTCGAATGATAGATACCAATAGGTATTGACCAAATTGACCTCTAAGGCGCGAAACAGACAGAAAAGACGTAAGGCGAAGACGGGGCGCGGACAGGGCGGAGACGTGACACGGACGCGACTTTTGAAATTATATAGAAGAGACGGGGCGCAGACGCGACGCAGTGCGAGCGTGCGTGACGCGCCCGGCAGGCATGGTCGGCGATCACTGGTATTGTTTATTTTATTTTTATCAGTTATTGAGCCTTCTGGTGAAACGGGTACTGAATGTTCGGTCACATCATCTTTGTTATTAGCACTCGTGCTGTTTCCCTTATTAATATCGGTTATTGAGCCTCCTGGTGGAGTGGGTGTTGAATTTTCGGTTACATTATCTTTGTTATGATCACTGGTATTGGTTATTTTATTTTTATCAGTTATTGAGCCTTCTGGTGAAACGGGTACTGAATGTTCGGTCACATCATCTTTGTTATTAGCACTCGTGCTGTTTCCCTTATTAATATCGGTTATTGAGCCTCCTGGTGGAGTGGGTGTTGAATTTTCGGTTACATTATCTTTGTTATGATCACTGGTATTGGTTATTTTATTTTTATCAGTTATTGAGCCTTCTGGTGAAACGGGTACCTACTGAATGTTCGGTCACATCATCTTTGTTATTAGCACTAGTGCTGTTTCCCTTATTAATATCGGTTATTGAGCCTCCTGGTGGAGCGGGTGTTGAATTTTCGGTTACATTATCTTTGTTATGATCACTGGTATTGGTTATTTTTTTTTATATACTTTTTTTTGTAAATACATACATATTATAGATAGAAAAACAGCCAGATAACAAATATCTGTAGAACATACAAACATTTTGTCCCGTGGCGGGAATCGAACCCTCCGCGTCTCAGGCGAGCCTTCGCCCACCGCGCCATAGAGGTCGTCAAAGAAAAAAATTGATCTGGTTATGTTCTTAGTACGTTTATTTAGCGTCAGTGTAAGGGTAGTTAAATAGCATTGTCATTTTGTAAGTGGCGCGTTTATCGTGCCAACCAACGGTCAGTTTAGCCACATTTGTAATAACTGTAGTAATAACGGTAATGTAAATACCTAACAAGCCAATTTAACTATTATTATCTATACAATCATAGTTATTACACAATAAGCAGATAAAATGGGTAAAACTCCCTGTTAATTATCATGAAATCCAATATTTAATTTTATTCTAGTAAGTAATGATAAGGCAGGTATTCTTTTTGTATAATATTAATATTATATAGGCGTTTTCTTTGATTCATTCGCGTTATGCATTTGTCTCATTCATAAATACTCTAAATAGGACTTTTATTTATTTATTTTAAGGATTCCCAACATAGGGTTTTTGTCCTAGAACTCATTGTACAAATGATTAAACATACATTTACGGGTATATATCGCTATTTTTTTTTTTTTTTTTTTTTTTTTTTTTTAAATTAAGGTAAATAGCGATAAATACCCGTAAATGTATGTTTAATCATGTGTTCTAATCGCGAAAGTTTAAAAAAGACTATTGCTCATTGTACAAGTCATGTTATTTAATATACTTTTTTTCTATATACTTAATACATTTAGAGCTACATACATAACTAAGTACCCTAAACCAGCGAGCTTGTATGAAGAATATGATGAGAGTAAATGAGGCAAAATAGGTGTTTTAGAATCCTAGCAAGTGGAAATTCATGATCTCTGCCTACCTCTTAACACCTAAAAACTCCGTCACCAGAGTTAGCCACTACTACAAACTTACTTACTTTAGGATTAAAGACATAGGTATTTTCATGAAAAAACGAATACATAGTTCATAGTACTTTACCCCTTTGGGAAAGAGGCGTGATTGGTTGTATATACATAACTAAGTGAGAAAAACAACACAACAAACACAGCACTGTCTTTAGAAAAGTGATCCTTCCAAGAAATTCAGATTATGTCGTTTCCTGGTTAATACAATTACTGTAGCAGGACACACTGTAATAATACCTTAAGAAGGTTCCCTTTTTCTGTCCAATTCCGTTTTTATAAAGGTAATGCTGTATAAATTGGATTAAGTTGAACGGGGAGTCCGCAAGGACTTGTCAAATATGCCTCAGGCGAATGACATTGGTTTCATTAATTTTCATAAATAAAATCCTTTTTCGTAACAAAGAAATGTAATGATTTCAAAAAATCTTTTCAAAAAATCATTTAATTATTCTCCCTTCCTTCTCTCCACTCCTCTCTATTGTGAGCTAGTGTGGTCCATTGTGGACAGTAGGAGTCAAGCTCGTCTCTCCACCGCCGCCGGTGGATAAATTATGAATTAATTGAATTTATAAATGAAATGGAAAAAGTAGAGTGAACGTTTATTGTTAGAAACTTTAATTAATATTTGTACTGATATGAACAAATCTTGGATCTAGCAGCTAACAGAGCTAGCTTAAATATAATTGTTATGGACTACTTTTGACTCCATACTTCATATTTTAATAAACCGTTATAATTATAAAAAATTACTGCTATCCAACTGAAATTTGGCCTCTACAACAGGTTCTTCTACCACCAATTTATTTATTCTCTAAAAATGAAAATCATAAATTAGAAGTAGAACCTCTTGTGATCAAGTATTCCTTACCAATATTTTTACCGCAAAAACAAAAGATTTAAACAGTCACTTACACCTACTTAATTTTCGCGTACAAAGGGATCAAAAAGTACTTAACCCGTGCTTGATAGAAATTGAAATAATTAGGAGTCTTGGGCATCCATTAGCGAGGGCAGGTTGCAGATAACACGGGCGCTGCCGGGGTATTGTTGGCCACAACAATGGGGCACTTAAAACCGTGACACACGCCTGAAGTTGGCATATTAGGATGGCGTGGCTTACCCGCTACATTTTTGTTTGAACATAATTATTTGAAGCTCGACTATTTATCGTTAAGGAATCACCGTGAAAAAAGCTAGGCCCATATCTTGTGTTGTTGCCTAATGTTTAAATGTTGAAGTTAAGCACTGTTCTGAGCGATTACAACTTGGATAGGTGACCACATTATCAGCTGCTAAGCGCTTCCGTGCTTCGGAAGGCACGTTAAATTGTCTGTACCGGCTTTTAAAGTCTTTAAGCCTTTAGGCCCTTTTTTAGGCCTTTAGGCGGCCTAAAAACTTCATCCACCGAGTTGGCCGTTGCTCATACGAACGAACGTGTTGCTTATTCTTTGTTTTGACACTTCTGTCCAGGGGTTCTTAGCGTCGTGGAATTTCAATTCTCATCGTGTACATTTTCTCTGTTTGTATGGCGTTAGTGATATAATAACTAATATGACTAGGAGGGCAAGTGTATCACAGGCTTAACGGCACGGCTTTACGAGTACATCCACACACCCCATATACACCTCACCTGCACGGACCAGATACTATTATCTAGCAATAATAGACAGCAAACTGGACGAACAATGACGTCTCGTGGCTGGTTGGCTGGAGATTGTTCGTCTTCCGGTGATAGTAGGTACTTATGTTATACACGGTGCTATTATAATTGTTTTATGCTCAGGATTGCTTTATAGATATTCTTAGCGATCATGTACTAATGTGTAAGCCTATCCACACTCGCCTGCATGACAATCCGAGACATAGGAGTGTAGATTGCATTTATATTCTTCAAGGCTACGCGCGCGATCCGCGCCTCGTTTCGGTTTTTGTCGGTATTTTTGTATAAAGAACGCATACAATATTGTCAAATCTCTGTGAGTGTGAATTTGTAATAGCTTATAGCTCTGTATCACAGTTTGCGCAAACCGTGGTAAGCCGTAACCGAAAGAAACAAGACAAAAGAAGAAACTGAAAGAACATACGACTGCAATTTACACTCCAATTTCGCGAAATAGGCTTTAGGTTGTATAAAAAAAAAAAAAAAAAATTAAATGTCTTGTTTCCCAATTATACAATTCAGTAGAACCTTTAGGATCATGCTGTCAATGTGAAAATGTGAACTCTCTAGCTACTTTTGTTAATTTGTGACCCACATTCCATACCACAAAAAAAACGGGAAATAAATGTGTGAAACTTTTTAATTCTCAACAAATGAATGTAAAATAGCTGACTACACACAAAAAAACTAACCACGATTAACACGACTTATTCAAATGAACAGAGAGTGCTAAGTGTATAAACAAAATAAGGTTGTCAGTGAATAGAAGTTGTCGGGACCGGACACAGGGTTTGTCCATTAGCCTGATTACGGTCAAAATGCTCGCCCCGGGGGAGACCGCGGCTTCCCTTCTCTTTGAATAGACGTTTGGGATGTGACAAAAGTTTCGAACTCCGAAAAGTCGGAGCATTGATTTTATGACTCTTGAGTTGAATTGGTAATTCTTGGTTGGAAGCTTAAGGATTTTATATGGAGGTACTCATGATTTATTTAACGCCGCGAAGAGATAAAATTATGACAAAAAAAACTTTTTCACCATGTGTTTTGAATGTATTTTTCAATAGGGATGATTTAAACAAATCAACCAACCAACATTTTTGAAATATGAAAGTTTGATGATTGTCCGCCCGAAATTAATAATGTATCTTCAATCCGAGATTAAATTCAATCTTGGATTGCTGGGTATCTCCCGATCGATCTCCTATCCGCATGCCAATAACCTATCTGCTATCCCAATCTTTTTTTTTGGTGGCAGATTGCCGGCAATCCTTTCCCTCTTTAACGTTCCGTTTTATGTAAAATGTTTAATGGAACCACAATATTAATTTGGAACCACAATATTAATTTGAGTAATATAAAAACAAATAATAAATAAAATTAATTAACAGTTGTAGATAGTAATATTTATAGTTCAAACAAATTGTTATTTGCCTAAAAACTTGCAGATTTAACAATCTCAATACTTATACACAAAATACTTTAACTGAAATGGAACGTTCAAGTTGACGAATGGTATTTGACAAAGAGAATATAACCAAATATAACCACTACTGTACAGTTATTTGTTGCGAAAATTAGGTAAATAAAACAGATGTGTGTTGTGTGATCATTTCATCAGCATTACTTCTAATGATGGATTCAGAAATCGTAAGTTACCTACCTACCTACCTACTGGTTTTTATGGAAGTTGTAGAGATGACGCCTACGGCCTAACTTAGCAAAAGCACACCAGGTTCTTGCCTGCTCAGAGAAATTCTGAGCTTGCCTGTTTCTTTCCCTGGTGTAGGAAGCTAAAGCTTCGAATAGCCCTCGCACATGATCCATTTTAAAGGCAGCAGATGCGTTTAAAATGGGAAAATTTAAAGAAAAATGCACGTATGTTCATTCCCTATTAATCTCATATTTTCTGTTTTTCAGTAAAAAAGAAATTGAAACCTGATGAAGGGAAAACAGCCAGAAATAATGCAAAAGCAGAACATTTTGCTACTAAAAAACGATGTCTGGACGCTAATATAAATAATACAATCTAGAAAATAATAATTTCGAATTAAAAAAACACAGCTTACTTTGAATAACTTAGAATTAGGATTACAGAAGTGGAAGGAGAGTTTGTAAGGTGTTTTGTTAAGTTTTTAAACCTTTTTGATTTATGTATTTAATTGTTTTAATTAAATATTATATCAACAAACATTTCATTACATTTCAATTGTCCTACAAAACTGTATTTTGATGGTAACATGATTGTTCTGAGATATGAATAATCTTTTGACTTATTATTCCTAGTAGGTAGGTATTATTGTTTCTATAAGATAATGTAGGTACCTACTAAGTTACATTCCTATCTCACATTACCTACCACCTACTACAATTGCTTACCAAGGGTATTGATTAAAAAAAAACTATTTTGTCATTTATTATAGTAGTTTTTATTATTAGCACTGTTTAAATCGTCTTGCTAGGTAAAAGCCTGTGTATATAAGTAACTAAAATAATAATTTATGAGAGCTGCCCATTCTGTAACATCTTGTTCTTCCGTAGGTATTATTCTCTAGATTCTAGAATAATATCTGCTGCTGGTAGCTATACTTCAGCCTAACCGAAATCTGAAGGTGAATAATTCTACATCCTCGAGGGTCTGCATAATGTTCACCCTTCTGATTCTTCGTGAACTTCTAACTTCGGCGTTGGCGTCGATATCATCACTTTCCCAATCCGATAACTGAGCCAGAACCTCCAAATCACTATTATTATCACTATCATCACTATCACTTGAAAATTCCGACAGATTTATTAGGTACTTTTATAATAAATATAATAAATTTATCAAGATTACAAAATCGATCCTTTGGCAATCTCAATCTGTCAAGAAGAAATCCAACAAATTTCTCGGATTGCAATCTGCGATTGTTTTCACCTATCAAAGCAAACGTCAAATAGAAAGATTGGTTATTGGCAAGCTCAAACTGTCATTTTCGAACAGAGGCCAATCTTTAATCCGTGATCCGACCTCCCAAAGATAGCCTGGTTTTTTGGATTGCAAACTCAATCCAAGGATTGGTTATTGGCAAGCTTTTTCTAGAAAAAAGATTGAAATGTCAATCTCAATCTTCAAATTAAGGATTAGGATTGAATATTAATTTCGGCCGTTAGAACGTAAGTCACAATGAATAACGCTGCCAATCGAGCTTGTTAAGTATTTAAAAAGATGGCGCCATTTTTTTTTAATTAGTAAATAAATCCCGTTCGTTACTGACATCTAGTTATCTATAAGATAATTAAATAACGGTTCTCAACAACAGCTATATTGATTGCTGGTCTTTACTACTTTACTAGTCTCTGATCATACATTCAGTTTCCTTTTGAGAATTCTTTAATTGAGAATCTTAAAAGTTCTTAAATTCGGAAAGATTTTCTGAATCTTTCAATCCCTACGCTACGAACTATTTGTGCCTCAACGTTGTACTCCGATGTTAACATAGGTGTGTTATTGAGTTAAGGACACCTTCGTAATTTATTGTTTTTGTTTCGTATAAATTTGAAAAATCGTTCTAGCGGGGAATTTGCAGGGACTGGTTGGCAGAGTAGGATAGAATTAACTTGTGTGAAGTGGGTTTGAATCCCTGCAGTAGATCAATTCATTTTTAAATTCAATTTATTTATGTGTGCATTCAAACGATCTCTAAATAATTGTGGAAGACGGTGGACTTGCAACCCACCAAATGTGAGTAGTAACAAATACGTATCTAAGACTCCTAAGACTCCTCTGACTAAGATATCACAGAGGATTATAAATGTTTAGACATCTTAAAAAGTGTCAACCATGCACTGAGATACCTGGATACAGCCATAATATTTTTTTTTACTTGTAAAAACTCAAATAAAATTAAAAGTGTGTCGAGATTTTACAGAATCACTATAATTTATACGTAAGTAATTTTACAAATCTTCGCATAAAATAAAACTAAATGTAGTAGTTTAATCTCAGAATGTTAAGAGCAGCTCGAAGGCTGAAGATGGCAGGCATCTAGTCCTGTCATTACATTACACACTTGGAATACAGCTAGCACTGGTTTGAACATGCTCTCGACTGAACGAAATAATGAAGCAAAGTTTAAACTCTTACATTACTTCAACAATAAGCTTCAGCGATATAAAAAAATACATCTATATGTATGTATAGGTTGACATTATTGATTGCATTCGTATTAATAGCTTGTAATTTTTATAAATTACCTACATAAAGGCTATTTCTATTATATATCCCTTCGTTTGTGGCGGCCATTTTGCGCGCTTTGACTCATCTGTGACGTCAGTTTTAGGAATTCGCGCGCGGGACGGCGCGTGTGATTAGAATTACGTTTTCTCTAAACATTTTTAGGAAGCTACTATGTAATATATATATCGTTGAAATCGTCATGAAATAAGCTAATACATTTAAAATGTTTTAGTCCTGTTATACTTGCAATGTTTAAATAATACCTACTTGAAATCAGGTTGAGCGAATTTATTGAACAAAAATTGTGATAATTAATTAATAAACGAATTATTTGCATAACGAGTTTTTATTTTATTTACAATATTACAAGCTCTTCATGTGCGTTATGAGCTTGGAATACGTGTTAATAATATATTTTTAGATCAATTTTTTTTATTATTAATAGTGAATGTATATGATCAGACTCGTGCTAACAGTATGTGAGGTTGTGCATCCAAACTACACGTCTTAACTAACTAAATTAGTAGCTACTTAATCACGCTCTAGTTGGTAATGTGGGTGAAGAGAACCGCATTAGTTAGGTTTGGACTGAAAACACGGTGTGTGTTTGTAGCGCTACGCCGTAGAAGGTGCTACGACGTTAAGTATAGATTTATAAGATATTAAATCAAAACGAAAAAAGTTTATAATGACGAAAATAATGGCTTTTAATGGATAATCGCAAGTACTTATTAAATCATAAATAATCTATTCATATCATTAATAATAAATGTCCTTGGACATTTTACACAGCGTATTCTAGTCCCAAGCTAAGCAACTTACTTGTGTTAAGGTAACTAAATGACTGATCAAATAATAAATACAGTTTACTTATAATGAAGTTCATTCTACTTAATGAAGTGTAAGTGAAGGTAAATAAGTAACATCATGTTTTCATGTTTTATCTAAACAATTTTTGATGAAAAAAAAAGATAAATAATGGCCCAAATAAAACAAAAACTTTTCATCGTGAAAAACACCAACCACAAATACCCGGTCTTCCAGATAGCCAACTTTATATTAGGTCTAAACATAATATATATTGTTGTATTTTTGCCCAAAAAATGAACGTGGGACGTGATGGAAACTTTAATAAAGCATTTCGTAAAGAAAACAAGTGAAAGTTCGACATGGATATACTGCAGTTCATAAGGAAAGAGAGAAGGATTGCCCCCATTACTCGCTGCCTTGAGCGCTTCATGTCGAGATGGCCTGCCAAATTGAACAGTGAGTAAGATTTTCGTAAAAAAATATTTTAGAAGCTGAAAGTTACAAAAAAAATACAAGTTATTAGTGTTAGTCATTCGTCCGGGTTAGTGCTTTGACGATCGTTCTGCAGGTCATAGGTACTAAACCGACAGTGCATGAATGGTTTTTTGATTTGAAAAATGTATGTTCTCTAAACGGTGCAAAAAACATCGGAAGGAAATTCGTTATGAAATTTGTCTAATAGCGTTAAATGGCTTTATATGATTACAAAATACACATAGCAACGTTCTGACCTTCTGTTGAAGCATTTTATAAAGAAAACAAATGAATTTTAAACAACTTTCACTGCAAAATAGGTAAACAAAGTTACTACAACTCATATGGAACGCGAGAAAGATTACCGTCATTACTCCGCTGCCTTGAGCGCTTCATGTCGTGATGGCCGCCCAAATTGAACATTGAAAAATAAAGCCTTTGGATCGGTGTAACACCTATCACATTTGTCCTAAGATTGCTTATAGGTTATTTTCAATCACATATTTGCTATATTGATTTGCTTATACTGTTGGAGTTCTTGATAAATTTCTAATAATTTAAACATGCCATCATCTTGACCCTGATCCAATATTTCACTGAAGATGGAAGTATTTTATTTTAATAAGGATTTTTAAAACTTTAAAGCCTACATATACAGCTAAAGCTAAGCTTTCCGGTTCATAGCTAAGTCGCGTTAAGCTATCAATACGAAACATGCTTCATTTATAAAACTTTATTACAATCACAAGAAATGTAATTTTTTTTAATATTTTCTCAGTATGAATTTAATTAGGTACAATGGCTTACTCAAAACTTATTCACACAATATATAATTAAGTTTAATTTCAAATTATTTACTTACCCTTATTTACCCAGCTTTCTGTCAAGTTACAGGCTTCTGTAAAACTATGTCAACAAACAATATAAAAACAAAACAGATTTCGATTACTTACATATTACATGGTATTTAAAAATATTATTTTTACGGATTAAATACCCATACATATAATTATGTTTTACAAAGTGTATCTGAATAAAATCTAGGTAAATCGAAAATCAATTATTCTCACTTTTAAAAGTTTAGTTCTTTTAATAACTTATATATAATTATTTTAATGTTCTCAAACAATTCTAAAGCAAATAAATAAACACAATGTCTTTATGAGGTATTTGGCAAACACAGCAAAGTTCAGCTGATTTAGGTAAATTATTCACAATATTTCGAAGTTTCAAAACGGTAAAGCCGTTGAGGCATGAAACACAAACATCTAAACAAACTTTTGAGGTGCTTACCTATTTATAAATTCAATCTTTAAAAATAAAAATCGGAACAGTCTCGACTTTACCCTCGCAATAGGTAAGACCTAAATAATCTAATAATCCTAATGGGGTAGGCATTATGCAATTTGAAATACATTTGTGTGATCATACTCAAGTTTTCTAAAATTATTAAAACTTTAACCTTATAGTGAGCAATCCGAACGTATAAGTCGTATAGATTACAAGCTCCTATTTTTTTTTCATTAGCCCATCGTGTCCCACAATTGGGCAAAGCTCTCCCCTTGATCTTTCCAACTATCACAGATCGGCAGACCTAGAAAGAGATGGCGCGACGATCTAGATGGCTTTAACAAGGCGGTTTTGTGCTGCTTGGACCCACCAAGCAGCACAAAACCGTGATAGTTGGAAGCTTCTATTAAACTTATAAAAGCCTGGGCACACTACGTTTTTAGAACGAGCAGTCGCTGCGCGATTTTGTGTAACGCGCCACTTGCTAGTTCGCAGCGCGTTTCACAAACGCGTGCATAGTGAGCAGCCCCCGGATTGTGTGACTTGTTTCGATTGTATCAAAGCAAAAACCACAGTAAATAGCCAAAACAACGGTCAGATATAACACTGGTTTATTAAATTCGTAAGTAACTTACTTAACTACTGTCTTATTGAGCGCCATTGACTCGAATGAATGAATGACTGTCATATTTGACAGTTCTTTTCGCGATTTACCGTGATTTTTTCTTTGATACAACTTTCACAGCTTGCCGTCTACATTTTTTGCCTTGCCTTTGTAACGTGGTTGTATCGATTCAAACGCGCAGTCACTCCGCGTTTCGTTTGCGTTTGTATCAATACAAACGCGCAGTGTCGGCGCGTTCGTAAAACGTGTAACTGGTTCCCTCACTATATTTTCTTCTCCGTTTAGAGCTTATGTAAATCACAACATTAATACGAAACTAATATCTGTTGTTTTGACCGTACGATGGCCACTTGCTCCAACGAACGATCTTTATTGACAGCCAAAATCTAAAGAACCGTATCAATACTTCAGCTCCCCATATTTTTTTAAAAACAAACGAAACATCACAACTATTTCCATAAGGCACATAAAATGTTATCTTTTTAGAAATATTCCTACAAAAAGAGAGAAGCAATAGTGTGCCAATATTGGAATAAAACAAGCCGCATGTGCAAGTTGGCGGTTGTTTCATAAAATATTTCGAACCGAATCACGGGCGGAGTAAGCGATACGATTCTAGAGGGAACTCTATGAATAAAATTATCATTGTACTGAATTGATTCTGAACACAGTAAAACTTGTAGTACCTAGAGGCTACTTATGAACAAATGTAGACCTAGGTTATTACACTTATGGTAGCTGTTTATTTTCTTGGAAACATTTGCGTACGCGTTAACAAAGACTCACCAAAGATAATAAATTTAAATGTTTAAAGTTGAAAACGTAGTACTTTTAACTTTTTATAACAATTTGTTTATTTAATTTTGTTTGTCTTGTTCTTGAATGTCAATTAGTCGAGCCAGACGATATCGTAAGCAAGACCGACTTGAGAAAACACTGGATACCAGATAAAAGTATAAAAAAATCACGGCTATTTTTTCAAGACACGGCATACATTCTTAAGATATTTATGCATTCAAAATCCTTTGAGTTAAAAGTCTGAAGAGGTAGAGGTACGGAGATGTTTAGTTAAAATTCTGTACCTGGTACATTAAATAGAAATTTGCAAAATCCATATTTTGCAGAAGTCAGCAATCAATACATAGCAAGGACGATATTGTCCATGGTAATAGGTTGCAAGCCTGTCGTCGCCTGTCAGAAACCAGACCTATCATTATTATTGCTTAGCTTGGGACTAGATGACGCCGTGTAAAACGTCCAAGGATATTTATTTATTATCACAGTAAGTATAAGTTCATGACAATGCGCATATGAATTGTTCGTTACTTGTACTCTCCCACATTGTAAAAATGTTATCCCATCCGACCAACACATCTCATATCTGAATTTAGTAACGTGTTTTAAGGCCACTTTGCCAGAAATCCTAAGTATCCAAATTGTTTCTAACGAAGACAAAAAATGTTGAAAAGGATAGTGCAATAATCAATTTCGATCTTTTTTGAATGAAGAGGAAGAAAATAACAGTGTGTACACACACATTGGCGTGTGTGTTCAAAAAAATACCCGCTAAAACACTTCGAGAATCAAATAACGTTTTCTATTTTGCCAGATCCGTAACGGGTTGATCGACAAACAGTGAGATTGACTGCGTTTTGCTCTATACGTACACGCAAGGTTGCCTTGTGAAAAATTTCACCCAAATATTCGGGAGGTTATTGATGCAGTGTGTAATTCGATTTTACGAGGAATGAACCAGTTTTAGGAATTATTTACAAACTGAAAATATATTTTGCTCGGTGTATTTCAGTTAGATCGCTAAAATATGATTTTGTGAATTCGTAACGACATAGAACTGAATCATTAATGTCTGTCATTACATCAATGATTCAGTTCTATGTTATTGCCATTTTAAACCGAGTCGAGTACATAACAATACATAAAGTAATAATAAAAGACTGTGGGATTTATATCGATTATTTTTCTTTAAGATTACTGTTTCGATAATCGTTCAGTGTAATCCAGTGAATTCGCATGTACGGTAAATATTCATTTCACTCCCCAAGATTGCTTAAAAAGGTAGTCTGCGACAAGTCGACAAATACACTTGATGCGTACCTACAATAGCCAATACATATTATTAACATTTGCATGCCTATTAGGTAGAATTTGCCTGGACTAACCATAGTACTACTTATAAGATCTGATTGTAACTTATATTCTTTCAAATAAACGAATCTATCTTTCTATCTATCTATCTAGCTATTAAAGTATTAAAGTGTGCAGAATATAAAATCTATGGAAATATTCTGGCAAGTTTCACTGATTAAGGTACTATGTTTTATCTATTTTCAATTTCATTGTTCAAAGTGCACCTGGCAACACTAGCAGGTATATTTGGCAGCTTGGAAATTGCCATAATATTTCACCGTCACTCGCTGTGCCAAATAACTTCCCTCGTCTCATACTCAAACTTTGCTTGAGGAAATCACTCAAGATTGCAAACAACAAGGGTACTTTCTTACCATTTTTAATTTAAACGTCAACGTGAATTATGTGTTCGTAAAGATTTATAATTTTTTGTGACATTATTGTTTCATTTTTTTAGTCTTTGAATCAAAGTTCGAAATACAAAAGTACACTATTCAAAATTTCAACTTATGTCGTCCTGACAGTAACCAATGAGAATAAGTACAATTGAAAACATACGACAAATCAAAATCGAAATCCAAATTTAATTTATTCATGTTTTTTGGCTAACTAGAATGAACGAGATATATGACTATTTCACTTTCAAAGGAGTGAACATACTCATACCCAGATGAAGATTCGCCGGAAGAATCGAAACATTGTCGGTATCTAAAGCGACGATATTTTTATGAGAACGGAAAATTACTTTCCGTGTGCTATTTTAATATTTTTTTATAATAGATATGAATAAGGTTTCAAATGCTTAAAATTCAAAATACTTATTAATAAACCCGTGTAGTTGTTGTACAGCTAGTACATACATAAATTTACTTTGATCCTAGATATTAGGTACGGTCAATGACCTTTTATTTTATAAATAATATCATGTTACCCATAAGTTTCATAAGCCAAGTAATTTCATTGTCTAACAGATTTTGCTCGAGTGGCAGTACGTAAAGTTATGAGTTTGCCTTAAAGGTAATATTTCGCCTGAGCTTCTCTCTTGTCTTTAGTGAAAAATTGTTTAATATGACAGGCTGAAGTGTCTTAGAACAAGAGTCTTCATATTTTACTTTAAGTGAATTTTTATTAATTTTGGCACAAAATATTCCTTTTAGATTAACTTCACGATTTTATGAGCACGATTCCTACAAAAATGTTATTAGCATACAAAAAACATAGGGCTTAACAACGTTTTTAGACCGCCTAAATGCCTGAGTCATGGCTTAACGACATTAAAAGCCAGGACCGATAATTTAACGTGCTCTTCTAAACAAGGAAGCGCTCAGTCTTTAATGTCACTTAAAAATAGGCTAAAATAGGCTTCAATTCATAAAAACGTTTTCATTTTAGCAAGTTATTCCGGTTTAGCGATAATTAACACGATTATCCCTAAATTGTACAAGTAGAATCGAACGTTGAGACCGATATTACTCGCAACGTTGTCCGATCGGAATAGTAATTGAGAGACGAATGTTACTATTAGTTAGACATCGTCGAACGAGAGTGTACGGTTTGTCTTCCAAGTACGAATTCTATTGTTACTTCATATCGTTACTTATCGTTCATTTGTCTAAGAAATAAGTCTTTTATTATATTTCTTGTATAACGACGACTTCTTGGCGCAATGGGTGAAAGACGCAGAAGTTGCGGGTTTGAACCCCGCCGCGGGACAGATGTTGTGTATCTTGTTTTACACACACATACAAAATATAGAAAACATTATTGTTGTTTTCTAAATAATTAATTATTATTAACCGTCATTTTCCATTTTACGCTTTATTTTATTTTTTGTGTAATAACAATTTACAACATTTACTAATAAATCTAAGTTTCATATAAACATTATAATAAGTGAGCTCACTGTTTTCTAGGAATATCGTTTACCTAATGTTGTTAATGCCTTTTTGCCGACCGTTATTGTAGGTAAAATATATCGTAAAGAGTAAAAAACAACACTAATATTACTTATATCAAAAATAAATTAAAAAGTATTCGTGTAAAAAAACAGTTTTTAAGACAACCACACAGTGAACCATGTTTTCGTCGGAGCTATTTTAAACAAAACACATTTCCTACTCTAGTTTCATTGTTTTGCAACAATGTAATACCTACTTGGGTAGATAGGTACAATCAGCTATAAATAGATATGACTTCATATTAATTTCATGCTTTGTTATTTATAACAAATACCTATAACATAGTGCATCTAAAAGATTTGATTATGATTTTTTTTCTATCTCCATTAACGGCTAATAAAAAGCTATTATTTTTATCAGTGGGTTTGCGTACACAACTTTCTAAATTAAGTAGGTACAGTAAGACAAAAATGTATTAAAATTACAACTTAGGTATCGACAAAAGTTGTAACTCCATCTCACATTCATCTGCCAGTTCATTAAGACTGCAGATTCTTTATTTTCATTTATAAATAGTACTTGGAAGCTCTACGACTCAGATGACTGCTAGATTTGTTGGCGCTTGGAATTGTTGCCAACCTTTAGTGCTGACTGTACTTGTGTAGATACTAGCAGAAGGTCCTTATCGCAAACCCTTATTTGCTCCCCAAATTGCTGTTGTAGTCTATTCGGCAGCATCTTGCCTGAAACGGAGTATTAGCCCTAGAGAATTCGATTTGAAGGTAATTAGGAGATACGTGGATTATTCTCTTCGTAACGATAATGGGCACGGTTAATTTCAGGCTGGTGTAATTAAAGTTTTATTGTTATACGTTCTGTCTCGTAAAAACTTTTCAATTTGGCACAGCTTTGGAATGTGTTTTTCTTGTTACTTAGGCTCGTATTTAAAGTCTGCACTCAGACTTGAGTCCTCGCTCGAGTATCCGTTTTTAGACAATTATCTATGCAAACAGAGTGATAGAATGACCGCTTGAGACATGATTGACACTTGATTATGAATTTGGAACACGAGCCGTAGACTTTCTAATAATTGACGTTCAATATTTTTTTAATAATTGAAAGTCATGATGACAGTCAATTTAATTGTATGCAACAGGCAAAAATCTTGCATCGTGTAAATAACACTTTATTCATTATGTTTTTCAGACTAATAAACAACACCGTGAGTAAATAAATAATTAACCATATTACCATTATTGGTATGAACTTATTCTTACATAAAAAACATAACACAGGCAAGTCCTATCAAACAAATTAAAGGTGACCTGTTTCCGCGAAAGCTACATTGACACTGAAGCCATTAAAGGTTGCTTCTGAGAAAAGCATAACCTACACCGACCCCTATAGTATTTAGTTCCTGGTATACGCAGAGACATTATAAAGTAAGCTTCTTTGTCATTGGGTTTACATTTACATGCTACTGGGAAGTGTTTGGGTCTGGATGTTTTTCTATCTATATTATGTAGTATTTACAAAAAAAAAGTATATATAAGTAGTATATCAGTCATCTAGTTACCATAACACAAGCATTATGTTGCTTAGCTTGGGACTAGATGACTCCGTGCAAGAATGTCCAAGGATATTTATTTAAAAGACGCGTTAGCTGATTGGGATAGTGCCTTGAATTTCAATTCCGTGTTCAACAATATGAAACCACATAATTATCCTGAAGAGCTAACTCAACCCTCTTCGCAACCAATACCACGAAGGATGAAATATTGAAACAGAAATACTTTTACATAATATTGAACACTATGCCATAAATCTACGTGCCATGTACTTTATCCGACAATGCCTATATTGTGGTTATGTGTTGGAACAAAACGTTCGAACAAGTGAGCGTACAGGGAAATCACTCTCATTGCTATTGCTATTGGGATGGCATGAAGGTGCTTCTGACATGTGTGCAGAATAGCCAAAAAATCTCCACTAAGATTAGATATCTTTCCAGGCAATTTATAAGATACTTGTTGGGTTGACAGTTTATTTTTTGTTCAATATTTAGTTAGCTCGTATTTAATCAATTGAATAAATTGAAAGTGATTGATAATGCTTAGGTATTTAATTAGCAATTTAAACAATATTCCATTTTAGTACAATTTACTTTAATAGAAGTACCTGTCAATAGTTTGTATACGATGCCGATTCAATAGTGATGTATTGTCAATTTATCTGGCCGTACTATTGGGAATCACTCTGCGCGCCGCAAATTGCTCACAGTATGGAATTATATTTGGGCGCGTTATGTTTGCGCGTTAATGCCGCGTTTTGTCGCATTACGTTTTCTTGGACCATAGAGAATCACCATGGTAATAACGTGGCTTTGACGTTAATGATAACGATAACCTCCTTAGTGTGGTCCGTTTACAAATCATGCTAGCTCTGGACATTCATGAGCTCTACGATAGCTAGCGAATCCAAACTAGACCTGTTATTCATAATTGACTGATGCTTACTAAAGCTCAGATGGCTGATTCACTATGCACTGGAATGTTTGTTTTAAAATAGGTCGGATCAAAATGCATCCTTAGGCGCGGGACACACAGAAAAGACGTAAGACGAAGACGGGGCGCGGACATTTGTCTCTTCCGCGTCCCTTTCATACAAAATGTATAGAAGCGTCACGACGCAAAACATACAGAAGAGACGGAGCGCGAGCGCGACGCTATTACGTCTGCGCCTTTTGTTCAAAACACACAGGAGAGACGGGGCGCGGACGTGGCGGGTGCGAGGACGGGGCGCGGGGTGGCATGCCTGCCGGGCGGGTCTCGCACGCTCGCACTGCGTCGCGTCCGCGCCCCGCGTCTCTTCTATATAATTTCAAAAGTCGCGTCCGTGTCATGTCTCCGCCCTGTCCGCGCCCCGTCTTTGTTTTACGTCTTTTCTGTGTGTCCCGCGCCTTAGAGTATAATCTACATCGCAATCCTGCTATATTATAATTGCTGGTTTGTATTAATGTATGGATGTATATTGCTCTTTTACGCAAAAACAACTAAACGAATTTGGCTGAAATTTTAAAAATACATAGTTTGTGATATTTTCTACTTACAGGTGATAAAAATTACTTTCGAAAGTTTTACATCGCTCAACATAATGAGTAACATTTATGTATGAAGCATAATACAAGATTTTACCTTGATAATTCCCATCCATTGTATTTCTAATGGCAAGGCAAAATATAATATTCAATCTTGAAACTATCTTCAATAGAATTTGGACCCGCATAATCCCTGTATTAAATACAATTAGAGAGGTCATTTCTTGAGGGCAGTGTTAAATTAGTCTTTTGTGTTAAATAGTCTTTTCCTCTAAGTTAAGCAATTGATCTCATTTGTTAGAATAACGCCTTAGGTTTAAGTATCTGTAATGTTGTTCTAAGTTGTAAATAAATAATTATCTAAATTAACAATGAAACTGTAAGGCGATTAGCACACCGCGCACCAACCATCTCGCGGTGGGCGGTGGCGGTGGCGTTTGGCGGTGGCGGATTTCGTAGCGGTGCCCCGCGCGGTAAAGCGGTTTACGCGCCAGTCCGCGCGGATGGATGTAACGCATTTCGACATCGAACCCCATTTTTAAATTGCGACACGTCCAGCACACACGATGATTCATCCGCGTTGTTATGCGGCGCCCCGTATCTGAGGCAACGCCTCTCCGCTGTCGGCCGCGCGGAGGAGCGGTGGGGGCGAGAGCGTCGCTCGACCGCGCGATCGTCAGAGGTGTACAGTGTGCATGTGTTGGCATAAACTGATTTACTAGAGGCCAAAGCGATATGAGATCCGCTTCACTGCCTAGAACCGTTATTACCGTTATTTATATTGAAAAAAGCGTATTAGGAATTGCATTGACCAAAAAGTTACATCTCAGCGTAAAACCAGTTTCAGATCAAGAGAGTACGCATACGCAATGATTTAGCGCTAGTTTTCAGTCGGGCCTTGATTCATCAACTACAGCCTGTTTTAACTTGACATAGCTGACCCAAACGACACATCACAATCCGAAACCTAAGGGCCTTATCGCGCCATCCCGTATAACTGAGAGAGCCCCGATCTAACCATTGAATGGTAACCGAGGTTCTTATCAGCCGAAGTGCGCCGTATCGTATAAATATTAATCCCCAGTGAACAAATCGGAGGAAACAAAATATTTTTAATAGACATATATAATGTAACTGATATAGGTAAGACTGCATATTAATAAAACTTTATAAATAGTTTTGGAGAAAGTCCAGGTCTAAGTTATTCTTACCCGCTAAACAATTATTGAACATGTTTGAAAGTTATAGAGAAAAATAAGTGACATTAACAGTCGGACAATTACACCCATATTCTTAGTCGTAACCTTAACTCCACCTCCACTCGACTCAGCCTTGAAATCATGATTTGGTATCTATAGACATCAAAATTCACCTCCACTCATCCTTCACTTGAGAATTCCTCAAGGAAATCCTCGCTCGAGGTTTGTCAAATAGCTGTCAACGTAAGGTAGGTCGCGAGCTACCTTGAGTTTTCCTTAGGACATTAGTGTGAATAATTGAGTGTAAAAACGTGAATGTGCAAAGGAATTTACTAAATTTTTATACGACGACAACGCATCACGGGATATTGGGATGCAGAAAACCCATTGGAACTATTTGACGGGGTCGAATTTTCCAAATATCGGCTTATCAAGGATACCCTACCTACTGTACTGTAGTCCGTGGCTAATTCGTTCGTATGTAGTGGCTAAACCTATTATTATGTGACCTTACTTTTTAAAATAAACAATTTAATAGATTTTTTGTCTTTTTCTATAATAAAAATCATTTCTTGTACTCTGGCATCAATATAATATATATCCAATAAATATAGCTCAGTTTGCAAGGATCAGGTAGGTACAGGGATGGTTTAATAAAAAAACTAAAATGACTTATGTTTATAATGAACACACCAGTATCCATTTATTTACAAAAACTAAACTAACTACTACATGATAGCTCTATTTCTGTTACTGTCCGCTTAGCTGGGTTGCACAAAAGTTCCTCAGCAACCTCTTTTTCTATTTTCCCGTTTTTGTTAGAATCTTCTGATGCAATCATCATGCATCCCCTTTCCCTTCTCTGAAGCTATGAAGCCTTTCTTCCTGTATTGTGTTTTAGTAGGAAAGAGCTCCATGTGTTTCTTGCCTGCTGTTTGTCAACGCCTTTGCTAATATAGCGTTGCAACCAAGCTCTTGTTGTTCAAAGGATCACCACAAGTCTTCATCCTTTGTAAACTTATATTTCAAGCGCGTATTTAAATTGTCCTAGCACGATAAACTATAAAATATTTACTAAAGTTTTCTTTGTTTACATTTTGTGTTTACGAAATTCGACTGATTTTGACGTTTTTAATCACCACAGATTACACATTTCCTTAGGCTTGAAGAAAGTTTGATCAAATTTACCTTTGACTGATCTGATTTCTCCTTAATCGAGGTAGATTGATTTGACTCTAAAATAACGTCTAAAAATACCAAACATAAGGTAGTTTCTGAGGCACTTTCGAGGGACCTCGATTGAGTTTGAGTGAAGGTCGAGTGGAGTTAAAGGTAAAGTTACGACTAAGAATATGGGTGTCAGTGTCAAATTAGGAACAAATTCTACACTGTCAAGTGATTTGGCCATTGATTAGTTAATATTGGACATGATCTGCGTTCGAGAAACCGGCTGTGTGTGTATTTATGTGTGTCATTTAGCAGCTGGCTTCTTATAGCTCATACAGCTTCTAAATAAATGGCCATTTTTTTAATGTCAAGAGATTGACAAAGAAACAAAGAAAAAGTATAATTTTATTCAAGAATAATGGGATTAAACCTATAATGTAGACAAAATATTAGATTGAGATCTAAAATACAATAGGAAAATTGTATTTCCCAGCGGATACCAAACAACGTTGTCAACAAAACTCTTCCAGATCAAACGAGGTTCCTCCATTGATGCTTTCAATGCAGCTGCTGTATATCACCGTTGGTAATACCTATGACATTGTCCAGTTCTTATAAAGCTGTGGTCAACATCCGAATTCTGAATAAAGTAAACTATTTTATATGCATAAACTAATGTAGGTCTTGGACGATTTTGACCAGAGCGACTGATTTGGACTGAACAGGCATATTTAACTTTGAGTACTTATTGGATTCTATAGATACCATGCAGCAGGCCATGGATACCGTCCATTAGCAAGGTGAGATGTTTAGGTACTCGTGCTACTATAAATCGTGGTTTTACGAACCACTCGAGGCATAGCTGGCGTTCTTGATAGATTGTTCAAATAAAGTGACATTCAAGCCACAATTTGAATAGGTGACGGTACTAACAGCTACGCACTTACGTGCTTACCCTCCACAGTTATACGTTAAGTTATTGGTTCCAACTTTAAAGTCTTCAGGCGCACAACTAG
Organism: Xanthorhoe designata; assembly: GCA_963582015.1. NCBI lineage: Eukaryota > Metazoa > Arthropoda > Insecta > Lepidoptera > Geometridae > Xanthorhoe > Xanthorhoe designata. The sequence goes on from OY757039.1 coordinate 10,607,146, forward strand.
TGCGAAGCCAAAAAAAAAACGTCTTCAGGCTTTTATGTGGCTCAAAAATCCGTCTGTACTTACGTGCTGTGGAGGGTACGTTAAGTTATTGGTTCCAACTTTGAAGTCATCAGGTTTTTGGTGGCTCAAAAATCCGTCACCAAACTCATCTGCTTACTTAATGATTATACCTATATGACCAGGATATAGCGGTTTATATTTCTGTAGAACTGTTACAACTCCAGGGTCGTTGTGCCATTTCACCAATGACTGCAATATGCGTCCGACTGGGGCGCAGGGGAGCGCTCTATCTAGATTGTGAGCTCGATATGTGTATCAATTGCCTTTAAAAATGTATTGTCACAGTGCTGGGAATTCCAAATCTGGTCGGAGTTTTGAATGAAAATAAAGAAGTATTTTTGTTAAAAGAGCAAATAAGTTACATTAGCTTACGATGTGGTTTAGAAGAATTTGTAAGAGGCTAGTTTTTACCCTGGAAAGCTTATTATATTAAGAAAGTTAACAAGTTCTAAGTGAACTTCTGGTGAATATAAACCGAATATGTACTTGTATTTGGACGTTCTTTTGGCATCTTCAATCGGTGCTTAAACGATAAATATGATCCTATTTCGAGCTGACGTCATAAAGTTCCGTTTTTGAGTTGATTAAAGTACTTCGGATTGGAGATCAGATTGGGATAGGAGAATCGGTTTGATCAATGTGGCTTAAAATACCATGAGCATCGAAAATTTTGTTACAAGTTTTCATATTGTTGAAATCTTTAAACCCTAACTTGAGGTTACAGAAACATACATACACCAGTCATGATCTTATTTCGTTTCGCAGAGATACTACAAAGAATCTAACATAGTCTGTGGATCGCGTGTAGCGGAAGATTTATTGCACTCAGCAATCAGAAACGCTTTAACTAGTGACGATAAGGTGCCGCTGTGATTGCCAGTGCTATTGAATTCCCCGACGATTTGGATAAACGATCTTTTATTTCTTATTAAGAGATAATGCACCAAGCAGTGCAAGATGGTGTAAAATCGGCTATGTTATGTTAATGAGGATATGGGGATATGGGGGAGACCTTTGCCCAGCAGTGGGACGATATAGATTAAAGAAAAAAAAAAATGTTAAAGAGATAATAAACTGTAGTTGTAGAGATAATAAACACCATGACTTATTTGCCACGCCTCTATCTATAACTATTTTAAGTTTCATCTAAATCAGTTCACTAGTATTTGCATGTATTATCAGTAAAAACAAAACATTTCCAATCTAGAAAAATTCACACACAAACCTCAAAATAGCCAATAGATTGCGGTTCAGAAAACAATAGTCTCCACTCGTGTGGTCACGACAAGTAGAAAAGTGGCAACATTAATCTGATGCCGGCTCTCAAATGCGAGGGCAATGCACCGTGTGAGCAGTCGAGCTGGAAACGGCTCGGTTCCAAATGTCACCAGCATTTGTTTGGACTTCGGGAACTTGACTGTCAATGCAGAACTTGTTATTTTAATTACTGGTCATTCTACTGTCTAAAAAGGAAGTGAAAAATGTTCGCTACACTGAACGGTTTCTGTCGCAGTTGTCAATGGAACGACTGATCTTTCATGTCTTCTGGATGTTTAATTACCAAAATGTAATTATAATTCACCGTAAAACTTGCTGAATCAACATTTCATTTTGTTTGCTCTAAACATCTAAACGTGAGAGATTATAATGAGGGTATTTGAGATCACTGACGGCTTTAACGAGCTATTCAAAGTGTTAACCTAATACTTACCTACCTACTTTTTATTATATTTTATTTTAACATTGACATTGACTTGCAATTCATAAAAAAACTTTTCAATAAGCCTGTATTATTTAGATTAAAATATATTTAATATAAAGTATTTAATACTGTGAATTTTAATATTGTGTGTTCATGCTTTCATACTTAGGCATAAAAATGTTAAATACAAAATAATGTTTCAAATTGTCTATTATGACAAAAATTTCAAGCCTCGTGAGCGCCGCAATAATTTACAAATTAATTAATTCCTAGGTATCATTCAATATTGCACTATTAACCGAGTGATTTCATAATATATTAAATGCAAGCGATTCATTTTAATATGCAAAATTATTCATTAGTAACCAGAAGATTAATGTATAACGCATAAATTACTGTGGGCAATCAGCTTTGCAAATAGATACATATTTTTTATATAACTGATAGTTTAAATAGTTTATTTAAATGTATAACATTTTTACAAAGATTCAGAGAGCAGCCAAGTGTATTATCGCTACATATTCCTTTTATTTAACATTTCTGATCGCTGGAGTTTTCCTCATCGAATGTTGAATGTTGGACTTTTTTTTTGTAGACTCTAAATAAAACTTGGCTGGTATGTTAATGTAATTAAAGGGGTCGGTCTGGTTGGTTTTTATATAATCTTGAATTATTTCAGACAACTTAGCCCAAAGTTTAAAAATATAATTATGCATTATTATATAAAAAAAATAAAAAACTATTTAGAATAACATTTTCAATAGTGCTAAGTAGAACAAACCTAAGTAAGAAACGGGGCTTATCTAAATCATAGCCCAGCGCTGGCTGACTTCACTGATACAGTTGTGAGCAGAGGCTTTGCAATTATCACATGCTGAAGGCTCTTGTTCACGGCAAAGTTTACTATTGTTATCACATCACACTAATAATAAAAAGGTGAAAGTTTGTGTGTTTGTTACTCTTTCACGTTCAAACGACATAACGGATTTTAATGAAATTTGGTACCAGAATTGCTTATACCCTGTATTAAACAATAGGCTACTTTTGATCCTGGTATTTCCACGGGAACAGAAACTATTCACCCTATTCATAATTTGTCGATTTTTTTCCCTTAATTCTCATGTGTTATTCTAACCTAGTTGTTATTTAAATCTAAGCAGTTGGTCTTTTCTTGATAACACTCAAAACACCTACTCAATTTTTTGCGTCTTAAAGGTTGAAAGTGTCATTCCAAACTTAATTTTAAATTATATTGAAACTGAAAGCAATGACAGTCACAATATATACTACGAGCCTGAGATTATTCTAAAATATTCATATAAGTGAGTTTCAATTATGCCTTTAACCATTGGACCGACTGTTGATCGATGAAACTTGAAATAGATACAGGTCTTGCTGAATTAGCATATAGGTTTAGCATATACCTACTTTAAATAATGGATACGCAAGTGAATTATAAATAAATAAATAATTAAGTGTAACAAATGAAAGTCGTAAACTTATCAAGTATTTTTTAACATACAAACCTCTTATCACACATTATATTGTTATCCTTCTTAGTTATTACCTTTGTATTACCTTTGTTATCCTTCTTAGTTATAGCCGTAAGACAATACATAGGTACTTACACCATGAAATTAGCCGAAGCAGAGATCCCTCTTCTCTAAATACAAGTTATACTTAGTTAGAGCGAGAAGTCAAAGATTCCATAGTTCAAGGTTTTACTTACCTACTACTTGTTTGTCAGCTATATTTATTAGCTATTTTTACAATATTTTAGTTTAACTATGATATCTAAGCTTATTTTAGATAATTAGCTAAAAAAACCACTGTAAACCTCTACTTTTGAAATAAACGTTATTATTATTATTATATTCATCTCAATATTCGCGTACAAATAACACAAATAGCCGTGTTTATGTCTGCGTTCACGCTGCTATTCAAGAGGGAAAATTTTAACTTAACGACAGCAATAAAGGCCCGGGGTCTCTTTTACACCCCACGCTTTTCACCTGCGAGCGGAAGGTACCTTTACCGACCGCATTTTTATCCAACGCCAAAGAGCAGTATAGGAAATTAAAGAAGGAGTATATATGCTTTAGAAATTGGTTAAGTATTTTGTCATATAATTAGAGAAGGTTCATCGTAATAGTTTATTAATTTTTTTTCTTCTAAATAAATCTGCTCTAAAATAAAAAAAGCTTACTGCATAAGTATAATATAAGTATTTTTTAATTACGAAATGCCTAAAGTGAGCCAATAGTCATAATTAGTAACTAGGTTTTCGTTTTTTAAACGACTTTTAAGACAGAGAGTTCAGAAGCCCTGAAATAGTAATGCAGTTGCGCCCATTATCCATGACGAAACATAACTTTGTTTAATTACCACAATTGAAAAATATATAACCAAACTACACCACAATCCCTTTAAGACGATAGCTAGTGTACTTACTGTTAATGCTGTAAAAGCTTTCAACTATATACTGTGCAACAACGCAGGTTAAATCCAGTTTTATATGAGTTTATAGTATACATAGAAGTTTTCTAAAGCTCAACTTTATTCTTACGGTACAGATATAACCAGTGGGATTTCTCCTTAGACAAGTACAGTAGCGCTAAGCTTGGGTTTTCTAAAAGGATTCTTTGTATAATCGTTTTAATTATGACATGTAGTTTGTAGTAGGTATGGACCTCTTTAAAAACGCTATTTTGAATTTTAAATTGCATAAGTCAAAGGTTCAACTGGTTCTTACTGTATTTTGTACAGTTATTGAAATATGTCTACTACAGTTCAGCATTCATTTAAAGACAGTAAATTAATGAAAAACCCTACATGAGATCTGTCTAAAAAGTCTTAAATTAATTATTTTTACGCGATTGATTTTTTTTACATTAACTAGAATTTTTTTTATTGGATGATAAACATCGCTAGTGATGTTGTTACAACATTCAAAAATGCTAAACAATAAGTATTAGTTTACTAATTATCAATCGTCACTAAGTGGGAGCCTGAAGACGGGCGGCGACGCCGAGGAAGGCCCAAAAGGCGCTGGCGTGACGACATTGTTGCCTTCCAGGAGGAATGGTGGGAAGCGGCCGGTGATCGCAAGAAGTGGAAGGATATGGGGGAGACCTTTGCCCAGCAGTGGGACACACTATAGGTTTAAAAAAAAAAAAAAAAAAAAAGTATTAGCATCGTGTTTATGGACTGCTCTAAATAGTTTAAAAGGATACATAACTTACGAAATTAAAAAAAAAAGTTGTCACCACACTTTTATTTCACAAAATAATTTCTAACTGTAATTTTTCTCTGCTTTCGTTCATAACGCTAAGTTGCGACATGTCTACGCCTTAATATATTTGGGTAAGACGAGCATGGCGTGGTTCCGGATTCTTCACTTGTAGTTGACTCTAGATATTTTCAAAGGAATTTCTGAGATTTTCCAAACTTTGATGTGTGAAATAGTTACGAAAAGAGTTATGTTAGCTTAGAACTATGTTACAATTATGATCCAAGTTGTTGTTTATATTTAAAAATTTAAGCTAGACTAGACATACCATTGAAGTCGCTGTTAATTTTGAGCCATACTGCTTGTGTATTGGGTTTTATTTAGCTAGCTTTGTTTACTTTTGATAGCTCAAACTCTACAAAGACTTTCAAAACTATCGTACCTACTAGATATTATATTACCACAACGGGAAATTACTCACGTAAAGATACAATCATTTAAATATCGATAATGTTTCGATTCTTCTGGAGAATCTTCATTTGGGTATGGGTATGTTTACTCGCGGCTTGGTAATACATTGGTTTTCAAAAAGTGTCCTTTCGTTCAATTTCGCTAACTTTTTTGATAGGTTACGACAGTGAACAATAAAATGTTGTCTGACCGTGGTGGCGGTCAGGCTGGTGCAATCCAGTCGAAACATCGGGGTTAAATTAAAATTAAATAAAGGTAAATAGCGATAAATACCCCGTAAATATATTTTATATCAAATAAAACGTTAAAATAAAACAATAAAAGAAGATTAATTTTGTAATATTGCTACCACAGTTGACATAAATTAATACAGAACGCAAGTAACATTGTACACCCGTCGGTACAAAACGAACTGGCAATAGAAGGAATTTCCCCTGAGGGTACTATATCACAACTTTCCATACAATTGTAGCGGCAGCAGAAATACCCGGGCATGACGCCGAGATGAGCGTATATTGTCATATTGTGGGCGTCAAATCAATTAAATATTGTTTGTAAATAATTGGATTTGTTACTTAAGTAATTATTTTGTACTAAAAAATATTATTTCATTTATTATTTGACTGCGCGATGGGTCGACGACATCAAAAAAGAACATAAGTTGGATAATTCTGTGTGAAATATTCATACATACATACATACATAAAATCACGCCTCTTTCCCATGGGGGTAGGCAGAGTCCAAAATGTGTGAAATATTCAAGAGTAATTTATTTATTTAAAATCACAAAGTAAGTTAGTGGGTACTATCAGTTCATAGGAACTAAAATGTTCTTGTTCGTCAATCTATGAGGAAATTAAACGTTTTGTGACCCTACTAATATTTAAAAAAGCAAAAGTATTATGTGTGTACTACTTATCGGATTTGGCTGGAACTTGGAATATAATAGTTTGTGACATGGAATAACACATACGCTACTTTTTATCCGTAGTACCACGCGGTCGAAGCCGTGAGCGGTAGCTTGTATTGTAGTAATTCCCAAATTAATTAGGGTTCAGTGAACTCAAGGTAATAACGCTGAGTAAATGAAAGAACACTGTCTGACCACCTTTTGTCTTTACGCTTGTTTACATTTTGAAAGACAACCATAGTCTATGGTTTTTGTCAAAGAAACTCGACCTTACTCAAGGAAAATATAATTTTGGACAGCTAGCCGTTTGTATATCAAACATTTCTAATTCGACTGAGCAAGAGGTAGAACATTGTCTAACTGAGATCATTCAAATATATTTTTAGCCCTACTTCCCATGCCGAGTCAGTTTATTAAGTATAGCCACGGGTTTCATATTCATATTATTCATATTCATTTATTGCTTCAAATTGGTACATAATGATCTTAAAAATTAGGTTTGACCGCAACAAGAGCCCCGTTTCTACTAAGAGTAGCTACGATCTTGACACACCTCTTTCAACTCATTACATTGACTTTCATTACATGCTTCATACAATATCGGCGCTTTGAGTACTTTTGACAAGGGTGCGTAGACAAGTGACAAATGTTTCGTATCTATTCTCTTTATATTATCGCTACACCTTTGATTTGACATTTCTGATCGCTCGAGTTTTCGTCATCGAATGTCAATTTCTATACATTTTTTTTAGTTTCTAATCGAAAGCGATTGTCGAGATGTAACATGACTAGGGCAGCTGGCCCTTTTCCAAAATGTCACCAATTTGATCCAAGTATGTTGTTCTATCCTTATTATTTCGAATAAGCAACTTTACAACTGTTTTAGTGACAAAATATGTAAAATACTGGGGTTTCTAGTTATTATTTAACTTTCCCGGCAACGAAATCCTTGAAACTTACCCCATGAATTTTTCATCGCAGGTTAAAGTTAACTCACACAGGTTAAGCTGAAGTTAGGCTGTGAACTCTGTGTCGGTTTACTTTGTGACGTCATTTGATATATTGCTTTAGGTTAAAAGTTATCTTCGGGAACCTTCGTGTTTCCGAATAGCTACGAATATGCAGTCGATGTCCAGCAGTCCGCGCTTCGTCACTTACCTACGAGCTCGAAATCAACAAATCAACAGCTCTTTAGAGCGACTTCGTATTGCCGAAGATAGACGAAGATATCCGATTGCAATCTTACTCTGAATTTCTGCAGAAAGTTTATGATAGTCTTTTGATCGTACTAACAAGTGTAAGTCATAGTGTGGACACATCATATTCTTATTATAAGCCATATTCAACCCTAAATACACTGTACCCAAGCATGTTGTTAAGCTGCTGGCTTATGCGTTAAACATTATTTAAGTTATTTTACAATCTTCATTATTACTTACACTTACACTCAGTATATTCAGACCCTTTTAAGATAAGGCTAAAGCTGACCGAATCATTTATTTGGAAAACAAAGTTCTAACAAACAAAACTATGACACCGAGACGGTTAAGAAGCTCAAGTTAAAGTTGGGTTATCAAGCCAAACTTAGGTTATCTAATTACCGGTGAAGCTTGTTTTTCCTAGATCCGTAAACATCAACTTTGAATTTCGAAGTAAGCGCTTCCATTGTTTTTATCGGTTTCAATTCGTAATTACGAAGAAGTCCGAGGTTTATGTTGCCAAAGAATGGGATAGGTTACGTATTATCTTATAATTATGAAAAAAAGGATTGCATTTTTCGACTTTTCAGGAATAAGGTCGGCTTTAAGTTTTTTTTTTTCTAGTATTGACAAATGGAACAGAAACTCCTAAGAAATTTCCTCATTTAAAGAAAAACGCTGGTTAGATTTTCATCAAAAAAAGACTAGACCATGAAGCTTTTTTGTAATTCATCCCAAACCTTATTATACTCGTAAGTATACCTGACTTTCTTTCACTCTTTAGCTTTACTCATTAAAAAAAACAAAAAACATTGTCATCTTTATTTCTTTGTGTGAAAAAACGTATGGACCTCAAAAAACATAGAATTACGTCACTTCCCTTGTTCCTACCATATTTTCAGAAAAACGTACAGATTTCAAAAAATCTGTGTAGCCTGGGAAAACAGGAAACTTTCAGTCCCGGCCGGAAGTTCCCCCGGGAAAGCGAAAACTATTTCCACATGGACCCAGAGGCGGTAGCCGGTCCAACTTAAATAAAAATGATACAACTTTTGAAATCCAATTTAACTGTAATAAAAGTTGTGCGAACTTCAATTACACTAGAACGATGCTTGTTAACCATCTTTGTGGTTAGTTGAGAGCTGGTTTACAAGATTTTATGAAACTAGATGATTTTTCATAATCTTTTTATATTGGTTTTCAGGCCACCATAACTTTTTCAACAGATTCATGCTGCCGCAACATTTCACTAAATAATAATAATATTATTGATTAACATTTAACACAACACCATCTTTCCCTAAATTAAACAAAGACATTGACAATTTTACAAATTACTGTGCCTAATGCGGCCAAGAATTTTCTTTAAATACTAGTACAATTGCTTTTATTTCCAGTAATCAGATATTAATTATTGTTTTCGTGCATTGGCGTGCTACGCGCAAGCACATGAAACCGACACCATTAATCAGATACCCCCCTCTTCCGTATTCCCCCTTGTCCCTGACCAAACGACAAAACATTGGTATAATTGCGATATTTCAAAATGATTGCGTCACTATTGTGATGTGGTGAACTCAGATTTTACTATTCAACAACTTATTTAATATACTCCACGCAACATGCGTGCTATGTTGCGTGGAGTATATTAAATAAGTTGTTGAATAGATTTTGGATAGCGTTACTTCAAATCATAAGATTAAAAGCTTATTTATTTGAGTTTACAGTTATTTGTGCTTTAATTTTCAATTTTTGGAACACTTCAAGGTTCGTTCGTTCGTATGAGCAAGTGGCCAATTCTGGTGACGGAGTTTTTAGGCCGCCTAGAGGCCTCCGTCATGGCTTGTCGACTCTAAAAGATGGGACCGACACGTGCCCTCCGAAGCACGGAAGTGCTTAGCTAATAATGCCACTTGCGGTCACCCATCCAAGTAGTGACCGCTCAGAACGTTTCTTAACTTCGACGATCTATCAAGAACGTCTTAGCAAGCTTCGCCACGAGCGCTTCCTAAAGGTTTGAAACCTTGAAGTATTCTTAGAAAAATAACAGCTTACCCCACATAAGTATTATTTTAATAAAATATAATAAATATTAGGAAAACATTTGAATAAGTAATAAAAAAATACATGATAATTTTACGCATGCGCAATCTAATTTTTAATCTCATTAATTAAAATTGAAGCTCTTTATAAAATGGAAGAACCTACTATTTTAATATTGTGCGAGTAATTACAGGGACTCTCATTATTTAAGGTGTATCTTATATAAAGCTTAATTAAAATGTATGAATCACTGCCATAACACAAAAGAGCCATGGTAACATCGTAATATATTGCGTGTGTGTTATTTAATTGTAAAAGAGAACACTAGTAGGTACTTGCAAAAGACTTTGCTCACAAAACACCAGCCCCCTTATTAATAAACAAAGATTAACAAAGAACGTCAGTGAATGAACGAATTAGCACTTTATTGTACACAGAATAAAGATACAAATAAAACTTTAAATTAATACTTCGTTGATCTTTGTTTATTAATAAGAGGGCAGTAGTATAAATGAATATAGATGTGTTTAACTCTTAAGATAATTGGGATAATTGGAGAGACCACGGGGTGGCCACTCCAATTATCCCAGTGAAGTTCCAATCCAATGAATTCAATTCAAATAAAATTACTTGTTCAAAGTCAGTAATTATAGTAATTATTTTACTGCCTTCTCTATAATACGCCATTCCCTCCGAGTGTAGAGTGTCATTCACTGATTAATTCCCGACCAATATGATAGATAGACTTGTTTATTGACACTCTTACAGCACAGATAGGTAAAAAAATAGGTAAGTAGGTACACAAAACAGGAGGCAGAATACATAACAAACAGGTAGGTAGGCACCCAGGTAACTAGGCACCTTTGGTTTAACACACACACAAACAATGATTTAAAGTAGGTACACCTACCTACCTAGGTACTTAGTTGGTGTTGCACAGGAAACAAAAAAAAAAAGAAAAAAACACAAAAACACTGTGTAGGTACTTATCTAATAATGGTGCTAGTAGGTAGATCCGTGCGGTGGTGAGCCAAAAGGAACCAGTCTCAACTTATTGTTACTCTGCGCCATACGTCACAGAGCAACACTGGTTTTCAGACTAGGCCTTGAAAAATTAGTGACTCCACGAACCAAGAGAAAGACAATACAATATGAAATTCACTTAAGGTGCCTGTATGGGTATAGCGAAGTTGCACTTGGTGGCCACCAAACTCTGTTTTCGCTACTTTTCTTAAACTACATACAAAATGAAACTATTACAGATGTATTAAAAAAAAGCTTATGATAGGTTTCACAAACTGTACATTCAGTTTTTTAAAATTCCTTTGTTTAACGTAATAATAAAATAAAATAGGCGGTGGCGCTAGTTTCACCCATACAGGCACCTTAAATAAAATAGTTTGGTGAACTTTGTTTCGGTAAAATAAGGACTCCTTATGAGTTAAGTCCTACAGACAAGCCTAGTTGACGACCTCTGTGGCGAAGTGGGTGAAGGCTCGCCTATGAAGCGGAGGTCGCGGGTTCGATCCCCGCCACGAGATAAAAGTTTGCAGATGGTTCCAGGTCTGGGTGTTTTTCTATCTATAAATTATTGTGTGAATTTACAAAAAATAATATAAATAAATATAAATATAATAAATATAAATATCCTTGTACATTCCACACGGCGTCATCTAGTCCCAAGCTAAGCAATTAAATGCTTGTGTTATGGTAACCAGATGACTGATAAACTACATAGATACATTTTTTTTTGTAAATACATACATTTATACATAGAAAACACACAGACACGAAACAAATATTTGCAGATCATGCAAACATTTGTCCCGCGGCGGGGATCGAACCCGCAACCTCTGCGTCTCAGGCGGGCTTTCGCCCACTGCGCCACAGAGGTCGTCATATAAGAATAGTTTAAATGCATTTGATATCGATACAGAATTGCAGCTAATTTAGATAAATTCCGAACAACTGGACCCAACGGGGTCACTTTGGAATATTACAAGCTGATAATAAATACAGGCATGTCAAAAGCGAGCTTGCAAATATCGCCTATGCATAATGCATGCTTGTAGGTTTGGTTTCTAAAAAACGGAGACCGGTTAATTCATATTACCAAAAAAGTATATAGGTATATATTTTAAAATGCATCAGAATAATGTAAATATCCGCAGTCAAATGAAAATATGAAGAAGCTGAAATTTTGGTAAGGTTCATGCATAGTATCACCTAAACCTTATTTTGAGAAGTATATATTTTTATCTATTTTTTTAAATGGATGTTAATTCAAATGAGCTGAATAAACACTTTCACAAAGATCTAACTATGAAGCAATCACATTAAAGAGTCAGTCAAACATTTAAAATCTCACAGAATATCATAATCTTTGTTGCAAGCGGATTGACATGAACACAGTACCCACAGGTATTGATTCCTAATGCTACGTCCGTTATATAACATTGACCGTATTTCAAGAAACGAGTACTTGCTACAGGAATACCCCTGTAGCGTTCGCACTGGGACCGCACACCTCCTGATGGCTGATAAATTGACACGCACTACGTGACTAGTCCCCGAGCCTAGCTCCCGATCCGACGCTATGATTCGACTGACATACCGATACGTCGATACCAATAATTACATAAGATCGAAGCGCTCGTGGCGAAGCTTGCTTAGACGTTCTTGATAGATCGTCGAAGTTAAGCAACGTTCTGAGCTGTCACTACTTGGATGGGTGACCGCAAGTGGCATTATCAGCTGAGCGCTTCCGTGCTTCGGAGGGCACGTTAAATTGTCGGTCCCGGCTTTTAAAGTCGTTAAGCCATGACGGAGGCCTTTTGGGCGGCCTAAAAACTCCGTCACCAGAGTTGGCCACTTGCTCATACGAACGAACGATTACATAAGATAATATACATTAAGACCGCCCATTGTACTTAATTTTAATTATCCTTAGTGTTTGTTATTTGATGTAATTTCTATGTGGTGTACAATAAAGTGTTAATCTATCTATCTATCTATCTACATTCAGCTTTTAAAGACGGCAAAATACCGTAACATTATAGTTGTACTGCAGTGTTTCCGGACACACCAGAAGTATTTATATACATACGAGCTGACACCGCGGTGCTACCCGCGGTAAATGGTTTCAGTTCCCGTGGGGATACTGTAATCAAAAGTAGCCTATGTGTTAATCCAGGATATAAACAATCCTAGTACCAAATTTCAGTCAAATCCGTCCAGGCGTTTGAGCGTGAAGAAGTAACAAACATTCACACTTACACAGTTACACACACGCAATTTAGCACCTTATTATATTAGTGTGATTTAGTTTGATTACAAATACCTACAAGTATATATAAAGTGTAATTGCCACGACGAACACGATAAATTAATTTAAAAATTAAAAAAAAAATTAAATTACAAAAATATACCTAGAAAAATAATAAAACCAGTGCCACCAGTTTCAGATGACATTTCAGACATTAAATCCGCCTTTATCTGGTTTGAAGTATTTAATGAAATTATGGCGACAATCCAGCCTCGCGACAAGTAATCACCTAGCAGGTAAACATATCAATTAACCTTTGAAATGTTGTATGCACTGTACCTACATCCAGTGCAACATTTCATACTAATGCCTTGGCACGCAACAGCTGAAGCTTTGTTTATATTATTTTTTTTCGGACGGATTTTTATGTTAAGTGGTCTTCCGGACCTTTATAACTTCACCGGGCTTTGGCAAGTGCAGAAGGCCTATACGCCGTAAAAATGAATTTAAGCTAACCTACTCAAGGTACTGACCTTGGAGTTTGTTTATAAACCGGCCACATCTCTTGAAGTAGGATCAGGTTCCAGAGATACCATCATGCTGAGTCAGCGCCGACCGTGAATATCTCACGCTCATTGGCAGGTTAATACAACATCGTGAGATGCGTTATTGCTTTGTTTCAGTACCAAAGGTTATATTGAGGCTATTTTAAGCCCGTGTTTTACCATCTTCCAGTAGTCTTAAGTAAGATTTGTCAGATAAAGTACCTAAGTAAGTTCGTATAAGCAAGTGGCCAACTCTGGGGACGGAGTTTTTAGGCCGCCTTAAGGCCTCTGTCATGGCTAAACGACTTTAAAAGCTAACGTGCCCTCCGAAGCACGGAAGCGTTCAGCTTATAATGCCTCTTGTGGTCACCCATCCAAGTAGTGACCGCTCAGAACGTTGCTTAACTTCAACGATCTATTAAGAACGTCTGAGCTTGCTTCGCGCTTCATCTATAATAATATTTTTTTTAGGCAACCTTAACTCTGTACTATCCTTTACTACTCAGTACTCATTGCATTAGTGGAAACAAGTCAAATATAAATTCATTAAAATCACTTCAAGACTAGATAATCCGCGCTATGTCAAGTGTAGATACTTAACCTTACGTTGAATAAGCAAACAATTTACAAAGTTTCGAAGCTCGTTACTTCCCACTTGGCCAATCAAAGTGGAGCGAGTCATTTAGTTTGATTGCCTAAGTTCCTTCACAAAACTACCATAATTCCCAATATTAATTTAGAGCTTCCAAGAATACTAATATTTATTGGTCCGGAAACTGTTTGTTTATAAAATAGTTTTAAAGTGCAGGAATAGTTATGATAATTTTAAAGCAGAAATAAAATTAAAGATGTGCATTGAGGTTTCGTGACAACAAAAAAATGCACGTCTTCAAAAATTGATTCCTGGTCAATACAAATACATTCAATTTCTAAATCAGCAATTTGTCACATTCAGAATGTTAACTTCTGCAAAATAGTGGAACATTTTGTGCCAAATATAATATCAGTAGAGTATATTTTGTGAGAGAGAAACAATAAATGATATGATTTGATATTCAATCAAACGAGTCCTAAACTCTTCGCACTATTGAAATGAAGTAGTAATTCTGTTTAAAACTTTCTGAGTTTTCATTCGCACCATTGAAAAAAAAAGCTATTTTAAGTTTTTTTTTTTTCAATATGATCGTAACACACATACTTTGAAAAACATAGCATAACTGAGTAGGTATTTTTGGACATGTCAATCAATTAATAACATTATTGTGTACACGACCCTTATCATTTAGATGCCAGTCAGGCTCTATCCATATCACATTATTAAATCACGGTTTAGCCCCACGCAGATTAAAAAAGGTATGTCATATAATAAATCTCTGGTTAAGCTCTTTTTATAACACAAAAACCACACAATGGTTAGACTAAAAATAATTGAAAAAAAAAAAAAAAAAAAAAAAAAAAAACAGTTATTGCATTATATGGAATATACTTAACAATTATGTATTAGTTGGCGGTTGTAGAATCCAGAACATGTTTCAAATGCCGAGTGGCTTTTCAGATTTAAATTAAAAAAAAAATCTTTGTTGAAGAACGGAAGATGCGTTGCCGGCTTTTTATAATGATAGTACGACTATTATTACAACTTCATGTTTAAAATTGAACGTGTGACTTTAAACATAATTATCAATACGAGTACCTTCATTCTGGTTCATTTTAAAAAGTAATTTCAACCGGCACCTTTTAAAAACTTATATTTTTAATAAGAAAACGTTAGTTTAACAACCATAAAATCGCCCCACTCCGGCACTTAGCATACCAAATAGGTAACAAATTTATAAAGTTAGTTAATTAGGTAGAGTTTCATGTTTACTTCGAGCATCGTAACTTCTTCTAACTCCCTAATTTGAAACAGCCGTAATTATTGTTTATCAGAATCATTTAGAAAGTTCTCCCTAGAGAAATTTGAGGATTAAAAAACTTTAACGTTTTTTTATGAGTAAGGTTTAATTAAAGGCAGACTTGAGAGTAATTATAGTCGTAAAATGTTTCTACAAAGTAAATATTTTATAGCTACCTGAGTTCCGGAAAGCGCCTACCATTTAATCCCATCGGATAACACGCATTTTTTTTATTTGATCACGAAAAAAACATGTGACTTGTAGGATGTACAAAGTACATCGTTCTGCCGAATCAATCAATCTGTCACTCTAGTGAGGTCACGACCGACTTCGATGTAAGATTATGTTTTTCAAAAAACCCGGAACTTAACCGGGATAGCATAAGTTATTTTTATTTCGCGCACGCTCGCTAGCTCTTTAAGAACTTAAAGTTCTTAAAAACGATTTTTAATCATAATTAAACGAAACTAAAATTATTATTTTGAAAGCATCATTGTGACAATTTTTCAAATAATTAAAATGGTTTCAAATTGTAAAAAAAACCTTGTACACTCACACAGTTAGTCCAAAGCTAAGCGACATAATTATTTACCCACACAGAAAACACTCAAGACAATTTATTTCCAGTTCATACAAACTTTTGTCTTGCGGCTGGGATAGCAACCTCTTGCTACTTGCGCCCTTGCCTGATTCTCTTTATTGATGTGTCGCGATTGGATTAGGCAATAGAATCACCTAGCATGTAAGACTTTCCTATATCTTTGAGGTCCTACTGAAATAATAGATTTTCCTCTCTCTTTTCTTTTCTTTCATCTCAGGCTTTCACCCACTGCGCCAAATACTTTCGCAAGTATTATTTTCTAAACATTACTTGGTAGGTTTCGTAAATTTCGGGCAGCGTTCACATTTGTCGGATGACAGACAAATTGTCGAGCGCGCACGTGACGTATGGCATCCACACCCGCTGCCTAAAGTTACAATAAAGTGAGCTCCAAGTTTGCAAACTTCAGCTTGAGCTGCGAGTCACAAATCCACTGGTTCACGAGCGATTTCTCAGCAGAATGTTTGGGTTCCTACGGCTAGGCCAAAGGTTTAGTTGAAACTTTACACTTTACTCTATTATTCTGGCAGAACCAACATTATATGCTACCTACTTCTAAACTACCCATGAACAATGTATACAAGGTGGGGCAAATTTTAGGCCATTAAAGGTTTTGTTTATTATAATTATAATTATATATTATAATTATTATAATTATCTAATCTGTTTTATTTTGAAGAAAAAAATATTGCAATTTTTTGTCAAATAAATAAATAAACTTGTCAAAAAACAAGTGGATCTTATTAGTCTCTATTTCCCACCAGGAACACTTTAATTAAACAAAGTAACTTACCAAATTAAATAGTAAGTTTTCGCAATAATTAATGTGTTGTATTGTTTATAATATTATTTCTTTGTTATTTAGTCTACAAAAAAATATTTTTTATCTAATCTTTACGGAATTCCAGCTAATGTCAATGTAAAATTGCTGACCGGGGTTGAACTCATAATTTTAGATGAATAGTCGAGAGTACATTCTTTTAAGCCTATAAGACTCAAATCTAACAAAAACCCTTGAAAATTACGTCAATTCAGCATCGGTACTCGAATCATTCAAAATGAGTTTTCCGATGCTGTAAAAACATTTTATGTCGTACAAAGCGTCTGTCAGCGTTCTTGTTACAAATTTTTGTGCCATTACATTAACTGTGTACCATCAATCAAAAGTCAGCGAATGGTTTCATCACTTTAGCTTTGTTTTTCCGAAAATACAAAGACCGTTATACTGCATTTAAAACATTTAGTTCGTGATTAGGTTTAGAAGTGTTTAGAGCGACTTAAAGGAGATAGTCCTCCACTTTCAATTGAGTGCGCAATATGCATGACTTAAAAAGGCCAATTAAAAAAACTAATTGTTCAGCCTGACGTTTTGATATGTAACGCCCGATTACTAAACCGCTACTACAATATTTGGGAATGTCTTAACCATTTGAGACGCTCTTAACTGTCAAATTTGTATAGACAAATGTTAAAAAATGCCTTCGGCATTATGCTCGACAATTGTGCATTTGTTTTGTTATTTGTATGCAATAAAGAATTTATAAATAAATAAATAGATAACCAGTAGTTTCAGCATTCGAGCGTTAATCTTTTTTGTTTTTTTATCAACCCATCATGCAAGTTTTATGTCCGTTATTTGTCTATACCCGTTTCATACAAAACGAAAGCATTATTCAAGCTCATTTTGTTGTTAAGCGATGTTTGTGATATTTTTGTGAAATTGCAATTATTTGGAGTGGTTTCGGCCAGCTGCGACAACTGACTGAGACGTCACGGACCGAAAGTTCCTGTCACATGGTCGGGGCATTACGGGATAACTTGATGTATTAGATTGTTTGTTGGATAAAACGGCGATGCACGGTATAATAAAAGCTGAATTTGAAATTGACTAGTAGCTCGTCAGAGTGTTCAATAGAAATAAATAAATAAATAAATAAATATCCTTGGACATTCCACACAGCGTCATCTACATAGTTCCAAGCTAAGTAACTTAATGCTTGTGTTATGGTAACCAGATGACTGATATACTACATAGATACATTTTTTTAATACATACATAAACATATTATACATAGAAAACACCCAGACACGAAACAAATATTTGCAGATCATGCAAACATTTGTCCCGCAGCGGGGATCGAACCCGCAACCTCTGCGTCTCAGGCGGGCTTTCGCCCACTGCGCCACAGAGGTCGTCAAATGGCTGTATATATTTATTTATATTGTTTTAAAATCATTAAAGCTAGTATATAATTATGCAATACAGTGCTCTAAAATTCTGTGAAAAGAAAAGAAAGCAGTTTCTGTATAAAATATAGCGCAAAATTTGTTCACTTTACTTATCTCATTCAAAGTATTTAGTGGACCAGTGAATACAATTATTATCTCTTACAGCCAGTATCTTTATCCTATCTACCTTTGGTTTTACTTATTGTGGGTAGATATTTGACATTACTTCCATACAAAAAATGACAAATAACTATCGACAGTAAGCAAAACTAAAGATAGACAGGTTATTGAGACTGGCTGTTAGTAGTTTTTTTGCAAGCCTAGATAAACTCAGACATAGTGAGTTGGACTTATCAAGTAGCTGCTAGCGATAAACTCGATCCTACAGAAAATTACATCAGTTCAGGCAAGAAATTATAAAAAAACATATCTCTTGCAAGCTCTATTTATAAACTAAAGCACAGTGACTTATCAAGTAAATAAAACAAAAACACAACAAAAAAATAAACTCCCAGAAAATTACAACAATTTGTAATAAGTCTTGAAATTATAAAAAACAAATCAGTGACAGAGATCTTATGCAACTGCAGTAAAGTTCGATTAATTTACTACCAAAATAAATGTGTAATTTACCCAACAGAATGCTCCATATTTTATTGAGACATTCTTCGTAGCGCACCCAGATGATGCGCACCAAAGTACTTCCACACAGCGCACCCGTTTTGCTGCATTTAGTTCTGACCGTATGTCTACAATTCTACCTTCACCTAACAGATTTTAGTGTACGTCTAAGTAGAAACAAACACACGTTTATAATGTAAATCCCATCGGCAAGCAGTGCAAACAGTCTCGGGTAGACCTTAGACCCAGCTTGCTTCTATCAATCTGTGTAACGACCATTACCATAAGCCGGTACGAGACTGTGCCTTCAGATAGATTGTCTAGTAGAACCACAGTAATTGGTAGGCTTTGAATGAATAAACGAATTCTTTGTCACACCAACATTTAGGAATGCATAGTTACAGTAAAAATAACCTGGTGCCCTAGCCATGTTACATTTCGACAATCGCTTTCGATTAGAAACTAAAAAAAAATGTATAGGAATTGACATTCGATGACGAAAACTCGAGCGATCAGAAATGTCAAATCAAAGGTGTAGCGATAATAGAAAGAGAATAGATACGAAACATTTGTCACTTGTCTACGCACCCAGATCTTAGTATACTGTACATTTATATATCTTAAATTACATTTTTACAATCGCTTTTACTACATGCCTATCCCATTTCATGCTTCTTATTCATTTTTAGTTTTTTGATTTGGCTCGTCATATCAATATTCAAAACCTATCCGGTCTAAAATTTCTCATGCCAGTTTCCTCTGTAACATTCAAAATGATTTAAAATTCCCGGAATATGTTTGCAACTTCAGTCGGATTCAGCAGTGCAATTCAAGCTTCATAATTTAACGAAATAGTGTGCTCCAAACTCGGAAGCTTTTGGGCTGTATGAGCAATATGAGCACTGTTCGTACTTTGTGATGTAAATAAATGTTTTTAGGTTTTATAGAAGTAGTAAAAGTACCTTTTGTTACCTAACTATACTGCCTCATAAGGATTTGTTGAAAGTCCACTTGAGACGCAGAGGTTGCGGGTCCGATCCCCGCTACTAGACGAATGTTTGTAAATTTTGTGTTTTCTATGTATAATAATGTTTTTTACAAAGAAAAAAATTGTATCTAATAAATGTAGTCTAACTGTCATCTGGTTACCATAACACAAACATGAAAGTGCTTAGCTTGGGACTAGATGACGCTGTGTGGAATGTCCAAGGATATTTATTTATTTATTTTATTATTATTTCTCGTTATTTCATGTCAATAACAACCGTCAAAAAATACCGACTTCAGGGGCCTTACTCGAGACCAACGAAGTTTCGCGACAGTTTTCGGGTTCCAATTATGTTGGTGAACTATTACGAATTCAGTATCCACCAACATAAGCTGACCCCAAAATTGACACGAAACTTCGTTTTCGTTGATCCCGAGTACGGCCTCAGTATCGTAAGGAAAGCAATTTCCTGAACTTTTGATGTGCATATTATTGATTTTAACTAAGATCCTCTGATCTTACAAAAGATTTATAGAACGACCTCAGGAGTACATTCTTTTTTTTTATTTCGGATAAATACCCGTGCTAATTGTTTCATCATGTGTTCTGATCGCGAAAATGTAGAAAAGACAATAGATTTACTTTTTAACTACAAATTATCCGGCGTAGCATTTGAAAATTTTAAGACGCATTTAAGAGAAGCATTTAAGACAATCAAATTTTAGTAAAGTATTGGATAAAGTTTTGAAAACTAATTAAGATTTCAAAACCTACATTAAAAAGTTTTAAAAGCACTCTACACTAAGTATTTTAGTGACGTCGAAAAAACATATATTTTTATCTAATGGTTTTCATTGGCACTTCATTAATTATATGATTTATAGACGACGTGGCATTAACGCTTTTACGCTCAGTGATTTATTAATGGCCGCTATTTATTTTGGAAATGAAACAGTACCTAAAGGTATTGAAGGAGTAGTAAACGATCAATACCTGTCAAACTGAAATGAAATTCAATTAAAACCCTCCGTGGATTCTTTCAGGGCAAGGCTGTGGTTTTGGAAAAGCAGTGACCGTCATGACGGTACGCACACACGCGGTAAATGGGCATGGTGAAGACAATTAGATTTCCTTGGACAGAAAAACTATATTATGTTATCTGATCAATTACCTTGTTTGAGGTTTTTCCTAGTTCCAAAAAATCAGGACAGAAACTGTCCCGCGCTACATTAAATGTTTTGCTAAAAAGCATGACTCTTCTGCTAAATACGGGACGTCTGGGTATGCTGAAAACGGTACCACCATATATTATCAAGGCTTTTAAATGAATCAATCAATATTTTGATTCGAATATTGTGGTATACCTACACAAATGCAATATAATGCTATAATGCTACATAAATGCAGGACGTTTTTTGACAAGAGCACTTTACGCATACAAAATGTGTGAATAAAAACCTCAATGAATTTGCATCTTTTCTGAGGATAGTATTGTTTTCATATTTGAAATTCACAAGAAATCATAGTTTTATTCTGTGGTACCAAGCATCCTTTAAAATCTATCTAACCCAGTGACAGTTGAATGACATCAACAAAGGGGTCTCTAAAACGATGTCATCTTTGTGGCTATCAAAACTGTCTTATGTATGCCTGTTAACGTTTCTCAAGAACCCAAAACGATAAAGGAAGGGAACATAAGAATTGAAAATGATGTGAAAAGAATTTTACAAAGGAGTATTCAAAGTGGTGTATTGTTACGGAAAATTTCGTCCATCGATTAAATACACAATAGATGCTGATAAGTACTGAATAGCGTCTTAAATCGATTATCTGTACCATTCAGCAAGCTATAAAGATAGGTGAATTTATTTCATGCAAAAGTGTGTTATCCTGCTCAAATGTAAATTGATGTACAAATAATTTCTGCTTGCTTCTTTTATGAACTAAGTACCTATTTTCTTGATTCAGAGGTAATATAATTACCTCTGAATCTAGAAATACTTAGTTCTCGGATATAAATCGATAGGCCGTGATAATTATAATCCTCAGTTGGCTCAAAAACTGTGTCACAAGAGAAAGCTCACTCATGTATTGATAACTAAGGAACAGTAAATATATATAAAAATAAACCCTATTACTTCGTGTCACGCTATAACTCAAGAATGACTGGACCATTGAGTGTGCCGGGTTATCTAAGCCCGTGTCCATATAGGTATTACTAAAATATGATAGTTCATTTATTTAGTCGATTACTTTGCAAGCTCAAGAACAACAACCTATCTAAAAATATTTACTGGCATCACACGATGTTATCCTACATCGTTTTTTAAATATACTTAGTTAAAGTTTTACTAAAACACGAATGAAATCTACCGGTAAGCCCCGTGGTGCTGCATGAATATTTTCTAAGTGAGCAATTAAAATTGCTACTGAAACTGAAATCAAGTTTCTAAACAACTGAAATTTGATACTATTAGTAGAATTAATAATTTCTTTTAATTTGATACAGTTGATATAGGTCCAGGTAAATAAATGAATATTAAACAAATAAAATATCCTTGGACATTCCATACATCGTCATCTAGTCCCAAGCCAAGCAATTTTAATGCTTGTGTTATGGTAACCAGATGACTGATATACTACATAGATATTTTTTTTTGTAAATAAATACACAACTAATATTACATGGAAAACACCTTCCATAAAAGATAAATCTGATTGGTTAGCGTTTTATTTTTCTAGAGACAAAAATCGTCTTTAATTCGGAAATTTTAAGGTTTCACCAAAAATTTCATTAAGAATCAAAACATTGACATACATTTCATTGATTTCTTTTATTGGCTGTTTTCTCGATTTTGCGTCAATTTCTTGTCAATCGCTGTGGTAGTAATTTGGGTCCTCACTGACTATATTTATTGCCAATGTATTGAAACGCAATAATTGCTCAAAATTGCCCGTCTACATGTTCGATAAGCCTTTAATCTGTGCGGGACACTCACAGCCGACGTGAGTTACTAGATAATACCGCGTAATTGATTTTACTGAATCTCGATAGCCTTGCTCAATAAACTATTTAAAAGCCGATTTTTAATTATATGCGTATTTTAGTTATGCTTTATTAGTCAATAGCTTTATTAGTATTACCTCTGTAGCGCAGGAGGCTGCAGGTTCGATCCCCGCAGCGGGAAGAATGTTTGTAATTATGATCTGCAAATATTATTTGTTATGAGTATGGGTGTTTTATGTATGTTAAAAATATATTGAAGTAGGCAATCGGTTACCATAACCCAAGCATTTTTTTGTTCCTAGTTTTTAAAACTAGGAACAGGTGATTTTCAATTATGATTAGGACCCTCAGGTTTAAACTCCGTCGTCAAATTTAGTCACTAGTTTATACGAACTTAAAGAGCTTTTTTGTTCGTTCGTTTCTTATGTCCCAAATCTCAAGTGGCCAACTCTGGTGATGGAAGATTTAGGCCGCCTAAAAGCCTCAGTCATCGCTTAGCGATTTAAAAGCCGGAGCTTGTAAGTCCGACTATTTAAACTTTTTGTTGAGAGAGAACTCAAAGTTTTTTGGAGCTCACGTTTCGTGGATTTCACAACAAAGTGTTCAACAATTGATTGCGCAAAAGACTGAACGAAAAAATGAGGGAGAAAGTTTGAGTTGAACTTAAAGTTGGAACACAGCATGAATATTACTTTTTGGTGTCGTAAATATGATTTACATTATTACTTTCTTACTATCCGATGACCTTGTGAGATTTACCTTGAAATTAAATCTAAAGTTTGCGAGTCTTTGTTTAACAATAAACGTTTCTTTTTTGAGTAAGTAATTGGTTTGTGCCCGACGCAAAACGTTTGCGTGGCAGACCACCACGGAGATGGCGGGATGAGTTAGACGTGCGTCGTCTAGATAGGCCTAATACGGTCAAGGATAGAAAAAGCAGGAAAGAGAGGAGGGTGGGCTTTGCCCTGCTGTGGAATAGAGAGGCTAAAATAAAATAAATTGACCGGGGTTTGTACTCACTACCTCAAATTCGATCTCAAGATTAACAAGTATCTTAAAAAGCTACTTTATGTACAACTTTTAATGCAAGCTACAAGAGAGTCTGACTATACTTATTAATAAAAAAGTTATAATCCTGTTTCAATGTTATAAAAAGTTTACAATGAACAACAACAGTCTATTTGAATATAATTAATCTCAAAGTATAAAACGTGACCTTTCACAAATTAATTACACATTTGACTAGATGGGCCCGAAGATAAATAGGCGAAGCCCGGGACTCTTAAGAAACGGCCACCATTGCGCCAGGAAAGTTAGTGTCAAAACTCCCTTTAAGGGGATTTCGGGAAAATTAGTCTCATAATTCCCTTGGGAGCTGAAAGTTCAAGTTGAAGGGGATTTTAACACTATAATAGGAATAGGAGAAAACACATTAAAATCTACATGTTTGAAGCTATAAGACATTCTTGATAGATAATTGAAGTGAATGGTCAAAATTTTAATGGTTCAATACCAAGTGGCATTTACAGCTGAGCGCTTTCATGCTTTGGGCTGAAGGGCACGTTTAATTGACAGTCCCGGCTTTTAAAGTCGTTAAGCCTTGACGGAGGCCTT
The DNA here is from genome assembly GCA_963582015.1 of Xanthorhoe designata. NCBI lineage: Eukaryota > Metazoa > Arthropoda > Insecta > Lepidoptera > Geometridae > Xanthorhoe > Xanthorhoe designata. The sequence goes on from OY757039.1 coordinate 10,631,525, forward strand.
TAGGTGGTCAAAAAACTTCGTCACCAGAGTGGGCCACTAGCTCATACGAACTTAATTACTTATCACATTACACGGCAAAGCGCTTTAGTATAACTTACGATTTCCAACACACTTTGTCGCATTACCGTTACTATAAAAGATACTTAGCGTGTTAGAAAATAAAAGTCGTTTTGAAAAAAAGGGATTTTTAGCACAACGGAAAAGTGTCCTTTTTGTGATCACAATACCCGAAAAGAATTAGAGTGATCTATGAAATGATCATATTGAAGGCATTTTGGTCATAATTTTTTATGTTATTGTAGATTATTTTCGAACTGGCTGTTCGAAACAAGAATCCGCTGAGAGTGGAAAATAAAACCATTCCCATGTGGCGACTCAAGTAGTATATAAAGTGATCAGAAGGGAAAAACCTGGTCCTGTAAATCGTCTTTACGACCATCACAGTTACGAGCATCGTTTTACAGGAAACTAGGACGCCAACCGCGCTGTAACACACAGAGGAGAATTAAAATATACAACGCTTATTTAGTATCCAAGGTACAAGCACATTGTGTGTTTAGTACAAAGGGAGCAAACAATGCCCTTTACAACTCGTCGCGCTCATAAATCATTGAGGCACACAAACTTAAGCAAAATAAACATCGTCGAAACTAATTAGTGTAGAAAATTCACGTGGGACCAACGGGGTGTGGGCCAAGTACAGTTTGATGTTACGCTCACAAAATTAGGGAAGTTTAGGGCTGAAGTCGCCCTTGTCTGGTACAAGTTAATTTAAACTGTCCGGGTAACTCGGAGCCGTGACACTAATTCAATTAGAGTGTAGGTATGCAAACAATGCATGGTTGCGATTGTCCGATCTTTGGTAGATGTGTAATAGTATAAAAAAAGGAAACATTGTTATTACTGCATTATTAAAAATAGCAGTCATTGGCACATATCTTCAGGATTATAAGATATTTTAAAGATGGCTTGGCATGTGGCATTGTACAGGAATACTATTCTATATCTACTTTATATATATAAAAAATAAGAATGTCTCAAATAGGAATCTGTACACATTGCATACAACTCAGTAACAGCGATCGAGTACTGCATCTGCGGTTGCAAGTGGAGCTAAGTTTCGGCTGAAACAGCTTTTACGTTCCGCAATGACCCCTGTACGAGTCTAAATTGCCTTCTGTGGTAGATTGCGTCCTTAATACAGCCTACAGTACTAGTACTACCTTAGCTTTAAATTACAATAAGTGCTATTCACAAAACACTGAGTACCTAAATACAGTGTATACTAGAGCAATATCATTCAAGGTAAAACTTAAACATTCTGCCAAGAAAACTTGTAGAGTAATTATGTTAAACATCATTTTGGTTAGACGACAAAGCATAATACAAGTTCAAAAAAAGAATCAACTGGTATCAGGGCAAATAGAAATAGAAATAGAAATAGAAAAATATTTATTTACATTCACTCACACACATTACAGTAGGTACATACAGGTAAATTATTTGTAGGAAATATGAGTGAAGCAAATTGGTCACCACTCAGCATTTGCTGTAGAAGCTGAGGTAGCAACTACAGCGCTGGTTTTCAGTGATGCCGCAGTATGTAGCGCGTCACAGCACAGACCACAAACCAAAGAAAAAATAAAGTTATAACAAAACAAATACAAGTGACTCTAGCTAGTGCAAACTAAGTAAGTAGGTATACATCTTTTTTAAACTTGAGATTACTTACATACAATTAAATAATTATTTATTTTTTAAATAAAATACAATACAACATGGACCGACCTTATTAGATGTTACGTTGGAGATTTAATAGATATTTTTTAACATTGATTTAAAAGAGTATAATGTGGCAGAATTTTTAAGTGGAGGAGGAAGATTGTTCCAGCATTTCGTGGCTGCGTAGAAAATAGAGTTCAAATAGAGTTTAACATATAGTATCTACGGCCTTAAATAACGACGTTTCTTTTTGATACCTATCAGACTGATATCATAAACTTGTCTGTCTTTTTAGTCTCCTCTTTCTTCTAAATTATTCAATCCTGCCTTTCTTTTTGCGTCTCTCTTACTCCAGTTATAAAACCCTATTTTTATAACGTTTCAAATTGAAGTAATTTCAATACCAACTCCAATACACCTGTAACGCGACCCTTCAACATTATTAGATGCTTCATCCTGTTGGGTTTATTTCTATAGCTCTCGACTATTTCAAGCCTCCTTCACTGGATGAGTTTATTGGAGTTTAAAATTCTGTAAAAATGTACAGCACGGAAATAGAAATTAAAACGAGTGAATTAGCCAAAAAACTTTACCTTTTAGCAAACATTTTTGCAATTAAAAACATGATGATGCAAATAGAGGAGTAAGTTTGTTTATTTTGGTATTCAACATTTTATTATGAAAATATTTCAATGCACAGTTTTTTTTGTTCTATACACGATCGATTTAAACGAAACTACAGAACACGTGGAGCTGCTATTTCTATACGCTACTGCAATATTACTATAGGTAAGGTTGTTGCAAATTACAAAACATGAAGCTGATTTCTAAGTTGTTGGTGTGACCAGTCACCGTCTCTGTGGCATAGTGGTTAGAGGTGACGACGAGTTGCGGGTTCGATTATAGCCACGCGACAAATGCTTGTACTATCTGCAGATATTTGTGCCGGTTCTAGTTTCCAATCTTTAATGAGTTTGTACAAAAAATTAAAAATAATAATGATGTAGAATATCATTCATTGGTAACACAAGCATTAAGTTAGCTTGGGACTAGATGACGCTGTGTTAATAGTCAATGATATGTTTTTTATCAGAAGGAAGAATTTCTTAAACAATACACCATTACGCAGTACAGTTATAAACTAGTTCTCTGCGAGCTTTCCAATGAATTTTTGACGGTAAACATTGATCCTGAAAGGGGAACTGTGTTCTTGGGTCAGGCGGCCTGTTTATAGGCCTAATGCGACCCGAGAAATGTGTTTGTAAATAAATAAAAACCTGTGGACCAACTAACTTTGGTAAAATGTGTTCGCAAGGGGCAAATGTTGCGAGAAACGTGTTGTGAGGGGCGACTGTGCGTGACTTTTCTATAATAATGGAGAAACAAAAATATATTTCTTATACATAACTCTTACATACTTAGGTACTATACATTGCTTATAAATATATTGCTGTTCCTAGCTAAAATTCTAAAACGGATTGACCAATTTGAATAATGTTTGTTTGTTTTGCACTAACACAATAATAAACTAAACTAATTTTACAGCACTAAACCTGATGAAATCCTTTTTATTTCGATCGTAATGAAAGGGACGGCAACATTTTAATGCTGTCAAATTAGTTTAGTTTAGTTTTGGCGATATCAGAATTGACACCAATGACGATTATTCATGATTTAAAAATTGAGTCACGAAACCTAAGTCAAAAAACAACGAGGACTCGATTAAAGAAGATGGAGCGTACAATGCTCAGAGCGTCGAAACAGACGTTCCCACAAGTGGGGTTGATGGAACTTAGAAATTAGGCGACTTTGTTACAAGATCTATGGTCCCTGTTATAGATTCTGGGCGCTGCAGATGCGTGATTATCAAGGCAAAACCAAGGTCAATTCACCTACCTGCATCATCACCGCAATCTCCAGTCCAGACAGGGGCTCCAAGTAATCCACAGGGAGTAGGCAATCACGGAGTCTTTGCTAGGTATGGCCACACTTCACCAGGAAAGTTTATGAGTTCTTTATAGAAGTTGACCTGATAGACACTGATCAATCTTATGCGGATCGCGCAGCCGTCACGTAGTCGGAGGCTATGGAATGCTCAAAGAACAGCAGATCCAAGAACACGCGAAAAGAAAGGTTTTTATTCAGCAGCTGTACGCGCGGCGAATCGAGATGAACCGACAATGTCCACGCGCTCGTTAGAGGGCGCGCAGGGATCTTCCAATAATCCATGTGTGCGTGGCGCGAAATTTGAATTCGCACGCATTGGTAGCCCCTAATTAGGATTGCAATGACTACCAGAAAGGTAAATCGACCCTTACGGTTTGACAGGGCAATCAACATGCAACGCCAGATATCTATAAATTAGGTACCAAAAGTTACGACTAAAATAGTTGGCGTAACCATATTCCCCGGCTTGAAAGTACCGTCTTTCGAAACAAATAAAGAGAAAGTAAGATAAACGCATTGCATATCATCACGAAATAACTCTACCTTAAAGAATAAGTAGCATTATGCGAACTAAATTATCATTTATATTATAAATCATAAACACTAAATACCTACTTAACCTAATAAACAATGGAGTAAGTGTCTATTGTGTTGGAAGAGGGCACAACTTGACTGTTGGCCTCTGGAAAAACCCACCCTGAGTTTTCACAGTCGCTACGCGACAAACCCCTTTACTGTCCGGAAAGATTTCGGTAATTAAACCTAACGGCCAATGCAAGGGCATAACATTATCCTGCATGGAGACAACAACCGTACCAATACGCAATGGATTAGCAGGTGTGTTCCACTTCTGTCGAGATTGAAGGGTGTGCAAATACTCATTGCGCCACCGCTTCCAAAAAGATTGGACAAGTTTATCGGTCAATTCCTGCCGTGAAATGAGATGCAAACGCTGTTCAGTAACTTCGCGAGCTGGGAAAAAGACGAGTGGTTTTGTATTAAGAAAGTGTGCAGGAGTTAATGCCGCCGGTTCTGACGGATCGGAGCTATGCGCGTAAAGCGGTCGAGAATTTAACAAGGCTTCGACCTGAGCTAACATAGTGCTGAGCTCATCATATGTCAAAATTTGTTGACCTATGACTTTTAAGAGGTGCGTTTTCACACTTTTGACTTCGCTCTCCCAGCATCCGCCAAAATGTGGTGCTCTACACGGAATGGTTTTTAAAGTTATTTTATTTTTTGCTAGTTCCCGTTCCCAATGCGGGCGGTACTCCCGTGCCAAGAACTGATACAGGTCGCGAAGATAAGACCTTGCGCCAATAAAATTAGTCGCGTTGTCCGTATACAAATACTCGGTAGGACCCCGTCTCGAAAGGAAACGGTTTAAAGCGGATAAAAAACTGCCTGTACTCAGGTCAGCAGCGACTTCAAGATGAAGCGCGCGGGTTGTCAGGCACGTAAAGAGACATATATATGCCTTGCGGCTTTTCTGCCCTCGAGCGCGAACCGAGGTTATCATGATCGGGCCAGCATAGTCACAGCCGGTATGAGAAAAGGCTTTAGGAGCGGTTTCCACCCGAGACTGTGGCAAATCAGCCATAATCGGAAATACAGGCCGTGGCCTGGCTCGAAAGCAGATGTTACAATTAAATGTAATATGACGTACAATACGTCGTGCAGACAAAATCCAATAACGCTGTCTCAATAAAGACAAGAGCAGGTTTGGACCTGTATGAAAATTTGTAGAATGATAGTAGGAAATTAATAGTTCCACTACATGGTCTTGTCGAGGGAGCAAGATTGGATGACGTGAGTCATAATCCAAGCTAGAGTTGGCTAAACGTCCACCTACTCTAATGAGTCCATCATGCAGAAATGGACTTAGTTTTTGTAATGGCTTTGAACATAACTTGTTGCGAGTTAATCGATCTAAATCGAGTTCGAAGTGAGCTCGCTGAACAGATCGCCACACATGTGATTCAGCAAATTCTAAATCAGAAGCGGTTACAGGGCCTTTAGGAAGCCGCTGCGTAAACTTATAGACATAACAAATTGTCTTCAAATATTTACTCCACGAAGAAAACCTATAAGAGAGATTAAGCAGAATATCGTTGGTAGTAGATTCTACCTTGGACATGTCCGACAACACAGCGGGAAGAGCTACAGGCTTCATTTCAGGAAGCTCATGCGTTCCCCCTGATATGAATGGCTCTACGGGCCAGTCGTGGCGAGGCATTTTAAGCCATGGTGGCCCATTCATCCACAATGGATGTTGAACAAGCTGTGATGGCGTTAACCCGCGGGAAAGACAGTCACTGGGATTTTCTGATCCCTTGACGTGGAAGAAGTGGTCAGCTGAAAGATTTTCTTGTATCTTAGCGATGCGGTTGGCTACAAAAGTGTGCCAACGGTGTGGCGATGAGTGGATCCAATGCAGAGTCACCGTGGAATCCGAAAAGGCTACGACAGCCTCAATGGCGTGTCGAGCGGAGCAGAGATCATAGACTCGTTTTATCAAATATGACAAAAGAAGTGCGGCACACAGCTCTAGCCGAGCTAGTGAAACTACTTTAAGGGGAGCGACCTTTGACTTTGCACATACCAGCGAGACGATTATGGTTCCATTAGGTTTCACTACGTGGGCGTAAATGGCACCGCCGTAGGCTTTTTCGCTAGCATCTGCAAAGCCAACAAGAGTGACTTTACAATCATCCATTACGCCAATGTGGCGTGCGAACTTCATTTGCGAAATGACTGGCAACTCAGCCTGAAATTGTTGCCATAGATTTACAATGCGATTTGGTGGGACCTCATCCCAACCGACCTTTAAAGCCCAAAGATCTTTGATCAAAAGTTTAACGTATAAGATCACGGGCGCGACTAAACCCAAAACATCAAAGAGACGTGCGATAGACGACAAAATGTTTCTCTTAGAGCAAGGGCGAGCGTCAGAATTGACATGGAATGCGAAATAGTCTTCGTCGGGAAACCAGCGAAGCCCTAGAACCTTTAGAGTCGAATCCTTATTTAGATCGACACTGTGGGCGAGTCTCAATGACTCGGGAATAGCCTTAAGAACTTCAGGGCTATTACTGGACCACTTGGTCAGTTCAAAATCACCAAGTGAAAATAACTTAATCAGTTGGTGTGCGGACTCTATTGCTAGCGCAGTGCTAGGTATAGAGCTAGCGATATCATCGATATAGATATCCCTGTTTAGGATCTCGCTAGCGAGAGGAAAATTTGGACCCTCATCCTTACACAGTTGCTGAATTGTGCGGATGGCAATAAAGGGTGAACATTTCAAACCGAAGGGAAGAACGGAAAATTGCAGAACTTGCAATTCTTCATTTTCATTGAAGCGATACGATCCGGAGGTACATAGCTTTCACGTCCGCGGTGATAGCAACAGCGTAGAATCTCAAATTCAAAAGAATATTGAAAAGATCAGACTGTAAAATGGGCCCTGCGTAGAGAATATCGTTCAGCGATGTACCGTTAGCTGTCTTCGCGCTGGCGTCGAGAACCACACGTAACTTGGTGGTTGCTTTGTCCTCGCGAATGACTGCATGGTGCGGGATATAGTATGCGACCTCGTCAGGAATAATACCTTGCACGAGGGATATGTAGTTGTTTTTCAGATAGTCCTTTATGACGTCATCATAAAGTATCTTGACATTCGGCAGTGATTTAAGTTTTCGTTCGAGGCTAAAAAACCTACGACGTGCGATTTCAAAGGAATTTCCTAAAATAGATGCTTCCGTCTTTAATGGCAAAGCAACGACATACTTGCCAGCTGGGGTGCGGGTAGTGGTGGAACAATAAAATTGTTCGCAATGTTTATCATCCACACTACTGATAGAAGGACATTGAACTTCTTCTATCTCCCAGAATCTGCTCAAGTCACAGCTTTCCGAAGAAGACGTAGCGAAGAACGACATGGTGGCTGTGGGATGTCCTAAAACCGGCGCGTCTCCCATGAGTATATAGCCAAGCACTGTATTTAATGCGTCAGGACATCCTGCTATAGAAGTAACCTGACCTGGTTGCAATAACTTAGCAAAAAGTTTTACTCCTAATAGGACGTCAATATTCCCCGGCGTAGCCCAAGTGTCGTCGGCAAGTAACCTCGAATCAATGTGATTGAGGTTAGATACATCTATCGGGCATAGCGGAAGCTGCCCGGTTATTTCATCGAGCACCAAAGCGTCGATGTCATATTTGGGATGCGTACGTAGGCGCGAACTAAACTTAAGGTGTACGGAACCACGTACGGATTGAGAGGTACCCCCAATACCTTTGACCGTGATCACTGAATCCGTGCGAATAGGTAGACCAAGGTTTCTACAACAGCGAGTAGTGATATAATTTTTCTGTGAACCTGGGTCTAGCAAACATCGGACAGCCCTATCCTTGCCTTTCCTACCTACCACTAAAACTTTCGCAGTAGCTAGCACTTCAGTAGTGCCAGTCGCATTTTGAACCGCAGCCGAATGCGTACACAACGAAACGCGGTCTTGTGCCAGTGCGGGTTCCTTACTTGGAACCGGTGTGACAGCGGCGCTGGCGTCCGCAGCTGGTTTCTGTGGTTGCGGTTCAAAATGCAAAAGTGAATGATGTTTACCTTTACATTTCTTACAAGTGGCAGAAGATTGGCACTTAGATACGGTGTGCTGCCCACTGAGGCAATTGACACACATATTGTGTTCTTTTACATATTTAAATCTATCATTCGCGGTAAATTTTATAAACGCACTACACTTGAATAAGTGCGAGTGCGTTGAATGACAGAGCGTACATGGCGATGTAGTGACATACGCCCGGGGAGCCGCACTGGCCCCACCGGCACCGCTGCGGCCAGCCAAGGTCTTTTCAGATCCCAGCGGCGCGGTGCGATACAAGATTTTTATTTGTTCGCGAACAAACTTTACGAAGTAATCATAGTCGATACCTTGAGGATCTTTCAGGTTGCGAAGCGACATTTCAAAATGTTTTGCGATGTCGGAATCTAATAATTTGAGACCCGCATATGTAAAAATAAAATCATCCATATTTTCTATTTTTAATTGCTTAAGGCCGGCTACAGTAGCAGTGAATTTATCAAATATTTTTTCAACATTAGCAGGCGACGAACCAGCTGGTTTTAAAGAAAACAGCTGATTGAGATAATTGACTGCTAACGCGCGCGAATCTTTGTATTTTGCGATAAGAGCGTTCCAGATTACGCGATAGTTCTCCGCAGCAGGCACAATGCCGGCCGCTACACCGAGCGCCTTACCTTTGAGCTGACTTAACAAGTAGTGAATACGGTCACCGTCCGATAAGTCGGGGTTGTTATGTATAACCCGTTTGAATGTCTCATAGAAAAACGGAAATGTTTGAATGTCACCATCAAAAGTAGGCAATTCGATTCTCGGTATTTTGATATGACATGACCTTGAACTTGACTCGAGTTTAGTACTAGTAGAACTACTACTACCGCCGCTACTGAGAGCATTTTCTTTGATGGGAATCAGTGAACTCAGTACATTTTTTATTTCGCATGAAAGATCGTCAAAGGCTGACAACGCGTTATAATTAACCTCATAATCGGGATTAATTTTTAATGACAAGATATTTATACTGTCCATAGTAGTTATAAATTCATTTCTAATTTGATCTACTTGTTTAGATTGCGCAATAAAAGTATTCTTCGCCTTCTCCTCATTAAGATTAGAAATAGAATCATAAATTGATTGAATGCGAGCGAAATAAGCTGCGCGTTTAGCTTCGTAAAGTTTGAGCTGGTTATTTATGTTCTCCATTATAACTCGAAATTATCTTCTTATAATAAAAACAAAAACCTATTAAATTTGGTACGGAACCACTTCTCCGTCCAAGCGGAACCCTAACCTGTGTACAGTACAGTACGACACGGTAGGAGTGAAAACAAAATTATAAATAAATAGGTACGGAACCAATTTTCCGACCACGCGGTACCCTAAAGTGCGTGTAATACGACACAACAGGTGCGAAAACCAAAATAAAACCACAAATGATGATGAAATTGGCCTTAGAACTACGGAATTAATTTTCCGTCTACGCAATAACCTAACGAAAGGTAGAAAGAAAGAAATGTGTTCAATAAATACAACACAAAACGCGAAGGTAAGTATATTTACCAATAAGTAATATTTAATTTATGTACGGGATGTACAACCTATCCTATTGTAGTAAAATGGAGTCGGTGCGATGCGCGTACGATAAATACTGATGGCAAGTAGGTACCTACCAAGAGAGACTAGTCACTAGATACGAATGCGAAGTGGACTGTAGGTATTTGCGATGCGATATAAATCTCGTACCTATCTAGTATTTATTGTATGACGGGACTAGACTACTTAACTCAACGCTTAATAATTTTATGAAATACAAGATCAGTGTGTGTGTGTGTGTGTGTACCAAGACGGTGTGAGAACCCCAGAATGGCGGCACCACGTTCCTATTAAACCTACCCACAAGTAGGGAAGGATTAAGAATTGATGCGTAAATTAACGAAACATCAATTTACATCTCACTTCATTACACGAATTATTAAAGTAGTAAATATCTTATACACTTAATTACGTGAATTACTAAGAAAAATGCTGATTTCGAAAATTTTATCGGCGAACCCTGTATACAAGTGAACACAACAATAGACTTTATATGTAACGCAATAAGGACGATTATTCTATGATGATATGCAATTACCGTAACAAATATTTAAAATCTAATTTCTATAATCCGGCTCGTAAGGATCAAAAATGGAGCGTACAATGCTCAGAGCGTCGAAACAGACGTTCCCACAAGTGGGGTTGATGGAACTTAGAAATTAGGCGACTTTGTTACAAGATCTATGGTCCCTGTTATAGATTCTGGGCGCTGCAGATGCGTGATTATCAAGGCAAAACCAAGGTCAATTCACCTACCTGCATCATCACCGCAATCTCCAGTCCAGACAGGGGCTCCAAGTAATCCACAGGGAGTAGGCAATCACGGAGTCTTTGCTAGGTATGGCCACACTTCACCAGGAAAGTTTATGAGTTCTTTATAGAAGTTGACCTGATAGACACTGATCAATCTTATGCGGATCGCGCAGCCGTCACGTAGTCGGAGGCTATGGAATGCTCAAAGAACAGCAGATCCAAGAACACGCGAAAAGAAAGGTTTTTATTCAGCAGCTGTAAGCGCGGCGAATCGAGATGAACCGACAATGTCCACGCGCTCGTTAGAGGGCGCGCAGGGATCTTCCAATAATCCATGTGTGCGTGGCGCGAAATTTGAATTCGCACGCATTGGTAGCCCCTAATTAGGATTGCAATGACTACCAGAAAGGTAAATCGACCCTTACGGTTTGACAGGGCAATCAACATGCAACGCCAGATATCTATAAATTAGGTACCAAAAGTTACGACTAAAATAGTTGGCGTAACCAGAAGAGATGAGAAGAATAGAATATAATTGTAGAGTCGATGCTAAATAATTGAAGTTAACTAGTTAATTGGTAGTATGTATACACTGATGAATTATCTGTATGACATGATGTTGCGGCGAGCATAAATAAGCAATTATACACGGATTTCAGTTTCAATTAGCGACATCGAACGTTTCTCATTAACCAATTCAGTTTGTCAGATAGATGAGAATATCACTTGGACGAAATTCAGATCCTGTTGTTTTTTCTGCTTTTGAATCCACTTCGATGTTTAAATGCCCGAAATTAACACTAGTTCAAAAATATTTGACCGTAGTAGTCATCGCAGGGTTTTAAAAACTATAGCGAGAACGCAAAATCGCTCTAAAAGATGTTTAAAGCCGCGTTTTAAAAGGTAACATGATTATCGCGTAGACGTATCGACCAACATTCAAGTGGTACGTCTCTGCGACTTTATGTCGCTCGACATTTATTTTGTTCACACTGCACAGTGGTGAAGTCGCCCGATGTTGTGTTGTACATTAATCGTGCGGTAAATTTTATGTCGGGTGACAAATGTAATATAACTAGCAGCTGCGACTTCGTTCGCGTGAATTTTGTCTGAATTAATAGAAATAGAAATAGAAATATTTTTACTGGCCATAATAAAAGGTAAATTACATCTGATTTTGAGAACACCAAACGATCAAAAGTCGAGTAACATCAACAAAATGCTTTACATCAAAATGAATGTTAAAAGAGCGTTATTAATTTTTAAGAGATTTATCCCTAGAGATGATAAAAATGCGATTAGAAGGTACATTTACTTCAAATGTTCAAATTCTCAGCAAGATTATTTGATAAGACGCCCGAGGCAATGCAGGCCATACGCAGCGGTCCTATACAAATATTTGAGATACCGTTCAGCGCATGGGGAGCATTTTAGAATATTATGATACCAAAATAATTTTATGTGTTTACGTTTGCGTAATTTATGCTAAATTACCTACTCGGGTTGTCTGATTTAAACATTAGAGATGGTTCACAAAACAACCTAAAATGTGGGTAAAAAGGTGTATTTTAATAGTTTTCTTCGATTCTTATTTACCCGTATAGTTTTAGTTAATGTACTTGTACTTATATTTGATCGTTCGCATGCATTGTTCATTTACAAAACAAAATAAAAAAATAATCTATTTTCATGAAAAATTTAAGTACTTACCTACTTGCATTGTGTGCGTACTCAACATAATAGAAACAAAAATGATAAAGCGTTTTTTTTTTAGTTTTAACCGCTTTGCCGTATCGGGCTCAATAGTAAAATATTCCTAAACATTTTAAATAAAAGTGAATTTTCATAAAAAAAATTGAATACCTACTATTAATAATGCTGAATTCTGTGTAGGTATGCCTTCATTTCCCTATAAACTCCTAGTCACAAGTTAACAGGATTACACAAAAGATTCACCCAGCGATTCTAATGCGAACATCACATAATAAATAACACACCCTTTTCAATACATCGAACATAAGTCAAGCAAAGAGTTAGCCTTAACCGAGCGTGAAGGATAGCCACATATTTCAATGGGACCGAATTCGGTCTATAGGCCCGTATACACGTGCCTTGTAGCTCGCATAATGTCATTATTAGCGCGAGCAGTTGTCATGTTTGCTTATAATTATGAAATCATGACATTGAAACAGTATGGAATGTCCAAGGATATTTATTTATTTATTTATTAGTATTTCCGTTTCAAATAAGGCACTCAACCTGCTAGTTGTGAATTTATGTTGAAAATAAAACAAAGTAATTTAAGGCATTTAAAGCCTTTAGTAGATAATCTAAGGGGCAGTCAGAAAATATAATTATTACCATAAATAACAAGGATCTTCTTCGGGTAATTAGTTATTTTACTGCAAACTGTTCTGTATGACATGGAAACAGAGGTAAATAACACGACAAATGCCATATCGACCTACACACCATATTACTAAATATTCATCGTTTCAAAAAAAAAGTAAAACAATAATTAATATAATAATATCCCAATTCACAGGATGTGGTTTATAAATATTTAATAAATATTTACATATATTTAATAAATTATTAATCAGTCGTAATCAATGTCCGCAGACACATGGAAATCCAGTCACTTCTTTCGTGTCATTTTTACAAGCAGTGACACTACATAGGTGGCCAGTAGCTTGCTTAAATCTACTTGTCACATGTAAATCAGCCTTTATGGAGTAGATAGGTTCGTTCACACATGAAGATTTTTCAGTAGCATGCAATAACGTGGTTGTCACTATGATTTGCGAGGCTCCTTATCACGGCCACTCCCCGTTATATTGTCGTCGTAAAGTAGATACTAATTTTGGCATAGAGCCTGCTCATAGAAAAGGCGTTGGAGCATTTGGTATGACAAAATGTTTAAAAATTGCTAGAAATTTACAGTCCAAATTTTGCAGCTTCATATTCAGCATTTTAAGTGAAAATGTTTGAAAGATTTGAAAAATTGAGATTATAGTAAAATCCGGGTGTCTGTAGTCTAAACCTGAAGATCTGTACCCGTTATTACTACCAAATTTTTTCGTTAATACTGTACATGATACTCATAAATCAGAACGATATAATGATTTCGAGTTGTGTTTTAAGTATTTTTTGATAAAAATGATAAAAATAAAAATACTTGAAATACAATTTATTTATACTCAAGTAGTAAAACAAACCAGAGATTTTTTTTTATATCTACATAATTGACTATACTGTATTTAATAAAATCTTAATTCAATTAACAAAAGTTGAATAAAAAGTAGGCTTTTTGTCATTAATAAATTGCTTCTTTTAAATAAATTAACAGAAGGCTTATAATAACGAGATTAAAACCAATTTGAATCGATTGACAACCGACAACCATCTTAAACTTCTTAAGAGCCACAGAGATCTTGTTAATCCAATAGTACCGTATCTTACGCTAATTAATAATGAATAATTTAAACGGTGAAGGAAAAAGTTGACTATTTTCGGTCAAGTTCGTAAGAGCTAGTAGTCAACTTTTTGGTAGAAAGTATTTTGTATTTTAAAATGAAATGCCTACTTCTGCAAAATATTCCCTAAAGATCTTAAATGTTAAGGAGTTGGAAGAATAACTCTGTTGCAATTTTGTTTTTCTATTTTTTTTTATGTATTTAAGTATAATTCGTGTGATAGAGAAACCGCCGAGCTTGTATGAGAGACGAAAGAGTAGTACCAGGGCCGAAGCAAGTAAAAATTTTCATCCACACACAACCCCACATCAATTCGTTATAATTTTATTTTAAAATCCTACTACTTTTTGTTCACAACATCTACTCGTAGCCTATTAGTCAAATGTCAAATGTTATATTATTATAGAGCGTATAATTATTTGGAAAAGTACTGTTTTCTGGGCCACAGCTCACGCTCTGGATGTTTTTCTATCTATAATATTATTATGGATGTATTATTATCAGTCATTTGGTTACCATACACAAGCATTAAGTTGATTAGCTTGGGACTGACGCCGTGTGAAATGTCCAAAGATATATTTTTTTATTCAGTGCCTAATGGGTAATCATTAGTAGTAGACATTTTATGTAGAGGTAATTTTATGAAGTGGGCATTTTGCAAAGTGGGTATTATGAGCAGTGGAAATAATTATAAGTAGTCATTTTAATTTGTAGTCATAAACAGCCGAAACGTAACAGAATGATCAAATAAATGTATTATTATTTTTACCCTTGTGGCGAAATTATTTGTATGTATGTTATTGACCGTTCGGCTTCATGTATCAAGTAAGTTCGTTTGGTTCCGGTCGCGTGCCCACTCGCTGTAAACACACTGGACTGTATTACGTTTAATTGCACAGTAACAGAAACTTTATACCGCCTTATCGCCTGTTGAAACCACTGCTGTAGATATTCATAAATCTTGGCAACAATAGACCAAGAATACAATTTTTTTACTATTTTAAAAACTTTGTCGGGTTAATAAATTGAGAGTGAAAATAGTATTGAGAGGTAAAATTGACGCTTTGTCGTTCTTTTTTATGAATTAGTTAACGATTTTAAATGTGATTTAATGAATTTACAAAGTATTTCCACTGTTTTTTGGTCTACATAGATCCTTTGAAGATGTCTAAGGTAGTAGTCAGGTAAGTCCATATATACTAAATTAAGTTTTGAGTGCAATTCAAATACAAACTATAAACTCTGGCGGATTTCTTAGCTTCTAACGGATTCAAATCTCAGATTCGGACAATTAGTTTGCTTTTCTAAAATTAATTCAATCGATCACAATTTATATTTATAAATACATGTACGCGAGGTTTTAACGCGTTATTTACCTTATTTCTTCGGGTGGACCACCCGCGACCATGGCTATTGCAACATAGCCGAAACGTCGGGACGTAAAGAAATAAGGTAAATAACGCGATAAAACCTCGTGTACATGTATTTATAAATATGAATTAGTTTACTTTTGCCATAATCTTAAAATTGATATAAAACATAGCTCTTTTACGCTCAACGATAATCAGGTTAGTTTTAACAATTTCTCCGAAAGAAATTATGTGTAATATTAACAGGTTTTGATTACAAAGCGAGTGTAATTGCGGAATTGCAGCCAACAGCACGCGCACTGCATTGTAGTGTGCTAGTAAATCTAGTGCGTGTTTTTAGTTTTTGTTTTTAGGGTTTCGTATACGAACAGTAAACAGAAAACTACAATTTATATCTCTCGTACTCTGCAAATTTTACTATCGGCCGATGATTTAGTCAGGTTGCTCTACTAGTACAAACATAGCCGATACTGAATCGTTTTAGTGTGCTTACACCTTTATACTGATTAAGAGCCCGACCAAACTAACAACCGTATGCGAGGGTCTTAACGTTAGTTTGTTTAAAGAACTAAGCATTGACTGAAAAAGGGAAGATTTTTGCCTAGTAGGGACAGTATAGGTTTAAAAAAAATGAGCACTGACTCGATATGAAATAGTTCAGATCATAATTTAAAAGACATCATTACTTCATTTTATATGAATTAGATTACAATATGGCCAGAGTTAGCTACTACTTCTTAAGAATTTACTTACTTTTTTATATAAGAAATATTACACAAAGTGGATATTGTTTTGTTTATTTAGTTTATTGTTATTGTTTGTTAAAACAATGAGCTGTTTAAAAATATTCTGTCATTAATTTGAATTTTATAATTGATTTAAAAACGCCTCACAAATAGAATACAGCGTAAATTTGTACGGAATCCATATAGCGTTAGGTACGTTCATGCTTGTCGTTTTGAAGGTTATAAATTGTATTTTGGTCCTCTGCCCAAAGCGCCTGCGGCTGAGGTAGCTTCTAAAACATGCGCCGACTAAAATCATAAACAGTTTTAAAAGCTTTTGTAAAGGCTTACCGTCCATATTGTTTTGATTGGATACAATATTTACAGGTATAGTCACGTAGCACGTCATATTATTATACATTTTCGCCCTCCAAAACTTTATGTTTGAAAATATTGACTCTGGAGATTTTAATAACTTTTCAATTTCGATGAATTTGTAACCTCTATCACTATCTTTACATATAATAAAACTGTAACACGTCGATGTCTGTACATTTGAGATTATTAATAAAAACTAATACGTATATCTTTATTAGGACAAAAGAAGCCAAAAAACCATTTTAAAATTTTTTGGTTGTCTGAAAAACTACTGAATTGAAAAATAAGATGTTTTAATTATTATTACAATCAATTTACATTAAACTCGCGTTTTAACCTCTATCTCTCTTAAATATCGGTTTTCTATTAAGTACTCTTCTTTTATGCTTGCAACTTTAATATCGCCTCCAGACTCACGCCAAGAACCCCCGAGAACCTCCTAATAGCGAGAATGAGGTTTCTAGCCTTCTCGTTTTCGTGCTCGCCTGTTTACGGTTCGGTGTTGGTATTTTTTCCTGAGACAAAGGATTTCTCGAGACCACGAGTGAGAAAATTTAGAGTGTGAATGATTGGCTGTTCTCGGTGAGACTTCTCGCCGTGAGTCTGGAGACGCTATAAGTTGCGTAAATTAAGGTTGGCCTACCCAGTGCGTCTCTCATCGACGCGGGCATAGCTGAAAAGCTTGTCGTTTCATCCAGCGCAATGTTAGAAAAAGAGGCAAAGCGAAAAGAGAGAGAGCGCCTAAACGGTCGGTCGGCATTCGGTAACTTTCGCCGCCCACTCGCGGGCGGTCGCACGCTAGGCCTGAGCGCTCGGTTGGTTTTCGGTAATTTTCGCCGCACACTCGTGGGCGGTCGGACCTAGGTCGAACGATAGGCCTGAGCACTCGGTTGGCATTCGGGAACTTTCGCTGCACATTCGTGGGCGGTCGAACGCTAGGCCTGGGCACTCGGTTGGAATTCGGGAACTTTCGCCGCACCCTCGCGGGCAGTCGGATGCTAGTGTGAGCCATCCGAGCATTCATTCTGAGCCATTCATGTATTCATTAGGCCGGCTTTACACCTGTGAGTTTTACTTACGTAAGTCACTTATACTAAGCTACTTACGATAAATTTTCAAGTGTAAACACTCATTGTAAGTGACTTACTGTAATTTTTACTACTTTCGTAAATTGGAAAATTACAAGTCTAAACGATCTCGTAAGTCGCTTAGTAAGTGACTTACGTAAGTAAAACTCACAGGTGTAAAGCCGGCCTTAGACAAATATTTTTTTTTTATTATGTGCCTAAATATGGTGTGCAATAAAGTATTTTATATCTTCTACCTATTCATGAAAATAATATCGAAAAAAAACACAAAAAGTAGAGATAAAATAATTTATTTTGTTTATGAACTAGCAGTAGGTACTTGATTCCTTTTTTGTTTTGCGAGTCCATTCCTTTTTTTCATTCGAGCCGAAAGACGTAAACGCTTTTTGTTACCTTTTCGGAAATCTGGCTGAGTGTGATCTGTGGAGTAGGTAATCAGTACTTAGGTAAAACATCGATTTGTTGTTGTTTGAAAAAAATTGCCAGTTTGACATTAGCTACATAAAGGTATTAGGTAGGTGGTACCTATCTTGATAAGTAGGTAATGGAGAAGTTTCCCTTTTATTTTTTTTTAATGTGAATAAATAGTCCTAAGCATTTAAATAAAGATGGTGAAAGAATTTTTGGAATATCTTGAAAATGACAAAGTTATTCAACTTTTACGGCGGCTTAAAAATAATAGAATCAAAAGGCTGAGATTTCCGCGTGTGACGTCACTCCATGCGAGACACAGATTAGCTTCAATGTAGTATGACAAAATTTCATACGATTCCCGCTTTTCTGCGCCGCGCCGAACTAAAAACATTATTCAAGCTTAGAAGTTTGTTTTTCATTTTTTCTTTTTGGACATTATGGAAGCTATATGCTATATGCTTGTTTAATATTGTACATTATACAGGGTGTAAAAAGACTACTACCGAAAACTTTAGGGGGTGAAAGTACCCATCAATATGAACAACTTTTTCTAAGAAACCAACACTGTGAACGCGAAAAAAAAAACAGCTGTTTCATACACTTTAGCCAAGTAGGTATTGAACTTATGTATGGAACAGCTGTTTTTTTTTTCGCGTTCACAGTGTTGGTTTCTTAGAAAAAGTTGTTCATATTGATGGGTACTTTCACCCCCTAAAGTTTTCGGTAGTAGTCTTTTTACACCCTGTATACTAACTAAAAGTGATCTTTTGATGATTTAGTTTAAAAGAATTTTAAACTATCGAATAATCGAATCGAATTTCGATTAATTAATTTTTTTTTTTTTTTTTTTTGACAGATTTTGATGTTTAACTATTTGTATTGTCATTGCATACCTACTGCACACTTATTAATGATCGATGACAATACAAATAGTTAAACATGAAAATCTGACTTAACGCGTTCAGTGCTCATGACGAACATGCAGATGTTGCTTCAAAAGTGCTCCTCCTAGACTTTCCGTTGTGAGCTCAAATGAAAGACCTTCATAAAATCTACTTTTTTTAAGTTTGACAGCTGTCATCGAAAAAGTAGATCTCATCAAGGTCTTTCATTTGAGCTCACAACGGAAAGTCTAGGACGAGTAGTTCTCGAGATATGGGCGTTTGAAGTTTGACAGCTGTCATCGAAAAAGTAGATCTCATGAAGGTCTTTCATTTGAGCTCACAACGGAAAGTCTAGAACGAGTAGTTCTCGAGATATGGGTGTTTGAAGTTTGACAGCTGTCATCGAAAAAGTAGATCTCATGAAGGTCTTTCATTTGAGCTCACAACGGAAAGTCTAGGAGGAGCACTTTTGAAGCAACATCTGCATGTTCGTCATGAGCACTGAACGCGTTAAGTCAGATTTTCATGTTTAACTATTTGTATTGTCATCGATCATTAATAAGTGTGCAGTAGGTACTAGGTATGCAATGACAATACAAATAGTTAAACATCAAAATCTGACAAAAAAAAAAATTAAAATAAAAATTAGTTAGAAAAAAAAATAAAAAGTAAAAATAATTAATTAATCGAAATTCGATTCGATTATTCGATAGTTTAAAATTCTTTTAAACTAAATCATCAAAAGATCACTTTTTAGTTAGTATAAGTAAAGCCTTTTATGTACAATATTAAACAAGCATTATACCCTGCTTCCATAATGTCCAAAAAGAAAAAATGAAAAACAAACTTCTAAGCTTGAATAATGTTTTTAGTTCGGCGCGGCGAAGAAAAGCGCGAATCGTATGAAATTTTGTCATACCTACTAAATTGAAACAAATCTGTGTCTCGCATGGAGTGACGTCACACGCGGAAATCTCAGCCTTTTGATTCTATTATTTTTAAGCCGCCGTAAAAGTTGAATAACTTTGTCATTTTTCAAGATAATATATTCCAAAAATTCTTTCACCACCTATTATTGTTAAGATATTGTTAAGATCTTGCTAATAAAATTAAAAAAAATGAATTTTGATGTTTAGGAAACTTCTCCATTGGTTAGTTGTACCAAAGACGATTAATATCTAGAAGACAGACAAAGGCCATACACAAAATCGTAACCCTGATCCCGCAGTACCAGATAGCCTGGAAACTTTAAAACATCAATTTTATCCAAGAAATTTCAATACTTAGTAGTAGGTAGCCAATTGAGATGTATTAAAGAGTCACAATCTAATAGCTGACAACACTCAAAAAATGTGCGAGCAAATTCAATGTTCTAAAATGACATTTGAATGTAGACGTTATTGTTCAAAGTCGCGTGTACGCAAAAAAGAAAAACTCTGCGCACTACGTAGTGTGCGCAGAGTTTTGGCGTTTACATTTTATTTGTCTGATTGTGGCTCTATAATACATCTCAATGTAGGTAGCAACAATATTCAATATAAAAAAAATTTTAGGTAATTTTAACTAGAAAGTAAGTAATTGAAATTTCTTGGATAAAATTGATGTTTTAAAGTTTGCAGTCTATCTGGTACGGGTTACGATTTTGTGTATGGCCTTTGTCTGTCTTCTAGATATTAATCGTCTTTGGTTGTACATAAAACTGTAGTAGGTAGGTAACTAGGTACTATAAACATGATGTGGTCAATAAAAATAGGTTTGATATTTTTTAACACTTAGCTACCTACTGTAGCTCTTGTATAATTATTTAATTATGTAAAACAATCTACTTACTTACCCATTTTACACAACGACTTTTTATTTAAATAAAATCGAACAAAATCTTTATTCAAACAAAATCGGTGTCCATAGCAACTAATGTAGTATGTAAAACAGAATTCACTAAAAATAAAATGCAACAACTCATTCGCGTTATTCACGTAGTACGCGCTGTCAAAAAAAAATCAATATCTACCAAGGAAGATGATTACCTATCTACCTACTAACTGACAGACACTCTGAGTCTGACCAAAGAGAATATCGCCGCCCCCACAGAATAATATCGTAATCGACTATTACGATAGAAGTGCTTTTAATCGAAATAATTGTTGTGGAGGCCCAAATACACCTTGTCAATTTTTTTCAGCCGATTCGTACGAGTAAATACTAATATAGACTATGAATAAGATACTTTTTATTGTGAAATTACTAAGTTTGCATTAGTACATAAATAAATAATTTCAAATACAATGTTTTTTCTGGTATTTTGATTAAATATAACGAAAAAACCATTTAATCTCCATATACATACGATGACATTTGTATTAGGATATTAATCGGTATCGGATATTACACTATACAAACTTAATTCACTTGCCATGGAAAATGAACGTAATCCAGTTTTACGATATTTGTTACAATATATTAGAGCACCGAATAATGTGGTACCATTACAATACCGAAACAATCAATATCACATTTTTGTAGTCAACAATATCGCGTTTGACTATTACTATGCAGGTCACTGTCGACGAACGATTTCCACGAATAAAATGGTATTGTTATATATTACAGTAAAAAAATG
The DNA here is from genome assembly GCA_963582015.1 of Xanthorhoe designata. Classification (NCBI taxonomy): domain Eukaryota; kingdom Metazoa; phylum Arthropoda; class Insecta; order Lepidoptera; family Geometridae; genus Xanthorhoe; species Xanthorhoe designata. The sequence goes on from OY757039.1 coordinate 10,653,096, forward strand.
TGTTTTCAATTCTGGTAATATTTATTTTAACAATATCTTCGTTATGGTAAATTATAGATTTTTTTCTGTAATATAATATTATTTGTGATAATTTAGGCTATGTTTTGGTATATATACGATCTTTCTACGTTAACTAACTGAAAAGTTATAGACCAAAAACGGTTTTTAATTCTCCTGTAAAATTTGTATTTTTCGATTACGATATTATTCGGTGGGGGCGGCGATATGAATGGCGCATGGCGGCGCGGCGCTCGTCATTGAATGATTCAACCGTCTCACTCACCCCGCCCGAACTCCGCAGTCCGCACACACGACTCGTCCCCCGCGCACCTCACCGCCAAGTGTCTAACAGCAAGTGAGAACGCGATAACATTGAACGAAAAATAGTGCGCGGAAATTTTATAAAAAGTGTTCCAGGATATACGTTTTAATCAGTAAACCTTACAAGTTTGTGAAATAAATGTTTTTCATTTAGAATCTCCATAAAATTTGCGAGGTTTCTATTACAATATTTTCTTTACTTTTACAATTTATGAGTACATTATGAACGGCCAAAGTTCAGGTAAAATTTATGCAAAAAAGCAGATTTTTGGAGGCTTATGCTGAATTTGTTTCTCAAAATTTTGATTTTTAGTTTGTATAGAAACCTAGATATAGTGCACAAGATACCTATAAGTCCAAAAGTTTAAAAGAAAGATCTGTTACAACGGCATAATTACGTACGAGCGTTTGTATGAAAAGAAAGCCGGGTTGGCTGCTCTTAAACAAAGGAACTGAGTTTTGCCAGTCAATGTATTACCTCTTCTTTGCTCTGATGTGTCTATTTATATGTTGAATTCTCAGATATAGCAAGTTATTGATTATCAATGTTAATTTTAAACAATTATTATTATAACAATTAATGTTAAAACAATAATTGTTTCAGAACATGGCTAGTTGCTGACAACTTGGCCATAGTGAAACTGAACTCCGTCAATACCCCGCAAATAATCAAATAACAATATTCTACAGAAACCTTAGGCGTATAAAGTTGTAACTTCAGCTTTCCAATCTCCGATGACCAGCATGATAATCATTTTAATTAGAATTTTGCAATTTGACGACTTCGTCAAAACGTTACATTTGAATCCACCTAAGTATCAGCCTATCTAAATTCAATATATACTATTCGATTTATTCGACATGGCTTTTAAATAAATTCGAATCCACGTTTCAAATAAATTCAATTATCACTAAGAATATCTTCAGTCCATCACTCCCACTCAATGTTACGGCCATTAATTTATAGACATTTCTGTCGCTAAGACGTCAATAAGTAAGTAAGGTTTCGTATTATAGAGGAAACAATAGAGGCTATTCAAACTAAGAACAAATAGTACCTGAAGCTTGTTCAGAGGCTTCATAACATAATGGACGTTTCGGCATTGCACAGGGTGTTACAATTGTATCAGAACCATTATAATAATTATTCGGTAGCTGTATAGTTAGCTGTAAGTTTTCTCAATGGTTTTGATAAAATTTAAGATAATTTTGTTATTACAGGTCAAAAAGTATGCTTCTAAAAATCTGAATACAACAATATTTCACAAAAGCATTTTTTTTGCATTTTCCACACTTATATCACATTAGCGTGGTACTTTTAGTAGTACTTTTACTTTTAGCGTGGTACTACACTAATACCACATTAGCGTGGTACTTCGATAAAATGAACGAATAGAAAAAGATTTGTCAAAAATACGATCACGTTGCTCGAGCGAGCAGTAGACCAATCATCCCATTCTACCTTCGTCTATGATCTAAGTGCCGAATAAATAACCGTCGTACTCTGAATGTACGGCATTATGTGTGAAACGAAGTCAAAGAGAGAGATATCGAGAGTGTTCAATGACGCCGAGGTACGCGCCTAGATTGAGTAGCAGTACAGAGTACGAGAATGTCAGTTAAACTTATCACTATATGGATGTTTTTACTGTCAAACGGAATAGTATACAGATATCAAAATCCCCGATAGATGCTAATGGTCAAAGAGAAGTTAAAAGTGGTAAAGGCAGCAACATGATGGAAGACTCGCACTTTTTTTTTACTGGCTTCCCACTGAAGCTTATTATTTAGATTGATAAGGGATTGCTTTTAAAAAAAAAGCTAGGCCCACGTCACCAGGTTCTTGCCTGATTCCTTCCCTGGTGTAGGGAGTCGCGTTGGAACAGGCAGTAGAATCACCTAGCATGTAAGACGAATATAAATAACAGTCGAATGTTGTTGTCACTCTTTCTGTTTCTTCTTTTACTTTTACATGCATGAAATATTGTAATAATCGTTGGTAGACCAAATAAATAAATAAAAAATAAATTCGTAAATAAACTGAAGTGATCCTTGAGGTCCTGCTAGAATAAACGATTTTTCTTTCTTGAGGGCAACTTAGAACTCTACTTAAGTGGGTAAGTACGAGTAAGTTCGTATTCGTATAGCCAACTCTGTATAATTCTTCTGAGACGAAATAATCCTATTGGAACAAGTTTCAACATTAAACTTATTGGTATAAAATTGATTGGTATCTTTGTACCACCCAAAAATGTCAGTGTTAGCTTTCCTCATACGATCTTACCCTGTGGTAAGAGCATTGCGAGGTTATTTGAAGTGGCGCGCGGGTCTGAGTGGCGTGAGAGATGGCTTTCAATATCAAATTGAATTCCGCGGTTCATTGATTTTCAATTTGTTCGGAAGTACGCTCATCGCTTACCATAGACACCCGATCCACGCTCTAAATCTTTGGAAAATTTCAACCATTAACTGGGTAAGGAACTAATGTGGCTCAATTTGCCGTTATTGGTTTTAAAACTTTTTTTTTCCATTAAAACATTGACTAAATAACATTATGATTATTCTGTACTCGAATTTCGACCTTGCATGAATATTAATAGAAATAAATATCCCTGGACATTCCACACAGCGTCATCTAGTCCCAAGCTAAGCTATTTAATGCTTGTGTTATGGTAACCAAATGACTGATTACTACATAGATACATTTTTTTTTGTAAATACATACATATTATACATAGAAAACACAATAAATATTTAATATCGAAAAAAATTATGCGATTTAATAGAAGCTACGAGTATAATCGACTAAACTTAGAGGATGATGCAGGGTAACCAACTTTATCTTGAAAAATATCACAGGCAATAGAGCACTTCGTTGAGTGTCGGCATTTGCCCCCTTATTAATAAACGAATATTAACAAAGAACGTCAGTGAATGAACGAATTAGCACTTTATTGTACACAGAATAAAGATACAAATAAAACTTAAAATTAATACTTCGTTGATCTTTGTTTATTAATAAGATGGTGGTTGTCTAGCGTTAATCAAACCATCTAGGGAGATGGTAATTTGGATATGGACAATGCGCTATGAGATACAAGGCAGCAACCTCAAACTCAAAATGTATTTATTTTTCTTTTTCTTCTTCTTCTTCTTTATTTTGGCTTCGCCGGCTTTTGCCACGCATTTAGCCACTACCATGTCATTATAATTCAAGTTAGTAAAGTCAAGTCAAAGTCATAGTCAGCGTCAGTAAAGATGTAGGTTCTTTACTGAATCATTACATGGACTTTTTGAGAGAACTCGAAATGCGATGATATTCAGTTTTGTTTCATTTGCCCACACTTATGTACGTTCACGAACACTCAACAGTTAATAATCCACCATTATTACACATTAACATTCGCTAAAACACAAGTTTTGGAAAATAAAACAAAAAGACAACATGACATCTCAAATTCCCGTCAAAAAGCCCGTGTATTTATTCAGTACGATCTTTTATGATAAGACCACTTCGACACGTCACATCCTTAAAACTAGGGGATTATACTGCTTGTTCCTTTACCTTGAGAAATAAGAAACATTTCATTGGAAAAAAATGAATTAGCGAACAATAACTATGCAATTAAGTATTAATTATTAAGTAGAGCTGATTGGCGGTTATGGAAGGAGGCTTATGCCCAGCAGTGGGTCACAAAAAGCTGAATATGATGATGATGATGATGAACTATGCAATTGTACAAGTTTATATTCAAATAAGAAACCAGAATTATGTTATTTTATTTGTAGGTAATTAATGGATTCAGATATCCTTATCGTGATCAGTAATTTTTCATAGCATAATATATTAGTGATTACTGTTATCATAATGACAACCATTATAATTTATGGATCAAAGCGTTAAAAGGTTTTTCCGTTTAAGCTCCACTTATCATTAACCGACGGAATGGTCATCTGTCATAGAATAATTGAAGTTGGTATTGGAATATGTATTTCTTTTATAAATAAAAAGTGGGAAACTACTGCATCAATTATAATAACAATATTTTCATTAAATACTTGCTGACCTTAGCAGGTGCTGTTAAAATATTCAAATTTTGCTTTAGTCAGTAAATACTTCGACTTTCAATCCAAAGGTCGTGTGTTCGAATCCGAGCAAGCGATAAAAGATTTTTGTTTAAAAAAAAGTTAAATGCGCTTTAACGTGGGCTCGAAACAGGAAAAGAAAACATCGTGAGAAAACCAGTTAACTTTCTAATAACGTCTATGAGCTTGCAACCTGTTTAAAGGATCTTTAAATCACTAAAACAATCTGAAAGATTGGTCTACCGCACATTAGGTACCTATACAGATTATGAATATCGAGGTACAAAGGTAAAAACAAAATGAATCATAGGTACAAACGATGAGGTACAAGAAAATAGATTTTGCCAGCATTTTGTGGAGGAAATGTGTGTTTCCATGATTTATTTCACGAAAGGAGGTGGCCGTGTGAAGCGGCTGCCCGGTGGCGATAAGCCGAAACCATTCTGTACACAGAGCTAACTTGTACACGACGCTTGATGTGGCACGCCGCATACACGTCATTATGTTTTAAACAAGCTCCCGCGTAACATAGGTACATTTTGATCCTGACATACAAAAAGTGTATTCGTCGAGTTATGGGTATTATAAAAACATACTTAGTTCCCTTAAATCGAACCACGGACAAAAATTACCTAGTTTTCGCATTTCTATTTATGTTACTTTACTTTGCGAATGCTTACACTATTATCAACTTGAAGAAAAAGGTGAACAATAAAGAATTCAGTCTACTGAGGGCTCAACTAGTAGTTAGAGACTCAATAATCTTTCAAATTGTCTGTTTAAGTATAAACTTATATACACACCACTTAGGATGTCTCCACTTCACTTAGGATGTCTCCTAAGTGGTGTGTATATAAGTTTATATATATAAGTATAATAGATTGTACAAAATTACACATTATAAGCTCAACACCCAAGTCATTAACACTTCGTAGAAGCGATTGCTACGACGTAGAACTGCAGCTACGCCGTAGGCGATGAACTTATATTACTGAATTAGTGATCAATTTCAACTTAATCTTAGAACTTCGGTCGTAGAAGGTGTATGTAATGAACTGAGTACAAGACACACAATACTGTTTTTAGTTTTTTCATGTTAATGTTCTAGAAGCCTGGAGAAAAGGGGCCTCTGCGCCCTTTGCGCTGCATTGGTATACAAGCTAAAACCAATGAAGTATTTAATCAGTTCAAGTGTTGTATTTTTTTTTCAGTGGCATTATGCATCATGTTCCAGAACCTCAAGAAAGAAAATAAACAAGCTGCTCACAACCTTATATGCTCCCAATATAATCTGAGCGGGATAACATCGGCTCATGCGAATCTTTGCTGCTCTGATAAACAGCGAGCGTCTTATTCTGAACGTAATTATTAAATAATGACAATCAATTAGTTTCAACAGATTAAGGATATTAATGTCTAAAAAGCTAAATAATATAAATAAATAATACTATACATTTTACACAGCATCAAAGTAAACCGGTTAGTCTCGCTATGCTCTATGCTAAGAGCTTATGTTAAGAGTGACAAATACATAATACTGATACGTTTAAAAGACGCCTGTCCATAGAGGCGGAGCAAACTGGCAGAGCGGAATAACGAATAAATATTATGTGTATTATGATTGCATAAAACCTCTGAGCAAAGATTTTCTTCAATTCTTATGGTTATTATTTATCCGTTTCTCAATCAAGTTAATTATGAGTAGCGGGGTAAAAAAAAGTCTACGAAAATTAAATAGATGAAAAAAAATGTACTTGCGAAATTTAAAGATTTTTAGTAAATTAAATAGATTATAGTTTAAGTCCAAACCGTTAAATAACGATCGTGTTTTTAAAGAAAAAGGCTTTATTACAGGGATACGTTCGCGAAAGATGAAAGTATCGTTTTTACTGCCTATAAAACGGTAGCGCGGAATGAAGCTGGATTTCAATAACGTGTTGTTGTGCTTTATTTTATATTTCATTTTATACAAGATTTAGTTGCAGTTTTACTTTGGGGACTTAAAGTGTTATAGACATTGGTCGAAGTACTTTTAGCGAAATTCCGTCTCGTTGCATCAGATGTTTTAAGTGCTTCCTAAGAGTAAATTGTCCGTTCCGGCTTTTAATAGTTGTTATGACCTTAGACGGCTTAAAAACTCCTTCACCAGAGCTGGCCACTTGCTCATACGAGTTTACTTACTTACTTACCGAAGTTTTTTATATTGTAAACAATAAAATATTACCTGGGAACGTAATAAGGGACTGTTTAATTTGTATTTTGTTTACTATATTTTTAGAATACCACAGCATACTAAATACAATTATGAAACCATAATAAACCTGTCACGCCATTTCACGAAAAGCTACACAGAAGAAAAGTTACATTACGTGTCAAAACCATAAGGGAATTGAAATAGAACATAGCCTCGATACAATATCGGCCGAGATTGGTACTTAATCGTAATTGACACCTACCGAAATGGCTGTTACATATTACGTATTGAACCCACGATAAAGTCAAGGAAAATAGGACCTGCCAGAGATTACTGGGGATTACATCTCAAGGTTAATTTGTTGGTATAATTTATCCCTAAAATAAGACAGAGATGTTGAGCTTTCGTCTTTCAAAATGACATTAAAAATGTCAGAATTATATTAAGAAACACGTTCACGGGCAGTAGCGTTCTCAGGCGTTCAAGAAAAAACAGTAACACGACAGAACACCTGTGGGCGTTTAATTTTGATGGTAGTTTAAGGACAGAATGTTGGGCGTTCTATTTACTACGCTGGACTATGAAGAATGGACTGTACTGTCACCACAGATATAATTATGAGCTGCGTACCGTCACGCTACAGACATCAATATTTAAATCGAAGTGATTTATTACCTACCCTCATTGTCATTTTTCGATGTACTCACACATTGATAGTACGTTGACGGCCATCCACCTCTCGTAGATTGTTGGCTAAACAACAAAACTCTGATGACAGGTGACAGAACGTCTAATAGGCAATGTATGAAATTGTTTAGTATCTCTAGCATTGTTGAGGTACAGCGCGCAAACGTGCTAAGACCGTTCGCGACCCATGGTACAACTGCTATGTTAGAGTGGTTTTACCAAGAGGACGTAGTTCTACCCATGGTCCAACTGGTTGTACAACGGTGCAGCAAGTGTCCTGTATTCCAACTGTTTGTGTATGCAATTTTATCTATGGTTCTCTACTTTCTACTCGAGAAAATAACATCACCTACGATCCAAGATTGTACTACGTGATCCATGGATCAACTATCATTTTAAAAATATATATATGTATATCAGAGGTATGTCCAAATATGTATGTATTTGGACATACCTCAGACTACCCCCTTAGACATATTCAAAAAAGATCTAAAAATGCCTAATGATCTGAAAGAAATGTCTACCGCTCCAGGGATACAGTCGTAAGCATATTTAATTTTTTTCATTTTATATTTTAAACTAACCTTTAACAAATAAAATAACATAAGACAATGTTGTCACTTGATTGTTTTACTTGCCACTCGTGAATTCAAACCTTAGGAAACCAATTATAGTAGGTCAATTTTGGTAGAGAAAAAAAATATTAATCTTTCGAAATAAAAACCAGAGCTCTAAAACATTTTGAAATAATGTAGACCTTCCAATATAAATTTCTAAGAAACTCAAGTCTGACTTTGATCCACCTAGTACCCTTAGCACAATTTTCTGAAGAAATGAAAGACACAATTTCAGTATAACAAGACAAAGAAATCGTTTTTAAATAAAAGAACAAAACTGGTGCTAAAGGCAAGGAAAAACGTAATTACGAAAATAAAATATTCATAAACGTAACGTAAACGTGAACCAACATTCGCAATTCCAAAATTCATTCTTGCAATCGAAAGTTGTAGCCCTAAGTCTACCAACAAAATGGGTGGTTAAATAACTATAACCACTGATTTAAATTAGAAAATGGCTAGTGAGAGATAGTAATAAATAAAGATGATTCGAGGAATTTGAGAGAGACCAAGTAAGACTAGGTTGTACATAAAAAGCATATTTTTTTGTAATTACAGCACATAATTAATACTATAATTATCAAACGTCAAATCAATACAACAACAACTATTACTAGCGTACTTAGGACAAATTTCATGGTGAGTTTTAATAATATTATTTTTAATTATTAACTATTGGTGAAACTTGCATTAGTAACGTTATTGAAAAACGCGGAGTCACAAAAGATTATTGAATGCTAGTTGGCATTAAAAATTAAAAGTTTTCATGTTCCAAAAGTTGTATTATTTTATCGGTCCTAAAAAAGTTGTTAACCTAACCCATTCTCAGCCCGGCTCTGCAGAGCTCTGCGAAAGTGTGAGCCGCGGGAATTTCACCAGTTGCAGGACATGTGCTATATGAACTACTGAACGCGTTATGCCATGACTGATGCTTCAAGCAGCTTACAAACGGCGGTCTTCGTCTCGTACGTCGTCATACTGACCTCATACTAACTTACTTATATAGTATCTGAACTCATCAGTGAGTTTTGTACTTCTCCGGATCAAAAATACCGTTTAAACATAACGGGTAAACAACATACTTATTTTTATTGCCTAACCTTTAATATCAGGTTAATGTTCGTTTAACGTATTGGTGCACTTTGGCTTTAAGCAGTCGATGTAGAAGTTGGCAACTACTTTGGTAATTGCGCCCAAAGTTGGAAAATGAAAATGCCCTGAGGCCCGTTAGTTGAAATGACGGATTTAATATTTAAGAAAATGAAAAGCAATGTCAAATTCACTTAGTAAAATAACGTAGATAAAGTATTTGGAATATTCCAGTTGTCAATTAAGAGACCCAGATTAGTTTATCTTAAGATCAAAAGGATTATGATAAATTCTTAGAATGGAATTCCTGAGACCCCTCGCACACGATTTTTTCTATCTGCCAGGTCAGGTCAGGTTGGTCTGCTAGTACAAATATGGCCGATACTGAGCCCCTACTCCCAAAACCGAAAACGATACATCGTGCCACTAAATGCAGTTCAGCTGCTCATGCCAAGTGTCGTGCAGATTTGATTAACGGTTCTATAGTTATGCGATCACGAAAAAGTGACATAAACAAACAAACATACATAGAAAACAAATCGGCCAAAGTACCTACTTTGGCCGATTTGCTTTCTATAGTATGTTTATGTCCTTAAACTTTATATTTTCCATGACAGTTTTATAAAATCTCAGGCCTTTATTCCCAGCAGGCCTATGTGGCAGAAGCTTTAATTATATTATCAGCTGTGTCAGGCCATGCCATAAGGGAGACTGCAAGTAGCTTTTTGCGACATCTTTTAATAAGCTTTGGGCTTTTGCGGCGCACGTCATTCTCCAAAACATAACTTTGTCTGATCCTCCATAAATACGCTGAATTTTGTAATTGGGCTCTTGTGTCAAGGGCTTAAGCCTTCAAGTTGTTTGTTTTGAGGGCGAAATTGTTAATTCTAGGAATTATTGAATAAACAATTATCAGACACTTCACGGCGAATTATTTTAAACATGATTTTTATTATGTTTGACTTTTTCCTTTCTACTATGGCTGGTAGATTGATTAATAAAGCATTTAATTTTGTTTTATACTTTGAAATGAATGACTTTTTGATGATGAGCTATCATAGCTCATGCTTACATGTCCAGTATGGCATAGTATGGACGACATGTCTGGACATGTCATGAGAAGAAAACAAGGGCATGGCATGAAACAACATAATTTTAACTAGACGAATGTTTGATATGCATTTAGATGAATATATGAGTAAAGGAAGAAATAAAGATAGATTTTATGCTCAGCATGCAATCCATCCATTTATTCTTTGGTCAGCTAACGTATAACAGCTGTTAGAAGGAAATGGAAGTATTAATAAAATAGAGTTTGTTCTCGAAATGTGATCATTTTGAAGAAAAAATAGTCAGAAGAAGTCATACTTGTAGATGAAAAGTTCACAGTTCATCCTGATAATATAATTAATATTCAAGAGTTACTATTTATAAAAAAACATGCTATATTTGTTCAAACTATCAAGTTTAGTATCAAGTATTTCGAGTTCTGAGCTGAAATACCAGCGGTATTCCATTCCACGGCTCACAGTCATTCGAAACGCACCGAGCACGCCAAAACAAAAAATCCGAGTGCAACGTCCTGAAGTATTCTCCAAACATCCCAGTTTTTTACGTTTATTTACTATCCTGGCCCCTAGTTTCACTTCTTGAATGTATGATAATGATGCAGATAAAACAGTGTATAATAAAGACACCGTATAGCCGTGTTGGTCAAGTGGATTAGTACTTCGACTTTCGATCCGAAGGTCGTGGGTTCGAATCCGGCCGTGCATCAATGGACTTTTCGCATCGAAAAATTTATATGCGCTTTAACACGAGCTTAACGTTGAAGGAAAACATCGCGATTAAACCAGTTAGCTCTCTAATCGCGTCGATGGGCTTGCAACCTGTTACGTATGGAAAGTTAACTTCTGCAAAAAGTGGGCATGTACCAAATATAGTATTTGGTACTTAGTATTTGGACATACCTCTGAATACCCCCTTAGACATCTTCAAAAAAGGATCTAAAAATTGCCTAATGATCTGAAAGAAATGTCTACCGCTCCCTGGGATACAGTCGTGATCATATTTAATTTTTTAATAAAGACACTCTGTAGGTATACATACTTATAGAACGAGCAGTCAAACCTTTTATTCGCCACGCGTTTATATAGCGTCGTATTGATACAGACGCGTGGCGAAAAAAAGCAGGCGGCAAGCTGTAACCCATGCACATGCACACTGTCCTCGCGTTTGTAAAACGCACTGTGAACTAGCCAGTGGCGCGCTACATAAAATCACGCCATGACTAAATAAATAAATAAATATCCTTGGACATTCCACACAACGTCATCTAGTCCCAAGCTAAGCAACTTAATGCTTGTGTTATGGTAACCAGATAACTGATATACATAGATACATTTTTTTTTGTAAATACATAGATATTGGGGGCAATTCTGAGTGTCGCAAAAGCTAAACTAACCTAACTAAAACTATTGCCATCCTTTTTATTCCCATCGCTATGAAAGGGACGGCAAATATTTGAGTTAGCTTAGTTTAGCTTTTGCGACACTCAGAATTGCCACTATTATTATACCTAGACACGAAACATGAATTAATTTTGAAAATCGGTTCAGTAAATAAACATACAGAACTGAAACAAAATGACCTCCGTATAATACAGACAAATGAGTAACCTAGGTCGGTATTTGAAAGTTTGTTACTGCTAGCAATTAAAATTTGTAGGGGACTCGGAGTTGAAATTATGCATAGAGTGAGAGCCCTGGCCGCTGCTTCGCCTATTAATATTAATGAACTGTGACACGGTGTTCAGGCCTGTTCCTTTTGATTGTAAATTCAGTTTGTTTATGGACTTGTTGCATTTTGAAGATGTAATCTTTGAGCGCATTATTCGCGTACAGCTTGATTTTCTCTCGTCTTCTTTTTTGTGCTTGATAAATATGTAGTTGAAGTTAGGTGACTTTATGTTCGGTTACTATTTAGGTGAGTGAGATGGTAGAAACATTTAACAATACAGGATTTCTATGTTTCAAAGGACAATTAAACAAACATGATTTTTTTACATTTTTTGCTCGATATGAGATTATGGTTCCGTACTACTTCATACTCTGGAGACTTTCATTTTGACTCCTGAAGTTCAATATCAATATTTAATTGAAGTTCAATATCAATAAGATTCAATTTATTCCGATTGGCATTATGAACAAGCGCTTAGGTAACATTCTTCCTATGACATTCTTCCCTCATCTTGACATAAATTGTGCCGTTCTTTATATTGCCTGTCAGTAAGTCAATATCCATCTCAATATCTAAACATGAATAAGCGCAATCATCTTGTTCATAAATATCACGTTTTAATCTGCACACAGAACAAAGCGGGGCGTTTGGAGCACAATAAAGAAAGCTTAATGTGACGTTTCAGTTTTCTTGTCACGTTTTTCCGCCGTTTAAACGTCCCTCCAGCAAATGGCTCGGAACATAACTACATCGACACGGCCGTGTTCCTAATACGAGAAATAAAAATAGACATCTATGTCATGAGCAACTATAAGCGTGTTTTTGTTCGAAGCCCCAGCAGGGGCTTCTCTATTTAGATTTAATATGAACCGTCGGAAAGAAAGCTGGATTATGCAAAGTTTTTAGGGTTTAGACTTTAGTTCGCGAAATTAAAAAGCTAAGCTATTTAAGTTCCAGGCAGTTTATTCACATAAAGATACTTTTGGAAATAATATTACTTCGCAAACTTAAGCATGAATGACGATTGACACTTGAGTTTTTAATTTTGTCTGAGATATTAGCCTGAATGTCATTCTGCTTTACAAGAAATTAAGTTCAAAGTTCATGAAACATGAACTTTCGAATTTAACTATTATTAAGTTATTCATTACTAATCATCACCAATACCACCCTAATTTATCTAATATTAAGGATTAAGTTATAATATTAATAATATCTGTATTAAAAAGACACATTTTGAGTTATAACTTTACTTAATGAACAGGCTTCAGAACTTCGCAGACACTTTTCAATTTTCTCATCTAATTTAAATAATTTCATATCACATTCACATTTAGAAATAAGTTTTCCATTTGCAAATAGATTATACTTATTCTAAGTAATAACAACTCTCAAAAGTTAATTCGGAGAAGTACAGTCAACCTTTAAAAGGCATAGCAAAAATATCTACCTCATTTATGACTCGAAGTCAAAGTCAAGAGTCCGTACTCGAGATCAACGAAAATGAAGTTTCGTGACAATTTTCGGGGTCAGCTTATGTTGGTGGATACTGAATTCGTAATAGTTCACCAACATAACTGGAACCCGAAAATTGTCACGAAACTTCGTTTTCATTGATTCCGAGTAAGGCCTCAGAGTTTAGAACTCTATTTATTCGGATTTAGAACCTCTGTGATCTTTTCAAAAGTATTAAGAAAAAAAGCGATTCTTTTGTTTATTTGCAGTCAATTGAAGCTTAGCTTATTTTTATACATAACACAACCAAAAGCCGAATTAACCAACAAAACTGGGGCTTTATTCCCCAAATTATAATATATAAACTTAGACTACCACTGACTGACTGACTCACTGACAGAATTGTTCTCCCTGTTGGTGGATGGGGAGGTAGGTATATTTTGACGGATTCGTATAGAGGTAGGTCTGGTGACTTTGGGAAAAATCGCAAACCCCCCCTTTTTGCCCCCCTTCCCCCCCCCCTTTTTAGAATCTCGAGCACCTTAAGACTTGGAACAATTTTTTTTGCGGAATCGGATAGAGGAGGCTCGGGGAAGTAAAATTTTTTTTTCAGTGTTGCCCCCTTTGCCCCCCCTCACCCCCCCTTTTGCGGATCTCGAAAGCCTTAAGACTTGGAACAAAAATTTTTTCAGATTCTTATCAAGGGGCATCTAGATAGTCGAAATATTTTTTCAAAACTCACCCCCCACCTCCCCAACCTCCCCTAAAATTGAAAGGGCTGTAACTTCACAACGGTTAGAGATATCCATTAGGTGTTTGAACAAATATTATAGTGGGTAGGCGTCGGAGGTCCTGAGTGGAGCGAACCTACGAGACCTGAGTGGAGCGGAGGGGGGAGGAGGCGAGCGAAGCGAGCCGCCGACCCCCGTAGCGTAACGAAGGTCGAGTGGGTGAGCGTAACTCAGGGCCGACGACTTGGTAAATTTTTTTCTTTTTTTTTTTTCTTAGTGGCTAAGGGCTCCTAAAGGGTTTTCATACTGATTTAGGGGTTCCCATAGCGGTTTATTAAATATTTTTAATCTCCTATGGATTCTCAAAATTTTAAAAGGGTAAACCTACCTGTCAAACACATGGATAAAGAAAACCGCGTGCTGCTTGCAGCACGCGCACCACGCAAACTAGTTATAATATATAAACTTAAACTACCACTGATTCACTGACTCACTGACTCATTGACATAATTGTTCTCCATGATGGTGGATGGGGAGGTGGGTATATTTTGACGGATTCGTATAGAGTTAGGTCTGGTGAGTTGGGGAAAAATCGCAAACCCCCCCTTTTTGCCCCCCTTCCCCCCCCCCTATTGAGGATCTCGGAAACTAAGAGACTTGGAACAATTTTTTTTTGCGGAATCGGATAGAGGAGGCTCGGGTAAGTAAAAATTTTTTTTCAGTGTTGCCCCCTTTGCCCCCGCTCTCCCCCCCTTTTGCGGATCTCGAAAGCCTTAAGACTTGGAACAATTTTTTTTTCAGATTCTTGTAAAGGGGAACTTAATTAGTCAGAATATTTTTTCAAAACTTACCCCCCCCCTCCCCAACCTCCCCTAAAATTGAAAGGGCTGTAACTTCACAACGGTTAGAGATATCCATTAGGTTTTTGAACAAATATTATAGTAGGTAGGCGTCGGAGGTCCTGAGTGGAGCGAACCTACGAGACCTGAGTGGAGCGGAGGGGGGAGGTGGCGAGCGAAGCGAGCCGCCGACCCCCGTAGCGTAACGAAGGTCGAGTGGGTGAGCGTAACTCAGGGCCGACGACTTGGAAACTTGAGGGTAACTTTTTTTTTTTTTTTTTTTTCTTAATTTTTTTTTTTAATTTATTTTTTTTTTTTTTTTCATAAATTTTTTTTTCCTAAATTTTTTTTTTCATTAATTTTTTTTTTTTTTTTTTTCAAAATTTTATAAGGGTCTCTTTCTGTCAAAAATAGGAAAAAAATACCGCGAGCTGCTTGCAGCTCGCGCACCACGCAAACATCAAACAGGTCGGAGGTCCTGAGTGGAGCGAACCTACGAGACCTGAGTGGAGCGGAGGGGGGAGGAGGCGAGCGAAGCGAGCCGCCGACCCCCGTAGCGTAGCGAAGGTCGAGTGGGTGAGCGTAACTCAGGGCCGACGACTTGGTGAATTTTTTTCTTTTTTTTTTTTCTTAATGGTTTAGGGCTCCTAAAGGGTTTTCATACTGATTTAGGGCTTCCCATAGCGGTTTATTAAATATTTTATATCTCCTATGGATTCTCAAAATTTTAGAAGGGTATTACCATCTGTCAGAAACATGGAAAAAGAAAACCGCGTGCTGCTTGCAGCACGCGCACCACGCAAACTAGTTATAATATATAAACTTAAACTACCACTCACTGACTCATTCACTGACTGACTGACTCATTGACATAATTGTTCTCCCTGATGGTGGATGGGGAGGTGGGTATATTTTGACAGATTCATAAACAAGTAACTCGGGTGAGTTGGGGAAAAATCCCAAACCCCCCCTTTTTGCCCCCCTTGCCCCCCCCTTTTTGAGTATCTCGGAAACTAGGAGACCCGTAATTTTAGTTTTTTGCGGAATCGGATAGAGGAGGCTCGGGGAAGTAAAAATTTTTTTTCAATGTTGCCCCCTTTGCCCCCCCTCTCCCCCCCTTTTGCGGATCTCGAAAGCCTTAAGACTTGGAACAAATTTTTTTTCAGATTTGTATTAAGGGGAACTTGGTTAGTCAAAATATTTTTTCAAAACTCACCCCCCCCCTCCCCAACCTCCCCTAAAATTGAAAGAGCTGTAACTTCACAACGGTTAGAGATATCCATTAGGTGTTTGAACAAATATTATAGTGGGTAGGCGTCGGAGGTCCTGAGTGGAGCGAACCTACGAGACCTGAGTGGAGCGGAGGGGGGAGGTGGCGAGCGAAGCGAGCCGCCGACCCCCGTAGCGTAACGAAGGTCGAGTGGGTGAGCGTAACTCAGGGCCGACGACTTGGAAATTTAAGGGTAATATTTTTTTTTTATAATTTTTTTTTTTTTTAATTTTTTTTTTTTTTCTTTTTTTTTTTTTTTTTTTTTTCTTAATTTTTTTTTTCTTAATTTTTTTTTTTTTCAAAATTTTTTATGGGTCTCTACTTGTCAAAAATAGGAAAAAAATACCGCGAGCTGCTTGCAGCTCGCGCACCACGCAAACATCAAACAGGTCGGAGGTCCTGAGTGGAGCGAACCTACGAGACCTGAGTGGAGCGGAGGGGGGAGGTGGCGAGCGAAGCGAGCCGCCGACCTCCGTAGCGTAACGAAGGTCGAGTGGGTGAAGCGTAACTCAGGGCCGACGACATGGTTTTTTTTTTTTTTTTTTTTCTTAATACCTACTTAGGGCTCCTAAAGGGTTTTCATACTGATTTAGGGCTTCCCATAGCGGTTTATTAAATATTTTATATCTCCTATGGATTCTCAAAATTTTATAAGGGTATTACCATCTGTCAGAAACATGGAAAAAGTAAACCGCGTGCTGCTTGCAGCACGCGCACCACGCAAACTAGTTATAATATATAAACTTAAACTACCACTCACTGATTCACTGACTGACTCACTCATTGACATAATTGTTCTCCCTGATGGTGGATGGGGAGGTGGGTATATTTTGACAGATTCATAAACAAGTAACTCGAGTGAGTTGGGGAAAAATCCCAAACCCCCCCTTTTTGCCCCCCTTGCCCCCCCCCTTTTGAGGATCTCGGAAACTACGAGACCCGTAATTTTTGTTTTTTGCGGAATCGGATAGAGGAGGCTCGGGGAAGTAAAAATATTTTTTCAGTGTTGCCCCCTTTGCCCCCCCTCTCCCCCCCTTTTTCGAATCTCGAAAGCCTTAAGACTTGGAACCAATTTTTTTTCAGATTTGTATTAAGGGGAACTTGGTTAGACAAAATATTTTTTCAAAACTCTCCCCCCCCCTCCCCAACCTCCCCTAAAATTGAAAGGGCTGTAACTTCACAACGGTTAGAGATATCCATTAGGTGTTTGAACAAATATTATAGTGGGTAGGCGTCGGAGGTCCTGAGTGGAGCGAACCTACGAGACCTGAGTGGAGCGGAGGGGGGAGGTGGCGAGCGAAGCGAGCCGCCGACCCCCGTAGCGTAACGAAGGTCGAGTGGGTGAGCGTAACTCAGGGCCGACGACTTGGAAACTTGAGAGTAACTTTTTTTTTTTATAAATTTTTTTTTTCTTAAATTTTTTTTTTTAATTTTTTTTTTTTTTTTTCATAAATTTTTTTTTTCTAAAATTTTTTTTTCTTAAATTTTTTTTTTTTTTTTTTTTCAAAATTTTATAAGGGTCTCTACTTGTCAAAAATAGGAAAAATATACCGCGAGCTGCTTGCAGCTCGCGCACCACGCAAACATCAAACAGGTCGGAGGTCCTGAGTGGAGCGAACCTACGAGACCTGAGTGGAGCGGAGGGGGGAGGTGGCGAGCGAAGCGAGCCGCCGACCTCCGTAGCGTAACGAAGGTCGAGTGGGTGAAGCGTAACTCAGGGCCGACGACATGGATTTTTTTTTTTTTTTTTTTTCTTAATACCTACTTAGGGCTCCTAAAGGGTTTTCATACTGATTTAGGGGTTCCCATAGCGGTTTATTAAATATTTTAAATCTCCTATGGATTCTCAAAATTTTTAAAGGGTAGCTACCACCTGTCAATAACATGGATAAAGAAAACCGCGTGCTGCTTGCAGCACGCGCACCACGCAAACTAGTTATAATATATAAACTTAAACTACCACTGATTCACTGACTCACTGACTCATTGACATAATTGTTCTCCCTGATGGTGGATGGGGAGGTGGGTATATTTTGACAGATTCATAAACAAGTAACTCGGGTGAGTTGGGGAAAAATCCCAAACCCCCCCTTTTTGCCCCCCTTGCCCCCCCCCTATTGAGGATCTCGGAAACTAGGAGACCCGTAATTTTTGTTTTTTGCGGAATCGGATAGAGGAGGCTCGGGAAAGTAAAAATATTTTTTCAGTGTTGCCCCCTTTGCCCCCCTCTCCCCCCCTTTTTCGAATCTCGAAAACCTTAAGACTTGGAACAAATTTTTTTTCAGATTTGTATTAAGGGGAACTTGGTTAGACAAAATATTTTTTCAAAACTCACCCCTCCCCTCCCCAACCTCCCCTAAAATTGAAAGGGCTGTAACTTCACAACGGTTAGAGATATCCATTAGGTGTTTGAACAAATATTATAGTGGGTAGGCGTCGGAGGTCCTGAGTGGAGCGAACCTACGAGACCTGAGTGGAGCGGAGGGGGGAGGAGGCGAGCGAAGCGAGCCGCCGACCCCCGTAGCGTAACGAAGGTCGAGTGGGTGAGCGTAACTCAGGGCCGACGACTTGGAAACTTGAGGGTAATATTTTTTTTTATAAATTTTTTTTTTCTTAATTTTTTTTTTTTTTTTTTTTTCATAAAATTTTTTTTTCTTAATTTTTTTTTTTCATTAATTTTTTTTTTTTTTTTTTTCAAAATTTTCTAAGGGTCTCTTCCTGTCAAAAATAGGAAAAAATACCGCGAGCTGCTTGCAGCTCGCGCACCACGCAAACATCAAACAGGTCAGAGGTCCTGAGTGGAGCGAACCTACGAGACCTGAGTGGAGCGGAGGGGGGAGGTGGCGAGCGAAGCGAGCCGCCGACCTCCGTAGCGTAACGAAGGTCGAGTGGGTGAAGCGTAACTCAGGGCCGACGACTTGGATTTTTTTTTCTTTTTTCTTTTATTTCTTAATGGTTTAGGGCTCCTAAAGGGTTTTCATACTGATTTAGGGCTTCCCATAGCGGTTTATTAAATATTTTACATCTCCTATGGATTCTCAAAATTTTTAAAGGGTAGCTACCACCTGTCAATAACATGGAAAAAGAAAACCGCGTGCTGCTTGCAGCACGCGCACCACGCAAACTAGTTATAATATATAAACTTAGACTACCACTGACTCACTGACTGACAGAATTGTTCTCCCTGTTGGTGGATGGGGAGGTATGTATATTTTGACGGATTCGTATAGAGGTAGGTCTGGTGACTTTGGGAAAAATCGCAAACCCCCCCTTTTTGCCCCCCTTCCCCCCCCCCTTATTGAGGATCTCGGAAACTAAGAGACTTGGAACAATTTTTTTTACGGATTCGGATAGAGGAGGCTCGGGGAAGTAAAAATTTTTTTTCAGTGTTGCCCCCTTTGCCCCCCCTCTCCCCCCCTTTTGCGGATCTCGAAAGCCTTAAGACTTGGAACAATTTTTTTTTTCAGATTCGTAACAAGGGGCATCTAGATAGTCGAAATATTTTTTCAAAACTCACCCCCTCCCTCCCCAACCTCCCCTAAAATTGAAAGGGCTGTAACTTCACAACGGTTAGAGATATCCATTAGGTGTTTGGACTAATATTATAGTAGGTAGGCGTCGGAGGTCCTGAGTGGAGCGAACCTACGAGACCTGAGTGGAGCGGAGGGGGGAGGAGGCGAGCGAAGCGAGCCGCCGACCCCCGTAGCGTAACGAAGGTCGAGTGGGTGAGCGTAACTCAGGGCCGACGACTTGGTAAATTTTTTTCTTTTTTTTTTTTCTTAATGGCTAAGGGCTCCTAAAGGGTTTTCATACTGATTTAGGGCTTCCCATAGCGGTTTATTAAATATTTTAAATCTCCTATGGATTCTCAAAATTTTAGAAGGGTATTACCATCTGTCAGAAACATGGAAAAAGAAAACCGCGTGCTGCTTGCAGCACGCGCACCACGCAAACTAGTTATAATATATAAACTTAAACTACCACTCACTCACTGACTCACTCATTGACTCACTCATTGACACAATTGTTCTCCATGATGGTGGATGGGGAGGTGGGTATATTTTGATGGATTCGTATAGGGGTAGGTCTGGTGAGTTGGGGAAAAATCCCAAACCCCCCCTTTTTGCCCCCCTTCCCCCCCTTTTGCCCCTTTTTCGAATGTTAAGAGACTTGGACCAAATTCTCAGGGGCGACTTGAAAACTTGAGGATAATTTTTTTTTATAATTTTTTTTTTTTTTATTTTTTTTTTTTTTCATAATTTTTTTTTTTTTTTTAATAAATTTTTTTTTTCATCAATTTTTTTTTTCATCAATTTTTTTTTTCTTAATTTTTTTTTTTTTATTTTTTTTTTTTTTAATAATTTTTTTATTCATATTTTTTTTTAATAATTTTTTTTTTCAAAACTTTATAAGGGTCTCTACCTGTCAAGAATAGGAAAAAAATACCGCGAGCTGCTTGCAGCTCGCGCACCACGCAAACATCAAACAGGTCGGAGGTCCTGAGTGGAGCGAACCTACGAGACCTGAGTGGAGCGGAGGGGGGAGGAGGCGAGCGAAGCGAGCCGCCGACCCCCGCAGCGTAACGAAGGTCGAGTGGGTGAGCGTAACTCAGGGCCGACGACTTGGTGAATTTTTTTCTTTTTTTTTTTTTCTTAATGGTTTAGGGCTCCTAAAGGGTTTTCATACTGATTTAGGGCTTCCCATAGCGGTTTATTAAATATTTTATATCTCCTATGGATTCTCAAAATTTTAGAAGGGTATTACCATCTGTCAGAAACATGGAAAAAGAAAACCGCGTGCTGCTTGCAGCACGCGCACCACGCAAACTAGTTATTATAATATATAAACTTAGACTACCACTCACTGACTGACAGAATTGTTCTCCCTGTTGGTGGATGGGGAGGTATGTATATTTTGACGGATTCGTATAGAGGTAGGTCTGGTGACTTTGGGAAAAATCGCAAACCCCCCCTTTTTGCCCCCCTTCCCCCCCCCCTATTGAGGATCTCGGAAACTAAAAGACTTGGAACAATTTTTTTTGCGGAATCGGATAGAGGAGGCTCGGGGAAGTAAAAATTGTTTTACAGTGTTGCCCCCTTTGCCCCCCCTCTCCCCCCCTTTTGCGGATCTCGAAAGCCTTAAGACTTGGAACAAATTTTTTTTCAGATTCTTGTAAAGGGGAACTTCATTAGTCAGAATATTTTTTCAAAACTCACCCCCCCCCCCTCCCCAACCTCCCCTAAAATTGAAAGAGCTGTAACTTCACAACGGTTGGAGATATCCATTAGGTGTTTGAACAAATATTATAGTGGGTAGGCGTCGGAGGTCCTGAGTGGAGCGAACCTACGAGACTTGAGTGGAGCGGAGGGGGGAGGAGGCGAGCGAAGCGAGCCGCCGACCCCCGTAGCGTAACGAAGGTCGAGTGGGTGAGCGTAACTCAGGGCCGACGACTTGGTAAATTTTTTTCTTTTTTTTTTTTTCTTAATGGCTAAGGGCTCCTAAAGGGTTTTCATACTGATTTAGGGCTTCCCATAGCGGTTTATTAAATATTTTTAATCTCCTATGGATTCTCAAAATTTTAAAAGGGTAAACCTACCTGTCAAACACATGGACAAAGAAAACCGCGTGCTGCTTGCAGCACGCGCACCACGCAAACTAGTTATAATATATAAACTTAGACTACCACTGACTCACTCACTGACAGAATTGTTCTCCCTGTTGGTGGATGGGGAGGTAGGTATATTTTTACGGATTCGTATAGAGGTACGTCTGGAAACTTCGGGAAAAATCGCAAACCCCCCCTTTTTGCCCCCCTTCCCCCCCCCCCTATTGAGGATCTCGGAAACTAAGAGACTTGGAACAATTTTTTTTGCGGAATCGGATAGAGGAGGCTCGGGAAAGTAAAAATATTTTTTCAGTGTAGCCCCCTTTGCCCCCCCTCTCCCCCCCTTTTGCGGATCTCGAAAGCCTTAAGACTTGGAACAAATTTTTTTTCAGATTCTTATCAAGGGGCATCTAGATAGTCGAAATATTTTTTCAAAACTCACCCCCCACCTCCCCAACCTCCCCTAAAATTGAAAGGGCTGTAACTTCACAACGGTTAGAGATATCCATTAGGTGTTTGAACAAATATTATAGTGGGTAGGCGTCGGAGGTCCTGAGTGGAGCGAACCTACGAGACCTGAGTGGAGCGGAGGGGGGAGGTGGCGAGCGAAGCGAGCCGCCGACCCCCGTAGCGTAACGAAGGTCGAGTGGGTGAGCGTAACTCAGGGCCGACGACTTGGAAACTTGAGGGTAATATTTTTTTTTATAAATTTTTTTTTTCTTAATTTTTTTTTTCTTAATTTTTTTTTTTTAATTTTTTTTTTTTTTTTTTTTTTTCATAAATTTTTTTTTTCTTAATTTTTTTTTTTTTAAATTTTTTTTTTTTTTTTTTTCAAAATTTTATAGGGGTCTTTCTACCTGTCAAAAATAGGAAAAAAATACCGCGAGCTGCTTGCAGCTCGCGCACCACGCAAACATCAAACAGGTCGGAGGTCCTGAGTGGAGCGAACCTACGAGACCTGAGTGGAGCGGAGGGGGGAGGTGGCGAGCGAAGCGAGCCGCCGACCTCCGTAGCGTAACGAAGGTCGAGTGGGTGAAGCGTAACTCAGGGCCGACGACATGGGATTTTTTTTTTTTTTTTTTTCTTAATGCTTTAGGGCTCCTAAAGGGTTTTCATACTGATTTAGGGGTTCCCATAGCGGTTTATTAAATATTTTAAATCTCCTATGGATTCTCAAAATTTTAAAAGGGCAACACTACCTGTCAGAAACATGGAAAAAGAAAACCGCGTGCTGCTTGCAGCACGCGCACCACGCAAACTAGTTTTATAATATATAAACTTAGACTACCACTCACTCACTGACTGACTCATTGACATCATTGTTCTCCCTGATGGTGGATGGGGAGGTGGGTATATTTTGACAGATTCATAAACAAGTAACTCGGGTGAGTTGGGGAAAAATCCCAAACCCCCCCTTTTTGCCCCCCCTCCCCCCCCCCTATTGAGGATCTCGGAAACTAGGAGACCCGTAATTTTTGTTTTTTGCGGAATCGGATAGAGGAGGCTCGGGAAAGTAAAAATTTTTTTTCAGTGTTGCCCCCTTTGCCCCCCCTCTCCCCCCCTTTTTCGAATCTCGAAAACCTTAAGACTTGGAACAAATTTTTTTTCAGATTTTTAACAAGGGGCATCTAGATAGTCAAAATATTTTTTCTAAACTCCCCCCCCCCCCTCCCCAACCTCCCCTAAAATTGAAAGGGCTGTAACTTCACAACGGTTAGAGATATCCATTAGGTGTTTGAACAAATATTATAGTGGGTAGGCGTCGGAGGTCCTGAGTGGAGCGAACCTACGAGACCTGAGTGGAGCGGAGGGGGGAGGTGGCGAGCGAAGCGAGCCGCCGACCCCCGTAGCGTAACGAAGGTCGAGTGGGTGAGCGTAACTCAGGGCCGACGACTTGGAAACTTGAGGGTAATATTTTTTTTTCATAAATTTTTTTTTTCTTAAATTTTTTTTTTTTTTTAATAATTTTTTTTTTTTTTTTTTTTTTAATAAATTTTTTTTTTCAAATTTTTTTTTTTCCATTTTTTTTTTTTATATTTTTTTTTTTTAAATTTTTTTTTTTTTTAAATTTTTTAAGGGTCTCTACTTGTCAAAAATAGGAAAAAAATACCGCGAGCTGCTTGCAGCTCGCGCACCACGCAAACATTAAACAGGTCGGAGGTCCTGAGTGGAGCGAACCTACGAGACCTGAGTGGAGCGGAGGGGGGAGGTGGCGAGCGAAGCGAGCCGCCGACCTCCGTAGCGTAACGAAGGTCGAGTGGGTGAAGCGTAACTCAGGGCCGACGACTTGGTTAATTTTTTTTTTTTTTTTTTCTTAATGGTTTAGGGCTCCTAAAGGGTTTTCATACTGATTTAGGGCTTCCCAAAGCGGTTTATTAAATATTTTATATCTCCTATGGATTCTCAAAATTTTATAAGGGTCTCTCTACCTGTCAGAAACATGGAAAAAGAAAACCGCGTGCTGCTTGCAGCACGCGCACCACGCAAACTAGTTTTATAATATATAAACTTAGACTACCACTCACTCACTGACTGACTCATTGACATCATTGTTCTCCCTGATGGTGGATGGGGAGGTGGGTATATTTTGACAGATTCATAAACAAGTAACTCGGGTGAGTTGGGGAAAAATCCCAAACCCCCCCTTTTTGCCCCCCTTGCCCCCCCCCTATTGAGGATCTCGGAAACTAGGAGACCCGTAATTTTTGTTTTTTGCGGAATCGGATAGAGGAGGCTCGGGGAAGTAAAAATTTTTTTTCAGTGTTGCCCCCTTTGCCCCCCCTCTCCCCCCCTTTTTCGAATCTCGAAAACCTTAAGACTTGGAACAAATTTTTTTTCAGATTTGTATTAAGGGGAACTTGGTTAGACAAAATATTTTTTCAAAACTCACCCCCCCCCCCTCCCCAACCTCCCCTAAAATTGAAAGGGCTGTAACTTCACAACGGTTAGAGATATCCATTAGGTGTTTGGACAAATATTATAGTGGGTAGGCGTCGGAGGTCCTGAGTGGAGCGAACCTACGAGACCTGAGTGGAGCGGAGGGGGGAGGAGGCGAGCGAAGCGAGCCGCCGACCCCCGTAGCGTAACGAAGGTCGAGTGGGTGAGCGTAACTCAGGGCCGACGACTTGGAAACTTGAGGATAACTTTTTTTTTTTATAAATTTTTTTTTTCTTAAATTTTTTTTTTTTAATTTTTTTTTTTTTTTTTTTTCATAAATTTTTTTTTTCTTAATTTTTTTTTTCTTTAATTTTTTTTTTTTTTTTTTCAAAATTTTATAAGGGTCTCTTCCTGTCAAAAATAGGAAAAAAAAACCGCGAGCTGCTTGCAGCTCGCGCACCACGCAAACATCAAACAGGTCGGAGGTCCTGAGTGGAGCGAACCTACGAGACCTGAGTGGAGCGGAGGGGGGAGGTGGCGAGCGAAGCGAGCCGCCGACCTCCGTAGCGTAACGAAGGTCGAGTGGGTGAAGCGTAACTCAGGGCCGACGACTTGGATTTTTTTTTATTTCTTTTTTTTTTCCTAATGGTTTAGGGCTCCTAAAGGGTTTTCATACTGATTTAGGGCTTCCCATAGCGGTTTATTAAATATTTTTAATCTCCTATGGATTCTCAAAATTTTAGAAGGGTATTACCATCTGTCAGAAACATGGATAAAGAAAACCGCGAGCTGCTCGCAGCTCGCGCACCACGCAAACTAGTTTATAATATATAAACTTAGACTACCACTGACTCACTCACTGACAGAATTGTTCTCCCTGTTGGTGGATGGGGAGGTAGGTATATTTTTACGGATTCGTATAGAGGTACGTCTGGAAACTTTGGGAAAAATCGCAAACCCCCCCTTTTTGCCCCCCTTCCCCCCCCCCTATTGAGGATCTCGGAAACTAAGAGACTTGGAACAATTTTTTTTGCGGAATCGGATAGAGGAGGCTCGGGGAAGTAAAAATTTTTTTTCAGTGTTGCCCCCTTTGCCCCCCCTCTCCCCCCCTTTTGCGGATCTCGAAAGCCTTAAGACTTGGAACAATTTTTTTTTCAGATTCTTGTAAAGGGGAACTTAATTAGTCAGAATATTTTTTCAAAACTCACCCCCCCCCCTCCCCAACCTCCCCTAAAATTGAAAGAGCTGTAACTTCACAACGGTTGGAGATATCCATTAGGTGTTTTAACAAATATTATAGTGGGTAGGCGTCGGAGGTCCTGAGTGGAGCGAACCTACGAGACCTGAGTGGAGCGGAGGGGGGAGGAGGCGAGCGAAGCGAGCCGCCGACCCCCGTAGCGTAACGAAGGTCGAGTGGGTGAGCGTAACTCAGGGCCGATGACTTGGTTAATTTTTTTCTTTTTTTTTTTTTCTTAATGGTTTAGGGCTCCTCAAGGGTTTTCATACTGATTTAGGGCTTCCCATAGCGGTTTATAAAATATTTTAAATCTCCTATGGATTCTCAAAATTTTATAAGGGTCTCTCTACCTGTCAGAAACATGGAAAAAGAAAACCGCGTGCTGCTTGCAGCACGCGCACCACGCAAACTAGTTATTATAATATATAAACTTAGACTACCACTCACTCACTCACTGACAGAATTGTTCTCCCTGTTGGTGGATGGGGAGGTAGGTATATTTTTACGGATTCGTATAGAGGTACGTCTGGAAACTTCGGGAAAAATCGCAAACCCCCCCTTTTTGCCCCCCTTCCCCCCCCCTTATTGAGGATCTCGGAAACTAAGAGACTTGGAACAATTTTTTTTGCGGAATCGGATAGAGGAGGCTCGGGGAAGTAAAAATTTTTTTTCAGTGTTGCCCCCTTTGCCCCCCCTCACCCCCCCTTTTGCGGATCTCGAAAGCCTTGGAACAAAATTTTTTTCAGATTCTTATCAAGGGGCATCTAGATAGTCGAAATATTTTTTCAAAACTCACCCCCCACCTCCCCAACCTCCCCTAAAATTGAAAGAGCTGTAACTTCACAACGGTTGGAGATATCCATTAGGTGTTTGAACAAATATTATAGTGGGTAGGCGTCGGAGGTCCTGAGTGGAGCGAACCTACGAGACCTGAGTGGAGCGGAGGGGGGAGGAGGCGAGCGAAGCGAGCCGCCGACCCCCGTAGCGTAACGAAGGTCGAGTGGGTGAGCGTAACTCAGGGCCGACGACTTGGATGAATGTTTTAGGGCTCCTAAAGGGTTTTCATACTGATTTAGGGGTTCCCATAGCGGTTTATTAAATATTTTAAATCTCCTATGGATTCTCAAAATTTTAGAAGGGTATTACCATCTGTCAGAAACATGGAAAAAGAAAACCGCGTGCTGCTTGCAGCACGCGCACCACGCAAACTAGTTATAATATATAAACTTAAACTACCACTCACTGATTCACTGACTGACTCACTCATTGACATAATTGTTCTCCCTGATGGTGGATGGGGAGGTGGGTATATTTTGACAGATTCATAAACAAGTAACTCGAGTGAGTTGGGGAAAAATCCCAAACCCCCCCTTTTTGCCCCCCTTGCCCCCCCCCTTTTGAGGATCTCGGAAACTACGAGACCCGTAATTTTTGTTTTTTGCGGAATCGGATAGAGGAGGCTCGGGGAAGTAAAAATATTTTTTCAGTGTTGCCCCCTTTGCCCCCCCTCTCCCCCCCTTTTTCGAATCTCGAAAGCCTTAAGACTTGGAACCAATTTTTTTTCAGATTTGTATTAAGGGGAACTTGGTTAGACAAAATATTTTTTCAAAAGTCACCCCCCCCCTCCCCAACCTCCCCTAAAATTGAAAGAGCTGTAACTTCACAACGGTTAGAGATATCCATTAGGTGTTTGAACAAATATTATAGTGGGTAGGCGTCGGAGGTCCTGAGTGGAGCGAACCTACGAGACCTGAGTGGAGCGGAGGGGGGAGGTGGCGAGCGAAGCGAGCCGCCGACCCCCGTAGCGTAACGAAGGTCGAGTGGGTGAGCGTAACTCAGGGCCGACGACTTGGAAACTTGAGGGTAATATTTTTTTTTTATAATTTTTTTTTTTCTTAATTTTTTTTTTTTTTTTTTTTTTTTTTTTTATAAAATTTTTTTTTCTTAATTTTTTTTTTTCTTAAATTTTTTTTTTTTCAAATTTTTTTAAGGGTGTCTACTTGTCAAAAATAGGAAAAAAGAACCGCGAGCTGCTTGCAGCTCGCGCACCACGCAAACATCAAACAGGTCGGAGGTCCTGAGTGGAGCGAACCTACGAGACCTGAGTGGAGCGGAGGGGGGAGGTGGCGAGCGAAGCGAGCCGCCGACCTCCGTAGCGTAACGAAGGTCGAGTGGGTGAAGCGTAACTCAGGGCCGACGACTTGGTTAATTTTTTTCGTTTTTTTTTTTTCTTAATGGTTTAGGGCTTCTTAAGGGTTTTCATACTGATTTAGGGCTTCCCATAGCGGTTTATTAAATATTTTTAATCTCCTATGGATTCTCAAAATTTTAGAAGGGTATTACCATCTGTCAGAAACATGGAAAAAGAAAACCGCGTGCTGCTTGCAGCACGCGCACCACGCAAACTAGTTATTATAATATATAAACTTAAACTACCACTCACTGATTCACTGACTCATTGACATAATTGTTCTCCCTGATGGTGGATGGGGAGGTGGGTATATTTTGACAGATTCATAAACAAGTAACTCGGGTGAGTTGGGGAAAAATCCCAAACCCCCCCTTTTTGCCCCCCCTCCCCCCCCCCTATTGAGGATCTCGGAAACTAGAAGACCCGTAATTTTTGTTTTTTGCGGAATCGGATAGAGGAGGCTCGGGGAAGTAAAAATTTTTTTTCAGTGTTGCCCCCTTTGCCCCCCCTCTCCCCCCTTTTTCGAATCTCGAAAACCTTAAGACTTGGAACAAATTTTTTTTCAGATTTGTATTAAGGGGAACTTAGTTAGACAAAATATTTTTTCAAAACTCCCCCCCCCCGCTCCCCAACCTCCCCTAAAATTGAAAGAGCTGTAACTTCACAACGGTTAGAGATATCCATTAGGTGTTTGAACAAATATTATAGTGGGTAGGCGTCGGAGGTCCTGAGTGGAGCGAACCTACGAGACCTGAGTGGAGCGGAGGGGGGAGGTGGCGAGCGAAGCGAGCCGCCAACCCCCGTAGCGTAACGAAGGTCGAGTGGGTGAGCGTAACTCAGGGCCGACGACTTGGAAACTTGAGGGTAATATTTTTTTTTTATAATTTTTTTTTTCTAAATTTTTTTTTTTTTTTTAATTTTTTTTTTTTAATTTTTTTTTTTTTTTTCAAAAATTTTTTTTTTCTTATTTTTTTTTTTCAAAAATTTTTTTTTTTTTTAATTTTTTAAGGGTCTCTACTTGTCAAAAATAGGAAAAAAATACCGCGAGCTGCTTGCAGCTCGCGCACCACGCAAACATCAAACAGGTCGGAGGTCCTGAGTGGAGCGAACCTACGAGACCTGAGTGGAGCGGAGGGGGGAGGTGGCGAGCGAAGCGAGCCGCCGACCTCCGTAGCGTAACGAAGGTCGAGTGGGTGAAGCGTAACTCAGGGCCGACGACATGGGATTTTTTTTTCTTTTTTTTCTTAATACCTACTTAGGGCTCCTAAAGGGTTTTCATACTGATTTAGGGCTTCCCATAGCGGTTTATTAAATATTTTACATC
The DNA here is from genome assembly GCA_963582015.1 of Xanthorhoe designata. Classification (NCBI taxonomy): domain Eukaryota; kingdom Metazoa; phylum Arthropoda; class Insecta; order Lepidoptera; family Geometridae; genus Xanthorhoe; species Xanthorhoe designata. Next base: position 10,682,358 of record OY757039.1, read on the forward strand.
TCCTATGGATTCTCAAAATTTTAGAAGGGTATTACCATCTGTCAGAAACATGGAAAAAGAAAACCGCGTGCTGCTTGCAGCACGCGCACCACGCAAACTAGTTATAATATATAAACTTAAACTACCACTCACTGATTCACTGACTGACTCACTCATTGACATAATTGTTCTCCCTGATGGTGGATGGGGAGGTGGGTATATTTTGACAGATTCGTAAACAAGTAACTCGGGTGAGTTGGGGAAAAATCCCAAACCCCCCCTTTTTGCCCCCCTTGCCCCCCCCCTTTTGAGGATCTCGGAAACTAGGAGACCCGTAATTTTTGTTTTTTGCGGAATCGGATAGAGGAGGCTCGGGAAAGTAAAAATATTTTTTCAGTGTTGCCCCCTTTGCCCCCCCTCTCCCCCCCTTTTTCGAATCTCGAAAACCTTAAGACTTGGAACAAATTTTTTTTCAGATTTGTATTAAGGGGAACTTGGTTAGACAAAATATTTTTTCAAAACTCCCCCCCCCACTCCCCAACCTCCCCTAAAATTGAAAGGGCTGTAACTTCACAACGGTTAGAGATATCCATTAGGTGTTTGAACAAATATTATAGTGGGTAGGCGTCGTCCTGAGTGGAGCGAACCTACGAGACCTGAGTGGAGCGGAGGGGGGAGGAGGCGAGCGAAGCGAGCCGCCGACCCCCGTAGCGTAACGAAGGTCGAGTGGGTGAGCGTAACTCAGGGCCGACGACTTGGAAAATTGAGGGTAATATTTTTTTTTAATTTTTTTTTTTTTTTAATTTTTTTTTTTTTTTAATTTTTTTTTTTTTAATTTTTTTTTTTTTTTAATTTTTTTTTTTTTTTAATTTTTTTTTTTCTTAATTTTTTTTTTCTTAAATTTTTTTTTTTTTAAATTTTTTAAGGGTCTCTACTTGTCAAAAATAGGAAAAAAATACCGCGAGCTGCTTGCAGCTCGCGCACCACGCAAACATCAAACAGGTCGGAGGTCCTGAGTGGAGCGAACCTACGAGACCTGAGTGGAGCGGAGGGGGGAGGTGGCGAGCGAAGCGAGCCGCCGACCTCCGTAGCGTAACGAAGGTCGAGTGGGTGAAGCGTAACTCAGGGCCGACGACTTGGTTAATTTTTTTCGTTTTTTTTTTTCTTAATGGTTTAGGGCTCCTAAAGGGTTTTCATACTGATTTAGGGCTTCCCATAGCGGTTTATTAAATATTTTATATCTCCTATGGATTCTCAAAATTTTAAAAGGGTAAACCTACCTGTCAAACACATGGATAAAGAAAACCGCGTGCTGCTTGCAGCACGCGCACCACGCAAACTAGTTATAATATATAAACTTAGACTACCACTGACTCACTCACTGACAGAATTGTTCTCCCTGTTGGTGGATGGGGAGGTAGGTATATTTTTACGGATTCGTATAGAGGTACGTCTGGAAACTTCGGGAAAAATCGCAAACCCCCCCTTTTTGCCCCCCTTCTCCCCCCCCTTTTGAGGATCTCGGAAACTAAGAGACTTGGAACAATTTTTTTTGCGGAATCAGATAGAGGAGGCTCGGGGAAGTAAAAATTTTTTATCAGTGTTGCCCCCTTTGCCCCCCCTCTCCCCCCTTTTGCGGATCTCGAAAGCCTTAAGACTTGGAACAAATTTTTTTTCAGATTCTTGTAAAGGGAAACTTAATTAGTCGAAATATTTTTTCAAAACTCACCCCCCCCCCTCCCCAACCTCCCCTAAAATTGAAAGAGCTGTAACTTCACAACGGTTGGAGATATCCATTAGATGTTTGAACAAATATTATAGTGGGTAGGTGTCGGAGGTCCTGAGTGGAGCGAACCTACGAGACCTGAGTGGAGCGGAGGGGGGAGGTGGCGAGCGAAGCGAGCCACCGACCCCCGTAGCGTAACGAAGGTCGAGTGGGTGAGCGTAACTCAGGGCCGACGACTTGAAAACTTGAGGGTAGTTTTTTTTTTAAATTTTTTTTTTTAAATTTTTTTTTTCATAAATTTTTTTTTTCTTAATTTTTTTTTTTTTTTTTTTTTTTTTTTCAAAATTTTATAAGGGTCCTTCCCTGTCAAAAATAGGAAAAAAATACCGCGAGCTGCTTGCAGCTCGCGCACCACGCAAACATCAAACAGGTCGGAGGTCCTGAGTGGAGCGAACCTACGAGACCTGAGTGAAGCGGAGGGGGGAGGTGGCGAGCGAAGCGAGCCGCCGACCTCCGTAGCGTAACGAAGGTCGAGTGGGTGAAGCGTAACTCAGGGCCGACGACTTGGATTTTCTTTTTCTTTTTTTTTTTTCTTAATGCTTTAGGGCTCCTAAAGGGTTTTCATACTGATTTAGGGCTTCTCATAGCGGTTTATTAAATATTTTTAATCTCCTATGGATTCTCAAAATTTTAAAAGGGTAAACCTACCTGTCAAACACATGGATAAAAGAAAACCGCGTGCTGCTTGCAGCACGCGCACCACGCAAACTAGTTATAATATATAAACTTAAACTACCACTCACTGATTCACTGACTGACTCACTCATTGACATAATTGTTCTCCATGATGGTGGATGGGGAGGTGGGTATATTTTGACAGATTCATAAACAAGTAACTCGGGTGAGTTGGGGAAAAATCCCAAACCCCCCCTTTTTGCCCCCCTTGCCCCCCCCCTTTTGAGGATCTCGGAAACTACGAGACCCGTAATTTTTGTTTTTTGCGGAATCGGATAGAGGAGGCTCGGGGAAGTAAAAATATTTTTTCAGTGTTGCCCCCTTTGCCCCCCCTCTCCCCCCCTTTTTCGAATCTCGAAAGCCTTAAGACTTGGAACCAATTTTTTTTCAGATTTGTATTAAGGGGAACTTGGTTAGACAATTTTTTTTTTTTAAACTTACCCCCCCCCTCCCCAACCTCCCCTAAAATTCAAAGAGCTGTAACTTCACAACGGTTAGAGATATCCATGAGGTGTTTGAACAAATATTATAGTGGGTAGGCGTCGGAGGTCCTGAGTGGAGCGAACCTACGAGACCTGAGTGGAGCGGAGGGGGGAGGTGGCGAGCGAAGCGAGCCGCCGACCCCCGTAGCGTAACGAAGGTCGAGTGGGTGAGCGTAACTCAGGGCCGACGACTTGGAAACTTGAGGGTAAAATTTTTTTTTAATAATTTTTTTTTTTATAATTTTTTTTTTTTAATTTTTTTTTTTTTTTTTCATAAAATTTTTTTTTCTTAATTTTTTTTTTTTTTAATTTTTTTTTTTTTTTTTTTTTCATAATTTTTATATATAAACTTAAACTACCACTGACTCACTCACTGACAGAATTGTTCTCCCTGTTGGTGGATGGGGAGGTATGTATATTTTGACGGATTCGTATAGAGGTAGGTTTGGTGACTTCGGGAAAAATCGCAAACTCCCCCTTTTTGCCCCCCTTCCCCCCCCCTTATTGAGGATCTCGGAAACTAAGAGACTTGGAACAATTTTTTTTGCGGAATCGGATAGAGGAGGCTCGGGAAAATAAAAATATTTTTTCAGTGTTGCCCCTTTTGCCCCCCCTCTCCCCCCCTTTTGCGGATCTCGAAAGCCTTAAGACTTGGAACAAATTTTTTTTCAGATTTGTATTAAGGGGAACTTAGTTAGACAAAATATTTTTTCAAAACTCCCCCCCCCCCCTCCCCAACCTCCCCTAAAATTGAAAGGGCTGTAACTTCACAACGGTTAGAGATATCCATTAGGTGTTTGAACAAATATTATAGTGGGTAGGCGTCGGAGGTCCTGAGTGGAGCGAACCTACGAGACCTGAGTGGAGCGGAGGGGGGAGGTGGCGAGCGAAGCGAGCCGCCAACCCCCGTAGCGTAACGAAGGTCGAGTGGGTGAGCGTAACTCAGGGCCGACGACTTGAAAACTTGAGGGTAATTTTTTTTTTAAGAATTTTTTTTTTTCATAATTTTTTTTTTTTTTTTTTTTTTCAAAAATTTATTTTTTCTTAATTTTTTTTTTTTTCCAAAATTTTTTAAGGGTCTGTACTTGTCAAAAATAGGAAAAAAATACCGCGAGCTGCTTGCAGCTCGCGCACCACGCAAACATCAAACAGGTCGGAGGTCCTGAGTGGAGCGAACCTACGAGACCTGAGTGGAGCGGAGGGGGGAGGTGGCGAGCGAAGCGAGCCGCCGACCTCCGTAGCGTAAGGAAGGTCGAGTGGGTGAAGCGTAACTCAGGGCCGACGACTTGGATTTTTTTCTTTTTTTTTTTTTTTCTCATGTTTTAGGGCTACTAAAGGGTTTTCATACTGATTTAGGGCTTCCCATAGCGGTTTATTAAATATTTTACATCTCCTATGGATTCTCAAAATTTTTAAAGGGTAGCTACCACCTGTCAAAAACATGGAAAAAGAAAACCGCGTGCTGCTTGCAGCACGCGCACCACGCAAACTAGTCACTTTATAAGAACGGAACGTGCAGTGACGTCATTTTGAAATACGAATCTATAGTGCCAAGGCTTGTTTTCTTAAAATGGTATTCTCCACGCTCTTTCACACAAGTCAAGTCTTGATCTTGAACGAATAGCCACTGGACTAGACATTTAAGTATAAGCGAACGTACCTTCACCGGTCTTGTCAGTAACCAGTCAAATTCTAGCCTTGGTCGTTTGTTTTTGCGTAAGTCTGAAGCACTTACTTTTCAATAAAACATCTCCCAAAAATGACTAAATGTTCAGTTAAATTGTGTAAAAACTATAGCGGCGGAAGCAGCACTACTTCTTTTCACATGTTAGGTACATTATTTTATTACATTAAGGTATTGTTATTAATCACTAAATAGAATCACATGTAGGTACCTACCTAAAATATAACTTCGTATTAGCCAACTTTATTTAAGGTGCATGTACGGGTGAAACTAGCGCCATGCGCCACCGCCTATTTTATTTTATTATTACGTTGAACAAAGGAATTTGAAAAAACTGAATGTACAGTTTGTGAAACCTATCATAAGCTTTTTTTAATACCTATGTAATAGTTTGATTTTGTATAGTTTAGGAGAAATAGCGAAAACAGAGTTTGGTAGCTACCAAGTGCAAATTCGCTATGTATAATAAATATGTATGTAATTACAGATAAAATGTATCTATGTAGTTTATCAGTCATCTGGTTACCATAACACAAGCATTAAATTGCTTAGCTTGGGACTAGATGACGCCGCCGTGTGGAATGTCCAAGGATATTTATTTATTATTTATTTATTTATTTGTATTTTATGTCGGGTCCAGTGGCTACTTCGTTCATGGTCTTGATATTTTCGTAATTCGTTCAAAACCATACTTCCGCGAATGTTTTTGGAAAGATATTATAATTTTAGTTGATAGATTTTTTTGGTTTAAACCACATCATATTATAAGTAAAATAACATTGAATTAGATGATTATTAAATCACAATAATTATTAATTTTGTTGTTATTCAAAGTTTTGAGTCAAAAAATAATTATTTTAATTCATTAGGTACGTCCGACTAGTTCCCGGACGAATTGTCAAATGTCATAACAATTACCTACTTCAATCATTGATTAATTTTCATCGAAATTGCATTTTCTCTATTTTAATTAAAACTAGCAATGAAAATGTAAATTGTTCTTCGAAAACAACGCACAAACATAAGTAGGAGAGATTTAGGGTATCATGATCCCAATCAATGGATCCTAAAATTGTAAATGTGTGAGCACTACCTAGAAGTGGTTTTAGTGATTGCGCGGCATCCTTGGAGGCAAACTTGGGTAGCTTTGTACTTTATTTGGAGCTATCAAAAGTCAATTGGAAACGATTGGTTAGCACTATCAGCCAGCCTAGTGCAAGTCGCTTCATAGCGAAATTGGAGAGCACGTTCAATGTTGCTGCCAACCTACATTTCCTACTTCTCGTCTCGGCAAGAGAGTAATTAAGTCAGAGTTTTTTTTTATCAACCACATTTATTTCACAACCATTTATTATTAATTGCATTTGTTAGATCCATTACATCAGCGATCCTGTGAAAGAAATCTCATCATAGTGCTTTGTGAATAAATTTATAAAAAATGTGTTGTTTTTTTCTGGCAAAGCATAATATTTTATTATAGCACTTATTTTAGGTTATCTTGTTAGGATTACCGACTTGATTTATCTTTGTTGCCGACAAATATTCAATGATAGAATACGTAATATAATTTTATCAAAATACAATAAATAATTATTACCGTGCCGTCACTAATGTCAAGTCAAACCCTGACAATCAAAGAGAATATAAACACTACGTTTACTGACAATGTTCCCCGACGGCAAAAAGTATCTCCGCCAATGAGGCTGCAGTGTAGATGATGTGACCAAAAAGGCGTTTATCTTAGTTGCCGCCTGAAACACCTATTCAATGATTTAGTACATTATTTGTCGTAAAAATAATATTGTTAAGCTATTGCATAGCTTCTATCGCGGGCCTTGAGCGTGGAGACCGAATACAGAAATTCCGTAACGAAATAACCTAACACCCCGAAAAAATGCTATGCAATAGCTTTACCGCGGCAGTCTCCGAGTGCTACACGTCTTCTTTCACCATTGAATAGTTAAAATAACACAAATCTCATAATAAATATGAAAAATTGTACCGCGCTTCAGCAGTGTTTTTACAAAACACGGTATTAAGAAGCATGGAATTTTGACAGGTATTAACCTCGCCTAGTCGTGGCACAAAGAGCATGTAACGGTGGCATACAGAATTTGAAAATTCATGACATTGCGTATGTTATGTTTTCATTGGTCAATACCAATCTAAACGAGCCTAGGTGACATGTAAAATTGCACATTTTTGGATTTTGAATTTCGAATAGTCAATAAAGCACGTGTTTGAGTGAAGTTATGTTACTTTGTGCGCTGGGGAATAAAGCTCCTGGTCGAGACATTTTATAAGCGTTCAAGAACTGTCAGAGCCTAGGTGGTTATTCGATATGACAAAAAAAACGTAACGCGACAAGACGCGGCTTGTAACCGTGTTATCGTATTATCGCGTTTTGTCGCGCTGCCTTTGTTGAGTCAGAGTGAATAACCACCCTTAATTATTATGAAAAAAATGACAGACAAATCTCGAACGTGTTTAAAAGCTGATCGCGATCAGTTTCATTAGTGAAATTGGCACTATGAGTTGATCCATCTTTGAAGATGACTGTATTTGTCTGAACTAAAATGTATTCAGTATTAATATTAGAAACGAAAATGTTTTGTAACTTTTCTTCTTTCCTCAGCATTCGTTCATAATAATAAACAATATCTATTTTTACTAATGTTAAAACATTTTTAACTAACGCGACTTGAAAAAATATTTAAAAATATTATCGGGACCTAATTGCGTATTGAAATTAATATTATTTATTTACCTCGACGTTTCGATGACATTACAGCCACCGTGGTCAGGATTAGCGAAGTTGCATTTGGTGGCCACCAAACTATGTTTTAGCTACTCTTTCTAAGCTATACAAAATAAAACAATTACAGAGGTATTAAAAAAAGCTTATGATAGGTTTCACAAACGTAACATTCAGTTTTTAAAAATTCTTTTGTTCAACGTAATAATAAAATAAAAGAGGCGGCTGGGCTAGTTTGACGCATACCTTATACGAGTTTTTGCTAGTGAAAATAATATCGTATTAGCTTAAATTGTAGAGCTATATTCTAAAATAATTTACTGGTAGGTACCTAGTTCATTTAACGACCGCGATCATGTCTATAAAGATACCACTCCCTAAACCTATAAATCTAAAAACCGAAAAGTACGCCGAATACTGCTCACAATCTTTATTAATATCAGATGTGCCAGAAAGACAAAATCGAGGACCTACTTAACAGAAAGCTTTAATGCAAAATTGGATTTCACGGTCCATTAATTTTCAATTTGCGTGATTGCAATTTTGGAGGTTCACGAGACGTCTGGATCGGAGACAGAATGTAAGAAAAAGGCTTTCGCTGGAGATTGGAAAGAATACATTACTGTGCCCGGGTTCCGGAATGCTATGAGATTGCTTGTCCAAACGATGTATTGTTATGATTATTTCTGAAAATGATCGCACTTTAATAGATAGATTGATGTGAACATTTGTTATAGATTCGATAACAATAGGCACTTTCTTTTCTGTAATTTTTTAAATACTTTTCTAAATCTCCTTACATCGATTAGTACCTCGACCTTCGGATCGAAGGTCGAGGTACTAATCCACTTGACCAACACGGCTTTAAAAAAAAAAAAAACTACTATTCCACCTAAATGAAAGTCACTTTTCACGGACCATCAAAACCATTGGACGTGACTTTAGGCATTTTTCCATTACGCCACTCCACAGTAAACACGTAGTTTAATGTCTGCCATGCCTGCTGGGCTTAAAATGAATAGTTTCTGCATTTTTTGTCGGTATTGGACATTCAGCCAGACAAATGGTCCATGCTTCTCGAATATTGTAAATAATAAAAGATAGATAAAAGAGTCTTGTAAATAATAAAAACAGAATGTTTATGTTTACCGTGATACGTGGATTTCTGAATTTTCCGATATTCCGGCACAATTGCATTTTAAAAGTTTTATTAAATAGAGAAAAAATGAAATATGATGATCACGACTGTATCCCAGGGAGCGGTAGACATTTATTTCAGATCTTAATGCAATTTTTAGATCATTTTAAAGTTATCTAAGGGGTTAGTCAAAAGGTATGTCCAAATACTTACATATATTTGGTACATCCCCACATTTTGCAGAAGTAAACTTTCCATACGTGACAGGTTGCAAGCCCATCGACGCTATTAGAAACTTAAATACGATTTTACAACTCATGCCACGACAACATTCTGATTCTACGTTATTTTTGCTATGTAAATCTCTTACAAGCAAGGACCATTTAAACATTTTAACTTCCTACAGACAGGCCATTAACAGAGAAACATTCTCTTTCATTAACAAAGCTCGAAATAATCGATTAGGCAAGTACCCGCCGTCTTCCCGATCAGTTGTCGATTCCAATTACCGTCCGACAAATTCGCGCTCCGAAAACGATTCAAATGCTAATACTTGATTATTCCATAAGGCTTTAGTTTGCTAAAAAACGGGTACTGTCAAATGTACGATATTCGACCTATTGAAAATTACGTAGCTTGAACCACCACGTGCCTTTTGTTTACGTTTGTAGGTATGCGATTATTGTATTATTTTTACAGATGGAAAACTGCAGTAGGTACCTATGCGTGTGTAATGCTATACCGTAAAGGAGAATTAAGATATAGGTCTGATAAGAATACTTTGTAAAGTATTTGCAGATCATACAAACATTTGTTCCGTGGCGGGGACCGAACCCGAAACCTTTCTTTCTTTCAAACTCCTGCGTCTCAAGCGGGCTTTTCGCTCACTGCGCCACAGAGGTCGAGAATAATTTATTATGCGGCACAATCGCCTAAAAATAAAAATCATGGCATTACAAATCACTTCTCAATTTCAAATACTGTAGTATCGGCCGATAGATAAATAATTGTGCAAAGTTATGCAAAATCATCCAAGCTGTTTCAAATAGCCTTAATACTCGTGAGAAACCGATGACTTGCGCACGCTCCCTGAAGAAAAATTAAGTTCATTGAATTCTGCGATCTATTTCATGTTACGTCATTGAAAAGCACTCAAAGATCGAAAACACCTTTTATAATTCATGCTTGAAAAACATTGAGTGGAGTTTTTGAGATTCTTTCAGAGAAATCATGCGATAAAAGATTTGTAAAAGCACACGGGCAATTTCAATTGTGTATGCCTTTTAAAACTGAGTCTTAAGGCTTCTGAGCTGTACGAGTTACCCATACAAACGTAATACCATAACCATTTGAAATTTGTGCATATCTTCAGCATAGTATGGTATTATTCGTATTAGGATAGCATTTATCTAGGTCTCTGCCAGAAGCTTTTTTCAAAATACTTAGCTAAAGTGAAATTAAACCGAATCGCATTTTGCATATTTTTACATCATAGAAGACATGTTTTCTTTATATTTATTTAGTATTAAACACTAGAATATTTTAAGTTTCCTTCTGTTAGAAACATAGCTTATATGGTCTAGTAACAGAAAAACAACACTGTGTGAAGAATAAAAACAATTTTCAGTCATAATTTTTGGGACTACGGGAGACAAGCAAATTTCTTGCAAAATAGCTATGACAACTATACTAGTGCCAACTTTGAACGAAAACACGATTGTAAGGAATTTGCTTTCTTTTTTATGGCCGTTCCGTAACCCGTTCAAATAATGAAGAGCACTGGAAACTCTATAGAGCTATACTAAAGTAGGACACTCCGACATAGACGGAATATAGTAAGAACGAATGAACGAACATAAGAACGAAGAAGTACACCGTCATCAATCATTTTAATCTGTGTCAATTCAAAAACTTCACAAGGTCTTGTTTGTTTCGTACATACCTACATTTTTGTTATAAAATCGCTAATGAGGGCAATTCGGAGTGTCGCAAAAGCTAAACTAAACTAACTAAAATTATTGCCATCCTTTTTATTCCCATCGCTATGAAAGGGACGGCAACAATTTTAGTTAGCTTAGTTTAGCTTTTGCGACACTCAGAATTGCCACTTATAGTTCACTAAATACTGTCTAAAACTTTAATTTATCTTGTAGGCTGTTATAGTGTTTGATCGTGGAAGTAAAATGACTAAAATAACATGTGAAATGTATGGTGTAATAAGAACATGCCGTCTGAATGACAATAAACTTATTTTATGTCTAAATTTCCATTAGATATAGATTGGTAAGCAATTTTATGTCATTTAATATCAAAATTAAGTAAACTTATGATACAATTCGTAAAGGTTTCAGTGTTTTTTGCAAGAAAATTATTCTCATAACGCATGTAAACAATACATAGTGCTTGACACACATCAACCTAGATTAATCGATATCGATATTTGGTTTTACGAAACTGAAATGATTCGTTCTAATTAATTTGTTTGATTGCTATGTTTTGTAAAGTTTTTTTTTGTTTAGATACCTACATAAACCATAATTTACGCAACTTAGACATTATTTTATAGGTACCTAGTAGGTTTTGCATTATATCATGTTAATTTTTTATCAAAACATTCTGATATGGAATAGGTGTCCTAACCAGTATTCACGTGATGCTAGAACGATGAAGACTAGAATGATATAATTATAGTAATTATAGTAATGAAAATAAAGTTAAAATTCATATGACACTGAAACCACGCTCCGCTTCGCTGCGCTTCGCCGCTCTTTTGGTGTGAGTTGAGCCTAAGTGTTTTATCATTGAAATATTATCTTTATCTTTGATGCTTTTTAATATATTAATACAACAAATTTTGTTGCAGATAACCTATAAACCTATACCTACAAAAAAATCGAAGCAGCATGGCGAAGCATAAACAAAAGCTTGATGATCATCGTCACTATAATGAAAGTACCTGGATGACAATCATTGCCTGAAAACATGGATAAAACGTCGTTTTCTAAAAATGAATCCTAGCTAGATCGATTTATCGCCACCGAAATAACTTATGTTCAAATAAATTAATAGATAAATTTCATTATTTTATTTGTAAGAAATACAAAAAATCATGAATAAGAATTATGGAATCCAGAAATCCCACCTAGAGCCGATATCGATAAATTATCGATAGTCACTAAGGTACATCTCTAGTTATAATGCTTTGTTTTTACTATGTTGGCAGTATGGCGTAGTTTGGTTTTGTAACGTTGAAAGCAAATTCCTTTTTTTCATAGATCTTTTTTTTATATGGCAGTTCCGTCTCTTACTATTACACGCTCTTTAGAACGCGCGTCACATTGACTTTGCCAAGCCACGTCACCGAACTCTTAAATCTTATATTATTGTTTCCAGTACAAAAACAAGTCAGTAATTCTTTTTATTGCTAACTTTATTAGTATTTCCATCACTACTCTATTTTTTCACCGACTTCAAAAAAGGAGGAAGTTTCTCAATTCGACCGTATATTTTTTTTATGTGTGTGTGTTTGTAACTTCGTCATTTATGAACCGATTTTGATTGTGCAAGTGGCATTAGCAACAATTGCCTATAATTGCTCGTGTAACCACCCATTCTGTCTGCTTGCAAATAGCATTATATTCACTGTTCAGTGGTGGCTGTCGGGTGTCGCAAATAAGCGTCACTTAAGCCTACTGTTCCTCGGGAAATTGTCGTCGTGTCCGTAATATTGCAAATTGTGTAGATGTCTACTTCCTTCTTAATAATAGGTAGAAGTAGCAACTTTTCCACTATCAGTAGTTTTTAAACTTTTTTAAATAAAGTTTAAATTTTGTCGGAACTTTTACTTTGAAAATTAATATTAAAGTCGGGAGTATCAACATTTTATGACCATAATATAATAGGAAATAGAATACTAGCTGCGCTCCGCGGTGTTACCCGTGAAAAATTATTGTTTTCGATTTTCTTAAATATTTTTTATTATAACCTTAACTTTAGATGTAATTTAGAAATAAATTATATATTTTTTTATGTACTTTAATAACCTCTATTATCTGTGCTTAGATATTTGATTGGACATAAGTAGTTTTGTTTCTACTGAAGTAAAAAAATATTTGATGTAGTTAGAAAATGGATATTCAACCACATAAAGAGATAATAAGACCGTAAAACTAAAGTACACCTACGTAATTAATTTGCAAAAGTGCTTTCAATAAGTTGAATTCGTCTCTGAATGCTTACCTTAATAACCAATTACCACAAAGACTCAATTAAAAACTAGTGAAACAAAAAGTATAACATTTTGTTTCTTTTCTCGAAAGCCGTTGAAGCCTACATTATAAAGTACAAAGTGGTACTTCGTACCTAATTCCGTTAGTCCACGAGGACACTTTTTGCACGCTACGTGATGCCTTTTAATTTATATCCCACTTCTGAATCTCGCGCCGGTGTAATTTCACGGCTAGTTGTTCAGGCAAAGGCGAGGCTAGAGTTATAATATGAAGGCAGTCAAATTAGTGCACCGCAACAGAAACTGGATCTTGTAGAAGCGGCAGTCGTCTTCTGAGGGTAGCTTTTACGTTTGCTCGAAATAGTTTCGAAAATATGATTAAGCATACATTTACGGGTATTTATCGCTATTTACCTTTATTTAATTTTAATTTTATCCCGACGTTTCGACTGGATTGCACCAGCCGTGGTCGCGGGCAGACTCATGACATGTGTTCTGATCGCGAAGTTTAAAAAAGACTAGTTTCGAAAACCAAAAATTTGTATTCATTATTCTTTGTTGTACACCAGAAAATACAATTATTAAAAAACTTAACCAAAAGGCAAATATTTTAATGCATTAAATACCTAACCTAAATTAATTTTAATTTCTGATTCTGATTTTTTTTAAATTTTTTTCGACACCTCTCTTGACCGGACTTTACTTTAACATAATTAAATTAAATAGGCCAAATTTAAGCTGTGGTCGCAACTGAGGGCTAGTAACCTGTCTGCGTTTGGGGCTGACTAGCCACGCATTTCCTCACGATATTTCCCTTCACCGTTTAAAGCTCGTGTTAAAGTGCATATAATTTTTCGACACGAAATTTCTATTGATGCACGGCCGGATTGAATCTCACGACCTTCGGATTGAAAGTCGAAGTACAACCACTTGGCCAACATGGCTTAATATGTCTGTCGCTCGGCTAAATATGACATAAACTTCTTTCGGACGTAGTTGGGTAAAGAAACTCTATAACGGTTGTGATTTGACAATTACAGCGCCTCAGGAAACCTTGCCCACCTGTCCGTAATCCCCAGATATCCATAATTAAAATCTAGTTAGGAAGTAGGAACGCTCTGAGATAGAATTTAACAATTCACATGAGAAGTTTCAACAAGAAAATACAACTAGTATATGACGACATTGTATTGCAAACTAGGTACAGTCGTGGTCATAAAACATAACAATAACACTCTAAAAGTCTAAAGAATACGAAAAATAATATTAAGTGAGATTCTTGAAGACCTTATAATGGATGAATGTTTTTAATGTTGATATCGAGAAATCGCAAGCAGAAGTTATGTCGTTAAATCAAAACAAATGAAATTACTATCTTAAAAACAATCCTCCCTGCCATCCGTGTCTGCATACCTAAGCGAATGTTACATTTTCATGCCATTAAACCCATGTATGTATGGTTATTTCCAATACAAATTAACGATTCTATTGTCGACTGTACCCCCAAGTTTGTCTACGGCAAGACGGCAACCATTGTTTCATCTTGTCTTCGTAACTTCGTATAAAGGCATAAGTTGTCGTATGTTACGATATTAGCTAGACCAGACCTGAGTTTTTATATTTAATCTTGCTCTGATGTAGTTAACTTGCATATTTAGTACTAGCTGTACCCCGCGGTGTTACCCGCGGTGAATAAGTTAATAGATATTTTTAACGACTTTTAAAAAGTAGGAGGTTCTAAATACCTACGTCGACTGGGTGAACCGATTTGATGATTATTTTTTTGATCTGATGAGGATCGTCAGAGATATGAATTAAAATGCACCTTGAGAGTGCAGAAAATTACTATTTTCTTACGTAATAAATTTTTTTTTTATAAATTTTTTAATTTTGCTCCTTGGCTGCATTGTGTGTGTCACTTGATTTTGGTGCTCATAGAACAGGATGACTGCTGGTCGGTTACTATTCTATGGTCTAACACAGTTTATTTTGCTCGCAAAATATTTAAGAAGCTACCATGCGAGCGAAGCGAGCTTCGACCCAAGCGAGCGCAGCGAGCCGAAATTTTTAAGACAAATTCGTTATGTGACACTTGATGTAGCTTATAGTGCTTACAGAAAAGGCTGACTGTTGGTCGGTCCCTATTCTATTGTCTGACATAGATCAATTTGCCAGCAAATATTCAAGAAGCTACCGTGCGAGCGAAGCGAGCTTCGAACTAAGCGAGCGTAGCAAGCTTCAAACTAAGCGAGCGTTGCGAGCCTTTTAAACTCGAGCCGAAATTTTTAAGAAAAATGCGTCGTGTGACACTTGAATTTGCTTATAGTGCTCATAGAAAAGGCTGACTGCTGGTCTGTTCTTAGTCTATGCTATGGCCTGACATAGTTCAATTTGCTAGCAAAATATTCAAGAAGCTACCGTGCGAGCGTAGCGAGCTTCGAACTAAGCAAGCGCATCGAGTTTCTTAGACTCGAAATTTTTAAGATAAATTCGTCATGACTGACACTTATGTTTGCTCATGGTGCTCAAAGAAAAGGCGCTGGTCGGTTCCTTAGTCTGACACAGTTCAATTTGCTTGCAAAAGATTGAAAAAGCTACATGCGAGCAAAGCGAGCGCAGCGAGGCTTTTAGACTTGAAGTGAGCCGAAACTGTGGGAAATGTAATAAAATAGCGATGATGAGGTGCTGTACCGAATTTTAATTGAAGACACAAATATAAACTTTGTCCTAATGGTTTATGTTGAGTTAGAAATCTTTTTATCGGGGATTTATCTGCGTACATAAGTTCCAATTCCGTGAGATTATCGGGACAAAAAAAAACAATATTTGAAATTCGTTAAGCCGTTTGAGTTTGAAGAAGCATAATTTAGGTATTTTGATAATCTCACGGGCACAATACGCTTTTAAGGGATTTAAAGTAGCTTATGACATGTTTTTATCCAGGATATCAACTGACCTGGTACCAAATTTCATTCAAATCCGTCCAGCCGTTTGAGCGTGAAGGAGTTATAACATTGCCTGTGCTGCCATCTATTAACATTATTTTGACTAACAGTTACGTTTCACGGCCAAACTATTTTGATGAATAATTTGGTTTATAATCCCACGGAACCATTCCTTTTTTCAGCAATTTAAGGTAGCCTATTTGTTAATCCAGGGTAGGTACTGCTACCAAATTTAATTCAAATTCATCCAGCCGTTTGAGCATGAAGGAATAATTACTTTACCTGTGCTGCCATCTATTGAAATTATTTTGTTAGTTTTTCACGGCCAAACTATTTTGTATTTGTTTAATAATCCCACGGAATCAATGCACTTTTAAGGAATTTTAAGTATCGTACATTTTAATCCAGGGAATAAACAATCCTGCTACCAAATTTAATTCAAATTCATCCAGCCGTTTGAGCGTGAAGGAATAATAACTTTGCCTGTGCTGCCATCTATTGAAATTATTTTGTTACTTTTTCACGGCCAAACTATTTTGTGTATACTATTTTAATGAATTTGATTAATAATCCCACGGAATCAATGCACTTTTCAGGAATTTTAAGTAGAGTATATTTTAATCCAGGGTATAAGCAATCCTGCTACCAAATTTCATTCAAATCCGTCCAGCCGTTCGAGCGTGAAGGAGTTATATTTTTGCCTGTGCTGCCATCTATGAAGTTATTTTGTCTGACAGCTGCCTTTTGCACGGCCAAACTACCGAAACTATTTTAATGAACATTTTGTTTTATAATCCCACGGGAACACTGCACTTTTCAGGAATTTCAAGTAGCCTATTAGTTATTCTGGGGTATAAGCAATCCTGATACAAAATTTCATTCAAATCCGTCCAGCCGTTCGAGCGTGAAGGAGTTATATTTTTGCCTGTGCTGCCATCTATGAAGTTATTTTGTCTGACAGCTGCCTTTTGCACGGCCAAACTACCGAAACTATTTTAATGAACATTTTGTTTTATAATCCCACGGGAACACTGCACTTTTCAGGAATTTCAAGTAGCCTATTAGTTATTCTGGGGTATAAGCAATCCTGATACAAAATTTCATTCAAATCCGTTCAGCCGTTTGAGCGTGAAAGAGTAACAAACACACTTACACACTTACACACTTACACACACACAAACTTTCACCTTTATAATATTAGTGGGATACGAAGCTAATATGTAGGTATGTATGTTCTTATGAACTAGTGACTTTCTCGTAGCTTAGTTTTAGGCCGTCTGAGAGCCTCCATCATGGTATATACATACTTAAAATCACGTTTCTTTCCCCATAGGGCAGGCCACTTGCTATGATCCCGATACCCTTCTGACCGCGCAGAAACTACAAATTGAAACAGTGAGCTTACATCTCACAAATCAGCCTTCGAAAGTATGAATAGAACTTTTTAAAAATGATCACCATTATACTAATGGTAAAAAGATTTTAATGTTCTGTTTATAGCCCATACCTAAACCAAGTGCCAAACTTAATTCCCACGATATCGTAAATTTAAACAAAATTGTAACATAAAACGCCGCCGAGACAATCCAAGCACTGTGTGAAGCCCGTCACACACGTAGCTAATAATATATATAATTGCTGCTTGAATATTTGTATAGAAAATATATCGTAATATGCCTTGCTATAATTTACTACTATAATATACTATATACAATATGCTATAATTTACAGTAATATATATTATAGCTACGTGTGTGACGGGCTTAAGTCGCGTAAAAAAAATTTTAGATTCTTGATATAGGTCGCGTCACGTAAAAAGAACTCCGAGGGGAAGTGGCGGGGGTATGTTTGCGCATGCGTACACTCGCTGACGAACCAATAGCATTCGCTAAATCAATGGTATGAAGTGCGCCGATTTACTCCTCCACCAATCGGACCTAAAAATCTACAACTTAAGCTATCTACGCGCAGCTTTTCCCCTCGAAATTATTTTTACGTGACGCGACATAATATATATCAAGAAACAAAACGAAAGACAAATGTACTATCCATCAGATAAATGCATTAAATTTCCTTCCAATTGACATTTCATCCATCAAGTCACAGCGGAGGCACCATGTGTTCAATTTTAACTCTGCAGTGTCGGTCTGAGAAACAAGGCGTTTTGCTGTTTGCATATTACAAAACCTTAAGGCTATAGCAATAGAGTTTAAAATGGTCGAGAAACTCACAACTTTAGTTTCCACAGCTTGAAATTGCAATTAAGTGCTTCCTTCACGTTTGTGTGGGAGGTTAGTCAAATTATGAATACACGCTTATTCTTTGATACGTTTGTATGAATTCTTATTAGAGATGTAAAACTTTTTATTTACAAAAGTAATTAGTCGAGAGTATTTCAGTAGGATTTTTATTTAGAAAATTCAAAAAAGAAAACTTACATGTCACCCACGGTCTGTCGCATAAAAGCTTTACACAACTCGATCTGAAAGATAAATAAATAAATAATAAATTATTCTCTCGTCAGACCCTCACTACATTTTAATGGGACTACTTCGGAAGTAAACCAATTCAAACAAAAAAAAAAACTCTTGTACTCGTCCCACAATGGACAAAGAAATCGATGAACAAACATAAAAAAACATGCAGTGGAACATAGAACCTTCTTTTTTTGTAAACTCTACCAATCGAGTTGGCAACTAAATAAATAAATATCCTTGGACATTCCACACAGCGTCATCTAGTCCGAATCTAAGCAATGTAACCAGATGACTTATAAACTACATAGACACATTTTTTTATAATACATACTACATTATAAGACACGAATCAAATTTTTGCAGAGCATACAAACATTTGTCCCGCAGCGGGGATCGAACCCGCAACCTCTGCGTCTCAGGCGGTCTTTCACCCACTGCGCCACAGAAGTCGCTCATACACAATGTAATATTTCACATTGTATAAGAAGACAAGCTGCTGCAATAGTTTGTTCGAACACTCGAAATGAATTTAATTTAATTAAACCCAATTTCAGTTCTCTAGCGCAAACAGAAGCTTTAGGCGTTGTCCCTTCTGTCTCACAGTGAGCGGCTGACTGTCTGCTGAATGGTTCGGAGCGCGTAGCGAACTAACTGAGCCGTGGACTGCGACTCAGTCGCTCACTGAATGAGTGCAAGCGAAACACCATAAACTGCGTACAGTACGTGCTTTATGGACACTTAATTTACACAGAAATATAGGGATGCAAGCTAGAGGCAAACAGTCAAGAGCTCACTGTGTGCCTAATGGTGCACAGTTACTTTTTCTTCTTTATTTTGGCTAAGTCAGAGTCAGCGTCAGTAAAGATGTGGGTCTTTACTGAAGCATTACATGGACTTTTTGAGAGAACTCGAAATGCAATGATATGCAGTTTTAATCCACCATTATTATACATTAACATTCGCCAAAACACAAATTTCGGAAAATAAAACAAAAAGAAAACATATATGCCATCTCAAATTCCCGTCAAAAAGTCCCAGTAACTTTTTCTTGAGCTAAACTGTGCAACACGGTAACATTTAGTAACAATCTCTTATGTAGCTATTTGTTACAATTTGTTGATGTCCATACTGCCAACAAAATAAATTACAAAAAAAAAATAACAAGCAACAACGGAACAATATTATTAAATTTTGCCAATGTTGACAAACATTACTCAACATAACACGGCAACATTTGAATAAAACATATCGAATGTTGCATAATAACACTTGGAAACGTTGTTCAACAAAAAGTAACAGCTATGTGGGCATCCGTAATCGGGACAACACCGTAGTTGGAACTAGTGGAACTCGTGGTTTCACTCGTACGGTTAAGTGGCTTTGTTGAGTTTTATTTTGTTGAAGACAAGTGAAACTCATATTAATTGCAACTCAGTTAAATTGAAAACTTTTGTAAAATTGTAAAAGTAATTGTTCTAAGTAGTAAAGTAATTGTACAACTAGGAAGGAGGTCTCCAAAACACAGGCTAACCTAGTTTGGAGACCATTAAATCACATTCACGTTAAATCATATAAACGCGTAAAAAATAACAATATTTTAGTAACATTTACAACTTTTTTTGTTTACCTTACTTCGCGTTACCACAGATCAAAGAATTATTCAGTCGATACAGGACAATAGCCTTTACATGATTACTTAAAAATGTCTAATGGTGCATCCCCACTGGTCTAGTGATACAACTTCTCAAAAATTCCTTATATCTCTTCACGCTCTATATTCTCCTACCATTACGTGTAACATAGTACCAATTTTACATATTTAGAGTCCGTTTGGCGCAGTATGCGTTTTGCAGATTTAATGATCTGCGGTTTGGATTCTCTCCACGTGCAGGACACACCATAAAAGTGGCTAGTGCAGGCTTCCAATTGTTTCACTTCCGCAAACTCACACCGAGATGTGGCTGTGTGGTCAAGAGCTAGCTAAAAATAAGTATTTGCTGTTCCAAAACTGTTTTATGAAAAAGACCGGTGGCCGGTGGGTTTGTGGAGGGAAGCATGTGCTCACTGCTGGGCACAGGCACATGTATAATTATATAGATAAAAACAAAATACTTAATTAATTATTTTTGCCGTAATCGTTAGTTTTTCTCAACATTTTAAAATCTTTACAACACCAGAGTTTAAATGTCAACTACTCACCCTCAAACAAAAAGTCTCATTTTATTGCAAAATTGCGTGGATGGTAAAATATTCAAATATTCTGACAGAGCACTTGAGCCTCCAGCCTCGACCGCCGACATTTCAAAATGGAAATAGAGTTGTTCATGCCTACAAGGAAATCGTTTCCGATAGGTTGACGCAAAATTTGACGCATGTGGAATTTGTGAGAATCTAAAATCCTCATTGTTCGTCATTGTTCAACTTCATTAGATTAAATAGGAGAAAATACCACACAACAAAACTTGAGTAATCGACTTAGGTTAACATAAAAATAACTCAAATAAATCATGGAAACATTTCTGTCGATGATCGCAATTATCGGCATGATAAAATGATGTTCGACAAATCATGTCGAATTTGTTCCTCATTTGACACCTTGTCACGTGTTTTAAGCCCGTCACACACCTAGCTATAATATATATTAATATGCCTTGCTATATCTATACAAATACACACGCAACTATAATATATATTACAGCTGCGTGTGCGGTCACTTGAATATTTGTATAGAAAATATATCGTAATATGCCTTGCTATAATTTATATTACTATATATTATAGCTACGTGTGTGACGGGCTTTAACCATTGATTATTTAATTTTTGAGATGATCTGCGTTAGAGAAACTGGCTGTCAGAAAGATATTGACTAAACCCCATCGTTGTATGAATATTAGAGATAAGATCTATAGTAAGTACTATAACTTTTGCATCAAAAATGAGCATGCTCACTTTTGCTCAACAGCGTTCTTCGCAAAACTGCCTATTTTCCAGTCACAAAACTCCCCGAAACCAAACCACTTCACATTCATAAGTGCAGCAGCCGAAGTAGTACCTACTTGTAATATTTCATACCTAGTTTATATAAAATATGGAGATACCGGGGGCCCGCTGCAAATATACAAAACTGGAAGGCACTGTAGGTAACTAAACGAGTTTGTAACGACTTACTTGAGGTGCATGCATCTAGCAATTTGAATTTCATATTTTGGTAGAGACAGTAATTTAAATAAAGTTTGCTTGAAGGATTATCTTTAAAAGTGGTCTGGAAACTGGCAACTTGAACGAGATTTTGTTTACTGGAGAGCGTCATTTTTAGTTTTAAAATATCAAAATATTTGTATGAGCTAGTGGTAGTGGCTAACTATAATTATCACTGGGAATTACATTTTTAATGGTCCCTCTCACTGGACCAGTAAGAGTGGCGCTGCTGTACCATTTAGTGCATAGATAATTACAATGAAATTTTCGTAAGTTCCACTTTCAGCCACCGGTCCAGATAAGTTTGTGGCACTGTAAATTTTTGTTCTAAAACGATTGTAGATAAAAAAGTAAAAGTCTTTTGGCTACGGGGCAGTTCTTAATCGACCTTTTGCGAATCCAATCCCGTGTTTCTGGGAACATTGGTAATATCTAATATAGTATTATATTATCTGTAGTAATATCAACCAATAGGACTAGGATTAGGAATAGGATTGTAGTCTGCCATTTGAATAAACATCTTTTTTTACTATTAAGTGGTCGTCTTCGTTCATGTCCACCTCACTTCTAGACAAGAATCCATTTATGGTTTAGCTATAGAATGTCCTAATGGGGATTGTTTTCAACAATTTTAGGCATTAACCGTTATAAACCTAGGCTTTAGGTTATTTGGTGTAAACTTGAAACATTTAAAGATAATTACAGTATAAAGTTAACCGTTTGCAATACTAATTAAATGTGTAGTAATTTGAGTTTCCAGTGTAGGTATTTGTCTAAATATCTCTTCAAAGAAAAAGTTTGTTTAATTTTGAAGCTAACAAACCAGACGATTGAATATTAATTACTACACCTTATTGTTGAAAGTTTCGTCTTAAATTAATTCAGTAAGCCTACCAATGTTATTATTATTGATAAGTTGTCTGTTATGATATTGGTCGAATAAGTTATAACTTAAGGGTACTATGATAATAATCAAGAACCGATAACAGTTACGATTTCCGATACACACTTGGTATTCTAGTAGCCTTATTGTTTATGTACTTACTACAGCAATAGTTTGAAATAATCTGGAATAAATTAATCACACTAATATTATAATGGTGAAAGTTTGTGTGTGTGAATGTTTGTTATTCCTTCACGCTCAAACGACTGGACGGATTTGAATGAAATTTGGCTCCAGGATAGCTTATATCCTGGATCAACACATCGGCTACCTTTGATCCTGTATTTCCACGGGAAAGGTGACAAAGTGGTATCACTTTGTGAAAATTTTCCTTTGTTTTATTTATTTATTAGCTATATATATATCTAGCGAGAGTAATAGGGACAAATCAGTCTCTGGTAAAAATTCAGTATATAAATATTCAGTATTTCGCATGTTGCTCCCGAGTTACTAAGTAACGCAGCTCGTGTACATAACTAGAGGCTGTCTTTGTCCCTATTTTGTTTATTAATGAAGGTTCGAGACTGAGATTCAGTGGCGCATTACGCTCATAAATAAAGCAGGGAATTGAGGTGAAATGGTGTTAAATTAATAAAACCACCTTATTAATTAAGATTCAAGATAAACAACGCATAACTACAAGATACTGACAACAAAAGTCATAAAAAGTGCAACATATAAAATGCTGGGCATGCTCTTCTTCTGCCGTAAAAAACAAGTTACGATTCCAATTCATGGTAAAATAGAGCAATAATATTTTTTGTCTCTTTTATCCGCCATTTTGTTTGGTCGGAACATCTATGTTCTAAATTTTATACTACGAAACTGAAACTCCGCATTTTTCGTCCCTTTCGGTGGCACGGTAGCAAGGAGTCTATTTTGATATAATTATGTCCATGATACCAGTGCAACCTGTTATGTTTGTGGTAACTGATTGCAACACAATTTAGACATGTTTGTAGATGTATTTGTACCTTGTTCTGGAGTGTAGGGTTTAGGGAGACATCCTGTTTTAGTTTAAGATTATTATTATTAGTTTACTAGTATGTAGGTACTTATCAATCTATTATTCATACCAAACTGTCTAAAGTTTTTGTGCTGTGCTGAATAAACATGTTTTCTTTCAAAAAAATCCTTTTCATGTGAAAATTGAGAGAGTTCACTGGCTTATACCCTAGGACACGAGATTAACACAGGTCTTTCAGATCATATTAAAAATGTACAGGATATTATCAATCACAGCCCATTTTTTTCGTAACATTGCAAAACCATCGCTGCTTAAAAAAATCATACTCCTGCTGAATAATTTATGAGTGATATTAGATGTGATTTTTGGAATTCTTAATGCTTTTTCTTTTCATAGCTTTGCTGTAACCACTTGAGCTACCGTGTATTCATTCTAATTGTAAAATTAAATACGCACAAAAAACTAAATTCCTAACCTCAGATTTATTTACATATTTCGTTCAATTTGCGGATTCGAGTACGGGTTGAATTTTCGGGATGAATCAAAGACGGGTATATCCCTCAGTTTTATTTCGCTCAGTATATTATGGTTCACTTTATATGAGGACAACAGAAACCTTTGTCATTTGCACAGCAACACTTGCAAGCGCAGCGATAAGCCCGCCCGACAAGCATTGTGTTTCATGATTCATATTAAAGTGCACACTGTGGCCGTAGAGAAGGCACAAAACAGAATATAAACTCAGATGATATGTAAGTCTGACTACCCTCTTAGATATCTTCAAAAATCAGCCTAAAGATCTGATAAAAAGGTTTATCACACCTTGGCAATAGTAATAAACGTTGGATATAGCAATCGGGCATAAGTTAGCGGGCGGCTTAGCTGTGTGAAATGTACAAGGATTGTATTCATTATGCTTTTTATTTTTATTAAAATGACAATAATAAAAAATTATAAACGAATTGACGGGCTTTACTACTGCATTATTTTGCACTGTGTCAGAGCAGTGCACAGTATAAATCAAGACACGGGATTGTACATCGCACGTAGACTTAATCTCACCTCACCTGCAGTGTTACTCCCGTTAATACATCTTGATATATTGTGTCATTTATTAGCCCTACGAGGCTTCTATTAATTTCGAATGATATATTCATGCTGAACATAGGTTAAGACAATGGATCAGTAGTTGTCAGAATTTCATGTAATGCTATATTTAAGAAATTAATTACATACGTAACTTAATGACGACCTCTGTGGCGCAGTGGGTAGGCCCGGCTGAGACGCAGGGGTTGCGGCTACGGGGCAAATGTTTCTATGTTCTACAAATATTTGTTCTATGTCTGGTTGCTGAATTATTAATGTATATATTTCAAAAAATATTATATTATATCTATCTACTTATTACAAGCATTAAATTGCTTAGCTTGGGACAGATGACGTGTAAAAAAAAAAACAATAAAAAGCGTTAGGTACTGAACTTTTCCAACTTTAATACATTTTTATTAATAACGGTACTCGAATCGAGTAATGAAATCATATTCTTTACCTCTCAACTATGGCCGTAATATAACTACGGTAAATTTTACCGTAGTTATATTCAGCTAGTACATCACAAATTAAAGTAGCGAAAGCACCCGTGCGAAGCCGGGTCGGGTCGCCAGTAATGTATAATTTGTCTATGAATTTAAAAAATATTTACATCTTGCTTTTTCTGATAAAAACATAAATGAAATGTGTGAACAAATGTTTGAAATTTTCAATTTTGTAATGCTTCGTATATTTGAATAGAAAAATACATAAACTAAACTAACATACCGTAACGGCTATAAAAATAAAGGTACTCGTAAAATGTTACGATTTTTTAGCGTTGAAAATAAATAGGCTACTATTATTTTAAAGCTTTTTTAAACATAGGTACAACAAATTAAAAAAGCAGTTACTCCTGCTTAGGAAAAATATCATACGAAATCATTTTAGGTCAGTAAATTAATTAACTTTTTATTCAAACGCCATTCAATTCTAATCAGGAATTATAAATTGATTGCTATTTATGGGTTATCTTTTTTTTATTCTTATTTAAATACCTATAATTTCTATCTTCCTTCTAATGTTTCAGACATGGTTTCAGATCAGTTGAACGGTCACCTGATCTGAAACATTCTGTATATTTCTTAAGTTAATATTTTGTATTTTATTGAAAGTTTGAATACATTACAATTCTTGACCTCACAAAATTATGGTGTTATTTTAATTTCATGTTGACGATCTCTCTGGCGCAGTCGGTGAAAGCCCGCCTGAGACGCAGAGGTTGCGGGTTCGATCTCTGCTATTCTGACTATATATTTATATAGTGAACTGAACTCGTGACCGATTGTGCTTGTATATTACTTCTCTCTTGTTATTCTTAGTATAATGATATCAAATGAATACGTTGGTTATTATCTCCGGCTAATGATGTGCTGCACTTTAATCCGATGCTCCCTCCTAGGGCGGTAACATAGTTTGCCACCTAAAGCGTTGTCCACATTATACTGATATCTATATATTTCTTCTACATGGTGTTTGGTTAGGTAGAAAATGCCCTCGGCATTATGCTCGCCAATTGTGCATTTATTTTGTAATTTGCGTGCAATATAGAATTAATTAATAAAATCTTTAAAATGTTACTAGTTGACCAGACAGTCTTAAGCAAACATACAAAATCTTAGAAAACTATCGTGAGTTGTATTAGACATTATAATAGCACACGAGAAATTACTTACGTAAAATTATCGTCGATTTAGATACCGACAATGTTTCGATTCTTCCGGAGAATCTTCATCTGGGTATGAGTGTGGTCGACCGCGAGGAGCTATTATAATACAAAATCTTAGTTATAGAAATCTTTAAGTTTAAGTTTTATAGAAATAATAGATCAACTTTTTCTGGATTAAACGTAATTTGGCATGGTGATGAATCTGTATTTCATAAAAATACAAATAGTTTATTTCTTTAACTTATCTTTACCTACCTACATAACATTTTTACCTATTTCGTTACATAGTACCTATTTTGTCGCACTGCTGGGCAAAAAGACACCTTTATCATTAGAGGATCTCGCTCTTCCCAGATTGCATTTTTATTTCATAGATAAGTAAATGGTGGGTATTCTCATAAAACAATGAATTTCATAGATCTTCTATGATAATCTTTGCGAATTTCAGCTCATATTCTTCGGCTCTGCGGTTTTTCAAACACAGGACCACTACTTCCCGGAACACATGTGCGACGTACTGAGCACGAAAGTGTTTTGGGATGCTGTTGATTTGAAATTTTAAAACATGGTCCTATTTTTACATTTTTTAGTGTCCATGTGACCGCAGCTTAGCCTCTTATAAAGGCGAGCGTATATGATTACTCTGCGCTCCGTAATCTCGACGCTTTAGATTAGTACCAGCTGTGGTGTCTCACGATATTTATATTTTTAATTTCACACCGCTATGAACACAGTTTTAATACTTCTTTATTTTTGCTATCTAGCGCAGATGGTGTAGTGATTTTGAGGTTTTTCTTGCATAATTACGAGTATGTATAATACTTTTCCAGACATTTCTAATGGATGTATATAAATGCTAGCATATTCTTCAAATGCATTATAAGTTTGGAGTTAAAATGTTGTTTAACGGTGCTTAATGGGTACCTACACTTCAGCCAAATTCGAGCTACCAATTTTGTAAGCAATCTATCACTACATAACCTAAAAATAATTTTATTTCTGTTGATTTCTATCATATTTTTCAATTATTCCGGATTTGTGACTATCCTTATGAGTTACTTTAAACTCTGTCAAAAAACCAACCCTAAAATGATAATCTAACTACAAATAATGATCCGTGGATATGCCAACTAAATCGTAAGCAAGTAAGGTAGTCAATGGTTTAGGCTTTTAAAAAAAAGCTAGGCCCACAGGTTCTTGCCTGATTCTTTCCCTAGTGTAGGGAGTCGCGTTGGAACAGACATTAGAATCACCTAGCATGTAAAACGAAACTTAAGTGATCCTTGAGGTACTACAAGAATAAAAAAAAAAATAAGGTGCTGGGCATGTCATCTCAACGATGTAACCAGACTACACAGTATTTCGTTAAGTGTAGGCTTCTTGACACTTTATAAATTATCTAGTAAAAGATGTTGATAAGTGTTAAATTCCAATAGATGTAATATTTTTTATAATGTTCAGTTCATCGATTGTACTGTCAACAGAAAACCGATTTTGTAAATTCTTTTTTGTTTGAGAGAGTACACCCAAGATGGTTCCATTAAAAAAAGTTGAGCATCTAATGACGACTGCAGGAAATTGCTCTTTCCTTACAAAATTGAAGTCAGTTTCATATTTTTTTTATTTTTCTAAAGTTATAGCTTATGTGTATACTCTCCAAACATTGAAGTACCATTTAATAATGAAAGCAATAAAGCTGAGAACAGCACGTTTGTTTATGAAGGCACCAATTCATTACTTTATTTGTTTAATAAAGCTGGAACCGTCTGTAAACACTGGGTTATAAATTACCTTTAATTTAGGTGAACGATCCAGAAAATATGATGATGTAAAGTTTTCATCAAGCCTTAATAAAGCAACTGGGAGTATAATGAGTTGAGCGTATTTACGGCTATGAATCATTTTGAAGGCTACAAAGTCAAAGTAAAGCATTTCAAGGAAAACTTAGTTATATAGAAACGTTCTAGAAGCTATTATAGGTATATTATCATTTTATTCTTGTTTTCTTATCAATGCCCTTAAACAGGTTATCAGGCAAGGTGTGGGGAATTACTTTTTTCGGGAATATATTTTGCTAGATACTCTCTAAATAATATTTACTTATTATAAACGGAGTTGAAACTTCTGCGAAATGTTAGCATGTAGGTACCGAATTTATATATTTATCATACCTCTGACTACCCCCTAAGATATATTTATAGGATCTAATAATGCCAAAAGATCTACCACACTGTAAGAATACAATAGTGATCATATTTAGTTATAATTTTTCTTTCATTTATATAATTTGAAACTTAATTTATTTTATATTTAAATTTTACCAGTGACTTCCTTTGACATGACACCTATACAGAACCTTATATTAGAACCTTAGATAGGGTTGAGAAACAGACAAACAATTGAATGAAAGAACAATGTAACACGAAACAGTGCTACGTCATGTGCTACGGCTGCTACGAATTAATACTACAGCGTAGACATAAAATCTACGTAGATTTCCGAGTTACGCGTAAGTATTTATGTTTTTTTAATAGACAATTTAGTTGTGATACAAGGTGTAATCGTTTGTACGTAACCCGATATCCTATAATAATCGTCAGATTAGTGAATTGGAACAACCATGACACACTTCACTTCATCTTCTGCTACGTTAAATTCAGACCAAAATCCACTCATAGAGAGAAGACTAATTAGAAAACAAACGATTTTAAATTTTATGTCAAAGTTATTTTCCATGTTACAATTTTTTACTGACGCCATAAAAATGTCAATGCTTTTTGAAAAATCAAGGTGTCAGGTGTATTTTCAGAGATTGTACATTTCTTTTCTATTCGCGAAACGACGCGTTATAGACTCTTAGCTTATATGCCCGCATACAATAACTTTTCTTTGTTATCAGTGTCAAACAACCATTAAGCGTTGTGCTGTACTTTACTAATCGATATTGAATTCAAAGTCAAATTAAAAACAATAATCATTATTTCATTTATTTATTCAGTAGGACTCCTACTGAATCTCTAGGATCACATTGAAGCGATTTTATCTAAATTTTCATATAATTTCTCAAATTACCTATAGCGTTAGCGATTTTGGATTAGCAACTTGGCTAGGGCAGCAAGTCAGCACAAAGCTTAAAAGCGAAGTGTTCATGGCGAAGCTTGCTAAGACGTTCTTGATAGATTGTTGAAGGTAAGTAACGTTCACAATATGGATGATAGGCGATCGCCCATCCATATTATGACCGCTTAAAACGTGGCAAGTTCAAGTGGCATTACCAGCTGAGCTCTTTCGTGCTTCGTAGGGCACGTTCAATTGCCACGCCGGAGGCCTTTAGGTCTAAAAACTCCCTCACCTGAGATAGCCACTTGCCCATACGAACTTACTTTAGTTTCGGCCTGACACATCACGTCTTTCGAACAAATAGTCACTGCGCGTTTTTGTGGAACACAAATATCACCTTCTAATTTGCAGAATGTTCGCAGCATGCAAGTACGAGTATAGTGTGCATGCAGATCACAGCTTCCTGACTGTCTTTTGTTCGCCGCGCGTTCGTATATAAACAAACGCGCAGTGAAAAGTGGTTCTCTCTTAGATATAACACACAAAGGCGATTGCGTGCTGGTATATACGCACAGACTAGCAGTAACAAAGTCTGACAAGGTTAAATTGCTTTTACTCTGTTGCACGTTTATTCTCTTTCGGCAGCCTCTCTGGTTTCCGATTTAAATATTTATATCTTGAATGCTCTTGTGATTTTACGTAGACAATTGCCTATAGATATAAAGGAGGTTAGCAGACGTGTTTTCAAGTGGAAATAAAATAAACTTTAATTTTAACATTTCGAAAAAAATTAAAGATAGAAAAACTCCAACGTTCCAATGATTTATCACCCTGAACTGATAAGCCACCAGCCTGTGACTTTCAGCAGTTCTATATACTCGTAAGTATATACTCGTATATAGGAAACGTATGTCAGTTGCCTCGAAAAATTTAATCTCGAAAATTCCTGTAAGCAACCTGACGTCAAAACATGAAGCACAAAGGGTTTAATGGTTCACATTCAAACGAATTTGCGTACACATTGTTAAGTGAGCTTATAAAATTATAATACAGCGAAATCCGCTTTGGCATTCGAACGCGGCGTGACTTCATGACATGAAAGTTCAGCAGGGTTCACACGATGCCAGTAACTGGGTACAGTTACTCACGTTGACAGCATGAAATTCGCAGACAAAATAGATGGAACAACTTAAACTGTAATTGTTATCCCGCGACAACATAATTCTGTGACTGTGACAAAAGTGGAAAGGTCGGATAGACAAAATATGAAACGATATATAAAAAAAACTTTTAGAAGTTGAATGTTTAGTTTCTGTCTACATCTATGAGGATAAGGCGTGTTTCATGTGCTTTTATATATAAATTACGACTGTAAACCCAGTTTAAATAAAACACTGGATCACCCCAATTTATGAGCATAAAATTCTGGACAAAAATAAAACCTATATCATCACATAATAGTTGAATGTTAATTGTGTAGACAACTATCAGCCTATTCTAAAAACAAGCTTATAAAACATCGTGTACTTTTTTGGTACCTTATCTTATGAACTCAGAATATGCTGCCATAATTAAGATTAAAAATTTGACGTGATGAACGCCAGCTGGGCGTTGACCATGATCATGGCGTATGCCACTGTGCCAAAATATCGAGAAACTCGTAAATCCCGTTTTAAATATTTATAAACCATGATAGTTTCAAAAGTTTAAACGCTAAGTTGTTGCTAAACTGACAAAACGTCATTGATTTGTATTATAAAAAAGATAAACATTTCTTTAAAATAACGTGCCAATGTGTTAGAAGAATAAGCAATACACCACAGCCTACCCTTACTACCCTTTATACTAATTTTGTATAGAATATGTGAATGAAAGGGGTGAGTGAATGTTGGGATGAAGGCTGGTAGAGTAAAATTAAGGAAAAATACATGTTGCGCTGTACCTACGTAATGTGAGAAAAGGGCAAGAAGTGTAGATGTAACTAACTGGGTCTAGTGAGTGTAGCAGACACTAGCTCACTAGGCCCAGTCACTTTTCCACTAGGCTCAACCACTAGCATCGTCTAAACACGTCTGACACAAAAGTTCGTCGCGGTGAATTTTTATGAGTGTCGCCTCACGACACACCGGGGACTGGCGGCTTCAGAAACGACTGCTAGTCAAAGAGAAATGGTGATTTTCTTGTTACAAATGTGGAAGCAGTAGGTGGTTGTATTTCTTCGGATTACTTTCCCGAAAGCATACTTGTAAGCTGGAATTTTTATTATCTGTGGCTCCCTGAGGTACAGTTTGCGACAGGGTTTCGAATTATTATGTGATCTGCATAGTTTTAGTAGTTAATGACTTTTTTTGTAAGCTAGAATCAACTCTACTACTAACTAGTAGTATAGTTGAATCCGCCCTAAGGTTCCGTTGGGCTTAACACACTACTCCTCCTATATGGTACTAAATGGTATAGTAAATGGTAAGGATTATTAAATAAGATGGAAGTAACACATTCTTTGAGTTTTCTAAGAGAAGGTATATTTTAAACTTTAAGTAACACATTTGGTAATAGAAGATAGGTGTAAGGACATGAAAGAAAAATTAGCACCCATTTACTACAAAGTTTACATTACAAAAAGAAATAACTTCTGTAAGCGTAAAAAAGATTTTTTTATTTCCATTAAATGTTTTAGAAAAATATATGTACACCTTTACACTTTTAAGTACTATAAAATGCTATTTCACGAATTTCCATTACCCGTTCGAAAAGAAATTAATGTAAGATTGTATCAGCATTCTTCGGTGGAACTGTTTATACTCCGTTCAGTTTATTTAGTTGCCGGCGTGAATAGCCATGTTAAGTGATCGAACTCTGCAGGGAAACACTACAATGGCACGGAAGAATAGGGTTTCATGGCGAGATCAGATACCTGGAAAATACGGGAAGCCTCGTAAAAATTGTACACGAGCAATGAAACCAATGGCCTCTAGCAATTTTTGTATCGGATTTGGGCAAATAAGGTCCATTTGGTACAAATATTGTTAAAATCAAATAAAACAATGCGTCATATGAATAAAAAATAGAAAGAGATGGCATTACATTTTGGAGGCAAACTGAAAAGTGTAGATTGAACTTGGTAATTTAAAATGAAGCTGTATTTTAATGAAGAATATAGATATTTAATGTAACAGGAAGAGTCGGTGTTTCATTACAACATAGAACGCACCTGGAATAAAAGTCTTATAGATAGCGCTCTTTCACAAAAACACGATACAACAACGCATCGGTGAATTCATAGAAATTTACGGTGCACTCCTTCTTCGGTGCATTCATTTGTTATTAATTTGTCCATTTTTTTAAGGGAAATTCCCTCGGCACCTTACCGACGACGTCGTGTCGTGCGTCGTGGCATGTTGCGATGACATGTCCACGATACCAAGTTGTATTGTGAAACAATACCGCGTCGCGACGTTGTATCATTAGTACCTACATTATTATACAACTTTAAAGACGATAGGTAAGCTATGTTATAAGCTTCAGTTAGTCATAAAATTGCCCAATTGTATCACTTACATACACACTGAGTATCATTTTGAAGATTTATTTTTAGCAAAAATAGTGATTGTTTTCAACTACTTATAATTGCTGCCAACTGTAGGTTGGCAACAAATTGCTGGATGTTGTCCGTAAGAAAGCACATAGCTATCTCTACCATTCGGAATATTTTATTTTTACCAAGTTTCGGTATCTCTGTAAGTTTTAATATTGCTCGGAGTTTCCGCGAGATTCACAATAACTTTGCGAAAGTTTTCATCGTTGTTAAGATTTCAGCGGTAATTTACCTACGTGGGATTTTTATATCTTCAAGGAAAATTGCTTGGGCTTAGAAAACATACCTGTATAAAGTTTTAATTGTAAAAGTCTTATATTTACACATTTTTTTATTATATAAAAAGCTGTTAAGTTAGTAAATATTTATTCGCCATGAGTTATTATGCTTAGTATATTTTTTTTTATTTGAAAACATACGAAAATTTATATAGCAAATTAAAGTTATTGATGAACATTTACGTCTTATTTATAATTTGGTCCAATTAGTATAAATATTGTTGATAAAAAATAATGTTTTCGCGAAGTGGGTCTACTTTACTTATTACTTATTCTATTATAAATATTATGTGATACAACTATCAAAAACATCGCAGCTTGGTGATGATACAGGCTGATAGGTAAAAAACACGCTATACGCACTCAGAGTAGTGAGTGAAAGAAAGAAAGAAAGAAAGAAAAATAATTTATTCTTGTAGGACCTCAAGGATCACTTAAGTATCGTTTTACATGCTAGGTGATTCTAATGCCTGTTCCAACGCGACTCCCTACACCGGCTTGACATACACAGGGCTTTTTATTTGTTCCTTCGAATATACGAGTAATTTGAGTATAGTTTTCATTCCGCTCACGTTTCAGCATTAATATATCACATTTTAAATATTCCGTTTTATTTATGTTAATAAAATGTATGTTACAAATAAGTTTTTTTCAATTACCCGTCTACATGACATGTATAATCCCAACTAGCTTCCTCGCCCGCGGCTTCGCTCGCGTGGTATACCTACCTTGATAAAATATAGCCTATGTTCATTTGGAAAGTCCATGCTACACATCGGCCAGGGAATTTTTTAAATGAGTAGTTTTGGAGATTAGTCCAAACATACAAACAAACAAAATTTACCTCTTTATAATATTATAGTATAGATAGATTAGTATAGATAGTCACAACCTCAGGCTTACTGGCAACTAATGTAGGAACTAGAATTTTCCTAGAAGTTCCTTCAGAAAGTTAATTATTGATTAAAATTCTTTTAGTATAGTTAGCAATACCATTATTTAAAATCAATACACTTGGAGCAGTCATAAGTAAAATTATAAAAAAAATATAGTATAGTACTAAAGAAATGTATTAATTAACCAAGTCAACAAACAGAAACGAGTCACAAACGAAAAGAAACAAAAAATTATATGTAGCCCAATTAAACTTCCTTTTTAAAAAGTAGGTAACAAAAACAACTAAGTACAGTGGTGTTCCATTTTCCGAATGTAATACTCACTTATAACAATAAACTATTGTGATATGTTTCTCTTTTCTAATTACGTAAAATTTGAGTACTCTATTCGAAGCTAAGTGAAATTTATTCGGCAATAGAATCAGTAATTGCTAACAAACAATTTAATTGCATATACAGGGTGCCCACGAGCTGGGTTTTTTTGAGCTAACTTCTATTATTTTCTGTTTGATTTTCTCTATAAAAATCGGTATTATTAATAAGTACACAAGGGCCTAAGCCAAGTGGGTATATTTTGGGGTTGGTTATTATTATATTATTTTTGTAAGTCTTTGGTCTCCCAATACTGTACTGCTGGGCAAAGACCTCTCCTATTTCCTTAGGTACAAGTTGGTAGCGGACGACATGAAACCTAAATTTCATTTCATTTCATTTCATTTCATTTATTGCTAGTATGTACATAGTATAGCTTAGGTCTAACGTGAGCTTATTAGGTAAAGTACATACACCCTGTTGGGCGCTGCAATTGATGTGCAATTTATATTTGTGTTCTATGTGTTTCTATGAAATTCCCTCCGTAGTTAGCTACACGAAGCTAGTGACGCGTCGTCGAGCGGCAACAGTAGTGTCGCCCGGCCGGATCAGATAGATTATATAAAAATGTTACATAGTTAGTAGTGCCGCTAACGCCGGAGTTAAATGTAGTGATTTTATTCTCTTTGGCCGGATTTTGTAACGACACGTCGAGCGACTTTCTGTACAAAAACAATTGAACATTTTCATCGCTGTTGCCGATTGCAGTCTAGTTCGAAATCATGGCTGGCGAACTGAAGTGACGTCACGTCGTCGTCTGCTGCTGCTTGCTGCGTGTAGTCGGCTAACAACTAGTACCGACGATTGGGCGATTGAGCTGGTAGTAGACCACTCGGGCAAGAGTTTGTCACGTTCATCTCGCCTTTTGACTATTGAAGCTGAGTTCAGAACAGAGTTTATAAGTAGGAACATATTTTAATTATTTTGTTCATTTTTCAAAATATAGAAATCACCTGGAAAGGTAAAACCATTATATTTAAATGTAAATACTGATCTAAAATAAAGGTTTATTATTTCATTTAGATCAAAGGGTTGTGTACGGATTGTAGCCAGAGGCAAATACGTACCTGCTTAATTAGCAAAAACATTTTTCCCCTATTTTACAAAATTAACAAAAGAAAATAATAAAGTGCGAGCTACAAAAAAATTGAAAAAAGCTACAATAATACAATATCAAAAATTGCTACAATTGTAACAAAAATTAATTGATAATTATTATTAAAACATTTGGTTTTACAGTAACTTTTTAACCCCCAACAAAATATAGGGATTTTATAAGTTTTTAGTTTGTGACTGTCTCTGGCATCATATCTCCTAATGTCATGATCCGATTTTGATGCAGTGGTTTTTGTTTAAAAAGTGTCTTAATCGTAAGTATTCTTGGCTGTTTCATTTTCGTCGTTGGTGGAAACATGTTGATAATTTGTATGCAAAGAAGTCGAAAAAAAGCGTCTTGTATAAAATTACAAAGCAAATAGTTCCTTTAATCAACCCTCACCGAATTAATGTTTATACAACAAACTGTCTGAATGGGGCGATGAGAAACAAGATGCCTGTAATTAACATAGTAATTATAGACACTAATTGCTTCTGTGTTCCTGCCTTGAGTCTCCGGGCGTGACGGGACTGAGGAGTGACTTGGGTCCTTTGCGACTTGCGTCACTAAAAGACGATTAAGCTATTGTAAATAACATACTCGTAGACTGAGGATATTGTAAACTTCAGGGCGCGTAGACAAGTAAAAAATTTTTCGTATCTATTCTCTTTCTATCATCGCTACACCTTTGATTTGACATTTCAGAGGGCCTAGCCAACTGGCATTCGCTATGAAGCGATTCGATTTCTATCATCGCTACACCTTTGATTTGACATTTTTGATCGCTCTGGTTTTCGTCATCGAATGTCAATTCCTATACATTTTTTTTTAGTTTCTAATCGAAAGCGATTGTCGAAATGTAACATGGCTAGGGCCTCTGATCGCTCGAGTTTTCGTCATCGAATGTCAATTCCTATACATTTTTTTTTAGTTTCTAATCGAAAGCGATTGTCGAAATGTAACATGGCTAGGGCAGCTGGTCACGTTCCTTTTCATCCACCGACGCAAGAAGAAGTGTGTTATCAGTTTGACCGCTGTTTAATCACTCAAAAAAAGGAATGTGCTGAGTTGTTGTATTTGTTAGGGTTAAGCTTGCTTTTGTACCATGTCTTTTGGTTAGGACTTTTAGAAATGTTTTTTTCTGTGTGAAGGTACAAAAAAATAAAGGATATACGGAGACTTTGACAGACAAGCCTAAAAGTATTATGGTCAGTTTTTGGGACATCCGTCATCTAAAAAAGTTCGGGTTTTATCGAAGCCAGGACTCGGCGACATGTTTAATTTTGTTCCAAAAAATAACTGCGAGGGCTTAGGTGTATATAAAGAGGAGTATATAAGGTGCAAATAGGAAAACAAACTAACATTTTTAAGCTACATGACACCTGGTACCTAGTTAAGTAGGCCGTAGCCGTAGTAATACATTTTATTGAATTTGTCGTAATGCCAGTGATACAGGGCTTCGTTCTAGTAATACTGCTGAATCTGTGCCTCGATCTCTCAGAATAATATGACATTTAATTAAATAGATGTTACCCCATCAATGCGTCAACGAAAGGCCTTGCAAAATAAATCATAATTTTAGTTACAGCAATTTTATACCACGGAAAATTAAAACAACACTTATAATTTCTTACTTTCGATTAAAGTTAATGAATAATTCAGTAACTTCAAACAGTTTTGTAAAATATAAATTGAATATTAGTGTAATATTGAAAATCATATTTCCAATAATAAAACTATTACGATAAATTGGGAACATTTTAGGTTCAAACGTTTTCAATTTAGCCGACCGTTTCAGAAATAAATGTGTAAAAAAGCTAAAGTAAGAAAAGATGATGTATGTGTCAAATGGGAGGCCTGAAAATGGCTGTAGCCAAATCGAAATAAAAAGCATTTTCTGGTTCAAATATCTTACATTTTTACCAACCATGTTGAAGGAATATGGAGTCTCACGGAGTCCCACTGCCTAAGGGGAAAAGCCTCCCTTCCCCTTTTCCACTTCTTAGGACATAACGCACTACAGGCTAGGTATGTACTCAGATGAGAACCCATGTCACCATCTCATTCGATTTCCACGTCATCGGGTCACATTGCGTAGAGTCCATTAACCAGTCATGTCGTTCGACATACGAAAAATATCAGGTTTAAGATTTTATTTATTTCTCAAAAATATTTACAAATTCACTTAAATGAGAAACTTAATTAACTTACACAATAAATAAACGGAAGAACATTCATTGTCGAAATGTAAATGTATAAAACGGTGTTCAGTAGACCGAACTGTCCGTAGATATTTCGACGTTTCGATTAGATTGCATCAGCCGAAGTCGCGGGCAGACTACCCGACAATATAATATGTTTTATCATGTGTTTTGATCGCGAAAGTTTAAAAAAGACTTACAATTTTGCCGTCGAACACGCAAAAAATCTATTACCTAGACTAGGTCTGGACTATTGGCGACTTCGGCCATGTGCAGCATAGACAAAGATGAATAGCTTTTCATATTAAATTGAATGCTACGGTTCATTGATTTTCAATTTGAATGAAGCACTCAGGCTTAGTCTTGCCGAGTTACGAGCATCTACGGTCTCCGTATAAAACAATGTATCTGTATTACATTTATCATACTATACCTATGCTAATAGGATAGCATGTAAACGTTTATTAGTAAAATGAGTATGATAAGTAAGTATAATTTTCATCTCTGGTGACTGAGTTTTGTGCTGTTTGAAAGCCTACGAGATGGCTAATTGATTAAAAATGAAAAATCTTACTAAAATCTTAATGAATCATAATAATCTTAATAAACTTTTAGTAAGATTTTTCATTTATAATGACATACCTAATTGTACTTTAACACTATAATACAAAAATGTGTAAAACTATGGCTAATTGACTTTATTTTTAGGACCGAATGTTACGTGTTTGAAAGTCGCGTGTTAGAGTCGCAGGCGCACCGCACTTCTCCGTTCGCCTGACGTTTCATTGTATTATATTCTGTGATATAACAGCTCATAACTTATGTTATGAGTTACTCATTCATAAGGTATGAATAGGTATAATAAAAAAATAAGTATAATTTGAAATAAAACAATTTATCTCCTACCTCGTTTTCAATTTGAAGGTTTAAAAACTGTTAGATTTAAAGATTTTTCAAACAACCTAAATGTGTTAATCAGTGTCAAAATGCCCTTTAAAGGGGAATAAAGCTTGGTATCCATAACTAGTGAACTGAAATAGAATAATATTAGGATTTAACAAGTTTTTTTAATAAAAAAAAACGCATATTAACTCTATTACACAAAGGGTTTTTAAGCGCACTGTGACAAAATAAAGTATTACATTTTAAGTTAGAAATCCTATATCCGTTCTTTGGTAAAAACTAACTGTTTCAATTTAAAAGTAATTGGAAAATAAACATTATCAAGTTTTACTGCAAACGAACATTTCGCTGAAGCGAAGTCACGCCTGTGTCACTTTGATAAACCTTGCAGTGAATAATGAGCTTTGAAACTTTAACTTAAAGTTTAATGTAATTGAGTTTAGTCTTTATAGCTAAGGAGTAGGGTACGCATAGGCTGTGTCCACAGTAGGCAAACTATTAGCGGCCAACTGAGTTTGCGGCGTATCGGTTTAGTACGCCCTTCCATATATTTGAAATGGAGTGTCCACAGTTTGCTAGTTTGCGCTCACTTTACGCAGTTTGCAGCGTTACGTGCGATATGGTTGTTATGGCGAAAATTGATCCGAGTTTGCAGCTAACTCAAATTTCTGTTTGCCACAAATTTGCGGCTCAGTCGGCCGCTAACGCTAGTTTGCCTACTGTGGACACAGCCTTATGGTAAAGCTTCCTAAGTTGTTATTAGTGAATTAATTTGTCTTATGGCAAAGGCTATTTTTCTGTGATAAATAGATAATGAGGGGTCATCCAAGGCCTCAATTAGGTACTTCCATGGATTAGTTAGTGACCTAATAAACCGTCAGTTTAAATGTTTTTAAATAACTTATCAGAACAAGTCATTATGTCTGGCCGACCACTAATACTTCATTAAAAAGTTAAGTCAAAATGAGTATCAATTACTACGCTTATGGTTTAATTGTAAACCTAGTTAACCTACACAAGCTACGTGCTATACAAGCTACGGGTGGAAGCTTCGCGTTCGTGGTAACCCGGATGAAAGTTAGCCTAAGTGATATTCTAGGACAAAAACTATGTATTTTCGTAGTTTTAGCCAAATTCTTTCAGTAATTTTTTTGGGTTTGCGTGAATGAGTAGCATACATTCATCTATACATCCATACAAACTTTATAATTATAAATAAAGCTTAATTGTAACACAAAAAAAATGAAATATAATCACGACTATCCCAGGGAGCGGTTGACATTTCTTTCAGATCTTTTTTTAGGCAATTTTTAGATCTATTGAAGATGTCTAAGGGCATAGTCAGAAGTATGTCTAAATACATAATACAATTTTGATAATATAATTTTATAAATCTAATTTCGATGCAATCTCTATTTTTAACGTATATCTTTCACCTTCGTTTCACTTTAAAACACAATCCTTCTTCTAAAACTATTCACCATTTAATATAGCTAAGTGCGGTCAGGTCGAAGTGAACCCGTGTTCACAACTACCAACTGCTCCATGGCTTGCATTGTCACTGGGCGCACGTACGAACTCGCCTCGCGCTCGCCCGCTGCCAGATGTATTGGAAACCTAACAGGATGTCTCACAAATAGAATGTGCACTGCATACTCAATGGAAAGGCTATGAGCCCGCACAGTGTATATCAGAAAGTTATAGTCATTCTTAGCTAAATAGTTTTTGGTGTTGTGTTTAGTGGCAAGGTGGCAAGACGAGTTAGTTGATGTAGAAGACAAGTCCTGGATTGAAAAAGCACAAGAAAGAGAAAATTGGAAAACTTTAGAGGAGGCCTTTTCCCGTTCCTTAATTAATTTTACCTACTTTTTTTTTAATTTATGGAATTTTTTTTTGTTATTCAAGGAATAATAAAGGCTTTTTTATTTAGTGTAAAATATTGACTACGTGGTTGCCAAGGAATAACTGATAATATGGCATTTCACACAGCGCAATTTACCCCTAATCTAGTTAACAGGACACAATTATGTTTTTACTATGTTTTGTTAATAGATAATAGAAAAATGGATGAGTGACCGCAAGTGGCAATAACAAATAAGCGCATGTTAAATTTTCGTTCCTGGCTTTAAAAGTCGTTAAGCCATGACAGAGGCCTCTACGTGACCTAAAAACTCAGACTCAGACTCAAAATGGCAGAGTTGGCTACTTGCTCATACAAACTAGAACTAGCTTCTATAATTTTAGTATTAAAAACTAATTTTGAATACTACAATTATAGAAGCTAGTTCTCTGTACTACTGTGTCTGTGCTCCGACAGGAAGGCTAGTACCCACGTGTTAATTCATAGTGGTTGTGAATACGTGAGCACGAAAGGAGACACTTTCATCAACGTGCATTCAAGCGCTAAATGGGCGCTTAGCATTTCATCGCGATTCGGACAATTTGCTAGCAAGTTCGCACCAAATATTATACACCAAAATACGATTAATGGCATTATTACTAAATATTAGGCGTATAGGCATGCAGTAGCTACGGTAACTATGTAGACTGTAGAGTAAATATATTTTTGACATTGCAAATAGATCTTGTTTTTTTGAGGATTCTTAAAACAACTGACAACACGTTCTATGCCGTGTCGGTAAATGATGTCCGTCATCACATCAGTCATTTCTCAAGAAGCCAGATGAAATCCATATACGGTCAACAGTTATGTAAATATCCCATTACTTATTTATGTTTTATCATATTGTGTTCAATTCGCCAAAGTTATGTTTTATTTTATTTTTACATTTCTATTGAACCTATCATTAGTGCTTGCTTGACAAGTTACAAAAAACATTTAATATTTTATATTCCCATTTTCGAATAGCTCTTGTGTTTCGAGATTGCAAGTAACTAGTGTCAAAGACTCTTGAGAGGGAGCGTGTCGTAACGAGGGTCATTGGGATCTGTTTGTAAAAGTTTAGTGCATCTCAAATTTAGGTAAAATTTATAAATTTTCTAGTCACTACATAAAATTAATTGCTCTATGTTTATATAAAATTAATTGCTCTTGTCTTTTAGCGAAGAACCATCAAAATTACGCATGCTTGTTCGCCGAGGTTTCTCGGAGAAGAAAGTTTTGTTTGTTCTTACGTTACGCGCACCTAATTGACGTTCAATAATTGTAAGCAACTGTTGTTTACACCATGCAAGTCATGATGACAGTCAATTTAATTGTACATGCAACAGGCAAGAATCTTGCATCGTGTAAATGACACTTTACAATGTCAGATGATGAATGTGCAAAACAAGATAGCGATTGTGTTTCAAGATGACCCAACATTTTGGTGTTTTTATACATTTTGATTTCTATTTTTCAAATTCACATAAACGATTTCCTGCAGTAAATCCGTATCTTGAATTTTTAGGGTATTTATCCGAACGCATTACGAGTAAGTTTCCAGCTGAGTTCCGTGATTTCATCGACAAACGCCGGTGCAAGTCACAAAGCTTTAGCACAGGAGCGTTTTGAGTCTAAAGCAACCAGTCTATAGAAGCCTGAGGCCGTTAAATGATGATCATAAAAAGTTGTTGGAGATTTGTGATTAAAATTTACCTAGTTCAGTACCCGCCGTGCACATCTTTTCTAGATGCAGATCTAAGTTAGA
Source organism: Xanthorhoe designata (assembly GCA_963582015.1). Lineage (NCBI taxonomy): Eukaryota > Metazoa > Arthropoda > Insecta > Lepidoptera > Geometridae > Xanthorhoe > Xanthorhoe designata. The sequence continues at coordinate 10,724,425 of OY757039.1, forward strand.
TAATGTGTTATACAAGCACATGCATTTCAGTTAGTCACAACGTTTTCTTGACTTCTACAGTGACATTTTTGAATCATAACTGGGTAAACGCATCTAGTCTCTATGTGTGTAAAATTTTAAAAATGGCATGCCTATACCTAGTAATGCAGCATTAAAATCATTAGAATCATTTAGCTTATACAACGAAGTTGAAGTAATCCTTGAGGTCCTACTAAAATAAACGATTTTTTCTTTCTTTCTTTCATACGGGTGACCGCACTCTATTGCTAGGATGTTCTTGAAAGAAAGAATTTTCCACTTGGCAATAATACTATTTATTTCTTCCCTTTTGTTTACAATTTGAAGCTGAATGCTGAAACTTACAATTCTAGTCCCAAGCTAAGTAACTTTACACTTGTGATATAGTAATCAATAATTAATGACGGTTACAGATCTTTATAAAACCAAGTGTAGGAACGTTTTGCGTCTGCGGGGTTCCACTTTGTGCTAGATATTCCATAAATTAGATGCTCTACCGACTAGAGCTTAAACTCGCGCTTGACTATAAGCCTTTGAACATTTAGTTTGCTCTGGTTACTTGGAAAGGCAATCGTCATATTCACAGTCCTAAGAATGGTCTACAAATGTGTCGCATTTCATCATATAGATAGATAGATAGATATAACATTTATTTGGAGAACACAAAGCACAGACGAACATTACAATATACAAATAGGAAGGGAGACAGACAGTATATTTAAAATTGTAGGTAAGTAGGTACCTACAGCTAAATTAGAAACTGTCCCCGTTCAACATTGAGTAGCCATAGCGTCTGGCGTAGGTGTGGACCAAATAGGATCGGTCTCAGCATAAAAAGTCGCCCTGCACCAAATAAGTACAGAGCAACGCTGGTTTTTAGACCGCTCCTGGATTTTGGTGACATCACTACCTTACCTACTGAATTTGTACCTAGGTATACTTAAGTAGCTACTTAAGTATGTATACCCAAAGAGCTGTGTTAAACTGATGAGTTTAGTTAAACTGATTAATAAACTACATGAACTAGATTTTTTTCATTACATTACAAATATCAACCATAATTTTATAATTATTTAGTAAATATTAGAAATATATAGAAAAGTGTGTCATCAACCAATCGAAGCAAAGTAATACAAGGCGTGAATGAATTATGGTTATTACAAAGGTCCAATATGATTATAGGAATAAAGTTAGCTTTTCTAACATCCTTTCATTTTGTGTAAGTCCAGATTGGTAGTACCCTCATCGTATTCCACTGTGTTTAATCGACCAGCTCTACAGCATAACTTTAGATATTACTGGCCTTTGTATTTGTCATACAACATGGTCAGGGTTTTTTATCCAAAATTGTGTATGGAATCATTGAATTATTTAAAATTTCAATTTCAATTACTCAAGGATGTAGGTATTGTAATAAAATTTGTGGAAGCTAGTAACAGAAAATGAAGATTTAACCATTAACATATCGCGGAATCAGAGCTTTCTTTGTTTGTATTTTGAGTGTTATTTGTTTATCACACGTAGCCATTGAGGTACAATCTATAGAGCAACAATCAGACAAATAAAATGTCCGCGCCAAAACTCAGCGCACTCTACGTAGTGCGCCGAGTTTAACTTTTTTGCGTACAAGCGACATTGAACATTAAAACAAACGACTTAACTTCTACATTCAAATGTCAAATGTCATTGTAGAACATTGAATTTGCTTGGACATTTTTTGGGTGCTGTCAGCTATTAGATTGTGACTCTTTAGTATAGTAACTCGATTCATGTAGCTATATAATGACCATTTTATATGCAAATAAGCTTAAATTAACGAAGTCGGGGGTGAAAACTATGTAGTATGTAATGTTTCATTTTATGAGATAAGAAAAACTCAGCGCTGCAGGTAAGTAATTAATGCGGGAAAAACGACGGGTGTACTATGTTTATTAAGTAAAAGGTTTACAAGTCGCATGTTCGATGTATGAGTAAGTGGTATTTCTAGGACACCTGAAGGCCATGGGTTAAGGACTCGTTTGTTCGTTCGTTCGTTCGTTCGTTCGTTCGTTTGTATGAGCAAGTAGCCAACTCTGGTGACGGTGTTTTTAGGCTGCTTTAAACTTTAAACTTATAACTTTCTACTGCTACTATAAATCGATGGATACAGTCCTCAATCGATTGATGACTTTTAAATATTTTGACACAATGATTCCCATCGGTATTTTAAACAAACCATAGACCACCCTGTACTACAGCATCATCTAAATGCTAATATAATGAAAACAGCGAGTAGTGCATATAAATTTAATTAAACTGAGGTGAGATAATACCTACCTGCCGGATAATCTGTGTCTTAATCCATAGATAAACAACTTTGTACTAGAACAAGCAGAGTTATTACGCTACTATCAACTCTTATTACAAACTCCCGTGGTAAGTGAAACAATTTACAACAAGGGGTAGCTTCTAAATCCGCTTTTACACGGTGATTCATAACTGGTATGTTATCCCGAAAAGGTATCAGAGTGAACAACATTGTCCTACGACTTTTTGAATTTTGATGTTTTTCATTGAAGAAATGACTTGTAAAGTTTCCTTCAGAAATAAACACAGAGCAACCCTATAATAATCAGCTGATCCATGAACTTTGCCGGTGACCCTAACCACTGGCCAGTGGCCCTTTTTTGTCTGCCTTGTGTGTTCATACCTACTTACCTATTGTACCTACCAATTTTCAATCTGTGCGAACCTAGTAGGAAAGGTAGTTACAATGTTGACAAACTTAGGGTTGTCAAAAGATTTAACAAAAAAGTTTTTGTATAAAAAACTGAAAATTAGAATTCACAAGATTTGCACCTACACAACTGTTCATTTTCATGGTCACAAAATCCCCCTTTCGGGATAACCATACCAATTATGAATCACGTTGTATAATTATATTATGCTCTTATTCACCCACTTTAATATACTTATTCAAAATATTATTACATAAAATATTTACAAAAATTTACCATGTACTTGAAAATTCACGAAATCGGCCCCATTTCAATTTCTACTCTTAACGACACAACGCTTGTAGGTTATCTAATAGCTCTCCAATCTCAGTTTTTTTATCTATCAGCTGGTTAAAAGATATCACTCCTTTTGACAAAATTTCAAATTGATTTTATTTATAAAAATATTTTTTTAAATCAATAAGCTAGTAAAACCAAGTCTGTACAGTTTGGTGCAGTTGTACTATCAATGGTACAATTGGGACAAATTGGTGCCAGTTGTACCATCAATGGTACAAATGGTCAGGCGCCGCGGCGCCGGCGGCCAAATTTCACATACACATAATTCAGTCCAAAACATTCAGCGTATGTGAACGTAGATAAACGTATGTAACAAAAGAGTTTTTCAGTTGCATTTGCAAAATCAGTTGTTGAAAACGAATCAACTTTTATAGGCCAATTGCGTTGTTTGTACGCAATAAAATTCATAACATACAAATAACACTGACAAACCATAAAAAATGTAGCAACGGATAAACGAGGCTTACGTACGATAAGCAAAATCATTTAGCGAAAAAAGAGATAAAATGTTTTTGTATATTTTGTTTCGCCCATCTCTACCTTAATGCAAACATTTTTTCATTTGAATAAAACAAGGCTCTTGCTTTATGAATACTGAAATTTTAGGTAGACCTAAGCAAGTATTTATGTCAGGTGTAAAAGTTGAGTCGCGTGGGGTATCCCAAGACGGTCATTTGAACCCAGCAGCTGAAATTGTCACCTCTCTGCCTTCTTCATTTGCAACAAATACGGGGAGCGGTAATAAATTGTTGAATTTACACTCTCCTTTCCTCAGACGTGCTATTTTTCAGGGTCTTTGTTACTTTAAGGTGCTTCTACGCGGGCAATTTGTTAGTAATTGTGGCTTTGTGATACAGTGGAGCAATTTATTAGAGTAAATTATCAATGTGTTCAGTAAAGTAGTAAAATGATATTTAGGTATGTGACTTGCCTTCTAAACAGTTTAAATCTACCAAATAAATTAGATTTCTGTATTTTGTTCTTAACGTTTTGTTAACGTAAATTTTTCATAGAATAATGGCTTGTATGCACTAAGTATACATCATGAAACTATCTTAGTTTTGAATATTCTTTTACACTCTGTATAATTCGTTCTATTACTAAATTTCAATATGTTTTAGTTTCTGATTCGCTGGTGGAAATGGTAATGATTGAATGGTGCAAGCAACTTCGTGTTGCCTTAATTTGATCACCCGTCTGCAAGTTATGTTACAAAGAGACATTTAGCATCAGGTCGCTACGTCGAATCGACTTAACAATGCTACGAGGTACTCCGAACTTGTTCACGTGGAGTTAGTTGTGCAATACATTACTCTTTTTATTTTCACTTCGGACCACGTTTGGAAAATGTTTCTGGAAGTAAGTGGGTATTGACTGACAGTAAATATCATCCTTGTTTTCAGTGAGTTTAAGCATGTTTCTTTGCTAATATATTTGTGTAAAAATGTATTTGAGAATGTTGACTTTAACGTGGACTTTGAAATCCGCTGCACTTTTATCTTTTTAAATGTATTGTATCGATAAAAAAGTAAGTTCGTATGAGCAAGTGGCCAACTCTGGTGACGGAGTTTATAGGCCGATTAAAACGTTCAAAAAAGTTTTATTTTTTGAACTTGCTACTTACATATTTTATGACAGAAATGATAAGAATTTTTATGTTATCGTAATCATAGAGTATCAAACAGATTATGCCATAACAAAGGCCTAAAATCTCCATCACCAGGAGTTCGCTGCATTGATTGCTGAGACGCAGAGTTTGCGGGTTCGATCCCCGCTGCGCGACAAATGTTTGCATGATCTGCAAATATTTGTTTCGTGTCTGGGTGTTTTCTATGTATAATATGTATGTATTTACAAAAAAAATGTATCTATGTAGTTTATCAGTCATCTGGTAGTCATGGACACAAGCATTAAATTGCTTAGCTTGGGATTAGATGACGCCGTGTGGAATGTCCAAGGATATTTATTTATTTATTTTATTGATAAAGGTACCTTAACTAAGAGATACCTTTAACAGTAGTTCCATTACATTTCTCTTTCTAAATTAACTTATTATTTATGCAAATATATGTTTGAGTTTGTCTATATTTCAGTGACTTATAACTGAGAAACAATATGATTGACTCAAGATAATTTCTTCAAAGTTCCAATCCAAACCCTTTGAGTTATTACGCATCTACCAATGAGTTACAAATTGAAACGTCTCGATATCTACTATCACTCATCACATCAGCATGCAAATTAAATCAATGTCTGTATAAAGGGCGATGGTAAACCCTGATTGCAAAGCCTTCGCACGCAATTCGACAATAAACTTGCAACGGAACTGAAATTTCAACGCAACTTTATTTTTATCGAAGGAAGTCGTTAGACCCTATCTGAACCACCTAGCGCATATTAACATACATAATTATAGGCAGTTTAACAATTGGAGCGATGCCAACTCGACACTGAAATTATGTACGACTATTACCAGTTTTTCGGTTTCCGTTTATACAACAATATGCCCTGAAAATATTCTTCGGGAGGCGTTCCTTTCAGCAAACGTATCGGTTAGATTTATTACTTTGTTATAATACACAAACGTGTAATTTAAATGAGCTTGGAGATAGGGATTTTCTAACCATAAATAAAGCAATTTTCTTTATAAGCTTGGAATGTTTCAGAAGCATATAATTTTCATGGTGTAAATCTTTGTATTAACAAGCATTAGAACCTAGGTGGGCCTCACTCGCTTAGAGGTTAAAATAAATTACCTATTTGCTATTTCAAGCAAATCTAAATGACACTTGATCAAAATTTTATATAACAAGAAGATCAACCTTCTGGTACCAAATTTCATTCAAATCCGTCCAGCCGTTTGAGCGTGAAAGAGTAACAAACACACTTACACACACAAACTTTCACCTCTATAATATGAAATGAAAAATGTCTAACAATCGGGTCGATACAAACACACCTTTAGACTTATAGTAATATTGATAGATTCACACAATCGCAATAATCCTCCACCTTGTTGAAAACTTCATCAAAATTAAGTACCCTCCTATTTTTACGAGCTGTAAACCTGGAAAACAATACAAAGAGACTGTATATTTCCCTTTATTGTCAAGCGCAAGGGCGCTGTCGGTGACACTTCGATTTACTACGACCCTTGGTTTGATAAAAGTCCTCCCAAACCCTCCTATTATTTGAGCACCTACTTGCGAGGTAACCGGCTTGTTCACCATAAGTGTTGTAGAAAACTAATTAATTTCGGCTAATGAGGTGTCTTACACAATTATGCGGATTTAATATTATATTATTAGGATAAATTTCTTGCAAAAACATGGTATCTGGTAGATGTTTTGCTGATATCTAGGGTGGATTTTCCGGTCCCAAACCATTTAAGGATAAATTTTCACCAAAACATTTTTTTATTTAAGTAAGGTGCGAGATTTTCTGAGCTTTGTTTTATTGAAGTTAATATTAGAAAATAAAAACATATTTCCTAAAGATAATCTAAAGATAGTCATAGATATCCATGTCGTTCAAGCTTAGTAAACTATACGTAAGGTTCAGCAATTCCATATACCTAATAATAATTTATTTTATTTTATTTTATTTATTTTAGGAAAACTTACAGCTATGTACAAGGTTAGTTAATTATAAAGATACAATACATGCAGGGCACATATCATAGTAGAGAAGGCCAATTAAAAGTTTCCACAAATAGTTAGTTAAATAGTTATCAATAGTTTTCTAAGCGAAACTAGTAACAAAAGTCCTCCAAGTTCTCATATATTGGCAATAACATAACATAGCTCTTGGCGTACAAATTAAGGAGTTGATTGCAGATACTATGAACGAGTTCGAGACAATACAATTATGTCTATCGTACCTAACTTTCGAAGTTTCTTCATTAAGCCAATGTCTATAAAGCTATGTTAACCGGTTTTTACGACCAAACTACTATTATTGATACAAAGGATAGGGCCTACCCCTATGACTTCCTACTAAGCTGTGAAGTTAGTTTTTCTTCATCAAAACAAACATATGCTATACACACTTAAATATACAGTTTTAATTTATGTGATTTAGCTCTCAGTGGCACTTTCGAGTTCATTTTATAGGTCTAGTATTCCTTCATAGATATTGATATGAAAGTTGCCGATTTTGCAAGAAAATAAGGCTCGATTATAACGGACGTCAAAGATAGCCACTGTTAATTCGACAACCTAAACTTAGCCCTAGCGAACAATTTTATTGTATATCAAATATCATTTCTCTGAGAAACTGTACCGAGAATAAGAGGAGGTTATCTGTCAATTTATTTGCTTAAACTATTTTCCGTAATATTTAGAGCATAAGTAGAACTAAAACATGTTGCTACGTTTGAAATCGTAGGTATTACCAGAGATTAGTTTGGTCTATGGTTTTTTACATAGTTCTGTTCTCTAACTGCTTAATACATTCCCCAGACCTTTACACCCAGACATGTTGGATATTAATTTTTGAAAGTCACCTTCTCCTTTATTGAAAGTTTTTAGTGTGATATTTTGACGTGTGTTAATAAACGAAGAGGTCATAGATGAGACTAACAGACAAAGTAAATGAAATTAATCGAAGGAAAATTGATTAATGTCCATCAAAATTCAACTTAAAGAATGACCTATTAGTAATTCAGACTTGGAATTTTCGATCGAGTTAATTGATCTGAAATGATACCTAACGAAATAAAGTGGCAATGTTCTTTAGTAAAAGTAAGTAAGCTCTTATGAGCAAGTGGCCAACTCTGGTGACGGAGATTTTAGGCCGCCTAAAGGCCTCCGTCATGGCTTAATGATTTTAAAAGCCGGGACCGATAATTTATCGTGCCTTCCGAAGCACGAAAGCGCTCCGTTGATATGCCACTTGCGTTCACCCACACAAGTAGTGACTTGGAATATACATAGTTTATGAGCTGGATAACACAGACCACTTTTATCCGGGTAAGTAGCAATCAAAGCCGCGGGCGGTTACTATTGATAACAAACAATTTTCATTCATTCATTAATGGAATGTGTAGCGTAAGGGCCTTTGTTTGTTTGGTAGGTTCGTATAATTTTTTTTTTGTAACATGTCAAATCCTATATTAGTTACAAATAGATGGGCAACCATCCTTTTTACTAAGAACCTTTTTTGGTGGTAAAAAATAACACATAAGATAAAGTTTTCAATTTAATTTCATATTTAATTGCGATAATGATACTTCAATTTCAATTTCAAAAGTTCTTTATTTTAATCAAATATCTTTTAAACTAGTAGGTACATTTCCAGTGTTAATTTTAATCCTAGAACGTACACTTTATTAAGCTTTATGAAACGTTTATTAAGCTGAGGTGCTTATCAAAACTTTTAAAATAATTGTTTTATTGTTTAAATTAGGTAGTAGATAATGATACTGATATCTAGCAGATCTCGCTGATACAACAACAGAGGATTGCCACCTTAATAGTCATACGAATCGTCAGTTCATTGCACCTGCCTGACGCCTAGCTGTTACAGAAATGTTTTTTTTCACTCATCAATATAAATGATGGGCAATTTATTCGCAGTCCGTTTGTACATTGTCGCCAGTTGAGCTTGACAGATGAGAGTGCTGTTGTTGCCTACACAGCAACAAACAAATATGGCCGCGTCACGCTCTCATAAGCGAGCTCAAATATTATCCTTTAACAAATTACCGCATTGTCTGCGTGTAAAAGTGTAAACATTAAATGAAACAATGTTTTGTAGGGAAAATCTTTGTTAATGATCCTCCCTGGGGGCTCTAAGCACTTCTCAGGTTCAGCATTTCGCATAAATCGCGTCCGCAAAGGAAGGGCCCACTTCCGATCGAAACATTCTAAAATTAATACAATCTTTTCGGTCATTATTACGAAGCCTTTGTTGGAAGATGTTTCTGATTTTATATTCAATTTTGTTTAGAAATTGTTGCGGTGTGGATTTTAATAATGAATTTTCTTTTTACGAACCTTAAACTTTTATAATAACTTTCTGAATGCTAAATTATTACGTCCAAGTTTGTTGTTACTCAGAATAACGCTGTATTAATTTAATCTGCGTTGTCTTAAAAACTATTTAGAAGTGCTCTTGTCAAAGCAATAACTTAAAAGAAAAAGTGGCCAATTTAAGTAAAAAATAACAATGAAATAAAAAAGGACCGCCGAATTCATTTACGAATAGCCTTGGGCCAAGTGTTTTATAATTCCAACATTTTCAAAATCCCGCAGCGTTGAATAAAACAGAATAAATGTACCTATTTCGGACTGATTAATTTGGGAGTACGCTACAAAAAACACTAATGTAGTCTAAAGACTCTTGTTTCTTCAGAAGGAAAAAATAAAGCAGATTAATCGTGGACCCTTATTAACAAAGCAATTGTTACTGGAGCTTAATTTTGAAAACCAACAATGGAAAATAAAGAACGTAGTGGAGTGCTGCGTCTCTAATGAATGAGGAGTAATTTCAGTTAAATAAAAGAAGGAACAATAAAATCCCCATTTTTGAAAACAGCGCGAGGAGCAAATTGGAGCCGCATCCAATTTATAGACAATGAGAGAGGACTGTTAACATGGGTGTTGCAATTAAATGCTGTGATAACGAAGCGTTCCTATTATATGGAAATGCGTTGATACATAATGTGCTGCGATCATTACGAACTCATCATCATTGATCAAGTAGATAGGTAATGCCTCACCAATTCAGGAAAAACTACTTTGTGTTGCTGCCATCAATTTACGACTAAACATGCTTCGACTTATACAATTTAGAATTAAGTGTAATTTTTCTAGAATTATATGGAACAAAGAGTTAGAAATTTTCAATCAGTAGAAAATTCGTTCAATCGTCCATGCATTGTTGCATCTAAAAACTATTGCTTTATTTATAAAGGCGAGCTTGCACAACCCCACAGATACTTGATATTCATGGGAGGATTCTAATTTATTTTCCCCATTGAAAAAGCTATAAATACTTATCAGCTTACATTGTGCCATTTGTATAGAACATATTGAATAAGAAAATGGGATTTTTTTCATTAAGTCCCTCGATTGGTACGAAATATTTCATTTCGAGGAAATGATTGGCTCCGGCCCAAGCGGCGCGGCTGCCGACGGCCACATCTCCCGCTATCAGATGTTCAAGGTATATGCTATTTTTCTCCGCAAGAATACAAATGTCTTGGCAAATTGTCTACCACGAACTAGTCCAATTTAGATAGCAATTTCGCAACCAATTCGTTTCGTAAGCGGATCAAGAGGGCAACCTTAAATATGGCCATTAAATCGTTTGCGCCGAACCCACATTCGTCTTTTTAATGCGAACTCCTAACGTTAACAAATAAGAAACTCTTACCACCGCTAACTTATCTCCGCGGCATTCATTATTTATTTATAACAACAACAATCGTTGTAAGAAAATGGGGAATTAATTCTGAAGAAGAGGAAAACGTTCTTGTGCTCTTAATAAGTGATAATTGATTTCCCTCCGAGAATCGAAAACTAAGTATACGGTTGTTTGTTTTCACTTCAGAGCGCTGAATAAAATATGCCTATGCAAATGGAGGGGTGTAGTGACGTATTACAGATCCGAGCGCGGAGTAATTATGAAAAATCTGATAAGCATGATGTTTGGGAAGTATGGCGTCGGCCCAAAATAAATGTGTATTCATCAAAAGCTGGCTGCCAGTGGTGACATGATAAGGAACTTCGTGCATAAATGAAAGGTCCCTCGTATGAAATGTTTTGAATAGGAATTTCGGTGGCATGTGTGTGGTCTAACGAGCGAAGTTGTGACGCGATTGAAACTGGGGACCGATAGCCATCTTACCCTTTCATCGAGTGACCTCTTCGCACACATGTCATGTTGTGCTGTATTGTTATTAAATACCTTAATTAAAAATGGTATAGAGCCCATACTTTGCCTAGTCATGTTTTGCTGATAAGACTTATTGAATGAGCTCTGAAACAAGTTGCTGGAGATAGAGATCATTCATTCTGCCTGTAATTGATTACTTAACAATGGTGTATCGAATACTCGGCTATTTTAAATTAAAGTTTGTAACAGTTAAATAAAAGAAAATAGATTTACGAGCGAAGCGCTCGACAAAAACAAATCCAAAACCAATAGTTTAAATTCTGCTTCGTGTGTCTTTAATTCATTCTTTTAACTTAATAATATATTATGAATACATTATTCATGATTTCTAATAATAATAATAATAATAATAATGAACTCTTTATTACACCAACAATAGGAATATACAATTACAGTAAAAACAACTTAATATTAGTATAATGGGCGGTCTTATCGCTTAGAGCGATCTCTTCCAGACAACCTTTGGATGGATAGGAACGGTGAGATCATAAGATTCTAATTCTCTTTTTCTTTTTGATTATGAGTAGGATGACATCTTGGCTACGTGAGCTGTTAAAATCTTAATATAAATAAAGTTGCTGAAGCGGCGTGAACCACGACGCGAAACTGTTAGCAATCCACACTCACATAGATTTGACAATATTGTTCGCGTTCAAAATACCGACAAAAACGGAAACAAAGAGTGGATCGCGTGCAAAGCCGTGAAGAAAACGCTAATACAATCTACACTTCTATTTCTCGGGTTGTTTACGCGCGCGATCCGTTGGCGAGTCAGGATAGGCTATATAGATAGATAGATAATTTTTAACGCATTCCTTTCGCCTCATATTTTTTTACAGTTAACTCGGAATTTACCGAAAGACATATGTAAACCCTGTGACGTGCGAACCCCATGTGAAGGTAAGGGTTTATCTTCAATTGGAAGACAAGCGTATGCTTGGTATTCCTGCTCAAACTTAGATTCGATATCCGATCGAGCAGTAAGCTACCTTGGCAAAGCAAACTCGTGCTACGTGATGTACATAAACCCAGGAGCCGAACTGCCTGGACAAATCAGGCTAAAAAAGTATGGAGGCGACACTCCTTAATACATTATTATACTTTTAAATAGATAATTAAGATTTTATCGTATCATTTTCCTACATTGATATTACATTTATATTTTTAATATTTTAGATTATTAGTTTGTAGAGATAGTGGGGGCAATTCGGAGTGTCGCAAAAGCTAAACTAAACTAATTAAAATTATTGCCATCCTTTTTATTCCCATCGCTATGAAAGGGACGGCAACAATTTTAGTTAGCTTAGTTTAGCTTTTGCGACACTCAGAATTGCCACTAGTGGCTAACTCTAGGAAGATTTTAGGCCGCCTAAAGGCATCCGTTATGGCTTACCATGCGGATATAGCTTTACAAACTAATACTCAGTCCAAATTACAGTTTTTAGTACCAATAGTCTCTGAGCAAACCCGAAGACAGACAGACAGACGGACGGACCGACGGACGTAGCGAACTTAAAGAGTTCTTTGTTGACTACGGACCCCTAACTAAAGGGTCGAATATTGTTAAATTGATAACCAACTCAAAAGTTACAACATCAAAAGATGTATCTAATGAAAGAGCAAATAACAGAGGCATTCCGATCCGAAATTCCAATGTTCCAGTTCCACTTCTACACACTCCTCACTCAGCCAAGCCTCCCAGGACATATTGGTCACGTTTCGAACTGCTTTTATTATCTCTGTCGTCGCTTTTAATTTTGCGCCGAAGTTAATCGCCGGTAAGCCGACAGACTGTCGTATTATTCGTTATTGCTTCCTCTTGATGGCCGCCGTTGATTGCGAACTATGAGTTTAATCGTCGGTCGGATGAAATACGACTGGTTAATTCGAGATCTTTTATGCTGATGACTTGCATTTATTTGATTGGATTTCTGACGAGCACATACCAAAGTCAAATTTCATTTATTCAGACTGCTAAGATCATGAAGAGTTTAGAGTAAGGATTAACCTACGTCAAGTATTAATAATTAATATTGTATTACAAAACATGTTTTCTTCCGTGCTTCGGAGGGCACGTTAAATTGTCGGTCCCGGCCGCTCGGAACGTTGCCTAACTTCAACGATCTATCAAACACGTCAGCAAGCTTCGCCACGAGCGTTTCTTTTTTTTTAATTTTGGGAAACTCATGACCACAATATTAAACTGCATCTAATGAGGTGTTTTCCAAGTATTTTCACGCAGAGTTAAAACACTTCTAATAAAGGTGAACTTATTTTCACTAGCTTTGTTTTTCTATTGTCTATTGTGCGGTTCCACGACTGGAGAGTTTATTAGAAATGTTTATTAGAACATTGAACGCGGTACGTCACTAGCAGGGTGTAAGGCCGAGTGTAGACGGACTAATCAAGTTCGTTTGTTGGACTTCTCTGGAACTTCAACTCCACTTCCCTATTTAAACTTTGAGTCTTGGATGGGTGACCGCAAGTGGCATTATCAGCTCTTCCGTGCTTCGGAGGGCACGTTAAATTGTCGGTCTCGACTTTTTAAGTCGCTAAGCCATGACTCCGTCTCCGTTATGACCTTAAAAGCTAGGACCGATAATTTGACGTGCCCTCCACTAGTTTATACGACCCCTTTTTCAGATAATTAGTTAAAGTAGGTACGCTTCTTCAGGGAAAATATTTTTCTTAGACATCTTCAAAAAGGATCCAAAAATTCTCTATAATAGATCTGAAAGAAATCTACCGCTCCCTGGGATACAGTCGTGATCATATTTCATCTTTCTTTTTTCATATCATTTCTTCAGAGAATTAATTAACTAAAGTAGTAGGTTTATTTTGAGCCTTATATCGCTCTTGTGATTACTGCACAATGGCGCTGCACAATAAGCGACGGCATTGTCGAATTGGAGCCGTGTTCAAGCAAAATGATTCCGGCCGTCATGTCCGACGTAATTGCTGTACTGTCGCCCACATAGTTTATTAATGTTTTTAAACATTAAAGTATTCTAATAAGAAAGAGAAATCATTTATTTTGGTAGGACCTCAAGGATCACTTCAGTTTCGTCTTACATGCTGGTGATGGGAATAAAAAGGATGGCATTAATTTTAGTCAGTTTAGTTTAGCTTTTTTTTTTTTTGCGACACTCCGAATTGCCACTACTTAATTTTAAATTATGAACCAATGCAGATTATAAATGACCCTCTATTGTATTGTAAGACATTTACCTGTCTCCGCGAAACAATAACATGAAAGAAAATTATTTCAGTACATTTAGCACATGTTCAAACGAGTCGCGCTGGAATGACCATCGTAACATGTTTCTGGGTTGTAAAATTAAGCCATAAAATAAATTTAATATAAATCCTGGGGAAGCGACACATAAAATTGGAGTAAATCACCGAAAGTCACCCGTTGGAGACGTTTACAGCCTTCAAGGAGGCTTCGAGGCCTGTTAGCTGGGCCGCAGATTAAATCATAGTAGCTTCGTAACTTGGACTAACTACTCTCTGGACTCGAGTATTTAGATATTGACGGATTTCCTAAACACTCAAAAGTCCACAGGTAGCTTTCAAAGTTCAAACTTGTAAATAGTTTGGCGGAGGAATGCAAACTCCGTCTAGAATAGTCTAGATTATTGCTTTGAATAGGTTTCGTGTCGGCATTTTTCAACTATTAACGTATCTCATTTATCACATAGTCTGCATTGATAGTGTAGTTGTTTTAAATAAAGGTTTTTTAAACGATAAAAGTACTCCTGTGACTGGTCTTTCTGGCCGCCTGAGTGTTTTTGTAATGGTTTATTGGCCATGTTGATGGGCTATCAACAAAACGAAACACTGAAATAAAACAGTACGTCATTCTCAAGTATTTTTAGTAGATAAGGCCGATGAAAAAGAGGATGGTTTAACGAGTTCTTTGTCACACTCTGCCCGCCGTATGAGGACACTCCGCGCTCTCAGCTGTTCTAGTGTCTCTATACTCTTCAAGAGGTCGGCACTCTGAGTGCTTTTCGCCTATATTGGTAAATTAGCTGGAAAATTTGACAGGCCTAAGGCTCAAATCACACCAAAAGAGCGGCGAAGCGCAATTTCAGTGTCATAATGAATTTTAACTTTATTTATTTTATTTTATTTTACATTACTATAACACGTCTTATTATCGCAGAGAAGGCGCGCGTATTCGAATTCGCCGGAATTCCCGCGGAGCCGCGGACATCCGCGCGACTCATTCGAGTTTCTCATGCGATAATAAGTATTATAGTAGTTAAAATTCATATGACACTGAAACTGCGCTCCGCTTCGTTGCCCTTCGCCGCTCTTTTGATGTGAGTTGAGCCTAAGTGTAATCCAGGGATTGTTAGGTCTACGCGTACAGAGCTGCGGATGCGACGGTGCCACTCCAAACGAAATATAACGACCTATTTACAAACGCTCCCAGTTAACGTACAAATGCTTACACCTACATAAAAACGATTTATGTGAGCATTATATAAGTGCCAGTGCCTGGAAAAAACTTATGGCCGACCCTCAGCGAAATAGGCGAAATATTTTTTTAATGTCTTTCTGTTTTTAAAGCAAATACTTTTTAATTGTGTTATGGTTCATGGTATATTATTTTCGTATTGTGTTTCGTTCATATTTTCGAAAATTTTAAATTGTTATAGTTGAGTTAAAATAAATAAATCAACTTTAACTAGATTAACCTTCGAGAAGTTAGATATTTGGTTAAATCTTTAACATTGACATGTCACAAACAATAGGCGGTCCATACCCAGATGATGATCATCATTGTTCACAATAAATCACGTTAGCTCCCACATTTTGACCACGTTTTGAAAAAATAAACAATATAATCTCAACTAAGATCAATATTGTGTACCTACCACATCAATATTGATACCCTGTGGCATGATTGAATAAAAACAAAGTGATATTCATCAAAGTTTGGGCATGTAGAGAGGATGAATGAAAGTCGTTTTATCGTTCATTACTTATCCAAATTAATTACAACTTACAGAACCTTGTTGTTCTGTAATTGAAAAGTACCCTAAAATTATTGTGATATTTATACAATTATTTCTAACTTTATATGATTTGGTAAGTAAACTAAAAAAGATTGGTAAAAAAACGGAGAAAGAAATCCATCTTTTGAAGTACGACTAATTTATCTTTAAGGAGTAAAAGTCAATACAATTTCATCCACGACAAAAAGGTATCTTCGGAATATTTTGAAACAAAATGAAATTAAGTATTCAATCTTTCACGAAAACTTGTCGGAATACTTTGCACGACTTACAAAGCTTTGCGCTCCGTGAAATTTCATAAGTAAAGTAAATAATAATGAGTTAATAGCTTTGAAAAGATAAAGATAGGTAATATTTTGAGTTACTTTGTCTATTATCGAATAAAAACCGACTCTGTATCCTGAAGATATTTTATTCACATTTTCAGAGAATAAGATACAGAATTATAATATTACAAATTTACTTGAGTGCTCAATACATTTTTTTAATCTTAACGTAAGTAATGCCGTACAATGCAATGTATTTACTATGTAAAACGACAGTCACTATTGATGATTACTAAGATATATTGTTCATAAATATCAATCTACACCACACTAATTACTACTTTGCGAAGCGTTCAGAAAATAGGCAGTTAATTCCAGCCGGCTGACATCATCGCAATCGGACCAGAACAAAATATATTGTCATGTTATTATTTTGGGTGTTTGCAACACTAAGCCAGACTTATGGGCCATTTGCCGACAGGATCGCGCGACGCGGTACATGTTATTCATGAGTTGCACATTAATAACGCTCCAATGTGCAGTTATGTCCTAAAATTAACGTTACATATATTTTCCCCTAAAAAGACCGATTGGTTACCGCCTGTGTAAAATATAGCGGCAATCATTTTGAATACTTTCACGCGAGGCGTCCAACTGAGCTGATTATTTTTTGGAATGGGTATCTGCCGATTCGGACTATCAAACGCAATCCAACAATTCCTGAGATCGCAGGGAAAATTCACCGTCCGATTTATTTAAGAGGGTTCCATAAAGATTAAGAATTTGCTGCGACAGCGGCGTGTAGATGAGAAAGCGTCGAGTGGTTTATCTGAAGTTGTTTTATATTCATGTCCACATTGCCAGTTGTTCATTTCCAGGCATCCCAGGAGCAAAGCATGACGTGATTCATTCCCAGGAGTTGCATTATAAATTTGTATGCCATTGTTTCTTTTTCAGCCCAACTGGATCAGTTAACTATTGTTGCTACGAACAATGGGCTGAGATATGCGATTTTTAGGTGCAACTGGCGGAATTTTCTGTAAGTGGACCAGCGTTGAAAAAATATTGCATCTTTAAACACAGTCCGTAGAATCTCTTTTGAAAGATTTGTAAGAAACGCTATTATTTCGTTATTTTCTCTGAGAGCTTTTCTTTGCTGAAAGCACAAGTTTCATTTGATCGGATCCATAAGTTGTATAACGTCACAAAAATCAAAATGTAACTATCATAGAACCTTGGATATATATCTAATAGAAATTTAGCAATGCAAGTCTAGATAGATAGGCCTATATCCGAAGACTGAGCGAGCGAGCCAATCTTCAATTATTCAAAGGAATTTGCTAACTATTTGATAGCTCTATAAACTGATGCTAAGGGAATATTAATTTAAGCATAACTGAGAGGGATTTCCAGCGAAGCCTGTTTGTCTGTTTGGCTTCTCTTAAAGACGTGAAGTGGAAACATTGAATTGTTGTATTCAAAGGGATGTAGGAATAGAGGATTGGGATACTTACGTATATATTATAAATGAGAAGCTAAACTCAGTCAGATCACTAAGTTGTAACAGTATTAGGTCAGGTTAATTAATTTAAGCGAACTGTTTTGCGTATTCTATTTAGGAATTAATATATATTGATCAGACAATGATTTGATAACTTTGCACAATTTCTAAGGTCGTGTAGTGTTTTTATTTAAACCCTGTTATGTTATTTACGTTTACGTAAAACTTAGTGGTGAAAGTGATAAAAACCAAATTGATTTGATTGATTGATCTGCAAATATTTGTCTCGAGCCTGGGTGTTGCCTATGTAATCGTATAATATGTATGTATTTACAAAAAAAATTACATAAAGTAGTATAATCAGTCATCTGGTTACCATAACACAAGCATTTAATTGCTTAGCGGACTAGATGACACTGTAGAATGTCCAAGGATATTTTTTTTTATCTACCATCTGACCTCAGACATCTTCAACGGATCTGAAATGAAATGAAATGAAATATGATCACGACTGTATCCCAGGCAGCGGTAGACATTTCTTTCAGATCTTTTTAGGCAATTTTTAGATCCTTTTGAAGATGTCTAAGGGGGTAGTCAGAGGTATGTCCAAATACATATTTGGTACATGCCCACGTCTTGCAGAAGTTAACTTTCCATACGTGACAGGTTGCAAGCCCATCGACGCTAAATTTTTTTTTGTCAAAACAGAAACTGGTAGGTAAATTAAAATAAATGTAAAAATATACTTAGCAGAAAAAGTAATTTAAAAGCGGTAAATCATAGTGTAATTTCATTGCTATTTCCAACTACGTCCAGTTAGTTTAATCTCTAAAACATTTGTAGTCAATAAAACCCAGACATAAAAACAATACGTTAGACGTAACTCAGTCACGTAATTGTTTTCATAAATCTTCCACTAATACGTATTCTGTGTGTTTACTGCCCTAAACCATAACAAAATGACCTATATCCCGGAGCCTTATTCTCGAGATAATTGCGTTTTATGAAGCAATTTACCCTTGCGATGTCGTAAAAATGTTTATTTTATCACACCTATTCCATTTTAGCGTAATCTGTGGAAAGTTTGATGCTAGGGGTAGGTAAACCTGACTACCCGTCCATACAGCGACCCGTCAGTTTACTTACTAACTGAAATAATGCTTATACACCTACCTTGTTATACGTAATGGATTAGGTACAACTGTAATTCAAACGGCTGCTAAATGAGTAGCTATGGACTTTTAATGGTCATGAGAGTAAACAAACAAGAAGCATTCTTTAAAATCTTAATTAATTAACAGCCCTAATTATGTCTATTTGTAAAATGACTGCTTGATTTATTGACATAAGAGTGAGAGAATAACCATCAACTAAAATCATGCTAGCTATAGCTCGTAGAGACACTGAGAACCTGGAGAAACTGGTGGTAACCGGCACGGTGGAAGGCAAAAGACCAAGAGGACGAAGCCCTAAACGATGGGTCAACCAGGTGTCGGAATATCTGCAAATGCCGGTGAATGCAGCCCTCCAACAGGCAACCGACCGAAATTCCTGGAAGAGAATACTGGCTATGCTACGTCGGCATAGTCACGATCCTCAGCAATGGGACCGATTGAGGAGGAGGAGGAAAATCATGCTAACTGGTCCGTGCGTGTGTCACCGTAAGTTCGAAAAAAGTTTCGTACTTAAATATTTTGTTTACATTTTTGCTATAAAAAATCCGTAAAATACTCAACAAAATACTGCATTTTATTACCAAAAAGCATACAGTTACAATTACCCTATTTCGTTACAAAACGATACGAGAGGTGAAAATGATTTTATTACAGTATGTTCTGAGCAATGGGGATCGTAAATACCCCTTATTACCCCTGTGGCAGGCCGGTTAGGGGCATTACATTTTATTGTGTAGGTATTCACTTGAGCTTTGGTTTCTTAATGAGAAGGTACCTACATCCCGGCACATCGTTATAGGTGTAGAAAGAACATGTGGCTGGATAGAAAGGAAGCGTGGAAATAAATCTGTGCTGAAATGGTTTTTGTGTACGAAAATCAACCATTTTTACGATAATTCTGTAGAATTCTCTGCAAAATGAATGAATTTCACCTGACGCTGTAGAGACGCTGAAAAGCCTTGGACATAAGGGTCAATTTTCGGTCGATGAACTAGAAGCCAACTCTGGTAACAGAATTTTCAGGCTGTTTAAATGCCTACGTCATGGCTTTAAACGACTTTAAAAGCAGTAGCCCGTCTAAATTGTGACCGCTCAGAATGTCGCTAACTTCACCGATCTGCTGCCCTAGCCATGTTACATTTCTACAATCGTTTTAGAGTGGAAACTTAAAAAAATGTATAGGAATTAACATTCGATGACGAAAACTTGAGCGATCAGAAATGTCAAACCAAAGGTACAGCGATGATAGAAACAGAGGGCCTAGCCAACCGGCATTCGCTATGAAGCGATTCGATTTTTATCATCGCTACGCCTTTGATTTGACATTTCTGATCGCTCGAGTTTTCGTCATCGAATGTCAATTCCTATACATTTTTTTTAGTTTCTAATCGAAAGCGATTGTCGAAATGTAACATGGCTAGGGCCTCAGAATAGATACGAAACATTTGTCACTTGTCTACGCGCCCTGTCAAGAACCCATAACAAGCTATGCCAAGAGATATTGAAAGAATTCTCTGTCTCGAACACAATTGTGTTGCTAGATAAAAAACGTATTGCAATTACGTCAGTTTAATCAAGAAATACAATATTGTGAGGAATGTATACTAGGAGGGTAGGTATTGTGGAGGGTCCCATGTTGTGGAAGCTCTAGCTCGGCCCTCGCATTAATAAATTTTATTGCGTAGAGCGAATGTTATTAGCTTTCATATATCTATGTTTACGGTTAGAAGAACCAGTGATGTAGTAAGGACGCGTCTAGCAACTAAACCTCAAATATTCATGTTTCAAACAAATTGTTTCATTTGGTCAGGTGGTGCCACTAAATAAGAACATAAATTATTTTTCCTTTATAACAAGGAGAGCGTGTATCAAGAATGTAATGAGAGTGAATGAGGCGAAAAAGGTGTGTCAGAGTCCCGTCCCCCCCCCCCATCCTAATTACTCCGTTTGAAATCTTTTTTTTATTTTATTTTTATCCATAAGCATTTCTATATTAGCTGAAATAGCAAAAAAAATAAATGCATTGGAACTTGCATTTTCATCTATATGTATTTTATATAGAGCAGCAGAGCTACTCCTCAGCTTTGTATATCCGGATTAAACAATACGTGTTTACTTGCATTTAATATTATTATGAGCGCTCTACGTCCCACAAAGCAAAGGCTTTACTTCCTTCCTTTATACATTTCTATTGTGCGTTAATGTGATCCAGTTTTTAAATGTATTCTTTTCAAAACTTTTTAGTAAGTGCTGAACCTAACGTGTTTAAGTTTTAACTGTCTTTTAAAGTCTCGGGTCAAGAAAAGTGGCTTGTACTCAAGTAATCCAAGATATAAACTACGTTCTTTCCAAATTTAATACCAATCCGTTTGTCCTATTCAGAGTGAAGAAGTAAGAAGCACATGCAGACAAAGATATAATATTACACATTATTTATCTTTCGCATTTATAGTACCTAGTGTAATAAATCTAGTAAAGACGATTAATATCTTACTTCATTATATTTATTTAGAGTTAATATTAAACAATAAATTGCGCTTTGAAGATCGTAATGAAATAGCTGTGAGGCCTAGACAATTTGTAGGCCTTAGGGCTAAAACAAGGCGGGCTAAGTAAAGTTAGGCACTAAATTAAGTCTAGACAGAATCATCAATTAATCAGATTTAAGTGTTTAAGATTAATTGTTTACAAGTACCATGTTATCATATTTTTATTTTGAATTTCTATTATTAGGTAGGTAGGTATATTAATTTAGTTCTTTTTTTTATTGATATTTGCTTTATGTGTACATTTTATTTATTAGCTATAATGATTTGGAATTGTTCTGTGAAGTTATAGTTTATATTTATGTTTATGTGGCGTGGTTTTATGTATGTATGTATGTAGTAGAGAAAATACACAAATGTGCTGTCTAATGACAAACAGTAAGCTCAAATTATATTCGATAGTTTCAAACTGAGATAATGAGAGTCTGATGTGCAGTTCTCTCTAAAATGAAAGCTCTAGCGTCCACCGCGCACCGGGCGAAACCACAAACACAACGTTACATTTTACCATCAATATACAACGCGGGGCGGTCCAAAACTTAGTTACGTCACCACATGCCACACTGGTGAAGTTAAACCAGAGAATCCGGTGCCAGGAAGGTCTTTTTAACTGACTTCAAAAAGGAGGAGATTATTGTATGTTTTTATATAATATTCACCGATTTTTGGCGCCACGGAAGACCAGCGCTTTGACAGGTTGATGTTTTCATTGTACCACAACATCCAAACCAGGAACAAATATTTACAGACCATCAAACATTTATTCACGAGTAGATAAAGTTTCCTTGCTATGACCAAAGACGAACTACTGGTTGCAGGTGTATAAAGAAAATTGCTTGCAAAATTCAACTTCCAAAACTTTTACTGATATTTCCAACTTCGAACTCTCTGCTAGTAAAAACATACCCGTGTGTCTTACATCGCAGTTGCTACTCGCAGATTTAATAGCAGTTTGAACAATTCACGCGTGACCGTTTGACCATAAAGTTTGTTGTGCGAACATTATGCGGGTCAAAGTGGGGCTTACAGAAGATTATTGCACAAAAAGTTGTGTGCTGGCCGTTCTATCCCCAAATTAGTAAACCAAGACGGAATGGCGGCATTATTCCTTTATATAAAGGCTTTTGTCGAAGAGCCTTGGGAATTCTATTGATCATAATGAATCGTAGATCTTATTTGCACGTAATTAAGTGCTATTTGCACCCAATTTTGTGCGAGTAAAAGACTGGACGTAATGAAATTTCGTAACCATTACATATATTAATATAGGGAGGGGAAAATACGAATATTAGATCACATTCATGGAAAATTATTAATGGAATGAGAAAATAAATAAGCAGAAACAGTAAGTACCTAAGTAACCCTCGTTTGAATTCTCTTACAAAGGCCTCTAATAAAAGTAATTGACAAAATATTAAAAAAAACTTATTTTATTTTCACGACCTAAAAAAAATTTAAGCTGATTGACGACAACTGTGAAATGATGATGAATTCAGGTATTTCTACGTAAAAATGATTGCAATTTCGGAACAATCGCTGAGTCACATATCTTCCAACGAAAAACGCCGGTAATTGGAATGTTTTTGCTCATTTTGCAACTTGTCAGCTCTTCAAGCCGTAACTTTACGAGAAAAATTAATGAACTCGTTTCGTTTCAAATGTAATTTGTTTCTGGATATCTGTAGAAAATCGGTTGACAGTTAAACTATCGTACATGGGTACACTTACGTCAAGTCTATAAGGTTATTTAAACTAAAGGTTAATAGCCTCAATAGAAATAGAATACAGAAAAACTTAAATTTACATCACTCACACACATGACAGTGTAGGTGCAGGTACACTGGTACATGTACATTAAAATATTTTATCCAAAAATGAGTGAAGCAAATCGGTCATCGCGGCATTTGCTGCAGCTCAAGGAACAACTACAGCGCTGGTAAACCTATTTATCTTTGGTGTTTCTATCGGTAGATATTTATCATTTTTATATGGAAGTAATGTCAAATATATACGCACAGTAGGCAAAACTAAAGATATATAGGTTGTTGTGACTGGCCGTTAACCTATGGTAAACCAGGCCAATAACCTTACAATTAATTTTGAATCTGTTTTGTTAATGTTGCCACTAAGACGTATTTCAAACGGTTTATGTTAAATTCACCGAAACATTCTCATATGACAGATTTTTTTAACAAATCTCAATTTTTTTCAAATGGACTTAAAGTTCAAATTGAGTTACTAGCAGTATTAAAGTGTAGTAGTAAAATTAAAGTTTATATAGACTACAGTTACGATGAGACAGTTCGCGTATATAGCTAGTCGTATGACAGGAGCAATCTGTTCTACGAGCTGCCGTAAAAGATTTTACTCTATATTGTTATTTCGACTTTTATAACTATGGAATGTATAGTCTTTTAACTCTTTTGAACCTTAATAATTCGTAAAATCTATTTGAGCCTAGCCTAGAAGGTTTGAGAGAACGTATTTTTCCTGTCAATCTCATGTTAATTCTGGTGACGGCGTTTTTAGGAAGCCTAAAGGCCTCAAAGCCTGGTTTGAGCTTTATAAAGCTTAGTATAATTTTAATAGGAACAGATATTATCGAGACTCGTTTATAAAATTGATCAAATCTGAACAAAATATTAACTTCTTTAGAAGAAAAGTCATAGTCTCTTTTGCTCTCGTAAACAAATCTCCCTTTATAATTACTTATTCTGATTCTGAAAAAAATATTATGATTATATTTTTACCTATATTCGTCATTAGATATTTTATGTAAAAAGAATATTCTAATTACATAAAACTATAAACATTTTAGATGCTATTTTGCTGCAATAAATTCCTAAAGAAGCGAGAAATATCTCCTTCGTACCTAAAGCTAAACTTTTTAAGATAATTACAAAAAGTTATTGAAGAGACTTTACAAATTCTCTTATTTAAATGTATTTTGACCTAATCTCTCAATTTGAGGCAAAGAGACGAATAATCTTAAGTTTTTTTTTACTGTCAGACGAAGAAGTGCTCAAGACACTATATACTAGCAAATCTAAATAGATGTTCTCCTATTTAGGTTTAGTTTCTCTTCATCATCCACACGAACACATTGCTTCTCAATCTATAGAAAGATAGTCAATTTAAATATTTAATCTATAAATTTATTCCAAATTCAATTGCAACATAAATTCCTTTGATTTATTTCCTGTATTTTGTCTTTTTTAGTGATCAAAAGCACAATCAGAATACGAAATAGGCTGTAAAATTAAAGATTGATTCAGTGTTGAAATTGATCGATGATTTTATAACCATGTTTATCATTAACACATTTCTAAAAAGTCGAGGTAAATAGATGATTTAAATACGAGACAAGGTCCTGATAATATTGAAAAAAACATAAAGCAGGTTCTCTTAAAAATGAACTACGTGTACCATAGATCACAGGGCGTTGTACATAAACTTTATAACTTCCGCAGTCGCCCGCTGGCCGTAATATTGTTATGTGGAAGGGTCGATGCAATTGTACCGTTTATGGCGTCCCCCTCTGAAAGATGCTTGTATACGAGCAATTTTTCTCGGCAACTATGATTTGTTTACGTATGTATGACAACTTCGGAGAAAATACGTTTTTATTTGCTTCCAACAGAAAATTAAATCAAATTAATACTTTTACTATTTGGAATACTATTTGTTATTCATCAAAATATACTCGTACATCGCGTAAATACAGAGTAGTGGCTGTATTGGCTCTTCAATATTTTTTATAAAGTTTGTACTAATATTATAAATGTGAAAAATAAGCAAGTTTAGGTGATTGTGGTATATTATAAAACATATAATATACGGGTAATTATCACGATACCTTAAAATAATTTTTATCCAGAGATTTCGACTGGATTGCACCAGCCGTTGTCGCAAAAGTTACAAAAAACAGTTTGTGATATAATCCGTGCCTATCGGTTTGAAAAACATAGTATAGTAGATGATAATTATGCTTAAATTCATTATAATATCACTATAAAAACTTTTTTGTAAACTTACATTATTGCTAAGTTTAATTACTTAAATTATTTTCTCAGAATTTCTCAAACATTATAGTGGACATACACGCTACGAGAAATCGTTATGATCAGACGGTACAGTTCGGTCATGTTTGTTAATAAAACTGTACAGTTTTATAACATACACGTAGCGATTTATCGGAACCGTTCAAACTGTACCGTCTGATCGTAACGATTTCTCGTAGCATGTATGTCCACTATTAGGAATGAGTAGTTTAAATCACTTTAACTCTATTGTCATTCCAAGCAACTTCAATCGCCCGTATAATGTTCCACAACGATAGAACTATCCCATACACAACACCATTGTCCTCTACGTCCGAAATTTATCATTTCAACACTTTAGTGTCGCCTTAGGATAGCGTAACGCCTCTTTTGGTACAGAATCGTCGACTTGAATTGCAGGCGGGATTTACAACTTGGCTCGCCTCGCGAAGCCTAATATCTACATGCATATTGGTTTCTGTTTGTGTAATAATGTTGTTTTCGTTCCGTAGCGTTCCAATTTTGTTTAAAGAGCCACTGATAAAAAAAAATCCTGTTATTTTTCGGAAACGTTTATAGTTTGCAGTTGTGTGATTTTACTGTAGATTGGTATTTTTTTATCAATGAAAAACATGTACCATAAATGGGAAGTAAGATACGAGTACAAAAATTCATTTGGTAAAATATTATACGCAGACATAAAAATATAGCAATGTATTAAACCAGCTTTTATTTTTGGAGTACATACTCGTAAGTAGTATAGATTATAAGCGGATTCATATCAGTAAATGGCAATATATCTGCATTTTTAAGGTTTCTGTGTAGGCGTTCGTAACCGCTCGTTCTGAGACTCGTGGTTGGCAAATTGCTACGACGTAGCACCGCCTACGACCTCTACGTCGTAGCGTCGTTTGATTGAAACTTCTTCCATCTAGCTAGATATTGGAAAATACTTCAACAATAATTGAAGATTTTGTAATCATTCGATTTCTTCAGTATCATTGATTTATTGGGACATTCAATGTAGCAACATTCGATATAACATATACATTTTAAAAAATATCTTTAAGTCATTAACCAAATGTATAAATTAATTCTGATAATTTAGCTGCAAACCACATTATCCTCAGTCGATACCTTAATTATACAAACCAATTAGTTTATCGACAGAACCAACTCGCTCAAATACAAATCTACCACAATCCAATGGCATCCCGGAATTCCGAATAATTCAGCAATTCGTCATTAGCAATCCACTTACAATAAGGGCTAAGCGGCCAAACCGATCAGCACAAAACAGTTTCATTTGAGTTCTTCAATTTTATTTAATCCAAGTCGCGATCTGCGGGAGTGGAGTAATTTCCTGGAGGGGAAGGCAGGGGAGGGGGGAAGGGCAGGGGTGGCGACTGAAAAACGAGAATTACACCATTCGCTAATTGCTGCAATCAGTTTAATGTAGTCGACGAGAACTGAGTGGGATCCCGATTCCCATAAACAACTGGCTGACTTTTTAAATAGTGCTGCGAATGACATATTAATTGGTGGCACTGATTGGGGGTCATTTCCCGTGCTCATCTAAAACTGTGCGTGCTCGAGCTTTAATAGACATTATTAAGTCTAACATAAAATGATGACCTTTTAATAGTTTACTCATATTAATATAATGCTTTTAATAACTGCGCGGTCACCCATAAGCCATACATTTTGTGGTCATACCGAACTTTGACTATTAATAAATTATAACTAAGCAATATACATTTCATATCTGTTCCATATCTGCTCTATTGCTTTGTCTTATTGAATAAATGCACTCAAGTCAAAGTTAATACTTTGACTTCAGGCATAAGTTTCCTATCGATGCCGTAATCTACAAAAAAAATAAAATGCAGTAAAGTAGTATTTTATTGAGACAACAGCGGTGTTGGTTCAATCCAAAGAAGCAACAAACTAGCTTGGAAATGAATAACGAAGTTTGGATCAGTTTAGAACTTTAAAAACTTGAGAATGATACAGTGCACATTCTATTTCAGGGGAACTGTTTAGTTATTTAAAAATATATATGTATACATACTTTAAATATATGAATATTCACATTTGTAAACTTTTTATGCCATTTCATTTCATTGAATGAATTGGTATAAAAAACCTTGGCCTTGACATCTTTACTGTTCGTTCGATCTTTACTGTGATATACTGTTTTAGGATGCGATATTTGCCTAAATTTGACGGGACAATGTCCGTTAAACGTATAAGGCATGTGTTCTGCAATTAACTGTTCAGCGACGGTTTTATAAAAGAGCTTTTACTGAGAAAAGGATTTTTAAATTGATTATGTCTCAGTGGGCCATTTGCGACGGAAGTCCTTTGATGACGTATAAGCCAGTACATTCCAATTTCCGCCTTAAGTTCCTTTGAGTTCGACACGGCCAGCTGAAACGAGCACACATCATGGTTCACAATTTTGTCCAATTTAAAGACTTTTCATTGATTACTAGTTTTCTATTGAGCTTTGTCAGACAGGTTGATAACGAAGTGGTACAGTTGGATACACAATATAAATGTTAGGCGGTTATAGCGCCAGGAAATTTATGTTTTTGTTCCTTGTACTTTTAATGTTTTATTTTATTTTTAAATTAGTTAGGTGCCTATCTACATTAATTAATGTTCCTGTATAATATTAGTTTTTAATGTTATTTTTAAGTTTTTTGATCTCACTACCTAGATCAACGGTCGGCAACAGGCGGACCGCGGTCCGTTTGCGGACCGCGAAAGGTCGAACCTCGGACCGCCAAATATTGTAATGTGTTGTACAGTTCTTGCAATTCACGAGCCAAGGGCGGATCCAGGGGGGGTCTTAACCCCCCCCCCCCTGGGCTGGGTCCTCCGTGGACCCAGCCCTAGATTATCGCTTTGGATGTACCTATATCTGTAATGATAATTTATTGAAATAAATAATAGAGTCACAAAAAAAAAATTCAGGAAAGAATCGATTGTGCAAGCTGAGTTGCACTTTGTTGCGTTGTAGTATGAGTCGCTATTTAAATTAATGTTTTTTCCGAAGTTGGGCTTCTGTACCAGTTCTATTATTTATTCTGTGTATGAAATACAACACACTCGTAACATACGTGTAAAGTCGTTAGCGAAATCTAGTTCATATTGATTATGGCATTACTTATTACTTTTCCATTAATCACTCAATATTATTACTGGTGTATTGCGTGGGTATGAATATTTATGTCAAAATACAGGTTGTAATAATGCCAACAACGAAAAATATATCTATGTTCAAAAAAGGAAAAATATTTATAACACAGAGAAGAATCAGATCTTTCATAGTGCACAACCTAATTGGATGTTATTCTTATTAACAATTTGCAGCACTGGAACAGAAAATTATAAAACTCCTCTAATTACTGAAACAAAACTCCTACATTTACATAACTGTACAAAATACAATTAGAACTAGTTGAACCACCTAAGGATCGTTATAAACGGTCTATAGATAGCTCAACTGATCCAAGCCACTGCCAGACGCAAGCGTGCCCAAGACACTGGCAGCATTACCGCGCTGAATGGCAATGCTGATCCTAAAAGTGAAAAAAGTTATTCTTATTAGTTCAAATTCGCTCATAAAGCTATATTACACCCAGTATGATCCATAATACTAATAAATCAAAATAAATAGTGGAGTATTCATCAGCTGAATAACAAATAACGTGTCGCTGTGTAGCTATGTTGTGACGTGAATAATATAAGGCTGTGGTGAAACGTAGAAAGTTATGATGAAATTCATTAGTCAGTATTTTCCAACCCTATAGCTTTGATCGAAAACCATTTACGGTAACAGTTATATTTTTTTACTTACAATAATAATAAAACGTTTATTTCTTGTCACATAAACTGGTAAATATACAAACAGTTACAGAAAGCTCAAAATTAAATTGTGGCAACGAAAAAGTCGAGCACGGTACTTACAGAACTACTAAGTAAGTATATTTAAATAATATTTCACAATGTATTAACAGAAACAAATCTACGTACCATATTTAAAACAAAATAAAACAAGCACGAGTCTATCTATAATATAGGTCGCGCCACGTAAAAAGAGCGTTGAGGGGAAGTAGCGGGGTATGTTTGCACCTGTGTTCACTCGCTGACGAACCAATAGCACTCGCTAAATCAATGGTATGAAGTGCGCTGCGTTACCTCTCCACCAATCATCGACCACTGCGCAGTTTGACAGCCAGCGCTCTTTTTACGTGACGCGACCTCTACCTACTTGAGCCGCCTCGTTGTAAATTGATCATCAACTAGAACAGGACAAATTAAGCTACTCGTATTTAATTAAAAGTCCAATATTCCTGTACAAAACACACTCACCATTCCTAGTATGTGGGAGGCATACCTAAATAACAAGGGAAGTCTTGCATGGATGGCTCATCGCAGCTCGAGTAGCACGAGAGGCGGAACAATAAAACAAGGATTTTTAAGGCTGTTGAGAACAAATTGCGACGGCATTTGCAGTCAGGGCTCCCCTACCACGGGAAATCAAAACTTCCATTGTTCGCGTGCCTATTGTGTGCGAATATGAGACACCACTTCGTTTTACAATCGCAATACAAATTGTGCTTCTTTGTTGTGCGTTATCTATTTTATTGTGACGCATGAACGTTATCTATGAAAGTGAATAAAAATAATAAATATCTATTAAAATGTATTGGTTTATGCTTTGTCTCGATAAAAGGGATTTAGTTCCTTTTTCATTTCTCAAGTACGCTTAAAAGTAACTGAATGGGTTAGACAACAGTAAAATTTTCCCCTAGGAACGCAAGGTTCCCATTTTCGCTGAGCGCAATATATAAATGGTTTAGAAAAAGATCTACACCCACTAAGCGATTTTGGAACGCTTAGTGGGTTTATCTTTTTATCAAAAAGCCTACCCACTTTGACACGATTTAGAATAAGTTTGGTAACATTTATTTTTCTACAGACGTTGCTAAAGCTTTCCTATTTGTATATGAATATACTTAGTCATTTAATTTAGTCTATCCGGTACATTTTTAGACAAAAAATATCCTCCAAACAATCTCGAATTAAATTCAAAAGATCAGTTTTTCTCATCTAGTTAACACTATAAAAGATTTGCGTTGATTTTCGTCAAAAGGGTTTCAGTGTGTTGACGTGGCGTAGGCTAATCCTACCCGCGATTTTCCATAGGCAATTTCTACGCAAATTTCTGAAATAGAAAACGTGATCCTGACTGTACGCGATTCGATACGCCCCAGTCCTAATTCCCGAGTACACTATCGAACACGAATCTCTTTGAAGTATGTGAGACATAGATAACTTTGCCGGTAAAGATTTAATATAAAAGCTTTGGTATCATATAAATATTTCAACCTTTTAGGCTATTAGTTCTGTGATACTATCACATGGTTCATTAACCAGTAAAAACATAATAAATCACAATGGGAACATTAACCAGTTTTAAGTCTGTTTATTTCTTTAGGAAAAAAAATATATAAATTAAATAATTACTTGGAAAGTGTTTAAAAGAGTTCTGCAATTTAAAATTGTATAGTTAAAGTAGTTTTCTCAGAAATTAATGTTCCTCATTCATGAAATAAAACTCGAAAGAAACAAACTATCCTTACAAAAGTTAAAAAGTACAAAACGACCGTCGCCGTGCAAAAAGTAGCGCAAAAAATTTCTTAAGGCGGTAAACAGAACTCTATAGTAGGGTTCATCCCTTGCGAAGATTTGTTGGTGAGATTTAATTTGAGATACGGTCACGAGCACGCTCCGACGTCGCCAACTTTTTTACGTTACTACCCAGAATTAGCCGCTATTGTACGCAACGATTCACAGTTCATTTTTAAGTCCAGACGAACAGAAACTTATTGATTGGAGAAAATTGAATGGTGTTCTTGGGTTTTTAGTACTGTGTTGTAAGTTTTTTGTGCTAGGGAAGATAATATCCTCAATATAACAGTAAGGATGATCATGCAGGTGACATGCCGAGGTCAATATTGTGATGTAGATTGTTATAAATACCTGTGAGTTTATTTAGATTTTTCATGTAATATATAAAATCACTCTTTAAATAACTGCAATCTGAATATCATTTCATAGATAAATTTGCTAAGCAAGAATATAGATCGAATACCGCACTTGGTGATGCAGTGTCGCCTAGCATGTATCATGCATGAGGCCTCCAACTCCGCAATATTTCACACTCGATTTACCGCTTGCATTTTTTCGTTCCACTGTTTGGTAAATATAAACACGAACTGATACATGCAGTGACTAGGCAAAACCGAGTTTATCCGAGTAGGAAACGCAAAGCGCCGACGACCAGCATGTATCATTCATAAGCAGTCTTACTCCGCGAATATCTCACACTCGGTTTATCGAAAGGAGAGGCGTTTAAAGCCTCATAGAGAAGCACAGGTGGTTCGAATATCCTCACCAATAGTATGGAGACGTGATCGGAAAACCGAATGGCAATTGGCAACTCGCGACTTCCTCTTCAAATAATGAAATTTGAAATTTATTGTGCCGATCGAACTCTTCCCTGTTCCATTCTTCCAATAAATTAGGACGTAGGTAAGTTGGGACGCGGTGAGAATTAACGCGAACTTGGAGAGAATCTGTTTCAGAGCGAGGCTTAACTTGAGAAATGTTTAATATCTATTAGAAGACTTTAAATTCTTCCGTAGCTCTTGTATTAACGGAAAATCTTTTTGTAAGGTAAGGAATAATGAATATTACGTAAAGGTCTTATACTTTTAAGCTATAACCAAATAACTCTACTAATGTAGAGGTTTTGTACGTCAGTGACTTTTTAATAGGTCAAAAGCTAACAACAGCTTTGTTACGAGTACATCGGCTGTATATTATACATACAAGCTTCCACTCGCGGCTTCACACCCGTGGTACTAAATCGTACATAAAATAGTCTATTCCAGATCATAAACTATAATTATATACATTTAAAATGATTTACAATAAAATGATCTTATCTTATCTTATCTTATCTTAAAGTTTCATTTGCGTGACGACCTCGATACATTTAGGAAAGACTGGTGGGAAGTGGCGAGTGATCGCGAGTGTTGGAAGGAATTGGGGGAGGCCTTTGCCCAGCAGTGGGATGATATAGGCTAATTAAAAAAAAAAAAAAAAAAAGGGTTTCAGTCAGTACTTACTTACGTTCAGTAGTTTTTGCGTGAAATAATAAGAAACATACATTTATACATACCTACATATATCTTTACAAGCTTTCGCGTTTATACTATTAGTAGACTATAACAGTTATGTCTATGTAATAGCATAGCATTGTAACATTGGCATGTAGTCATGTAGATTCCATATAAACAAACAACCTATTCATAATTTATAAATACATGTACACGGGGTTTTATCGCGTTATTTACCTTATTTCTCTACACACACAATCAACCCGCGACCATGGCTATTGCAACATAGCCGAAACGTCGGGACGTAAAGAAATAAGGTAAATAACGCGATAAAACCCCGTGTACATGTAGTTATAAATATGAATTGTGATCGCGAAAGTTTAAGAAAAACTATATAAACAACCTATTATCTTGAAATGCAACAATTACTTATCTCGTTTTAATGTTCTTGCCTCATGCAAATACAATTTTAGAGATTTATTCTGAAAAATTCAGTTGTCATTCTAAGAAATCATTATTTTCCTTCAAGGAACTCCTGCAATCACTGAGCCGACACTTTGAATAGGACTGCAACCATGGGCTGACCAGGGCCCAACTTAGAATAGATTCCATTACTTTTCCTTTGTTTATTTTATTTAGTACTAGCAGAGAATAGTAAACTTGTTAAGACCTGCAAACTTTATAGCCTATGTATATTCCAAGTTGTCATAATTGTTTAGTCCAAGTTCCAGCCAACATACGTTTAGTGAAAGCAACAAATATCATACAAACTTTCGCGTTTATAATATTATTGGGATCTGCAGCCTACAAAAATAAAAAGAAAACAAATGTCAGTGAATTATGTTAATATTAATAAGATCAGATAAAATCAGCAACACAGTAATTAGAAACAGAACAAAAGTTGTCACTCGTATTGACCATCTTAAATGGGGCTGGACAGGTCACATGCTTCGAGACAAAGGAGGCAAATGGAGCAAACAGGTAACCCTATGGTACCCAAAAGAGAGCGCCAGAAAACAAGGACACCCAGTCAGAAGGTGGGAAGATGTCATCCGCCTCACCCTGGGACCATACTGGACAAGGGTTGCAGAGGAGAGGTCACCAGTGAAAAGAGTTGGAGGAGGCTTATGCCAAAAGGCACACCGAACTGAGAGACATTATAATTATGAAAGGATTATACCTATGCATGTACTAAAAGTAACAAAAGTTCGGAATTAAAAGGCTGTTATTATTATGTTAAGATTATTCTTTTTACAATAATTTTAATTTTAGGTGCTGGGCAAGCGTATTCCATCTCAACAATGTCCCAGGCACTACAGTGTCCCATTAAGTGTTGGCAAAGATTGCCTCCTGACGCTGTATAAATCATCTAGTAAAGATGTAAAGGCCTGAGTTTTTATTCTTTTACAAGCACACATCTTGAAATTATGCGGGACTGGTTTTTTTTCCAAGTCTTTATCTGCTGGAGAGCATGTTCCCCCGCAGAACCAAACCGTATGTTGATTACTCCAAAACTGTAGTAGGTATGTACAATTTTTTGAATTGCACAACAATTACATGCAATTTATATAAACAAATATATATACTCTCATATTTCTTCTGCTGGGGAGTATGACACCCTCTTTGCTATTCCTTCCAAATTTTTCCAATTAAGAAATGCTAGTCTCAGTACAGCACTGCGTCCATCCACTGCAACATTTCTATTTTTAATCGAGAATCGTACTTACGGCGTCGCCTCCAGTACTCTCTATTCAGTGGAGCGGTATAATAACGGGAGCTAGCTATAAAATACAAATGTCTGTCTTTTATGATATGCAATGTTTGTTTAGATTGCTTGAGAGGGAATTGCAACGTCTTCTACTTGTACATTTCTTGGTATCATGCCGGTGCTCCAAAATGAAACGTGTTTCAGTATTTTCAAAATTTTGTAATGTTGTATTTTCCTTGTTGTAACTATTAAGATTCGTTCGAAAATAAAAGGCATAGTTGATTTTTGTCATTTTTATAACTAAAAAAACGGACTACATGTTCCACCGAGATACACTGGCTGTTATTTTGATGTATTTATTTAAAAATAAATTGGTGATCTTCTTAACTACTTATATTTATTGATTTCAAAATCTCTTTTGCGGCTAAGTATGCTTTCCGTAAAGTGTTCGAGTGTCATACTATGCTAGATAATAAAACAGAAAGTTTTATGTAAATACTACCAAGTCATTTGTTGAAACAGACAACAATAATATGGATAACCCGTTTACTTCGCCTCTGGTATGAATTTAAAATTTAAATAATTCAGTACGAATTTCAATATTGACATTCACATTCAATTTATTCACATAATAAACCTACAGTTTACCTTCCACATCTCTTTTACTCAATTTCCGAATTTCCCGATAAAAATTCTGTGTCGTTCGAACCCATTTATCAAAATACATAATCTTTTAAGAGGAAACATTAAACACTTTTAGGTGCTTGGAAATTGACAATATTTTATGACTCCCGATACACCATTCGGGTGTTAAAAGCTTTTTAAGGCTATAAAAAGTTTTTGCAGTCCGTTTATTTGAAATTATGACACAATTTTTAGTTAGCTTCTCTTAACTTTAGCCATTGATTGAAGAAAAGTTATTATACCCTTTCCAACCGTTTATTTAACTTTTGACAGCTGTAATACTGACTCAAATAGTGATACTCTGACCCGTTACCGATTCGATTTATTTTATCGATCGATTTTATTCATGAAGAAGTTTTAATCGATTTAACACACTCATTATTTACTATGAATTTCAACATTTTGCACCTGTTCATTACAAGTAGGTACCGCAGTTCATTCCCTTGTTTTTTTTTTAACCAACTACAGTAAGTCTAAACGATTATTTTAGATTCATTAATTTTCAGCGAAGAAATTCGATCCCATTACTAGGTACGAGTACGATGGTACTGTTTTCATTACGCAAATTATTTATGCATTAAAACAGAGACATCTAAGGCATTTTAAAATAATAAAGGTTTTTACGTGATTTGATATAAAAATAATCACAATAATTTTATTGTAATTATGTGTTATTAATATACTTAATCGATAATCGATTTATTTCAAAACAGTTTATAGTCGGTGGTCATTAATTACGAATGAAACATCTCTAAGTGGGCGGCACCCGTCCATGACGTACAGTATTCCCTGTAGTACATTGTATCAAAAATTATTACAAAACTTTATGTGCGTGATCTGTCAAAAGTTAAATAAACGATTGGAAAGACTATAGTTCTATTAGTAGCCTATACTCAGGGTTTTACATCATTATAAAATGGTTTATAAAACAGGTCTAAAATATTTTTTGGTAAAACATATGCAAACGGATATTTATCACGAATTTTACTTTAAATATTCGCCCGACGTTTCGACCAGATTGCACCAGAAAGAAAGAAAGAAAACGTCATTTATTCTTGTAGGACCTCAAGAATCACTTAAGTTTCGTTTTACATGCTAGGTGATTCTAATGCCTGTTCCAACGCGACTCCCTACACCAGGGAAAGAATCAGGCAAGAACCTGGTGGTGTGGGCCTAGCTATTTTTTAAAGCGATCCCTTAACAATCTAAAATAATCTAAATAGGCAAGCTTCAGTGGGAAGCCAGTCGAACAAAGTAAGGCATGTCAAAGAAAGATGATTTATACCTACAGTGTCAGGAGGCAATCTTTGCCTAAACTTAACGGGACATTGTTGAGATGAAATAGGATTGTCCTAGCACCTAAACCATAAAAAATACGTGTAGGGCTGACTAAGCCGCGGGTTTCCTCACGATGACCTTCATTGAACGTTTAAAAGTAATTGGTCTCTAAATGATGTTCTATATTAGGTACAACAGTATTGTTAGTAATTACTTACAAAAAACAGAGCTAAACCAAGAAAATGTTATTTTAGTGCATAAAAGACCAAGTAACAATAGTAACGAAAAAACCGAAATGAATATTGACATGGACCCCGCTAAATCTATTCAAAGCGCAAATAAAAGAACCACAGAATAAAACAGGTTCTTGCAAAAAATACCATAGAGATGAAAACACTCACTTTGATAGATGCAACTTGTAGACTTATAAATTCTACCTTTTAAAAACATTAGAGTCATTTTCATTTTTCAATTTGATTTAAGTATTAACTTTTTATTTCACGATTCTAGCTATTTACGTTAGATTTAAAGATATTAACGTTAGATCCAAAGAACTTTTTTATAATTTTTGACCTGTTTTTGTTATGGAAAGAAATAAAAATTAAAAAAAGACTGAGAAAACATAAACTTAAAAAGCGAATTCAAAAAATAATGGAAAAGTCATTCCCTAGCGGTAATTCTCTATGCAGCGATTGGTTAGCAGAATAAAATGTCAATGAAATGAAATGGAATACTAACCACTTGCGAAAAAGCAGAGCATCATTAGATTTGAAATTGTCTTAAATAAATCTATGTATACCGTAGTCATAGATGTGAGCCTTCTTCACATTTTACTACTAGAGATAACTATATAATTTCCTTACTCTATGGTTTGTAGCTACATAAATGCGTTTCCATTAACAAATCGTACTTTTCTGTGTAAAGAGTAGCGCAGCTGTGTTTTACATTCATGTTAGCACAAAGCCTTTGCAAAAACTCTTAGCTATTCATACGGAAAGAGATTTAAAATCTGAAAGTAAACCGCAATATGTAAATAGTGAAAATTTAAAATACTTACTATGTAAATAAGATATTTTTACATTAAACTCAAAACCGGCTGTACCGTGGCTACTTCAAAATATTTGGCTCTTCTACATGCGCACGCGCACTCTCTTTAGATATATACCTAACTAGTACCAGGTGCTATTGTAGCCCCTTGAATGTAGGGAAGGAAGCTTCCTATCAAACAATGTCCCACCCAGGTGCTATACCAGCTCGTTGCTCTATGTTTTAGCTATTTATGTTTTTAAGACCCACACACATCATC
Organism: Xanthorhoe designata; assembly: GCA_963582015.1. NCBI lineage: Eukaryota > Metazoa > Arthropoda > Insecta > Lepidoptera > Geometridae > Xanthorhoe > Xanthorhoe designata. The sequence goes on from OY757039.1 coordinate 10,762,125, forward strand.
ATACATGCATCTTTTAATAAGGTTTAGGTATGGTTAATAAAACAATACATCAAGAAAAATCTAAAATAGCTTCGGCAGTAGCAAAGACGATGAATACCAAGAAGACAGACAAAGGTTTTCTTGGTATTCATCGTCTTTGGTAGTAGGTACAGTTGAAAGAAGAAATTAAGTAATAGCATACAGAATACTGCAATCGAATGAAGAGCGTCCTATATCTCGAAGTCGGTAGGTAAAAACTATTTCCAAGATAGCTTTTGAAAGCTTCTCCAAATTATTATACCGAATTGATGAGAATCGCAATCCGATTATAGTAAGCCGAAATGCGATCAATCTACTGTTAATTACCATTGGAGTTTGTGGATTACCTTACCAATTCACCTGAACCTTTATCTGTACGGAAACAGACGAACTTAACTTATTTATGTCGAAAAAACTCGTTTGAAGTCAGGATATAATTACTTTTTCGCACTTCGGATAAGCCTGCTATTTTTATTTACGTGTGGATTTATTTAAAATAGAATATCTTTTATCAAAAGTTTATCATTCTCTTGTCACAAAGAGGATGTTACTGTTAGCGACATAGTTAAGATATTGCTATTAGTATCGTACCCAGTGGGCGTTTGTGCACTGCATGGAATTATTCTTTTTTTCGGTCCGGAAAATGTCTTTGTCCCCTTCTAACTTATCGGAAATAAGGAGACAAGACATTTGAAACTGACATTCCGAACCGCTCTAAGGCCTTACCTATATGATAGAAACAAAGCGCCAATTTTACCATCGCAATCAGCACTCTAACGCGTTTTAGATGATTGTGAAAGAAGTTGTGAGTGTCAATTTTTGCGAAATGCGTGGCACAAGCCGCACGAAGTTAAAATAAAGAAAAGAAGAAGAAGACTACGACACGACATAACCCAACTAAACGACACAACTTTGGACACAACCAAGTGTTTTTATTCTCTTTGGACACAACTACTTATTTTGTAGGTAAGATGTCAAAGGTTTTGTCTAACTGCAAACTATTAAACAAGCCGAAGCGAAGCAGTGGGTATTCAGAATTAATAACTGTTGCGATGGTTCCAGCTTCTGAACCGCAGCCCCCCAGTCGGCTATAAACGTTGCGAGAAATATTTTCACATCGTTGCCGGAGTAAAATGAAAGTAACTGCACCCAACAGAGCAATAGCACACAGCTGATAATGTTGAATATTTTGGACAAGTTGCGTAATAACACTAATGCTATTTTGAAAGTTCGTGTGATTATGCATGAAGGTAGTGAGATGAGATAATCCATGGGAGATTTTATAATATGCGTTTAATCAGCCAATATGAATAGTGGTGTCACGGGAAAGTAAAATTTCCCTTCACTCTACCAGTAGTGCCAAGCGGTAGTGCCTAAGAAAAGAAAGGTGAGTATTTGTTATTTCTTCGCGATGAAACGGTTCAACAGATTTTGATTGGAGCGGAGGTAGCTTTTGATTAACATGCTTCTTACTAACATGCTACTTACTACAACTTTATCGTTACTTTGCCCGTGAATGATGGAGACATTAAACGCTGTAACAAAACTTGATAACGAGTGCAAAATTAAATAACAATGCATTAATTAAATTATAAGTAGTCTTGGGTCATTGAAGAGTAACCGTACCGTGAGGGACTCCATCATACTCAGATGAAGAATCTTCAAATAAATCAAAACATTGGAGATAACCAAATCAACGATATTTTTTTATGACTAATTTACATTATTTGTTATAATTTTAGAAGCATGGCATATCTTGCTGAATAGTCTTGATCGTTGAAGTTAAGCAGTGTTCTGAGCGATCACAATTTGGATGACATCGCCACCAGAGTTGGCCTTTATCTCATACAAACTTACTTTAGACGCAAACACAGTAGAAAATAGCTAGTTATTAATATTTTGGGCAGTTGCGTAATTTATTCATAAGTTGAACAATTCGAAGCCTACTGTGCTTCTAGTTCACATGTAATACTCGCTCGCATTGTTCGCGCACAATAGTCTGCTCTTAACTTTAGAATGTCGGAATTGTAATAAAATTGAACTTTCCTAGTGCCACACACATGTTAGATAAATTACTTTCTGTGACAGTATCAATCAAAGGAAAAATATGAAATAGATTTAGGGCTAAGTAAGTTCCTAAGAACAAGTGGCCAACTCTGGTGACGGATTTTGTAGGCCGCCTAAATGCCTCCGTCATGGCTTAACGGCTATAAAAGCCGGGACCGACAAGTACCTACAGCTAGCTACACTGTAGACATTCTTACAGCTAGACATTTAAGATCGTATAAGTAGGTAAATCACAAAATTAGTTCAATATCCTACCTATCTGTTATTTTGCTAACTGTGGTTAGATAGATAAATTATTATTTTTTATAAAAAAAAAATTTATCGTTGACATTTTACACAGCGTCATCTAGTTCTAAGCTAAGCAATTCAATGCTTGTGTTATGGCACAGATAAAATAATACTAGTAACTAGATGACTGAATACTATCTAATACACGGAAAACCCCCAGACTCGAGACAAATATTTGCAGATCATACAAACATTATGTCCCGCAGCGGGGATTGAACCCGCAAATAATATAAAACGCATACAAACAATATAAAATAAACTGCTAACCATTTATAAATCCATCTCACAATCTAATCCAAAAATCATTTTTGTACCAATACCACTCCAAGTAGCTTTACGAAAATCGAAGAAAAGAATAATAAATTTTGATTACTTTTTCACGTCCGCAACCGTGATTCGATTCAACAATTTTTCATCGCACCCCTTGGGAGAACAATGATTAAAATGGAAAGCGTTATTATTTTCAATCACGGCATTTCTGCGACATCCTTTATTTTCTTAAATGACGGTTTATCGTTATCGATCACTTATTTGCTCAGTTTATATTTATTTTTTGTGTATGAGTTACTTACATTGTTTTTACATTTGAATTAATTAATAATAAAGGTCTTGAATTAACCTGAAAAATAAAAAGGACATTGGAATGAATTATCATTTAACACAATGCAAGATTCTTGTCTATTGGCTGTCATCACGACTTGCATGGTGTAAACAACAATACGTCATATTAGTAGCGCGTAATTATTGCATTCAATTATTGCTCTCGTACGTACAATAAAATGGCATCATGTAGGTAAATAGTAGTGGCAATTCGGAGTGTCGCAAAAGCTAAACTAAACTAACTAAAATTAATGCCATCCTTTTTATTCCTATCGTTATGAAAGGGACGGCAACATTTTTGGTTAGTTAAGTTTAGCTTTTGCGATACTCCGAATTGCCACTAGTACTTAATTGTCCTGCTAAGAATAATAATAAAATACATAAATAATATTAGAACAGTACTTACGTAACACACTAAACGATTTAAAATGTTCAAAATTCTAATGATTGTTTGTCATGAGTGGAAATTGAACCACATTTATTTACAGAAAGTAAACTAGGTACCTACTACAAATTTAAATAACTTTGCAAAATACAAGAGGGATCAGTTGAACCATCTAGAATCATTGTAATAATCTAGATTTATAGGAAGTTCAACTGTTTCGAATTACAACACAATACGTCAATTTTCACTAATTTGTATGAAAATGTACGATTGGCTTACTTCACGTGATAATAAATTTGCCGACATGGCTCCTCATTCTTCACTTTCATTCAGTGTCTGTTTTTTCGCTTCAACGCAGACGAAATCACAAGAAAAGTATTTTTTCGTGATAGCATCAACAAGGCCAAATTTGTTGTGACTGACAATCTTATAAAACGTAGCTTCAATCTTATTTCACTCACCGGAAGAAAATGTTAAAATCTTTTTTTCCCTTATTTGTAAAATAATGGAAGTAAATGTACTCATGCGATAGGTAGGCTTAACTTCTGATCTAGCTCTACTGAACTGTACAAACGCACTCTAACAGAAAGCAAATAGTAATTTCATAAAGGAAATACGCCTTCATTTTCGTAAAAATACTGTTTTCTGGTCAGAAACAAAAGGCTATTCCCAATACCATTTCGAAGTCCAATCTTGTTCGTTCAACCCGTGTGCGGGGAACAAATTTTCTCAGGGCGTTGTTTACTAGTTACCAAGTAATAAAAAAGTTTGTTTGATAGCAGATTAGAAACTACGTAGGAGAGTTCGGACCACGGCTTACGTGACTAAATAAATCAGCCTGACTGCCGACGGGTGTTTCCTACAGCCGATAGAAAACAAAGTGTTGGTAAATAACTTGGGTACCTACTTACCTAATTTCAACTTACGCACAACATCGTCTAATATTAATTCGTTATTATTCTTATTGCGTTGTAATGAATCGTACTTAGATAAAGAGTACCTAAAGTTTTGAAGCTCCTAAAAGTTATTCTTCAATCGTTTTTTGTATCGATACCTAACTACTTAGCTACCTTAAGCGTTATAGAAAAAGTACGATATTTAAGAGCAAAATCGTGTTATGAAACAAACTTTTTATGTAACAAAGTTATAAAGGTGCTCGATTCGAGGCTTTCCAATCCAAAACTATATTAAAGTTGATAGTGAATATTACAAAACAAAGTTCGAAAAAAACGTTTCGTGTTTATTCAATTTGGTTGGAAAATCCAAGTAATTTTACTTTTTGAACTGTGGCAGAAATATACAAACAGCAGACTCGGGACTTTTTGTGAACAAAATAATCATAATAACATATCTTTTGTAGATGTACGAGTACAATAGGTTAAAATTGTAGTTTTCACCCACTTTTTGCAGGTGAAACTTATTTAAAAAAGGCGTCTATGTTCATTTTTTCATGTACTCGTATTATCATCATCTCAGTCATATTTTATTACTCGAACAATTAATTGAAGAAGCATTGTGTCAAACTAAAATCTCGCGTTCATTTGTTTAATAACGGTCACTGATACTGTTAGCTTTAACAATATTATTTATAAAAAGCCTACTCAATTCGTTAGGCCATTTAATTAGGGTAAAAATACAGTCAGAAACAATACCCTTGTTTAACTGTAATAAGAACTCTTTTGATTTGAGTCTAATAAATCTCAACCCAAAATTTGGTGTAACATTAAAACAGCTATATTTTAAAGCACATTTATTTGAATAGAGACTAATGGCCAAACACTATGTGTTGGAGTTCAGTCTTGTAAAGAGAACTAATTACCTCGTGTAGACCTCAATTTCCTTTCAACTTTTAATTAACTCTGTAGATATATATCGGGCCTTTTCAAACTGAGAACCGAACAAACGAATTGGAATACTTCGTGAGTTTTACAAAAGGTAAACGGAATTTGAATATTCATACTGAAACTTCTTTCATTAGCTGATCATTGTATGTGTCTTTTTGCTCCGATTGTTGAATTGTTATGTCAAGTTATTTAATACTGTGAGGATAAAATGAATGCTAAGTTAATCCTTTGTTTGATTTTTGTATTTTATACGATTGTACTACGAGTATGATACAATTCAATATTGAGATAGGTAATTCTCAGCGTGCGTAATTTTTTTATTTAATTTACAAAAGTAACTAGATAACCGTGACCTCTTAAACACCAGATCCTCTCATCTCAGTCAAATGAGTTCTTAGTCTGTGGGGAATTGTCTCTAAGTACACAGCGCGTCTGAGACGATTTTTTGTAGAAACTGCTCTTTCGCTATCCGCAAGATTAGATTCAAGAGGATAAATCTCTTCCCCCACTTGTGTCGCCCATTTTGTGTGAAGGCTTTATACAGGATTATTTATACAGAACATTTAGTTTGCCAACTTGATATACTGTATAACGCTATCCTTTGATCTCTGTTATTGTGGACACCTTAAACAAAATCAGGGCCAAAAAAATAAGATACTTTTGGTTCTAAGTAGCCAGATGCGAATAGAACTTAGAAGATCTGTTGGAAGGAATAAATCCGGTGAAAATAGGCTGAGGTGAATGAACCTTACTGAGCCCTAAGGTAGCAAATTTACATACTTACATAAGGTAGCAAATTACAGTCACAGATCCATACTTGTTAGTTAAAGAGACTTAGGAGTATATTAGTATCATCATAATTTTAAAGTCGTTAAGCCATGACGGAGGCCTTTAGGCGGCCTAAAAATTCCGCCACCAGGGATGGCCACTTGCTCATACGAACGAACGAACGATCTGAGAGGATGGTTTAGGAACTGAACAAGCCTACTCGAGCTCAACAATGTCTCAGGCACTAACTCGCCCTCCTACGTATATTGGCGTAGGTTACTGATGCTGTATAAAACATCATTGCTACGCGCAAAACTCGGCAACAGCTTTACCGATTCAAATATATATATTTTTTATTTTATTTATGTTTATTGAAGTCCAAGGATTTATTGAAGAGAAAAATTATAGAAATGCAAAGCGTTAAAACCACATTTTTCTTTTAATACTGATGTTTGACACACAGGAAAGTGATGTTACTTTTAAAAGTTTTGATAAGCACCTTAGCTTAATAAATGTTTCAAATTGCTAGTGTACGTTCTAGGATAAAATTAACATTGGAAATGTACTAGTTTTTAAGATATTAATTGAATTGAATAACTTTTGAAATTGAAAAAATGTATTAGATTTTTGACAGATCGGCATTTTGTCGGGTTTGCTAGTAGAATATAAGATTGATTGAAGATTCTAGGATGTTGAAGCCTAAATTCTACGACAACGGAAACAAAAATCACAAATTACATTGAGAACACGTAGGTATAAGGCTATTTCTGATGCACTAGAAGTTAAATTGGAAAACTTCGTTATACAACGTGCTATTGCTCTGTAGTTTCCGCTCCAATGCTCATATTAAAGGCGTCTTTGGTTATATCAAGCCACTTGCCAACCGAATACACCCACAAGCTACAACTCATGTTAGCTATTGCCTGAACAAGTTGATAGCTAACAGAATTATATTGTAATATTATTGAGAGGTACATTGTTTGTTTGTAATGGGTTACGAGTATATCAGGAACAACTGCCCCTATTAGCCAAGTTACATTTCTAAGATCGTATTAGAATATAAACGAACAATAATGTATAGGATACCTTCGATGACGAAAACTCGAGTAATCAAAATGTTAAATCTGGTCAACCAACCAAAAAAAAACGCAGGCCTCAACTCATATTTACTAGATGATTTAAACAACGTCAGGAAGCAATCTGCGTAGTGCCCTGGGACATTGATGAGAGTGAGGTGGCGGGAACGCCATCTTGGGAGGCGAGGTGTAGGAAACAAATCAGACTACCGTTCACTGAGAGAGAGTACGTTTATTACTGTTTGACCTAACGATGACATTAATGACAGATTATTAGAATAGGCTTGCCCAGCACCTAAACCATCCTCTCAGCTTAACTGGTCATATTCACAGGAAAGACAATGGTCAATACGTGTGCAAAAACTTTAAACTTTCTTTTGACATTATTTCTATTGATTATAATATAATTATGGTGGGATAATTTTTATATCAGAAATAAAACCATAAAGTCACACCATGACGGGATCTAGTGCGACTTGTTGGGATTATTTTTGTTGTCATATTAATGTTTATTGTCGCGTTTTCTAAAGAAGGAAATGTGGTTTGACTATGTGAAAGAGGATATGAAAATGAGAGGAGTGGATTCAGAATTGACGAATGATAAGGGTGCGTGGAAGAAGAAAAAATGTTGGGCCAACCCCACCTAGCGTGTAATAAAGGCAGGAGAATGAAAAAAAAGCGTTTTCTAAACATCGTTTCTGCAACTAGATGAAAACCATTAGGTAAGTATTAAATAACTGCGAATGCGGTGAAACTCATTTCAGTTTACCAGCGGCGTTTTAGTATCCCCATGTTTTGACACTAAATTTGGGGCGTTATTTTGACCAAAAGTTGATTAATGGTTAAATAATGACCAACACGCCTTCGGCCACCCTTTTACAGTTCGCTGCCCACTGGAATGGGCTCTGCGAGTTACGATTAGATATGTTTTTGCGTTTTTCTTTTTTGCGCGGAACCCTCACTAATACTTCATTCACCGCCGGTTTACGAAAAAGTTTGGCACCTCTGTTTAGATACATACTTTGGTTTTTAAATGCTTACGTATGATAAAACAAAACATATTCAAAAGAATTGATGACATTATAGTAAGCTCTAACTAGTAGGTAATCATTAATTAAACTAGTTTTTACTGAAATAGTTTAGAAATTTGTTCCTGGGAGCTTGACTATTTAGATTTAAGTCCCACCGAAAAAATAAGACTCACTCCTTGTTTACGAAGGAATAGAAGTAGAATCACCCAACTTTAAGAAAGTTTCAATATGATCCTAAAGTGCCTACTGAATAAATGATTTATGAATTTGTCAAAACTAATTTTCCCCATGTGATTTCACAACTCCCAAGCTCGTATTAAAACTTAGACTTTTACTAAAGTTCACTCAAGTCAAAATCCTTTAGGGGTTAAGCATCCGCACATTCTTATTTACTTTATAATAGTGGAATATGAGAATGGAATATTATCAAGTTGTTCAAATTTTTCTCGTAGGTAATATCGCCTCTACGTTTGTCGTAAACCGGGGCTTTGTTGCTGCAATTTCCACGATACCACATTTCTGCGAGATTAAATTCGTGAGGGTTTCACTACATATGTTCCCCCACTCCAGCACTATTCATACATAAGAAATTGTGTAAGTAAACTTATTATTTCTGTGCAATATTTACGCTTACGCTTTTCCTGCGACAATGAATCACAGATCAGAATCACTGTGTTCTCAAAGTATGATTGGTAATGTATCCGTCTTCCTGCATAACTCATCTAAAGACGTCAAATGATGTGATCATCATCATCATCCGCAGCCCGATTTCACCCACTGCTGGGTATAGGCCTCCATTCGTTCATGCCACCTCACGGTCTTGTGCCAGCCTCATCCAATTTCGCCCCACAATACTCGTAATATCGTCCGCCCATCTCGCAACCGGGCGGCCGACAGAAATAGCCAGTTTTTGGACGCCATTCAGTTGACACCTTACTCCACCTGTCGTCATATCTCCGTGCCAGGTGTCCTGCCCAGCTCCATTTTAGTTCCGTGATACGATGTAGTCGGAGTAAATCCATTGCAATAGCTAAGTAATACAAATTCTAAACGTGTTTGCTAGCGCATTACCAATATATAATTTACGATAAGCTAGCAAATACCATTGAATATAAATCCCAACCCCAATAGTCGTTAGTTTCAAAAATACAATCTCCTCTAAGCTACTAATATAGATTTTATTTCTCAAAAAGTCATTTAAGATTATGAAAAAGTGCAAATTCAAAACATAAAACCTCTAAAATCCCAACAAGTCGCACTGAGATTGGTTTTTTCATTTTTTTGTATAGAACATCAGCAGTGAAGTGCATAATCTGTAGCTCAACCCTAATACGGATTCCGTTTGGCTCGGTTCGTATTCAGTGCGCCTACTATAGGTATTTGCGTAAGCATCAAGAGTCGAGTCACCCAAACCAATGCTTTCTCATGTAGTTGAATCCCTTGAAAGCATAGCTTGACTATTTTTCAATAACATTTTTCGTGCAGCTAAAATGTTCGCTGGACCGTTTTTAGTCAATTTTAGTACATGTTTCAGTTAATCAAACTTTCGTTTTAGATATTGCTTTTATATTTTTAAGTTATGCATTGAATATTTCAAAAGTGTTGTTTGTTAGATATAACAAAATAGGTTAACCTAATGGTCAACCTTTGTCCATTTTATTTTTCCGGTCAGTGGCTTTCAAATGAAAACCATTCATTTCAATTTCCACTGAAATATTCATTCTCACGTTATATTAATTGATATTAATAGTAACGTAGTAGGGGTTTTGGGGAAAATGGGATCTTTTTCAGAATGGCTTATTTGTCAATGTCAGGCCAACAGTGACGTTTGCGTCTGTTCTTGATAGCCTCGTTCGGCTCGTTGTTTCGTTTTATCGGCTAGGCGAGCTTTCTCTCGCGACATACACATGTTAGCACATGTTAGATAATATTAATAATGATATAATCTTCGATCAAGGAATACTTTTTCAATAAGAAGCAGAATAGTCTTTTCCAACTCGATCTCTTGTATTTATGCTATATTCTCTTTTTGTGAGCACAAAGGATTCTTCTGTGAATTTTAGCTTTTGCTATTTCCTAGTAAAGGTTTATTTATGCTGTTTTTGAAATTAATTTGAATTCTTGTGAGTCTAAAATATGTAGAGACTGCTTTGTTAGAAAGGAGTTTTAGTGAGACTGGACGCACACACTAATGACTTACTAACTTAGCAGTTGGGCAGGTAGGTATTGAAATGAAATTACCTACGCTCGCTTGCACCATGTTCCATTAACCGACACGCCTGTAGGTACAATGCCTATTAAAATTCCACAGGTAGTGCATGCCCTCGACGTTATTGTGGCCCGATATTGAGACGCTGCCCTCTCCGATACTATAAAGTAAGTGCTCTTCAAATGAAAATTTCATCGTAGAACCCTCCCCTTCAGTGTATCGGTTTTGAACGGCCAATATTGAAAGAGCATATGCCTACGTGCAACTACAAAGCTATTAAAAACTAGAAATTCAATCCTGTACAGCATTTTTATCGTCGACTGATTGGAGAGATTGGAAGAATGTAATAACGGTCTTTTGTTTTTTCATTCACATCTTAATTAAGCGAGCGCCCATTCCAAACGTATAAAAATATGCCACGAATTTTTTTCATTTATATCGTCCCCTATAATTCGAGGCGTACATCCCGGCCGTATGTCCGCGCGAAGCCGTCAGCTATTTGTCATTTTATTAGTCGCGCCCGCAATATTCCGCAAAATAACTCCGTAGTCGGTGAGATTGCTTCCCAGTTTACTGCCGAGACCGAGAGCGGAGAAAAAGTTGTAAATTTGCCACCGAATCGCGCTTTTATACAACCCGACTGACCTCTTGCGCCTTTACCGCCCGTCTAATCCGACCCACTGGAATTGAACACCTGGTTATGGGCGCGCAGACAGTTTTAATAAAGTTCTGACTACCTGATGCGCCTATCAAGCACGTAAGGTGGCGTTGGCCTCCAATAAAAATTTATCATCGGATTGAAGCAGATGCCTTTAGAAAGCTTTCCACTCGCAAGCGACCGGCGGATTGGAAAGAGAGGAAATATCGGGGAAGCTTTTTGCCCAGTAGTAGATATGTATTTACAATGAAAATTTGTTAGCACATTAGGGATAAAACGGACTGTGAAATGATAATGGCTTTACATTTTTTTTTTTGTTCATGAGTTATTTTTATTTCATTTGTATTTCATTCCATAACTAAAACAATTGTGTCACGCATGGCTTGATTAAAATGTGTTAGGTATTAATATGTTTCATGGCTTTTTCTTTTGTAAATAATCTTTACCAATAAGCTATTTTAATATTTTTTCTTCGTAATAAACTTGAACGATAACACGCTTTTCGTTTACATTCCCTCAAGAAACACGATCCATTTTATTCAATCATAATTTGACACTTATTATCATCGTATCGAAGAAAGCTGTAATTCAACTCTCATTAATATTTTTCTGAAGTAATAAAAGCAACAAATTATTATCCCAGCCATTAGCAAATTGTGTAATTTTCCTTTTTCAACTTTCAGTTCGCCCCGGACAAAATTACTTCGCCCTCGCGCAACCCACCATTTAGGGAGGACTGATGAAAATAGACTTTGATAATTACACGAATCAAATTAAATCATGGCTCTAGTAGAAAAAAAGAACGTTACATCTGCAATATTCATGTTTTAGAGTCAACAAAGGGATTTCAATTTGCACTGCTGTTTAATTCGGTCCTTAATATTTTTGTATTGATATTTCTTAAAACGGTCATGTTAAATTATGAAACCTGATCATTTCTTGCCACTATTGGGTAGAGACGGCGGTAAATATTAGACATACACTACCAGACGCTACCATCCCATAAAATGTAAACAGATAGGTTCGTTTTCGACATTGTACCTACTTATAAGATACAATGTCGAAAACTAACGTATTAGATACCATTTATTTACAGAAACTAAACTACACTATAAATTTACATTAAATGAATAAGATATATAGGTATATTATCACGACCCAAATACATATTTTGTACAAGCCCACATATGGAGAAGTTAACTTTCCATACGTGACAGGTTGCAAGCCCATCGACCCTAGTAGAAAGCTAACGTTAGTTAGGTTTCCTCGCGATATTTTTCGTTTAAAGCTTGTGTTAAAGCAAAATACAATTAGAACCAGTTCAGCCACCTAAAGATCGTTATAAACGATCACTTGTATCTAAGAATACTTAGCAGTAATTGGTTACCACTTTTATATATGAAATTTTCATATAACACGGGCATAGAATAAAATAGGGACAAATATTATACCTATTAAAAAACAATTACCTGTTTTGCTTCAATGCGAATTGAAGATGCGATATTCGTTATAGTAGTATAAAAACTTTATTACGTTAGTCAGGAAGTTGTATTTCATAAATGTAACTTTTTTAATGCCGGGTTCCTATATTCAACTAACGGATGTCCGTAGGTCGGTCGTCATAGCAACGTTATTTATTCAACACAAAATGTATGGCACTTTTTGACAGATAACAACGTTGCTATGACGACCAACCTACGGACATCCGTTAGTTGGATATAGGAACCCGGCATAAATCAAAGCTTTCGAGTTTTTGTAGTAACCCATCCGTCAGTCACCCCACCAAATAACTCTCGTCGACAATATTTTAACTTGACCTATTCAGACAAAAATTGTGTAAAAACAAACTTAATAAACAAAATTCGCGCTAGTGTCATTTGGCATCCTTTGAAGATAATTCAAGTTTTGAGTCTTCACATTTGCATTTGATTAAAACATTCGCTCAGGACTAGATCTAGTATAAGCCTGAGTTTTATCATTAATTATACGTATTCGTTAATCAAAACTAAGTGTTTTACATTTTGTACATACCAAAAATATGGTGGTTCCATCAAACCATTTTGTTCACAAAATCGCATCTGCTCGATAGATGTAGGTGAAAATGACATGACAAGTTTTCTCAAAACTCAGACTAGGCACTCAGCTTCATTATAGCAGCATTTTGTTGGTCCCGTGCCAATCTCATCAGCCCCTATGCGAGTATCGCCCTGATGCCCGCTCGTTTATATTTCGTGAATTTTATAAAATGTGGAAAACTTGCTATGAATGACAATCGAAAACTGGTACTAGAAAAGAATGTGTGAATTGATGATAATTTCATCTTCGGAATCATATAAAATTATTTAAAAAGAATAGTTACCCAACAAGAAGAAATCATCATGTAGCATTTATCTCCGAACCAAAAAAAAAACGTAAAAATAAATACCTCAGATAGGTACCCCATAATTTACGGAAACACTAAACTAACATTATCTCTTTGTTCTAGAACTCTGGAATTTAATTTTGAGTGTGTATTTATTTTAATAATATAATATGTGTATAACACAATGCCAAAAAAGAACTCTAGTTAGGGTTTGAACTCACTAATGCCCGGTTCCTATATCGAACGTACGGATGTCCGTAGGTGCCATACATTTTGTGTTGTATAAACAACGTTGCTATGACGACCGACCTACGGTCATCCGTACGTTGGATATATAGGAATCAGGAGTTAGAGTAGAATATTTCACTAGACCAACGCAGCTTCTAGTCTATGCCCTACGACATGATATGAATAAAGCAGCTCTATTTCATATCCACTCGAGTGGCCTAAAAATGTAGCGCGGCGTTTTAATATTTGAATTGAAGTAAAAATGTTGGCAGCAGGCTCTGTAATCGCCCTGGCTGTGGCTGCATTATGAATTTGTACTCCTTTGTCCGCAGTTTTTAATTCTACCGGTAAAATGTATTGTTCATGGAACAAAAGTCTCTAGTGTCATTGTTGTTGGCCAAAGTTCATTTAAATTCCGTGCCCGTGAGGGAACAGTAGCAAATATGAATTCCTTTACGTCTATTGTCAAACTGGTTTTAGTCGTTTTGGTATAATACTTCTGAAAGCCACATTGTTATAGCGATGGCTCGGTAAATATTTTCCAGTGAAGAGCATTTTCGGACTGTAATATCGTAGATTCTGTTTGTTATGCCATTGTAATGTTCAACAATAGATTAAGTACCTGTATTGAGACTACAATGAATACTAAGGTTAGGTTTCATAGAAAGAGTTCGGGCTATACAATCCACGTTCAATGGAAATAATAAATCTACTTATTTCGAGAGTCTCATAAGCTGAATCAAATCATAGTATGAAAGCGCTCCTGAAAAGAAGTGGGTCAGGATAATTTTTACCTTTAACAGCCAATACAATGTCAGTAGGTAGTTTCATTCCAGTACTCATAATAAGTTACTGATTGGACAAGCCTTGGTTTCATCGTCACTCATAAGAAATCGTAGGCCATACGATCTATAAATATCCATTTCTAATTAAAATTACTAGCTGCGCCCCGCGGTGTTACCCGCGGTAGCACCGGGATAAAAAGTAGCTTAGGTGTTATTCCCAGTCAAAATCTATGTATATTACAAGTTTTAGTCAAATTCGTTTAGTAGTTTTCGCGTGAAAGAGTAACAAACATCCATCCATCCATCCATACTTACAAACTTTCGCGTTTATAATATTAGTAGGATTTAGTGAAGGAAAGACTTTCTACTAAGAGACTACAATGACCTCTAAAAATTTAACTATCACTGGTGATAAACCTTTCTTTTTTGTTATTAACGGTCAAAACATGAAAAAACAGGTAAAAAAATCTTTATTACTCACGACAGCATCTGAAATAGTAGATATTCGACCAAATTATTAGCAATTTTAGTTGTATTTAGGTATATTAAGGTAATTCAAAGAGCATAAGTACATTTCAAAAAATATTTCCAAGGAGAACAGCATCATCAAGATGTCATCATAATATAACGAAGTAAACCAAGCAGACGCAAACCAAGAACCATTATACCAAGAACTAGGTAAGTAACTATAACTACTTTTAAAAAGGGTCTAGCGCTGAAATTAGCTATGTACAATAAGTTACCCACACCTAACACATCTACCTTTAAGTTAATTTAAAGTAATTTTAAAATTATTCTTTGAGTGTAATCCTTTCTATGACATTCATGAATATTATGAGCTGTTCATTTTCCAATTTGCAATTGGGGTCATAGTAAGATATTGTTAAGATTTTTTTTTATATGGAAATTAATTTAGTAGGTATGTTAACTGATGATAATTATGAAACTATGTTAAATTAACTTACCTTACTTACCTATTATTATCAAACTATGTAAAATTGACTTACCTATCTATGTTATGTAATATAACTCTATGGTGAATAAATGAATATGAATATGAACCATTCATCATCATCATCATCAGCCCTTCTCATCCCACTGCTGGGCATAGGCCTCTCTTCGCTTCCGCCATTCGACCCTGTCTCGCGCCAATCTAACCCATGTCCGACCTGCAGTTTTGACTATGTCGTCGACCCATCTTGCCGGCAGACGACCTACATTCCTGTACCCTTCTCTAGGCCACCATTCGGTAAGTACTCTGCTCCACCGGTCATCACCACGCCTTGCCACGTGTCCTGCCCAACTCCACTTGAGCCCCAATATTCGCTTGCTAACGTCGTGTACTTTAGTCCGCTTGCGAATTTCCGAATTGGGGACTCGATCTAGAAGGGTGATGCCGAGCATGGCGCGCTCCATGGCTCTCTGTGCGACTCTGATTCTGTGCACAGTCTCCTTTGTAAGCGTCCATGTCTCGGCACCGTAGGTCATAGTTGGCAGGACACATTGGTTGTAGAGGCGGGTCTTCAGACACTGTGGAATAGTGGGTGACTTTAATATGTCATCCAGCTTACCGAATGCCGCCCATCCCAGCTGAATTCTTCTGGATATCTCCTTGGCCTGTAGTTCTTTTCCAAAAGATAGAACATGCCCAAGGTACACGTATGATTCAACCATCTCCAGAGTCTCGCTTCCTATGGTAATATTAGGAATCGAGGCCCTGGAGACATTAGACATAACTTTTGTTTTGGACATGTTCATCTTTAAACCGACCTTCAGAGATGCGTCATTGAGATCTTTGAGCATCTGTTGGAGATTGACCAGATTTTCAGCGAACAGAACAAGATCATCAGCGAATCTAAGGTGAGACAGGAAGACACCATTAACTTTTATGCCACTTTCTTCCCATGCAAGCGTTTTTATGATGTCTTCTAAGACAGCCGTAAAAAGCTTGGGTGAAATGGTGTCTCCCTGTCTCACCCCCCTCTTGATTGAAATAGGTTCGGTAAGACTGTGTAACCTTACTTGCATCGTAGCTGAACTATACAGCTCCCGGAGTAAGTCAACATAGCGGCTGTCGATACTGCAGCGATGAAGAGAGTCGAACACAGCCCAATGCTCTATGCTATCGAAAGCTTTTTCATAGTCTACGAATGCCATGCATATGGGCCGGTTAAACTCTTGACTCTTCTCCATCAGCTGTTTCACGGTATGTATGTGGTCTCACGGTATGTATGTGGTCATTATAAGAAGTAACCATTATAAGAGATAAATAATGTGAAAAGTAAAGGCAATTCGTTTGAGCTATAGAAAATAAACCATGTACCTATATGATAAGCGTGGCGAAGTTTCAATGGCAAAGGAAGAAGTGACCACGTTGGCTCGGTTCCAAACATGTCCGTTTTCATCACGTTTCGCACGAGTCGCAACAAGTTATGGACCTTTTCGAACCGATTATGTAGTAGAATTAGGTGTATTAAAATGATTAAAAGCTTCTTTCAATACCTTCAATGAACTTCTGATTAGCTACTATGATTAATTATCATAGGCGTTTACAACAATTTACAAACTTTGTTTGGACGAAGCTCTTTTCGGTGGCTAGGTACACATAAAAACAAATCTTATATTCAAAAAAGAACTAAGAACTTGGAAAGTTCAAAAATTTTGTACTATAGGTCGATACCTAGGTACCTACATAGTTTCGTGACAATTTTCGAATTCAGATTATATTAGTGTGGTGGAAATTTAATTCATAACAGCTTCACCAACATAGCTGAACCCGAAAATTGTCACGAAACTTCGTTTTCGTTTAATCCAATTACCTAGTTTCTGATCTCAAAAATTAATTAAATAAATAAAAAAAAATCTATAAACTCAATTAAAATAAAGCACTGTCTTTAAATGTACGATGTCTTATAACTTTCTGCAGACGATCGAGTCACGCTTTGATGTCAAGTTGAAATTATTTTGCCAAATAGCTTTTAAATACTAAAGCTACGGACCACAGTCTCATTACGATAAACAAAAAATCTTAAGAGCCTCTCTTATCTCATTTGGCAAAATTGCGGCTAAAATGTAACTGTCCGAGAATCCATTTACAATTCCTAAGGAAAAACATTTAATAGGCTTCCAGAACGTTACGCAATAAAAACAAGATGGAACGTGGAATGTCCGCAGAACGATTGGTTGTGCAGACGAGTCGACGACAACCGCTTATCAGATGGTACATGCTATTTGTCTCGAAAAATACGAAAGTCAGCCAAATGCCTTGGCTCGGACAGCTCATAGCGGTGAACTGTTTAGGAATACAAGATGCCGCCTTTCGATTTTACACAGCAGACAAGCGTATATCGGAACATTTTCGTTAAACTATTGTGCTCGTATTTGACTTGATCCGGGGTCTATTTGTCTAAACAAAATCGATCAATAATTGCCGGAGAGAGTCTTTTTTGAAGACAGTTTTAAAAGGTTGGACGTTTTCTTTCACAAAAATGCCAAGCACAGCAATTTTGAACCAACTAGATAAGTCGAACAATGTCATGAGATAAATAGATTTATTTTAGAATAATAAAATCTGTTTATGGTAAAAGCTCACAAACGTTAGGAAATTATACGCGTCCCATTGAGACCAAATTCCGCCCCTATATTCTTAGCGTGTAGCGATTATGCTTGGCTGATCACTTATCTATGGTCAAGAACATAAATGCAAGCCAAAAGCCACTTAACGTAAACATAGCTGGAATAGAGATGGACCAGTTTTATAAGCGTTTGTAGAATGGCCAAAATGTAAAATGGGATTTGAAGAGGCAATTGTCCATGCATGAATTTTCACACTGCTTTTATAACTTCGGGGTAGAGGGGTAGATATGAGATTTCATAGATAAAGATACCAGTTTGTTTGAAATCAAATAGGTACTGCAGCCAATTTCTTTAAAAAGAAATCGTATTATATTGTGTATAGAATTAAAGCTGAAATTCACTTATATAAACCTACACGTAAACTGGACTTTTTACCTTTTCAGAACAAGACGAAACCTACACAGCGGAAAAGGTGTCAAAGTAGACAAAAGACAATTAATTAATTAGTCATTAACAAGCCACCTAATTACCTCAGTTAATTACGATGCAAACCATTCCAATTTGCTCAAGATTTTCGTTTCATAAGTTGTTTTAAGTTCCGTCTGTGGTGTTTTTGCGACGAGTAATAGAGCTCAGTGAGCGAGACGCGACTCTTTGAAGTCGCTCTCTTGACATCTTCAGTCCCGTGTTCACTTAAAACTTGTTCTGTTTATGCCCCGATGCTCACGCCGTTTACACTCAAGGATCTGTTCTAAATATCATGATAAAAAGTGTATTTTTAATATTTCAAGAGCTTTTTCAAATTGAAGTACCTACGCTTTCAGAATGTATATACGCGCGCGGTATTAGATATTCAAAAGTTGCACGTATAGCTACTAGTTTCTGTTTATAGCTTTTTTCGCGATAACGACATATTTCTAAATCAAATGATACAATGTTGCGGTGTGCTTTTATCCGTATTAGATTAGAATGATACATTATTTGTGTGTAGGTATCTATTCAATTGTTATCATTCCAATTTCAGGTTTTTTTTCAGGATTGAAAAAGCGATCAGTCCGTTAGCGCTAAACCACTTTTGGTATTACATAATATGAACACAATACGTTTCGTGTACCCTTTATTTTGTGTAAGAAAATGTTTGATGTTACAGTTTTCTATAGGATTGGAAAAATATTGGACAAGATTTGGAATTAAAAACATCCAATTATGAGCATATTAGCATTTTTAAATGAAAAATCTTACTAAAAGTTTTACGACTTCGGCAGGATTCGAACCCGCGAGATACAAGCTATCACCCTTAAGCCGGGCTGCATATTAGCATTTACAAAATTTAACATTAAAAGGATGTGCCTACAATAAGTGGCCACTCTCGCCTGCAGGAACTTCCACAATCTCTTATGGCAACTTACCAATCGAATGGGGATGAACCCTTAAAGTTCATGGTATTTATAGACTATACATAGTTCTACATTGTGTATGGTTATTATCTGTATTTTCCCAGTCGCATTACTTCGTAGAGCAGACTCTTATCTCAAAGGCTTTGGCTTGTTTATCGTCCAACTCCCATTTATGACTTCGTTATTTCCCTATTCTGACGACATAAAAACGTCGTCTTAGAGAATAACTCCCTTCTTTTATCTTTGTTAGTACATTGATAAGGGGAAAATAATGAGAACACTTATTTGCGTCGATGCTGATTGGGTTGTTGTGGTCAAAATAACTTCAGAGACCAACAGATCTTGATTGGATTTTCTTATCAGTTGGCATTCCTTATTCGCATGTCATGCGTCATAAAATCTGCCTTCCTCTGTTTCCAATGTTTCCATTTACATATTTCGGAATGATTCACAACCCAGTTTATAGTCGACAGATGAAACCCCGGATAATTTTCGCATGAAATATTTCCTACGGCTATATATCAAGCAGAGACAGAGGCAACACTGGACTCGCAGATATTGTTGCCGAACAATGGACAACGTTGGGACCGTTTCGAAAAACAGGTTAGATGCTTGAAATAGTCATTGGGAGTGGTTTACAACAAATAATTAATTTAAAATAGCTAATCTGGTAACCAGTCAAGTTAACTACTTACGAAATTTAGGAATGTGTAAGATATAGGTACCTACGATGAGATGCGTAAAGTCCCTAAAGGTTGTATATTCTCTTCTACGTCGCTTGTAATGTTGAACGTTTTATTTCGTCTTGTTATATTTTATGGCGCGAGAATAGTTTTTCAGAGCTTGACCTGTTTTCGCCATGGGCTTGGTCTTATTATATTTTATGAAGCCCGCTGGCATGCCTCAGGTCTCCGTAATGTTCAACACTCGGTGGAAATATCCCGGATCTTATTACCACCTCCCTACATAAATGGTCCATGTTGATATTTACGTAAGCACGCAGCTAACATGGGTTACCTCTTACCTTACAAGTACACAATATTACGTGAAACAGGTATTCTCACATACTGTGGTTGGTAAACATAATTCGAGAACACATCTATTGCTTTTTCAGGCTTATTGCTGATTAATATTTAAAGGGCTACGTCACTGACTAAAAGTACAACTATAATTTTCAACGCTATATTATAGCCCCGATATTTTTATAACAGGTTCTTATGAAACTCCCATTTGCTTGAATAGGATTCTAATATCTTTAGATAAGTAATAAACGTGAAAAATATCTTCAATATAAACCATAAATCGCAAATCCATCAGTTATGAAGAGTAAGTGTACTATTTCAAATTCAATTTAGCTTAAACGAATACTCGGAATATTCTTACGATATTACCATATAAAGTCGATATGAAAGCAAGTTACGTAGAATCGTCTGCACGCACCTTGAGCGATATAAGTTTAATAATATTGATTCTTGAGTTCGGAATGGGGTGAAAGCAATTCTGAATGTGTGTAACAAAAACTCTCAGTAATAGCAGCTAATGCATGTGAATATGGAGAAAGTTTCCGAGCAGCCGTTCTTGGCGCAATCTCAAATTAAATCTGCGCCGGCGGGCCTCATGCGCGGCAGGCTTGCTTATAAAATATGTACACAATAGTCTTTTTTCAGGACTTTTATTGGGTAACAACCACGAGGCACCTTTTTAGGGTTTCGTTACCTGAAAGGCTCAAAAAGAACCCTTACGGCTAGACGTTGTGTGACCTACTTTTAAATGTTGGTTTTTCTTACCACCACATTTTATTGTTACCGACTTGTTGAGTTGTGAAATTCATTTTATATGTTTTCAATTGAATTTTAGTACGGAGTATACCTAGTAGGTATTATTATTTATCTGTGGTACGGATCTTGTTTTATTATAGGTTGTTAACATTCAATGTTAGACAGCTAATAAGATTTCGACTCGGCGGAATTCTCGATTTGTGAATTCGACTCGCTCTTACTGGAATTATAAAATCCCCTGTAGATACCTACCTAACTATATAAATGGAAAGTTTAAAATGTTTAAACGATTCACACTCGGTGCGAAATAACTGTTGAACATTTAATAAGGTTTGTGTTCCTCGACAGGATTGTGGCAGCTAATTCGGCGAATAAATGTATTATGTACCTAAGCTCGTGTGAACTGGCTAGATCTTTATAAAGACTAGATGACTGTTGAAGATATCAACTTCTCCTGTTATAATTAAATAGTTTTTTCTAAACAATTTGACCTGATATTGCGCTATAAAAATTGGTGTGCTGTACTTAAATCTACTCTACTTCGTCTCGCCTTGTAAAAGGAACTTAAGGGTTTCGCTAAGCTAAGTGTCTTTTTCTGATTTAAACTGTTTAATGACAACTAAAGAAAATTTTAAATGAATATGAATCTGATTCATTAAGCCACAAAAGCATTAAGCACCTTGGATCGAATTTCTTTTGACCAAAATGCAACATAGTCTCAGTATGAAACGCAAAGCCCCTATCTATAATAGTCTGGTTGATGTTGTCCATATTGCTTATCTAAAACGAGCAGGCGAGCTCTTCAATGCGGAACACTGCAGACTAGCCATTGTGGGCAGGTAATGAATGATTAGTTCAACGACAAGTAGGATTTGATCGAACGCATCGGATTTACCTAATAGGAGTATAATGTAAGTACAGTAAAGCTCATTGTATCTAGAGTCCTTGCTTGTAGGTATTAGTCTGTTTGTAGATTAGACAGAAACGGTAAAGCTTAAAATATTAAAATACACTTACCGACTGTACTCCCGAGTCACGGTTATGGTAGTCAACGACTCATCCAATCCAAATACACATAATGATACAACGCTCACTACAATATTATTTTTCACCAATTATTACGGGACTTTAACCGCGTACCTAAACATTATTTCAAATCTTCGAGATCAGAACACAGTATAAAAACATAACATAGGCAACAGCCTTGATCGCGGGAAGACTAAAGTGTTGGAGTTACCACAGCCGAGCGAAGGCATTTTTTGAATTACTCTCACTTGGTTTTCAGAAATAATAGTTAGGTACACGGTCGGTTCTACACACACTACAATTACACTATATCCACACGTATCCATACAGATGATTTCACATACCGAGTACTTACACTTTGCTATCACTAGCGATTCAAATAAGGAAACCTACTTACTTCATAATCTCAATCGCTTCTACAGCCAATCTTACCCCTCTCGATGACAAGGATTTTTGGTTTTGTAATTCCATCCAGTCCAGTGTCCTGACGCCCGAATACCTACTGAAACGCTTTTATACTTTTTCAGAGAATATAAGACTAGGTTCTTTTATGTAGTACCTACCTACTGGAAAAATGGCAACAAAGCCATGTCACTGTAGTAGGTTACACTACTATATACAAACGGACATCACTTCAATGTCCTTACTGCAGCAACATTATACCTACATCAGTAATGCAGTTTGCATTACTGTGTCGGTAGGTATACCTACCAAATGAAGTGGTCGTTACGGTTGCCTACAATTATCGGCTGGCCCGGCGTTTGTATGATACTTGATAGATACGTGTACGAGCTTTGAGAGCTCAAATAAGCACATGAATTTCAGGTATTTAGTCAAAGACAAGCATGCTTCCTAACTCAAGTGTCATACGGTTTATACCTACAAAGCTAAATTTATGCCGATGTATAGTAGTGAAATTGTTGGTTAGTTTTCATTTTCTATTTATCAAAATCAAATCTTTCAGTTAGAATGGAGTCGTGATGAATGAATGAATGAAATCGTGAAACGCAAGATAAAAGTTCAAAGTTTAATTTCTCCAAACATTATAAGGTGGTATCTTTCACGGATTTTGAGATCTAATACGATTCAAACCACTTAATTGCATAATACACGCTCTTAAAATTAGTTGTAACACTGTCAGCAAAGCCTTATGTAAACTCAGATATTCAGTTCGATCTTTTTTTTTTCAGAAATATCCACTTGTAGATCTCTACAGAAAAAAGACATCGTATTCGCTGTTTGGTCGCGAAGAACATAAATAATAGTTTTGTTTAAAGTTATCCATTGCACTCTTTACTTAGGTAGGTACCTACATAGCAATGATTCTACAAGCTGACCAAAAACATTTTGTTAGCATAGGACTAACTTCTATAATATTGTACTAATCTCGTTGTAAAACTGAGTCACCAGTGTTAGCCACAGCCACCGCCTTTACTAAGATACGTAGGTATAGCTATGTACCTACTTTTAAATTATTGGTCTTACATTGAGTAAACTTTTACAAATCAATTCTACTGGAAAATAAAGTTTATCCAAAATCTAATAATAAATAAAATTATTATAATTGAAAGCCTATTGCGCGTGGCTCTCTATAATTTACTGCTAGGATAAAGCTCGTCTTGTTTTATAATAAAACAAAGGGTATTAAAATAAAAATTTATTCGTTAACAAAGTCAGGTATCTCAACTTATTTATTACGAAGCACCGGATTCGCTTACGAGTATTTTGTATCAACACGGAATTCACATTATGGTAATCGAGGTATTTTATTTCCTAACAAATGAAAACATACCTTCCACGAAAGAAATCGTTTAAATTTGATTTTGTTTGTATAAACAGAGACCTTTTCACAAGTTTGATGTGAAAAAGGTGAAAAACTTGCAAATAAAAGTTCAACCATTAAAGATTTGTCAATTTAATATAGATTTAAAGTTTTTCTTTCTTGTTACTCCTAAGGCAATCAAAAGAGATAGCAACAGATTTAATAGCCGTTTTAGCTAAAGAAAGTTTACTAGTCTAATAAGAATAACGGGTAGTTTTTTTTTGCATTAATTTAGAATTCACGTGAATTTCAACTTTTGTTTGTAAGTAGAATTAAAATAAAGTATAATGGCCACTATATCCAGCTAAACATTGTAATTATATTTTTACTACACTTATCTTTCACCATCCTCAAGTAAAGTGTTGATTAGTTACTTAACGAGTAACGTCATTCGTTCTATGCGCCAAATGTCAATATTGTCAATTACTCGACACTTTAATTGGTGACTGCCTACTCGGAACTTACTTGAAGATCGTGAAAGAGGCACTAAATGTCGTACCTTAACGTTTTAATCTAAGTTTAAATTGCGACGACTAGTCACTAATACACAAAATTACAAAATATATACAAAAACATACAAAACGTAATCTATCCAGAAACCTACTGACTGTTATTTTCTATTATTTTCATCATAACCAGAATCTCATAACCAGAATTTAAAAATGGAATTTAAATATTCACAAAATTAAAATAGTTTTTTTTTGTTATTGGCCATTGAGATGTATTAAAGAGTCACAATCTAATAGCTGACAACACTCAAAAAAATGTGCGAGCAAATTCAATGTTCTACAATGACATTTGACATTTGAATGTAGACGTTATGTCGTTTGTTTTAATGTTCAAGTCGCTTGTACGCAAAAAAGTAAAACTCTTAAGTAAGCAAAACTCTGCGCACACTACGTAGTGCGCAGATTTTGGCGTTTACATTTTATTTGTCTGATTGTGGCTCTTACATCTCAATGTTATTGGCAAATGTAGTTTCATTGTAGATTGTACTGAAGTTTTGACACAAGGATCAGTCTTTATTGTCATGTGAGCTGAAGAGATTACTATTATCAAAGACGATTAATATCTAGAAGACAGACAAAGGCCATACACAAAATTGTAACCCTAAAAAATAGCCTGAAAACTCTAAAACATCAATTTTATCCAAGAAATTTCAATTACTTTCTAGTTAAAAATGTTTAAATATTGAATATTGTTGCTACCTACTACTAAGTATTGAAATTTCTTGGATAAAATTGATGTTTTAAAGTTTTCAGGCTATCTGGTACTGCGGGATCGGGTTACGATTTTGTGTATGGCCTTTGTCTGTCTTCTAGATATTAATCGTCTTTGCTATTATGGAAATTATTTCCTGAGGTTGTCTGGTATATAATTATCTGTGCCGGGAACGCCTGTGCCGCCAGAATCACCTAGCCATGGATACCTGGAACGAGTTTACAAAGTATAGATAATTATTATTATTATTAGCCCATTGTGTCCCACTGCTGGGCAAAGGCCTCCCCTTGGTCTCTCCACTCATCATGGTCCTGTGCCATTTGGACCCACGCTGTGTTAAAGGCACCAAGTTCGTCGCGCTCTCACCTCTTTCTAGTATAGATAAACACTTTAAAATTACATTTTTATAAGAACACTTAATTGCCCGCTGCTTCGCTCGGGTGACACCTACTTTGATAAAATATAGCCTATGTTAATTCGGAAAGTCCATGCTAAACATCGTGAAATTTTTTTTGAAATCGGATTAGTAGTTATGGAGATTACCTCAACTAAGCATACAAACAAACAAAAATCTTTACCTCTTTATAATATTAGTAAAGATGTAAACAAAATTGCATGAGTTTTTAACAAGCAACAAAACAATGACTGTAAAATAACGGTCTGAAAATGTGACCTTGTGATAGCCCAAATAACCCGACTCATTAGAAACTTTATTACGCTTGGAACTGTCGTTATTCACTTTTCTTACATTAAAACTACGACAATAGAACAACATTACTGTATAACTTTAAGGTATTGTTTATGAAACTAATAAAATCTTCGCAAACAACAATATCAAATGCCTATAGAAAGTCAAGATAAAGCTATTTTGAATAACAAAATGAGTTGATGGAATATTGTTATATTGTTTCTTTAGATACAACGAAATAACGTACCAGCGCAAAGATAAAGAAAAGTTAGATGTTTTGATGCCTTGAGACTTAAGGCTTCATGTCTAGTTTTAGTTTTATGTGCAAACCATGTTCAAATAGCTTGCATGATATAATTTATCTAAGAACAAAATATCTGTGTAGAACACTTTAAAATTAAATACTCAACGGATGGGCATTGTCAACGATTGCCACTGTTTTGACTATTTCGTCGACATCCAGCTGTCGGCCCCATCGACCGTAAGTAAGTTCGTATGAGCAAGTGACCAACTCTGGTGACGGAGTTTTAGGTCGCCTAAACGCCTCCGTCAAGGTTTAAACGACTTTAAAAGCTGGATTCGAACAACTTAGCTTGCCCTTCGAAGCACGGAAGCGCTTAGATGTTAATTTCACTTGCACAATTTGATCACCCGTCCACGTAATGACCGCTCAGAACGTTGCTTAACTTCGGCGATCAATCAAGAACGTCTTAGCAGGCTTCGCCACGAGCGCTTCACTTTTTGTATAGATCACTAGACACGGTGAATCCTAACCACAACTCGTTGCATGTTCAATATCCCCAGCTTTTTTTTTTTTTTTTTTTTTTTTTTTTTTTTTTTTAATATATCCTTGGACATTCCACTCAGCGTCATCTAGCCCCAAGCTAAGCAATTGAATGCTTGTGTTATGGTAACCAGATATGACTGATATACTACTTATATACAGTTTTTTTTGTAAATACATACATACATACATATTATACATAGAAAACACCCAGACTCGAGACAAATATTTGCAGATCATGCAAACATTTCTCCCGCGGCAGGAATCGAACCCGCAACCTCTGCGGTTTTACATTTACATTTCTAATCATTGTTTACTTACTGTTTAGGGCATTCGGTGCAAGTCTCCATATATCGAGTGTCAGTGAAGTTGTTTTCCGAAGTTTTGAAAGGCAGAGCACACTTATTAGAAAGATTGCAGGGTGCGGTCGGATATTCCTTGTTGTTGCATTGCCATGCTTCGTAGCTGTTCAGAGACTTGAGTGGCGCTTGCTCCGTCATCCAGAATAGGGCTTGGGTTATGGTCACGAACCATACGTCTTTTCTGTTGAATTGAGAGGGTATTTAGAGAGCTATCTATATTTATAAGAAAATTTATAATAGGTACTTGTAATATTAGAAAAATAATTGAGTACCTACAGTTTCGCGATCAGAACACATGATTAAACATACATTACGGGCAGACTGCCCGCGACCACGGCTGGTGCAATCCAGTCGAAACGTCGGGATAAAATTAAAATTAAATAAAGGTAAATAGCGATAAATACCCGTAAATGTACCTATGTTTAATCATACCTACAGTTTTACATTTTGTTACAAGTTTTTTCATTTTGCTCTGTCTTTGGCAACCATATAAAATTAAATCAAAATAATAATAAATATAAAATCTTTGGCCCAATCTTCTCCACCAAGTTTAGACAGTTTTGTCTTTCCACCTTTTCCTGGGTTTGCCAGCTCGCTGTAAAGATATTGGGATAAGATTAAAAACTTACTCTTGCGCAGCCCATTTGAGGAACTTATGAAGTCCTTGCTCCAAGGCCTTGATCTGGAACCAGTTTGTATGGAACGGCATCATATAAGGCGCGCGGTTCTGATCGTAGTAACGGCTGAAGTCTTCTTGCAGCCATTCGAACACCTGTACAATAAATTGTCTTTTAACTTTTGCGATTCGAACAATACAGTTTTTTATCATTGAAATATGAAATAAAAAAATGAAATATGATCACGACTGTATCCCGGGATCAGTAGACATTTCTTTCAGATCATTAGGCAATTTTTAGATCTTTTCGAAGATGTCTAAGGGGGTAGTCAGAGGTATGTCCAAATACATACATATTTGGTACATACCCACTTATTGCAGAAGTTAACTTTTCATGCGTGACAGGTTGCAAGCCCATCGACGCTATTAGAGAGCTAACTGGTTTCCTCACGATATTTTCCTTCACCATTATAAGCTCGTGTTAAAGCGCAAATAAATTTTCCGATGCGAAAAGTTCATTGATGCACGGCCGGATTCGAACCCACGACCTTCGGAGCGAAAGTCGAGGTACCTATTAATCCACTTGACCAACACGGCTTTTTTATCATTAATTATCATTATCATTAATTAAAAGTAAGTATTCAGTTAAATACAAGCTGATCTGGCGAACTTCGAACCACCTAAGGATTCGAGACATCATCAATAAAGCCGTTTCGTACAATAAATATGGGTAAGATGATAAATTGGGTAATGTGGAATAGTTTTGTTCGGGGAGATAAATCCAAATCAAAGATCATACAATGGTCTAGCTGTTTTTGAGTTAAATGGTACCTAATTATATTATTGTTGTAAGTTATTATGGGCTGTAATATTACACTCATTGATCAAATTTATGATAATATGTGATATAAAGCCTAGATACGCGCTAAGTAGCCTGTGTTAAAACTGACTTACTAAATAATCGCTAAACCTGAAAGCCCTTTTATTTTTGGTTCATAATCAAAGCAGCATGACTCTAACGCACAAATGCTGAAAAGCTACTTAACAGTAACTGGTACTTATCTATGACATTATTTGATGTTTATCTACCTATACAAATTGGACAAGTAAGAACGTCAAATAAATAAAATAAATATCCTTGGACATTCCACACGGCGTCATCTAGTCCCAAGCTAAGCAATTTAATGCTTGTGTTATGGTAACCAGATGACTGATAAACTACATAGATCGATTTTTTTTTTAAATACATACATATTATACATAGAAAACACCCAGACACGAAACAAATATCTGCAGAACATGCAAACATTTGTCCCGCAGCGGGGATCGAACCCGCAACCTCTGCGTCTCAGGCGGGCTTTCGCCCACTGTGCCACAGAGGTCGTCAAAAGTAAGAACGTCAAATGGTTAAAACGCTCCTAAATATTTAAGTAGCGTTATAATATTCGGGCGTAAAAGAGACATTTCTAAAAGCATATTGATTTGCACTGGGTCTGAAAGTCATGCTTGACTATCTAGAAATATCGAATAAATCAAAAGCGAGAGTGGCCGAAAACTGCAATTTAAATATTTACTGATAAATTACATCCAATTACGTTCACTGGCGTACAACGGTATTTATCAATTAAAAAATGCAAAAGAACTTCTTTGTATTCAACTGTTAGCATTTGCTCCATCAGTGTTAATTTCCGTTTAAAATTGATGTATTCAGATTTAATTTCGATCACAATAAATGTCGAGAAAGAAAATCATTTGTAGCCGGTTTTTTGTGCTCATCAAAATGTGAAGCATGAGAGAAGTGGAATTTTATTGCGAGAATTTTTCGCATCGGTTGAATGTGGAATGTGAAAAATCGCGACTATCATGCAACGTCAAAAACTTTACAAATAGGTATTTTAAAATGAACAAGCACTCATTGTTAATTTTGTTAAGGAACTCTCGGAACAAGAAACATTTGAAACTAGGTGTCTTGGTAGATGTCAGAAGTAAGTCTAAACCTTAGAGCAATTTAAACCAACGCTCTAAAGTCTAAGGTCTAAACACACTAGCGCTCGCCTAACTTCTACAAGACATGTTTTTCTTGTTTACTAATGCCGGGTTCCTATATCCAACTAACGGATGTCCGTAGGTCGGTTGTCATAGCAACGTTGTTATCTAACACAATGTATGAGACTTTTTGACAGGTAACAACGTTGCTATGACGACCGACCTACGGACATCCGTTAGTTGGATATAGGAACCCGGCATTAATATCGCTGCTTTAAAGTCGATTGATTTCCGTATGAAGTTTTCTTTCACCGTCAAATTCGAAAGCGTAAAAGCCGTTTTCGAATTCACAACCATTAATCAAAAGGCAAGAGTAGGAAGTAGATACATCCTAATAGCCTCATAGGCTAATACATAGAAAAAAAACGTGATTGCGACCATAAATATATATATATATACATCCTTGGACATTTAACACGGCGTCATCCAAGCTAAGCAACTTAATGTTTTTATGGTAACCAGATGACTGACATAATACTTAGATACATTTTTTTTTGTAAATACATACCTACATATTATAGACAGAAAAACATCCACACCCGAACATACATAGACAAATCATCATTTTGAGTTCATCTGAAATAAAAACGTTAAATCGAAGTTTTAATATTCTGCCCGCGATAATATGGATATTGAACGAGATAAAATTAAATGTGGATGTAAAATACAGTTCCGATGCTCGCCATGTGCGGATATGAAATTATTTTCCGAGTGGCCTCGCGACGCGCCCTACTTGGAAACTGTGCAGTTTTCTATTTAATAAAATGGGATTAGCAATACCTACAATGGAAATGTGTTCGCGTTTTATAAATGGAGTTTCTTTTGTTACAATTGTTCAATTTAAAATGTATGCTAGCATTGTTCAAATGCTGTAGGTACCTATTTTAAAATATATACACCATAACAATAATGATAAGATAGATAGATATATCATTTATTTGGACAACACTGCCCCCTGATTGTGTAACTTGTTTCGGATTGTATCCAAGTTGTATCAAAGCAAAAATCACAAGAAATCGCGAAAACAACTGTCAAATATGACAGTAATTAAGTAAGTTACTAATTTATATATTCAGCGTTAAATCTGACAGTTATTTTCGCGATTTACTGTGATTTTTGCTTTGATACAACTGGATACAATATGAAACAAGTTACACAATCCAGGGGCTGAGCACAGACGAATATTACAAAGTAAAAACAAGGAAGGGAGACAGTACAATTAAAAAAATATTAGGTAAGTAGGTACAGCTAGTAGGGAGTCGCGTTGGAACAGGCATTAGAATCACCTAGCATGTAAAACGATACTTAAGTGATCCTTGAGGTCCTACAAGAATAAATGATTTTTCTTTCTTTCTTTCTTTCTTTCAGCTAAATTAGGAACTGTCCCCGTTCGACTTAATGTAGCCACAAGCGTCCGGCGTAGGTGTGGCCCAAAACAATGTAGATAACAATAATAATAATAAATATCCTTGGACATTCCACACGGCGTCATCTAGTCCCAAGCTAAGCAATTTAATGCTTGTGTTATTTATGGTAACCAGATGACTGATATACTACATAGATACATTTTTGTAAATACATACATATTATACATAGAAAACACCCAGACACGAAACAAATATTTGCAGATCATGCAAACATATGTCCCGCAGCGGGGATCGAACCCGCAACCTCTGCGTCTCAGGCGGGCTTTCGCCCAATACGCCACAGAGTTCGTCAATTTCAATTCTATCATTACAATGTAGTTATGATAGAATCCATATTTTAAAAAAAAATCCTTACCTCATTAGCATCGTGGTTGTGCAACACACACTGGTCCAGGTAAGGGCAGTGTCCGCCTTCGTATGTCTCTATGTAGTGCGCGTTAAACGGCACTTCCCATAGACCTAAAAGTTTAAATAAATGAGAAATGAAATTCTATCCTATCAAGTTGTTGGGCAAAGGCCTCCATAATACTAGTTTTATAATTTTCCTAAAAAGTAAAATTAGAAAA
Source organism: Xanthorhoe designata (assembly GCA_963582015.1). NCBI lineage: Eukaryota > Metazoa > Arthropoda > Insecta > Lepidoptera > Geometridae > Xanthorhoe > Xanthorhoe designata. The sequence goes on from OY757039.1 coordinate 10,793,753, forward strand.
AAACTCCATATCCCTAACTAGGTACTCTAATATATAACTATCTAATAGTGGTAATATTTACTTTTTCTCTATTAGTCTATGTAAGTCTAAAATACTATACCTACTAAGAAAAGGTAGATTTGGCTGGAGCCATCAAAGGGCTTACCAAACTTTTATAAATCCGATTCTACAGTCCCTAGATGTGTTTACCCAATTCTGTAGCCGCCTCAAAGCTAAGTTTGAGTTAGTTTCGAGTAAACTAATTTTGGACGAGGCTTTGTACTCAAGTTTCAAATTGCATAATACCTGTCCGATAACTGACTAGAGTACACAAACGTTGTCAATAGAAAATAGGCCGTACCGTCTAGATAATAGACACTATCTCATTATGCACCGTGTTTACGCATCAATCCATTTCAGCATTAGCGGAACCAGCATTGACCATTTGCCTCAAATGATCTAAGTTATGCCGCGAAGTGACAGAATTTACTATTCCGGTAATGAAGATACATGGACCTGTATAACCATGTTTTATAGGTCAATTCAAAAAGGTCATAAACCCACAGTCATCACACTTGATCACACGTTGCTGTATTTTTTATAGACCTAAAGGCATATATAAACACTATAAGTAGTACTCGTCGCTAACTAAAGCTAGGTTCATATTAATTTGCTAAAGCGCGGTCTACACGATCAATTATTATTTATGATTGATTCACGCGTCACTTGCTTTAATTTGGACGATGTCCAATTTCATTGATTAATTTGCCTTTAAGATGAATTATATTTTCATTTCATTTTATTTTGAGGAAATAAGTAGTATCAAACCGTGTTAAAATCAGATATATACGAAGCTCACGACGGTTTTTATCGGGACTTTAACGCATATTTAAAAATAATATCGGGACTTAATCGCGTATTGAATCAATACCCGATAAAGTCCCGATAATATTTTGAAATATGTTAGTCGCGATAGTTTAAAAAGGTTTATTATACATTTGGCAGACGTTTCAATCGCTACAGTGAGTTCTTCAATCTTTCAATATTATTGACCAGAACGAAGCCCAGACTTGAGAATGTTTATAGCATAATGAAGTTATGAAAATTAAGTATCTAATCTCACGGAGCTTTTACCGACGTCATTTTTATCATCCATCATACAACACCTGCGCTGAAATTTTGATATACTCCATTTATTTTGAGGCAAATTAGCAATGCAAAATTGTATAGTATTTTTACAGGTGCTTGGGTACCACGTAAACTTTCTGCTGTTGCTGAATTTCAACTAGTAATGAAGCTAGCTATTAACTCAGGCTATTTCTGCCTTAGTGTTTGATGTTTATGTTTCAATCACGCCTGTATAGTTTAAATGGTTAAAACTTGAATAAACACCAGTATTTAATAGTAAAAACAGTTTTTATGATAAGCTTTTCTTCGACAACTTATACCAAATCAACTTATACCAATTTTGACTTGTTACTCTATACGTTATTTTGCAGTCATTATTTTCATTCACTAGTTTATGAAAAAGCTTCTAACTCAAAGCTAAAACGCTCTTCCATACACCCGTTTAAAACAATCAGTTATTCTAAAATACGAAATACATGTGAAAAGGGACGTCTATAGAACGCTAAGCCCGCATAATTATTTCTTAAATTTATGCAAAAACTATTCTTGAAACTGTAAACTTGAAACTCCGCTAAGAAATTATTTCCGAGAACTTTTCATCCATTCGTTCCGAAATACGGTGGATGACAATTTAGCTGCTAGACGTCGGGCAACTAATCGGCGGCGGTGCAATCTACAACTTTAGAATCGAAATCTCTACTTAACCTGTCAACCGGCGGAACGACCCCGGGGTCGTTAGGTATAAAACACAAAATTCCGTTGACCGGCGGAACGACCCCGGGGTCGTTGCTCACCCAGGCCACTTGAATCCATATTTCGACCTAGATAGAGTTGTCTATTGTTTGGACATGTTGATTTCAGAGCCAAGCTAGATATATTTGTCAATGATACCAACATTGCAAAAACGAAGTAGCTTCATAAAAAATAAAATCCAACTCATTCATTCCAATGAAAGCAAGCAACGGACGGGAGTGTTTTCATTTTGTGCAAATTGTGATTTATATTGGTAAGTGTCTACTTTTATTACAAAATGTGTGCTAATTCTCTTATTTAGTTCATTGTGCTGCTATCGATCACGTTAGATTTTCGAAATTCATTATAAAAATAGGTTTTTCAAGTCTTGAAAGTCGGCAACCTAAATTCAACTATTTTGAGTGTTTTACTAGCAACTGTTGTGAAAGATCAGTGAAAAGTTATGTAAATGTGTACATAGTAACTATTTATACAAGTCTAAACATGTTTTCAATGGAAAAACAAGGAAGAATTCAATACCAGTGACCATTATTGTTTACGTAACCACGCCCGTTCAGACGCCATTTTTTTTTTGAGCTTTATTGTTATGGTGCTTAGGTTCATAGTTGTATGCAGTGCCGCGCAAATTGCGTGTGCGCGACTTAGATGGTAAAAATAAAATCATGACAGCATGTTAGGCCTTTGTTTTTGTGCTTAGAGCATAGAAACAATATCCATAATTATAATACCTTTTACATAAACAAGCTAAGTGGTCTAGTTTTTTTTTCTATGAATTTTTAAGTTTTAGGTAATCGCAAATCCGCGGACTCACAGATTCCGCCATTCGTCGTGCGTGCAAGCACTTTTTTGACAGGTAGAAACCGTTCCTTGACAGGTTAAAAAGTTTCGCTCCAAGTTAAGAATCCACTAAAACTCCTTGCACAATGTTCTGGAGATCTTTTAGTGCTTAGTTATCTGAGTATTTTGGTCAGGGACTATTCTGAAGCTTTTTGTTCTTATTATGTTTAATCTGTTTCTTAGAATTACAAAACAGAAGATGAAATGACGCTGATGGGATTTCAATTTAATTAGTACTCATTCTTTACCTATGAAATTTTCGTTTTGACAAAACAAACTGCATCAAAACGGCAATTTCATGGGTTTCATAGGTGACATGACTTGACTTCTAATTTTTGTCGCCCAATATGCGGCAACTCTTTCTCTCCTATCCGAATTCCTCCTACTCTGAAAACCAAAAACTATGTACATCGACGTGCCTCGTAGTTCAGCTTATGTTGGTAAAATCATAAGGCACGATACATCGTTTTCGGTATTAAGAGCCCCAGATCCTCTCGAATGCAGGTCGGACTGACTGAACAAATAACAATCTTCCATGGTAACAACATAATATGGGTTCGTGGCTTTGGCCCCCAATGGTCTACGCATCAATGAATACATTATGACATTACATAATAATGCTAATCGTAATACGAAAGGCATTAATCTAGAAGTGGCAAAATTGAAATTTTTATACAAAAAAAAAGATACAGTGAAACATAAAACTCCTTTTTTGAAGTCGGTGAAAAAGTAAACTTACCAGGGAAGGATTTCGTAGGACACGTTCCGGATTTACACTCGTGCGCAATCTTGTAGTCCAGGGTGTAAGGCCACACGGGGATGGGTAGAGGGGGCACGCCTACTGAACTGTCGTAGATGTACCCGAAATCTTTCAGCACCTAGAAGGAAATATTATGGTGAGAATATTCCAAGGAATTTAATGTATTAATGCTACTTGGAATCACTTAATAAATTCTGTACTTCTGTCCAATTGGCCACCACTGGGAGAAAGCGAAACAACTACTAAAAACTATTCTCGTTGTCTACAGGGGGACAGCGAGATCCACAGGGGGACATCACAACTTTTTAGATTATTTCCATTCGCCACCACTGGTGGAGAGTGACACGGATTTTTAAACATTCCCGATGACCACCGCTGGGGGGACAATGGCACAACTTTTGATAGCATTCCGACTGGTCAGAATGTCTTGACTTCAACGTTAAGTGATTATTGACCTACTATTTATTTTACAAGGAAAACACCTTGAATTTACTAACTGGATCAATATAATATGGGCGTACAATTCACCACGAGCCTAAATAAGTAGCAAACTTTTTCATCAAGTCTCTTCATCACTGTGAGGATCTTTAACATTTTGTTTTTACTATTATATCTTAGAGAATAAAAAGTAAACTTTTTCATTTCGAGTAAAGTATTTTTGCCAAAATAGAATAAAGATTTGATTGTAAAAATAATACTGTCGAAGTTTGGACACCTTTATGTATATTTTCCGTTTGTTATTAAAAAAAATTTCACTGCTCCAATAAAATTTAAGACGAGTGCCTGCAGGTGCCTACTGGAAATCGGTCAAGATTTTTACATATTTTTTTTTAATTATTCGATTATTATTTTATAATAAGTGAACCGTGTTGGCCGAGTGGTAAATACCTCGACTTTCGTTCAGAAGGCCGGCGGTTGACCGTGCATCGATTTTCCAATTTTTTTTTTTTAAATTGATAAGCACTTTAATACCATCTGTAAGTGGTGAAGGAATACATCGTGAAGAAACCCGCGGGTTAATCAGCCCCACACTTATTGACCATTGTCTTTCCTGTGGATATTGCAAGCTAAGCTGAGAGGATGGTTTAGGTGCTTTAAGCTAATTCCCTCCCAACAATGTCCCAGGCACTTATAGTGTCCCGTAAGTGTAGGCAAAAATTGCCTCTTGACTCTGTATAAATCATTTAGTAAAGTCACTTATGCTTGTTAATTCAGCACAGAACAAGCAGTAACCCCCTCAGATTGAATTCAACTCGTTGAATTAAGGAACAGAATGCAGCTATGTCGGATAATAGCATTCCCTGTTGTCTAGATTTTAATGGTCAGACTGCAGACAGTATTACATAGGGCAGTAGAGATTCTCAAGTATTGTTATTTGCAAACTGAGCATTTGATCAAATAAATTAATGGAGTTGGTAACATTTTCCGATAATGTAGGTAAGTTAGGTACATAATAGTTTTTTTTTAAACCCTATTCGTCCCACGGCTGGGCAAAGTATTATTAAATAAAATTATTTGTCAATAATTCAACAATGATGACAAGTCGCGTTCATAAACTTTCTATATAAGATCATTAAAAAATATACTTATTCGTCCTTCAAAAAAATCCGCTGTTAAATTCGCTAGAAAAACATTTTCAAAATCCAAGTTCGCTTAAAATTCGATGTATTCCAGCAAATCTGAACAAATTTAAAATAAATCAGAAACTGCGGGAGTGAAATACGTAATTCAAGTTCAATTTTGTTCACCTGTCGTAGTCCTGTGAAAAAAGTGCCTCCGTTACGCGACTCACATATTGAATAAATGACAACCCCGCGGGATCCTTTACTACCTAAAAGCATTTTGAAATGTACCTTAATTAAATTGGCTCTTTACTGATTTTCTTGTATGTCGAGCTATTTATAAATCGTTTGTACTAAGCGTAGTTGATTAAACGTTTTAGGAAATATATGGCAGGCCTTTACATCTTTACTAGATTATTTATACAGAGTCAGGAGGCAAGCTTGCCTACACTTAACGGGGCACTGTAGTGCCTGGAAATTTTAGGAAAACATAAATAATAATAATAAATAAATATCCTAGGACATTCCACACAGCGTCATCTAGTCCCAAGCTAAGCAATTTAATGCTTGTGTTATGGTAACCGGATGACTGATATACTACATAGATACATTTTTTTTGTATACATATTATACTTAGAAAACACCCAGATTCGAGCCAAATATTTGCAGACCATACAAACATTTGTCCCGCAGCAGGGATCGAACCCGCAATCTCTGCGTCACAGGCGGACTTTCACCCACTGCGCCACAGAGGTTGTCAGATCGTTTGCACTAAGCGTAGTTGATTAAACATTTTAGGCAAACATAGTACCTACACTACATAATCGTTTTTTTTTAAAGAAATGTACACGACACAGCTAATTTTGTATGTAACATCATTGTGAAAGAAGGTGTGTAAAAGATTCAGAACACACGTCAGAGCTATCACAGAGAATAGTGCGTTGAACGTGTAATATCGCCCCTTCAAAAATAAAAAAGGTTCTTGTAAATGGCGTGATTTGAATAGCATTGCCTCTAGCTTGAAACAATCAAGCTGAAAATCAGCTTCGAGCCAGGTATATTGTTTACGATTCACAATAGAATATTGCTGAAATATTGATACGGAGCGATCCCTCTCGTATCGGATGACTGTCGGCTAATTAAAATTTTATATTGATGAATAAAACATAGAATCGTAAATGAACACAGCCAGTTTTGATATTGTGGATTAAAAGTCATTTTGTTATTGATCCCTGGTCGCATTTCAGTTCATTCAATATTTACGAGTATAGGCTGGAAATTGGTCGCTTCGCTTGAAATGGAACTTAGCTGTAAACCAATTAAATTTATTAGCGCTGACCGATACTAGGACCTGTGGCAGCGAAATTAAGTGGCGGTATAAATTCTACGCCAAATTGGACACCTGTACTTAGGTCCAATTTGATTTACTAATGAGTTGACCATTGGAGCTAAAGTAGGCCGCTAAGTAGTTCCTTTGTGAATTTCACGTCATTATATTTAATATTCATATTCATATTCATTTATTGCTTCAAGTTGGTACATAAGGTCTTAAATATTAGGTTTGGCCGCAACAAGAGCCCCGTTAGGACACCACAATGTTTGAGGAAATAGTAGTACTTATAGTAGGTACCTGTAAACTGACATTTACCAATAAATTGATTATTCTGATTATTCTGATTACCTAGATACTATACAATTACTATAATGCAATTACCTACCAATTACTTAGTATTTTTTTAAACCAAGAATACTTATTTGGTCGTTAAAAGCCCACGCCTATAAGCCATCGTATAACTCTCTTCAAACCTTTGATCTCATGCTTATATTTCGTAACATTCATAATAATTACCCTGCCCTTCATACTTTTATTCGAATAAAAAGTCTAAAAGTTTTCGACGACCTCTGTGGCGCAATGGGTGAACGCCCGCCTGAGACGTGACGGTTCGATCCCCGCCACGGGACAAATGTGTTTATTTTCTGCAGATATTTATTCGAATTTTGGGTGTCTACGTATGTAATTTACGCAAAAAATATATCTAAGTAGTTAATCTGGTTACTATAACACAAGCATTAAGTTGCTTAGCTTGGAACTAGATGACACTATGAAATGTCAAAGGATTTATTCCCAGCAAATGTATAAGTTCTTAAAATACAGTGGTTTTTCTTAAACTTTCACGATTACAATTCATATTTATAAATACCTACATAGACACGGGGTTTTAGTTTACCATACCCGCCATGATGGCCATGATGGCCATATGGCTTGGCGCCATGGCCATGGCTATTGCAACATAGCCGAAACGTCATAAGCCTTACTCGGGATCAACGAAAACGAAGTTTCGTGTCAATTTTCGGGTTCCAATTATGTTGGCGAACTATTACTTTACTATCCACCAACATAAGCGGACCCCGAAAATTGACACGAAACTTCGTTTTCGATGATCCCGAGTACGGCCTCGGACGTAAAGAAATAAGGTAAACAACACGATAAATCCTGTCAATGTATTCTTAAACTAATGCCGGGTTGCAATATTCAACTTACTAATAACCGTGGATCTGTCGCCATGTAATATTGTTATCTGTCAAAAAGTGTCCTACATTTTTTGTTGTCTAAACAAAGTTGCTATGGCGATCAATCTAAGTACGATCATTCGTAAGTTTAATATTGAAACCAGCCGTAAATTTACTTACTTTGAACTGCGTGTTACGTCCAGGCTTGAGGAAAGGTGCGCGAGTGCCTACGATTTCCGTGCGAGACACATTTGCGAACTTCTTCAGAATCTCTCGCATTCCAATCATCTCTCCCGCCCACTCTTCATAGCCTTTGTCTTGGAGGCCTTGTTGCTGGGATACAGTGCCTGTTGCTATCTGTTGTGAAAAAAAATGTACTTAAATATAGTTTTACTCTAAAACTATGGAATAATAACTGCATAATGTAGTTTTTTTTAAACTTTCGCGATCAGAACACATGATAAAACATACGTTTACGGGTATTTATCGCTATTTACCTTTATTTAATTTTATCCCGACGTTTCGACTGGATTTCACCAGCCGTGGTCGCGGGCAGACTACTCGTAAATATAATATGATTTATCATATACTTAATGTGTTTTGATCGCGAAAAATTTTAAAAGACTTAAGCCCGTCACACACGTAGCTATAATAATATATTACTATAAATTATAGCAAGGCACCATAATAAATATTATAGCTGCGTGTGCGGTCACTTGAATATTTGTATAGAAAATATATCGTAATATGCCTTGCTATAATTTATAGTACCTAATATATATTATAGCTACGTGTGTGATGGGCTTTATGCAATTTTGTCGTCGAACACGCAAAAAAAATCGTCGCCGTGGATAAAATTAAATAAAGATAAATACCCGTAAATGTATGTTTTATCATTAGGTATATAGGTCTGTGCCAAATGTATAATTTTGATTAAGTATATCAAAATACACAGGTCCTGACTCTGACTGACTGAAACTAATAACATAGAAGTTATACAAAAGTGACGTGAATCGAGATAAAATAAACAAGCACATCTCGTAGTGAGGAAATTTCAAATCCAATTAAATTTTTACGCACATGATTTTGTCGGTTCGGCGGAGCCTAAACTTGTATCTATATAATCACGTTCACTTCCGAATCAGTGGAAAATATGTGCATCATATAACTAGTCATTTTATAATGATAATAATAATTAATGAATTATTGAAAACATCGTGGAATTCTTCCAGCACCGCGATTCTTTTATCGACAGTTGCTGAATTCATTTTTGCATTAGCATGAATATAAATTACCTATGATACAAAGTTTACAAGCTAACGAAATTAGTATAAAATATTTTTTCAACTATAAAAACTTTTGTATCTTATACTACGAGTATAAGTACATTTGAATACACAAAACTGTCAAAAAAGACCGCATGAGTCACCGAATTTTCATATGTAGAGGTGTCCCGTTGGATTGGAAAATATCGATATCGAAAATGATGATATTTTTACGTTCGAAATTCTCGTATTGTAGGTATCGTTTAAGTATTCGTGCTTAAAAATGAAACAAACAACAAACTTAAAGTACAACAAAAAGTTGTACCTACTTTTACTTCATTGCGAGGGTTTCTGTGTAATTTAGTTCAAAGCTCCTAAGATTCGCAGTAACTCGGTAACTAAAGGAATGTGTAATGGTAGTTTGCCTAGAGGCCTAAAGCTGAAATTAAACCCACGTGAGACTACCCAACTTCTCAGCGTGACAAGCGTAATACCTCTGCATTGTCTAGGTGTTTCAGTGAGAGCCTAGTTTACCTGGATTTTGGTAGATACACTCAGTGACTTTACCGTCTTTATAAAGTAGGTTTTAATGAATAAAGTCATACGAATTTGCTTGCTTTTCATGGACAAATTATCAATAAGTATTTATTCTAAGCTCGCGCTGTGGGAACTAAATAACTTATAGAATAAACAATAAACATACTTAATGGTGAAAACATCGTTTTATCACGCAAATGTTTCCTGAAAAGAAATCGATCCTACAACCTACCTCTGACAGGATTAACTTGATTTTAAATAAAACCGCTGTAACCTGAGCTCTTAATTAGAATAGTTTGGATAACTTCGTAGTTCAGATTAGACTGGATATCGCAAGTAATTTGGAAACGCTATAATGTTTTGAATTTATCTAGATCAGTAGATTATGCATGAATAGCGCTTATAATAATAGTGGTCATTAAGAAGATTATAAATGTAAGCGCCCAACGGAGCGCGAGATCTCATTCGGGGCGAACTACTAGTTTAAAGGTCAAAGGATATGTTTTAAATTATGACTATTTAACCAACACCTGTGCCTACACTCCTCACAACCTAGTTTTCCTAATCCTGAAAAAGACAATCAATACCTACACAAATATTCATATAAACAATACGATTTAAACCAGTTAAGCCTAACGATGTGCCATGTAAATAATAACATTATTTGCTTTTCTGGTTCCATTATGCTAATATTAAATTGCAACGGCTATTTAGGAGTTTCCATTGAGTTCGATATTGGCGGAGGCTTACATTAGATTAGCTTGGTTCAATAAAATAAATTGGAAATCCAGTTTCCAGGTTCATGTCCAATCTTCATAAAGCTCAAGCTTTTCGAATCGACAGTTCGATGATTTTATCGACCAAATATCAATTTTAATTTATCATGTTAATAAATAAAAGATCAACTTACCTCGTGCCCATCATGGGCAAGCGACTGGACCATTACGTAATTGCTGAAAACAAACAATGTGAATTTACTGAGCGGAAAATAAGTACCGAGATCAGAGGAAATCGGCGTAGGCAATAAATATTTCAGTGAGATATCTATTATACAGTATAAATCAAGACGATAATAAACAGTGCGCATCTGGCCTAATAATTCCCTCATATTTCATTCAAAGGGTTCGTAGAAATATCAGGGAATAGTCAATTTTGAGCCGAGACAAAACAACGGCGAGACCTTCTAGACCGACGGTTTACGGATAACCCTCACATAATTGCCTGTACGTGAGCTCCGTGCAAACAAAGAACATTTCATATTTGTTTTTCTAATGTTTTTATGATTGCGATAAAAGGGATCGTCGCAATCCGCTTCAGCTGAAAACTTTGAAATAAGCTTTGAATAACGTTGAACAAAAGGTAATAAAAGCGTAATATTTCGTATTTAAACTGAATGAGGAAAGGTGTGCCCCGAGGGTATGGCAGTACGCAGAACAAACGGCCACTCTGTGGAATGGGACTCATAGCTTACCTGTACTCGTGCGATATGAAGAAAGTGCCGCGAATAGGACACCCGTTGGGATTTTTTATTTTTCCATTGAACACTTTCTTGTAGAGTTCATAGTTGTTCAAATTGACGGCTCCGTCAAATGTGAGCATAATCATTTGCGGCGTCTGGGGAAGTGTAAGGAAACTTCAGCCATGTCAACTTAATGTTAGGAAAGCAAGAGCTATGAATATAAACAAGAAAAGGTAGGCAACTAAGTCTATTTACAAAGTTTTCGGTTCCAGCAACATTGGCTATCATAGTAGCTTCGACGACCTAAAAACTTTGTTGTCAGTTTGGGAAACAAAGAGAAAACACATCATACATACAATTTTTAACATAACTAGATTAAAAAGGAACTCTGTTTTCTATCATAATTTGTGTACAGATAGAAAGCAGTTCAGATCACCGACAAGTACCTACATTGTCCAAAAGGATGGCAGCTTAACCTTGTTGGATTGCTATACTTTTCCACTATCTTTTGGTAATTGGTCTCAGCTATCAACTTCTTGGAAAACCGATAAAGGAATTACACTTGCCCTCTAGCTATATTGACAATCTACCTACATTTAAAATAGAGAAGGATAAATGTTTAGTAATTGATATTCAAATAGAATAGATACGAAGCGTTTGTCACTTGACTACAGGTTATGGTCCCAACGTTTCTACACTCCTGTGAATAAATCTCAACTTACATCTTCGGGATCCAGACCGCCAGGGATGAGGGTGCCATCTTTGGAGCAGAAGCAGTAAGGCAGCACGCACTCAGACAGGTCACATTTGGTGGCCTGGTCTAATGGCGTCTCCGTAATTGGCGCTGGTGCTGTTTGAAAAAGTTCATGTTTAGAAATGATGATCATGATTAGTAAATCTCGATAGGGCTTACATATTTGAACCTTTTGGGGTCTCAACCCGCTATGGGCCCCGGTGAGATCCTGGGTACCGGGGCCCATCGCGTTTTACGGTAGTGATCCCCACGACTTTTTCTAAAACACATCTAAATATACAGTAACTTCTCTTTTCAGTTCTGTCACTTTCGTGTTTATTTTTGTTATAATACTCGGATTTCAGAAACCAATAACACACATCAAATCTAATAGATAGAGTATACTAAGTTCATAATGGACCAAAGAAAAATACGTGAAAGCAAATCTTCCGCTCATTACTAACAATATCAATAAAGCTATTTATTCAGTCCTTCTGTGAGCATTTGCTTCGTATTTGTGATCAAAACAGAAGACAGAAACATTCCTCATCTTATTCGCAAAGTAAAAACAATGAAATTGGGATTAATCTTTTAATTGACTCTCTTCGTATTGCTATAACATACTGGTTTCTCTTGATAATAATATCAGAAGTTATTGTATTAAAACTTAAAAAGTATTTAGGCAGGGCACTTGGCAATACTTATTATAATATTAGTGATGAGAATTGAGAAGGGCATGTTAAGATGATTTGGGCATGTAGAGAGAATGAATGAAAGTCGTTTAACAAAACAGGTGTACAAGGCGGGTGTAAATGGGACATCTGGAAGGGGAAGACCTAGGCGAACATATTTGAAGAGAATGGTTTTTCAAAATTAGTCATCATGCCTATTACCTCATCAAACAATTTAAAACTTTACCTCTAGAAACGAGTTCTTTACTGACAGATTTTTAATATTTTTATGATCAATTATCAAAGTCATGAGATGCGAAAACAGTATAGGTATACGCTTACTCGCTCGCAGCAATGATTATTTTGGCCTGTTTGAATGTAAATAAATAATTCATGATATAAAAGCACCCACGAGGCTGTACAAATACGATTCTCCGATTCATATCCTCGGAGCCCTGCGGCCAAAATTACTCAAAATATCGCTGTCCGACCGTTTATGGCAGTATAAGCTCGTATTTCAATCATAGTAATTAATTAAAATTTGGTTCATCCCGTTTAATCAATTACACAGCTTACAGTTAACTGTGTAATGGATTCGGAATCCTTAATAAGAATTTTGTTATTGAGATAATCTTGAACGTAAATAAATAAATAAATAAATATCCTTGGACATTTTACACCCAGACCCTGAACAAATATCTACAGAACATGCAAATATTTGTCCCGTGGCGGGATCGAACCCGCAACCTCCGCATCCCAAGCGGGCCTTCGCCCACTGCGCCACAGAGGTCGTCAAATAGGATTAGCTACGGCTGTATTTCTAGATTATAGTTAACATCTTCTTTCTTACACATTTAGGATTTTTTAGAGGATAGAGGTGAGTCCAAACATATAAATAAGTAAGTACCTATAACATGGAAGTAAGGGAACAACTTTGACTAGAGTGGGGGCTTGACTAGAGTTTTTCCATTTTATCGCATCTTCAATTTTACAAATATCACAAATACAATTTATCAGAATGTGGGCTACCAAAATGTATTTGGACATACCTATGACTACCCCCTTAGACATGTTCAAAAGGATCTAAAAATAGCATTAAGATCTGAAATAAATTTCTACCGCTCCCTGGGATACAGTCGTGATCATTGTTTTTTTTCTTTTTACATTAAACACTTACTGGTTGGAATCGGACCGCATCTAGCCTCTGCTTTGAAAGTACAGAACTTGCTGATATCATCGAAGTAAAGTCCTGAAGGACATCTATTTAGATAAGGGTATCCATCCACACACTGAAAAAGAAGAAAACTTTGTTTATTTTATAACTTTTACACGCAATTTACCTAGCTTTAAAATCTATGTAGTGTGATGTCATATTTTTTTAGGTCGGTGAAGCTTTAGTTCACGGTTTTTATATTATTTTGTAATTTAGAATTACAAAATATATAAAAACCGTGAACTAAATATTTTACTAGTATTTCATTATACATGAAAAATCTTACTGAAATTTTATAACTTCGACGGAATTCGAATCCGCGTGATACGAGCGATAACTCTTTAGCCGGGTTGCCATTGAAAACTTGGCTACGAAGCCTATGCCGCCGAAGACTAAACTATCAGTAAGATGATAACTCGGTTAAAGCACCGATTAGCGCCATATACGGTTTATATTTAAATATTTTTTAGGCTGTATGATTTTGTAGATTCTCATCATCATCATTTCAGTCTATAGGTTAATCTTATGAAATTTATTATCTTAATTTAATTATGTGGGTACATTTATCTATTAAAAGTAAATCTTCATCGTTAGATTCCTCTACGCATGATATTATAAGCCACAAAGATATTATAAGCTAAAACCAGTAATTTATATATTTACCTACCCAAAGTAAAAATCATACTAAAGTTAATAACTATGAACTTAAAAGCGACAAAAACACTCACAATATTAGGTGGGTCAACAAATAAAAACACACAGCTTATTCAAATAAGGTTGGTACTTAAGACTCGTACTGAGGTAATGGCCGTGTCACCGTTTTTATTTTTGAATCCTCCCAATTTTGCCGACATAACATAAACAGTAGGTAATCCCAAGAGGGGTAGTCACGCGGGACTATATTATTACACACAAAAAGAAAACCCACGTTTTTTCGCCAGAAATGTTCCGTGTGGTTCATAAAAAATGCTTGTTGTGGTTATATCTATTTGTAGGGAGTTCTAAGAATTGCAAGTAGAATCTGTAAGTAGGCTTGTAGGCCCATTTGTGTATTCGAATGTTAACGATTTGAGAAGCTATTCCGTTACACAAGAAGTAGGGACAACACAAAAAATAACATTCAAGGTTTTACATTACAAAACTACCATTTTATTAAAATATCCTTCGTTCTTTTTTGTTTTTACGCACGTAATTCGTTTTAATTTTTTCTCCAACAAAGCTTTGAACGTGTATTCAAAGAATTATGCAATGTTGTAGACCCCAGCAGAGCTTTCAAAGCCATGATTGATAGTAACGTTATCAAAGTAATTTGGCAAAAGAAGACACTTTGATACGCTCTGACTCAGTTTATATTTACTTAGTATTAAGATTGGACCGCTGAAAAAAAAGCTAGGCCCACACCAGGTTCTTGCCTGATTCTTTCCCTGGTGTAGGGAGTCGCGTTGAAACAGGCATTAGAATCACCTAGTTTTAAGAACGTGACATGTCAAAGTGGTCTATAAACGATCGTACTGAATAAATACATTATGATTTTGATTTTGATAAATAAGATATCGCAGTCTGTCGAGGCACACCAAAACACATTTTACATATTAACATTCAACGAGCATCGCCACATAATAAATAAGGACATCGATGTGAATACCAAAAAAGCTGTACAAGGTATGTCTACCGCAGGCGAATTCCTATGTTTGTATAAATAAAATACGTGGTCTGTATATCTCACTTATTTAAGATCCTACTAATAGATACTAGTAGCTGAAAAATTGTGAGTAGGTCTATTTTGTTCGAGTTTTAAACCAGTTAGATCGAGTACCATTAAACTTGAAATAGATGCTCATCGTAGCATATAATGGTAGGTGCCTATACAGAGGAAAATTCTAAAGCCTTTATATATTCGTCTAAGCACTTGTATCTACATTTTTATGAAGTAACTAGCTGTGCCGCGGTGTTAACCCGCGGCAGTTACCGTTGCCGTGGGAATACCGTGATCAAAGGTAGCCTATGTGTTTTTCCCGGTCATAAACTATGTAAGTATATTCCAAGTTCCAGCCAAATTCGTTCAGTAGGTAGTTTTCGCGTGAAAGAGTAACAAACATCCATCCATCCATTCATACTTACAAACTTTCGCGTTTATAATATTATTAGGATTTTAAAAATATTACTTAAAGTATGTAGGTACCTACCTAATCTTGTTAGATAGAATATACGAATATAATATACGATCAATTCAACTTCATCAATTTAATCTTTAATATTAAATTTAATTCATAGTTTTATAAATATTGATCGCATAATATCCGTATCGTATTAAGCTGTGAACGCCCAATTTATTAAATTAATGATTGAGTTATTTTTAAAACCTCATTAAAATCGGTCATTCCAATCCAGTTCTACACGAAAACCGGTCGTTCTAGATACAAAAATGCCAAAATTACATTTCCTCATTTCTTACGAAATAATAGCTATACCTGATAAACGAATGTTATTCTTAGGTGTTTATAACACCTAAATAGAGGAATGTAGTGTTACCAGGAACAGCTGAATAGGTAGATCAACAAGGGTTCATCAAACTATTAATTTAACTCTTATTAAAACCTTTTATCTGTATTAAAACCAACATTCCTACGTAGGTAATTCTTATAAGCTTATGATGATGAAAAACGGTTAGGAACGTCTTTTGATGGAGACTTCTATGGTAAGTAAGTAAGTTCGTATGAGCAAGTGGCCAACTCTGGTGACGGTGTTTTTAGGCCGCCTAAAGGCCTCCGTCATGGCAAGCCGGGACCGACAATTTAACGTGCCCTCCGAAGCACGGAAGCGCTTAGCTGATAATGCCACTTGCGGTCACCCATCCAAGTAGTGACCGCTCAGAACGTTGCTTAACTTCAACGATCTATCAAGAACGTCTTAGCAAGCTTCGCCACGAGCGCTTCACTACTATGGTAATAACTTCATTCAATGGTGCGCCTTGCTCTAAGTATTCTAATTTGTTAATGGCGTTAACATCTAATAGATAAATAATTAAATTTCTCATGCTATATTCTCTCTAGGCAATACAACCAAAGATAATGAATACAACAATCCATTTTATCACATAGAGAAGGTAACAGAAAATGATTAGGTAGGTATATTACAAACAAAATAACATGTCAAAAGTCAAATTAGGGATGTAAAGAATGCTGTTGCGTATTGATGACGACTCGATAGGAATAAGCAAATTGAAGGTTCCCTGAAATTGGATTTTAAATATTCATACATTTTTCATTATATTTTGCCGCTTATTTGAATACGGGACAGTTTTATGATTATTTTAGTCAATAACGTGAAATCGGGAAACGTGAATTTAAATAGAAATGGTAACGTCGTGACTTATTGCTAGAAAAATTACCAACTCATGGAACTAGGTACTATTTAGGAACCCAAACTTCTACGAGTCGTCATGAAATGACATAATTATGTAGGTACTTTAGTTACCTATGCCTTAGGCCTTTACATCTTTACTAGATGATTTATACAGAGTCAGGAGGCAAGCTTTGCCTACACTTAACGGGACACTGTAGTGCCTGGGACATTGTTGAGATGGAATAGGCTTGGCCAGCACCTAAACCATCCTCTCAGCTTAGCCGGCCATATCCACAGGAAAGACAATGGTCAATACGTGTGGGGCTGACTAGCCGCGGGTTTCCTCACGATGTTTTCCTTCACTGTTTAAAGCTCGTGTTAAAGTGCATATCATTTAACCACACAGTAACCATGCAACATCGTTTGGCGACATGTTTTTGCAAATTAAACATGGAACTTCATTGCTTCTTAACTTTTTGTGGCAACATCAAATAGGCCTAACAGCCAGTCTCAATAACCTACCTATCTTTGATTTTGCTTACTGTCAGTAGCTATTTGACGTTTTTTGTATGGAAGAAATGTCAAATATCTACCCGCAGTAAGCAAAACCGAAGATAGATAGGTTATTGAGACTAGCCGTTAATAGACATAAGCCTTTTAAACTGGGAACAAAAAGGTACCTAGTTCGG
Source organism: Xanthorhoe designata (assembly GCA_963582015.1). NCBI lineage: Eukaryota > Metazoa > Arthropoda > Insecta > Lepidoptera > Geometridae > Xanthorhoe > Xanthorhoe designata. The sequence goes on from OY757039.1 coordinate 10,811,195, forward strand.
ATAATCTGAGGGTAGATATCTGGGATGAGCTCTCAAGAGACAGGTTTGTGTAGAGAAAAGTAGGAAACAAGAAAAGACGCTACAGGCATTCTATGTTGTTGTCTTTATTGAATCTAATTATTGAAAGTTACTTGAGCAAAATTATCAACAGGAAAAGGAATTGAAATATTGATATTGCAAAGGATTTATGAATTTTCATAGCCTTTTTAAGCCTGACAGACAGACATTTACCTTAAAAAATACTAGTACCTACACTTACTTAAGTAGGTATTTTGTCACGTATCATTAAAAAAACAGACATTTTAGCCCCGATAAATGGCGCTAATGAAATATCTAAATAGGTAATGCTTACAAACAATTCTCCTTCAAAACACACGTAGGTACTGTATCCACTAATAGGCTAAACCTTAATAATAATAAATAGCACAGTAAATACATTTTATGGAAATGAAAACAAATCTTACTTGATAAAAACGTCTGCAGGTGGCTGGGTCTGCGAAGTTCCCATTGCCTGTTGTGCCTTCAGGACAGATGAAATCCTCCTTTTCTTTCTGCTGGTAGGTGCCTGAAATTTAATATTGTAACTTAAAGCTTATTCATGCGTATTAAGAACGAGATTGCTGTAACGCATTGTTGAAAATGTTATCGTCGTAAAAAAGGGAGTCATTTTTGTAATACAAACTAACTGGGTGCTTTGTAAAATAGTAGGTAGGTACTTTGGATATTGTGTTTTTTTTTCAAATACGTAGGTAGTATGTTTGTATGAACAAGGTAGTGGTCAATGATTAATGAGGAGTAGGTAGGTAGTCTAAATACCGCATGTAAGTAGCTTTTCTTCATCGTTACGTTTAAAAAAAACTATTATTTTTTCTTTCTTTTAAAATATATCTAGGTACTTTAATATAACTTTAAAAGACCTTTCAGTCATTTTTTCTTAGATATCTATTGGGTAGGTATAACCTCCATCAAAACTAAGTTTTGGGCAGGGGTTTAGTGGGTGTCCCACCCACTCAATTTCAATGGACAATGTCAGAGATATTTTAAGCCTACAGCTTACAGTCACTGCCAAAAGTGTTTTTATTAATTTGGTATCGTTGATAGATATAAGCTTCACGCTCGCTAAAAAATCAGCTTTTTACTTTTTTTGTAGATACCTTAACTGAAAATTAAATACAAAGTTGCCTTATGAAATTCGGAGTATCGCAAAAGCTAACCAAAATTAATGCTATCCTTTTTATTCCCATCGCTATGAAAGGCACGGCAACATACTCCGAATTGCCACTAGGTACCTACTATTATATTAAGCCCCATATATGATGATAGACATTAAGTTATTTTATTAGGTATTAACCTAAACATAAACCAGCTGTATTTTAAATTACTAAAACCGTAAAAATAAGAATTATCTTCACAGTGGTTATATTACAACCGAGTTTAGGAATTTAATTTTAAATTACTAAAACTCTGGAATTCTAATAAAAAATAGGTACCTACTCCAAAGTTATACAATTTATTACCTAGGTACAATCAGTCGTTCCGCGAATCATCCATTTTAATCGCTTCGAACATTAGCGAAAGGTAAACAATTACTTTCAATTGTTATTTGTTAATATGGCTTATTGTTATTGAGAGAAAGTAGTTACGCAAAACAATTTGATGAAACGGATTGATGAATGTAAGTGTCTGGTGTCTGCAACTCGAATAGTAACCCAGGAAACCCAGGATAAACATTTTAATGAAGGTCTAGGCACCTTCATTAAAATAAGTAACACTAGGTAGGTACCTACTAATTTAAAATAAAAATATAAAATGAAATAGATATAGGTAAGATGTGAAGAAAGCTACTATAAACAATATTTCGCTTTATAAACTAAGGTTTTTTTTATTGACCTAATCGGTAGGTTAGCTACTTAAATCCGCTGTTTCAGACTTTCTCTTAGGTGGCCCTAAAAACGCACCCTGTAGTGTTCATATAGGTACACGTACCTATATCCTATATTACCTTACCTATACCACAGATAAAACAATACTAATACTCCTATACCTAACCTATATTATTTTCTGAAAACATAGTTTCACATCGGTAATTATATCTACCATTGTTTTAAATAAAACACGATTCGTCAAGATAGTATTATATTATCTGTGCCTACACACAACATACGAGTACATCCAAAGCACACACAATTTGTGGTTGATAAAAAACTCAACGTATTTTTACGATCCAAACGACGTGAGAAAAGCCCTCAGCTCAGCTCTATAATACTTTAATTTAAGTCTTTTCATACACAAGCTGGTTTTTCGGAGTTGTTTGACAGTTGCTAATTACTTTTGTTGGCGAATGTACCTACTTTCTGTCCTGCGCGTCATGTCGCGTCGTCCGCACGATTTGCCCTTCAGGGGTTTTAAATAAATTCTCGAAACAAGTTTAGTGTGCCTGAGTGTACCTAAGTTATCAGAGAATTGGATTGTGTAGGTACCCTTTTTAAATGTCACTTTAACGTAATTTGGTTATACACGAATGAAAATGGGTTCATGATCAATGAACAGACCTTTCTCAAATATTACCTATTAATAATCTAATTGTAGCACTTACCTACATCACTATCAACAATCTGGTTACCTATATGGTGATCAAACGTGCCAATTCTAGAAAGAAGTCATATTTTTAAACTACCTACTTCAAAAAAGGAGGTTTCTCTCTTATTATGTTTGTTCTCGTATAACTTCGTCGTTTATAAACCGATTTTGATGATTTTTTTTGTTGAAAAGGAGATATTCCAAGGGTGGTCCCATAAAAAAAACAATGAGGATCTGATAAGGATCTTTGAAGTTATGCACAGAAATGCACCTCGCAAGGGCGGATCCAGGGGGGGGGTCATGGGGGTCATGACCCCCCCCTGGGCTGGGTCCTCCGTGTGTCCTCCACTATTTAAAATCGTTAAACATAGGTAATGGTTATAAGTAAGGATATATTTTTTCGTCACAATAGAGATTTTATGTACTTATAAATACCTTAGAAATACTTTCAATATTTAACCCTTCAGTCCCCAAGCGGTAACCGGCTTCCGCATGAACATAAACTAAAAAAATCCGTATTTTCACCCTGTTACAGACTACTTTTGTTTGAACAACTTGTGTTTATTCGAATGAATGATAAATATTCTACTCATTTCAACCTTTATGTCAGTGTCAAAAATGAAAGATTATAAAGAAAATCACATTACAATCTGTGGGCGCCATTTTTCGTATAAATAGCTATAGTAGTATTAGTCTATACGTCACTCCAATAAGGTTCATAGTAGATTGGCAAACGCGTAATATCAAGGTCGCGTGTTTTTATCTATGTTTTTCTTTCTTTTATTAGGTTTTTCGTAATAATAGCTTAAACCAATAATACAAACATGTAAATAAATTATTTATGGAGATATTTACCGAACGGAATGTGAAAAAAAGTTCGAATAATTTTTTGCTAATCATTTTTCTGAAGGTCGCGTCATTAGAAAGCATTAGAAAGTTCGCGGATAAATAGTACCTGGGGTTGGAAGGGTCAATTTATTATAAATTAATATTTTGTATGATGGCAAACGCATTAATCGGGAACTAACGCATCGAAAATTTGAATTTTACCGCGCCTGTGGATGGTGAAGAATATTATAGGTGAAGCCGAATATCTGGATGGTGAAGTGGCAGAGGAGTTAGGACAGACCGCAGTCGATTTCAGAGTTTATTGTAAATTGCGACAGTGAGATGTAGGTATCCGAATATAAGAAAGTATGTGTAGCGACAGCGGAAAGATCTTTGAATCTTTGATCTTGGAAACTCAAAATATGTTTATTCAGTAATAAGATCGTTTAAAGACCACTTTGAAACGGCATTTCCTTAAAACTAGGGGATTCTTTTGCCAAAACTACGATGCTTTTCCTTAAAAAAAATTTTACTACTTAATTTTAACGACGAGAATAAAAGCGAAAATAAAACCCTTAGTAAAACAAAGTGCCACGCTGCTTTTATCTTCAAAAAAAGTTTATTTAAAAATTAATTGTAGGTAAGTCTTGTATGCACTTTAGCTAAAGGACACACAGAAAAGTGTCTCTTACGTACCTTTCATACAAGATATTTATAGGCGTCGCGACACAAAACTTATTTTAGTACCTATGTAATTCCTCATCGCAGAATGAAAACCGACCGTAAGAAAAATAGTACTAACGTTGCTTTTATCTTAAAAAAGAATTTGCTCGCTTTTCTCGCGTCGTTTCACACTGAATAAGAGCCGACCGTAAGCAAAATCAAGTGTTACGTTGCTGCAATCTTACAAAAAAAATGTTGCTCGCTTCGCTCGCGTTGTTTCTCAGAAAATAAAGATCGACCCTAAGCGAATCGAAATGCCATTTTGCTTTTTTCTTTCAAAATACTTTCATTTCAAATTTCAAATTTCAAAATACTTTCATTTTGAAAGAAAAAAAATATAATTTTTATTTTTTTCATTAAAAAAATTTGCTTGCTTCGCTCGCGTCGTTTCACACAGAATAACAGCCGACCGTAAGCAAATTCATGTGCTACGTTGCTTATATCTTTAAAAAAAATTTGCTCGCTTCGCTCGCGGTGTTTCACACGAGTAAAAGCCGACCGTAAGCAAATTCTTGTGATTCGTTGCTTATATCTTTAAAAAAATTTGCTCGCTTCGCTCGCGTCGTTTCACACTGAATAAGAGCCGACCGTAAGCAAAATCAAGTGTTATGTTGCTGCAATCTTAAAAAAAATTTGCTCGCTTCGCTCGCGTCTTTTCACACGGAATAACAGCCGACCGTAAGCAAATTCATGTGCTACGTTGCTTTTATCTTTAAAAAAAATTTGCTTGCTTCGCTCGCGTCGTTTCACACAGAGTAAAAGCCGACCGTAAGCAAATTCTTGTGATTCGTTGCTTATATCTTTAAAAAAATTTGCTCGCTTCGCTCGCGTCGTTTCACACTGAATAAGAGCCGACCGTAAGCAAAATCAAGTGTTATGTTGCTGCAATCTTAAAAAAAATTTTGCTCGCTTCGCTCGCGTCGTTTCACACGGAATAACAGCCGACCGTAAGCAAATTAATGTGCTACGTTACTTTTATCTTTAAAAAAAATTTGCTCGCTTCGCTCGCGTTGTATCACACAGAATAAGAGCCGACCGTAAGCAAAATCAAGTGTTGCGTTGCTGCAATCTTAAAAAAAATTTTGCTCGCTTCGCTCGCGTTCTTTCTCGGAAAATAAAGACCGGCCTTAAGCGAATCGAAATGCCATGTTGCTTTTTCTTTTAAAATACTTTTTACTTTATTGTATGATTTAAAAAAAAATTATAACTTCTTGGGACTTGACCACGACTATGTGACCCCCCCCTGGTACCAAAGCTGGATCCGCCCTTGGCACCTCGAAAGTTCAATAAATTGCTCTTCTCACGAAATTGAAGTCAGTTTAATAAAAAAAAAAATTTTGCCACTTAGGTATTTATAAAACAGACCCTCAGTGAAAACATCATATTTTTTTAAGATACACAAAAAATACAGTTCAACAACAGAAGTCGATTGCCATTAGATTTCTGAAAATAACTACGTAGACAACTAGAATGCTTCTGACCATACTAATCAGCAAATAATCAAAAACTAAAATGACTTATTATGGTACATGACACAGCTTTATAAAAGTAGGTACTAAATACAAGACATTATATTTTTGCTTATCTTGAAAAAAAAACCAATAGGTAGGTACTTACTTACCTACTTAATATAAAAAAATATCTGAATGTTAATAACAACTTCTCGCTCGCACAGTTGTTATCCTTTTTAGGTAGAAGTTAAGTTTCCGTGATCGTGCTGATGGCAGCTCTGCAAAAACTTGAACTTTCTCATCTCATAGGTAGGTACTTATTTACACACGCCTGCCATTTAGCCATGCACGCTTTTTGAACTAATTACTTACTCGCCGTAGATTACGTTGAGATTGCGTAATGGTTGACATTTGCGCTTCTGTGGGAATTTTAATATGCAGATGATTCAATAACTAAGTACCTACCTAATCTATATTCATATTTTAGAGAAGGAACAAGTTCTGTGAGTTTTGGTTTGTAAAGTGAATAGACTTCAAGAAATAATCTCTAGAACACAAAGAGTTCACATTGACAAAGAGCACATCATTTTTAAAGGTTAATCGTACATTAATCCATTTGGAAATAGGCTTCTATTCTACGATTAGGTAAATTGAAAAAGAATAAAGTTTAATAAAGTTATGTAGGTAGGTCCTATCACAAAAATGCATTTCCTTATGTTTACCAAGAAACATTACCTACCGGCTACCGCTACTCTACTTTAGGTACAACTATCTCTACATGACGACCTCTGTGGCGCAGTGGGCGAAAGCCCGCCTGAGACGCAGAGGTTGCGGGTTCGATCCCCGCTGCGGGACAAATGTTTGCATGATCTGCAAATATTTGTTTCGTGTCTGGGTGTTTTCTATGTATAATATGTATGTATTTACAAAAAAAAAATGTATCTATGTAGGTAGTTTATCAGTCATCTGGTTACCATAACACAAGCATTAAATTGCTTAGCTTGGGACTAGATGACGCCGTGTGAAATGTCCAAGGATATTTATTTATTTATTTATTTATTTATGTCGCGGTTAGGTTTCTCTAACTAATAGGTAATTTTATTTATTTTCTTCCCTGCATAGTGCAAGTGCTAATACATTTCAGGTAAGGCCAGTCAGTAGGTAGGTATAGGTAGGTACTTATTATACTCAAAGTAAGTAGGTAGGTAATATGTAGGTAAGTACCTACCTACTGAGTTATTTTACGAGTAAAGTATATTGAGTGAAGTAAATAGGTACCTACGAGGCCTAATACAAAGTGGAGACTTAAATAATGGGTTCTATAAAAAATTATGAATTGCGTAATATATTTTGTCGCTCAATGTACCAAAGACGAATTTCAGGTAGGCACTTGCGTAAATGCATCGCAAGTCAATATCCTTGTTCGACAGCCCGCAACTGGTCACGGACCTCAATGTCAAGTGAGAAAGGAAGGACTAAACTTGTCCAGTGAATCACAAATAGAACCTGCACTTTCTAACAAGAATGCAATGCAACTAAGTAGGTGCCTATATTATTACATAATACTTACGCACAGGAACCTACACTCAGAAATAAGTTGGACTTATGAATTAGTTTTAGTCACGAATGTAACTCGGTAGAGGAAATATAACTTCAAAACACGAATGTAAATAGCTTTCACTGTAGGTAATATTTAGCCGTAACAGTTACGTTAACAAATTGATCGGTGATCGCTTGCATAAGATTACTAATTACGAGACCAAGAGCATTCCGCGATTCGAATTACGAAAAGGTATTTTATTTTCACATGTTAGTTTCTAGATAAAAAATAGGACTGACCGTTGATGAATAGAGCACAAACGAGTACAATTCGCACGTAAGAGCTGACCATGGTCCGACTGTTAGCTGCTGACATGGTTCCGTGCCGTGCCTTTCACCGTCGCGCGCGCACTGCGCGCTGAGGCCGGCTGGCCGACCTCGGCTTTCTCTAGACCCCCTGACATGGCAAATAAAGTCTCGTTAAGTGCAGATTCGTATGTAAGACATGTTGGTCTAACCGACCAGTTTTAACAATTTACGAGTGCTTTAGTTAGGATGCCAAAGCTATCTATGTACTATCTATACTATGTACCTACCTACTTAGATAAAAGTATCTAGACTCTAGTTTTACCTTACCAGAAGATGGTACCTACATAATCTAAACACCTAAAGATTTATATTAGTCACTGTTTTTTTACTTTTACTAAGTACAATGTTTTATCGCTTAAGTACAATGTTTTATCGCTTTTAAATCAATAAAATCGATTACTTTTTTTACATTCAATGTTTACAGTGCAACATTTAAATTGACGCGCACCTAATTTGGGTTGCGTTTCCGTTTCCACCCGAGATGATTGTGGTGTATTTAGGACATTCCACCAACAACAGCATCCAACACCAATGTAAAAGGGTAATTCAAAGTTGTGGTCTCTAAAACATTGAAACACCTGTGAAAATTACATAATAATCCTGGTTCCTGAAAAGTTATATATAAAATAATAATGATCATCTGAGATTTTTGTAGATTCCGAACGCACTTTGGATTTGACATTTTGAGGACGTGTCAACAGTTCGAGAAACGTCACACGTCCGTCACTTCAGTTTGACAGCCCTACTCTTGCTTTGCTTTGCTGCAATGTAAAAATATTGAAATAATTAATTAATAAGTTTCAGGGAGTTTTAACGGCAATAAATAGTAAATGTCCCTTTGATGAGAAGAAATTTATGTAATAAGTTAAAATGTCGACTTTACGGGAACGCCAATTAAGTGAGTTCATCTAATTGCTCGTGCCACAAGTTCAATGTTTTTATTGGAGTTTTCACTAATAATGGATATGTTGGTGCATTCCAGATGCTTTAAAGCAGATGCTCAATTTGAATCAGCCTCTTACGAAGAGCGTGGCCAATGAACCAACATGGAAAGTGCTAATTTACGACAGGGTTGGTCAAGATATTATTTCTCCACTGGTGTCCATAAAAGCGCTCAGAGAAATGGGTGTTACGCTTCATGTGTATGTTTATTGTATTATTCGATTTATTTATAAACCAATCTAGTGTTTAGGCATATTAATTAAAATCATTGATTGATAAGAATTATTAGAAGTGAAAGCAAAATATGATAGACATTCTAATCTCTAAAGAATTCAAGATTCTTGAAAGATGTATATTTAGGTAGTCAGAGAGATAATCTAATGTATCTTTGTACCTATAAGCCTACATTGATCAGAAATAATTTGATTCTTAGTTATAATCAAACAATACATTTCAGTCAGTTACATTCAGAACGTGATCCAATACCAGAAGTGCCTGCAGTATACTTCTGCGCCCCAACAGAAGAGAACCTCGGCCGCATTTGCCAAGACCTAGACAATGGAATCTATGATCAGTATCATCTGAACTTCATCTCCCCAATTACAAGGCAGAAACTGGAGGACTTGGCTGCTTCGGCAATCCAGTCAAATTCTGCTGTAAACATACACAAAGTATTTGATCAGTACCTGAACTTTATCTGCCTGGAGGATGACTTGTTTATAATGAAGCACCAGCAATCTGATCCCTTGTCATACTATGGTATGTATAATTATCTATATTTTACTACTATTAGGCTCAACTCACACCAAAAGAGCATCGAAGAGCAGCAAAGCTGATCGTAGTTTCAGTGTCATATTAATTTCAACTTTATTTTCATTACTATAATACTTATTATCGCAGAGAAGGCGCGTATTCGAATTCGCCGGATTTCCCGCGAAGCCGCGGGCATCCTCGCGACTCGTTCGAGTTTCTCATGCGATAATAAGTATTATAGTAATGAAAATAAAGTTGAAATTCGTATGACACTGAAACTGTGCTCTGCTTCGCTGCTCTTCGATGCCCTTTTGGTGTGAGTTGAGCCTCATTTTAACTTTAATATTTTACTTATATTTTAAAAGGATGAGTATTGTGAGAAAAAATATTAAAACTGAAACCTCTTTCAAAGTAAAAACTTAAAATCACTGTTTTAAAGACTTTTTTTACTTATACATATTTAAAAACATATAAAACATGTTTCTCATTAACATTATTAGTAATCAAGATCTCTCCAAGGTAAGGTGACCCACATTAAAGTCTAAGGCATCGTCCTAATAGAACGCGACTAAGCGATCATCGCAAGTTCGGGCGATTTTCAATCGTACGAATCCGCGATCAATCATTCTGATATGGAAAGGTGAAGGTAAATGGCTTACCAACCATACAGAGATGCCTAAAGATCTGAGGAATATGTCAACCTCACTTTGGGAATACAGTCCTGATCATCTATAGTTCTATACTATATTATATAGAGGTGAAGTTGGTTTGTTTGTATGTTTGGGGTAATCTCCGAAACTACTCATCTGATTTCAAAAGTTATTTCACCGATGTGTAGCATTGACTTTCCATTGGCTATAAGAAAGAAAGAAAGAAAAATCATTTATTCTTGTAGGAACCTCAAGGATCACTTAAGTTTCGTTTTACATGCTAGGTGATTCTAATGCCTGTTCCAACGCGACTTCCTACACTATTTATTTTATCAAGGTAGGTACCACGCGAGCGAAGTTGCGGGCGAGTAAGCTAGTATTACATAAAAAAGATTGCGCAGACAGTCGTCAAATACTTGTTTCTCCATATCCTTATAAGTCATAAACTTCATTTGTATTTGTTTGTTTTTAATCATGAAAAAAGAACTGAGTTATAATTAAATCATTTATTTCCAGCCATCAACAAAGGTGACACAAAGGACACTGAAATGGAAGTGATCATGGATAGTGTTGTAGAGAGCCTGTTTTCAGTATTTGTCACATTAGGTAAGTTACCTGAAGTTTTTATCAAACTTCTGCTATTCTTCTACAAGCAAATATATTTCTTGTCATTCTCCAACTATCATCATGAGAACATGAACACTGATAAGGCTCAACTCACACCAAAAGAACGGCGAAGATCAGCGAAGCGGAGCGCAGTTTCAGTGTCTTATGAATTTCAACTTTATTTTCATTACTTTAATACTAATTATCGCATGAGAAACTCGAACGAGTCGCGAGGATGCCCGCGGCGCGCCGCGGGAATTCCGGCGAATTCGAATACGCGCGCCTTCTCTGCGATAATAAGTAATAATAGTAATGAAAATAAAGTTGAAATTCGTATGACACTGAAACTGCGCTACGCTTAACTGCTCTTCGCCGCTCTTTTGGTGTGAGTTGAGCCTAATAATTGTAGCAAAATACAAATGCTCTATGAGTTTATTAAAACAAAAAAACTATTTAAAAATCATTGTGAAGGTGAGTGTAAAAAGTTAGTTACAAGATTTAAATTTCAGGTAATGTTCCTATAATAAGAAACACCAAAGGAAACGCAGCGGAGATGGTAGCAAAGAAACTAGATAAAAAGTTGAGAGAGAACCTATGGGACGCCAGAAACAATCTCTTCCATGGCAACACTGGACAGTCCGGCTCATTCAGCTTCTCAAGGCCCATGTTGATACTCCTGGATAGGAATATAGATATGGCAACACCGCTGCATCACACGTGGACGTATCAGGCTTTAGCTCATGATGTTTTGGACTTATCGTTAAATAGGTTTGTATAAAGGATTTTAGCTATATATAAAGGATATATAATATAAATTTAATAAATTCGTAGTTCTGTAAAACTTCAAACTAAAAAATAAATTTCAAGTACTTACCTATTAATTATAAATGAAACCTGATAATTTAAAAGATAATGTTTTTTTGTCTGAATAGGCCTATCTATCTGTGGTTTTACTTACTGTGGTGAAATATTTGACATGACTTCTATTAGGTACTCAAAATGTTAAATATCTAACAACAGCCCCCAGATTGCACAAAGTAAAAATCACAGTAAATCGCGAATATAACTGTCAGATTCAACACTGATTAAATTAGTAAGTAACTTATTTAATTACTGTCGTATTTGACAGTTGTTTTCGCTTATATTATTATACTAGCTGCGCCTCGCGGTGTTACCCGCGCTAGTTCCTGTTCCCGTGTGAATACCGGAATCAAAAGTAGCCTATGTGTTATTCCCGGTCATAAACTATGTATATTCCAAGTTTCAGCCAAATCCGTTCAGTAGTTTTAGCGTGAAAGAGTAACAAACACACTTACACACACACAAACTTTCGCCTTTATAATATTAGTATGTGTTATTCCCGGTCATAAACTATGTATATTCCAAGTTTCAGCCAAATCCGTTCAGTAGTTTTAGCGTGAAAGAGTAACAAACACACTTACACACACACAAACTTTCGCCTTTATAATATTAGTAGGATATTAGTAGGATTTATAATATTAGTAGGATTAGTAGGATTAGTAGGATTAGTAGGATTAGTAGGATAGTAGGATAGTAGGATTAGTAGGATTATTTTAGCTTTGTTACAACTTGGATACAATCCGAGATAAGTGTACCTACACAATCCAGGGGCAGTAAGCATTATCATAGATAGATAGGTTATTGAGTCTAGACGTTAAGCATGAGTTGAGTATGAACCTCAGTTATTATATTTCAGAGCTGCAGTACCTGAGACCACAGCCGCACCGGCCCCAGGGCAGAAAGTCAAGATGAGGGTCTGCGACCTGGACTCCAGGGATCCGCTTTGGACGGAGCATAAAGGAAGCCCCTTCCCAACTGTTGCCGAAGCTATACAGGAGGATTTAGATAAATACAGGTAAGTCTGACTTTGATTTTATTTATTTGACGACCTCTGTGGCAGTGGGTGAAAGCCCGCCTGAGAAGCAAAGGTTGCGGGTTCGATCCCCGATGCGGGACAAATGTTTGTATGATCTGCAAATATTTATCTCGGGGTGTTTTTGTTTTGTTTGAACAAAGGAATTTTAAAAACTGAATGCAAAACGAAACTATTACATAGGTAATAAAAAAAAGCTTATGATAGGTTCAAACTGTTCATTCGGCTTTTTAAATTCCTTTGTTTAACATAATATTATTAACCTGACCGTTATACGAACCTTATTAATAAATATGAGATAGGCACTACGTTTCCCGCCTTGCTTTACCTTTAATACTTAATGAATTTACTATTGACTTCCGGCTACTTGCTTCCTGTCTGACGTCACTTCCACCTACTTGGCAGTGGGGCGCGCGATGGGCGCGGCTTCAACTTTCTTGTTCATTGGCGTCTTGTTTCCCGCCGAGTGCGGACGTGTCTTTGCAAAGTGCAATCACGTCTGAAAAATTTATTCTATTCATTTGAATTTGAATAAAACTGTGTTTTAAAGGAAATCATTTTATAAATCAAAGTGAGTTTGTTCCAGACCACGTAAGTGATTATTTTATTTTCCTTTATTTTTGATGCGAATATTTCTGCTATAAAATGCAGAAAAGGGTATTCGTGAAATTTTTTTTATTTGTTTTTAAATATATCTACAGTGTCTGTACACGTGGATTGAGGTCAAATATAAAAAGTGTTTCAAATTGAAATGCAATGTCGAAACGACTTAAAGGCGTTTTGATATTTTAAATGTTGATTCCTAAATATTTAACGGTTTACCGTTCGACTTTAAAATATGTCATTTAAAAATATTTATATTTGACCTTGTAGTGTGCTAGTTTATGTGCAAACCCTGGTCCTTTGCCAGGAGATCACTTCAAATAGACGATTCTAGCTCATGTATGTGTAGCCTAAAAAGCAGCAGTAACAATAAAGTACTCCCCCCACACGCTCATGCATATCAGCGTTACGTTGATGTGGTCAGTGTGTAAGAAAAGGGGGGGGGGCAAACATTAAGATCGTGTGAGTAACTTTCGTAGTTTTATCATTATTTTTAACCTTAATGATGAAGTAAATTGTGCATGCTGCTGATGTGATTACAGTTCCTGGCTTAGACCAGAAGTCTAAGTGTTTACCATTCTAACTTTGTGGTTGTATGCCTTTTTAGTTTCCAACAGTTATATAAAAAATTTAATCCTTTATAATAAGACCTTAGATTGTAAGCTCTTAGCTTTTCAGTAATCTCAAGCGGTGATTTCTAAACAAATGTGATGCAGATGAGTTTGTGTGATAAAACTGGCAATGGATCCGCTTATTAAAGTGACGTTAAGAAGGGTCGAACCTCTACCTTGCAGTTTGAAATCTGAAAAATACACAAAACGTTTATGAAACCCTCGCAGGGTATTCTGAGATAGCTTCTTGTGTTGTAATACTGATGAATTCCTTGGCTATTGGTAAGCTAGACTGTCGATCTCGCAGGGCACAGCTCAAAGGACTGTTCGTATTTACAGTTGGGTGTCTCCTCGCAGGAGCACACTAACTATTACAACCCTCGCGGGGTTGTCAGACACAACTTCTTGTGTGATAATGCTGATAAGCATCAGACCTGTTGGTAGGTTAGTCCGTCGCTCTCGCAGGGCACAGCTCAAAGGACTGTTCGTATTTACAGTCGGGTGTCTCCTCGCAGGAGCACACAACTATTACAACCCACGCGGGGTTGTTAGACACAACTTCTTGTGTGATAATGCTGATAAGCATCCTACCTGTTGGTAAGTCAGTCTGTCGCTCTCGCAGAGCAGTTTATAGCACTTTTTGTGTTCGGTCGCATTGAATCATGGTAGCATATAGTAACAAAAACAGTGATGGCTCATCGATCGACATCAGGAGCAGAGAGAGATTAGATGAGTACCTATTGACAAGATAGGGTATCGCTTACCCAGACTTTCCTTATGCGTCGAAATTAACGTTCGACAATAAGAAACCATTGTGCTCTGGATAGGGTACGTACAGCTCAAGAGTATAGCTGGTTAATAAGAGTAGCTGCTCTGCTTGCACATTTTATATTTTAGTCTTTAACATTTATATTAGGTATTATAATCACTGAAAAGATCCATCTGCTGAACATTTTCTCGGATGATGTTTTATTAAACGCAAGACTGACTTTGCGGTGTCGCAAGCCTATTCTGAAGCACCTACAGTCACCTAGCTCCAAAGTGTATTCATTCCATATTATTTAAAATAATACTAGATTTATTCAAAGGTTTAGTATTTACCAGGACAACATTTTGAAATTTGTCCAATGTAACTCTTATAAATCTAAGTGCAAGCAACTGTACATAACGGTGTTGCTCTCACTCGCTATGATGTTTATGCTTAGAAGAAGCATTTACAGGACATTGACATGTCTCCCATTTAACCTGCGTACAGCATCCTATTTCCATCTAAAGCGTTTGCGATCACAGTTTTTATTAAGAATTAAAAGGAAAAGAAATATCGTTTTCAAAAACAAAATTTATTTCAATAATATTAAGAATTATAAATTTTCTTATTAATCTTATTAATCAGCAATACACGCCGTAATAGCCCTTTCCATGTCAAGATAACGCTAGTGTAGTGTTAATCTAGCTGATCCAAAATCTGAAGATTATTGAGGGTAGTTGTGAAAGCTTGCACTGCTTTACAAAGAAACTCGGATGCTCCAGTCTGTTCAATCAAACGTATTGTTTACTTACTCTGTGATCGGTCTGACCATGCTTATTGAAACATAGGTAGGTACCTTCCATTCGAATTGGAATTAAAACAAGGTACTTATCTACCTAATAATAAAAGATCTTGTGTTTATATATTTCTAAATAGTATCCAGAATTCCACACTCGTGCTACAATGATCAACAAATTTATAATTACTCGTTATTCACGTATGTCAGCAAGCAACCATAAAAGTAAAACAAAAAGTCTTGTCGGACCTCTAAACCTTGAAAGTGTTAGTGCTTCGTTTAGTGCTTCGTTTGAGTTGTTTGTAATAAGAAAGCTCTAAGCTAACTAAACATTCTTACGTAGGTATAATAGCATCGCATTTCGGCTCAGGCCACTCGCAAGTAAGTATTATGTATGTACCAATGTAAGTGGTGTAATCCAATCGAGGTTAATAAATCTTTTACTGTAAAGAAAATAATTTAAAAATAACCGGTTCCTTACCGAAGCTTTGATTATTTCCCGAATGGTACGCATTGACCAGATAAACAAAGTATTTTTGCCAGACAGAGGTTTCAGCCAGACCTATAAAGTGTTTCTGTTGTGGTGTAAGCGATTACGACACTTACTTATTCACGGCATACGTTACACCTTCCGTCCTAATACCGATAGTACAATGTTACTTGAATTTTTGTGCTAAGCACAGCATATTAATATAATAACGTTCTGAGCTGTCCCAATTTGGATGAGTGGCTGCAAGTGGCATTCAATTTTACGACTGAGCGCTTCTGTGATTCGGAGGTTACGTTATATGGTCGATCCCGGCTTTTAAAATCGTTAAGCCATAAGCTCCGTCGCTTGATTTGGCCACAAGTTCATACCAAGTACGATGAAAATAATCTTTGCTCATACGAGCTAACTTACTGTATTTAATAGCAAATCGACCTCTGTGGGTCTAAAGCTACCTTTGGTGAGAATTGGTATTTCATAATAATGAACTAGTGTGTTCATTTTGTAGATGCTAACATTCTTTCAACAAGTACGGTCGGCCAAGAAAGTGGTTTACCATGTTTTGACAAAAGCATTTGTGAGTTCTAATTGTCAATTCGGTTTATTTTCTAGCGAGAATTTGAACTTGACACATTGCATTGCATGACGTAGGTACCTATAGTAAAGAGAACAATTGTCACTTCATAATGTTATAAGTACAAGTGGTAATCGACCTTGTTGTTTCTTGACGTTCAAAGGAAACTCAACCATAGGGTGATAGACCACATTTTTGGCCGACTGTACCTAGCATTTCATATCCGGTGGTAACCTAGTTTACCCAATGCTATCATAGAAAACTGTCGGAAAAGGTGTTTTGCGACATGAATTATTATAATTATGTGAAAGAAATTGTCTAGTACTCGTAGCTAGACATTTTACCATTTCGGTAGCAGACTACTAGCCTACCTGTTTCTCTAATCTATTATTGTTGTTTAATGTCTTGCAATGTTTCAAGTCGTGATAGAGGTGACGACGCAGGTACCATGTAAGTTCAGGTTCTCAGAATATGCAAATGTGTAAGTATATCATTAATTGAAGCAGTGAGTCGAAATAAAATTGACAGTGAACAAGTTGACGAGTGAAAATGGTGACGTTGTTTGAGCTCCGTTGTTTGAGCTCCAAAAAATAGCTTATTTGATCGTAATTCATTAAAAAGCTCACATTGACCCAGTTTATCTGAAAGATAGCATAGGTCAGATTCTTAAACTTTTCACTAGTTCACAAATTGTCACTATAATGCAAGTCACTTGCATCACTAATACTGAACAATTTAGTTATCATAATTATATTGGTATCGCATACTTATTCTTAAATCTATTTATTCATACCAATCTATGAATTGAAAAGGTATTGAAGTCTCGCTTCATGTTTAGTAACTACTCTTTACAATTTAATTAGTATTGTTTATTTTTGTAAGTTTCAGTCGTTTGTGTCCCACTGCTGGGCAAAGGCCTCTGATGTTCAATTAAAAAAATATATATTTTCTTCTGAAAGTGTGAAGACAATAACGTGCGGTGACCTTGTTGCATTTGCGTTTCTGGTAGAGATACCTACATTAATGCTGAGCATTACAATAAACTGATGATTCGGTTACCGTCGGGCCTGCCCTCGGTTAAAGAAAAATTTTATAGGTAAATTCGAGCTAGTGTTTACCAAATTTTTAAAAATCCTAAAAATTAAATTAGGAGATGTCATTACTCGATATTAGAGGCAACGTTTTTATTGGTCACAAAAACTCATAAATTATTTGTTGTCTGAAATAAGGTTTTAGACTATTACGTAAAAGTGATTGATATTTGTTTTCGATACACTTATCCTTGCTGTTAAATCCGAGCTACTGGTATATTGTGTTAATTATGAATTGTTGTTCAGGTTGGCATAATTTTGTTACAAAGTATAACAATACTAGATAATACATAAATATTGTATATTAATATGTATCACATTGGCGTCACTTCCACCACCAGGCGATAACAAACAGGTCTCATATTTATTAATAAGGTTCGTATAACGGTCAGGTTAATAATAGCAGCGTTTTACCTACCAATAAAACGCATATTATTTACTTACCTTATACGAACCTTACACTTTAAACTCTGCCTGGTGATATTCGACTCAATGAACAAGAAAGTTGAAGCCGCGCCCATCGCGCGCCCCACTGCCAAGTAGGTGGAAGTGACGTCAGACAGGAAGCAAGTAGCCGGAAGTCAATAGTAAATTCATTAAGTATTAAAGGTAAAGCAAGGCGGGAAACGTAGTGCCTATCTCATATTTATTAATAAGGTTCGTATAAGGTAAGTAAATAATATGCGTTTTATTGGTAGGTAAAACGCTGCTAATAAATAAATAAATATCCTTGGACATTCCACATAGCGTCATCTAGTCCCAAGCTAAGCTACTAAAGCATAATAAAATAAAATAGGCGGTGGCGCTACTTTCTCCATTAGGTATTAAGGTCACTGTATGGTCACCCATACCTAAAGGAGTTTATTATTAACAGGAGTTCGGAAGCGGAAGTGAAGAAGCTAAAGAGCTCGATGGGTCTGGACGCGGAGAGCGACGTGGCGCTCAGCATGGTCAGCGACAACACGCAGCGGCTCACCAGCGCCGTCAACTCACTGCCGCAGCTCATGGAGAAGAAGCGGCTTATAGATATGCACACTACTATTGCCACGGGTGAGATAACATAGTGTTGGCCAAGTGGATAAGTATAGGTCGCGCCACTTAAAAAGAGCTCTGGCTGCATCGAGTTCCTATACTAAAGAGTCACAATCTAATAGCTGACAAAACTCAAAAAATGTCCGAGCAAATTCAATGTTCTACAATGACATTTGAATGTAGACGTTATGTCGTTTGTTTTAATGTTCAATGTCGCTTGTACGCAAAAAAGTAAAACTCGGCGCACTACGTAGCGTGCGCCGAGTTTTGGCGCGGACATTTTATTTGTCTGATTGTGGCTCTATAGATTGTACCTCAATGGCTGGCTGTCAAACTGCGCAGTGGTCGATGATTGGTGGAGAGGTAACGCGGCGCTCTTCATGCCATTGATTTAGCGAGTGCTATTGGTTCGTCAGCGAGTGAACACAGGCGAAAACATACCCCCGCTACTTCCCCGACCGCGCTCTTTTTACGTGGCGCGACCTATACTTCGAATTTTGACCCGAAGGTCGTGAGTTCGAATCCAGCCGTGCATCAATGGACTTTTCGTATCGAAAAATTTATATTATGTACTTTAACACGAGCTTTCAACGGTGAAGGAAAACATCGTGAGGAAACCCGCGGCCATTGTCATTCCTGTGGATATGGCCGGCAGCTGAGAGGATGGTTTAGGTGCTGGGCAAGTCTCCATCTCAACAATCCCAGGCACTACAGTGTCCCGTTAAGTGTAGGTAAAAGTTGCCTCCTGACTCTGTATAAATCATCTAGTAAAGATGTAAAGGCCTAAGTACATCTTTACTAGATGATTTATACAGTATTTGGATTTTGTAATCATTATTCCAGCCATCCTGACTTCAATCAAATCAAGACGACTGGACTCCTTCTTCGAGCTTGAAGAGAAAATCATGAGCAAAAGCAGCGGCGTTGAAAGCAAAGCCGTTATGGACCTCGTGTCCGATCCCACTGCTGGGACTGAAGAGGATAAGATGAGACTGTTCATTATTTATTATCTGTGCACTGATGTGTCAGAGGAAGAGTATAAGAAGTTTGAAAGTGCTCTTATAGCGGCGAATTGTGATGTCAAACCTATGGCTTATATGAAACGGTGGAAGTAAGTATTTCTATTGAGTAGCTAAGGCTCAACTCACACCAAAAGAGCATCGAAGAGCAGCGAAGCGAAGCGCAGTTTCAGTTAAAATTCATATGACACTGAAACTGCGCTCCGCTTCGCTGCTCTTCGATGCTCTTTTGGTGTAAGTTGAGCCTAACTCTAGTGAGCTTTAAGGTTGCCTTTAAATTTATAGCGGACGGATCAAAGTACCCTATGTGAACATGTAGCAAATATAGTCTTGGGCAGTATAGAAAATCATTACAAGCTACCTAAAAGCTTATGAGGATCCGCGACCCGTGCACCGACTGGGCTTCACCTACCGGTGGGTGTAGGGGTAATTCCTGTTTACCCGTAAACCCACTGCGATATGGTTGGAATTAATTATCGATGAAAAAATAAAATAATAATACGATAAGTTCAATGTTAAAAAGTGGGTAAAGCCAGTGGGTGCACGGGTAGCGGGTCTTATTAAGAGTTATTGGTATCTGACTTGTGAACATTTTCCTCTATTTAAATTTGGTAAAGGAAGCTTACTAATTTGCCCGCATTGGAAACCATTATGTGACCATTTTTCAGCTAGACATTAGTGGCAATTCTGGATGTCGCCTAAACTAAAATAAACCAATTTGACAGCACTGAAAATGTTGCCGTCCCTTTCATAACGATCGAAATAAAAAGGATGGCATCAATTTTAGTGCTGTCAAATTAGTTTAGGCGTCATCAAATCAAATCAAAATATATTTATTCAGTACGATCGTTTAGGTGATTCTAATGCCTGTTACAACGCAACTCCTACACCAGCAGGCCTAACATGTGCAACGTGAGATATGTCACACGCGAGACGACAAATTTTGTCAGTCTCGACAATTTTCTCGTTTACCCTAACATGCACGCCGCGATCGAGATGTTTGTCGTCGTAGACTTGCTCTATCTCACGTCGAGAAACCAATAATACCCTATAAAGAAAAACAAAAAATCTTTGAAGATTTCTAATGTAGCAACACCGGCCTCGTTCATTCTATTTGTCTGATAACCTATGAACGCGACCTAAAAATGTCAAATATATTGATTTTTCAAAAGTCATCTCAAAAGAAAACAGCAAAAGTTAGAGGTTAGAGCGCGAAACGGCGAAAACCAATTTCGAAAACAAATTTGAATTTTGCATTTTCTAGAAAGATGAGCGCCACGAATAAAAGATTGTGAGTCCCAATGTTTTGATGCAATGGCTTGCTCAGTAAATAGATTTAACGCGAGTGTTTTGTGAAAACGGACTAAATATCTACCTAACTGCACTTTTCATTTCAGCGTTCGAAGCAATAAAGATCAAATAAACTTTTTATGTCAATATAATGAAGACGCACCCAGAGTTCGCGGCAGGTCACTACCGGTCACCACTCGAGGCTCGCCAGAATGAAGAGGAGTGGGTCCGCTAAAATATTTTTGTAGAATTACTAGCAGTTCCTTGCGGTTTCACCTGCATAGTTTCCGTCGCCGTGGAAATACCGGAATCAATTATAGCCTATGTTACTCAGTGATAATGTAGCTTTCTAATGGCAAAAGATTGAAAAGTTGGTAAACAACAGTTTTTGGTGCATAATTGGTTTGTTGATCTCAATGTTTTCTGTTTATCTTTGTGTCACATACCTACTTACTATTTTATAAAGAAAATCTTTTCAAATATACCTATTGGTTTCATTTAATTTTAATACATAAGTACCTATGCTGTATAAGGATATACATATAATAGGTACAAACGATTTACAAGAGACCTACCTACTATAAAAGTAAAAATAGCCAAAATTCTAATTAAAAAAACATTTATTTATTTATTAGCAATCTACGAATTCAACTAGTCCATCAATGGACTGTAAACCGTCGATACGTTGATTGTACGTGGACTGTTGAATTAATTAGTTAATTCATTCAACGCACACCTCTACATCACATGGTGCACTTGCCAAATAATGCGTTAATTGAAGAGCTGCACAATTTCGGCTCGTCTAGTTTGGGGCTATCCGAAGCAGATCAGCAGGTGTGTTGCTATCTTGTATGCTGTCATTTTTTAATTGGTCCCTTCGTCCAATGGCAACCTGTAATAAAATAAAAATTTTTATACATTAAACAGTAAGATTGGGTGTAATACAGGTAAACGATGTAGAAGGTTTCTTTTATTCAAAGTTTGTATGTACACAATATCATGCCTTACCCACAATATTGAGAGAAAACGGACAGGGACTTCCATTTGCTTTGGTCCTGACACTCCCTTTTCGACACATTCACCATTTACATTATTTACATAGATAGGTACCTACCTGAAATTCTTCACTAAATTATAAACTAAACTATGCAACTTGTATAGATAATTTTTGATGCTTTTTACTTATTTTACTTACCTATTAGAGTAATCGAAAATAGATTTTATTCATTTATAAATAGGTTGTCTAAGTAGGGTAGGTAGGTACTTACTTTTAAATGTGCCGGTAATCCCTGCTTGTTAGGAGGCTCCAAGTCGGGCAGTAGTGCCTCTATAACGTAAAGCGCCATGGCCTTATTTATTCTCCAAATTCGTTGGAACTCCGAGTCCCGGAGATCAAAGGGGTCGCACATATCTCTGATGGCTCTCCGCTGTATTTTTCTCGTCTCTCGGTCTCGGAAAACACTAGTTTATAATTGAAATATGGTACCGCCATTGTTACGTTTACTCTCTTGTCGTCTACTCGTCCTCAAAAAGTACGACGAGAAAATACAAGCGCTCTCTCGTGCAGAAGTGTCATAATTTAGTCGCACATGTTAGCGTTTGTCGACAAAAGAGACCACAGAAAAAAAATATACGCGTTTTGTCTACATTTGACAGAACGAGACGAGTTCTGTAAGCTGCCATGTTAGAGCATGTAGACATAACGAGATATCTCTATTTTAGACGACAAAACGCGACGAGAAGATTTTGTCACGTTGCACATGTTAGGCCTACAGGAAAAGAATCAGGCAAGAACCTGGTGGTGTGGACCTAGCTTTTTTTTTTTCCATCCAGAATTGCCACTAATATCTCGATAGGTACTGCGTAACAATATGAATGGTTCATTTATTTACATTAGGTACATGAATCACTAGGTCGCACTAATTTATCGTTACATCAGCAAGGTTTAATCTCGTAATATTTCAGAGGCTTTACCAAAATGTCGAGTCAATACGAAGGAGGCGGTACTAGAACAGTGTCCATGTTCTCGAAGCTGGTGTCGCAAGGATCCTCCTTCGTGATGGAGGGCGTCAAGAACTTAGTTGTAAAGAAACATGTGAGTATGCATGAAGTTATAGTTCACGATTTGCCTCGCTGCCAAAATTGATCTCGCATTGTGTTTTCTGTGTATAATATTATGTCATGCATTAAAAAAAAGTATCTATGTAGTTTTTCAGTCATCTGGTTACCATAACACAAGCATTTAGTTGCTTAGCTTGGGACTAGATGACGCTGTGTGGAATGTCCAGGGATATTTATTTATTTATTATTGACGACGCAGAAGTTGCGGGTTCGATCCCCGCTGCGGGACAAATGTTTGCATGATCTGCAAATATTTGTCTCGAGTCTTGGTGTTTTCTATTTATAATAATATGTATGTACCTATTTACACAAAAATATATTCTAGGTTTGTAGTGTATCTTAGTTACAAAAAAAATTATCTATGTAGGTAGTCAGTCATCTGGTTACCATAACACAAGTTGCTTAGCTTGGGACTAGATGACGCCGCGCCGTGTAAAATGTCCAAGGATATTTATTTATTTTAAGCTGCGATTATTGGTTTATACGAATAAAATTGTATAAGTAATAGTAGTAGGTATATCAGTCCATAATGGTAACTAGATGACTGATATACCTACCTACTACTTATACATTTTTTTTCGATGTTATGATAACACAAGCATTAAATTGCTTAGCTTGGGACTAGATGACGCTGTGTGGAATGCCCCAGGATATTTATTTGATCTCTTCGGGAGCCTAACTCAAAATGTCTTCCAGAAACTGCCAGTCAGCCGTACAGTGGACGCGGCACTAAGTGGCACAGAGACAGGCTCTGATCTAGACTGGCTGGACCCTAGGGCTGCTCGCTCGGACGCGGCGGGGCGCGCGCGGTCCCGACACGTCACCCCGACTGACGCCGTCGTGTTCGTTGTGGGAGGAGGGAACTATATCGAGTATCATAACCTGATGGATGCGGCTAAGGTGAGTGACGTGTACTGTAAGGCTCAACTCACACCAAAAAAGCGGCGAAGAGCAGCGAAGCGCAGTTTCAGTGTCATATGAATTTCAACTTTATTTTCTTTACTGTAATACTTATTATCGCATGAGAAAATCGAACGAGTCACGAGGATGCCCGCCCCGCGGCGCGGGAATGTTGAAATTCATATTACACTGAAACTGGTCTTTTGGTGTGAGTTGAGCCTTACGATGGATGCGGCCGAGTTATATTATATGGACTGGCTGAATGTCTCACCATTGTTGGCCACAGCTTATAAAAACTTATTTTTTTATTCAAAACAGGCTACTATCATTCACTTATACTTTTAGATATTTAAAATCTAAGGTTGTCAGGCACGTCCGTATGAGCACTGTTCCACTTATTGATAGTAGTTTAGTACTCAACAATTTGCAAATCCACTCAGCTTACGACAATATCAACTGGTTTCCTCACGTTAGTTTGTGCCATTTTAACCCATTCGGCCGGCCTAGCTCCCACGGTGCTGAGGACTCGCCGTGCGTCATGGGCAGTGAACGTGTCAAGTCACAACAAAGCCCAGAATATTTTTATTTTGAAAAAGCTATAGGGTTGTCACTATTCTCGTGCAATATTTGGTAAACTATTCCAGTTCCAATATTTTGTAACACTTTTTTTTTTGGTGACCTCTGTGGCAGTGGGCGAAGGCCCGCCTGAGATGCGGAGGTTGCGGGTTCGATTCCCGCCACGGGAGAAATGTTTGCTAGTTCTGCAGATATTTGTTCCGGGTCTGGGTGTATTTCTATCTATAATGCATGTCTTTACAAAAAAAAATGTATCAAGTATTATATCAGTCATCTGGTTACCACAACACAAGCATTAAGTTGCTTAGCTTGGGACTAGATGACGCTGTGTAAAATGTCAAAGGATATTATATATTTATTTATTTACAGCAACAAGCCGCAAACGGAATGCCTCGGAAGATAATCTACGGCGCCACGACTCTCCCCAACGCCTCTCAGTTCCTCAAGCAACTCTCGCTCCTCGGCGAGGAGATCCAGTGAACATTCCAACACATTCATATTTATACATAGAACCCATTGAGATGTATTATAGAGCCACAATCAGACAAATAAAATGTAAACGCCGAAACTCTGCGCACACTACGTAGTGCGCAGTGTTTTTCTTTTTTGCGTACAAGCGACATTGAGCATTAAAACAAACGTACATAACGTCTACATTCAAATGTCAAATGTCATTGTAGAACATTGAATTTGCACGCACATTTTTTGAGTGTTGTCAGCTATTAGATTGTGACTCTTTAATACATCTCAATGATAGAACCTATATTACTATAAGTACCACATAATTAAATTATGTTCAGGACCTGAATACACAATCAAACAAACATCTCAACAAGTTGGCATTTTATTTACAATGACATTGAAAATATAGCTAACATCTAATAGACTACTAATAATTTTGATTGTTTTAAACAAGAAGTATAAAATCTAAATCACAAGAGTAGTATAATTCATTAGTCAGATCATAACCCCGCATTTAAAAACTTTTCCACAGAAGGTAGTCGAAATAAGAAAATAATCTCGCAACCGAAAAAAACTTCAGATAGTATTAAACAAACTTGTTGAATTTATATCCCAACCCTTAAAACTATTGTGCTTAATTAGTAAAATAGAAACTAAAATGTGTATGTTCGTTTTTAAAACATATAATAGTCAATAACCCTCGAAAAATAGTATATGTGTAAGATTACTTAGACTAAACGTTAATGAACAAAGAAATTTTAAAATACGAGGAACTACACATCTCGCACGCGGCAGACGACTCAGAGAAGTCTAACGAATATGAAACCTTAAGTTAATGTTATCACTGATCATGATATGGTTTTGGCACAATGAAAACTGAACTTACCAACCGAGTGTCTAGAGAGCAACTTTGAACAAAGTACACCTCAATGGCAAGATGTTCAATACACAAATTGATTTGTGCAGTAACAAAATTGATAATCTCTTGGTACTAAAATTAATGACATTAGTTATGACAATGGCCGGCGCTGGACAAGGGGACTTACTAGGTCTTACAATTTTCCGATTTTATGACAAACGCTACCTAATGCCCCTTGCACACTCGAGCCAATCAAACGTAAGTATAAAAGAGAAAGACTAAATTGTCCAATAGCTGGCAGTCTGTCGTTGGGGCAATTGATTGACATTGGCTGATTAACTCAAGTTTGCAAGTTCCGAAGCGTACGCCTTTATCATGAACATAGTGGTTATCTAAAGGGGTTACTTAATTTAGAAATGTTGTGCGCAGTTAAAACTCTTTAAAATCAACAACAAGTATTAGTAACATAAAACAAATCATGGCACATACATAACAAACTCAATATAAAAACAGATCTTAAATAAATCAATAAAAACGATTTGAATTTTCTCCTTTGACATGGGCAATAAAATATATAATTTGTCTGAATAAGTACACAACACAAGACATTACGATACATACACAAGACATGGTCAGTACCTACACTTTATATTGTAATGTTAGTCAAACAAAGAAAGTTTTTTTTTGTGAATGTGCTCAAACAATGTGGTCAAAGACTTAATCTAAACATAGCAGATACTACAAGGAGCTCGGAAAAAACGATTAATATTACAGATTGTTAAGGCGCATTTAGATAATTATTGAATTCACTACATCTTAAAATATTAGACATTAAATACAGCAGTGCATTGCTTAACAATCAAGCGATTATAATCATTATTATTATGTTTAATATGTTTATAGACAATTCAAAAGCGACAACAACAATAACAAGTTAATAGGTTAACTTATAAGTAGATAAAGAAGCAGAACTTGAAGATATAAAGGTCACTGCTTATCAACTTTCCATCCGGGCCCAAACAATAAAAATAAACAACGTAAATAACAAATAGGTCATGATTTAAGAACAATGTCTGATTGATAACAGTTTTTAAAAAACATTAATTCAATTCAAAAATGGACATAATTTTAGTAAAATATATATGGACGGTCATTTGTATGCAAATACAAACTGTTTTCTTCTTCACAAACGCATATTTTATCAAATAAATTATATAAAGGCAAAGTATTGGCGATTAAACAACTATAACCTAGTATGGCCAATTAGGAATGTCACAAGAAAAACAAGCCGAGCGATTTAAAAATTATATAATGAAAATAGCAAATTCTTTAAAATCCTGTTCCTATGTCGACACACATATTCAACAAATAACAATAATAATTGAAAAGAAATGCTTTACATTTAATTTTTAAATACTGAATTCTGGAATGTAAGAAATTGTAAAGAGAAATGAATTTTTATAGTCAGTGATCAAAATTCATTGCAAAAGGAATGTAAGTAAGTATAAAGAATATAAAAAACTATAAACAATAAGTTGGGGACAGAGTCACACCTTAAAACAAAAATACAATAAATCCAAAATAAAAACAAGTAGATAGAGAGAATGGGTTAATGATGTCATGTGAAAACCGAGATTCGTTCTTATTTATAATTAGGTTTAACAATGAGCCTGTCATGTGTATTATTTCACAAATTATGACCGCCTTGTTCAACAATTGCAAATCTAATAATAACAAACTGAAATGGCTGCTGACAAATCATGCCATCTCTTTTCGTTGCCAAAAGCTACGAGATTTTGTCTATAGCCTTGATTTAATTAGGTAGGTATAATGAACAGGAAAATACAATGGATGTAACTTTTTTGGGCTAATAATGTCACGAAATCGAAACAGTTATTTAAATGAAGGTAAATTGACAGAATGGGCAAGACACTCGGTCAACAGTGATGAGGTGGTGGCTTTGAAAAGTGTGCAAGAACAAGAAGTACGAAGAAGTTGTTTTGCGGTGGGTCATATTAAAGTTTAAAGTAGTTAATGAATGATGGCATGAACGGATATTAACAGCGTAAAGGAAGTGGGAGCTACAGGATGTTGATGATGAAGGTTTCAGGATTAGACTTAACATTCTTAATAAAATACAAGACATGCCATTTTATCATACACCACAATCCAAATGCAATAAGTGTTTAAAGTACCCTTAAGTTAGGAAATAGTTTATCTGCCTGTCAGACAGTCAAAAAGAAAATGCAATTATCTAAGTCAAGAGTAGCATAGTTCAGATAACATACCGATATTTATTTTGAATAAGTGATCACAAGTAATCATATTACAGAGTATTTTAAGTCAAACATTTAATTTAACAGATAGGTACAATAACTTTCTACATTAGGTTAGTTACTTGATTATTAAGAGAGTGCATAGATGGTATTTTTAACTTTTAAAATCACAATCTTAATCTAAGAATAACATGGGATAGAACGAATTGAAAACCACTACATTAAAAGGGGATTAAATATTAATATTGTTTATAATCACAAAGACACGCAACCGCAATAGCGAAATTTTTTAATCTTCTATCAAGTCGTAATTTTATATAACACCACAGTGTAATAGACACTCCTCAACTCTTTACTCACCAAACGGTAACGGGCAATTTTCAACAAATTTTGCAACAGGTCTTAAGTGATATTCATAACTATCTTTATAATTAGTCAGAGAACATTTTAAACCTAGCTAGGTATATATTTTTAAAAAAGATTGTGTTAAAACTTTACATATTTTACTCTCAGATGGATTAGGTATTATTGTACTTTCTCCAGCATATTTCTTAACTTTAAATAGGACAGATCATAAGCATGAGATTCCAGCACAGTAAGGTGTAGTCAAGTTAAATATTTATCATACACATTGCTTGTTAGTGCAATCTACTGTAGCATAGACATTCAAATCGCAAGTTAAGGCCGCAAGGCTTACCGCTATGGTAAAGAGCCAACAATGACGAACCTTAAGTACCTATTATTCTCACCTCTCGAAGCGAGGCAGGCATTTCAATCACACGTTAAGGCCAAAGTAAGAGCCTTTCTGTGAACATTATACTCCTGTATGCAAGCAAGTAATTAAAATGACTAGACTTATGTCTTTAAAAAGTTCGTTGATTCTCCAATTTTATCTAATAGCTAAATCAAGCACTGGCTTCTTATTCTTCTTAATACGCATAAAAATTTCGAAGCATTGATATAATATAAGTATATGCTGTTATGAGCAGCTATGACACAAATCTTGCACTCCTAGCAACTGACTACAATGAATTTCAATTAGTGTGAGGCATCACTCAATTTATCGAGTGCCCACAAACCAATGCTTTCATAATATGATTGGAGCAAGCTATTTTACTGACCCCCAACCAACCTAAGATTCTGTTTGGAGCTTAAAAGCAGGAACTTTGGGATGCAAAATGTACTGTTTTATTTATTATTACTTGCGCCACCCAACCCCGCCAAGGTAATAGGTATTAGAATAGAAGATGCTCAGTATTTTTATTATAATTCTTAAGCAGCATCACTTAATAATAAAGCTTGTCGGTCTCGGCTTTTAAAGTCGTTAAGCCATGACGGAGGCCTTAAGACGGCCTAAAAACTCCGTCACTAGAGTTGGCCACTTGCTTGAACGAACAAATGAATATTTTAAATCATCTTTTTCTCTAGTTGGGGGTCACCAACGTCAAAATTGTTAAGTACCTTGTTGAAGCTGGAGGTAAAGGATGACTATTGCTTGGGTTGATTGACTTGACGGCTTGAACTGCTGCTGTTGAGCGCCATTTTCTGCATTTGCCTGATGACGGTGGTCGCGTGGTACGCTTGTTTCCAGCGGGACTTCGCAAAGTTCTTCTTGAGCTGTTCGGACACAGTTCCATGGATGTTCTTGTTGCTGGCTTCGTTGCCTGAAATCCATGGGTGTGCCAAAGCCTGCCTGTAAAATTAACATATAAAAATCAATGAAATGGTCACAGGTGAAAAGTACCCTAAAGTGACGAGATTGTTTTTATAGGTAACCACTTTAAGGCAGCTTTAAATGTAATTAAGAGTAGGTAAGTAAGATGAAGGGTTGTCAGTATTGTAGCAGGAAATCTATGGTCTAGCCTAGCCTATAAGAAAGTCACATGATTTCATGTTCATGTAGGTTCATCATAAATCATTGTGATGAACTTACATTCTGCCATTAGAACACCTAAAACTTGTAACACTTACTTATGTATTTTATGTATTATTTTACATAATTATGTTGACTAATTATTCCATTAAGTAATAATATTAGTGGACCAATTTTGAAATTATTTTTTTGTTAAAACTAAATAAAAATAGCATGGACGAAAAACTATTTTCATCCATAATAATAGTTTGCATAGCATAGTGTGTTGCATGTAAATTCTACACTACACCTTATTGGCTTATAAATCAATTGCAGTTTTAACTAGAATGTCTTTATACATGAAATCACCTCTTTCCCATAGTGGTAGGGATTTCCACAGAAAGATTAATTAAATGTATGCCTAGGATGACTAATTACAGAGCTCAGAATAGGTAGAGTATATTTACCTAAGTTGCAGTGTGGAAGTAACACAGAGTTAGAGAGAACCTCCTACAATCCCGAGATGATAATAATGATTATGTATTTTGGGATTTCAAAATCTGAATCTGATCTCAAAATGGACTTTACTTTAAGTCTAAGTTTTAAGTATACACTTAATATACTCTTTCTTTACTATAATATACTTTAAGGTATACCTATTCCGATAACTGCTAATTAAAAACAGAAACAACAACAATATTAATTAAGACTCTACATAAATCTAAAATATGTAATTAATAATGAAACTTTGAAGTAAATTAAATAGAAAGTTCACATACAAGATCAAAAAGCACATTGATATTATAATAATACTGGCTCATTGCAAAATAAAAAAATAGAATAAAAAGTGTCAAACCTTTAATTTTGATCTGTCAGAGAGTAATTGAACTTACTCTAATAATAACTCTAGAAACAAAACCAATCAGAAAATAAACTTAGTGAAAAGTCTACTTGATAGAGACAGTAGTTATGAATATTATTGACTAAAACAATTTGAGGTACAGGTTTTATGCTAATGATTAACCCATATCATCCCAGTGTTCCATTTTTAAAGCGGTTACTCTTTTATTTTTTTATTCCAATTTTTTAACGTATCTTTAAAACTGATGTTTTATATTGGTATCACTAACATTTCTAGCTGTCAGTTGAATAAATGTAATTTCACTTTGCGCGGTTTTTTATACACGAAAAAAAATATTTTATTTGGAAGTTTTTACTGAAAATTATGGCGAACAGAAAAATGTAAGTAATTATGCTGTTTTATATTATACTATTGAAAATGTATGGTGTATACACGTGTAATATTATTGTTTTATCATGTCTTATTACGTTTTAGAAAAAAAATTGCTAATTTGTGGGTAAGTGTAAGTTTTATGTACCGTTCCATTATTTGAGCAGTAGGACATACACACATGTAATTTTTATACATTAGGGTTTATACTTATCAGTATTGCTTCGTAATTATGATTATTATTTTATTGTAGATTGAATGTAAATCAGCTATTTTTACACTTGGAAGAATATGCCGACGTGTTTGTGGCTGACATTTTCATTACAACTACAAATAATTGGCAAAATAGCGACGAAACCAGTGGTGACGAAGAGTTTGCAAGTATGGGTAAATAATTTGTCAAGACATCAGTTAGGTACCTGCAAAGGTAAACTATGGGTCACCAGATCGTACAATGCTGAGTCCTAGGACATTGAATGAGCTTGTTGGAGTTGAAGAAGAAGTGGACCCAATACCACATCGTCAGTGACGCAGCCTTCAGAGCTCAGCTACTCATCGCTGGTGGGTGACACAGCCACCGCCAAAAAGAAGACGTGTCGAAGTCACAAGAAAGTAAAGGTTTGTAGAAATTTGAGAAAAGGCTCTGAAGAAGTAACTACTGTTTACCAGGTCTTCAGGAAAACCTGGAAAACCCTGTTGATTTTGTGTTCCTGTGAAAAATTTTTTGATGAAGAGAAAGCCTAGATCTCCACTAGCAGTAATAAAACGTGTGCCTGATGCTATTAGATTGGATGATAGACACATTAGATAGGACATCTAATTTACAAACAAAATAAACAAACTCAATGTCACAAAAATACAGCTATGAAGTGTGTATCAAAAAATGTAATTTTGCCTTACATAGTAAATGTTTTATTATTTTTCATACTGAATAACTTAGGTACATACCTACCTAAGTAACATTCTTTTTACATAATAATTATAATATTTAAGGAATATGTTGGTTTATATAAGTTTTTACTATGTACAATAAATAAAAAATTGAATATAATAGTTTTATTTCCAAACGAAATCCATAGTCACATATGTATCAATGTATCAAAAAGCATGGTATGTATAATCCTAGTGTTCCATTATTGGAACGGTTACATAACTAAAAATCTATATAAGTTTTTTTTTTTTTTTATATCTAGATTTCATTATACATGTATAAACGTGCTCTGTTCCGATTTTCATAAAAAATTGACTAGTTTTATTATGATTGGGATGATACGGGTTAAGGCAGTTAAGCAGTTGTACTTACTTGCAGGTATATCTCTTCTCAACATCAACACACATTAAATGTCGAATGAAATCTTTGGCAGACTCACTGATGTCGTCCCAGTAAGGCGAGTCAAACTCAAAATCTCCTTTCAAGATCTGAGCAAAAAGGTTAGCATCATTCTCATCATAGAAAGGAGGGTATCCACAGAGAAGGATGTATGAAATAACTCCTATACTCCAAACATCAACTGCCTTACCATAAGGCTTCTGTGCCAACACTTCAGGAGCTACATAGCCAGGTGTCCCACAAGCAGTGGCCATTATTCCCGAGTCTTCAATCTTGGATAAACCAAAGTCACTTATCATGATTTTACTGTCTTCATCAGCACTGTAGTACAAGAGATTTTCAGGTTTCAAGTCTCTATGTACTACTCCTTGGCAGTGCATGTAATCTACAGCCTCCAGGACCTGCCTCATCAGGACGGAAGCATCCTTTTCTGTGTAGGAACCTTTTTCAACAATCCTATCAAACAACTCGCCACCAGTAACGAGCTCCATGACGAGATACACTTTGCTTTTGTCTTCAAAGGTGTCTAACAGCTGGACGATGTTGGGGTGAGAAAACATTTTCTTCTCGGCACCCTCCGCTTTAGCTTCGCTAAAACGCTTCAGTACTCTAATTTCGTTCTCTAGAGAATCTTCTTTACCTTTTAGGGCCTTCTTATCAATGATTTTGCAAGCAAACATCTGCCCATTCTCTTTGCTTTCTATCAAACGCACTTCGGAAAATGCACCCGTTCCGAGAAGATCTTTGATGACAAACTTATCCTCAATCGATGGTGGTTTCTCTGCTTCTTTGGCATCTTTTTTGGATTTTCTCCCAAAATCTTTTTTACCGAAAAGAGGCATCTTTGCTCTCCACTTTCACTGATTTTAACTACACTACTACTAAAAAATATCTACGTACACACAGTAGATGTAGACACAGCGAGTCTGGCTGGTGGACATGGATTGGACATGGACAGGATAATAATCTCGCGCTCGCTCGCTCCCTCCGCGCGGATCTCGGCTTGAACCAAGAACGTTGCGACCCGTTGGCCCGTTGCGTGCGTTGCGCAGGGCGCCCGGCCCAAGGTCAGTCAGACAGTTTGTCAAAAATTCGCTTCTCGTTTCGTTACACTCAGCTTACGTATATTATTTATGTAGGTATGTATGACCCATTAACACCGTAATTTATCCGGCACAAGAAGTATTATTATCCCATAATTAAATAACTCTAAGTTAGCTATGATGTACGTATTTTTAATTATATTAGAGTAGAATACACAGTGGACAAACAAACCAAATATCAGTATATCAGTATATCAGTTCGTTTATATTATCTAACATTAATCCTGCGTAAAATGAAACACTGTTTTCATCTGTGATTGTGTAAAGTAAAGGTAAGTTCACATAGAAGGACTTTTTACTTTAGCTGTTTTCGCCTTGGGGTTTTAGCCAAACTTATTTTTGGAATGTGTGGTGTGTCTGATTTGATTACTTACCTACCTACAATCTTTGTCTTGAATTTTCTATTTTATAGAGGTCTGCTATCTTTAATGTTTACACACATAGCCGTAGGCGTAGGTACCTACCTACCTACCTACCTTCCTGTATTCTGTGTGTGCTACCGTAACCTACCTAGAGGGTAGCTTAGCAAGGGCTAGGGCAATTGCCAAAGAGTAAAATAAAATAATAAGTACTACGATTTTGGTTACGACGAGTTAGGAAACTGTAGGACCTACTACTTACTGCCAGTCTCAATAACCCATCTATCTTTAGTTTTGCTTAGGTACCTACTGTCATTATTTTTTGTATGGAAGTAATGTAATATCTACCCACACTACCTACCTAAGCAAAAGCAAAGATAGATAGGTTATTGAGACTGGCCGTTAGTCTACTTACCTGTCATGAAAAATGTTCCTCCTGCAGGTAACATACTAAAGGACCTCTTTACAGAAGGTCTAACTTATAAGCAACAAAGGGACCTATAAACCAGCCATTAAATTAGATGTAAGTAAAGTTGTAATGTCTTAGGTTAAGTACCTGTAAAGTTACAAACTTTTTGAATAAATAAATAAATAAATTAAAATAAACCTATCGTAGTTATTAGTACTTATTAGCTTAATGTCAAATCTTTGAGCGCCAATACTGTTTTTAGACTGGCATCCCCGTTATTTCAACCCCAACCCTCGCAATTTCCTTGTCTATGCTGGCTGCTAGCCTTCCACCCCCTGACGTCACCGTGAAAATCGACCAATCCCATAAGACGCAGTGTTCGATGGCCCTCGTAAGCGGCATCCATAGATAATACACTATATAAAAGGTACGGCATCACTACCGCGCATCCGTTCATGCCTTACATCTAAATGTTTTCGTTGTGCAACAAATATGAGTATCCTTCCAAAATGTTCTCGTTGGTGATTAAAGTTGTGTAAAATGTTCTTTATCTTACCGAGATTACTGTGAGATATTGTTTTCATTTTATTTTTGTATAGAGTGTATTAGCTATCTAAAATTACGTTTGGGGGTGGTGCCGTGATGCCAGTTCGTAAGCAAGGTACCTAAATTTCGTAAATGGGTATTTATAGTAATAAGCAGTAAAAGTACCTATGCATTACTACGAAGGAAGCGGTGATTGTCTTCGATGTATTATTAAATTTGCGCAAGGGGTTGTGTGCGCCCACAATAGCACCCTTCGAGTAATTCGTATCGACGTTAGAGGGTTGCCAGGCAGGCGATCTAAGCCTTGTAACTCATTCATGTAACTCCACGTTGCTTTACTCAATTATTGTAATATTAAAATTTAAGACAATGAAGTGCAGAACTTATATTTAATGCACCCACAATATTGTCTGTTATCGTATCGATATGATGTGGATTGTGGAGTGAAGACAATGAGGTTATTCCTGTTCCATTTTGCGCCAATCATGCTTTTGACCTATTTTCTATCTAGTACCTACCTAAGTACCTACTTGACAGGTTTTTAATCTAGGCCTTAGCCTTTACGTGGGGCAGGGTACCTACGTAGGTACGTTAAAATAGGGATGCGATGCGAAGGTCAATCGTTGTTTTTGTTTTATTAAATTAATTATTTAGGTACCTACCGCTGCTTCTAAAACATTAAGTACCTATAACATGTTGTGCGTTATGATTGTTAAGTTATGTTAACAATTTACGTAGGCATTACCACTAACCCAGGTATACCTACACCTATTATTCCTTTTTTTCAAAACTCCATTTCACTTCCTTCTCGTGTTTCTACTGTTTCAAACAAAATTAGAATTTTTAAAATCGGTCTACTCACTAGGTATTGACGGAATTATCGGTGAACATCCATTCAAGAAAAAAGCATTTCTGTTCTTATCTCCGAAGTTCCTCATCAGATCCTCAAATTTGTAATGAGTGGTCCGTCGGAAGTCCACTATTTAAAAAAAAAACGAAATCGGTTCAATATTGACGGAATAATCGGTAGGCATAGAGGTACCCAAGTACCTACCTATGTCCACCGATTATTCCGTTACAAAAAAAACATACAAAAAAATACATAGTAGGTACTATGTCACAGTGGAACACAGAACCTTCTCCTTTTTTGTGGGTTAAAAAGTAGTTTGTAAATTCAAACTCACGTGATTTGGTGAGTATTAACCTCCGAATATTTCATTCACAGAGGCCCACCGTGCATTAGAATTGCTGGAAGACTACCACGGCAAGCTAACAAGGCCACAGGATCGGCAACTTCGCCTTGCGATTGAGAGAGTCATCAGGATTTTCAAATCCAGGCTGTTCCAAGCTCTTCTTGGTAAACAAATCTGTCTTAATTACATTTTAACATTCTTTACACGGGAACTAGGTTATTTATTTCCTTTGGATTCATCAAGAAAGAAGAGTCGTGCGTGTTGGCCGTGTGGTAGGTAAGTACCTCTACTTTCGTTCAGAAGGTCATAGGTTCCTCAATGGATATTCGTTTTGGAAAAATGTACCTACCTACCTATAGGTTGATATGCACTTTAATACGAACTCTAAACCCACACCTAATGACCATTTTCTTTCCCGTGGATATCGCCGGCTAAAGTGAAAGAATGGTTTTGGTGCTGGGCAACCTTATTCCATCTCAACAATGTCCCAGCCAGGCTCTACAGTTAAGTTTAGGCAAAATTGCCTCCAAAAAGATGACGTTTTGTTATTTTTTGTACATCCAGAAAATATTAATCTGGTAGGACTGGTGTAGTTATTATAGTAGGTACATAATTTTTTTATCTTTTAGTTATTTCAATCAAGTAGGTAATCTTGATTAGGTACCCTTGATCTTGCAAGTATACTGGAATCGAACCTTCACTCTCAGCTGATCAATGCTATTCTCGTGGTCGTCTAATAACTTTCTTACGAGTAAATTATTTAGACTTATTACGGCTATCTATCTTTGGTTTTGTTTACTTCGGGTAGATAAGATAGGTATTTGACATTTCTTCCATACAAAAAACGTCAAATAGCTACCTACTGACAGTAAGCAAACCCAAAGATAGATAGGTTATTGAGATTGACTGTTAGTCTATATCTGTTGTTAAGGTTAGTTAGTTAGTTAGGTAGGTAGGTACTTTGCTGGCGCTTAATTTTATACCACGTGCACCTACGACTACGACTGCTAGCTAAGCTGGTTCGATACAAATGTTCCAAGTAGAAATGGGCGTTTGTTTATAGGTAATTAATTAATTACTAACTTCTATCACCTGTATGTTTCACTCCTCGAACAATATTGCCATGAACATGGCGATTGAATTTACATAGCCAATCGAAGGGATTTAGGTAGTACAATCAGTTGCTCTGCTTCTATAAATATCCAAAACACGCGCGTGACCGCAACATACGTCATCGACGCTCTTGAATCTTCCTTGACCACGACACTGCTATTGTGATCCGCATTATATTTAGCCAGTTGCAACTAAGATCAAGCAAAAAGTACCTACTAAAGGAAGCTTGATTCAATATGCTGGTTGCTATGACTTTAGAAAAAGCATGGTAGGTACCAGCCAGTAGGTAAGGTAATAAATAATGTAGTAATAATGCAGGTGTCAGTAAGCCGGGGGCTTGTTTTACCATCTCTATGTGTAAGGTCCAAAGTAAGCTAACTGGCACTTAACTACACTCACGGCTTTCACCATCGCTGATTATTTTAATCAGCCGACACTCGGAGGTAGTGTCACTTTTATTTTACCTACTCGTCGAATAACTACAGGTACCTAGTTTAGTTATGAATTGACTGTTTATAGGAAAGGGTATTTCTAAATGGTATAAGAATAAGAATAAGAATAATAGTAATTTTAGGCTGATGAAAAACTTACGTAAGTAACTAACAAATCACCTACAAGAGTTAGGTACAATAATGATATACCTACCTACTTACCTAGATGTGATGATGATGTAGAGTTGCGATTGCGAGTGGTAATTTAAACCATCATAGTTAATGCATACCTACCTACTGAAAACTGATGTACCTAGAAATATTATAGGTAGGTACTGATCGATCACTGACTGAAGTTTCGCTCACACATTTACCTTCATTGCACTTATTGTAACCCTACGCACATGAACCTTGCATTGCATCGTTGCCGCTCGTTGACGCTTTGATTGCAGCTGGTGATAATATTACATTCATTGACATAGGTAGGTACAATAAAAACAAGTATAAAAGCACCTTGTTCAAGTTCAATTTAAGTAGTTCTTTAGAGCAGTCACAATGTTGATTATTGAATCAGTGTGCTATGTATTAATTAGAACAGTCAGCAATGACTCTACTAAAATCTTGACACACCTGTTTTGCCACCTTGTAGGTAGTTCAATGTGAAGGAATTTTAATCTACCTAAGTACTGATACTTCTTTGATTGATTCACAAAATCACAAATTACCGGAGACTATAAAACAAGATAGGTGATGTGATGGTGGAGTAGAGCTCGTCAAAGTCAAAGTTAACTGAATCTATATCTTACAGTAGTGATTGAAGTGGTAGTAATTATTTTGTCCTGAAATAAGGTCCAGTTGATAATATATTATCATTATTGAGGGTCAAAATTATATAATCTTGACCTGTGATTAAAACTGCGGAAGGGTGATGCGTTTGCAAACTTAACACGACGATAATGTGCGATGATTCGTTTGACCCAGATCGTTGATACGGGTGGCCGAGTATTCCAAAGCCGCTGACACAGATTTGCTTTTCAACTTGCTTTAATTAACATTTTAAAGCTCAACACTACACCATTGTTTTCCTAAATTGTTGATCGCCAAATATCAATTCTGCGATCAAGACACGAGTGATGACTTGACCTATGTTAGAAATAATAAAAATATTTTCAACTTAAGTACTTACCTACCTAGTATCGTATGATCTAAATGGTAAAATTCACATCACTGTATTAAATAAATAAATAAAAAAAATAAAAAAATAAAAAAAAAATCACCTAAGTATTTATTAAGTTAGCACGTCATCAGTAATCTCACACAATAGTGGCAATTCTGAGTGTCGCAAAAGCTAAACTAAGCTAACTAAAATTGTTGCCGTCCTTTTCATAGCGATGGGAATAAAAAGGATGGCAACAATTTTAGTTAGCTTAGTTTAGCTTTTGCGACACTCAGAATTGCCCCCATTGTTGTTGTAAAATATCCAGCAATATTATTTTAAGCGTGAAGATAAATGTCTTATCAATTGTTTTCAGTTAACGTTCAGAATGTGTGCAAAAATATACCACTACAGTGTTAAAAGTTTCTGCACAAATATCTGCTAGGTAGGTACAGGTAGGTACCTACCCTACCTAAATCATAATTATATTTTGATAAGTACCTACCGACCTACCTAAATGATTCTATGTAGGTAAGTACCTACTTACGTAAGTGTATACCTACCTACTTAAATATAGTACCTACCTATGATTCACAATGCTATCCGTTAGTAGGTAGGTAGGTAGGTACTTACCTAATCACTTTCTTTCAAAACATCATTTTAAAAATTATGGATTTCTAGTGGAGGGGCTCAGTGAAACTGAAATCAAATGCTTGAAAAAGTTCACAGACCCGTTTCAACTAGGTAGGTACCTACTTACTATGTTTGGTTGGTAGGTACCTACCTAACGTTGAATAGTACCTACTACCGTTGGTTATCTAGATTGAATTGTTAATTTTATAAATTACCAAGGTAAAATATGACTGCAAATAACATTTTCCGTGTTGGTAAGTATGTAAAGCTTTGTTCTTATTCATTATGTGTATTGTGCTGTGCATTAACTAAGTTCATCTACTCTATGAAGCAGTGGGGTCGCCGTCCGCTGTCGACTCTGTCGATATCGATCTCCAACTCAACTCACGCGATATTTCTACCGCCTACAGCACAAATTGTTACAGATAGCTGTTCCAGATACAAGCTTTCGTATTCATTTTGTACCAAAACAATACCGTGCACGCTAT
Organism: Xanthorhoe designata; assembly: GCA_963582015.1. NCBI lineage: Eukaryota > Metazoa > Arthropoda > Insecta > Lepidoptera > Geometridae > Xanthorhoe > Xanthorhoe designata. Next base: position 10,850,819 of record OY757039.1, read on the forward strand.
AACTACATATACAAAAGAAAGCTCTCGGTAGAGTTGGCCTGAGTGAAGATAATAGGTTCACTTACAATAGCTACATTTTCAAAAATCGTTTTTATATTTTCAGATATCCAAGAATTTTATGAGCTTACTCTCCTCGATGACACGAAGTCGATGCAACAAAAGACTGCTGAAACAATACGAATCGCAAATAAATGGGAAACGGATGGAACGCGACGTGATGTAAGTTTTTTATATGAAAGTAAGTAGGTAGGTAGGTACCTACTTACCTATAAAAAACTCAAAATAATTTTGGGATGGCTAGGCTAGTAGTTACCTTCCTAATAGTTCTGAATTACTGGTGAGCAATATTTCATGTTTCACTCTAGCAATTTAACAGCCAGAGAACTGATAAACAACAAACAAAAATACTGAAGCACGAAATGTTTCGTCAGCAATTGCAATGAGCAAATTGTTATTTATTGCTTTATCAGTACCTATTTGCTTTTGAAGTAGGTAAGCTATGCAACTTTTGGAAACAATTTTTGATTGTATTCAAATTTCGTCGATTGCAACCAGTAGATGTACCTACTACCCATTTACTTAGGTACCTACCTACCTACTTAATTCTGCGTTTTGAAGGTGTCAATCACAGATAAGTAGTAGTGTCATAGAAGTAGGTAGGTAGGTACCTACTCAATTACCTAGGTGCTAGTAGGGATTCAATACGTAGGTTAGGTAGGTACTTACCTAGGTAGGTACTATGATCAATTGAAAAAGTAAAATTAAATTGATGAATTGAAATTAAATTCAATTGAAATTAGGTGAAAAAGTGGCATTTTCAGCTTTTAAAGTCGTTAAGCCATGACGGAGGCCTTAACGCGGCCTAAAAACTCGTCACCAGAGTTGGCCACTTACCTACTCTACGAACGAACGAACGAACGAGCTCGATCAATTTCACATTAGTGTGAACAAGCCCTAGGAAAATATGCTAAGTACCTACATTTTTCAGTAGGTATGTGCTAAGCGCATTTTTCCTAAATTTGAGTAGGCGCCTACGTACCTACCTGCTACCCTACTACTTAGGGGCCGTAACTTTATGGCCCTAGTTCAGGTAACAGGACGAAAAGTGCTGTTTTCATCCTATGTTCAGGTAACTTCAAGCTTAGGTACTTTCCGTGTAGGTAAGTAGGTAGGTACCTACTTAGGTACCTATGAGAAATAAAATAAAAAATTGTTTCAGGTACCGTCTGAAGAGATCGACTTTAGATCGGTATCAAATGCATTTCTCCAAGAAAACAATCGAAAAACGGAGTCGCGTAATGAGACACCGGACTCCGCTAGGGTCAGTTTTTTTTACCCAAGCTTTTTAAAGGTTATCTGCAGTCATTTAATTAAAAAGTTGCGATTTAAATTTTAAGATTTATGTTGTGCAGGTGCGATCCATTGTGTCTCCGCCACCTGCAGCTGGAGATACAGAAGAAAAGAAGGTAGGTGCCTTATTTTTTTAATGAAGATAGTATTCACGAGTTGGTGTCTAGGTAGATACTTATTACCTAGGTACCTACTTACCTACAGTTTATTTTGCGAAGGGGTACACACATAATTGTAATGTAAGGATGAAGTTTAAGATCTGTACTTTTATATTCGAAGGTGCAATAAATAATTGTCTAATTGAAGGTAGGTAGGTAATGTAGTTACCTTAGGTACCTACTAAATTGGGGGTTGTTCCGTACTCCCATATACGTCATATCCTAATCCTACATCCTATGAAGTTTAGTACAGTAAAATTGTAGGTATTAGGTATCTACTAACTAAACAACATTCCACACATTGGCTTGTTGAATAAAATTGTTCGACTTGGCCCACTTGGACTCTTATAGTCGTAAAATTGAGGTCATGTCAACAACCAACGCCACCTTCTACAGAAACTAGTGCAACATTTTAAAAAATGTCTTGAGAGGCTTGCTTGCGAAGGTTGTGCTCGATCGATTTTGATCCTCGAATTCCTCGATCGATCGTTACTGTACGGTACGGTGTACGGTATCGTTCGAATTTCATTGGCTAAAATTACATTACTTACGTTCCGTTCCTCTTTTAGTTCGGATTCGAGATGATGACGTGACGGCTGCGCATAGGCAGCAAAATGGAACGTTAAGTTGGTTGGTCGGTAATGGCGGATTGGTTGGTGTTTCGCGTCTCCGTAGTACTATTTATAACCTAAATTAAACTACAGGTTTTCGGCGATAATTATGTGCGCTTACGTTTCTTCGTTCTGTGGATTGGTGCCGTTGAATTTTACAATTGTGCCAATGACGTCCGAACGCTACATTGACTGAAAGTATACTGTTTGTTCCTGATAAAATCAGTGAAATGATATTGTACACAAAATTTTGACATTCACAGACACTGCTGATATTTCGTTTTCGTTTCAAGTAAGGCCATTTAGTAAACACTAATCTATTTTTAAACGTTTAGTAATTTCTTTACGCTGGGAACGTTTTTGATTCTTGGTGAGGATAATGAGATTTCATAGTTAGTTTTGCTTGTAACAAATCGCTGTTACTCATTGATGTTTCTGCCCATATTCGATACTGATATTATCAACTATCGTCGAGTGCTCATAAATTGCACACTAATAACGTAACACGGACATTCTAATTAAGGTTCATCGCTTTGACATTCATAGCATCCCATCATGGTCCGCAGCCGACGCAAGTCGGTAACAATCCTAATAATTACCCAGTCACATATCTACTAAAATCGCTATCAGAAAAGGGCTCGGTTCGATTGGAACATTCATTAGATAAGGACAGCATTTCTAAGCCAGCTAACATGATAATGAGCTTCAATATATGAAGGGATTATATGTAGCCAAGAAAACAGGTCTTACCTTCTAAAAGAGGTCACATTCATGATATATTTTGGTGTATGTTAGTTCTGGGTTCTAGGTAGACAATGGTGCATGCAGATCATCATCCAAGGTGCTGACAGTGGACACAAGTGTGTAACTAACAATGCATGCTGTGTACATAGTATAGTGAGAGAACTGTTTGAGACACTCAACCAAGGGCTATGCACACTTGGTCATCAACATGACAGAAAGAAGGAAGAAAAAATCACATAATGGATTCCTACGGAAAGTGTCTTCCTTGTTTAATCTTGACACGGTGAGTAGGTAACAAAATTGGCACTCAATTAAAATCAATAAGACTACAATTGTGCAGTCTCTAGAATTTTAAACAGCTATGTTACTCTATTACTGTTTGAACAAAACTAAAAGTTATGTGTGAAATATATTTATAAAAAAAACTTGTTATGTTTATGTATGTACCCCTTGTTCATAATAAACTGCTTTGTAAATAATTACTTATATAATCAATTGGTATTAACAATACATGTATCATATCATTTGTTTTGATTAGGCTAACATTTCCATGTCTTCATTATGACAGAACAATATCCATCAAAAATTGTGTCATTAATAACTCGGACGACAATAATCTAAAACCTGTGGTGATGGCCCATCCTCTAATGTATCACCTATTTCTACTGTTAAACAGCTTGCCAAAGATCATGTTTAATACTTCATTATTTTCATATCTATTTGATTTTTATCACTACATGTCTATGTACACATGCCTCAGTAAACACTTGAAGACTTGTACTACTACAAGGTAATTGGATCTACCCATTGAGCTGTTTTCGTACATTAATGTTCTGTTAACAGTTTGTGCATTCAAATCATACTTTCACGTCAACTTAGTAAACAATGTTGAGTTATTGTTTTGGTATTGCAGGCTCACGTCGCATCACCAGAAATGAAGCAGGTAATTTTACCTCTAAATTATTAAGTGTTGATGCTACCAATGATACAATTTCAGTAACTTTCAATATCCGATCTAGTTATAATTATTTTTTTCTAAATGCAATTATGATGGCGCGACGATCTAGATGGCTTTGACACGGCGTGGGTCCAAGCTGCACAAAACCGTGATAGTTGGAAAGATCAATGGGAGGCCTTTGCCCAGCAGTGGGACACGAGGGGCTAATTAAAAAAAAAATGCAATTAAATAATCTTTTAGGAATCTGCCCTGGGAAGCTGGCTAACTATCATTTTGTAGCAAATTTCAAGTATATTTACTCTGTGTAGATATTACTACACATAAAGAATTTATTAAAAAACAATAATTAGTTAAATTTTCAATACGTCTTAGAAGAACAGAAACCCTTAAAAGTATCACCTTGAGAGAATACTGATTAGATAAAACACTATCAAACATATCTTAAACTTGACCCCTAATAAATCTGTGAAAGTTACAGGTAAATGGAATAGAAGGTGGTGGCACAGGAATTCAAAATGAAGAGGGTTATATCTACCTCACTGTGGTGTTGTCCCGGGCTGGGGGAGCGGGACTCGGCTTCAGCATTGCCGGGGGGTCGGACAACCCTCACATAGCCGATGATCCACATATCTACGTCACGAAGCTGATCCCTGGTGGAGCTGCTGCAGCGAGCCAGCTGCTTATCAATGATGCTATATTATCAGTAAGTTTTAACACAAGACCAATTATAAAGGTTTATGTTTCATAGAGGAAACTTTTGCCCAGCAGTGGGACAGCTTAGGTTAGAAAAAAAAAAAAATGTTTCATAATAAGTATTCAGGTTTGGCTGACAGAAGCCCTACACCGGGACGAATAAAAAAAGGAGGAGAGGCCTTTCCAGTGGGCTGTTTAGATTAGATTTGATAGATATTCAGGTTCTCATCAAAATGATCAAAATAAGATTCGCGCTGAAATCATTTATACATATTTCCCTTCAAAATATGAATCGCACTGAAAACATTTATTCCATAACTAGCTGCGCCCCGCGGTGCTACCCGCAGTAGTCCCCGTTCCCATACCGGGATAAAAAGCCTATGTGTTATTCCCGGTCATAAACTATGTATATTCCAAGTTTCAGCCAAATCCGTTCAGTAGTTTTTGCGTGAAAGAGTAACTAACATCCATCCATCCAACCATAGTTACAACCTTTCGCGTTTATTATATTAGTAGGATTATAAACATCAGAGTCATACATTTTTGTAGCTTAGATTTGATTAAATATTTTTTCTGATTTTTTAATTTATATTCTATATTTAGAGTAAAACCAGGCTGACATGATCATGTTTTATTTGATTAGTTTCATTATAATGTTCAGCAAATGTGTGGTAAATTGGACAGATTTGACTTAAACTATAAGAAAATTGTTATCAGTTCGATTGGTGTAGCTTAGACTTATGGTGGCCATACACCAGACTTCCTATCGTCCAATCGGCATGACGCTACAGCTTGATCCAATCTGCAGTTTGTCCATAGAGACCACACACACAACGTTTGAATTGTCCAATCGGCAGCAACGTTTAGTTGAAGCCATGGCGTCACCGGTGATAGACGAAGATGTTTTAGCCGTTTTGGGCGTTTTACTCGTAAAAATTAAACAAAAAAAAAGAAAAGATCGAGCAGAGTGGTGCAAAAAGTGGTTAATGAAAAGAAAACAGTTTACTCATACAAATTTATTACAAGAATTGAGGACTACGCCTAAAGATCTTGACCAGACTGAAGTGATGATCGCATACCGCCATACACGGTCCAATCGGCATGATCCAATCGCCATGATCAAGCCAAAAGAATCGAAATTCGATTGTTCCGTCAAGTATAACTGTCATGCCAAATAATGCCAATCCACTCCCACACACGGTCAGTTCTAACTGATCCAATCGGTAGCGTCATGCCGAATGGACGATAGCAAGTATGGTGTATGGCCACCATTAACAAGTGGACTTGTGGACGATTTTTCTAGAGTGAAATAACTTTAAATAAATTGCATAATTATTTATTATAATGAAAACTATCTCTTTTTTTTTTTAAAAATCTGGTCATAAACAAATGGTTGTTATAGCTTACACATGTATCTAAATGATTGGCAGTTTGTATCTTCGAGCTATGAATCATCTAAGTATTCAAAATTCCTCTACCGAGAAATTCCTCTATATTTTTATGATGATAAAGGGTATTGTTTCTAGCATTACTAATACATTATGATCATTTACACTAAAACTGGGTAAATTTTATTACTATTACAGATTTATTTACGATTACCATATTTCATTGATTGTCAATAATCAACATTTTAAACTTATACATAGTTACTATTGAAATCACGACAATAGACAAATGACAATCGCGCCGGCTTTATATAATCGTACTGTAAATCACTCCCACGGGTCCCTTACGATAAATTATCATGACCACTTTTATTTTCGAATAGCCAATTATCTTTGGTCTATATTTATCCTTACTATCTATGAATCTCTTAAAATTTTTCAAATAATGTTAATTCGTTGTGTACTTTCCAGCTTAAAAAACTTTAAAAGCAAATAAAAAGTAATAACAAACTTAACGGTACGCTAACGTGAGGCATAGCAAATCAACATAGCTATTAAAATCTCCACACTTAACGCGATCGACATACACCAAATTGAAACTTGTATGTGAGTCAGTCAGTTCGTATGAGCGAGTGGTCAACTTTAGAGACGGAGTATTTAGGCTTAAAGGCCTCCGTCATGGCTTAACGTCATTAAAAGACGGTAATTAAACGTGCCCTTTAAAGTACGGAAGAGCTCAGTTGTTAATGTCACCTGTTAATGTCACCATCCAAATTGTGACCGCTCCGAACGTTGCTATCACTTCGAACTGTCAAGAACGTCTTTGCAAGCTTCGCCACAAGCGCTTCAATTCAATCAAATTGAATGTGATTGGCATTGCAAACGGTTCCTCGCCTAATAAATCACGCTATACAAAAATACATGTTATTTTTATGTTTGTTTAGAACTACTATTAAATAATCCGTGGTGCTAATGTGGTTACATAACCAAAGGTTGTAAGTATGGAGGTACTTAATTATTCTATAACATTGAGTTAGGACCTTGAGCATGGCAGATAGTCGTAATTAGACGCTCACAATGCGTAGATCACAAGATAAAATTGTGTGTGCTATTTAATTTACTCATCTGATTATCGATACGACTGTGAAACTTTAACGTGTGACACGTGCTATGATATTAAAAGGGTATTATATTTATTATTATTTTATATAGTAAATAGATGACATAGGTAGTATGTTTGGAAGTAAAATAATTTAATGAAAAACGAAAGGTGAACTTTACCTTGAGTAACCTCAGTTTATTGTTTCGACGTTAATCAACTTATTAATTTATTGTTGTATATTCGGACCTTGGAATTTCTCCAACCTTGTATTCGATTATAAAAACCTTTTAAAATAAAATCAGAAAAGTGTTTGTTTGTATTTTGATCGATTTTTTATTTAGATTCAAACAAACTTCCTCATATCATCTTCCGTAACTCTAGTATCAGACTTCCCTCTATTCCCTATGATAGGTAAATAATTAATTCGTGTTCCTAACAAAAAACCTTTACTTGCCGAAAAGGGCACAGATCGATAGAAAAATAAAAATATTTAAATTTTATTACCATTGAGTTACTATAATTATATAGATTGTACCTCAATGTTTATTACCATGTAAAAATAATTGTGTTTTCTATAATGTTATTTATTTTTTTCAGGTAAACGATGTGAATGTGATTAACGTGACTCACGCAGATGCAGTGGACGCTCTGAAGAAAGCCGGCAGTACAGTCAGAATGGTAAAACTTTCTAACCCCAAATTCTGCAATTTACATACATAATTATTCATTAGGGATAATTAAAGCATACAAAACGACCTTGAAATTAAATTTTTATGAAGAATGCTTTTATGGTTCGAAAATCTGTTAGATTTGTAAAGATTTGTTTCATCATCTAAAATACATACATACATACATACATACATAAAATCACACCTCTTTCCCATGGGGGTAGGCAGAGACCACGGATCTCCACTTGCTACAATCCTGACACACCTCTTTCACTCTCATTACATTCTTCATACATGCTCTCCGGTTTAGGGTACTTCTGACCTGGCCTTTCTCCAAAAATTTACCAAAATTTCAAATTTTGTTTGGGTATCATTGGCAGATATTTCGTTTCTTTCGATATAACAGTAATGCATTGCATATGAGTGACCGCTGCGAAAATAGTGTGATATAAATGTGATGCGTTTTTTTGTCACTATGAATTATGAGGCCAGCAGGGACATCTAATATTACTAGTGACTTTCATTGACGAAAAATAAATAGTGAGTTATTGAGAAAAAAACAAGAGTAGCATGTCTCATAGATTTGGATTTTTTTAACAAAATATACTTTTTTTTCAATATAATTATTGTGCTATCTGTTGGAAAATTAGTAATTATATCATCATCTTAACTGAAATTCCAAGATTTGTTATAGAAAGCGCCTTTTTCCAGCTTAGATCATAAACTGCAAGCTTACGATGTTCTAAATAGATAGTAGCAGTGGATGGGTGACCGCAAGTAGCATTATCAGCTGAGCGCTTCCGTGCTTCGAAGGGCACGTTGACGGTCCCGGCTTTTAAAGTCGTTAAGACATGAGCCTTTAGGCGGCCTATAAACTCCGTCACCAGAGTTGGCCACTTGCTCATACGAACGAATAGATAGTAGATCATTTATCTGAACATGTTCGCTCCATCTTTACAGAAAGTGAGACGCCGAGCGGTAGAAACGGACACGCTGACCGTAACCCAACCCACCAAGGAGGAGTCAGTGGAGATTGAGCTCGTGAAAGGAGGAGCTGGCCTTGGCTTCAGCATAGCCGGGGGACTGGGCAACCAGCACATACCGGGGGACAATGGGATATACGTCACTAAGATAATGGCCGGGGGCGCTGCGCACCGTGATGGAAGACTTCGCGTTGGAGACAAGTTACTCATGGTCAAGAATACTTCGGTAAGTATTTACGAGTATGTACTGTTAGAACTTTAGTGGACTGGGCAACCAGCACATACCGGGGGACAATGGGATATACGTCACTAACTGCCAGACTCAATAACATATCTATATGGCATCTGTGGTAAAATATTTGACATTACTTCCATACTATCACACACTAATCCTATCCTACTAATATTGTAAAGATAAAAGTTTGTGTATGTGTAAGTATGTTTCAAAAGGCACACCGAACTGAGAGACATTATATGAAATTATTTTATCAATGCATGTACTAAATGTAACAAAAGTTCGGAAATAAAAGGCTATTATTATATTATTATAAGTATGTTTCTTACTCTTTTACGCTCAAACGTCTGGACGGATTTGAATAAAATTTGGTACCAGAATTACTTATAATATATATACCCGGTATTCCCCACGGGAACTATTCACCGCGGGGAGCAGCTAGTCTATACTAATATTATAAAGAGGTAAAGTTGGTTTGTTTGTTTGTATGTTTGGGGTAATCTTCGAAACTACTCATCCGATTTCAAAAATTCTTTCACCAATTTGTAGCTTAGACTTTCCGAATGAACCTAGGCTATATTTTATCAGGGTACCACGTGAGCGAAGCCACGGGCAAGTTAGCTAGTAATGTATAAACTTATTCACTACAGAGCGCAACTAGTATCCAATATCCAAGTCATGTATGCATTGAGATGTATCAAAGAGTCACAATCTAATAGCTAACAACACAAAAAAAATGTGCGAGCAAATTCAATGTTCTACAATGACATTTGACATTTGAATGTAGACGTTATGTTGTTTGTTCTAATGTTCAATGTCGCTTGTGCGCAAAAAAGAAAAACTCTGCGCACTACGTAGTGTGCGCAGAGTTTTGGCGTTTACATTTTATTTGTCTGATTGTGGCTCTATAATACATCTCAATGTATGAGCCTATTTATTGTGTTACAGAATGGTGACGTGGACTTGGATAACGTGACGCATGAGGACGCCGTGGCAGCGCTGAAGGCGACGGGCGAGAGGGTAGTCTTGGTGCTGGTGCCCGGCGCCAGGCACGGACAGTCCTCGCCTCGCGTCTCCCCAGCTAACACACGTGAGTCGAACATTGCATTCGACACTAACACCCATATTCTTAGTCGTAACTTTACCTCCAACTCCACTCGACTTCCACTCAAACTCATTCGAGGTCCCTCGAATGTGCCTCAGAAACTACCTTATGTTTGGTACTTTTAGACGTTATTTTAGAATCAAATCAATCTACCTCGAGTAAGGAGAAATCAGATCAGTTAAAGGTAAATTTTATCAAACTTTCTTCAAGCTTATGGAAATGTGTAATCTGTGGTGATTACCCTCGTTGAGAGTCGTGTTTAGTTACAAAGACGATTTAGGCGCTGGACACAGAAAATACGTTAAACGAGGGGGCAGACGGGACGCCCCGTCGCGACTTTTTATAACATTTGAAAAGACGTGTTGTATGTATACCGTGTTTTGTTTGTTGGCCAAGTGGCTTAGTACTTCGACTTTCTATCCGAAGGTCCCAGGGAGCGGTAAACATTTCTCTCAGATCTTAATGCAATTTTTAGATCCATTTTCAAAAAGAACTAAAAATTGCTTTAAGATCTGAAAGATATTTATTTAGATACTACCCAAGGGGTACCTCTGACTGACCTTGTGTAGTCAGAGGTATGTCCAAATAAACATGCCCACATTTTGCAGAAGTTAACTTCGACACGAAAAATCCTTTGCTCGGCCGGGATTCGAACCCACGACGTTTGGATCCAAAGTCGAGGTACATCCTCTGGGCCAACACGGCTCATAAATAATTTAGTATACAGTAGTGACTGTTTTTTGTTTACAGCAACCCCAAGCGCTTGCAACTCGCTCCGGCGCGAGGACGTGACGGACAGCGCCGAGGAAGCGCGGGTCGTTGAACTCGAGAAGGGCACTCAGGGGCTCGGCTTCAACATCGTGGGCGGAGAGGACGGACATGGGATATACGTGTCCTTCTTGCTGGCCGGCGGGCCCGCTGAGAAGTAAACATCTTTATTAAAACTGCGTATTAAGCCCGTCACACACGTAGCTATAATATATATGACTATAAATTATAGCAAGGCATAATTATTATGATATATTTTCTATACAAATATTCAAGCAGCTATAATATATATTACCTACATACATATTATAGATAGAAAAACATCCAGACCCGGAACAAATATCTGTAGAAGATACAAACATTTGTCCCGTGGCGGGAATCGAACCCACAACCTCCGCGTCTCAGTCGAGTCTTCGCCCACTGCGCCACAGCGTTCGTCTGAACAGGCCTTAAGAACTCCTTTTTGTAGTCGATTTAAAAATATATACATAACGAACGTGTTAAGCTAGTGTTTTATGTTATAGATCTAACGAACTGCGCCGCGGCGATCGCTTACTCGCCGTCAACGACACCGATATCACGCACGCCACTCACGAACAAGCCGCTAAAGCTCTCAAGGTATGTGTATTTTAACCCCCAACACAAAAAGAAGGGTCATATAAGTTAGAACGTTATTTGTGTCTATCTGTCATTGTAGTTGGTAAAGTAGTGGACCAATTTGATTGCATTAGAAAATGAAATGAGCAGGTGTATCTAATTCCTTTAAAATACCTGTAGATGGCGCTAATCGGTGCTCTAACCGAAAAATATAATCTTACTGATAGTTTCGTCGTCGGCGTTTAAGGCTTCGTGGCCGAGTGGTCGATGGCAATCCGGCTAAAGGATGATCGCTTGAATCACGTCGAAGTCGTAACTTTTCGTAAGATTTTTCATTTTCTAATGAAATACCTAAGTGTGGTTTAACACTATAATAAAAATATATAACACTAAACAATTTGATTGCAGTTTTTATATTTAAAAGCAGGTTTTTAGTGTAATCATTTTTATGGATAAATTATTATAATAATATTTTATTGCAGAGTACCGGACAGCAAGTGAAGCTGACGGTGGTGTACAGGCCACAGGAGTACAACAAGTTTGAAGCGCGCATCAACGAGTTGAAACAGCATCACACGCTCCTGAGGACGTCGCAGAAACGGTCCTTGTATGTGCGGTAAGTTTTTGTTTGTTCACCTTTTGTGTCCCAAAAAAAGAGAATTCTCCTGAATTTGTCAATGTTCCATTCCTTCTCGAACCCATGTCAAGATCTTTCGGCCATACTTGCGGTAGCGAATAGCGAATATTTCATTGACAGGCATTAGAATCACCTAGCATGTAAGAAACTGAAGTGACCCTTGAGATAAACTATTTTTCTTTCTTTTATTCATACGTATATATTTATTGCTACCTATAATTTCAGAGCGCTATTCGACTATGACCCGATAAGAGATGACGGCCTGCCATCCCGCGGGCTGCCGTTCCGATACGGAGACATTCTCCACGTCACCAACGCTTCCGACGACGAGTGGTGGCAAGCAAAGTTAGTTATTCAACAACTATTATGTAATGCGGGCACCACACAGATAGATAGATAGATAGATAAACATTTATTCAGCACACACACATACAATAGAAAAAACAATAACAGAGAAGGATACAAGACAGGTATTAAGGGTAGGTAGGTAGGTAGGTACAGATAGAAAAACAAGTAAACCAACATTTTTAGAGGATGGTAGGTAAATACCTTCCTACACTAAAAATGAAAACAGAAATTAGCCCCTCCCGTGAAGTGCAGTGTGGCTGAAAAGGTCCAATCTCAGCGTAATCCTACACAGGCTTTAACTTGGTTCCAACATTCTACGAATACGGCCAATGGCAATTCTGTTTGTGTCCAATCCGTCCAAGATCGATTCCCAACAGGTTCCAACACTCCAAGGTTGGCGTTTTCTTTTGCTAGCAGTTCTTTTTCTATCATTAAGATATACTAGCAATTAGGAATTTCTACTTGTAAATGTTACTTGCCGCGCCTACCTATGTACCGATGTTTAGAAGTTTAATTTAACTAAATAATAACACTCTGAAATACTGTATCAACCTTTATAGTTGCAAATAAATGAATTTTGATTTGTTTTTGAATGTGTGGTGTCTGCATAAAAGAGAGATGGGACAGTCCCAGTTTATCGAAAAATTCCGGGCACAGCAGTGTCCCTTTCTGTTTGTCAAAAATTTTTGAACCTGTTAAAATAACACTGTCATGGATGGGTGACCGCAAGTGGTATGAGCATCCGTGCCTTGGAGGGCTCGATATATTGTCGGTCCAGGCTTTGAAAGTCGTTTAGCCATGACGCCTTTAGACGGCTTAAAAACTCTGTCAGCATTCTTAGTCACCAGCTCATACTAACTTACTTTTTCAATAATTTCAGACGAATAGATACAACGGATGCCGATGCGATGGGTATAATTCCGTCGAAGCGTCGCTGGGAAAGAAAGCAACGGGCTCGCGACAGACAAGTAAAGTTCCAGGGACAGGGCACGCCAGTAAGCACTGTAAGTATATTTATAATATTTCCTATTTCTGACTGAGTATATTCATTTAACAGAACAGGCATTAGAATCACCTAGCATGTAAAACGATACTTAAGTGATCCTTGAGGTCCTACAAGAATAAATGATTTTTCTTTCTTTCTTTCTTTCTTTAAATAATATCCCAGGCACGTCACTTTAAGTATAGGCGTAGGTTGCCTTCTGTCTGACGTTGTATGAATCATCCAAGCCCTAACTTTACGTGTTTCAATTAATAAAACTACCAAATAATACTAACTTTTACTAAATACTAAACACTTGGTATGTAATTTGTCCAACTGTGAAGGAGTTTTGTTAATTAAATTCAATGCATGTAATTACTTTTTCAAATATTAAATTGGTAGACATTCTCACCGTCAATGTCATACTTATTCTCCTTATTTCATTCATCAACTCATAAGAACTTATCTATCTAGTCTGTCTTTCAACTCTACTTTCTTTTATGCCAATAGGATGACAAGGTACTGGAATTTAATAGGAGTAAGACTAGAAATGTACTCGTAGTTGCACTGTGTATATAAACATTTAGTTAATGATCTCATGTGTATAGCTAATACACAACCATTTTGTAATTAAGTAGCTCATAGAATTTATGAACACATAATAGTAATATAATAATTACCTAGTTTATTTTGACTGTATGCTCAGGTAAGTGTCTAGGTGAACATACTGTACTACTAACCGTTCTTTATGTATGAATAAAAAAAATATAAATCTACTCAGTTTGGCCCCACGTTGGGCGCCAAAGATGATTTTTAATGTTATTAAAACTGCAATTTCTTTATGACTAGTATTATGTTGGTTGATCGCAGTATTATCTTAATTGTAATCTTTATGACGAAATGTGTAAGATTTTATCAATTATTTTAAAATTATTATTTTTCTAATCTTGGCGCCCAACGTGGGGTTAAACTACAGACTACTAAATACATACTTCAGCAAATCAAATATAGCTATTCTAACACATCATGCTGTACATTATACAATTATAAATATCTTGCAATAGAAAGCAAATGTAGCCGAGAAACATTGAAAATAACAGCAAATTATTACAGAGCCAATCGACCCTTGAGCGGAAAAAGAAAACGCTATCGTTTAGCAGAAAGTTTCCATTCATGAAGAGTCGAGAGGACGGCAAGTCGGAGGATGGTTCGGATCAAGAACGTGAGTACTGTAAATAACCAAAGACGATTAATATCTAGAAGACAGACAAAGGCCATACACAAAATCGTAACCCTGTCCCGCAGTACCAGATAGCCTGGAAACTTTAAAACATTAATTTAATCCAAGAAATTTCAATACTTAGTAGTAGGTAGCAACAATATTCAATATAATTTTTTTTTAGGTAATTTTAACTAGAAAGTAATTGATATTTCTTGGATAAAATTGATGTTTTAAAGTTGCCAGGCTATCTGGTACGGGTTACGATTTTGTGTATGGCCTTTGTCTGTCTTCTAGATATTAATCGTCTTTGAAATAACCTAGAATTTATTTGAAAACTCTCAGAAACAAAAACTAACTTTTTTATTCGTCGATCTGGCAAAGTATTGAAGTGTAAATTTGAAATCTAATTCTTACTTTCAATTTGTACCATGTACTTTGGTTTTCTATCGGATCTTAAGGGTACTGGTTATTTCTTGGCCACATTTTTTCCTAGCACCGAGGTGAAATCAAGGAAATAGCACTATCACAATCTATATTTAGCATGAAGCTTCTTTGTGTTAGCAAGTCGACTATAATTGCATAATTAGATGCTAAAAATGATGGGCATCTATTTCTCGAAGCAAAAATACCAATATACAATTTTTGATAGTGTTGGTAGTAAATATAAATAAAGATAATTGCAGAAGATTTTAACCTTTCCTATTCATACCCCCTTAAAGTTTTTTTTATAAGAGCCTTATTTCATCGATACTCTAACACTAAGAAGCTACAATGCAAACTGCCTTTCGACTTCTACGGTCTGTCTCATAAACCTTCCAATTTAGCGAGACTTTAAAGAAATCTTGTTTCAATTTAAAACTCATCTTAATAAAAACAGATGACGCCGGTTTCCAGCTGGAAAAAGCTAAAAATAAATTGAATTTGAATGCTTTCTTGAGCCCCGACGAAAAAGGAAAGAGATGGCAATAGATTAACCAGTCTTATATCAAACTAAAACTTAAAATTTTATAAATTTCGTGGCACTCAAAAAACTTAAATGGAAAGACATGGCATCTTTTGCAGTAAGAAGCATAAAAATCATATGATTTTCACACATACAAGCCGTATGAGACAGACCACTGTACAATCAACTAAGATAACCATTTTGTTACAGCTTTCATGCTTTGTTACACACAGGAGGATACGAATGCTGATGGTAAGTGACACACGAACATATCGCTAAGCATAATGTTAGGTTAGCATTGAGGTACAATCTATAGAGCCACAATCAGACAAATAAAATGTCCGAGCCAAAACTCGGTGCACGCTACGTAGTGCGCAGAGTTTTAGTTTTTGCGTACAAGCGACATTGAACATTAAAATAAATGACATAACGTCTATATTCGAGCAAATGTCATTGTATAGGTATGTAGAACGTTGCTCGGACATTTTTTGAGTTTGACAGCTATTAGATTGTGACTCTTTAGTATACTTAATGGGTCATTACTTGCGTTTGCCAATAACAAATACGGTAAACTGAAGCTATTGCTTTATCTAACTGCACAATGTGTATATTGGTCATTCCAAATGGACAATACATTTAATTATAAATAGTAGGGGTGAATTACCCCTTGAATTGTCAAAATATGAGATTTCTGACTAAATGATGTTTGTTTTGCCTTTATTTATGAATTTTCGTATTATAACCAAGCAAAATGTTATAGGCAATACAGACTACTTTTCAACAACATATCGTGCCAATTTTTGAAGTTCAAAGTATTGAAATAATGTCCAATGAATACCAAATCTAAAAACGAAATTCGTGCCAATTTTTGAAACTGTGTTCGGAACTTTTGACCGAGCCGAACTACGAAAATTGGCACGTTCGCGTTTCTTGTTTTGATAGTAGGTAATGCCTCTGAGCAAAACCACAATAATTGCTCGTGTATTTGAAAAAACTAGTTAAAATAACTCCGAAGAAGTTCGGAAATCTCCTTTCCCCTTTGATCTTTGTTTGTGTCGGATCTATGTGAGTAAATTATCGCTTGTAGTTGAGAAGCATGGTGAAGCCTAAATTCTATAAAACAATATTAGCCATATTTATTCAGTATCGGCGTATTTGTCGCTTGACGTTGTAAGCGACGGAAGGGATGTGCTCTACCTTTTGTGTGTTAGATAGTTTTATTTTTTATTAATGTATCCATTTTATTGTACAACTGTGTTATTTTGGATCTGCTAATCCATATTTGATTATGACGGGAACGATCCAAACCTACGATTGAAAAGGAAAAGTGTTTAATTGAAATCTCTTCGCAACAAGAATTACAATTTTAAAAGAAAAATATTAATTTTGTGAATGGTTAGAATCGGAAGTAGTCCAGTCAAAATAGAATTACAGTTTGCATTAATTCCCAACAAGCTGGATTTTTGTACAGGCCTTGAATACGTCATTACAAATGACATGTCAAAAGTCCCCATCGATCCCGCTTGTGCGTTGTTTTTTATTCGAGGTCAAAGTTCACAAATTTGCGTTTTTTGCGTATATCTCTGAAACAATGAGAGCTACCGAAAAATGGTTCAAACAAAGTTTGTAGATCGTTAAATTGTCTACAAAAAAGATCTCAACACTTTTTCTTCTTTGCATTTGCATCATAATTTAGTCTATTCTGACTGGACTAAAGTACATTTTAGAATTTTAATGATCTGAGGAACGATTCACACTTCGCAAACGCATCCGATTCGTCGCATTGAAAAGCGTCAACTTTTCGAAAACAATCGAATCGTATGCATTCCGAGAAGTGTGAATCACCAAGGTATTCTTGTTGTAAATGAGCGTTATGAGACAGTATTGGCGTGACACAGTGGTGCAGTAAAAGCATAGAGAATACTGTTCGGTGTTCCATGTAGGTAGATGTTGGTACTAAGAATGGGTCGCAGCGAGCACACGGATTGGTTTGAGTCCGCCAGCCGTCCCGTGCTTCTAGTTGCCTAACCGAAGCAAGACATCCCTACATGTTAACATTCATTTCGTCTGATCCGTATTTTGATTTGCTCCTTGTTTTCTAAGCGCTTATTCATGAATGTAGAAAGCCGCTAAATACTCGAGCCACACGATCTCCCGTCAGTCCCCTCCCTGGTCCCGAGACGACGCGACATGTTATAAATGTATGTAACGTTAATTTTTCTACGTGTAGGGGAAATCTTGTACCGAGTGGAACTTCCCATGATGGAGGAGATAACGCTCATATATCTCGAGGACGAGTGTAAGTGTTGGGAGTGAGGCGTAGCTTGCGAGTGCCGTAGCCGATACCTTACCTCCCGCATTCTGGTTATGATCATCAATTAGAACCGTAGTTTTCATAATAACACTCCAGTTTTTTTTTATTATTTTGTTCCATTACGTTCGGTTTTCGTTTCATCCAACGCGAAATAATAGCCTCTCCGCACTCGAAAAGCCATCGAGCTCACGTGTTTTTGTTGATTTGGACCGTGACGGGCTCACGTGACATCCGATTAGCATTCGATAGTTAGTTGTGGAGGGAGTGTGGGCCACTGGAAGCACACGACGACACAGAGGCACACTGTCGCTTGGCCACCGGCCACCTGGCTTGGCAAGGCCGCACACGCGCCTCTAGCTATCACACGCCACGCCACGTCACGCCACGCCACGTCACGCCACGCCTGCCACCGGCATGACGCGTCACCTCATCCGAGCTTGGTTTTCAGTTTCGCTGTGCTGGTTTATAGAATAGTATGCTTCAGTTGTAGGGGTCGCAAAACTTAGCGGTCGCTGACATTGTACTGCTTGACGAATAAGCTTAGCCAGAATTAATGGTGATACTGAAGTCTCTATTGCACTTTATGGTTTAATTCTGGCTGTGAGAGCGAGAGCATGGACAGATTGTAAATATCTACATTTAGTTTAGATATAGGCATTGTAGCATTACATTTTGGATGTTAGTACTGCTTTGTTATTTTAAATGTAGGGGCCTCATGTAGTTTGCTATGCCATAAATTTAAACTTACAATAGATCACGTACATTTCCACTTAGCAGAATCTGTTCAAATGATAAAGCTTGCAAAACATTAGTTGTTTATGCAAGTTTCAACCATGTAGTACACTTAAATCTGCAATGTTTTGTGGTTAGAATTTAGGATGATATTGCTTTGTATAAGACAAGTACATCATTTACTAATAGATAGGTAAGGAACATAAATTCACGGCTTTGTATACTTACAAATATGATACAAATAATTAAATGTAAGTACATAAATGTCTAAGATCATTTTGTATTGGCTACATATTTTCTGTATTTAGACACTTTGTATTAGAAAATAGCTAAGATATTTTGAATTACCGACATTCAACTGATTGGTTTATCATATTTTTTTATGTAATATAACTTAACGACACTGTTTTGTAATTAAATTTGTAGATGTTTCTTAAGGTGTTGGTGTAATATGATTTTCAATTTCTCAAGTTTTCAACACTGCACAAAAACCTAGATGTATTGGGAGCACGCGTAGCACGAAGGTTCTAGAATCTAGATGTTTTACAATAATTTCACAGAACATACTAACTTTGCAAGATCCAAATCAGAACGTTCATTTTCTAGAGAAGCATAGTCACGCATGCACAGACATAGCATGACTACTTGAGCGTGTGTATAACGTGTTGCAGGTCAGGACGAATCGGTGCTATCTTACGAAACTGTCCAGCAGTTGACGATAACTTACACGCGGCCCGTGATCATACTCGGCCCGCTGAAGGACCGGATCAATGACGATCTCATATCGGAGTTCCCTGACAAGTTCGGAAGCTGCGTGCCTCGTGAGTTACGTTTAAACTTATTATTCTTTGGTTGAGTTCTGTATATCCTATACATTGTAATACTTACCTACTCGTTTATAATGACACCGTAAAATCAAAATGGTTATATTGTTTTCCACTACCTACTCTATTTTGCTTCATTAAAAAAACTCATTTATTCAATAAGATCATTAGACGACTTTGAAACGTCAAATTCAGACCAAAATGTATCTATGTAGTGTATCAGTCATCTGGTTACCATAACACAAGCATTAAATTGCTTAGCTTGGGACTAGATGACGCTGTGTGGAATGTCCAAGGATATTTATTATTTATTTATTTATTCATTTAGTGTAGCGCCACATCTGCGGAACGTTCGACGCCGAAAATTCAGCGGCTGAAGTTTCGGCGTAAAAGTCTTATTTTTTACGCGACGTAATTTCGGCTGATGCGAAAAGCGTCAATCATAAACACCTCCAAAAGTCAGACAATAAGCTACAAAACATACCTAATGATCATCAATATAAAGTGTAACCTATTACAGATACGACCCGACCGCGACGCGACTACGAAGTGGACGGGCGCGACTACCACTTCGTCGCGAGTCGCGAGCAGATGGAGCGCGACATACAAAACCATCTGTTCATCGAGGCGGGACAGTACAACGATAACCTGTACGGAACCTCCGTCGCGTCTGTTAGGGAGGTCGCTGAGAAGGTATTGTCTTTATACTATCCTAGCTTACTTGCCCGTGGCTTTGCTCACGTGGTAAAATATATACTTGATAAAATATAGCCTATGTTCATTCGGAAAGTCCATGCTACTTACATCGGTGAAATAATTTTTGAAATCGGATGAGTAGTTTCGGAGATTACCCCAAACATACAAACAAACAAACCAACCAACATTACCTCTTTATAATATTAGTATAGATAGATATAGAAGACTAATATTATAAAGGTGAAAGTTTGTGTGTGTGGAAGTACGTAAGTGTGTTTGTTACTCTTTCACGCTCAAACAGCTGGACGGATTTAAATGAAATTACTACTTTAAAAGCCGGGACCGACAATTTAACGTGCCCTCCGAATCGCTTCCGCGCTCAGATATTAATGCCCCTTGCTCATCCAAGTAGTGGCCGCTCAGAACGTTACTTAACTTTGACGATCTATCAAGAACGACTTCGCAAGCTTCTCCAAGCGCTTCATTAAGCCCTGACGGAGGCCTTAAGGCAGCCTAAATACTCCGTCACCAGAGTTTTTACATGTTTAATTCTTGTTTCAGGGCAAACACTGCATTTTAGACGTTAGCGGGAATGCAATCAAGAGATTACAAGTGGCGCAACTTTATCCCATTGCCATATTTATCAAACCAAAGAGTGTAGAATCTATAATGTAAGTCAATTTACACTTACTTTTTGACGACCTCTGTGGCACAGTGGGCGAAAGCCCGCCTGAGACGCAGAGGTTGCGGGTTCGATCCCCGCTACGGGGCAAATGTTTGTATGATCTGCAAATATTTGTTTCGTTTCTGGTTGTTTTCTATGTATAATATGTATATATTTAAAAAAAATATGTATCTATGTAGTATATCAGTCATCTGGTTACCATAACACAAGCATTAAATTGCTTAGCTTGGGACTAGATGACGCTTTGTGGAATGTCCAAGGATATTTCTATTTATTTATTTATTAAAAATGCTTAGCTTGGGACTAGATGACGCTGTGTGGAATGTCCAGGGATATTTATTATTATTATTACTTACGCTTATAATGAATTCTTATTCACTTTGAATGTACCAAAGACGATGAATATCAAGAAGGCCATACACAACATCGTAACCCAAAATGGCCCAAAAAGGGAATTTAAAGTACATGGTAGCACCAGATAGCCTGGAAACTTTAAAACATCAATTTTTATCCAAGAAATTTCACGCCATAATAATCATATGCAACTAACTGTTCGAGTCCTCCTCGGCTCCGATTGAGTGGACTGTATTTTAGGGCTGCAGATGGTGGGAGCAGGCAGTACAAAGAAAAGACGTCGGTTACTAGTTTAAGCTTGGCAGGGTCTGGGAGCGGTCGGGCAGAGCTTCGCCTTGCGAATTGCCATTTGAGAATTGAGAACTTGGTTTTGCACCGAAATGTGCGAACCTATATTTGAAGTCCCGCCTGGCCACTCCATACTACTGCGGCAGCGCGTTTTTATTAGAAACCACTGAAAAACTATAGTCTATCTCTCTCTTACATTTTTCTCACTTACTCTCTAAAAACTACCCAATCATAGGTCCCGATTTGACACGAGGAGGTGTGGTGTGAGGTGACCTGTTTGACCTTCAGAGATCCTTACACGTGCCGTAACACAAGTACCTACTTAGGCTACAAGGGCCAGGACGCCAGGACAACCTTAAGCCTGGACCGTCCTCCCGTTCCCTAGGTAGGTATTTGTCTGACCCGGGCACCCCTATCTCGACTACCTTTACCTTCCCTACCTACTTTACCTCTCCTACCTACCACCACCCTCTCCTCCGGGAATAAATAAGACCACCCACCAATTGAAGTTTTATTTATATCTTAACACTAAACCCACCCCTGCCTACCCTTCTACCCAAACTCTAATGCAAGGTTAACTTTATTATTACTACTAATGACTCTAAATTATAAAGAACGACTCGAACGGTAGAAGGGCGGCCCTAACGAGGTCCTACTATTACTTATAACTACTTTGGCCTTGCCCCTGCCTACCTTTTACCCAAAACTTACTCCTAGGTTAATAATTTACTAAAACAAAGACTCTAAGTTACAAAACATGACTCGACTGGTAAAAGGCGGCTGGCAAGGCCCTATAACTATCTTAACCTAAATGACTCGACTTTTTATATTGCTATTGAAAAATAGTCTTAAAAGTAGCCTAACTTAAACAATTCAAGTTAGCTATGTGCGTCGGCGCCCGCTGATGGTTGTTGTCGTGCACATTCTCCCGCCGTCGCCGTCTCGCGATCCACCGGAAGCACGACGATCTTCTTCGTAGGTCGCCTCCAGGTGTGTCCTGCGCTGGTGATGATGTCGACCACGCGCACCTCGCCGTCCTCGCCGGGGTGTACCGCCGTCACCTTCCCTCGTGGCCATGTGTTGCGGGGCAGATTCTCGTCGCAGACGATGACAAGATCACCGACCTCGGGCGGCTTGCCCGTTGTGCGGGGCTCCCGCCGGTGCTGGAGAGTAGGGAGGTACTCCCTCAGCCACCGCCGCCAGAAGTTATCAGCTAGGCGCTGCGCGCGCCTCCAATGCTGCCTTGCGTGCTCGTCATCTTCGGAGAATGCCCCCGGGCCGGGGACATGACTGTTGGGGCCCAACAGCAGGTGGTTAGGCGTCAGCGCCTCGGGGTCATTGGGGTCAACGGCCACGTGAGTGAGTGGCCGCGAGTTGACCGTCGCCTCGACCTCGGCGAGCAGTGTAGCCAGAGTCTCGTCGCTCGGGCTCCTCTCGTGCAGTGTGACTCGTAGCGCCTCCTTGACAGAGCGCACCATGCGTTCCCACGCGCCTCCCATGAAGGGCGCGGCAGGAGGTATGTACCGCCAGATGATTTGGCGGTTCGTTGCATCCTCTTCAACGGCCTCTACCCAGGCTGCCTTGAGCTCGCGGTCCGCGGCCTTGAAGCACGTCGCGTTGTCGGAGTGGATCTCCCGCGGACAGCCTCGCCGCGCGATGAAGCGGCGCACTGCCGCGACCGCTGAGTCGGCGCTGAGGGATGCGACGACCTCGAGATGGATGGCTCTGCTGGTCATACATGTGAATAACGCCACGTACCTTTTTTCATTATGACGGCCCACTGTCACTTGTAGTGGCCCGAAATAATCCAATCCGACGTAGGTGAATGCGCGCATGTTGTGCGCAAGTCTTGCAGTAGGCAAGTCGCCGGTTGCTGGCGCGCCTGGCCTCGCTTTCTTCAAACGGCAGCTCATACAACTCTTGATTGCGGTCTTGACGGCCGGGCGGATCTTGACTATCCACGCCCTCTGACGTAGTTCGTTGACAACCGTCTCGACGCCTCCGTGATGTAGCTTCTCGTGCACGTGTTGAATGTAAAGCTTCGTGTAGGCGTGCTTTCCATCTAAGATGACCGGGCTCGCCGCCTCTTCGGAAATCTCTGGCGTTTTACTTACGCGTCCGCGTAGACGGAGCGTCCCGTCGGCTCCTTTGGCGATGCTCAGCGCGTCCAGTCTTCCTCCGCGCGGTGTCGCCTCGCTCGGTGATCGGTTGATCTCGTCCGGGAAGCTCTCTCGTTGGCTGCTCAGCACCCACAGCCGCTCAGCCTCGATGAGATAGTGAGCTTCTAGACCGACGTACTTCACCCTGACGACCTCCGCTGTCGGACGGGTGACCGCTCGTCGCGCTCTCGTTGGCTTCTTCTTGCGCCAATCGCCGTCGCTTTCGGGGTTGCGAAGCGTACGCTTCCGAACTGCGGCTACTTTCTCCACACGTCGATTGCGTTTCTCGCGGCATAGCGAGATGAATTGAAGAACTCGTGCCGTCGCTCGTATCAGTCTCAGCCACTTGGAAAATCTACTGACATCGGGTAGATGACCTGTCGGGTGACTGACCTTCACTGCTACAGCTGCTAGGCACCTCTCTTCTCCGGTATGTTGCGGCGGTTGCGTCGGCGCCTCCTGCGGCCACGCTAGCTCGGCTTCGTGTAGGAAAGCCGGTCCTACGAACCATCGGTGGCTAGCGTCGAAGCCCTCAGGCGTCGCGCGCGTCGCGTCGTCCGCCACGTTCTCCTTCGTAGGCACCCACCGCCATTCAGACTGCTTCGTAGTCTCCTCGATCTCCGCCAGTTTATGCGCGACGAAAGTCTTGAAAGCGCGCGGCTCGGCCCTTATCCACGCTAAGGCTGTGCGCGAGTCGCTCCAATAAAATTTGCTTTCTACCTTGTAGTCGTGCTCCTGAAGGACTGTGTCGGCCAGGCGCGTTCCCAATAACGCCGCCTGCAGCTCGAGTCTTGGAATGGAGATTGGTTTCAGCGGAGTAACGCGGCTCTTGCCGGCCGCGAGCGCCACGCTCACGCTGCCGTCGGCGCGCGTCATGCGCCAGTACACGGCGGCGGCGTAGGCCTCCTCGCTCGCATCTACGAAGGTGTGCAGTTGATGCGTAGCGGCCGGCTCGTAGTCATAGCACCGCGGTATTCGTAACGATGCTAGGTTGTTCAAGCTAACGATCCAATCTCGCCATCTCACCTGAAGCTCCTCTGGCAGCTGATCATCCCAGCTGATCCCGTGCCGCCATGTGTCCTGCATCAGCCTCTTCGCCGGCGTCGTGACGGGTGATATCAACCCGAGCGGGTCGAAGAGCGACATGATGATGCTCAGAGCTTCCCTCTTCGTGGGCGTCTTGCCCTCGAGCATGGCTGTTGGAGTTCTCGCTGTGTTTACCTTGAACTCGATGTGGTCTTCGCGCACGTTCCACAGCAGGCCGAGCGCCTTCTCGGTCTCGCTCCCGCCGATGACGACTGTGCGGTCGCCAGAATGCGCTGCCAGCTCGCTGATCGTCCTCGGGTCGTTGGAAGCCCAGCCTCGCAGCTCGAAGCACGCCTGCCGATGCACGAAGTCCACCTCCTTATTGATTTTCACAGCTTCTTCTAAGGTCAGAAAACTCGAGATATAGTCATCCATATAATGATTCCTCTCGATCGCTGAAGCTGCAGCGGGATGTTTATCCGCGAAGTCCCGGGCGTTCCTGTTCTTGATGTACAACGCCGTACACGGTGACGATGAGGCCCCGAAGATGACCGACGTCATCCTGTACTCCTCGGGGGCCGTCTCACCTCTTCGGTCTCCGCGCCAGAGGAACCTCAGGGCGTCTCTATCGCCCGGCTGTATCCTCACCTGCATAAACATCTCCTTGATGTCGGCTGTCACGGCGTATGGGTATTGACGAAAGCGCATTACCACTCCAGGTAAAGATTGAAGCAGATCAGGTCCGGTCAGCAGCATGTCGTTGAGGCTCTTGCCGGCAGACTTGGCAGCGGCATCGTGCACCATCCGTATCTTGGGCTTCGCTGGATTCACCACGGCGAAGTGCGGCAGATACCACGTGCGGCCCTCTGTCGGCGGCGCCTCGCAGCGCTCAGCATAGCCAGACACAAGTAAATTATTGACACGTTCACAGTACTTAGCTTTGAGGTCCTCGTTGCGATCTAGTTTCCGCTCCAACGTGACTAACCTTTTCATTGCGTCTCTGTAGTTATCGTGTAGGTTCACCGTGTCGTCTCGCCATAAGAGTCCGGTCTCAAAGCGCCCGTCGGGAAGCCGTCGGCTCTTTTCATCGAGCATCCGCACGGCTCTAGCTTCCGGGTCGCTCACCGGCTTGCGCTCTTGAATGCCCAGTGACTCTAATCTGAAGAAGTTCTTCATCGCCTCGTCCAAGTTATCCGCAGGGCGCGCCGCTGATACATATCCGCAGAAGTCGGATGATGCGTCGCCGTCGGAATAACTGCATCCGTGTAACACCCAGCCGAGCCGCGTGAGTGAAGCGACGGGTTGATCGTTCCGTCCTTGTTTGATTTCCGTGTTCACCAACAGATCCCAGTTGTTCTGCCCGATCACCACCTTAGGCTGTGCGTATTCATACGTGATATCGTCCAGTATCGGGGTCAGGTGTCGGCATCCGCGCAACTCTCGCGCCGGGATCGCTTGCGTGATGAAATCTAACCTTTTGATTGTTTGAGCGTCGCGCAGAACGTGCTCCTTCGCCTGGTTCTTTCCTCGGATCCTGAGGCTGACTGTTCTGCTATTCTCATGTTTTGTTTCTCCTCCATTCGCGTCCCGTATCCAGAGCGTATCTCTGGGCCCCTCTATGCCCAGTAGCTCGGCGATCGACTCTTCAATAAACGTACACGTGCTTCCATCGTCGAGTAAGGCAAATGTACTTACAGTTGCGCTCTTGCTTACAAGTTCGATCGGTGCTATCTTCAAATACGCTCGCCGCTGACTACCCCTTCGCTCCGGCCCTTCTGGCTCGGACGCGCACGCGGATATTTCAGCTCTCTTGGGCGCTCCTCTCTCTACCGACTCTCCGTGCAATAATATGTGGTGCGACTTACCACATCCGCCTCGTGAGCACCTCTTCGCACCGCACTGGTCGCGGCGATGTTTCTCAGCGAGACACTGGTAGCAGATGTGATACTTTCTCGCCATCGACCACCGATCCGGTAACTCCGCCTTTATGAATTCAGCACAATCGACCAACCTGTGAGGCTTGCTGCAGCGCGGGCATCGTCGCTCGTCGGGGGCATCTACTGCCGAGTAGATTCTCTCAGCCTCCTTGCGCTTGCCCGTCCTGAGAAGCTGCGGCTTCTCTTCAGCCACCTCGGGCAGCGCGTACGCCCCGCACTTGTCAGCCTCTATGTTCAGAAAATTGGATACCTTTTTCAACTCTGGCGTTTCCTCCGTTTTGACGGCAGCGAAGTCATACCACTTGTTGCGTAGTATAGGGGAGAGCTTTTCCAGCACGCTCCGCACCATCTCTGGGCTGTGGAGGTACTTCTCTCGTCCAAGGGCCTCGACGGTGGCCACTACGTTGGCCACCTTCCCGGCGAATATGCATAGATCACGTGCACTATCGCTTACCTTGGACAGATGTTTGAGCCTTTCCATTTCCGCCAGCACCAGAGCCTCCGGCCTCCCGAACCTCCTCTCTAAGGCCTCCAGCACGGCCCCGGGTTCGGGATGGCTTATGAGGAGGCTGCCGACGGCCTCCAAGGCCGCTCCCTTCAGGCTTCTCCTGATGCGGGCCACGTTCTCCAACTTGGAGAAGGACTCTTCAGTGTCCTTATAGGCTGCACTGAACGCCAACCACCCACTAACCTGACCGTTAAAGATGGGTAGCTCCTGCATGTACTTCGGGGGGTCCCTCCTTGTCGCAATGCGCGACAGCGCCGCCGTCAACGCCTCCAGGTCGACGACAGGCCTCTGCGGCGCGGCGGGTTCTGCACCCATGCCAGGTCTCTCCATGACCTGACTCTGCTGCGCGCTGAGGTCCTCCTTGGGCGCGCTCGGGGCCTCCTTCTGCACCAGGTCCGGCGGCTGCGGCGGCTCTGTGACGGGCCGCCGCGCCAACCACTCGCTGACTC
This sequence comes from Xanthorhoe designata, assembly GCA_963582015.1. Taxonomy (NCBI): domain Eukaryota; kingdom Metazoa; phylum Arthropoda; class Insecta; order Lepidoptera; family Geometridae; genus Xanthorhoe; species Xanthorhoe designata. The sequence continues at coordinate 10,878,283 of OY757039.1, forward strand.
GTCCGGACGCGAGCTTGGTCTGCTCGCGGTCCTCCACCTCGTCGCCGTCCTCCTCGTCGGACGACTCCTCAGCTCGCCTGAGGCACTCCTCGGCGAGCTCCCTGGCGGCCTTGGCTGCCGCCGCCTGCGCCTGCGCTTCTGCGGCGAGCAGCTCCGCCAGCCTTGTTTTCGCGTTGGCCACCTTCTTCCTTTTGGAGACCGCTGACCGCTGTGAGCGGGCCCGCGCAGTCCCGGGGTCTTCCCTCGCCGGCGCCTCCTCAGCGTCGACAGTCGCCCGGGTTGCCGTGACCTCCGTCTCCTCGGTCGCAGTGGTCTCCTCCGTCTCGGTGGTTCGCTCCGTTGAAGTAGTCTCTTCTGTAGTGGCTTCCTCAGAGCTGGTGTTTGGGGTCTCGTCTCGACCCTGACGGCTCCTGGTAACCGGCATGATGATGGTACTGCTGCTCCTGTGCTGGTAGATGAAATCCGGCTGCCGAAGGACCAAATGTTCGAGTCCTCCTCGGCTCCGATTGAGTGGACTGTATTTTAGGGCTGCAGATGGTGGGAGCAGGCAGTACAAAGAAAAGACGTCGGTTACTAGTTTAAGCTTGGCAGGGTCTGGGAGCGGTCGGGCAGAGCTTCGCCTTGCGAATTGCCATTTGAGAATTGAGAACTTGGTTTTGCACCGAAATGTGCGAACCTATATTTGAAGTCCCGCCTGGCCACTCCATACTACTGCGGCAGCGCGTTTTTATTAGAAACCACTGAAAAACTATAGTCTATCTCTCTCTTACATTTTTCTCACTTACTCTCTAAAAACTACCCAATCATAGGTCCCGATTTGACACGAGGAGGTGTGGTGTGAGGTGACCTGTTTGACCTTCAGAGATCCTTACACGTGCCGTAACACAAGTACCTACTTAGGCTACAAGGGCCAGGACGCCAGGACAACCTTAAGCCTGGACCGTCCTCCCGTTCCCTAGGTAGGTATTTGTCTGACCCGGGCACCCCTATCTCGACTACCTTTACCTTCCCTACCTACTTTACCTCTCCTACCTACCACCACCCTCTCCTCCGGGAATAAATAAGACCACCCACCAATTGAAGTTTTATTTATATCTTAACACTAAACCCACCCCTGCCTACCCTTCTACCCAAACTCTAATGCAAGGTTAACTTTATTATTACTACTAATGACTCTAAATTATAAAGAACGACTCGAACGGTAGAAGGGCGGCCCTAACGAGGTCCTACTATTACTTATAACTACTTTGGCCTTGCCCCTGCCTACCTTTTACCCAAAACTTACTCCTAGGTTAATAATTTACTAAAACAAAGACTCTAAGTTACAAAACATGACTCGACTGGTAAAAGGCGGCTGGCAAGGCCCTATAACTATCTTAACCTAAATGACTCGACTTTTTATATTGCTATTGAAAAATAGTCTTAAAAGTAGCCTAACTGACGCTTTGTGGAATGTCCAAGGATATTTCTATTTATTTATTTATTAAAAATGCTTAGCTTGGGACTAGATGACGCTGTGTGGAATGTCCAGGGATATTTATTATTATTATTACTTACGCTTATAATGAATTCTTATTCACTTTGAATGTACCAAAGACGATGAATATCAAGAAGGCCATACACAACATCGTAACCCAAAATGGCCCAAAAAGGGAATTTAAAGTACATGGTAGCACCAGATAGCCTGGAAACTTTAAAACATCAATTTTTATCCAAGAAATTTCACGCCATAATAATCATATGCAACTAACAATAAACTTTGTCAATTTGTACTATAATGTATAGGTCGCGCCACGTAAAAAGAGCGCGGTCGGGGAAGTAGCGGGGGTATGTTTGCGCCTGTGTTCACTCGCTGACGAACCAATAGCACTCGCTAAATCAATGGTATGAAGTGCGCCGCGTTCCCTCTCCACCAATCATCGACCACGGAGCAGTTTGACAGCCAGCGCTCTTTTTACGTGGCGCGACCTACTTATAACAACAATGTAAATGTACTAATTGGCTAAAATTCTAGGGAAATGAATAAGCGAATGACTGAAGAACAAGCGAAGAAAACGTACGAACGAGCTCTGAAAATGGAGCAGGAGTTCGCCGAATACTTTACTGGTAAGTGGACTTTTCGTGTCGAAGAATTTATATGCGCTTTAACACGAGCTTTAAACGGTGAAGGAAAACATCGTGAGACCAGCTTTCTAATAGCGTCGATGGGCTTGCAACCTGTCACGTATGGAAAGTGAATGTGAGCATGAACCAAATATATATTTGGACATACCTCTGACTACCTTGGCATCTTCAAAACCTCAGAATAGAGAAAATGACAGAAGGTGCCATCAACTGTCATTGCAAGACGCACGCTGAGTCCAAATACGAAACAAGCATCCCCCGCCCGCCTCACTTCCCACCCGCGTAATGTGGCTAGCTTAGACAAAATGCCCGTTTTTGGGGTAAACATTGAGAATATTGGAATTTGGAAGTGTGATATTATGATAATAATATTAAAATCTAAATTGTATTTTCAAACCGCATTTTGTCTCATAAATATATTTCTCCGCAAAATGCATTGAACAAACTACGCTTCGCTTTGAAGGTTTCTAGCCGTGCTCTTTGTATAATTTTTGTCCACTCCGTTTTCCTTTCTTATCAGCAGGGAAGCTACAGTTTTAACATAATTTCATACACCCCTCCCTGTTCCACTCTCACACACACCACAAATATATAGACTACAAGCCTTCTCGCCCGCGATTTTTCTCGCGTGGCATCTACCTTGGTAAAATGTAGCCTATGTTCATTCGCAAAGTCCATGCCATATGCATCTCGCTGTAGCAAATCGGTGTCAAATCGATCAGTGAAAGAATTTTTGAAATCGGATGAGTAGTTTCGGAGATTACCCCAAACATACAAACAAACAAACCAACTTTACCTCTTTATAATATTAGTATAGAATACCTATTATGAAATTCTAACATTTTTGTATAATAAAAAGTAGGGAAAATCAAAATTCTTATACTGGCAACATTAACAAGATGGACGCATCATTCTCTATGAAAATTACAAACGAAAATATTTCAATAAGATGTTAGGTAAATGCGTTACTTACACGTGAAATGTAATCCCATTCTTTCTACTGTTTTGCCCCGCTGCATTTTTGCATGTGGGAACAACACAAGACGGCATAATAAAATAAAATTGAAGTCGACTATGCGGTATGACGTTCAAAACGTGACTGATCGGCTGCGCGTAAAACTACTCTCTTTTAGCTAAGTTTTTGTGGCCTCAGTGTTAGGCGCAATAACTACTTCTGGTTTTTTCTCTATTCTGAGTTCAAAACGATCTAAAAATTGCAGATCTGAAAGAAACGTCTACCGCTCCCTGGGATATGTGATCATTTAATTTCAATAATGTTATTTCCTCGTTCGTTCGTTCGTATGAGCAAGTGGCCAACTCTGGTGACGGAGTTTTTAGGCCGCCTAAAGGCCTCCGTCATGGCTTAACGACTTTAAAAGCCGGGACCGACAATTTAACGTGCCCTCCGAAGCACGGAAGCGCTCAGATGAAAATACCACTTGCGGTCACCCATCCAAGTATTTCCTTTCAGCGGTAGTAACCTGCCTAGGATAATTATGGTGATCATTTAATTTCTATAAGTAATGTTATTTCCTTTAATTGAAGCGCTCGTGGTGAAGCTTGCTAAGACGTTCTTGATAGATCGTTGAAGTTAAGCGACCGCTCAGAAGCGGTCACTACTTGGATGGGTGACCGCAAGTGGCATTATCAGCTGAGCGCTTCCGTGCTTCGGAGGGCACGTTAAATTGTCGGTCCCGGCTTTTTAAAGTCGTTAAGTCATGACGGAGGCCTTTTGGCGGCCTAAAAACTCCGTCACCAGAGTTGGCCACTTGCTCATACGAAGTTACTTACTTACTTTACTTATTTCCTTTCAGCGGTAGTAACAGGCGACACGCCCGAAGAGATCTACACGAAGGTCAAAGCAGTTATCACGGCAGAGAGTGGGCCGGCCGTGTGGGTGCCGCGGCGCGATCCACTGTGAGCCACCCGTGCCATACACACACACTACCCAGGCTCACTCACACACCTCCAGTAGACTGACCTTTACCCTAACGCCCGAATACTGAAACTCTACTTAATGTAAGCGTTTGGCCACCGCCGCCGTCACGGGACGTCAACGAGAAAAAGGTGACGGCGCCGAAGTACTTATACATAGACTAACTATAGCCGCGTCACCGCAAGGCCGTCACGGCATCTTAAACTCGACCAGAAATAATCTCGTTCTCGTTGACGTCCCGGTGACGGCGCCGGTGGACAAAACGTCCTAAGTGGTGCTTATGACATCTGACGTTTGTCTTTACAAATCTGACAGGTAAGAGCGTCCTAAATGGGTAATACGCTCCCAAATAATGATAGTGTTTCAGTATTCGGCGGTAAGAATGGAAATACGGGTAACCCAAACTCTTTGAAGATACGGGTAACTCATGATTCTATTCTTACAATTGATTGTTTTTTATTTAAGATTCTTAGAAGAAGGATAGGGTTAACTTGTTTTAGGGCTCTCTTTCTTGGTATTCCTTCATTAAAAAACTATTCATTGCATATAAAAATTATTCTAGGCGTGATAAAACCGTTTTTAAATCTCGGAAAATGTTAGTATTTTGTCTCCCCTGGATAAATGAAGTATCAAATCTCCTTGTCAAGGATCTCATAAGTCGTTGGATCAATGTAAACGTCTTTCTAATGCGGGCACCACACATTGGATTGGCTTCGATTTGGTTCCAACACTGGCTAAGAATGGCCAATAGCAATCCGTTTATGTCCAATAACCCTCCAAGATAGATCTCCACATTGGAGTGTTGGAACCAACATTACAGTCCATCTCGGTTCCAACATAGCTAATATGTAGTGCCCGCATAACAGTGAGCGTAGTGTGACGTTAGAAGCCTGGGATCCGTGTTGAAGTGCTCTAGTAATCTAGTACCTATCATAGTGCCTCAACGCATCATAGACGGCTCCCAAATTTTTACTTAGATAAAGATGAGAATCGCCGAATCTCCAATATTTCTTGGTCACAAACATACGGACACCGGGCGCATTCTAAGCAATACGTATAATCGTGGTTGGCAATAAGTGATTGTGCCCGCAGTTCGTTCGTGAATCATGTAGTTTACCAGTCTCCATCACCGCTTCATAGACACGACCTCAACGTTGTTTCAGCTTAAATTTGATTACTATTTTAATGTAAAATATCACCTGTGCATTATTGTTGACCAAGAATTCGCTATTTGTATAGCTATCACTGTAGATCACTTTACGCTTGTGTTATGTGCAAGTTTAATATAGCGATAAATTTGTCGAATCCAATGTTTCAAGAATAATTTTAGAATGTCTGACAAAGCCCTCTAAGCGTGCTGCAACTGTACATTTATTGTAAATTGAATACCTTTTAAATGGTAATTTATTGTATAAATTGTTTTACTACAGTTTAAAATCATGTTATTTAGTAATTTCAATTTTCAAATAGTGAATTTTACGAGACAAATCAAAGAGCACTTGGTGATTTCAAAGTGCTATAGTAATAATGAATTATGAATAATTTTAGTTATGAATTGAGTACTGACGCGGAGTAGAGAACCCACCTCCTGCATGGCTAGGCTAAGACATATTCAGGATTATTTGCTCAAGCGGCAACCTATTATTGTAACCGTTGAATCTCATGGCATATACCTTTTATGCACACCAATGTCCTCTTTGACACATTAGGCGAGGTGCAAAGTTGTTTGTTGATCATTTTTATAGTAAGCAATTGTGTTATACGGTGTGAAATGTCTCACCAATTTAAATAGTGTTTGACATTTATTTATTGAGAATTTTATTTTCTTACGAAATAATTGAGTGCCCATCTGCAAATATGGAGCTAGAAGCCGATAATATTTAATGGCTTGTATTGCAATATTAGTGGCGATTCTGAGTGTCGCAAAAGCTAAACTAAGCTAACTAAAATTGTTGCCGTCCCTTTCATAGCGATGGGAATAAGAAGGATGGCAATAGTTTTAGTTAGGTTAGTTTAGCTTTTGCGACACTCAGAATCGCCACTATTATATTGTTACGTTGTGGCGTAAAATTTCTAATCAATTATACCTAATTATTAGTAAGTTGATTGTATTTTTATCTCAAACATTTTCACTCACAATAATAGTAGGTATGTACTTAAATATTTTAATGTTGCTTTGACTTATGTAGCCAAACAGAGTATTAATTTTTTAATTCATGACAAAAGTTTTATGATTTTTGACGAAAGAAAGAAATTATGACAAAATATAATGTAGTGTTGATTACTTGTTCATTGAATTTTTAAGCATTTGACTGCCAAAGATTCGAGAATAGTTTATGAATCTATAAAGAAAATATTAACTATAATGGCACATTATTTTGTCTTAATTTCTTTGTGATGTTTTTGTTTGTTGTAAATAAGTAGTTTTAAATTTAATTTATCATTAAGTTCAATACCGATGTATTAACAATTTATAAATAAGAGAATGTTTTATTTTAATAGGTATTTATTTTATTATGTAGTCATTTTATTTAAATTGAGTGTGTGATCATTTGTTAAAATTTAAGTGTAATTAATGTCATTTTAAAACTAATTTAAACCATATTTGCAGATGTACAATGTTTATGAGTTAGTGATGTTCAATAGAATAGTTTGAATAAAATTATTTACGTTGAAAAATTTATTATTGTTTTCCTGCTATGTTAAGTTGTTCTCCCTTGGCTATTGCCGCTCGCTATAGGGTTATAGCAAAGACGATGAATATCTAGAAGACAGACAAAGGCCATACACAAAATCGTAACCCTGATCCCGCAGTACCAGATAGCCTGGAAACTTTAAAATATCAATTTTATCCAAGAAATTTCAATACTTAGTAGTAGGTAGCAACAATATTCAATATAAAAAAAATGTTAGGTAATTTTAACTAGAAAGTAATTGAAATTTCTTGGAAATTGATGTTTTAAAGTTTCCAGGCTATCTAGTACGGGTTACGATTTTGTGTATGACCTTTGTCTGTCTTCTAGATATTAATCGTCTTTGCCTATAGGCAGGCAGGCTCTGGCACATTACCCACATAGTTGAAGTTATGCTTACTTACTAATTTTGACGTCTGGAGATTAGGTATTAGCCTCCTTTTCATCATCACCCATGGACAACGCTGCGAGGGCGCAGCTAGGTATATGGCGGAATAGCCTACACTACTATTAGATTCCGTGGAGCATAGCAATACCTACCTGCATCAAAAACATTGCTAATGGAAATGTGAAGGGGCTATTCAATTATAAAAATTAGTCCTCGTTAATTTTATGGATAAGTTGTGCAGACATATTCATAACTAGCTTTTCATAGCTCAATCAGCTGCATCTTCATTATTTGACATGATAATGGGGAGGGGGGGGGAGTCATCTGCCTGCATGGATATGTTAACCGATTTGTATCCAACTTGAAAATATGTATAAGTACCTACCAAACTAAGGATAGATGACGCCGCCGCCGCGCGCCGTGTGGAATGCCCAAGGATATTTATTTATTTAGACTGATTGTCTTTTTAAACTTTCGTGATCAGAACAAAGATAGATACCCCTCGCCCCACTGAACATTATCATCATTAGCTTTTAAGATTGAGAAAAATGGCTTAAAAATGAGGAGGCCTACTACTCAGCAGTGGGCTGATTAGCCAGATAGAACAGTATATGCAATTTTTTTAGACATAACCCTTTCTGCTAATGATTTAATGCAATATCACTACAATAGGTCAAATAATAAAGCAGAATGATGGTAAAATTATTTTATGTGCTTACATCTCATTAAGTTCAACAGTTGTTTTTTCGGACACATATAGACCATCCAAGAACTTTCTGATATCCTTGTTTTTGACTGTGGTGGACTGCTGGATAAGGGCGGCTGAGCTGGAAACATCTTCCAAGGAGTTGCCTTCGATGATCAGCTCATCCTTTTGCTTGGCGGAGTTGACAACTGTCACTCCAGGTGCCATTTTTACTCTCCTGATGTATTTCTCACCAAGGAAGTTACGGATCTCAATTATTGAGTTTCCTTCGGTGGTGACACAGTTGATGGGGAAATGGGCGTATACAGCACGCATTTTGTATTGGAATCCCTTTGTCACTCCTGAAACAAATAAAATTGTATATTAGTACATCAAATTGCTGCATTTTCCCTTTGAAACTTAATTTTGGGTATTTTCTGGTATCTCATTTCATTACTGATTTGCTAGATGTTTCACATGAAATTGTATCTCTAAGTTTTCATCATATTATAATGTGGAAATTCTAAAATCCATCAAAACAGGTATTTCAAACAGTTTCACTGTCCAAGCAAGGGAGAAAATGTTGTGTACAGGGAACCAGTAAAATAAGCGTGTGCATCAAAAGATTTTACATTTCACATTATTATAATATTAGCAATGGGTTTGGAACCTGACACAAGACTACTGCATTGTAACTTTAGTGTGTGCTTGGTTGCAAGAATAACATGCTCGCTTGAATGCATCACATAGCATCATTGCTATGCAAACTACATTTTTTAGATAATACAAACCACTCCAAATTGAATAGACTTTGATTATGTAGGAGAATAAATTCACTGTCTATAGTTTTTATTGTAAATAAATAAATAGATCAATGTGGTTAAATGAAGTCTTTGTTTACATTCATAAATTGTAGTATTATAGGTTAAAATAGACTTGGATTCGTTAGGAACTATAACCCTTTATCTCCACATAATATAGGCACTAACAACAAACCACGGTTTTCATCACTTTCACATCACTAACACAAATTTACTTACCTTTGATCATGTTCTCAACATGTGAGCAAACTGTCCTCACTGCGGCTAGTTCTTTCTTGGAACCGAACCATTTTTCCACCTTCAGCAGGCGGGAGCTCACCATGCGAATGTCAACAGCCAAGTGTTTGAAGTTCCTCTTCAGAATTCCGCGGGGCCCTTTCACAGTCACCAAACGGGACTTCACATTGACGGTGAGCCCATCAGGGATCTTCACTTTTTGGTTAGCAACAATTTGCTTCATGTCTAGGCCTAAAAAGAAACAAACCGATGAATTCTAACCTATCGGGGCATCAGTTGACAAGTAGTGTTGAACTGTTTTTGTGCATTCCGTAAATGAAATATAGCGTAGAACTTAAGAGAAACAATATGGAGCTTGGAAAACAATCACTAGGTTGGCTTTATCTTATTTGTTTTATTAGATTTTGTACGATTTTCACGAATAAAATCAAATTCACCTACGTTCTTTGACACTAGAACCGGAAAAAGAATTTGACAGTGGAGAATTATTGCCAACAGCAAAAACTAAATGTCAAAAAAAAAATCATTCTCGTCTCGCTCGACTTTTGTACAGTACTTAGGCTTCGTCCACACTTGATACACCAAAAAAAGTAAAAACTGAGGAAACAGACGAGAGTCTGTTCTGAGAAGACGAATAGACTAAATAGAATAAATAAAACCAAGGAGAACTACTATGTCAGGTTCAAAATTGAGATATAAAAATATGTAGGTACATGTGATTTACGGTGATGATGGTGCAATTCCTACAATAAAGACGACTGGCTCCAATAAATAATGTACAAATCAGAGATCAGTGGAATGAGGGAAGGGATGACTTTGCTATAGGTACAAATCTTCTCTTGAGTCAAGATAATATGGGGGTCTTTATTGAGCAACAGAAAGCATGAAGATGTATTGCCATAGGTTTATCTTACTTAAAAAATAGGCGCCATTTTAAGCGCAAGCGAAGCCGCGCGGTTCTACTAGTTTATAATAAAATAAATCCAGCTATTAATTTTCAGCTGATTGTTACTCCAAGTGATAATCAAAAATTTACATGTCTGTCATGTATGTCAATGTCAGGTGTCAGTAAAGTTTTTTTTGGTATGACAATATTGACAATGTCAGGTCAGGTTTTGTTTGTCTTTTTTCTATTTCTATTCTAAGCTGGGATTGGATTTATTTACTTCTCTTACAATCTCACCAAGTTACATGAGAAATATTATATAAAAATGCTTAACAGATCACTGTTCAATGCGCAATTCAGTCTCTGCTACAGGATTTATACTAGAGGTTGGTGTTATTTTGGATAACCTGTAATCTAACCAAAAACCTAAACAATGATCAGAAACATACCTATATTATTTTTTAGTTTTTAGAATAATTTACACTTGTTATTTCTATTAACATCAAATTTTATTTAGGTCTTTAGTTGTGTCACTGAAAAGCTAAAGTCTTCATATATCTTCTATTTATTTTTCAGTAAGTAGGTAGGTAGTAAGTAGGTACCTACATACATTTGTTTCCTATTGATCCTTGCATATTGTCTACTTATTTGTTTCAGGACTAAGTACTAGTTCATCATGGGACATTCTAACAGGAGTGTGTGTGGAACGATTGCCTGTTGTCACACCTCCTTTAAATGAAATGCAGAAAAAATACAAAAACCTACTGAGCACTATTGAAATTGAGAAGAGTTTGAAATCTGATCATGAGTTGAGACATGAGAGTGACAAGTAAGTAATGCTATATTATATAAACATTGAAGGAAAAAAAGTACCTAATAAGTATTACCTAGTATTGTAATTTGCTGGTATAAAGTGCCTTCTTGAATAGCAACTCTTGACCCAACTGTTTTGTTAATAAATAACTAGTTAAAATTTATTTCAAATTCAAATTTATTTAATTACAAAACTTAGCTTTAACATTACAGAACAATTTCCAGGTTGTCAAAGCTAATAAATAATAATAGGTAGATGTGTAACATCATACATGGGAAGGTTAAACCCTGGTGAATTCCTGGTTCTACACAGTATTGATCAGATATGAACAGCCGTAAAATTACCTAACTCTTAAAATTATTTTGAACCTTTTAATCTAAATTATTTATTCCATATTTATTAACTTCTTACTGTGATTCAAGGATCCGAGCAGAACTCTTGAAAAAAGATAGTCCAGATGTAGATATGGATGCTGCTAGCAAAATTACAGCACAGGACTTCTTAGACGCTGCCAATGAGGAACTAGCCAAGTTTAAATTTGCAGATATTGTTACTGGTTAGTAGCCCTACTATTCCATCTCAACAATGTCCCAGGCACTACAGTGTCCCGTTAAGTGTAGGCAAAGCTTGCCTCTGACTCTGTATAAATCATCTAGTAAAGAGTAAAGGCCTAAGTAAGTAGCCCAAATAATATTATAAATGCGAAAGTTGGTGTGTATGTGTAGTTGTATGATGCAAAAACTACAGAACAGATTTGGTTGAACCTTGGAATTTACATAGTTTATAACTAGGAGTAAAGGCTACTTTTTATCCAGGTAGGTACCACGAAAGCTAAGCCGCGGGCAGATCAGCTAGCAGATGATCATTGCATAATCAAAAAGCATTGCCAAGTTTTGAAGAACAGGATAACTAAGGATCTTATCCTCTAGAAATATTCCTATAACTTCCATTATAAATAAATAAATAAATAAATATCCTTGGACATTCCACACGGCGTCATCTAATCCCAAGCTAAGCAATTTAATGCTTGTGTTATGGTAACCAGATGACTGATAAACAAATATTTGCAGATCATATACAAACATTTGTCCTGTAGCGGGGATCGAACCCGCAACCTCTGTGTCTCAGGCGGGCTTTCGCCCACTGTGCCACAGAGGTCGTCAAATATAATTTAAATCACTTTTTATTTTAATTCATCTGCTAATGAGTGTTCCTTGTCGATGAAATTTCAACAGATTTAACAGCCACCTATGCTAACGAACAGAATCCTGGAACTTAAAAAATGCCCTAAAACCTCCATTTATGTAATTTCAGAAGCAGATAGAAAAGCAGATAAATCATCACTAGACAGAGCATTACAAAGGCATTTGATCCTACTTACCCAACAGAAGCTCGGAAAGGATGTTAAGACTGCACTACCTCAGGGGAAGTGGAAGGAAGGGGAGACACTAAGACAGGTACTAATTAATAAAACATCTATATTCTAATGGCCAGTCTCAATAACCTATCTATCTTTGGGTTTGCTTACTAGGTAGATATTGGCCATTTCTTCCATACAAAAAATGACAAATTAAAAAAATTTTAGGTAATTTTAACTAGAATGTAATTTAAATTTCTTGGATAAAATTGATGTTTTAAAGTTTCCAGGCTATCTGGTGCTGCCACGTTAACGTTACGTTAAACTCCCGTTTTGGGTCATTTTCAGGGTTACGATTTTGTGTATGGCTTTTGTCTGTCTTCTTGGTATTAATCGTCTTTGGCCATACCAAAGAATAAGATTAGTTATTAAGACTGGCTATAAATCATTTTAATAGACAAGACAGGAATTATAGATGAGTAGGAGGAGAATATTACATGCTCACTAGAACTTACAGTTATTATGGCAACATGCAGTGATGAACACTAGACGAAAATAAAACAATTGCACTATGCGCTTCATACAAGCCGTTTGTTATTGCAGTAAGCGCGTAAAGATATAAATAAATAATAAATAAATAAATATCCCTGGACATTCCACACTGCGTCATCTAGTCCCAAGCTAAGCAATTTAATGCTTGTGTTATGGTAACCAGATGACTGATATACTGCCTATATACATTTTTTTTGTAAATAGGTACATACATATTATACATAGAAAACACCCAGACTCGAGACAAATATTTGCAGATCATGCAAATATTTCTCCCGTGGCAGTAATCGAACCCGCAACCTCTGCGTCTCAGGCGAGCCTTCGCCCACTGTGCCACAGAGGTCGTCAAAGAGATATACTAGTTACGGCGCTCATGACCACAGACCTCATCTGCATTGAACATGCATCTAGCTTACATCGCATCTTCAATCACCCTTGAATGTCTAAATATCTTAGTAGATATCATATTTACACATGTTTATGCAAATAAATGATCTTTATATATTTTCTTTAGGATACTTTGTCTAATATTAACTTTGGAAGTTGTAATTGCTATTATAAACACTCAGGACAATTTTTTTTTATCAACCTGTTTCGTCCCACTGCTGGGCAAAGGTCTCCCCCAAATTCTTCCAACCGTCTCTATCCTTTGCCGAGTCCCACCATCCTTCGTCAAAGGTGACGAGATCGTCCCGCAAACGTTTCCTCGGTCGACCCCTACGCCGCCTTCCATTGTCTGGAACCCAAGACGTTGACAAATGAGCCCATCTTTCTGGTTGCATGCGGCCTACGTGGCCAGCCCAGTCCCACTTGAGCCTGGCAGTTTTGTTACCGACATCTACGATGCCGGTAGTGCAGGACAATTAACACGTAAAAATATCGACAATTTAGATCATAATTTGATTTATATGGTCGAAGTTTAAAATGTAACTTTCTTTATTTTAGACAGCAGAAAGAATAGTTAAAGAGCAATGTGGTCCCGAACTTGAAGTGAAATTCTTGTCGAACGCGCCTTGTGGCTTCTACAAGTACAAGTATCCACAGGAAATAGACGGCAAAGTCGGAGCTAAGGTAAGGTTGGACGTGCCTCTGACTAGCTAATACAAAACTAATGTGTCTTAGCGTAAAGGCATTTAAGAATTTAATTCATTTACAAGATAGTAGATAGACGAGCCAAAGATAATAAGGATTCATTTTGATATATTTATAATATAACTAGCTAACTCGCCCGCGGCTTCGCTCGCGTGGTATCTACCTTGATAAAATGTAGCCTATGTTCATTCGGAAAGTCCATGCTACACATCAGTGGAAGAATTTTTGAAATCGGATTAGTAGTTTCGAGATTACCCCAAACATACAAATCAACTTTACCTCTGTTTAATATTAGTATAGAAGTATAGATATAGATTTTTTTGTTTATTTCAGATATTTTTCTACTACGCAAACTACCAAAGCGGACAAGTAACTAAAATCAAGCCGGCCTGGGTCACGCGCACAGAAATGGCGGAATCATTGCCCGAGAGATACAATAAATCTGTGCGAGAATTCTTATTAGACGAAACTCACTAATTAGTTATGTAAATAGAGTAGAAATAAAGTTATGTAAAAGTTTTATTAGATATTTTTTTAATTTCGAAGAAAGTACACAGTACTTAGTACATTATTATACTTAGGTACTTACCTAAAAAACATACCTACACTTCTAGATAACTTAAGCTTAGCTCAATACTACAAAATAATGTCTATTGGTACTAAGTAGGTACAGTCAACCACAAGAGTGAATTAAGCAGGTTTCTTTACGAACATTTTGTTCAAGATCATAGCTAAATTTGCTGATTCATGTCATGATGATGCCGGCACCACACATGGGACATATACAAACGGGTATTTATCACGAATTTTACCTTTAATATTCGCCCGACATTTTGACCGGATTGCACCAGCCGTGGTCGCGGGAAGTCTTCTGTATGTATGTATGTATGGGGACTCCCTTTTGACTCAAAAGTGGTCCTTTATGCGTGGGGATGACCTGGCTCACTAGTTGTGAAGCCAGCCTAGCTCCTCCCAGAAGCACAGAAGTTTCCTGGGGTCTTCACAGGCTTCGAGGAGCGACCTCGGATTGTTGAGGATTTGTTGTCGTTGAGCTGCTACGCCCACGCATGCCAGGACTACGTGGGCCGCTGATTCTTCTTCGGTTAGACATCCTCTGCAAAGTGGGCTGTCCGTAATGCCGATGTTGTACAGATGTTTGTTAAGGGGGCAGTGTCCTGTGAGTGTCCCTATGATTATTTTGAGGGAAGTCTTCTTGCGACCACGGCTGGTGCAATCCGGTTTTGGGGGCATTGCCATTGGCCATTTTAATGTTACCCCAAGTTGAAGCCCATGTGTGGTGTCGGCATGACAACTACGAGTATGTATTGTAGTAGGTACCTATCATTTCCAATTAATAAGGTTAATCTAAGGTTATCTTAGCCAACCTTGAACATAAAATTATTTTAAAAATCGACGTGATAGAGCCTTAAAAATAATCTTTGTAAAAGCTCACGAAAGTAAGACAGTACACACAGTACCTATCTACAGAGTGTGAATGTAAGTCCGAAGAAAGTAAATAGTCATTCTTTGAAAAAATTAAGAGGGGTAGTCAGAATTGCATCATTACATCGACAAGAACTGAGCTCTTAAGTTTTATATATAAATTATATATATAGTCAGACTCCATAAATCAATACCTACCTTAGTCTAGGTAAGTAATTTTGTTTCTATCTGTACCTACCCACTAAAAAGTCTTAGCTAAATATTCCATTTCGTCTGTTTACAAACATTAACTGTGCAAGCACTGAGAAATCTAGGTATCCATAATGCGCAATTACCTACCGAGAATTTGTTGGCGCGAAACCGCACTTCGAACTAAACCGTCAAAATAGAAGTTTATTCAAACAAGTGCGTGATTTATGGGTAAACACTTTTGGGTCTTTAGCTCCTGAACGAAATAATCATCACTCAAAAACTGCACTTATTCATATTAACTATAAGCTCACATTTCAGTGGCAAGAAAAAGCCACTAGCTCAAAACGATCATCTCTGGATTTTCTTACTTGTTTTCAACAGGACAAAGTTTACATTTCTGTGTCAAAGAAAAGCTTCTAGCTCAAAGAGCTTTCACAATGCTAAAGCAGTTTCATAGTTACAGGCATACAGATAAAGTTTAAATTGTGTTGTATTCTTTGATATGCTTACTAAAGATGGAACATGTTAGCACTCTCAAGGCTTGCCGACTTTCCGTTTACAAACATCGGGAGCTTGTTTTTCGATCGCTAAGATTAATTTTCCAAGGAAAGTAGATACAATGTGTTGCGTTGTATTTCAATGTTTTAATGTTGTGTGTTTTTAAATTTAAATCAGATCGTTGGTTTATTGTTACTTTTCATGATCTAATCGATATTTCTTCATCGGAATTTACATATTACCTACGAACTTAAAGTACCTAAGTAAGTTCGTATGAGCTAACTCAGTGACGGAGTTTTGACGGCGTCGGGGTGACGACGGTAGAAAATCAAGGCCTCGTGCAAAGCCAAAATAAAGAAGAAGAAGAAGACATTAAAAGCCGGGACTGTGTACATAGTAGGTACCAAACCTTATTTGAGCTTTTGCCTAAGTATTTATTGTGGTAAGAAAGACAACACTATAAAAAAACCTAACCGCAGATAGAATATTGAAACTGTCAGTTAGTAGTAGGTACCAAACCTTATTTGAGCTTTTGCCTAAGTATTTATTGTGGTAAGAAAGACATTATAAAAAAACCTAACCGCAGATAGAATATTGAAACTGTCAATTAGCTGATTAAATGTTAGTTTACGAGCGAATCTGCGGTCGGAAGTTAGTGTTGGTAAATAAGCCGCTTCCATATTGGCTTCGAAGGTCCTATAAGCCGCAGGGGGCTCCTCGACTATAAATTGATGACATTCTCAACACTCTTTATGTTTTCCAGCATTCCTTTATCTTATGAATTATTTTATTTGTTTAATTTTAATATTTACTTTTAAGTTAAGATTATTTTGGAATTTTAAGCTT
This sequence comes from Xanthorhoe designata, assembly GCA_963582015.1. Classification (NCBI taxonomy): domain Eukaryota; kingdom Metazoa; phylum Arthropoda; class Insecta; order Lepidoptera; family Geometridae; genus Xanthorhoe; species Xanthorhoe designata. Next base: position 10,894,847 of record OY757039.1, read on the forward strand.
TCGTGCTTAATGTAATGGTGCAGTCATCATCATGTTTTATTTTTAACCGACTTTCAAAGGAGGAGGTTTTAGTTCCACTGTACTTTGTATTTTTTTATGTGTGATCGATTATTCCGATAATAAGTAGTGATAAATACTTACCTACTCCTGAAGCGAGATAAATAAATAAATAAATAAATATCCTTGGACATTCCACACAGCGTCATCTAGTCCCAAGCTAAGCAATTTAATGCTTGTGTTATTTTTATTTTATTTTATTTTATTTATTTGGGTAAACAAACAGTAACACATTACAAAAAGGGTTACATTCTTATTGATAAATGACAACTAAATGTGAGACCAACACCGTTTACCACGGATTACTTATATATTTTACTTAAGTTTAGGTATAGCTAATGATAAGTAGATAGTGCTTATTCTATGAGAATTTTAAGTAACATTTTTTAAAGTAGGTACAAGCTCGGGTTAAAAGGTATAGTTAATTATAAGTAGATAGTGCTTATTCTGGCTTATTCCCAGAGGTCCATGGTTCTATTGTCTTTCAATTCCCACCGGGTCCATGAAAAATATTTATAGAATTTGAAATATTCTTACATTAGTTCCCACCAGGTCCATGAGATTTAACTAATGTACAGTCAGTTAGAGAATACAAGCGAGTATTTCACTAGCTAGCGAGTATCACGGCGAAACCGACTACAGATTTGAGAGAGATAGATATTTAGGTATATTTATATTATCAAATAAAATCCACAACCATCATCATTATTTTAGTCACTTCAAAAATGAATTTTCTTAAGCTTGTTACGGTGTGAACTTAAAAGTAGGTAAGTAGTTCCGTTCCAGTTGGAATACCGGAATCAAAAGTAGCCTATGTGTTAATCCAGGATATATTAAGGGATAGGATTTATAATAAACTATCCTGGTACCAAATTTCATTCAAATCCGTTCAGTAGGTAAGTAGTTTTCACGTGAAAGAGTTGCAAACATTCATACTCACAAACTTTCGCATGTATAATATTAGTAGGATATAAGAGTTGATAATCTGCCACCTTATTATTCCTGCCAATATTTTTAACAAAGATTTAGGTATTTTTTGTCACTCTTGTTAATAAAAAAAAAATACTACCTACAGATTATAATAAAATAAAAGAAAAATGCCATAGGTTATTTGAGCATAAGGTTGATATTTTTTATGATCAAAAGAAGAGTCCTGATTTATGCAACCATTAACTTTTATTAAACAAATATTTGCCCTACATAATTATCATAACATCGAAACATTTATTGCTGACTGTACCAAACAATTTCATGGACCCGTCGGAAATACAAATATTTTTAAAATTACAATGTCGTGGACCCGTTGGGAATTAAAGTATAGACTTACTTTTTTTGAAAACAATGAAATCGTGGACCTCTGGGAATAAGCCCTTATTCTCTATGATAATTTTAAGTAACATTTTTTTGAAGGTACTAGCTCGGGTTGCCGGTATATCCAATGAGTTGAAATTAGTGTTAAATGAGTCAACAAGCCGGAACAACGGCGATCGCATGCCAGCATTGCCAGCATCATCTGGTTATGGTAACCAGATGACTGATACACTACATGATACCTACATTTTTTTTTTGTAAATAGGTACATACAATACATATTATACATAGAAAACGCCCAGACACGAAACAAATACTTATTTGCAGATCATGCAAACATTTGTCCCGCAGCGGGGATCGAACCCGCAACCTCTGCGTCTCAGGCGGGCTTTCGCCCACTGCGCCACAGAGGTCGTCGATAGGATGGAGAGTGCAGAAAATTGCATTTGAACTTTTTCCATTTGTCAAATTGAATTTATCTGTATATTGGTTGACAGGATTAGGTACCCTCTAGTACCTATAATGTATTTACATAGGTAATAATCACACTATCTTTTGTAGATCTAGTAAGTAGGTAGATTTGTATACCTACCTACCATAAGGATTAGGTATTTGGGAGCCTGTGTTTTTAAGAGTTTCTTCATGCAAAAACCATGGTTTTTGAATGTGACACTTTTCACATATTAAGGATGAGGAAACTCTTTAAAACATGGCCAAAATTATAATTACCTAGAAACCTATAAGCGATATTGTGCGTCGTAATAAACTATGTACTACCTAGGTATAAGTATCTAGCAGAGTCTCTAACGACCAGTCTCAATAACTTATCTTTCTTTGGTTTGCTATCTGTGGGTAATTGGCCAGTAACTGCCATACAAAAAATGACTAATAACTACCGATAGTAGTAAGCAAGCCCAATGATAGATAGCTTATTGAGACTGGCCGTAAGTTACAAGTACCTAAGTTTATATAAAGTAAAGATTATTACCCTAAATTCCACTGACTCAACCGCCATAAAAAGCTCTGATTAGTCATTTGTCCCATGAAAAACAAACTCCGACAAAATTCACATAAACTGCGTCAAAGTTAGATAAAACGGCTAATAGAAACGCCATTGTTCCAATCTAATGGACCACCGGCCGAAGCGCAAAAACCAACCAAAAAACCGGAGATATTTCAACCATTGAACACAAGGCAGCCGAAGAATTCGACAAAGTATTTTATCTTCCTTCACAGTTCGTTGGCGGGCAGTGTCAAATTGTGGAACAAAGGACCGACATACTTAAAGATAACATATCTAGAGCTCCACTCTCTAAAGTTTCGCAAACAATTCTATTACCGTTTTAAGTAAAATCTGATTCCCAGTTGAGATAAAGCATTGAAACGGTTAAATCCTGGAAAGTAGCAATAAATAGCTCATTAACATAATGAGGTAGGTTTCAATGTAACAGTAAAAAAGTCCTTTTGAAAGTTACCGGGAACATTACCTACCGCAAAGTAGGCATAGAACAAAGTAAGAACCATATTCTTTTGTTTGTTTGAAAGGACATGCTTTTTACTGAGAGCGGTTATGTTAGCTACTTGGGTTTTTGGAGGGATACATTAACTGTTGTTTTTTAATCTTCGTGTGACCTGAATAGCCAAGGTTGAATTAAATTGTAGCTGACTTTTGATAATGAAAAAGGTGCCAATGAATAAACGTTTAACATTACACAAACGTTAAACCTTTAATTGCGTATTTTTAGGCAATTAAAGGTTTGCAGCGTGTCACTTGCTTAATTAAAGTGAAAACTTTAGATGTGTCTGTCTGTAGTTCACCTTTGATGCCTTCTTAGTTAAGATCTTGAATTCAAGAAAGTAGAGTAGACTCTACTCGTAGGTTCTACTTACATTTGTTATGATTTATGAAGTTGTGATAATGTGTGTAATTTTCATCTAACGTAGGTATCATCTTAGACACCCGTTTTGATATTTGTTCTCCCACTGCTCGACAAAAGTCTTCTCCATACATTTCCAAGCTTAGAAATTAAAATTGAAAATTTTATTCAGACAAAATACTTAATCCATTTTGTTAGTAACCTATAATCAGCATCAATGAGCTTTGCCTAGGTAGGTATCCGCCAGCCGGCTTCGTGACTAACTAACTTTGTTCTTATCATTCTGAAAATGTCAACGGTGGCATAAAAGTCATAAAACAAAATGGTCATAGAAAGAAAAATCTATAGATTCGTATAGAAGTGCAAAATTGATGATTATAGTTCCAAAGTAAGGTAAAGTACCCTCTGGAACATTTGAGCCTTTGGATACTTGCGAACAATCCATAGATAGCTTAATACTGATCCATATGTGGTGTTTTTGATGATAAGATATTAAGTATAGTAGAATTTATAATGTAAAATGTTACAGAGAAGAAAGCTAAGTCCAGCGTGTCGGCCCTGGTAAACTAATAGTCAGTCTTAATTTATGAGAATCTGTTTTAAATCGAATGTAATTTTCTTGTCTAATGAAATGAAATGATATAAAAATGAAATATGCTCACGACTGTATCCCGGAAGCGGTAGACAGACAAGATCATTAGGCAAATTTAGATCTTTTTCGAAGATGTCTAAGGGGGTAGTCAGAGGTATGTCTAAATACATACATATTTGGTACATGCCCACTTTTTGCAGAAGTTAACTTTCCATATGTGACAGGTTGCAAGCCCATCGACGCTATTAGAGAGCTAACTGGTTTCCTCACGATGTTTTCCTTCATCGTTATAAGCTCGTGTTAAAACGCATATGAATTTTTCGATGCGAAATTATTAGATTGTCTAATTAGAATTAAGAAAACTGTCTTAGAGCTTTGAAATAACTAAAAAACAGGAGCACAACTATTCCCTATTACTCTCGCTCGTGTAGCATTCCCTTTAGATCTTTAACGAATTCAAGAACCTTTTGTAATGTTCAAGGGGGTAGGTAGACAGTAAGACTCATTATAGGTTAGGACTTACTTCAATAAGAAACATACTACCTCATTTGTGATTGAAAAGAATAACATAGCCAACATTATGTAGTTTTGATCGACAAAGCTTAGCCTTATTCATAAAACTAAGCACGATTTGATTTGTTAATAGATAAAAAAATGTTTCTATTCCACTGCGTCGAATTTTACCAGGGGCAATCAAAAACCAATCATGTCCTTATTAGTTTTACGGCGGAGATGAGTCGCTCGGTGGAATGCGTGAGGACTCGCAGCCAGGTGGGCCCCCATTAGGCCCGCGCGGCCGCTCTTCATCTTTATGATAATTATTTTCTGTTTGTTTTCGTTCGGATCGGGCCGCGTTCGGAACGTTTCTCGGAACCCACTTCCATTGTGGTAAATTAAAGCCGTGGACCCCTGCCTCGACGAGAGATAATTCGACAGGATGCCGCATATTATTAATTGCACTATGACTTGTGGAAATGGAGCTTTAAGATTAGTGAGTCATTCATTCCGACGCTACCCTCCCGCGTGGGAACGCGGCCCACTACTGCTTCAACTTTTATTTAAATCCAATTGTACTGCACCTGAAGATCGCGGTTAACAGCGTACAGCGCGAATCAATTAAGCTCTGGGGCAGAGCGATAAATATCCAATTAAGTGCATCGTAAGGACTGTACAGAGCGATCGGTTCGTTAACTAGAGTTTAACAAGGCAATAAATAGAGGCTCGGCGACCAGTAAAAAGAGACCGTAAATAAGCCGAATGCCCTCACTAAAAAAGGGAACCTCGTAATGTTTACAATCTTGTGGCTTTATTCACTTTGTGTTCCAATTTCATGGTAAATCGAGCGGATAAAATCCTCCTTTATCAGCAGACTGACCGTCTGTCGGCGGCCCTCCCTCCCTCCCCCCCTCCCCCCGGGCCCCCCACTGCCCGCGGGCCCCGTCGCCGCGTCAGAACGTCTCGCACGCCTAAAGCCCTCATTAAATACAAATCTAACATTAACCCTGAATGAATCCTAATTCGTTGAAAGGATCAAAAATATGATAATTCAATTAGTGGGCGGTCAAAAGATTTGTTTATTGCCGTGTCTATAGTCGCCGAGCTTTTTTTTCTAGATATGCAACTTTGTATTTTTATTAGGTTGTAAGTAGATATTTTAAGATTATCCGTTCTATTATTGGTTGGTTGCGGTAACCCTATATTTGAGTGGACAGGTAAGTACTTGGTACTTATAAGGTAGGTACCTACTTCAGTTAACTCAGTGAGTCTCCTTATCCCTCGTAAAATGGAAAATGGATTGCGCGCGCATACCTCAGCTTTTAATTATGCATTGTGTGCGGATAAACTCTTTACATTTGTACAAAAAAATCTGAATTTTTATTAGGTTGGTACGCTTCCATTAATTTGAACAAAGAATGACTAGAGGACATAAACTTTATAATTAGAATTAAAACTTACTCGTAGTAGTAAAAAGAGAAGTTTGATTAACTTGCAGCCGTTTACAGCTCTCTCTCTAAAGTAAATTCGTTGGTTTCCAAACCAGTCAGAGATCACAAGGTTCCACAAAAATAAGTACCTACTTACCTAGAGAATACCTATTCATTTTTTTCTCTGACCTGTAAGTAGGTACTTTTATGGTAATGATAATTTTGAGTTCCTTAATAAGAGATACTTTATTAGATACTCGTAGAGAAAAAAAGTTACGAGTAGGAAAAAAAGTAGGCAGGTATTTTCAACATAGGTAGGTTTAGTACTGATTGGAATTGGAAACGCATTAAATACAGTAACGTCTCTACACGACAGCTAAAACTAAAAGATAAATATTTAATTTTACATTCAAATTAATATAAAATAAAAATAAAAAAGCTTTATTTGCCTTACACAGTTTTAAACTTAACTAAAATAATTTAAACGTTTTTAATAAGCGAAATTTTATATGAGATTTTATATGTGTTTATTATTAAGAGTGTAACGTTTAACGTACAAGGACCGCCTGTAATTTTACATTCATTCATAAAATCACGCGTTTTTTCCATAGCCCACCCATCCCTATGGGCCCATCCCTATATCCCTAGAGTTCTGTGGTCTCTGCTTACCCCTGTAAGCAGAGACCACAGAACTCTAGTTGCTACGATCCTGACTTAGGTAGGTACTACCTTTTCTGGTGCATGTCCTATTATCATGTTTATGTACTATAAATACAGAATCCAGAATCTAGCATAACCTACCTAGGTACTCCAACTTTACCGTTCATTTGTCGAAGTATTTTTGGTAGAGTCACTAACAAAAGTGAAAAAAAAAGTGAATTCACAATGTAAAAGTGAAAAAAAAATTGATTTAGTTTATACAAGTATCAGTGCGATAACATTTTTTGTTATCAGCTTAAAAACTATAGTTTAAATATTTGGAATAACAGTCGGTAAATGTGGGTTATCTAAAACGTTCTAAAATTCCAAATCAAAAAACATTCTGCAAGACTTTTTTTAATGAAAATATAAGATAACTCACATTCTTATATTTTCTTATATTTTATACATTAACTTTTTTCGTTGACTGTACCATAACTTAGGATCACTTCAGGCAGCTGAGAGTATAAAAACCCTTGTATGTCAGAGCTGTTGGAATTGTCAGCGCAATGAGGGGACCGTTCGGATCTACAGGAAGAAGGGAGTTAGCGTGCTCTCGCGATCAAATGTCTTCGCATTCTTGCATTTGGAGTAGGTATTCTGGAAAGTACTTAGGTTAACCTACCTATAACAAGGCTTTAATAAATATGTATAGAATTCCTTTAAAATTAACAAAACAAAACAAAACAGTGCTCAAAAAGATTAACCAATCATAAACTACCAATGACTGTTCCAACACTGTGTGATATAGACATACCAGCTATAGCTGCTCGTCTATCATCTAATAAATAAATAAATAAATAAATAAAATATTTTTATAAAAAGAAGTTGCTTTCCTTTAACCCACGGTCCGTGGCACAGTACCACTACCTAGACGACGTGCGTCATGGGCAGTGAACATGATATTGTAGGTCTAGTATGAAGATGAAAGTACCTAAGTAAGTCACTTATAAAGATTTAGTTAGAGAAACAATTCGCATATTACATATTTTTGTATTCTCATATTTCTCATAATATTGCGCTTGAAGTGACCATTTAGATAGAAAGCTGGTAATATTGAGCTGTTTAATAGTACAAGACAAAGAAGGAATATTCCCAGCTGAGTTTTAGCTAGTACCCTAGTGCTTAGTGTAAAAGATAGTGTTTTGGATTGCAAATTCAATCCATGGATTGGCAAGCTTTATCTAGAAAACAGATTGAAAGCTCAATCTGAGATAGCAAAAAAAGGATTAGGATTGAATATTAATTTCGGCCGTTAGTTAGAAATCTTGACGGTATACCATATTTGCTGGTAAGCTAGTGGCTGGTAAAAGCGAAATATGGTATGCGCCCAAAGTGCTTTGGTAGAAGCTTGGACGACACATTTTGTCAATTCAATTCAATTCAATTCAATTATTTATTCATAAACAATTTTTACATTGTATTTGAAATAAACTTAACCTAAACATAGACAAATAAAATTATACAAATATCAAACAAAACACATGATAATTAAAATTAAATCAATACTACTTAAAGAAAAAAATAATAATAATAATACCTAATTACTTATAATCAATCGAACGAAAAACAGTCAAAAGTCAATAAAATACCTAACGCTTTAAAAAGTCATCTACCGAATAAAAGCATCCCTCCAGCAAAAGTTCCCTGACACCAGATTTAAATTTTTTGAAGTTGCTGGTTGACTTTAAAGGACCAGGTAAAGCGTTAAACAGTTGGACTGCCTGATACCTGCTGCAATGTTTTGCTATATTAAGCCTAGGACAGAATGGAACTTCTAGATCCATTCTCCTAGATTCTAACCTAACCATCATTTGATCGTGAGTTTCATAATTGTGTCTATTTTTTAAAATGTCAGTCAAAAGTGTCAAAATGTAAAGACAAGGGAGGGTAAGAATATTTAATATTTTAAAAGATTCTTTACATGAGACCCAGGGGGGGATGCATAGCATGGTGCGCACTGCCCTTTTCTGCAAAATGAACCCTCTTTTCATATTATAATTATAGCTATTTCCCCAAAATTTCACGCTATATCTTAGTTTGGATTCCACTAACGCATAATAAACCATCTTGAGATGCTCTATACCAATCTCCTCTCTCAAAGCTCTAATAGCATAACACGCAGAGCTGATAGAGTTTTCTATGGAGAGGAGTTCACTTTTCCAGTTTAAAAACTGGTCGATATGTACTCCGAGAAATTTGACGCTATTAACAAAATCAATATTTGACCCCCTATGTATGACCTCAAGTTGTTCGTTCACACGCGCGGTTGATTGAAACAAAATTGCTTGTGTCTTTTTTATATTTAGCTTTAAGTTGTTTGCATTAAACCATTGATTAAAAACAATAAGTGCATTATTAAAATTCAATTTAAGCTCATCAATAGATGCTCCTGGAATTACTGCGTTAGTATCATCTGCATATACAACTAATCTAATGTCAGGAATGGAATTACTTACAAAGTCTATTAGGTCATTAAGAAAGATTACGAAAAATATGGGCCCTAAAATGGAACCTTGTGGAACTCCACGTTCAATATTATTCACTTTAGACTTAGCCACCACTTCAACACCATTGACAATATTTTTCACTTCAACATATTGCTTCCTATTACTTAGGTAAGATTTAAAAAGACTTAACGGTAAGCTAGTGGCTGTCGGTAAGCTAGTGGCTGGCAAACGCGTAATGTAGCAATGCGTCCAGAGTGCTTTGGTAGAAACGGATGACATATAATGCCGGTAAGCTGGTGGCTCCGTCATCAGAGTTGGCCACTTTTTCATACAAACTTACTTTTAGCTGATGGCTGGCAAAAGCGTAATGTAGCAATGCGTCCAGAGTGCATTGGTTAGAAGGCTCGACGGGTTATTAATTTTATGGTGTCGATGGCCGCTTGCACCTGGCTGCTGCGGTCAGTGCGCCCGGCCCCCCCCTCTCCGCGGGATCAATCACATACTCTTGATGCTGTTCAACTAGATTCATGATCCTTACAAATCTACTGATTTTCTGTTCAAGTAATGTTTGCTGACTCAAGATCCCTATTATTAATAATCACGGCTATGGAGAGTGTTTTTTGTAGTCACTTACATCACATGCCATTGAAAAGGGACAGCATCCGATTTAGCAGCCGTTGTGCTCTAGCGAGCTTTTAAGTCCTGGTTACTTGGCTTGCTTTGCTGTTTAAAGTTCAAACGAGGGAATTTGGTGATCTGAATACGGAAGATATTTACAAACAAGGTTTGTTACAATCGAAGCTAGAAAAGTTTTGGTATTTGATTAATATTGGTAGGTTCTACCACAGATAATATAATACTATACCTACTAGTAATACTACGTACCTACCTTATTCGAGTAATATTTATTTAAGTATTTATTAATCCGAGTGTAAACTGTCGGAACGTCGATGGGCTTGCAACCTGTCACGTATAAAATGTTACCTTCTGCAAAATGTGTTGTATATTTTATCTGTGGTTGTACTAAATAATGTATTTGGACATACCTACTTATCTCTGAATTAGACAACTTTAAATGATCTTAAATGACTAAAAACATCCGAAAGAATTTGTCTAGCGCACTTTTGGATTGAAATACAATCGTGATCATATTTTTTTTTCATCATTAAACGTTCAGTCATTAGCCTATCTATTTGACGATCGCTGAACGTCACTTTCAATTCAACAATAACTTATATCATACGCTTCGGTAATCCTGATTGCAACAATGTTGCAGATCCTGTCTCTGCGAGTTGTAATATATTTTGTAAAGCTGGGTACACATGACAATTAGTTTATCTGTGCGCTGTTAGGGCTGAGCCTCTACAAAATAGTTTTGAAGTGTTGGACTATGTTGCTTTGACTTTATGATCTTTACATCACTATTCTCAAGGAGCTATACAGGGTATTATATACAAAATGTACAGTGTTCAGTGATAAAAGATTGGCTATTATCACAGTTTTGCTAGTTGGGTATACTCTTAAAACTATAATTTCAAATCAATAAGTGACTTCCATCGTAGCTTCAGAGCTTTTAAGCCAGAAAGTGAGGACTGAATGACTTCCTTATTTTATGCCGGCACCACACATTGGCTTCAACTTGGTTCCAACATTAGAATGGCCAATGGCAGTGCTCCGTTTGTGTTGAATAACCGTAAACGGAGCATTACCATTGCCCATTCTAATGTTGGAACCAAGTTGAAGCCTATGTGTGGTGCCCACATTATAGAAAGCATTTTTTTTATCCAAATTGTATCCGCTCAAAATCGAAACTTCAACAAGAACATTAAGCACACCTCGAGCTTCATCAAACTTCAGTTGAAAAAAATTAACGATCATTATCAATAACGTCTAAGCACGCCACGAGCTCTTCTTCAAACTTTAATAGAAAAATAGTACTGCATCTTCTATGCCGGTATGTGGACAGCATTCCCTTCTTAATCGAACTGGTTGGAGGCAGTGCGTATTACAATGTAAATGGCACATTCGTCTACAGGTGCCGTGAGGTGCCGTATGCTCACATTTGCGGTGAAAACCGGTTTACCGGCGCTTATGAAACTGGTTGTAGCCAATATGGCCACTGTTGAGTGGAAAATGAGAAATTTATATTAGTAAAACTAACTGCATAGAGTTTTAAAAGACTTAGGGAATCCAAAAGCTAGAGAGAGATGAAGTAAAGATTTTGACAATTATTCTGTAGCCGATGTCGCTCTTACTATAATTTCGAATTATTTAAGCATTCTAATAGATCCGAGTTTTATTGGGAACAAAGAAAGAAGCACCCAGAAACAAAAAATACCTGCTACCCCTAAATATCCATCTTAGTACCTATTGAAAATTCCTGATAAGTAATCTTTGTAATCTAATTTGATGTAGGTAAACTACCTATATTATCAACCAAAATGGATCATCGTAGTACCTAAATCGTACAGTGAACGAGCTTTTTTTGTGAAAAACACGATGATAATGGTAGTCAGATGCATGCGAATCTACAAAAGATCCGACTAAAACCTGTTTTTATGTCAACATCAAATTTCACAGATGACCACAACCCGCTTTCTCTACAAACGCGGTCCATAGAACCTGAATTGTGTACCGGTACCACATCCCACATTAGAATTTCACCTATCGTTCGCCGCGGTTCCATTGCTTGTTGCAAGAAGCTAAGAATACACTCAGCTTATAACAACAAGCGATAGGTGCCACACATTATGGTTATGACGTGGAATGTGAAGAGATTTGGATACGTTTTGGTGTAGGTCACAGGTGTAGTAGACATGCGGGCGACAGCGCTGGATAATGTGGAAATGCAACGTTCTTAAGTTGGTACATAGATACTGTGTAAGTACCTATTTGTGTGCCTTTAATATGTTTAATTAAGTAAATAGGCTCACGAATGTATTTGCAGGTATACTTAGAGGCGTTAATGATTATTAAGATGTGAGAGAAGTAGTAGTAATAGAGAGTTGAGATTGAGACAAAATGTTTGGCATATGTAAATATCTTGCAACAAGTTAGTAGGTATGCCACGAAACAGGTTGCTCATCCCCGATGTTCAGAATTTTCTTTAAAATATTAAGTATATTGATACAAAGTTCAACATTGTATTTCGGATTATAATTAATGAATTATTGATGACGCAAATACACTTCAAAGGATCCATAGTTGGTAGGTATAATACTACTACGGAGTAAAAGTTTAATAAATACTTGTTTTGTTGTAATTTTAACCTGGTATTCATAAAAGACTTAGGGGCGTACTAGAGCTTTAATAATACTCTATTACTTTCTCTTTTAATTGACATTAGAGTGACGAGAAAAACATTATTCAACTAAAGCCTGACTAATTGGAAAATAAGTATGAAATATAAATATGGCAGTTCTAAAAAAGAAGTATAGGTTGTAAAGAAGTAAGAAACGTGCATCGAAAAATCTATTAATGCACTGCCGGGATTCAAACTCATGTCTGTTAGTTTATGTTGATGGAAAATAAAAAAAAACGATTCAATTTTATTCTAAATTTAAAATAACATAGGTCGGTACTTTGCGTGCTTTTTTATGTGTTTCTATTCTAGTGGTTAAATCGAGTGTCGAAGGCCACCTGAATACCACCGACATGGCTTACTCTCAATTGCCTCCAAAGCACGAAAGAGCTCCGTTGTTTATAGCACTTGCGGACTGCAGCCTCTCATCCAAATCACGACCACTCAGAACGTCGCTTAACATAAACGATGCAATACGCCGTGAGCTTTCTATTAAAAACTGACTTTGCAATATTTAGCGATAAACGATATCGAAAACGCTTGAGACGTAAGTGCAGTTTCTGAAAGGGCTGCAGAGCCTGCACTAAGTCCTAATGATCTCTTAGCTTTATTGAGGGACTTAAAATGGCTTAAAGCTTTTTATTACGTTGCACAAGCCTAGGATCGCATAAAAACAAAAGCGAAACGGACGTTTTAGCACCTCCATAAAAACTGAAGCGAACTCGCAATAAACATTGTCAATAAATTAATAAGTCATCGTTGAATACCCCCAATTACAATGAGTCAAGCAGGTAGATAAATAAAATAGAGCTGTTGTAAATTCTAAAGCTTTTTTTTTTGCGGCATAGCTATTGCTCTGCGTACTTCCGTCGCCTTTTTTATAGTGGCGCTTAGATTTTGACAAAAGCTTGTAGCGCCATTCGGCCCTCGGGTATGGATTCATAACCGCAACTCAACGCGTCACCAGTTTGGCATTTTTGTATTGTTTGCATCTGAAGCTAACAAACTTTTTTGTTAACAAAAAACTTTCGACTTACTGCCATGTCTAGTTTTTACTTTATTTTACAAAATGTTTAAAACAAAACTATTTAGATTTGTAATGTTTATTTCTATAAAATTTAAAATGTGTGCGTAAATCTATGTTTTGGGCTAGTGCAGTAGTTTGAGTTTGTCCTGGATGGATATAAAAGCAAAAATGAATGACATGAAAAGAGTGAAAGTTAAGGGAAGAAGGTTGTGTTCAGGAAAAGGCAGAAAGAATAAGAAACAGATCACCAACCCAATTACAATGTTATTGGGTTGATCTACTATAGGTGTAGGTATATAAACAATAGGTATTACCTACCTATTGTTTATATACCTACACCTAACATCTATTTGATAGCCGTAAAGTAGGTAATGAAGGTAATTTGATATCTACGAAATTCTATGAAGTTTATTATAAATTCATAAAACTAATAGGTAATGATGTAATCAAATTATTAAAACTATAATAATATGATATCATCTCTGTCCCATGACTGGAGATATCAGATTTTCATTTAGCTTAACACGCAAAACTTTAAACGCAACTTATCGATAACTTGTGGATTTGGTTGCATTAGTTTCCAGCCCAAGTCAGGTCATAAACTTTGTACATTTCAAGTTTCAGCCAAATCCGTTTAGTTTTACGTGAAAGAGTTACAAACATCCATCCATTATCCTAACAAATTTTCGTATTTAAAATGTTTTACAGTATGATAGGATCATCCGCAACGGATATGTATATTTTATTGCATATTTTATCCTGTATGTATGGGATTCGAATCCATCTCGTCAAGTCTGACCAACTGAGCTGTGAACGTATTCAAGTTAGGGCACATCCACTATTTAGATATAACATCTCTACTACAAAAAGGTACCGTATTTCGAGTGTTCAAAAGTTTCAAATGTTTGTGTTATCTCAAGCCTCCAGGCTTTGTGTACCTGTTAACTTTCCCTTGGGCGTTTTTTCATAGTTTTTTTTTAAGCGGGTGTAATATCGAGGTGGCCTGTTTGTGTTTTTGTCTGCGAGTTAGATAATCTATTGTGTTACTAGCGCCATCGGCTTCGCCGGCATTTAAAAGGACACTTCTGTAGGATTTGTTGTTTTAATATTATACGGGATAATATTCTTTAGTGTTCAGTATTAGAGATGATTTTTCCGAGTTTGTTTCATGGTAGTCCCTTGAAAACAATCATGTTATCATCTTTATCAGTGAAATGTTAGAACTTAGCGGTAAGCAGTGAGTCAGTGGTGACTCATGTAGATTTCTTAAATGCCAATAGTTTGAAAAATAATTTAATTATCCACCTGGAGCGTTGTCCGCTAATTGCTTAGGAATTTGCCGAAACCGCCGTTTAAAATGCTTTTGTAATTTACATAGTTGAGAAACTTATAGCTTTTTTGGAAGTGTTTAAAAATGCACGTTAAAAACACAAAATTGTTGTTTTTTTTAGAGCGCGTTGAAGTCTTTTGTTTTAGGTTTTGTTAATGTTTTATTCACCGTGACATAAAAGCAATTTGTGAATGTTACTTACGTTTTTTGGCAAATAAGAAAACATTTTGATATAAGTACTTACTTAGGTATTTGTGAAAATATGTATTTTGACTAAGTATCCCTAGAGATCCTTTGAAGAGGACTCATGATCTGAATGTTTGGTTTTCTTGAGGATGAAGATCATATTTGATTATTTTGTATTTTAAAGAAAGGATAAATACCTAATAATTTATTTAATTAGGAGCGAAATAGGTATAACAGACTTTGATTTATAAATCTATTAAGTAGCATTGAAATATTTTCAGAGCGCGTTTATATCTTTTGTATGAAGACGAGCTTTACGATATATTTGATTAATTTACTATCTTGATTATTTACGCCATTGCAAAGTTATTAAAACAGCAACTTGTTTCTATCATAACACAGGTGTTAAGTATTATATTACTCCTTATTATTTATATGCCGTCGATTTTAATAAAAATTAATGACATGTATAAATTACGTTGATAAATGATTACCTATTCTAACTTATAAAATAATATCTTAAAGTTTTATTATCAAGTAAATGATCTATTAATATAAAGTGAGTATTCAATTAATTAATATGTTTTTTACCTTTACTACGTTCACGATGATTTTACTCTTTTTTCATTCTGATCAATTTTTATACTTAAGTACAATTTTCCTGCCGCTTAATTGGCACTCACACTTATAAAAATATATTATGCTATTCATAGTAATAACGACATTTTTCAAACTCAATTGATTAGGTTCTCATGAGTAAACCGTGTAGTCTGAGTATACAGATGAGTTTTAATAAGGCGTGGTCTAAAACCAAGAGTTTTATTTATTTATTTATGGAAAGCTAACAGCACATAAAAACATGATACCAAGGAGTCAATAGAAACATAAGGCTAATAACAAGTTTTCACAGATAGAAGCAAAGTGAGCAAAAATTGAGCACAATAGAGATGCAAACCACTTTTTCTTTAGTTATCGAGTTATCGAAAAGTCATGTTAGTTCGATAACTAAGTATAAGGACTTACGTGCTCAATTTTGAAAAAAAATTATATAATTTGGGCCATAGTCACTATACATTTTTTTATATGATATTGTAAACGTAATTTTCTTTGTCCTTTGTAAATAAATCCTACTGTAGGTATATTTTTTAAATGTTACTTTCAACAAATTGAAAACGCTCAAGTGCAGTACCTACTTCGCTTGCGGTATGTAGGTATACTTCCTAAACTGTATGTTTGTGGTTGCCGGCACCCAATTAGGCGTCATGCAGTTATGCTCGTTAGCCGGTGAGGGGATAATTTCTTTATCGCGCAGGCGCGGGCGCGTGTGGGGTCCGCCTGTTTTCAGTGCTGCCAACTATTTACACTTTACATTGTAGGAGATTATAAAAGATAGGATTATAAAAAATGTAAGTAGATAATTATATATTTCCCGAGAAAGTTCCAAAAATATCGAACAGTTATGACAAAGGTTCAGCTAGGTAATGGTGAAGTGAAATTGACCTTTTTCATTTTCAACTTTCAAATTAGAACGGTTTTATACTCAACCTTTTGATTGACAAAATGAATCAATAAAAATAGCAATAGATTTAACTGGCTTCTGATCTCTATAGAACAGCTAGTAAATTTTGAATAATGGGGTACGTACCTATATGGTAATGTCTTTACCTATATCTTTTAAATTTGTAAAATATAAATAGAACCACGAAAATTGGTACCACATGTTTTTAGTAACCAGGCCAGGTTTCAAAGTAGCTCTGTCATGCTGATTTAATAAAAACTGTTTTGGTGGTCAAAATTGTGTTAAATAGCAATTAATTTGTGGCAAGTAAGTTAAAATTAATTAAGTATACTTACATCTTTTTGATTCGTTTGCAAAGCTAAAATATATTTTTTTTCATAGCATCTAGAAAATGACTAAACAGGTCGTGATCATATTTTTATTGTTAATTCTGAAAAACTTTATCTATTTTTAAATCAATCAAAACTACTACTATTTGTTAATTTTAACGAAAAGTAAAAGAAAAGAAAAGAAAAGTAAAAGAAATAAGGTACAGAGTAGAAAAGTAAGGTACCTACAGTAGTTTTGAGTTGTTTAATAAGTTGCTTGATGTAGCAAAAATAAGCTAAGCTGGCAACAACCCATGGTACCTTCTCACTATTTCAATTAACCTCCCAGGGACTCCATAAACTCTTCACTAATGGCTTTAAACAATAATTGACTATTTAGGGGAAAATTGATATATTCGAACGTGAGAAACACGTAGAT
The DNA here is from genome assembly GCA_963582015.1 of Xanthorhoe designata. NCBI lineage: Eukaryota > Metazoa > Arthropoda > Insecta > Lepidoptera > Geometridae > Xanthorhoe > Xanthorhoe designata. The sequence goes on from OY757039.1 coordinate 10,911,868, forward strand.
ACAATTTAATTGTGCCTTTGGAATTCTGGCTTTTCTACGATTCCAATTAGTATTTATTTCTTCCGAGTATTTTTCCGCCTCTAATGCCTTGACCATGAAAATCTATGATGAAATAACTCATCAAGTATTACCACTTTCGGAATGTTACAAAAGCAATCGAAACATAAAACATGGCAATCCCTTTGGGGCTTATTATGAAAGTGCCGATTTAAAAATCTCGAATGAAACCCGGAGCATAACAAAGCAACGAGTCATCATCATTACTTTAAGAACTGGTAGTATGAAAACAAGATTTTGAAAATCGTGAGTAAATATTTGCTCGCCTGACCATTCCATAAAGCTGGTTGAGAGGAACAAAAAATACGTTAACAAGAAAGGTCCTGTGGGAGCGGCCGGGGTGAGATGGAGATAGGGAGAGTCCTGGTGGGGGAAAGAGATAGAATGTGCCACGCCCACAACCACCCACGTAGTCGTAAACAGTCCAAATCCTTTGCACGCTTTCATGTATCCCAAATCGAAATCGCTTCGAGCATCACCCGATATTTGATATTCAACTACCGTTTTTCTCTCATCAACATAAGAATCAGAATCCTTTAAAGCTTCTAAATAAGTTATTCCGAGTTGTTGTCCTTTTGTGATCGAGATCATAATGATAAATAACTCAAAGGATAGGTTCAGTTTGGGCATAATAATTGATTTTGATGTCTTAAACATAAAAATATTCTCGTTGGTATTTGGGAACCAATTGGGGTGTTGTGACTCGGGTTATTTATGACAATGAATGGATATCATAAAGGAATCTAATGTGCTTTGCTTTGTCCGGTACTATATGACCTTTACGGGGTCCTTTCAACATTTTATTGAGATTGAAGTAGGTACCTAGGTACTATGTGCAAGTCCACGCATAAAGGATCACCTTTGAGTCTAAATGCGGAAAAGGGAGTCCCCATACCATAGGTACCATACTATGTGCAAGTACCAAGAGGTAGTAAATTTTCCTCTTACTGTCCTTTTAGACAACTTAAAAAAAAATGTCTAAAGATCAATTATTCCTTCGGCTGTTGATGATGATGACGACAGTAATAAATTAATGTACCTACTTAGATTTTAGACACACAAATACCATTGAAATTACATTATTGTCATGTCATGGGTCATGTCATGTCAGGGGGTCGATCAAAACATATCTAGGGGGTTAACGCCAGTTTACCGTAGTATTTGATACTATCCTCGATACCAAGTCGAGTATCACAAATGTATGAACCTCCAGAACAGGCAGTAGAATCACCTAGTTTTAAGACGATCGTACTGAATAAATACATTTTGATTTTGATTTTAGTGCAGCGCCTCCCCCGGTAACTTGCATGAACTAAAACTTCCATACAGAATACTTGACACGTGAGCGAGGATAGATAACTATACTACACAAAAACCACCGGTAACCCTACTGGCAGATGCCTACATTTTGTTACTCGTAGTAGTTAGTTTCAATCGGTGGTGCAATACCATCGCCTCTTACCTATTAGAATTATTCACGAGCTGTTTCTTCACCATCTATTGTAGGTTTTAAATCCATAGATCTAAGATCTAAGCTCATCAGATTGGTTGAAAGTTAAGGCACTATTGAATCGACCATCAATATCTTAAGTACCATTTACATTATGCCATTTTCTTGTACGTACCTACCTACTAGGTACCAGAGCAATAATTACGCGCACCTATTTGACGTTCAATAATTGTACAACTGTTTTACTGTTTAGAGTCTTAGACCAAGCAATACATGATGACAGTCAATTTATTTGTATGCAACAGGCAAGAATCTTGCATCGTGTAAATGACTCTTTAACGTGTGACTGAATTAGGTAAGTACACTGAACAAAAACGAGTCCCGATGACGGAATTATCATCAGACCAAAACTCAAAATCTATCAAAGACACAAGAATCCCTTGGTAATCGACAGGTCTATAATTTGCCCCTCTGCTGTAATTATAGGGACCACGTGACGCAATAAGTGGTAATGGTAATAACCCGAGCATTCCCACATGGTCACGGCAAGGACAACACATAATTTTGACCCATTATTTTGACCGCAAATTGATATCTACGGTCACACCGTGCGACTTTTTGTCGATTGATATTTATAATGGTAATAAAAAAGCTATTAATGAAAATTAATAGAGGATCTTCGTGAATTAGTTTTAACTTTTTTCCGTTTCCTTAAGATGCCTGTATGGGTGAAACTAGCGCCACCGCCTATTTTATTTTATTATAACGATGAACAAGGAATTAAAAAAAAAAGAAAAATATAAAAAAAAAAACCATAGACAAAAGCAAGGTTTCGCAGTCACAAGTTCTTCAGGAAAAGTTTCCGTAAACGATAAATGATTTGCCTTCTGTTTTCTCCATTCAGGATCAGTAGACTAGGCTATGTCAAACTCTATTGGTAGACAACTGAAGTAAAAATTATGTTGCATAAAATTCATTCACAACGTATTTAAAATACGGAACGAAATGAAGTGAATAGGTATTAATTTTTAGTAAACTAAAAAATAAATACCTACCTAGTCTAAGTTACATATCGGTGTACCTAAATCTATCCACTCAAAAACGTGGGACTAAAAAACGTCGGTAACCAGCCTCAGGCCTCTCCCATTTATTGGCCAAATTGGTTTTCGTAGATCAAATGGCATTCTATTTCTTACGTGATCTGTAATTATGCTGTTTCCGATGTTCCACGTGGTATACATACGTGTATATCGTCTCTTTATTTGTAGGTTAGAATTAAAAAACATAACATGTTGTAACATTGTCGCAGTGAACTGTGGTAAAGATTTTCATACTTACAAATTAACTCGCTCCTTCAGTCATGGTTTTAAAAGTTAGGTAAGATATATAATAGGTAATTCATTTGCTTTATCTACTATCAGATCACCAGAGATGAAATCGAACACTTAATTTGTTCCGAATAAATAAATTTGATTTGATGTGACATTTTAGTGGTAGGTACCTACCTAATTGATTCAGAGCCTATGCACACTACGTTTTTAACCAACTTCATAAAAGGAGGAGGTTCTATTTTCACTGTATGTATTTTTTTTATTATGTAGGCGATTTCTCCGTCAATAAGTAAACCGATTATAAAAAATCATTTTTTGTTTGAAAGAATACACTCCCGTAAATTATTTTGAGGATCTGATGAGGATCTTCTGAGTTATAAACAGCAATTCATTTTTTTTTGTAAATAGTAATTTTTGTCAGTCAAGTACCTACCTACCTACCTATAGTGTGCAAGATTTGAATGTAACCAGAATTATATTTCCCAGCATTCTTAATCCCTTCTATAAACAGGTGAAGCATCCAAAATCATAAAGATATTTCATCACTCACACACACATAGCAGACATTAGACACTACCTGTTAAAAATAATTACCACAAAAAAACACGGCGCGGTTTCAGACGGTGCGTCTGCCTCGCTCACTCAAAACAAATAAAATATAAAAAGGTGCGTAGCATTAAGTGCATATAAACATGTTTCTGTAGTGTCAATATTTGCGAGAGCTTTCCCATGGGAACCTGCGCCTGCGCCGCGTCGCTAAATCATTTGGGATGCGCACACAAGCTTTTCGTTTTTGCTATTGAAATGTCAATTTCATTTTGCGGCGGCCTAAATTAAGTGTACCTTTGTCTTTCTTTTCAGGGCTTTTTACAGCTTTTGTTAAATCACTTTCGTTTCCAATTTGGAAACGTTTCGTTAATCGGTACCAAGATATTCCATTTTATTGTTCGGTTGGAGGTTATTGTCGGTAAGTAATTACGACGTAATGGGGAATTTTAACTTGTCTTCTTCTTCTTTATTTTGGCTTCGCCGGCTTTTGCCACGCATTTAGCCACTACCATGTGATTAAAATTAGTTAGTCAAGTCAAGTCAAAGAAACGCCGAGACATAATGATGTGTGGGTGAAAAACTTGTCAAAAACGTAATGAAATAAAATGTTTTTATTTATAATACCTACATTAGCCATTTAGGCCGGTATTCAGAGACCTGACTCAAGCGTCGATTTGAACTCGGTTCAGGCGAACTCTGCTTAAGCATTGATTCGTTGCTTAAGTATCGTTTGTATTCAAGAACGTTGCTTGAGTAAATGCTCAGCTAAATCGAGTCTCAAGTGTCGATTCCTTTTTGTTTATGAATTCAGTCTGTTCTCATTTACATTTTTAATTTATTTTGTACTTCCATTCCGTTATACGCAGAAATTCAAAATGCCTGGATGAAAAATTAATGGCGACTCTCGAAAGTGAAGTAAAAATAACGTGTAACGGAACGACTTAAGAAAACTGACAAATTCATTCATTCATACGTCAGTCGTCAAGCAAGTCAATCAAATTTCAACAATCGCCAAATCGCGGGATGAAAATGTGAAATCAATGAATTTATTTTTACGCTTTGACCAAAGACAGGTAATACTGCTTGGTTATCGGCGGTAGTGCTTCTTGCCCTGGTCTGATGCATTATGTAGTGTTTGTAGACACAAACGTTGTGGAAGATAGCACCAGCACTCGTTGAAGATGACGAGACACGAAGGATCTCTCTCAACAAGCTTAGCCTGGACATGATCTAACGATTAGCTGTTTCCCGTGACTCCTATAAACTTTATTTAATACGTTTTAAATAAGTGTGTGTAAAATATTAAATAAAAACATTATGGTAGTTTTGTCAATATATTTTTTATTTTACCCCAGCCAAACCAAATGTGTTTAGGTTATGTACGTAGGTAGAATTTTCGACATAAATAAAGTAGGTAAGTAATCCTTATGAGTACCTATACCTACCAAGACTAAACTAATAGTATTCTTTTATCTGTGCTAATACTAACTATAAATTCACAAGTCCTTATAACATTTGTCTGTATGAAACAGAAACAAGGTCCCCATGCATATTTTGAAGTCTTGTCTTGTGTGTCCGTTATTCTAGCATGCTTAGATGACCTCGAAAATACAACGAATCGAATATATTATCCATTTTTACTGAAAACAAAACAAAAATGCTATCTGAGTAAATGCTCAAGCGTGGTCCAGACCACTCTCAAGCATTTACTCAGATTCCTTTGAAAAATGTCAAACTCAAGCATCGATTTCATTTGATTGAGGTTTCTGAATAAGGAATTACTCAGGTGAACTCGACTCAGCTGAACTCGACTCAGCTGAACTCTGATCAGCAAAACTACTCTCAAGTAACGTTCTTGAATAAGAAACGATACTTAAATCGACGCTCAAGCACAGATCGACGCTTGAGTCAGGTCTCTGAATACTGGCCTTAGTGTCCCAATGCTGCTGAATATGCGACCCGCGCAACATCTACTATGTCAAAAATTGATTTTCCATTCTAAAATAATTTACATTACTAAATACCTAAATGTAATGTAATAAATATTTTTTTAAAGGTAATACAGCTGTAGGTATTAAAATGTTTGTTGAATAAATTTACTTTCTTTCTTTCTGTATTATTACGTTAAATATACCTACAGCTGTAAGTAATTGCTAAGTAAATAAACATTTTATTAGTGAACACAAAGACTCTGTATTTCAGATTGAAAGATAGGCCAGTCAGTTTCAACCCACGTTCATCCCACTAATATAACCCATAAAGTTCCCGTCCCGCCAATATTTTTGATTTTCATTCCCAAAACATTTCCGAGTCCGAGTAAAGATCACGAATGGTTGTCGGGTGATGTAAGAAGCAAGCGGGCCGAGATAAGATAATTGTGAATACGTGTTCCTGTCCACGGGATGTATGGAAGGAATTTGGCCTCCCTGCGAGTCGAGGATTTGATCATTTAACTGCCCAATAGTAATTAATCATTGGGACATTTTTAAGTACGATTAATGTTGAGTTATGCCTATACCTTATTAATATTACCTATGTTTTCATTTGGACTAATGCTAGCATATAGTCCACTGTCGTCATTGTTCAGCAAGAAAGTTTACTTTTGTTTTTGAGACACAGTTGTCATTCTTGTTTTTTTGTTTGTTTCATTTTTAAACAACTTCAGAAAAGGAGAAGGTTCTATGTCCTACTGCCGGGGGGTTGTATTTTTTGGTTTATTTATTTTCACTGATTATTTCGTCAATAGAATGAATGTTTGATTTGATTTTAAAACAGAGGTGGTCCAAGTTTTTTTCGCAAAATATCAAGCGACTATTATTGTTTATTATATCAATATTCTTATGAATATGTGATGTAGTAGAAATCAAAGCTCTTCTTTGCTTTGATGTTGTACTTGGTATTTATGACTCATTTATGTTTAATGTAAATACTTCTATTTATTACATTATTTACATCTATCTATTGATTTAGCATCTATTTATCCCAGCATAAAACACAACAATAGCTATAAGATAAACCTATGAATTGTGCTACAAATCTAAGTAATGGTGTACTAGCGGATCTAGTAGGACATTTTCTTGCAAAGTTTTATACTTAGTGGAAATGTACAATTCCTTCACAATCTAGAACCGCATGGCCCCAGCTCGTACTACGATTAAAATCTTTATTTGTTAGTTATTTTCCAAGGATACGATGATTCAACTGTGTCCGAGTACTGTTTGGTAAATTATTTTCCTACGAGAGATATATTAGATCACTAAACTGTTTCAAATTGAGTGAAACCAGATTGTTTTGGATATCGCAGTAGCTGTTTGTGCTTTATCTCTGTTCTTAAATAAGTGTTTGCCACGTGCTGTTAGGCACGTAGACTAAAGCTCCCACTTCCATTCAAAGATATCGTCTTTCGTCTTTGCTTCTCCTCAATGGTTCAATGAAAAAAAATGATTATGTCAAAGACCTCCATGGTTCTCCCTGCCTAGAGAGAACCATGAAGGTCTTTGTCATAAAATGGGCGGTTCAAATGTGGAAGAAGATATTTTTTATAACAATTTGCTAAGAAAAGCTGGTTAAATTCTACCAAGACTTATTTTGAAAACATGATGTTGAGCAAGTTTCTTCTGGTTAAAAAGCGTTAAATTATTATTTAAGTTCTGTGGAAAGCCATTTAGCTGAATGGATCCCTACCTCTTAGAATAATTTAGATACCTACGCATTTTCATTAAGTTACCCACAACCAAAATTATGTAAGTATTCTTAGATATCAGTAACACAGCCATGACCCTATAGGTAGGCAGCCTAAAACTCCGTCACCAGAGTTGGCAGTTAGCCACTTGCTCATACGAACTTACTAACACAGCATAAAATGTTATTATTTGATACGCAGTGCGTATTACACACGATGATTGATGTATACCATTAATTCCACTTAATTTAGTCAGTAAGCTTCACAGAGTAATAACTCAAACACATCTGTATAAAGAGACACTGGAATATTTGCAGAAATAATAACATATTGAGAACCCGATGAGGACCAGTATCTACCACGTATTTGCGTAGCTTACAGCTCGGTGAGATGAAAATTAAGCTTAAGAATCGTATGGTGTTAGAAATAAGGTTGTTAATGTAAAGGCTGTGCTGTGTGGTGGAAAAGTTGTTTTTGTTTGTGTACGTAAGATTATTGAAGGCAAGTTTTGCATACCGCAGGCCACGATCGTAAAATACAAAACATTACGAGTGGACAAGCAGCTCCCGGGTTACGTGACGTGCGCTTTTAAAACGAATATCAATGAATAATCAATTAATATTGCACACTTTCATTTTAATTAACCTACTGGTGAAACTGGCCTAGCTGTAGTCAGTGATTTTAGTCACTCTGTCATTAGAAAAGTAAGCTCACTCTGCCAGTACCGAAGCGAGCGAAGCGAAACTTATTTAAAAAGTAGGTTTGCATAGTTGAGTATTTTTTAAATATTATTTGCGCACTCCAAGTTATATTTAAAATCATAATATGTAGTACCTATATATATTTATATAATCAGTGTGCTAGTTCTTCAACCATCAATCATAGAAAATAATAAAAGACATCTCTTACAAACACACCTACAAATTAATCTGAGTTGGTAGTGAATATTTTTAGCCTACTTTTCGTGAAAAGTTGCGCGAGATTATCCGTTATTGACCATGATCTTGTTGTGCGATGTAGTATGTAATTTGTAATGTAACCTTTGTGGTTGATCTATTGAACCTGGCCGTTTTAAAATTAAAATTATATATTTTTTTGCCTATTTATTCACTCAAAGTTTTCTGACATTCCAAAAGAATTTAAATTTAAAAATAGAACAAGAAAAGTTATAGCTTTTACTAATTAAACAATAATGAAAATGATCTATCAATCTCTGGTCAAACCTTTTCACAGATCGCAAAAACTTAAAATAACTGAACTCGGTTTCTAAATTATGTAAATATACAATGGACCGGTTTGTTTTATATTCAATAGTTTTAAATAACCGTTTCAATCAAGATATCAACTGATGCCTACAAGTCTATTGACTAAAACTATGAGGAAAAGTTGAATTATACCAAATAAGTATAGGTCAAATTGAGCCTTCGAATAGCTAACATATTATTTACAAAGCTAGTACACATTTATGAAAAATCTTACTAAAAGTTAACGGCTCCGATAGGCTTCGAAGCGTAGATGTAGAGATTTTTCATTTACATACCTAAGTATGGTCTAACTTTAAAATATCCAAACTATTTTGAATCAGGTTTCAACATAAATACAGAGAGTGTTAACACGGTGCGTTCAGAACCCCCACGAAAGGAATGTGGTACATGCTAAGGTCCATCAGATGCGCTCATTCATCGGCGCATCATAAACGACAATTCGAATCCTAAAACATCGTTATCACTGTTCCAACTCTAATCTCGAAGCAATAAAATTCCGAGGGTCTAAGAAAAACTGGGCGGGTTCGATAACCATAAATTTGGGCCGAAACGGATGGGACAAATTTTTATAATGGCTCTCCTCCATTTGAGCGCCGAGTCGCGTTAATGACAGGCTAACCGTTTGTTTTAACATCATTATAGGAGCGTATCGGGAATTCCATCGGTACCTGCACTACACATGTCGGGTCGCGGTCCCCCACCGATGCACGCGCTGATGACCACAGCCGAATGATTTCCATCTTATAGATTTTATTTAACATGTAATATTGTTCACCCCTTTACACCCTATTGAGCAGAGAGATGTTTAGTCTTTGGGCAAGCAAGCTTATTTCGTCTCATTGAATCTCATCTCAACAATGTTCTAGTCTAGACTATGCAGCCTGCTAAGTATAGCCATAGTTTTATGAGTTACAGGAAATAATACCAGAACACAATTTTGAATTGTTTTTTGCCAAAATTCAAATTAAAAATTCAATTCTGTGGTTGTGGTAGAGAGAGTCACTAAATGAGTTAGTTTTAATTCTTACACGGTTGGAAAACTGATAGCCGTTATTTATTTAATTATTATACACAAATGACTTAATGAATGAAAAATAATGTCTTTATTAAAAATTAAAACAATTCAATGTTTTGTCTTGTATAGATTTAAAAACATCTTGGTAAATTATGGAAATATTATTATACAATAAACACTCACAACAAAAGTTTAGGTAGGTTGAAATGGAAAAAAAATAAAATAGTGATCAATGAAAATAATAGTTTAAGTGTAGGTTGAGTGGTAGGTACTCAGTGGTAGTGTGTACAGGTGGAACCACACAGCTTTTAGACATTGATTTGAGTCTCACACTCGAGGTATGGGAAAGTATCCCATCACCGTTATCTCGCGGTCACTTTGATTGTTTCGGGCCCTGTCCTCGTGACAGCATGACGAATGACCCGATGCAAACCATAGATAATGACTGAAACGCGTCCACTATACAGTCCTGTCACCGTTAAAAAAACAAAAAAATACAAATAAGTGCTAATGATCGATCGTTGGGCCGCGGTTATTGGGCCTTAAACGCACTTATCTTACCTGCAGCCCGTTGAAGTGACCGCATTTGTCAATGTGCGCCACTCTGATGGCTTAATTCATCATCACAGATATCAATATCGAAGGAAAATTAAATCGATTTTATGCCATTTTAACGATTAATACCTTGCAGCACAGACTAATCTGAGAACTTGAAGTTGAGTAGGTACTTCACGGAAGATTTTATGTCTCTTCATAGTTCGGCAAAACGAAAATTTTGGTATTGTTTTACCAACCAACTGAAAAGATGGGAAATCTCAAAGGCTCTGAAGTAATTGTTAACCAAAGGATAAATTAAAAACAATAAATAACTGTTAATTGCAACAAATTGAAGGAGCTCAGTTCGGAATGAACGAATAGTTTAGTAGCTCTATTTAGCAGTCAGTGTGTCAATGCAAAACGGTCTATTTACATTAGTTATCGTTGCGGTTAAGAGCTCGACGCTAGACTAAGAATCTGGGCTAAAAATAGACGCGAACTAAAGTATCTAAAGCATAACATTTTATGCAAAACGAGTAGGTAAGCTGTATCTACTAAAGTTTTATCGTTATTAGAGACTGTAACTATTGAGTATGGCAATCTATACCTACTATATTAAAAAGCGGTAAGATTTTACGTTTGTAAGAAGTTATCTGGTTCCAATTATATAATTCTAGAAATTATATCATTTTATAGAAAATTATATCCTTGAATGTCATAAGTTTTAATTCTAGAAAATATCGGTTTCCCTATAAAACCTTTCCTAAGATAAATATATATATTATGTACCTATATATATATCCTATACTATACGTAACTCGTAAAAACATGAGTGAAAATGTGTCACGTGCTCAAACATTATGATATGAGAACCTATCAAGATAATGGGGGCGATTCTGAGTGTCGCAAAAGCTAAACTAGTGCCCGTTTTCACCAACGACTCCTAAACAGTCTCCTTACTAAGTATTACCTAAGCTAGGTGATCCCTTAAATCCCCCTCCTACCTAAATTCATTTTCACCAAGCTAAGTGACCCCTAGCGAACCACCACCTAACTATAAGTGATGTATTTTACCGATTCAATTTCATTCATTCAATTTCTGGTTTTTTACTGTCAACATGTAGGCTGTATGTTGATTGTCTATGCTTTAAAAATAAATAGTGTTTGTTAGACATGTTTGTTTGGCTATATGACATCGAGTTTATGATAATTGTCATTTCGTGTGCTTAGAATTGGCTAAATGCGTGGCAAAAGCCGGCGAAGCCAAAATAAAGAAAAAGAAGAAGAAGAAGAACTTTTTATTGTCCTGGGACTCAATTTTTGATTCAATTTTTGTCAGCAGGAAAAGGACACTTTCTTTAGTTAAGTTTTGGAAGAAATCAATTCTCTCACGAAATATACGTGGTCGATCCCTTATTACACGATCTGTGATCACTTCTAAAGAGCATGATCACTTCTATAGCCTCAATAACATCAATGAAATCACTTATTTTTAATAATTATAAATATTAGCAAACATTCACAAACTGATAAAACTGTCACCTATATTTAGGACCCCGAATTTCGGCCCCCTAAATTTAGGTAACACTTAAAGCTTTTAGGTGACGGATTGGGAGTGGTGAAAACCATTTCTTTCTTAGGTGATCCCTAAAATGAGATAGGTGTCACTTAAAATTTAGGATTTGTTGGTGAAAACGGGCATAAGCTAACTAAAATTATTGCCATCCTTTTTATTCCCATCGCTATGAAAGGGACGGCAACAATTTTAGTTAGCTGAGTTTAGCTTTTGCGACACTCAGAATTGCCACTAATGTCCTTAGTATCATCATCACAAACAAAAACAGAGCTTTGTCACATCCAGATTTAAACATGACAGTTAAAATTTAATTTGAGTAAACAATCATCATTTCAACTTGTTTTAACCCTCTAATTTTCCGCCCTGAGGAGGTTATGTTCCTTTGAAAGATATATTTTTATCCTGTGGTTTCCGGCTACACAGACAATATCATTTGATTAATAAGTCTGGTTGGCCTTTGGTTGTTAAAGTGTCTTAGCGATGGGCGAAGTGACGTTGGTGGGCTGAATGGATAAAATACAACAAGAATTTATATTAAAAAATAATTATACATAGGTATTATATAATTTATATTTATAAAGTTGTTATTTATTATATATGTATGATATGTATTTATTTAAAAAAAAATGTATCTATGTAGTATATCTGTCATCTGGTTACCATAACACAAGCATTAATTGCTTAGCTTGGGACTAGATGACGTCGTGTGGAATGTCCAAGGATATATTTATATATATTTATTTTATTAAAAAAAAAACAAACAAGAATTTATATAAGTTTTTTTTTTTCGAGATTATAATCTTTTTACTTTCAGTTCTAGTTGTTGACTGTACAAAGCTTATGCACGTGCGACACCAATCCACTGACAAAATGCAATATAATTTATGCACGCTATTAATAGTTTGCTGAGTACCTATCGAGGTTCTTATGATTTGCGTTAAGGTATCACACACGCACGTAAAGGATCAGGGACGACAAGAAAATACCGTGTGTGATTGAATAAAACACCTTCAAATAATAGATCTCTTTCTACTCAAAGTGAGTTCCTTAAAAATCTAAATGAGAAACTATTGGGTTGATAGGTACTGAATGCTGTGGGGAGATCACTCTACGAGGAATGCTTTCGATTAGATGATTTTCTTTAAAAAGTTGTTATTTTTTCAGCGAAGAATCATTAAAAATTTTCTAATCTAATGCAATCCGTGAAATCTGAATCATCACACTGCATGGTCTCCTCCAGTCTTGCATATAGTGCAAGGCAAAAAGCATTTACTTAGGTTACTATAAGAATACTAAGTGGTTTCCCTGCACTGTTTTCCTTCAAACTGAGCTCAGCTCAGGGTACACGTTATTAACATTGTGTTTTTTGTTAATATTATATACTTTTTCGTGTAATCTTCCAGCAGTAGGTACATTTTCATCAAATAATAAGTGACATGTATTTTTCAGTGAAAACGTAAATTGTATTCATAAGCCTACTCGGATTAATGTGAACGCACCTAGATGTCCCTCGTCCCTTCTAATTGAAACCTAACCCCGGTCAAACTAGAACTTTGAATATTCTAGAGCCATATGAACTAGTTTATTGGACAAACACAGAATTCATCATTCTATTTATTTATTTATTATTTATTTAATACAGTTATGACAGAAAGCTTACAGTTAAAACCAAAACGCTAACTATCTAAGATAAAAACTTAAGAAAACACTCAAGGAGTTAAAAATAGTGGAAGAACTATCATAAAAAATGTCCACATGTTGGACCTCATGGACAAATGCATTGAGTAAATTAAGCGCCCTCAAAGTTGGCAAGATCTAGATTGTGTATCCACGACATACAGTGTCCAGACACAGAGCGCAGATGTGTACTGATGTGGAGAAGCTTTTCAAACGTTCCTGATAGATCGTTGAAGTTAAAAGACTTTTAAAAGGTTTTTAACGGTCACAATTTGGGGTTCCGGCTTCAGGCACGTTAAGTTATCGGTCCTGGCTAATGCCCGGTTCCTATATCAAATGTACGGATGACCGATAGCAACGTTTTTAACTGTCTGAAAAGTGTCATACATTTTCTGTTGTATAAACAAAGTTTCTACAGAGATAGGATCATCGGACATAAGTCGTTATACCATGACCGAGGCCTTCAGGCGGCCAAAAATCTCTGCCACCAGAGTTTGCCACACGAACATAATTATAATAAAGATATAGCATTCCAGTGAAAATGTTTGCGGCTAGGTCAGGTGGTGGCGCGGTGCAGTAGCCGGCCTTGCGGGCTCGGTGTCGGGTGGCGGCCGCATAGCCGCGCACCGCCCGAGACGGAATGCACCATCCGATAGCCGGCACCACACGGCATTGCACGCATAGCTGACACGCACTCAATGTGACAAGAAAGGCCGTTGCGAATCTACATCCCGGATACCTTTCAGCCTCGTAAAATTTGCCATTGAAGCACTCAAGCAATTCACACTTCTCGGGATGCATTCGATTCGAAGATTCTCTCGAAAGTTGACGTTTTTTCAGCGGAGAAACGTCAAAGATCTTCGAATCGAATGCATTCTGTGAAGTGTGGATCACCCCATTGATAGAGACAGTTTTACGAAAATGGCTGAATAATTTCCAAAAGCTAACAGTGTTTGAAGGTTACAGGAAAGTTTTGTGGGAGTATCTAATCTACTTTTTTGAATTATTATTTTAAGACTATCCCTTGTTTAAAGATGTAGGTAACAACGTTTTGAGCACTACACGTTTTTGGTGTAGTATTAGGTATATCATCTGATCTGTAACTAAGTTTTGAATATTACTTTACCCTACGTATTCAAGCAGTCATTTTACCGACAACCCGTATATGAAGGAAGTTTATGTTCTCGTATTAATTACTCAAGATTCTACTACGTTTTACCTGTCCCCCCTTGCCACACCTGTTTAAAGAAATATTAGATTCAAGTTCTCGTTATCTCATTTGCCTTTCAATGCAGGCAAATTGTTGTTTATTGCCGGTGATGGATGTCAACAGTGGTTAGATCACATCTCGGATTATGGAAATCCACGTATTATGTAGAAGAAATCTGCTTACGGCCAGTTTGTGTCTTTGCTTACTGTTGTCAGATATTTAACATAAGATACTTTTGTACTGAAAACTAGCGTCCCGCCCCGTATGGGGACGCTACGTGTTCTTTACTATAATATTCATGTATTATACTTTTATAAACCTTCCACTGGAATCACTCTGTCTATTGATAACAACTGAAAATGTATCTGTTTCTCATTTTAAAAATCGGTAACGTAGTTTAAAAGATCTAAGAGTACAGACGTCGAGAAGCGAATTTGTATAGATGACTATATTTATATCTCATATATCTAATCTGCCTACATCTATTATAGCCGAGTGTAGGCACATAACAAATAATCGACTTTCTCATTTTAATATCACTTTACCGATGCTGTGTATAATTTGGATATTGGTATAGTCCTCACGCGGTCACGATGTCACATAAATCCATTGAGATGTATTATAGAGCCACAATCAGACAAATAAAATGTAAACGCCTAAACTCGGCGCACGCTACGTAGTGCGCAGAGTTTTTCTTTTTTGCGTACAAGCGACATTGAACATTAAATCAAAGGACATAACGTCTACATTCAAATGTCAAATGTCATTGTAGAACACTGAATTTGCACGCACATTTTTTCAGTGTTGTCAGATAATAGACTGTGACTCTTTAATACATATCAATGCATAAATCCAATGTTTTCCCACGTCTTTAGATACGATAATTGTATTGTAAACAAGATTACTGATTCTATTAAAACTGGTCGTTATTCTACTACCTACTACTCGTATGTCATCGCTTGTTTATGTTTTGGTCAATTGATTAATTTGTGCTATGTTGTTTCTACTCTTTACTATTTGAAATTACTAATTCAGGCCTTTAGGCGGCCTGAAAACTCCGTCACCAGAGTTGGCCACTTGCTCATACGAACGAACGAACGAACTAATTGAAAACTTTGCAAGATTGGCCTGATATAAAAGAGCTTCAGTAATTCAATTTTCAATTTGACCTGTGCTCTATCTTTTCACTATAACTGTTTTACAGAAGCATAATAAACGGTACGTTACTAAAATCATTACTATCTAACATGTATTCCGAATGATGTGTGTAAATTATATACTGCAAAATGAATATTTTCATTGACGTTTCCCAACGGCGCAAAGTCTAGGCTTTGAATAATACAACGAATGCCAGCAAGTCACATTATATCCTTCATTTGCATCTATAGGTACATTTATATGTCTATGTCTACTTACAGTCAACTTCAAAAATATTATTACACACTAAAAAACATGTTTGCACAAAATAATGTATATTGTATTTGTGATGAAGCTCGTAACTTGAAAAGTGCATGACCAGTTTGTGATATAGGTACCTACTACAAAGTTAATTGGCTAAGTTTAATTACCTACAATAATATTTTTGTTACTTAAACAGTTATCTATCTACTGTATAACTTTTAATAATATAATATATTTATTATATAATATAAAAATGAACCCCTATTTCTTTTGGTCAAGTTAGAACGGCTTTACCGATTTCTTTTATCTTTTTTATTATGTTTTCTTATTCTTCGTAGAAGGTTTTATGTATAAACATTAAAAATATTAAGAAGATTGCGCAGAAACTTGAAAATTTTAGAAAATTTAACGATTATCATACATTTTCTTATGTAGGTAACCTTAGCCTCAGCTTTATATAGGTACTCTTTGCTAAGCACGTTTAAAATAACTCTCTGTGGTTTGACAGATTGAATGACAGGACAATGTCTGTCGGGTCAGCTAGTCCATTTATAAAAAAAATCAGGCAGACGTCATCATAGGTTCCGTGTTTGAGTTGATCAAATCATTTCGTCTTGAGGAGGATCGTAAATGCGGGTACGAATCCAATCGAAATCGAGAGTTTTGATAAATCTTTACATTTTCAGTGTATAAACTTCTTAGTTTGACTGCACAACAGGAATTGTACAAACGATTCGTATTTTACTCACTCCACAATATTTTAATGGTAATTTAACCACAAGATTAAAGAGCGTGTCTAATTTGCAATGTGTAAAGTACACATAAAACGTGTTGATTTATACAAACGTAAATACTTATGATAATAAGGTGCGGCTTGTACTGTCAACTGTTGGAAACACCCAACTAAAATTGATTTAAATTATACCTAACTAAGTAGGTAGGTATAGGTCGCGCCACGTAAAAAGAGCGCTGGCTGTCAAACTGCGCAGTGGTCGATGATTGGCGGAGAGGTTACGCGGCGCACTTCATACCATTGATTTAGCGAGTGCTATTGGTTCGTCAGCGAGTGAACACAGGCGCAAACATACCCCCGCTGCTTCCTTCTTTTTACGTGGCGCGACCTATAGCTAAGATTCCTGGTAGAAACGAAGATGGACATCGGCCTGGGCCTATGCTCAGCTTTGGAATAAGAAGTGCTGATGATCATAATGATGATGACGTATTCATCCCAAATTTTCACACACAGGGGGTTTGAATGAGCAATCTCGGTTTCACCTCGCTCTACCAATTGAGCTAGAAGTTGTACTGTAAACCTAGATGTGGCTTTTTTATAAAAAATAATTATTTCCAGCTTTGAGAATTATAAATGTAAAAGTTGAAGTATTCTACCTGAATGTCACCGTTTCGTATGCGTTGGCTTTCGATAGGAAAGCCAACAATTTAGAATTTATTACTATAGGTACCTACTTAGTAGGTTATTATAATGTGTACAGTACATCTTGTCTAACAGAACATTCCAATGCGTGTGCTGTGGTATATTGTGATTATTGATTACTTGTTAATTACTATCATAAATCTATGTAGGTAAAGTAAGTAATATTAATTCATATTAAATTATAAGTACTTGATATTTTAATAATTTATTCACAAACGAGTGATTACTTCTGGTTTTGTAAGAATCAATAGGCATAATTATAATACGCTAAGTGAATACCACCTACTTTAGATTTTAGTAGATATTTATACTTACCAAGAATTTGTTTTTTTAAGTTGCTTGTTTAAGAAAATTAGACAGCTGAGGTTTTGGTAAACAAATCTAACAAATTCAAACATATTTCTATTGTAATAATATGAAGTGGAAACTTGAGTTTTTTTCGGGAATCTAAAATGTCAAAAACTTAATCAAATTACGTAATATTTCAGAACACAATACCGCTAAAAGAAATCCAAGGAAAATAAATTATCTTCAATTTGATGTACTTACTTATGTAATTATTTTTAATAAATTATAAATACTTAGTCATAAATACTAGCTAGTTCCAAGCTAAGCAATGTAATGCTTGTGTTATGGTAACCAAATGACTGATATACTACTAAAATATATATTTTTTGTAAATACATAAGTAATTCATATTATACATAGAAAACACCCAGACTGGAGACAAATATTTGCAGATCGAGAGATTTTACAAACATTTGTCTCGTAGCGGGGATCAAACCCGCAACCTCAGCGTCTAGGTATATTTAACTTCAGTGTACCAGTGTATCTGGAAAGATTTCCTAGAAACATTTTCCTAGGTGTTATGCAAATGTTATTTGCAAACAATAACTGCTTTATTAATATTGCAATCTCCTGTAATGTTTAGGAGTGGTGCGTAAATGTAGATTGCGTTAGTAGAAAGCGATTTTTGCCTACCTACTTAGTTAAGAAGTTAGAATGGCTATAATTTTTTTATGATTTTAAGTCTAATTCAAATGTAATATTTGTTAAAAACAATTCATATTTATGAATGGTAGTCCATTTGTATTTATTTTTTTATGTATATTCACCGATTATTCCGTAAATAGAGAACCTTTATGGATTTTTTTGTTTAATAGCGTAGGTACCTATACTCTCGAGGTGGTCCCATAAATAATTTTGTAGGATCTGATTAAAATCTAAGGAGTTATGAACAGAAATGTACTTACCTTGAGTGTGCAGGAAATTTGTCTCTTCTTACGAAAGTGAAGTCGGTTTTATAAAAAAATAATTTTTCCAACTGTCTTATTCATATTTAATTTTCTATCAAAAAGATAAGACAAAGATTATAAACCTAAATAAAAGAAGGTAAAAAATGACGTGTTTTATACCTGTGACATTAAGTTAAACCATTTTAAGAGCGTCTTTTCTAATTAAATTCAATATACCACTAAACAACTCAACGGGCAAATAAATAACAGATTGATAGAATAACCGTTCCGAGTGTCGTATTTTAATTATCAACAGATGCCTCAGACATTGTGTCAGTTTGTTCGTCACATTTACGGTGTAAACTGGTTGTAGCCGGTGTTTACCGGTTTGCAGATTTTATAAAGCCGCATATATTATAAAATGCGGGTAATTTTTATCGGTTTATGCATGCAGTTTATTTGTATGTAACCCTTAAAATATAAGAGAATCGTTACCTTTAGCGTTACGGCGCTGTGGTCGTCTACTGAGCTACGACACAGATAATAAATAATGCTACGATAATGACTCTCGTAATGTTCGAGGTTTATGTCGATGAATTAAAATGAAATGTCACTTAATTTAATCAGCGCGCCCCGCGGTGCCCACATCTGCCCGCGAAATAATCGCATGAATCACCTTGTTTTGCAGTCGATTCTCGGAACCGATTAATAAATAATAATTTATCTCGTCGATAAAACAATAATTATAATTAACAGTCGGTAGTCACATGAGACGTCGTATAAATTTCCTAATGTGAAACCTAGTGTAACGTGATACTCGGAGCAACAGGTCGCGCGTCCACCTGGCCGACCTCACCTTAACTTTGCTAATAGACCATTCAAACTTGTAATGTTTCCAGAAATATCGATTACGCCGACGATTCGCAAAAAATGAATGTTTGAATAGTTAAATTCCATACTTTATAGTGCCTCTTGATTCTTTAAATGAATACCGTAAATTCGTGGAACCCTACGAATATACCTAATCACGAAATTTATTACCGTTTTATACAGACTACGTTCTTGTCCGATTATTTTCCCACACAGTGGGAGCTATTAGATAAACTGTGTCATATCAAGCCCCTTAAATAACTTTAACACTCACGTGCTTAATTGTCTACGAACTCAGGATAGCCCTATTTTAATATACGAGTATACCTACCTAACATTGTTTGCAGAACCATGAAATGGTCGGCGCATACAGGGTGTGTGCAATCTTGTGTCGCCTTGCTTCTCCAAATAAGGGAAGGTCGTTGCTCCGTCTCGTCTTTGTTAAAAAAAAACATGTCACATGTCTTTACATTGACGTGTAAGTACGTGCGCGGAAAACCAATGAGAATGCGCAATACAAGACAAGCTTTTCTCCTTAAAAATAAAAAATAACCGATGACATTATTATTTACATATTCACGTTTTATTAAAAAATATAATTTAAACGCTAATAAAAACGATGATGACATTACCGTATAGATTATCTTTTGATTCGACCTGTGACCTACGAACCTAGGGGTCGTGAATCAAGTTCATAGATTATGTCAGTTTGACCAGTCGGTTTAATGTCATTGTTTTATGAATATGGATTGTTTTTTTTTCGGCTTCGGGTTACACGATATCGTGTGTCGGGCTCGCTGGCCAGGTGTTCTGGGACATTAATCGTCGATCCACCTTCGTATAGATCACAATCGAAACCAGTTTTATTATTTTAAAGTTGTAAATGACGCAAGTGCGGAGCGCAGGTGGGTGCGTGTACGGTAACATGTCGAGCTGTCTTACGGACCACGGGACTAACGAGCTTTTGGTGTTGTTGAAACAAATGGAGTATGACATAGTTTTCATATTAGATACCTGGATAGTTTTAAACTATTGGTTGTTGTAATCTTTTGCACAAATTAAAATGGGTTTGACAAAACCTTGATTGTCACTTTAGCAAAACGAGACTCAAATGTCTTTATCCTGTGAGGGGAAAAAGCATAATTTTATTATATATAATTTTACAGTTTGCCACGACTGTCTTATAAAAAGCTTAATAAAATAAAAGAAAAATCACAAGATCAAACTAAATTCAAAATTTATTTATTTAATAAGATCATTCAAAGATACCACTTTGACACGTCACGTTCTTTAACTAGGGAATTCTACTGCCTGTCCTAAACGCGACACACTATTTAAACGTGATATTTTTTTATTAAATTAACACAGTGTGAAATTACTCTCGTAAAAATATGTCTAGTACCTACGTAAATTTTGAGTTTCATTCACGAGTTTTGAAAGTGAAATAGAGATTTTTTGGTTTACTATAAATAACACAAATAAAAGTAAAAGAAGGTGCCAAACACCAGTAAAACAAAACAGCTACACGCAGGTCACATAGAACAAGTCGTTGCTTGTGAGCTCGATGAGCAGTGTGTATCGCGTAGTGCGTCGGTCTCAGGCAGCGCGGCGTCGCCTCTCGGCGCCCTCTCGTCTACCGCACTTACCGGCCGAACCTAACCCAAACACTAACAAAACCCTTAAACAGCTCTTCATATTAGTACATTGGTACATCAGTACGAACTTCTCTGATAACCAAATAAACGTAAAAATGAGGATAACTACAATATTACCAGTTTTTGTTGGTTTTTAAAATGATCTCGTAAGTGTTCCGGTTTAAAACCAGATTTTACGGGGATTATAAAGTTTATGTAACAAGTAAAGCTTATCTGAAATAAGGAAGGGCTTATATTGAGTCGGCAATTTAGCCGTCCAATTTCAATGGTAATGTGAATCGAAGAAAAAGTCGTTCAAAACATTTGTTATCACGTGGGCCGGAGAATAAAACCAGTGACCGACTCAATGTAAATTCAACGTTATATTTATCCTGCAATTTCGACCATAAAACGATATATTTTTACGGAGCTCTGTATCAATATCACACTTAAAATCCTCATTCAGCCCACGTTGAAGGTTTAATGACTGCTACATTTGAGATAGTCATTTCTTCAGTGAAGAAACGAGTCCTCCCTATAAGAGCATGCAAGTCAGGTATTTATAAGTGAGTAGGCACAAGGCATTGAATGCAATCGGGATTCCATTTATATCTGTCCTTGTTTTCCTGTTTCTGAGCAATAGTGGCAGAGCATCGATCTCTGGAACGGGTTTCAGTTCTTTTGATTCCTTTGATGGTCGCTATTGCTTCATAGTTTTAGCAATCTGCCTTGATTCAATTTAACTTTTGAAACCTTAAGGGCTTGTTCTACCTTTAGGTACCTACCTACTTAAGTGTTTATTAGTTCCTGCCAGGCAGCTTAATGCTTATTTAAGACATACCTACGTATTATTCACTGAGGAGTTCCGTTGAACAGATTCGGACTTCATATTATAATCTAATTGTAACTTATTTTTGTTGTAATTTATTATAATATTATTATTATTTTTGTTATGTTTGTGTTAATTTAAAATAAAACTAAGTACCTACTTACTTAATAAAACTATTATAGCTTGGGCCGGATAGAGTGATTAGTGCCATAGCCAGGATTGATTATTTTTATTATATTTTGTTTTAGTTTATTTGGGAGAACACACAGAACAATAATACAATCTAAATCTATAAATATACAGTAATACCAAAGACGATGAAGCCTAGTACCTAATCCTAATAATCTTTGATAATAGGAATCCAATAAAGTTTCCACTAGTTTTTAGAAACATATAAGTAATCGAAGAATTGGTGGAAAAGTTAGGAACAAAGAAAATAATCTATTTTAGAATCTTAACATAGTTATTGAAAGTGCATCTTATGTAGAATGTTTGTTTCTAACGGCGAGCTTAAATCCAGAAAGAGTTAGGTCATTAATGTCGATATCTGAAAAAATTACATTATTGGATATCATTGATCGGTTGCTAAATGAATTTGCAGCATATTCGGTAAGTTGAGTGTGGTTGAGTGCAGTTGGGCAAGCTTCGCGGAAGCGCGGCGACCGCGCGTCTGCCGAGCGCGCACATGCCTTCGCCGCAGGCTATTTATAAACCAGACCGTACAGCGCATAGAGTATACACTCAGGTCTTAGGTTCCGCAAATTTCATCGCATGCTGAAAATTTCTGCTGTCCTTGTTGGTCAGAGAAAAGATTTTCTTCAAAGATCTAGAACTTTTGTTTAGGTACTAGGTAATCTGTCTGATGCGGCCGAGTGAAATTCCCTCTACATGAAAACTCTGAAACATCCTTTATTCATAAACATTTGTCAATTTAATATAGATTTAAAGAGTGTTTTTTCTTGTTACTCTTATGGCAATGAAAAGAGATAACAACAGATTTAATATTCGTCTTAGCTAAAATAAGTTTACTAGTCCAATATGAACAACGGGGTAAGAGTTTACCAATAACGTGGAAAATGTTGATATATATTTATTTATACAATTGAAATAAATATTGAATATATTTTTATACGCGTATTTAGTAAATTACCTCTGCGTTATAAATCGGGGTTTTGATTTAAAGGAGTACAGTTCTTTCTTTTACTATTCTATCACTTCAAAATTTCTTGAACATCTCTAAGAAAATGTAGGAACCTACCTGCCTGACTTATATTTTTATCTATAATAATAAATCAATACCTATGGTCATTCCCATCTGTCGCTACTTAGTCTATGCTGTGCCACAACGTTATATCGGCACTCGTTGCACTAACTTAGCTGTATACTAGTATTTGGTACTTTGATGTAACCTAGTATAACTACCTAAGCATGCATAAGACTAGGAACACCCAATGATATGTCGTTTGCAATCGTTTGCGCATCAAGATAATTTTCTTTTAGATCTTTGCATACATGCCGTGTGTTGCACTCTCGATTTTAGATCTGAATAACTTGTTTATAACAGTACAAAAAATGCATTTAGATACTGTTAAAAAATATAGATGACGAAAACATCGATAGGAAATCAGAACCGCTTCAAAATAAGTGGAGATGAGCCCAGAACATAATTGCATACCTATAAGATTTGTTGACACTTGTCCATTTATACAGAGTTATAACTATAAATCACCAGAAACCACTCAAACCATAATTCCTTTAGATAATTTGACTTCTAATTTATGAAGGTAAGTATATAGTAGGTACCAAAAATCCTAAATAAACATGAACTTTACCTATTTGTACAGCATTATGATAAACGTGACTACTTAGTTTTCTTGCTATATTACCTACCAGACAACTGGACGGCTATAATATTTGATTTAAAAATGCCACTAACACTTGAGAGCTTAATAAGGTCTATATGAACTCTGTTAAATTTCTATTAAGAAAACACCCAGACTCAAAACAAATATTTGCAGATTATACAAACGTTTGTCCCGCATTCAAATTAAACATCCCGCATTTAAATTAAACATAGAAAACGGCGGGGACCTCTGCGTCTCAGGCGGGCTTTTACCCACTACGCTACAGAGTCCGTCAAAATACGAACATAGTTTATATTTGTATGCAATGTAAATCGTGTAGGTTCAGATCACATTGACCATCGGCATTACGACTCCAAATATGTGATAAAGCTTTTCACCATCCAACAAAATAAGCTTTACCCAAACGATTTACGGTAAGTTATTGAACCGGGGAAGCTAAGAGCCCGGTAGTTGTTTAAATATTGTTTTTAGTGATCAGTGCAAGATGTTTGTGCAGTGTCCGACATGTTTACGTAACAGTGGTGCAGGAACGGTGTTCGGTGTCGGCAAACATCGGTGTCTTCAGACTGTGGGCCAGTTTGAGATCACGTTGTACATCTGTCTGACACTTAGCTAATGTTTCTTTAGAAACTAACTGTATTTGGATTTATTGAAGGTTCTGTACTATACTGTGTAATTTTAAAACGAACAGTAGTGGCAATTCTGAGTGTCGCAAAAGCTAAACTAAGCTAACTAAAATTGTTGCCGTCCCTTTCATAGCGATGGAAATAAAAAGGATGGCAATAATTTTAGCTAGTTTAGTTTAGCTTTTGCGACACTCAGAATTGCCCCCAGTACCTACCTACGTGTAGTTATATAATAGAGCTTTAGATACAAATATCAAATTAAGAACAATACCCAAACAAAAATTCTAGTAAAGTTATTTGACGAACTGTTCATTTTATTATCAAACACGTTGAGCGTTTATTCCATCAATGGTACCTACTAATTTCAATTTAAGATTAAAAGGTTATAATATATAGAAAAGACTAGGTACTTTGGTAGTTATTTTCTCCGATGCTTTTCTAAAGGGTATTCAAATACACGTTTAACAGATCCATACAATATTAAGTTAAAACAATATCGTTAGTAATTAGTGTGGTGGTTAAGAATTAAGAAATTAAATAAACCAAACTGAATTGATACCCGTAACCCACTGTGAACGGGTATATAAGTTTTGACAGGTTTTATAAGACCATTAGTCACGGCAAAGGACCGGTAGATTCCTAAATATGCTAAATCACGCGATTAAGCAGTCGTTTTGTGGCAAAAAACAAAAAGGGCTCTGTCCTTCATCTTAGCCGAGGCAGTCGTAAAAAAGCAAGGTGAACTACGGTTAGCACAAGTTTCCAGCTTTTAGAACAATAGCGAGTACTTCACTTGTCATTACTTGTCAATTTTCGATGGGCTTAGTACTGGGCCCTTACTCTGGAACAACGAAAAACGAAGTTTCGTGACAATTTTCGGGGTCAGCTTATGTTGGTGGATAGTAAATTCGTAATAGTTCACCAACATAATTAGAACCCGAAAATTGTCACAAAACTTCGTTTTTCGTTTTGCAGATTAGACGCCCTGACATACAAGCCGTAGATACAAGTTAGTAGCGGATGATGCAAGCAAACGACGAGTCGCAGCGACACTACAGGTTTCTATGTACTTCTATGAAATTCAGCCCGCAGTTGGTGACACGAAGCTTGGCGACGCGTATCATTGAAATACCACCAGAATTGTCGCTACGACACGTCGTTTGCTGCTAGTCCGCTACCGACTTCAACTTTATACTTAGGTACTAGTGAATTTACATAAGAGTAAGAGTTACCTGGGCTGTGTATTTATTGCACAATCCATCCCTGTTTCACACGGGGATCCTGAGCCAGTCGCAACCAACCTTTACAGGATCACCCGCATACATCAAATTTTAAACCGACCGAGACCTAATTCGTCAGAATCTTGTTTATCTATATTTTCCGTATAATCTAAGACGCCTTGATCGATTTGGAAATTTCTTATTTTGTTTGAAAAGGTATAATATTTTTCAGTTGGTCACATAAATTGGAGAAGATTTCTCCTCTTGCTCACTCTCTCGAGAACTCTACGGATCCTCGGTACTCTAGGAGCTGAAGCAAAGAGTTCTAAAATGCTGAAACTAGTGCTCGTACCCGATCAGTTAGACAAAGGCGCATCGCCTGTAATTGGGCGCGCGGAATGCCCCGCCGGCCGCCGTGTAATTGCAGAGCGAGCGACTTCCCCTCCCCTCCTCCCCCCTCCAGCAGAGATGGAGCACTCCACACCACTTGCTATCTCCAGCAATGTAAAATGAAATGTATTGAAGAAGTATTTAAAGTTTACGTACGGAACATAAAGCCGAGCTTTCGTACTCCACGCCACTCCTGCCTAGTTGCATTTCTACAATAGCAAGCCTGTAGCCATGTCACAAACGCTTCGTGCTGTAGGCATTGTAGAAATGTAATCTTGGGGGTCGGGGCAGATTTATCGTAATTTACTGTATTGGATTAAAGTTTTTAGTTGAGGTACCTACTTATTTAAAGTTTAAATTAAAGTTAATTGATTGGCGAACGAAGCTTTTGCAAATGAGCTTTATTGCGTTTAGAGGATAAGTTGGATATAAAGAACGGCGAATAGAGCTTTGGCGCTTCACACAACTCGTTATCTCCTGCATTGTGAATTGAACTTTAATGTATTGGATTAAAGGTTAAGTTGAATGAGAAAATATTAACTTGGGCCACTTCTGATAAATAGTGTGAAATGAGGTTTAATGTGTAATATATTAAGGTTGAAATTGAAGTAAGTTGGATCATAGGTACTTGAGCTTTTGTACTCCACGCCACTCGTTATTTGCTGTTATGATTTTAAAGTTATAGTTTTAAGTAAGTTGGTTAAAAAATACATATCGTAGAACATACATAGAATCTCCTCTTTTTTTTGAAATCGGTTAAAAAGGGTGAGAGTAGCACTAGGTACCTACACTAAACAAGTAGGGGAGCGGGGGGCTTGTTGTAACGGGGGCAAGTATTAACAGCTTAATTACTCAGCAGGTATTGAATATTTTGTGTTGGATTTTGCGCTAATTAAGTTCTTATACGGTGGCCTACGACGTGAACACAGTGGGTATCACGCGGGAGCGCGCAGTGCGTGGTCGTGTGCAGGTGCTCTATTTTTGCCAGGTATTGAATAAAACTTAAGTAAGTAAAGTTTGATTCTAGGTTACTTGCATTGTCTTTTTGAAATAAGTTTCCATTGGTTTGTGTAGTCAAAATATTCAGCTATCTTATGTTAGTATTTTCTTTTGGCTATATTATACCATTTATTTTTACTAAACAAAAATGTCTAAAATATTGCTATGAGGCAAGTTGTAACGAAATCTCGGGGCACGTTGTAACATGGTACAACTTGCCCCTTCATGTTTTTAAACGTAAGTGTGTACCTATGCTTGTCGTTATTTACATTTAAAATAGTTTTTTTTTTTAAATTTTATTATACAATTTACTACAGCTGGTCAAAATCCCTACATATTACAGAACTAGTAGATTTTTTTTCTTCTGTGTTTTAGGATGAGAAATTATAAGCGAAAATCGGAAAGGGCTGCTAAGTCGAAAGAGGTCTACGAACTAGCTGCAAGGGAAGTTTCCGAAAATGGAACCAAAATACGTCAAGCTGCAAAAATGTTTGATCTTTGTCATGTGTCAATTTATAGATACATTAAAAAAAAGAAAAGGTCGAGCCTCTTTCTATTGGATACACCAAACCAAGATTAGTATTTACGCCAAAGGAAGAGGAGAAAATTTCCTCGTATTTTCTTAAATGTATAGATATTATCTACTTCGGATTGCTGCTATCAGAAGTGAAGATGTTGGCTTACCAGTGCGTTGTGGATATTGGTAATAAAAATATCCCACCAAGATCAAGATCAAAACCAAGATCCCTTAATATTGATAAAGAAAAACTTGTTACCTCATTAGTTTGTATGAAATAATGTTATAATTAGTATGTATCAAACATTATATTTATGTGTGTTAATGTGCCTAATTAAAATTTGGTTTAAGTCTGTTTACCAAACAATAAATGCCTTACATTATATAATTATGTTGTTCAAATTATGTTGTTACTACCTGCCCCACACCAGTTACAACTTGCCCCAAGAACGGGGCATATTGTAACAAGCGACTATGTTTGCAAAAAAAATTATATTTAAGGAATCGTTATGAAATCCAGCGCAGTTATCATTCTTATAGATAAATGGATATATTTCCTCTACTATAAAATAACTGAATTATTAGAATACTTGTTATCTTGACTTCCCCATCAAAAAAACTAAAAATTGTTACAACTAGCCCCCCGCTCCCCTACCTACCTAAAGACAGGACCATGCATGCCTAAGTTTACTCGTCAATGTAATAAATTGGATGAGTACCTACCTATAGCTCTGAAGCAAGTGGCACAAGTAGGTACCTAATGAGAGGATTATATCTAATTTTCGGTTTCAATATTCAATTTCAAAAGCTTTTAATCAATAGAAGATCACTTTGAAACGTCTACGGTTAGGTGATCGGATTTATTCTACTTCTGATTTTCCACCACCAGTAAGAAAGAAAGAAAAACTTTCTATACAGTGATCATTTCACAATTAGCGCAAATCCATTATAAGTACCTACTCTACACTATTGTATCAAAAAGTCGGTCAAACACTCCGGAATATATCTGGCATGGTGACAGAAAATAAACCAGTGACATAATAAATAACCGATCGATATTTAATTACTTACATCAAGCGTATTTTAAGTTTTTATTTCATTTTAATGTATGCAAATGTAGCAGTAAATAATGTCGTCAAATCAATTTATTGCTTTGATAACGGTATTGAGAGAAAAAATTGTTTGCGCGCCCGTGCCGTGTAACAGAAACTCGGTCGGCAATAACTGTGAGGTGTTTTTTGTTTGGTCTCATATATTAAATAGTTTTTTATTATTTTTACAGTGTTAAACCACACTTAGGTATTGGATAGTTCATTATAAATGAAAAATCTTACTAAAAGTTAACGTCCGTGGCCTAGTGGTTGGGCAACTCGGCTTAAGAGTGATCGCTTGTATCTACGCAGGTTCGAATCCTGCCGGATCCGTTAACTTTTAGTAAGATTTTTCATTTATAATGAACTCATATATTAAATGTATGGGCTTTTATGTATGAGTTATGTATTCTTGGCATTTGCTCTGTGGGTTTGAATTCAAAACCTCAAAGATACCTCCTTAATCTTTTTCAGACAAAAAAGATATGGACAAAATTCATGATTAAAAAAAACCTGTGGCACTCGGAGACTGCCGCGGTAAAGCTAGCATTTTTTCGGAGGGGGGTGTTAGGTTATTTTCGTTACGGAATTTCTGAATTCGGTCTCCACGCTCAAGGCCCGCTATAGAAGCTATGCAATAGCTTAAAAATAAAAACTACGCCTCCTCTCGCGATTTGTTTCCTACTGCACATAAACTTTCCTAAAATTAAAAAAAAACCACAAACGACTTCGACAATCGTTTGTTTAAATTTTACAAAACACTCATCTACCATGCATGTTTACTTTCAATGTTCTACCTATCTGTGATTTAGATAAATATATAATACACATGACATTAGTTCTTCACATAAGTAGAATGACAAAAATCTTACTACAGTAAGCAATTAAAACCACAGATAAATAGATGATTTAAACTGGAAATTTTCCAATCACGTTGATGTAAATAAGTAGTAAGTATTAAAAAGAGCAGCGTTATCAAAACAATTAAAATATTAGCTTTTAAGAATGCTACAGATGAGTGGTTTCGAGATCCTACCATCTAAACTTACAATCTTTATCGTTTTATTACGTATCTTACTGTAAGTACCTACACAGATGAGTTATCTCCTTGAACAACTAAGTACTCACTGTTGCCATGCCACCTCTAAAAGTAGATCAAAAAAACTGTGCCATAATTCACTAACCCAATAACAAAACACGTGGATATTGAACAACACTTGCCAGATCTTGTAAAACGAATTTGGGTCACGATTATAAATTACTGACATACAAACAAACCACTATATATCTGTGCAAACCACAGATTTTGTAGTATAGTATAGTATTATTTTATCTGTGGTAGTAACACACAAATTGACTGTGGTTGGAACGGCAGAACTGTAATTAAATAAAAGTAAGAAAATGTTACTGTTATGGTTCTTATTGTTTAGGTATGTACAAATAAAAAATGTATCTATGTAGTTTATCAGTTATCTGGTTACCATAACACAAGCATTAAATTGCTTAGCTTGGGACTAGATGACGCTGTGTGGAATGTTTAAGGATATTTATTTATTATTTACCTATTTATTATTTATTGAATGGGTTATGACTAAAGTGTTTGGTGGTGCTTCAGTCAGAACTTTTTACAATTATTTCCTTAATTATGGATTGTAGTATTCTTATTCAACTGTTCAGTTTCATGTCATTAGATTTCTTAAATTTCTTAGAAGTGTAAAAGTTTTTTTTTTCTTTCCTCTTATTGTTTTCCTATTTTATTATTTGTGAAATCCATTCTTTAGTTAGTTATTAGATTGTTATGTTTACCGATAGGGCGATGTGGTCGCTAAGCGACAAAGCCCTTTTTTTATTGAAACAAAACTCCTCTGATCCTCTACAACTAATGTTTTTTATTATCTAATTAAAAGATTTTAACTTACATTCTGATAGTTTATACAACTGAAATTATAAAAAGCTCCTACACAAAAAAGTTAAAAGTTTTATGTAGGTAGGTACCTAAGTTTTATCTACCTAAGTTTTATGTACTTACGTGAGTACCTAAGTTTTATGTAGGTACCTATCTAAAAAGTTTTTAGATTCTGAAAAGTGTATAGTTCCGCTACTACGTTTTACCACAGATACTTACTCATAATATAATTTAATTTTGTTCAACCGATGAACAACATATCGACTTTCGCATTTATAATTATAAGGTACAGATTCACAATCGTATAATTTCTATTGCGTTCCACGATATAAGTTATCACATCGGTTCGGGCGTTAGTTATGATGTTTTTACTGGCCAGCTGTGGTTGGCCTTCGTGAGACAAGGGGCTTGGGTTGCCACTTTCACTCGCAACTACATCCATGCCAACTAACTATTCGGATACGGCAGTTTTTATAACGTTATCTTCATCCTATCGGCTTTCAGTCCGAAGTTCGTGGATTCGAATCCTGGCTGTGCGCCACCATTTTTTTAAAGTACGTAGTAGTAGTTCTTCAAAAGTACTAAATAAGTATTTGCGTCATATTTTTTATAAATACTTAGGTATCTAAGTATTTATAAAAAATATAGTAGGTACATTTTATAGACATACTAAAACCCAGACTCGGAACATATATATCTACAGAACATGCATACAAACATTTGTCCGGATGGTTCAGGTTCCGGAATCGAACCCGCAACCTCCTGCGTCTCAGCCAGCTTTTAACCCAACTGAGCCACAGTTTTCTTACCTACAAAAGCTACCTACAAAAGCATAGAAAAAACAAGATAGTCATACAATAAAACAAAAAGTCTTCTTGCATTGTTGATCCATTATTGCTTCGATCAAATGATCGAAGATCTATTGCGTCAAATTAGTGGCAGATTTCTGATCACGTGAATCTAATTCAAGAATACCTACTCAGACCGAAATTGTACACAAATCTCATGACTTTCTTAGTGGGAGTTAGGAATTTGGTGAATAATCCAAATAGGAATTTCCTAAAATTTCCTTGGCTAATAAATAGATGTGGGCGAATCCGAAGTCAGGTAGAGGTTTTCAGCACAAACATAAAATCTGCTTTTCAACAAACTGACAATGCTGTAGGTGTAGGAATCGACTTCCCGAGACACATGCATTACTCGCCTAGACTTATAGAAACTAATATAAGTAATTATGTAGGTACCTACTAAATACCTGGAGAACGAAATATGAATCAGATCTTCCTTTACCCCCAGTTCCTATATCTAACGTACGGATGTCCGTAGGTCGGTCGTTATAGCAACGTTGTTTATTCAACACAAAATGTATGGGACTTTTTGACAGTTAACAAGGTTGCTATGACGACCGACCTACGGACATCTGTTAGTTAGGTATAGGAACCCGGCAAGAGAGCACACATAAACATCAAACGAGATTTTGGGAATTTTAGTGTCAAAATCCCCTTTAAGCAGAAATTTCAGATCAATGGGATTTTGACACTCTGAAGAAAGGGAACTTTAAAGGGGATTTTGATACTAATCCATGCAAACTGCAAACATTGCTATAACAGATTCCTTAGTACCTACCTACTGCGAAAAAGAATGTCAAATGTTTTGGGGATTTTGACACTCTGAAAGGGATCTTTAAAGGGGATTTTGATACTAATCCATGCAAAATGCAAACATAACAGATTCCTTAGTACCTACCTACCTACTGCGAAAAAGAATGTCAAATGTTTTATAGATCTATGTAGCATGCATGTACATTTTGATGTTCGTTTATAGGCTTACCAAAAAAATGTGGCTATAACAACAACAACAAACCTCAGTTATGTGCCGAGCTGGGCTTTTTCCAGTCGTAGACGTCGTGGTACGCACTGGAACATGTTGCTACATTTTTATTAACGCATGTTTGAAATGCTCTACTTTAAAGTACCTAGTTCCTTTGGATTTAATTGTGCACTTAAGATATATCACGATAGATTATTTAGAGTTATTGTATGTTAAAGTAATAATTTTATTTACAAAAACTAAACTATACTACATATTTACATATGATAAATTATTGATTGATTGATAACTGTACAAAATACAATTAGAACCAGTTGATCCACCAAAGGATCGTTACAAACGATCTATAGGTAGATCAACTGATCCAAACCACTGCCAGAACCATTGCATCTTGTGATAACATATAATGAAAACTTTTATTTATTACATGCTTTCTACGTAGGTAATTAAAAATAGACTAAGTACAACAGATAATTTTAAATGCACAATGTGAACACACAATACGATCTAGAGTCGATCTACTAAAAAAAGTTCCAGGTTATTGATTGATTGCGGATTTTATCACTTAGAATTTGATTTCTGTTTTAATTTAAGATGTCTATCAAAGTATTTTGAAAGCGTTACTTAAAATATTCTGATAAAGATCCCTGAAAATACAGTGCCGATCATTATTTCATTAAGGTGCCTGTATGGGTGAAATTAGCGCCACCGCCTATTTTATTTTATTATTTCGTTGAACAAAAGAAAGAAATAAAAACTGAATGTACAGTTTGTGAAACCTATCATAAGCTTTTTTTTAGTACCTCGAAGTTGCACTTGGTGGCCACCAAACTCTGTTTTCGCTACTCCTCCTAAACTATACAAAATGAAACTATTACAGAGGTATTAAAAAAAAGCTTATGTCAGGTTTCACAAACTGTACATTCAGTTTTTTTTAATTTCCTTTGTTTAACGTACCTAAAAATAAAATAGGCGGTGGCGCTAGTTTCACCCATACAGGCACCTTAAAATAAGACCCTATTTACAGGGCTCACTGAAAATAGTATACAGTAAGGTAATTCATCAATGGTCCACTGTGTCGTAGTGTATTAAAATATCCTAATTTTCTTTTGCTGCGAAAGTCATGATAATTTTATACAGTAACCCTAATTTAGCTAAAACAGCAAAAAATATATATCTGTTGCTATCTCTTTTCATTGCCGTAGGAGTAAGAAGAAAATCATGTCATTATGTAAAGCTTTGTTAAATTGTCAAATCTTTCGAATAATGGGGTAAGTATAGTGAGTGTTCAAACTCGTAGTTAGAGAACACTAGGTATTTATTATACAAATTGCTATGCAAATTATTGCCATTACCTCGTATTTGCACGATAACATGGCTTTTGTGCGCGGGCGCACCTCTTAGCTAAACATCCAATATTAGCTGAGAGTAAATCAGCTTCTGTTTTGATTGGTGGCTTCTCATGCGGTGAACATTATATAGTACAAATATACATGACTCAGTAAATATATTGGGCTTAGAAATGCCAATTTAGACAATTTGTTTTGCCAATGGAATGTGATGTGATCACAATGGAAATTCTAGTGGAATAATGCTTTGAGGGAAAATAACACAGATGTATCCTTGTTCTACAAGCCTTGTAGTATTTTTTAAGAGTGTATCCCATCTTTTTTTAAATTGATTAAAGTTTTATAAGGTTTCAAATATTAGTTTACAATTTGTTTTAAAGCGGTTTTACGACTGATACTTGTCTAGTCGTTCTCATTTTATCAACTCCATCAATAGTACGGGCTTAGGTACTTATGTTATTTATTTTCTCAACAATGTCCGAAGCACTATAGTATCCCGTAGCAAGGATTGCGCTGCATAAATCATCTAGTAAAGATGTAAAGACCTGACTTATTTTTTTCAAAGACTTTGTAGTTATAAAGTACAAAGTCTTTGATTTTTTTGGACCATCTAAAAGCATCTGTCAGAGTTTTCACCAGAGTTATACCAACCAAATAGGTTCACACTTGTATTAAACTATGAACATGTTTGTGATACTGAATTGTTTTAATTCTATTTTTATAAGTACCTTTTATATTTTGAAGATATCTTTTTACGCAGATCTAAACGTAGCGTAAACTTGATCCCCAAAGGTACGAAATTCATTTCTGTTATTCAATCTAGTTACATTTTAAACTTTTCAAAAGTATCTATGCATGCAGTATCCAAACTGTCTGCGATTTTGCCTGGTTAGATATTTGACAGTTACAGTATGGAAATACCTAACTAAAAAAAGAATAAGCAGAGTCAGCAAAACCATAGATTGATAGAATGCGCGATAGATACAAGTTTATCGTCGTTATAAGAAAAATAGCACAGAATAAATACAATAGAAAAAGTATAAAAGCCTCATTTCGCAAAATCATTTATTTAAATAGCGACTCTACGACGCAGTAAAGTGCAATTTTACTCGCACCTCCCTGCCCTGTAAATACTTAAACTTGCCATTTCATTCTAATGGATAACTCTGCATAACTTTGTCACTATCACGCGCGTAAGTTGTCCTGGGTTACGCGCAAAACCACGTTCAACCAATTGAACAGGCCGCCAGCGTCGGGCCTGAATTTTTCTACCTAAACAGCGGCGTGTGCTAGGCCTGATAATAGTAAGATTAGTACTATAAGTCAAGAGCTTACGTTTTTTATCATGAGGTTGGATAGTTGCGCGTGCGTTTCGAAACAGGTGTTGCGTAATAAGGTCGGCGTCAAGGACGTGTCGGTTCGTTGCCAGAAATAAATTGTTGTTTATGTCTGTCTAGTACACACTGTACACACTACACTGTAGCCACTCTCGCAAGTAAAGCCGAAGAATGAGGACGTATCTGTGACGTTCTAAGGCATTACTATCGGCACTCTTCTTGATTGCCGTGGCAAAATTGTGTTTTTTTTACCTACCACTAGATGTTACTCGTTTTTCACTAGAAGAACATTCTAGACCAAATTATTTATCGATATCTTACTCATGAGAAAATAACCTACTAAGTTTTCAACTCAGGTGTTGAGCTTATTGTTCTTAAGATAGGAGAATTTGACTGACGATTTTTAAATGCAATTCATATTTATTGTAACACCACCTCTACTTCACACACTCACGTTCTTTCAGTCCAGTCCATCCAAAGGTTGCCAGGAAGAAATCACTTTAAGCGATAAGGCCGCCTATTGTGTCACCATGTATTAGTTTTCTAGTTTTAGTACCTAACCTGGTCTAACAATGAACAGTTTTCTATTCTATTCTACCTCATCTCTTGAGGACGGTTTTAGGCTATTTATTCAAATCACGATATTGGTATAGATGGCTGGTAAAATCGCCAGGCACAGCTAGTATATCACACACAATACAATTATGGTGGCTGCACTACAATCGCCTTTCAGCAATATCGTACTACTTATTGTTACCAATGGTAAACGTGTAACTAAGAACTGTGTCAACTATTTCCACTGCTGGGCATAACGAGTGCAACTAAAACTAGGTTATCAGCAAATAGCGATAGAAAAAGCAACTGCAAACGCAAGATACCACCGCCCTTTTGGTGAAAGTCGATTTAAAATGAGGTGTGTACGTACGAGACAAACAAACTCTGCGGCACGCGACTATATCATTTTTTACCTTCGCACAACTACAGATGAAAACAAACCTTGTGATAGAAAGTTAAAGCTGTTACTGCAATGTTATGTGGAGGCACTGGCCGAGATGCGATGCTCAAATTGGAAACGCAAATATGAGTGCAACGTGATAAATGTTCCATGATGCTTCGGGATGTTACACGAGGCGTTTCGTAAGAATCTGTGCAGGTTCTTTGTTTTTGAATAGACACAGTTTGGAAATAATCAGCTTATTTATACATACCAAGTTTTTTGATTCAGGCATGACTTTGCAGAAATCCATGTTCAGTTATTAAAAATTTTCTAGCACTCCCGCATCAAAACAAAAGACAACTATCCATTATCCACTTCCAAACCTAACTATGTAAGGCTAGCAAGGTAATAGGAGCAGCACCAGCGTGAACTCAAACAAAAACCTAATGGTCTTGAACGCATGTTTTGGGTCTCCACGGGGCATCCCCAAAAGGAAAGATGAAACATGAAATTGCCTGATATATTAATTATAATTACCAAAAGAATTATTATTAACTTGAGGATGTCGTCGAAGTCAGTTTTTCTGAAAGAAACTTGTTTTTAAGAGTACGGATCAAATAAGAAACGTAGGCCCCCAAAGCATTTTTGTTGTCCTGTTTCTTCTCGGTATTGGTCGCTAACTAGTTTTTCAGACTATTTTCTCTCCTGCTGAACAAATGCTTAATTTGACTTTGAATTTAAAGTTCGTCTTAATGATTAGGTATAATTCAGATGAATATACATAGATTACCTTGTTCATACGATAGAAATGTTCAAAGAAGTCCTAACCCTTCTAAAGGAGGATCCCAGTATGCAAGTAATGCCGGTGCTGTGCCACGCGCGCTTGGAGCCAGTCCGCGGCCATCGACCGCTCGCCTCAAATATTTCAAGCATGCACAAATTAAACTGGTTTTTTCTTTACTTTATTACTTTTGCATAAAATACATTGTATTGCGCGGATCGTGCCCTAGTTATGCAGGCGGTACGGATTATGTCAGTACTCCGTTTATGAGATGGGGTTCATTACTGGGCTTGTATTTATTACAGTTTTAAAAGCTAATGCTAATTGCATAAAAAAGTAATCCTAATCAAAATTGACATCTACAATATTTTCTTTAAATACCACAATCCTTTCCCTAATTTATGTTTGCTCTCTAATTAACAATCGAAAGATAAATTCGGTTCTAATTATACCTTCACATAAAAAAAGCAATATCTCTCTAATCGAATCCGAAAGCTCACTCTAATTCATTCGTAGCTTTTTGTCTGAAGGGAATGCGAGTCGTCAGACTTTAGTCTGGTCTGCAGCAGCGCGGGGGGCCGTGCCTCGCCCTTTTGTTTTTATACCCGTGCAAGAATGCAAAACAATTATAATTCCCTGAGGAGAGACCGCGCCTTGGGAAGCGAAGCCTCCGCTAGCTAGTCACAAAACAATCCTATCTTGCGGTTGGAGGTATTATAATCACTTAATTGGAATATCTCGGGGAAATTAGTCGGCGTTACGGGGATGGAGAGGTGGAGTGTGGGGAATGCGAGCAGCGACAGCGAGCACTCGCAGGGAGGGGTCAGCGTGATGCGGAGCGGGCGCGGGGCGGCGCGCGCACTCCGACCAATCCATTTACGTTAATTACGCCGAGATGGGGATAAATCGGCGTCCAGCCGTCCGCGCTCGAGTTACGAGCGAGCCGACTATAAAATAAATTATACCCACTTCGACTCCACTCAGTTTTTTGTTGCCGGCGAACGAAAAAAACAAAAGCGAAATCTCGAAAGGACGAAATACGAGGCAAAGACAAAGCATGAATTTATCTACTGATAATATAGACGTAGGGCGGCCGCGGCAGACGAGAGGTTGCCGGGTGGCCAAATTATACGGCCAGGCATTCCTCGGCCTGCGCAAAAACATGATATATGGCCACCTTGTGACGAAATACTTCAGAATCGGAGTCCAGCCGGCCACACTTTAAAAGAAAAACTTTAGAAAATTTTGTGGGCTTACATGGATTTAAAAAGCTTTTTGTAAGCTTAAATCAAGCGTTCGGCTAACTTTTCAGCTAATCTAGAACTCAAAATTCATCGTCATTGAAGACGTCTTAGAAATAAGTTTTTTTATTATATTTCTTGTATAAATAAGATATATATATCTGCAATAGTCCAAATTTATATTATACATAGTATCTAGTTATATTATAAATCTCACTTTGACTTCCGCGATACAGGCTTGACCTAGTGCGGGGTTAATTGTGAAATATTTGCCCTACTTACTAAATTTACTTGTTCTTTGTATTTGTGTGTACTTACAATGTTTTTAATAAATTATTATTATTATTATTATTATTATTATTAAAATGTTGTCAAATTACACTTTACAATTCTGTTGATAATAAAGACGGAAGTAGGTATAGAAGACAGGTCTTACTGAAAAGTACTCTTCCTCAGCTCAATAAAAATATAATACTTATTCATGGATTCAAAAGTACTTAGTAAAGTTTTTGGTAAGTACTTAGTAACTCAAAATTGCTTGAATCATAATGCTAGATAACTTGGTGTGTTTTATCTCTGAAGTTTCAGGAAAGATTGGGAATAGGTACGCTTTTGTATTACAAGGATGGATGTAAAATAAATAGTGCCACTACCACCAGCTTATCTGTTTAAGTGAAAAAACATTTAGAAGGCTGTAATTCCTATATGACATGTCCAGTTACATATCGTTATACGTATTGTAACTTAAACTAAAGTCGACGTTAAAGGTCATTTATTTTTTGAACTGCTAGGATCACATTGAATAGTCTAAGGCTCGTATTCAGCGGTGTTCCTCAAGTGGTGATTCATGACTCAGATCTGTTAAAAAGTTACATGAGCGAAGACTGAAGTCTGAGTGCAGACTTTGAATACCTTAAAATCTCAAGAAAGTTCTTTCGCTACCAATGAATTAGAGAAAGAAGGACGGCTTGATGCTAATCGGAGAGACATTAGCGACGCTGTCAAGTAAGCAGAACTATAGTAGACGCCCTCTGTGGCGTAGTGGGCGAAGGCTCGCCTTAGACGCGGAGGTTGCGGGTTCGATTCCCGTCACAAGACAAATGTTTGTATGTTTTACAGATATTTATTCCGGGTCTTGATGTTTTCTATCTATAATATATGTATATAATATGTATTTATAAAAAAAAATTATCTAAGTAGTATAACAGTCATCTGGTTACCATTAAGTTGCTTAGCTTGGGACTAGATGACGCCGTGTAAAATGTCAAGGATATTTATTTTTTATTATTTATTTATTTATAGTAGCACTATAAGCGACGACGTCAAAAGAACAATTTGAAACAAGAAAGAGTTACGTGCTGAACCTACCGCAAGGTATTCATGGTTCGTATAACGTATTATACTCAAACAATGGTGGTCATTATGAGTTTATTCATTCAGAAAGTTCACTTACCCTTGACCTTGTTACAGGTGACCTAGTAGGTACTTATAATGGGTACCATAGTACCTAGGTCTTGTTAGGTCTTATTTTTACGACATACTACTAAACAAATGGCTTATCCTTAGGGTTATTAAAAAAACTAAAACATTCGTTCGTGAAGATATTTTTGTTTTTACTACTACGGTACTATGGTCGAGCACAATTTAAATGATGGAAAATCTTGACCTGTTATGGCCTGTATGGATAGGTCTAATGTCACTAATTATTATCTAATATCATACGGTATGTGAGTACCTACTCATTTTCCTTCTCCTTGCTATATTGACAGAATGCCACCATAAAACGCAATGTCTGGAAATAACAAAACTTTGATAGCCCCAGTAAAAGTTAGCGTAACCAAAATATTCCCTGTTATATTTTGACTACAGCCTATTAAGTACCTATTACTTTATTGTGTAGGTCCTTGACCTGTGTTTAACCTTTAAAAGTTCAGCTAAACTGTAGGAAAGTCAGTTATTGCTTATAAAGTCAATAAATAGTGTTTAATCTGAAGGATTATAGATTTTTGCTATATTCAGGTAATTTAATAGACGTTGCCGTATCCAACAATACCTGACCCATTGTAAAACCTCAATCTGATGAGACGTTTGAGAGTGGTACTTACGACGCATTATCACAGTAAAACTGCACACATTTTATAAAATTACATGATTTATTATATCTTTCATTTCAATAAAATAATAATTACACGAGTATATACACAAATAGTTATTTACAGTTTTCGAGGCCATCACTATATTTACACTGGGTCCACGATATATCACTAGGTAAAGGTCCGCACGGGGCGCCTGGGGCGGGGGCGCCTGTCATCGGCAGCCGCACCCCAGCACCATCATGTCCTGATAGTTTTTGAGCACCACTTTATTGTGTTCGTCCAGATACAGCATCG
This sequence comes from Xanthorhoe designata, assembly GCA_963582015.1. Taxonomy (NCBI): domain Eukaryota; kingdom Metazoa; phylum Arthropoda; class Insecta; order Lepidoptera; family Geometridae; genus Xanthorhoe; species Xanthorhoe designata. The sequence goes on from OY757039.1 coordinate 10,952,100, forward strand.
AGATGGAGGTGAGCTGCGTCGGCACGCAGCACGCCTTCGGCACCGCGGCCGGGTTCACGGAGTTCACCAGCGTCTGCACGATCGCGTGGTTCGTGCCGTTCAGATGGTCCGCCAGCGGGAACGGACAGTCGCCCTGGCAGTAGTACGCCTCGTAGCCGTGCGGCGCCACGATCCAGTCGCTCCAGCCGACCTCCGCGAAGTCCACGTACAGCGAGCGGCGCTGGCACACCTCGCGCGCCTCCTTGCGCCGGTGATGCTGCCGGTGCGCGCGCCGCGGCGCCGCGCGCTTGCCGCGCGTCAGCCGCGCCGCCGCCGCGCGCGCGTCCTCCGTGTACACCAGCAGCACCGGCGCCAGCGCGCGCCAGCTCGCCTCCTCCTCGCGCGCGCCGCGCCGCACCCGCACGTGCGGCCGGCGCACGCCCACGTCACCGGAGCCCTCCTCCACCACTCGCACTAATAGTCCATGATTGTGCTCGGGCTCGCGCAGCCAGCGACGCACGGCGTCGATCGCGTCCGCGGTGACGGAGCCGTTGCCGGCCGCGAGCGGCTTCGAGTCGACGAGCCGCAGCACGGGCGGCGTGCGCCCGCGGCGGCCCGGCCGCACCACGTCGTACAGCAGCAGGCGCTGCGACTCGGGAGACGCGCACTCGGCGTCGGCGCGCTGGAAGGCGATCTCGGCGCCGCGCGGCGCCTCGTCGGCGGGCACCGCGCTCAGGTTGAAGTGCAGGCGGAAGCGATGCTCGGCCGGGAAGCGGTCGTCGATCGCGGAGGGCGCGTGGTGGAAGGAGCGCGCCGTGTTGGCGGCGGCGGCGGGCAGCGCGCCGTCGGCGGCGTACAGCAGGCGCATGGCGCGCGGCACGGGCGGCGGCGCGGCGGCGCGCGGCGGCCGGCGCGGCAAGCCCAGCAGCGCCAGCAGCTGCCGCTCGGCCGCCAGCCGCGTGCTCTCGTCCAGCGAGCCCGCCGCGCCCCCCACTCCGCACCCCCACAGCGCCACCAGCGCGCACACCACCGTGCATGCGCACGCACCACGCATAATTCTCCTCGACCCACCTGGAAAGACGGAAATACAAAGGTTAACGTTTGAAAAGTCTTCATTGTACACATCTTAAAGTAAACTAAGAAATGATAAACCTAATGTGTGATCGAACAAAGTGCGGTCATGTCCTATCTTCTTCCGGATAACAGGTCGATTTATCTTCGAGATGTTAGTCTCTGTTCGGGAAAACGATGAAGCTACTCCTCAGCAGATAATATAGGTCAACTTTACTGCAACTGAATCGATGTCGAGTATTGATCGGACGAGAAGCCGGTTTGATAAGGTTTAGTTTTGAGAATTTTCAAAGGATTTCGAGAGAACGGATGGTGCATGGCTGCGAGCCCTGACAATGAGCGACGTTGTCCGACCGACGGTTTGTTTATCTCTGGATATGCTTCTAATAAATGCAACATACAATGTTGAAATGTTCATACATATTCATTTAAAAATGTCTATGCATCGGTCTTCCATAATTATTGTATGCTGTTCTTAACAGGTGGGTTTTTAATGCCTGAAATTAATCTTTTTTAAACAATATGACGCAACCGTTTTGAAACTTGTCACGAGATTTGATTAGTTAATTTAGAGATGATCGGCGTTCGAGACACTGTTAGTGAATGCTCATGCAGTAGGTATACGTATGGACATTACCCTATACATAATATACTTATAAGTAAGTACGTATATGTATTCTTTGGAATTAACTTTACGGACAACAATCAACGGTCTCCAGCTTTTAGGAAGCCGCACCATATGTGCAGAGAATGCATAATGTTTTACACAACATAATTTAAATACAACTATTAATAGGTCGTTCAACTGATAAATCATTTGTTATGCAATTGATAGGGCACATGCAAGCGTCGGTCAATCCTAAACTCAATGATAACCGACATTTATGATTCTGTTTAGATTTATCAAACACTTACCTACTTTCACCCGCAACTTTACTTAGTACCAATACCTATAGTTTATTACCACTCAGAACTAATGCAGTTTTCCACCCGTGAAATAATTTCTAAATTCGGTGTGTAAATGTTTTCAGAAAATTAAGTATGAGTCCATGTATTTCTAAAATGTGTTATTTTGTACTAGGTACTTACATAGTTTTAGCAAATTATGAACAAATAAAAAATACTATGGAACATCCATTAAAAGGTTGTTGATTATAATCAATGATAACCATGTTGTCGACTCAATCAGGTAAAAACTCTAATATTTATTAACCTTTTTTGAATTAAACAATAGTGGCAATTCGGAGTATCGCAAAAGCTAAACTAAACTTACTAAAAATGTTGCCATCCCTTTCATAGCGATGGGAATAAAAAGGATGGCATTAATTTTAGTTAGTTTAATTTAGCTTTTGCGAAACTCCGAATTGCCACTAATACGTAGCTAAACTAGGTATCTTGGCAACGCTTAATCATTAAAATTTAAATAGATTGTAAATAATGTAAAAATATAATACCTACTTAAATAATACTTATTATAAAATAAATAAATATCATAAAAATAGATTCATACAATTTATCTTCTTCTGGCTTCCACGCCAGGGTAAATCTTAAGCACAAGTTGTAAGCAATGATTAGAAGGAATTAATTACCTATATCAGAGATAATGTAGGTGTCCTTTGCCAGTTGAAATACTTCCTAAGTAGCAACTAGGCAGCCTCTAAACATTACTAGCGCAACATTTGACCTCAAACACAGAATCAAAGGCCGTTTCCACCAAGTGCATGAATCTCAAGAATTTGCCAATCACAAAATATTCTCAACTCGGACATCAGAAATTATAACGTCGTATTGTTCGGAATTTTAATTAAAGTTTTATATTGCAGACCATTAAGACTGTATTAAAATTAAGAGAAACGAAGAACAAGATATGTTACACAAACACCCAATAAACATGGTTTTATCGTTGAAGCACTTTCCAAAACCGTGCTGTAAAATACTTGAACGGGATGCGGTACAGCAGCATTCGGATGTGCCATGTGCCAATAGCTTCATGACCTCTGACTGTTACTTGTTTACTACACACTTGCTGCTTTTGCGATAATAATACAATGTGATTTGAAAGCTGTACCTTTACGCTATGTTTCCTAAGACAGGTGTTTCAACTTAGGTGTTTGTTCAAAGTCCTCGGCAAGCGAACTATTGACCGATCGGTACGAAACTGTTATCCCATCTGGATAAGTTTTTGACATCGCCTAATTTTATATGTTGTTGTTGTAATGTTTTGATCGCCGTAGCGCGGTCGACCGGATCGTGGCGTACGTATTTCGAAAATAATGCGGTCAAACCGGCTGCGGGCGCACGGCCGCTCGACTCTCTCACTCACCCGAAATTTTAACGCATCCAACGTCGACGGGTTCACACAGATCCGCGATATCCTCGCACACTCAACGCTTGGGGAACAGATAGCACGTCACGGGTTCACGAACGGGCGGATGGCACATAACAGCGGAGTGCGGTAACATCACTGGCGCGTGCGTGTATGTCGCGCGGCTGGCCAAGTCGAGCTCGCATGGTGTGCGCGCGGGGCGGCGGTCGCGGCCGAAGTGCTGAGCCGCGCCAGACGCGGCGGCGTCGGCGCACCGGGCGTGTCGCCGACCCGCCCCCCTCGCCCCGCACCCCACGCCCCGCGCCCCTTGCCCCGCCTCACACAACCACCAACCTACCCCAATCCAACCCGCACCTACCCATCTTGAAAACCTTCCCAAAATTGCTCGCCCCACTCCTAAATCCATTCCATCAATTCCTTATTCCATTTTACGTAGTCGCACTACACGTTTGCCACCTACGTCGTTAGTCATCTCAATATTGACTTCTTATATACCATCATGTCTTTTAATTTCATCCTGTTATTTTTGAAATTCAGACGTTAAAACATTGGCAATGTTACCTTGGATTATAGAGATCTGACCACCGAAAAAATCTTGTACCTACCTAATCCTATGCTATTGTAGAAGTGTTTCATTTATGCAGATTTTCTTTTAAAATTTATATCAGAACAGTTAAGTAAGCCGTGCTCGACTCATGGTTATATCTAATTAAGATTCAAATTATACTATCTGGATAATTGGCCACATAAACCTGATAAACCCTACATATGCACATAAAAACGTGAAACCATAAAAATAAATAGATTTGCATTACACGTTGTTCTTGGCCTATAAAAGTTTACGATCTCGAAGGTTCATCAGATGAAATATCATGATAAAGTGTAAAACTTCGAAACGGGCACTTTTATTCTGCCTACAGCTACATTATATTTTTGAAAAACTTATTTTGGAAATCAAATTTTGTCTGTCTACGAAACGCTACGAGATGCTACGAAGCGCTACGAAAAACATGCAATTAGAAAAGTGATGTAACCGAAGTTTTACTAATTATTTTGGTGTTTGGAGTAACTTGAGATTTCTAAAAGATTTTTAACTTTCTATTCATACATTATGTCATTAGGAATATTAGAGTACTTATACAAACTTTTATTCTGCGAAAGAAGTATTATTTATAATGAATTAAACATTTAAATGAATTATTTTCATAAAATTATTAAAAAGTCCTTATTGAGGAATTAGTTTAAACAACGGATAGATTTTTAAAACATTAGTAAAATTCTTGAGCGACCAAATTGAAAGTACCTAGTACTTATTCATTTTTACTACACATACAAATAAGGGCAACGTTAGCATTAGGTTATTATTAGCATACTGGGGGCAATTCGGAGTGTCGCAAAAGCTAAACTAACCTAACTAAAACTATTGCCATCCTTTTTATTCCCATCGCTATGAAAGGGACGGCAACAATTTTAGTTAGTTTAGTTTAGCTTTTGCGACACTCAGAATTGCCACTATTATATCACTTTAATAATACATACTTAAATTATTTTCATAGTAATTTTAATGAAACAACCAGCGCAGTTGTCAAAATGTAAATAAAATGTACTTATCTTTGAAGTTTGAATGTTTACCTGGCTGACTGTTTTCATCACGCTGTACACTAGCAGATAAAAGAATTGCTTAGCGAGTCAGCCTCACCGATTAAAGTTTTTAAGAAACCTAAAATTTTACCGAATCTTGTAATATTGATAGGAAGTATGTATATTATTGAGGCAGGTTTATATCTAACGACAATAAAATAAACGGCCAAATGCGTTAAATTACAGTTTTTTAGTTTTAATAGACGGACGGACGCGGACAGACAGGACAGACGGGAATGGTGAAACTAGGTTTCTTTGTTGACTACAGGACCCTAAAACATACAATAAAATTCATTCAAAAATAAATTGCAAGTTACAAGCTAGCGAGTCGAGCACATTGACAAGTGCGTGGTGCGTGACAATGAAGCTGCGTAACCAGTAAAGTCTCATTCTCCAGCCAGTCGCAACAAGTTACATCACTAAAGAAATGACATCCGTCCACCTGTCCATAAAAAATAAGACAAGTTTAGATAAATCCTGCAGCTGATCTCGCATTGTTCTTGCACAGTCATAGTACAGGCATGTGAGGTTTATCTCCCCAATATTTACTTTTGCATCTTCCTATTGTCAGACAGGTGCAGAAAAAGTATAAAAACATTACGCGTCGGACGTGGAAATAATGACGGTACAAGTATTAAAGTTAGAGGAAGCGGCCCTTAGAGTGAGTGTACCGTAATGGGTAGGTGACTCATATATTGACAGTTGATGAGTAACCATTTACTTTCCAATTTTTATAAATAATGTATGTAGGTTTATTTTAAGAGCCGTTTTGGCCGAATGGGATATTACCACGACTTTCGTTCCGAGGGTCCTGCATCAATGGATTATTCGTTTCTAAATTTGAGTGAGTTAGAATTTCGAGACTACGGCCATTCGTCAGAAATCAGTATGGAAAAAGCGCATGGCCACGAGACGGTTTTAACACGGCCCGGTTTTTCACCGGCGCAGGGTAGAAACCGTCCAAGCGTGCACACGAGACGGTTCGTACACGGACTGCCCTAAACCAAAGAGAATATAACCACTACGTTACCCTACACTGCCATACTTCATACTGCGCGCCGGGCGTAGACAAGGATTTTCGCCGTCGACGGTGAAAAACCGTCTCGTGGGCATGAGCGCTTAACATAAAATTTTTATGACATACAAATTATAGTAGAATACCTACTACGTTTGGTTTGACTCATACTAAGCTTTGAACGACCGCGTGGAAAGGTTGCCAAACCTGGAAGAGAGATTTCTTTCCATGCGGTCGTTCAAGGCTTAGTATGAGTCAAATCAAACGAATACTTAGGTACTATAATTTGTATATATTATATATACGGTTGCCAAACCTGGAAGAGAAATTCCACTTATCAAATAAAGTGATAAGTATTCTATTCGGTAAATGTTGACTACTTTATTTAAAATTAATTAAGGTATAGTTCATACCTAAGTAATTTCGACGGCTAAAAATAGGCTAACTTTTGATAACCCGTAGTGCATCTTTTAAACAAGTTTAACGTTATCCAAAAGCGAGACAACTTTTAAACTCATGAATATTGAGAGTATTATTAATTATACACATTAAATTCAACTAGAAACTCTGATCGCGTTGGGCATGTTGGTGAAATGGCACTCAAATGACAAAATATATCTCTATAAAATGAATGTTTATGATCCCGACTGTATTCCGTACATTAACCTCTCACCTCAGATCGTTTAGGTATGTTTCAGATCCAAGAGGGCAGTCAGAGGACAGGTGTCCAAATACATTTTTGGTATAATGGTAAAATCGCGAATAAATTGTACTATCATTCATTGTTACATAAGTACCCACAAATACAGTCTGAGTTTCATTAGATTCTAATTATGTCTAATGGTCCATAAGTATTTGGGTGTGACTCTGAATACCTCTTCAAAGGATTGATGAATGTCTGAATCTGAGAAAATGTCTACAACATTAAGATTTTTTATAATAATTTACGTAAATTAAACATGTTCTTTCATGCATGTATATAATATAGGCTTAAAAACACTACAAACAATGTAACTCATAATGTCAATTAATTATATATCTATCTATCTATGTAAGGTTCACCCAATGTCTGAAATTTTTGAATCAGGTCGTATTAAATAGTTTCAAATGTTGATGAGCATTTTCTGACCGACTTTGCACATCATCGCAATCCAACCAACGTACCTACCATTTCAATGTGAGAGGTAATTTCAAAAACATTATCAACTCAATCTCCAACTATAAAAACCAGTTATAAGATCCAATCGCTATAATTGTATGAAATCATTTTGCAAATCACCGGGGCTTTGGCTACTGGATCCGTTACGCGCAAATCACTAAACCTGTGGTCTTTTTTGGCGCGTGTTGTAGTACCTACTTAATTCAGCCGGCGAAAGTTTCTGAGATCATACTATGTTCTGTGCCAAGAAACAAAACGAACGTGCGGCGAAATTGATAGAGTAAATTAAAGCCAATTAAGATTGTTCGATAAAAGAATTCCATTTTAGAAATGTAATCACATTCAGTTTTTTTTATATTCTACTTTACAGATGACGGGCCTTCATAGCAAATAACTTTTGTGAAAAAAATTTACTATGATTGGTAACTGGCCTACTCTAGAAACTGGACATTCTGTTACTTAATAAAATTTATGAAATGGATGAGTGTTACTACAGTGGAATAAATAATATAAGAGTGGAAGAGAAAACCGACCCCACTTAGCGTGGGATAAGGGCAGGAGAATGATGATGAGTGACACTGCAGTTCTTTTACATTTACGTGCTTCGGAAGATACTTTAAAAGAGGCTGCAAACTCGATAAGCCATCACAAGATGCCTTTGTATAGTTTAAATAGTCAGCGTTGACCGCTGGGTTGGGCTGACTTATTTAAAGCTTGAATTGACAAACATCGTAGTTGCAAGAAAATCAACAATGTGTCTAAAGCAAATTTTCAGTGTAATAAAGAGAAGCAAGCTAGGAGCCACGCTGTCTGCCACCCACGGCCAGCCGCGTCCGCCTTGACTCACCAATTCTCGTCGCGTAATTAGTCCATTAAAACATTTAGCACGCACGCACTGTTCAAATGCTCAATTAGATCAACGACCGTCGTATGAGATTATTCGTCTCTCTTGCTGGAAATATGCTCGGATAAAGGGAAGAGTTTACGTAAAATGCTGGATATAAGAGCTCTGCCTCATTGAGACGCCATGGCGACGTCGCCGGCTACGTATCCAAGCAGTTAATATAGAAATGTGTGGTCGCCAAACCGTCGCCAAGTGAGTTAGGTACCATACATTTCTATATTAACTGCTTGGATACGGTAGCCGGCGACGTCGCCATGGCGTCTCAATGAGGCAGAGCTCTAAGGGCTTAAAAAGTTGATGCAAAACCGTGTAAAAACTTTAATGATGGTGGAAAATAGCCACTATTGATATTTTTATAATTTTCCTATTGAAATGGGGAACGTTAGACTTTGAAAAGGCAGAAAGTAAAATTACTTAGGCACCTACTTGTTAATGCATGTGGGTTGTATTAGTCATTTTATCAAATTTGTAAAGTATCAGCAAGTTTTTCCAAAATGCTTATTGCAAAAAAAGCCCATGTTCCTATCAAGTGGTCTACCAGGTCGTCAGAGATATCGCGCCGGTAAGACCAACAACTTGTTGCGCTCAGCATCTTGTGAAGGAAACCTGTCTTTGTGGCCAAATAACAAATGCAGACCAAACATTAGTTTAAAAAGAATTTATTAGGTAGTATCTAATAAAGAACCTGTAACGTTTCTCAAACTATCCCGCTTCTGAGCCGTAGTATTCTAATGAATAATATCACTGGGACTAAGCGCTCTTGGCAAAACTTGCTAAGACGTTCTTGATAGATCGTCGAAGTTAAGCAACGTTCTGAGCGGTCACAACTTGGATAGAAGAGATGAAGTGGCATTATCAGCTGTATGCTTCCGTGCTTCGCAGGGCACGTTAAATTGTCGGTCCCGGCTTTTAAAGTCCTTAAGCTATGACGTGGCATTTAGGCGGCCTAAAAACTCCGTCACAAGAGGTGGCCACTTGCTCATACGAACGAACGAACAAACTGGGACTAAAACTATGGCCACTTGCGTCCCTTACGTAGGTAGGTAGGTACTTAATTAACCTTGCAGACAATTAGCGGTCTTATGTATTATCCCAGTACAATTACATTCACTAAGAGTATTAATTGGGTAATTAATTCAAGGCATAAAATAGCACTCGTTCGTAGTTTCTACGAATAGGGATCTGATTTCACTTCCCGTAAATTGTGCGAAGTGCAAGTAATGTTATTTTATTTTATTGTTCATAAAGTTCACTTTACTGCAGCTACCTCGTAGGTACCAATGCATATATAACGCAGGCAATATCATAGTACAATCTCACAATGTGTCACTGCTAACCTTTTGCTAACCGACTGCGCAGAAAGATGTTTGGAACACAAGTTTAAAATTAAAAGTAACCCAAAATGTTCCTATTTTTTTTATCTGTTTTTAGGGAACTTTTCGTCCTACCTACGACTATTAATTAAAAACTACTTCAATTTTCATCTCAATGCGTATGCTTGTTTGTTTATGTTGATATATTACCTACTTATTAGGTTCCGCCCGTGACTCCACTCATGGATGGCAATCAAGGATACCTATAGTAGTTTTATTTTTGGTTGAAAAAAAAACTCTTTCACAACATCGTTCTCGTCGTTTTAGGGAACACACATTTTTAAACATTAGATAATTAAATATAAAGTGGCACAGGCTAGCCACATTTGCAATAGAGTCTGGTTGCATTGGCAGAATTGACATACTGCTGATTACTACCATAACCGCATATAACAAGGGTTATGTATCAATTCTAGAGAAGACACTCAAGAGGCCGCTCAAATAATTTGCATTATAATATTTCTTGAGAGAAAGCAATCGAGTACCCACCTAACATTTAATTATATGGTAGCCGCACAAATGCCTACCAACTCGCTTAGTGAAAAAGTTGTCAGAATTTTATTTTAACATTATTATTTTAATTATAGGTACCTACCATTCGATCTGATTTTGTAAAAACAATTATCCTCGGGTTCGCATAGGGTTTAGGTACCTAATGTTGACCCAATCGCGAATGAACTTCACAAGATCATCGGATGGGCTAAAGATTGTCCGAAAATGTTATCAAAATCAATCACGCCATTTTGGAGTCACTACAAATATAGATTTTAATACTTACATAATATAGAATGAATAACTAGAGGTAGGCACTCATAATAATGAAGTTAGTCTAAATTTGATTTGTGACCTTTCATAGGTTCAATTAAATATTGTGGAACTTGATACAATATTCTGTTCTGTCATCAATTATTATTGAAGGAAACTTATCTGTGACACTATCAGACACAAGAGGATTACCTATATACCTAAGTAGTTACTTTTTAATACCTAGGCCTGTATTTTGTCATTTTAATTAAATGTACCTAATCATAATTTTATGACTGATCTTAATTATAGGTACTTAGGTATGTCCTTTTTCTCATCTCCCAACATAAAAAAGTGACGACCTCTGTGGCGCAGTGGGCGAAAGCCTGCCTAAGACGCGGAGGTTGCGGGTTCGATCCCCGCCGCGGGACAAATGTTTGCATGTTCTGCAGATATTTGTTCCGGGTCTGGTTGTTTTTCTATGTATAATTATGTATGTATTTACAAAAAAAAAAAAAAAAATGTATCTATGTAAGTAGTTTAACAGTCATCTGGTTACCATAACACAAGCATTCAATTGCTTAGCTTGGGACTAGATGACGCCGTGTGGAATGTCCAAGGATATAAAAAAAAAAAAAAAAAATAACAATAACAAAGGATAAATAGGTAGGTAGCATATTGCATCTGACGTTTAGCTACTTACAGGAAATATCGGTACCTATGTACTTACATTGAAACGTTTTATCTGTTCCACAAAGGATTCAACTGTTTTAATGGAATTAAATCAATGAATGGGCATTAATTTGCGCTTTATTTGTTCTGCACTCGATGACTTCTGTTGTCCATTGTACCTTTGTTAATGGTACGTAGGTACAGGTAAGTCCATTAGGCTTTAATGAGCTTTCTTGGAAGATTTCGGCAGTACTTAATACTGAATTTTTTGGCGCGCAACCGTGAGAAAGCTAGGACCGACAGTGTTTTTGAAAAGATTTCAAAGTAAAGGCAAAGGTACCGTTGAGTGCATTAGAGGCGATTAAAGGATTAGAGTTTGAGCAATGTGTTGCAAAAAATGGTCGGCAATTTAAATATCCATAGCTAACAGATCTAAGTACCTGCTGTTTCTTATAAAGTCTTAATACCTACCTATGACAAAAAAAATATGATCACGACTGTACCTACCTATCCCAGGGAGTGGTAGACATTTCTTTCAGATCTTTAGGCATTTTTTTTTTAATTTTATTTTATAAGTACCTAAAATAAGTAAAAACATTTACTTATTAAAATATAAAGGTAAAAAATAATATAAATTGTCGATAGATTCAACAGCGCATATTATAAACAACATAACAAATTTAGAATTATATGTACCTACTTAAGTAATTAGGTACCTTTAACAAAATCAGTATGTCTTTGGAAGTTTAGAGAGGGGGGACATCCATATTGTTTCGACTTCGACTCAAATCAATCTTGAAAAACATGTTATGCAAAATCTTTTAATATCACGACCAAAAATAAAACGTCCAGTACAACGTGTTTAGCGTGAAATTGGAAAATCAATGTGATAGGGTGAAGAGTTTGAGGATCAACTAGCAATAACACCTAGTAGGACCTCACCTAGGCTACGAAGAGTAGGTAGGTCCTACGACTGTAGACAGGATTATTTTTATATAGGTAACTATGTACAATTTACACTTTCGCGTTCCTAAACAAAATTTAATCGAATTTAATTATTATTAGGTACTTATTTACTTTATCGCGTAATACCTACTTTTTACCTTAATATTTTATTTCTCGATGTTTCAGTGTCTGTCCGTGACCACGAGAGGTATCTATACGTATAAATCCCGTAAATTCGTATCTAAGTATTAAGTACCTACCTACCTATAGTTAACATTGTATTTTTTCTATAATATATACGGTATAATTATAGTTTGTAATAATTACCTACACTCTAAACCACATGTTACCCTGTCTTGTAAATATTTTGTAAATATAGGTAAGGTTTTAGGAACTAATTTATTTATTTGATTCACTTTATCAATTAATAAAATATGGAAGGTCTGTACCTACATCAATCACTTAGGCCAGTATTCAGAGACCTGACTCAAGCGTCGATCTGTGCTTGAGCGTCGATTTAAGTATCGTTTCTTATTCAAGAACGTTACTTGAGAGTAGTTTTGCTGATCAGAGTTCAGCTGAGTCGAGTTCACCTGAGTAATTCCTTATTCAGAAACCTCAATCAAATGAAATCGATGCTTGAGTTTGACATTTTTCAAAGGAATCTGAGTAAATGCTTGAGAGTGGTCTGGACCACGCTTGAGCATTTACTCAGATAGCATTTTTGTTTTGTTTTCAGTAAAAATGGATAATATATTCGATTCGTTGTATTTTCGAGGTCATCTAAGCATGCTAGAATAACGGACACACAAGACAAGACTTCAAAATATGCATGGGGACCTTGTTTCTGTTTCATACAGACAAATGTTATAAGGACTTGTGAATTTATAGTTAGTATTAGCACAGATAAAAGAATACTATTAGTTTAGTCTTGGTAGGTAGGTACTCATAAGGATTACTTACCTACTTTATTTATGTCGAAAATTCTACCTACGTACATAACCTAAACACATTTGGTTTGGCTGGGGTAAAATAAAAAATATATTGACAAAACTACCATAATGTTTTTATTTAATATTTTACACACACTTATTTAAAACGTATTAAATAAAGTTTATAGGAGTCACGGGAAACAGCTAATCGTTAGATCATGTCCAGGCTAAGCTTGTTGAGAGAGATCCTTCGTGTCTCGTCATCTTCAACGAGTGCTGGTGCTATCTTCCACAACGTTTGTGTCTACAAACACTACATGATGCATCAGACCAGGGCAAGAAGCACTACCGCCGATAACCAAGCAGTATTAGGTACCTGTCTTTGGTCAAAGCGTAAAAATAAATTCATTGATTTCACATTTTCATCCCGCGATTTGGCGATTGTTGAAATTTGATTGACTTGCTTGACGACTGACGTATGAATGAATGAATTTGTCAGTTTTCTAAAGTCGTTCCGTTACACGTTATTTTTACTTCACTTTCGAGAGTCGCCATTAATTTTTCATCCAGGCATTTTGAATTTCTGCGTATAACGGAATGGAAGTACAAAATAAATTAAAAATGTAAATGAGAACAGACTGAATTCATAAACAAAAAGGAATCGACACTTGAGACTCGATTTAGCTGAGCATTTACTCAAGCAACGTTCTTGAATACAAACGATACTTAAGCAACGAATCAATGCTTAAGCAGAGTTCCGCTGAACCGAGTTCAAATCGACGCTTGAGTCAGGTCTCTGAATACCGGCCTTAGGGTAGGAAACTTAGTTTGAATCGAGAAAAGAGTGCAATATTTCTTATTAGATAATTTCTAGCAGTATTTTTTTATTTATGATTTTAAAATAATAAAACTATTGAAATAAAAAAAATACTAAAGGTGAAACCACTGATAAATTATTAAATGAAATGAAATATGATCACGACTGTATCCCGGGAGCGGTAGACATTTCTTTCAGATCAGTATCTAAGTATTCAAAAAATGATACTTACTTGACTTAATAATTTTAAGAAACGATAATAATTCAACAGTTTAAAAATAATTAAATTAAAGGTATAGGTAATAAGTTACCTAATTAAAGTATAAGGTATCTAAGTTCATAATTTATACATCAATGTCTTTTGAAATAATTGTTTATGTACCTACAATTATTTCAGTAAATAATTTGTTTATACAATTATTTCAGAAAACGAAACATGTTATTTTTGTAATACAATACTTGCGGTTTGCTCTCTGGAATTGCACATGGTGAACGTGTGAAGGAAAATAAACTAGTAGGTAACGATTGATTAAAATAACCGGTAGGTAATAACCTAATTAAGTAGGTACTATGTAGTGGGTAGGCTAATTAGACAAACTGTAAACAAATTATAACAAATGCAATTTGTGATAGGTGCAGGTGCCCTAATTGAAGGTAGATTGGTACGACATGGTAGAACAGATTATTTGTGATCAAATAATATACCTAGGTACTTAGGTACTTACTTATTATTTGGTAGGTAGGTATTAGGTACTTATTATTTGGTAGGTACCTACTAAGTATTGCAAGTCTATCATGTTCCCTTTGCTGGGCAAATTATCTAATATAAAAAAAAACCTACAGCTTATTTAGGTACATCAGATTTTATTTAAATGAAATACCTATTGGTAGGTAATAAGCCATCAATTTTTCCATGATAGGTGTCTACATTGTTGAGATGGAGTAGGCTTGCCCAGCCTGAACCATCTCAGGCTCTCAGCTTTTAATTGGCCTCATGATATAGGTAGGTACTGATAGGGTACGGTGGTCATCAACCATGAAGTTTTTCCTACTTTATACAGAGGCTTTAAAAATTGGTTGTAGGTATATGTAGGTACCTATTATGTACAACATGCCAGTTAGGATTGGTGGTCAGCGGAGCATTCAACGGCAAGAGGCCTTCAAAGTCACGCATCGATGAATTTACCAACGCCTCCTCTTTTACGCAATAATTTATACCTACCACTGGCAAAACTGTTGCATAGGATTACTAGTTCACATGTTACCTTTTGATTTAGACCCCCTTTAAGGGTAAATTTTTGGTACAGCTAGGTACATAGGTACATTTTGTACATTTGTAACTTTGGATGGCAAAACATAAACTATGTTAGGTAGTAGTTAAGTATTCCTAGTTTCAGCCAAAACCGTTCAGTAGTTTTTGCGTGAAAGAGTAATAAACATCCATCTTTAAAATACTTACATCAAAATTTTCGCGTTTTAGTTACTAGGATCTAAAAAATAGTTAAATATTACTAGGATCTAAAAAAACCTAATTACTTAACAAATAATGTCGATGGTAATGGTTAAATTATTACCATGTTTGTTTTAATCCAAAGGTTGTCTGGAAGAGATCGCTTCTTAGCGATAAGACCGCCCATTGTACAATTATTCTTAAGGTTTACTAGTTCTTAAGTTTCTTTTGTAAATGTACAATAAAGTATTTTCATTCATTCATTCATTTAATGATTCCTCCAAATACTTTTCTTGGTCTTTTTGAGAGTAGGTTTATCAATGGGAAGTTATTATAATAAACCTATTGACTATCGATCTGGTTAAATGAAACCACAACCCTCACCTAGCTAATATGGGCTCTAAATGTAAGGTAGGTCCCTACATTTAGAGCTACCTACCTAATAAATGAATCCACAGGAACCCACGTACCTAAGTCTTATGGTTTTATGTTGGTAGGTAAATTGATTTCCCATTGGGGACTTCCCAAACATCATGGAAATACATAGCTGTTTAGTAATACCTGCGCTGCGTCACTTCAATGGGGATAGTCAGAGGTTCCTACGTTCTAACATTACAAACCATGAAACAAGTTATAATAATTGGAAACAGTTATCAAAAGCTTTTACATGGCTAGTTCTTAATTTTCCTGTTTTGTCCATTTTTTTTCTTTTTTTTCTGCCTACCCCCATGGAAAAGAGGCGTGATTTTATGTGACTGTTTTGTCGTCCTCAGCCTGGCTAAGGGTTAATAACTTAACTTTGTTTAATTTAAATCGTTCGTTTGTAGGTACCTAATTGCGTCGTATAGGCAGCCATTTATTTAGATAAGTTTCTCTACGTCATAGTTCACTACTGTTCAATACAATAATAGGTAGGTAGGTACCTAAACATTTGGTTGGCTAAAACGTCACATATTATTGTAGAGATTTAATTGGAACAAGGTAATAATTTAAATGCTCATATCTTGGCATATGCTCATTATCATCGCAAATGAGCTAGAAGTCTGCCGTTCTGAGAATCTAGAGTCGACCTATGTTCTTGTGGAACTTTAGCCTAGGCCTAGGTAGATACCTGATCCACTGTTTTGATGCTGAACCATTATAAATTAAATATTTTTTCCCGTGTAAATTAGGTAGCACTTAGAGCTTTTGATTCCAAAACCACTTGTAGTCGATTTTAATCACATTTACTAAATTCCAATAAGACTTTTTTGATTCTTTTAAGAGTTTTTTAAGATAGTGATAGAGGACGCCTATAAGATTTATTTATACCACTCTGTAGTGTAGAGTCAGTTCCAGTCCTTGTAGCAATCTAATTAGACTAATGTAGAGCGAATCCTATAAGCTAGAGAACTTAGTTGTCACTTGAAACTTTGTTGCAAAAGCACTCAATAGTTTTAAACAATGTTCAAATAGAGACACAATCTGTAACGTTTATATTGTAGCACTATCTGAAGCGCGTTCTAGAACGTGCCGAAAGAATAAAGAATACAATTACCGGGTAGTTAGAAGCGGTTGGGAGACTTGGGAGACTGGAGAGACAGGCGCAGGCGGTGGTGGAAGCCATGCGTGGAGGCAGGCGGAGGCCGGCGCGGCCGCAGCGGCCAGGCGGGCGCGCTCGGCCGCGGCCCGCTGCCTGCGCAGATCGAAAGTTCGACGCGAGATCGAGCGCGCATATGTAAATATCGGCACATTTACAAGCGAAAGGGTTCACCAGAGCGGCGCACTAACAGCGTTGCGCGGGAACCAGTCCGGTGAGATTCCTGCGATAGAAAAACCAAGTTCGGTTCTATCGGTGGCGCGGTGTGCAGTGCGACGCGGCCGCAACTCGACTGCCGCCCTCCTCTCGCCGCCGCGATGCTGGTATATTTATCGCTTAATTATTGAAGTCTGTGTAGCAATTATTATGAAGCTCGGCGAAACCAGGCGCTGGTCGCGGCGCTACCGCGTCTGCGGCGCGCGTTGCGTCACGGCGCCCTGCGAGCGTGCGACCCGCGCGCGCAGCCTTCGGATTTTATCTCAGCCGCACGACACTCATTCCGCTGCTCACCTGTTATTCATATTATACCATTAACCTCCAACTTACGGCAATTAGCGATATCTTCCTGCCTTTTGCTTCCGTGGTGGGTAACTTTTAAACTTTGTAATCGCACGTGGGCGTATGATAACACTAGCTACCCAGCTACCTACCTAGATCTAGCCACTAAATATTGAAAAAAGAGCTTACCTATATAAGAGGTAAGTAGGTACTTACCTACTTAAGTTTGTATTGGTAGTACGACATGGTACCTACTCTACTCCGATGTAGGAACAACCCCATAGATGTATATATTTAGGTAGCCTAAGTACTTAATTTATCTATCTAGTCAAGCTGCTAACAAGTAGGTAGGTATTAGATCCTTGTTAGCGTAGATGTAGATGTACCTACCTTTTAACCCTAGAAAGATAACCTACGCCTCAGAGGCGCCCGAGCGAATGAAATATTTGTGTCTCTTTTTATCCGAATCCCGTATACACCTGTCCTTCTCTACTAACTCAGTCGTCGGTCAACCACGTCGCGAGACGATCGAATTTGTGCGGTAAGTACCATTATTTTCGAATTACAACGATTTTTTCGAAATTGATGCGCTCTCGAGGCGTATGTTTATCTTTTGTGTAACTTTTAGTTTTCTTTGGTTTTTGTTGTATAAATCAAAAATTAGGTTACAAATTAGTTTTCCTAAGCTGATTGTACTGTGATCAATTAGTTTGTAAGAAAAAAAAACAGTATTTTTATGATAGGTACGAGATTTGCTAATTTAAATAGAGGGCTGTTTGTTTTTGTTACTTGTCTACTCATTTGCTTATAATTACTTTTAATAAATAAATATGATATATAATTTTATTTTATTTCTAAAGGCATCCCTATACCTTTTATATAATATAATAAATTCAAACAAATATTGATTAATAATTAAAATATAAGCATTTTAAAACCGTGCGCCTCTGAAGCGTAAGGTTATCTTTAACGTATGTCTTAATATGGTTATCTATCTAGGGTTAAGTAGGTAATCAAACAGATTTAAACCACTTCCAATAAGATTTTTGTGTATATTTTGCTATTAGGAAGATCACCTATGGTACATTGCAAAGAAAGCTTATTACCGCATGTTCTTACTCAGTTAATACAGTAATATGTATTTAACAACTACGACAATTAATTTAAAACAACAACTTTTTGAAACAAAACTTGTTACACTCTATGGAATAGCATAAGGAGGTCAAAAGTCCATTATCCGAGATATACACCAAACCGTCAAAAACTCTAATTGTCAGTGTCAAATTGACTGTCAATTGTCAAGAGAAATCGAATCGTGCAAAATCAAATCATTCAAAACATCAACCAACAAAACACCAAGGTCATGCATGAACCGAAAAAATGTGAGAAGCACAGCACACTGCACAACACAAGTTAATAACCATCTAAAGTGCGCAAATATCCGTAAACACATGCCTGCATTAATATAAATATTCAAAATGTACTCTAGGCTTAAATTACGGTATGTATGTGCTTATTACTACTCAAGCAGGTGTACGGGGCAGTTTTTTAGATTATTTGACTCTGTAACAATGAAAAAACGTGTGACGCCCGACTAGAGCTTTGTTCTATTCAGTTAAGCACCAGAACTGAACAAACTCATTAAGTTTTACACTATTTCCAGTTGCAACTGTCCCCCTGGAGTACTTTGCAGGTACCTAAGTTCAGCAGAGGTATCTACTGCGTTGAGACCCTTTTACTTCAGTGTACACCCCGATCTATTCGGCAAATATCCTGAACAAAGAGTAAGTAAGACAGAAATTAGATAAAAACATGTATTTGAGTCTTCGTTTCTGTCATTTTAGTCGTAATGATATAAGTTGGCTGTTTGAGGCTACGATTGACTTCTATTTAAATTTTCATTGCAATCAGACCAATGTTCAGGTTATATACAATGTTCAAATGGAGACACAATCTGTAACGTTTATATTGTAGCACTATCTGAAGCGCGTTCTAGAACGTGCCGAAAGAATAAAGAATACAATTACCGGGTAGTTAGAAGCGGTTGGGAGACTTGGGAGACTGGAGAGACAGGCGCAGGCGGTTCAGGCGCAATGGTTCAGGGTTAATTCAAATATTAACCCACATTTCCATTCAGATTATAATATCGGAATGTTGTTATGTATTTACAGAAAATAAATGAAAACTCCCTGCAACAACTAAGCGCAGTTTTAGAAGCCCAGCAGTCTAGTCAGAGATTCACTCTACCACCTCTTTCATTTTACTTAAGACAACAAAATGTTCCTGAAGGTATGTGAATATACTTTACTACACCATGCCATAAGGCCTAACATGTGCAACATGACGAATCAACAAACAAAGTATCTCAATAATGATAAGCTGCTCTATATAACATCTTACCTATCTATGTAGTATTTCAGTCATCTGGCTACCAAAACACAAGCAATAAATTGCTTAGCTTGGGACTAGATGACGCTGTGTGGAATGTCTAGGGATATTTATTTATTTATTTACTATGCTAGAGCAGGAGAGAAAATTTTGGTTTGTTGTGTTGCGCATTTTAAGCCCACAACACAAGCCTTGCTAAGACTGGAAAAAGAGCATTTTCAACAATGTTATGTTCCCTTTGTTGTAATATAATTTCTTATAATCTTACCATAATCATATAAAGGCCTAGGTTTTACTAAAATCTATGATATTTTCAGGGGAATTTAAACTAGTGAAAATTCAACTCAACGGAAGCAATGTAAGAGAAACAGTGATCAAAGTGCTGCATGCGTGTGATATGCCGACAAACTATGTTGATAAGATCCCTCCTAGTCAACCCAAACCTGATTTTAAGTAAGTTCCTCTTATTTTCCTTAATAACCTTTGTTATCAAGTACTTGCATTAAGTTGCCATTTTCTATCTGACATATTTGGATTATTAATACCAAGCCTTGTTTACCTTTATTATTCTAACACAGCTGGCACTTCATACTAATGTTATTTGTATATTGTATTTAGTATGTGTATTATATTATCTGTGGTAGTATGCAACATTTTTTAAGTGTGTGGATTACACCATTCTATCTGAACTTAAAAACAAAAGAGGAATGTGTGATACAGATGTTTTGTGAGGGATGCGTTGCTAAAGATAGAATAGAATAGAAAAACATTTATTTACATCATTCACACACTTACATGACAGGTACATTTGAAAATTAAAATATTTTATGTAAGAAATATGAGTGAAGCAAATCGGTCACCACTCAGCAATTGCTGTAGAAGCTCAAGCAGCAACTACAGCGCTGGTTTGTGTGGTATCGTCAAATAGAATAGTCGAAAAGAGCCTGCTATTGATCGCGCCACGTAAAAAGAGCGCTGGCTGTCAAACTGCGCAGTGGTCGATGATTGGTGGAGAGGTAACGCGGCGCACTTCATACCATTGATTTAGCGAGTGCTATTGGTTCGTCAGCGAGTGAACACAGGCGCAAACGTACCCCCACTACTTCCCCTCTACTCTACGACCCTAGCACCGCTCATCTGCCCACCGTTTGAACGCCATAGATTATACATTATAAAAGTACACGGGAAATTACTCACGTAAAATTATCGTCGATTTAGATAGAGACACTGACGTGTGAGACGCGACCGCGACGACGAGGAGTGACCACACTCATACCCAGATGAAGATTCTCCGGAAGAATCGAAACATTGTCGGTATCTAAATCGACGATAATTTTACGTGAGTAATTTCCCGTGTACTTTTATAATGTCTAATACAACTCACGATAGTTTTGAAAGTGCCATAGATTATGATGCGCGGTGAATGCTAGTGTACAATAAAACTTAACCAAAATAAGAAAAAACACTTAATTCTTTTCAGAACTGAATTCAATAAAGCATATAAGAAATATAATGATGAATTTGAACAAGCAACTCGAATGAAAAGAAAAGTTGATGAGAAGAAGGCTGTTGAAAATGTTGTGTAAGTACCTATGTATTCTTCCATTTAAAGTACCTACTTGCTGTTGAAAATGTTAAAAATGAAAAATCTTAGGTACTAAAAGCATTGAAAATGTTGTCATTCATATACAAAGCTTAAGCTATTAAGCCAGAAGCCGCTAGCTATAAGCCAGCTGTAGGTATATAACATAAGTTTTATGTTTACAACTTCAAGAAAGAAAAAAGCTTAAAAAAAGGATAGGATACTTATAAACTGTAGAACTGATGATGGAGCCCCGGAATAGATTTAACGAACATTAAAAAAAGGAGTACAAAGTTATTAAGAGCTTTTACCACTGAAAACCAATGAACCCTGATGGTTTTTTTCCGTTAAACTGTACATAAATGAGAAAATTATCCCATTTATTCCAAAGACTATAGTCGTAGTAAGTAGTTTCTGTAGCGAGTACCTACAGAAACTACTTACTACGACTATTTCATAATAAAGCGCGTACGGTGAACATGCTATAATATTTTCTCTTAAGATGCCCTAATATAAAATATTATAGTATCTTTGGTTATCACACACGGCTAAGATACGATAATATTAAAAAACCTGTTCATTTCCTTACGAGTCTGCGTTGGTGCCACACGTATTCCTTCGTATCTTAAGATAACATAATATTAAGATGCGAAATATATATTTCCATATTTTCGTATTTGCTCGGTATCTTAAGATACTGAAGATAATATAAATTAACTTCGTCGTGTGTGATGGTTCATAGGATTTCTATGGTGAGCGATATTCTAAAATATGCTCTAAGATAGTATATATTTTATATTATCTTCACCGTGTGTGACGCACTATGCTGCGACTTCTCGTGATGTTTATTTATTTTTCGAATTACTTGATGTTGATTTAACTTTTTGTTACAACAATTTTCGTATAATGTGGAATCAATTTCAGGGACTGGATATACGAAAACAGTGTGATAGCCAAAGACAAGTATGAAACAACGAGCGCTACACGGGAACAAGTGAAAAGTCTCATCGACAACCTATGCAATACATATGGTATAAAAGAAGTTGGTAAAAACTATTTTTAGTTGCATTTTATTTTATTTGTATTCGATTTTTCAAACACCTAAGAAATAAACATTTTTTGTAGCGATAAGTCAGCAACAGACGAAAGACGTACTTCTGCGCTATAGAAAAAGCAGCGTCCTAAATGCTAATGGTACGCTTTGTATCTCGCGGGTTCGAATCCCGTCGAAGCCGTAAAACTTTTAGTAAGATTTTTAATTTATAATAAGGTTATTTTTTACTCTGACTTTAATTAGTGAGCTTATTTAAGTTTAATTATTCATATTAATTTATTGCTTCAAGTTGGTACATAAGGTCTTAAAAATTAGGTTTGGCCGCAACAAGAGCCCCGTTGGGACACCACAATGTTTGAGGAAATAGTAGGCACGTAGGGAAATAGTAGTACGTATACGTAGTACCTAGATACTATACAATAACAATAATGCAGTTACCTACCAATTACTTATGAATTATATATTAGTGGCAATTCTGAGTGTAGCAAAAGCTAAACTAAGCTAACTAAAATTGTTGCCGTCTCTTTCATAGCGATGGAAATAAAAAGGATGGCAATAATTTTAGTTAGTTTAATTTAGCTTTTCCGACACTCAGAATTGCCACTATTAAGTACTTATATTAAATTATCCATAATGTTTACGCGTTCGCTGCCATTCTGTACACATTGTATAGAAGTCAAGAAAGAGAGAATACTAGAAAAGTACAACATGACAATAGCAGCACTCAACATGCACACTAATATTATAAAGGTGAAAGTTTGTGTGCAAGTGTATGTGTGTGTGTATATTTGTTACTCCTTCACGCTAAAACGGCTGGACGGATTTGAATGAAACTTGGTACCAGGATAGCTTATATCCTGGATAACACATATTATGCTACTTTTGATCCCGGTATTCCCACGGGAACGGGTACTATTCACCGCTGGGCGCAGCAAGTGTTAAATAATAATTATATCTTTCAGTCAAGATAGGAGAGGCCTCAAAGCCGCCTTGAATTCAGTCACCAGTTAGAGAGTTATAATTTTTATTTGCTTTTTAGGTGAAATACGATGACGGATGGAATATAAGCCATATAAGAGGGTCTCTGCAAAGCCTTGCGGCCTTAGCGTCGCAGCATTCCAAGGCAATGGCCAATTTAGAGGGTAAGCTTCGCTTATATTACGAGTAGTTCATATAATTCTGCAAGATGTGGGCATGGACCAAATATGTATTTGAATTTCAAAAAGGATCTAAAAATTGCCTAAAATGATCTGAAAGAAATGTCTACCGCATTTAGGGAATACAGTCGAGATCATAATTCATTTAATAGTTCAATTTAATAAGAATAAAAATTAATAGAAGAACTTTGCCTATCAGGGAGCCACAATGGTGTCATTCTTTGGTACATGCCCACTTACGCAAAAGTTGACTATTATTATATACTTGTGTTTATTTACAGGGCGGACTATAGCTCTTGGAGCTTTTACAGGTGTCAGCTTAGACGGAGATGTTTATTTGAACATCATTGATGTCCGAAACGAGTGGCTTTCGGTAAGACACTTTTTAAAATAAAACTGTAACAACTAAATAGATTAGTACATAATCCTTGATGGTCTTAAAAAAGAAATAAGTGCATAATCTATAATCCAAAAAGGCTGCTATTATAGTCTATCTATTTCGTTGCCATTCTATCTCACTTCCAGCCGTCCTACGTATTATCACGGATAAAATAATACGATTATTTACATAATTCTTATTTACTTTCAGCTAATCAAAAAAGTGAGGCAACAAGATAGTGCCTTAGTAATGATACCGAATTATGAGAAAGCTCTGTCGAGCATACTGCGGGATATCCATATTTGTAGAAGGTAAGGTACCTACAACAATATTAGCGGTCTGTCATGAACCTGTCAATTTAGAGAAGGTTTTCACTCCGAAGGAATTCGATCCTGCATTCATCCCCTTTAGGAAAGGTTCATATCTGACGTAAAATACGCCGAGCGTATCATCTAGTGTACTAACGTAATCATCGGTTGAGTGTGAACGGTCAAGTGTTTTTCTATACATTTGTCTGTTCTGGCGTATAATACGCGACGCATGTTCCGTCAGATATGAACCTTCCCTTAAAGGAGCAATTCTTGTGCGACCTGTGCGTCTTGAAAATTTGAAACTATGATTTAGTTAGGACAAAGTTTATGAGTGTGGGTCATTTAGATGTATTATAGAGTCACAATCTAATAGCTGACAACACTCAAAAAATGTGCGTGCAAATTCAATGTTCTACTATGACATTTGACATTTGAATGTAGACGTTATATCGTTGTATCGTTTTAATGTTCAATGTCGCTTGTACGCTAAAAAGAAAAACTCTGCGCACTACGTAGCGTGCGCCGAGTTTTGGCGTTTACATTTTATTTGTCTGATTGTGACTCTATAATACATCTCAATGGTGTGGGTGTTATTATTTTCAGAAAGTTTATGCCGAAAGTGTCAGCCATACAATACTGTTCGCACTTACGACAGCTGATCACGACCATTGGAGATCACTACGGACGCGGGCACAAGTTCGCGGAGTCGGTGCCTGACTCGCTCAGCAAATACGAGATTGTTGTTGAACCGTAAGAAACAAACATTCATTTCAATACAATATACAATCTATAAAATAGTGACAATAGTCTTTCTTAAACTTTCGCGATCACAATTCATACTTTTAAATAGTTCACAGGATTTTATCGCGTAATTTACCTTTTATTATTTCCCGACGTTTCGGCTGTGTTACAACAACCGTGGTCGCGGGCGAACACAGCTGAAACGTTGGGAAATAATAAAAGGTAAATTACGCGATAAAATCCTGTAAACTATTTAATAGTGACAATAATCTCATTTTGTTATTGTCTTTATTTAAAATAATATTAATGAATTGTTATTATTCATTTTTATTCTTTGCTGTAATGAGAAAATGCGTATAAAATTGAGCGTAAAATCCAGCGAAGATTTAGCGCGCGAGAAGGACAAACATACTAAACGATGCGTGGAGAGACAAAGACAAAATTCTGAGATATAGGGCATGGACCTAGTATAGTACCTGGACGAACAGTGAGCGTGCCGCCCGAAAGGGACAAAAATTGCAATGAATACATATTTTCGTAGTACAAATTTCGGGGCATCAAGTTGCCGGCCATACAAAAAAGCGGCACGCGATGAGGGACAAAAAGATCTAATGTTTTGTCTCTTTTACTCACAAGAATGTTGTGTATATTCTTCTTTCTTTTTGTGTGACTGAGAAAGAAATATACAGCGCACTATTTCTTAATTTCTCCTAAAGGCGCGTACAGACATCGCAAGGCGTGCGACGCGAATGGTTCGTCTAAAGACACAAGTGCCCGAATACTGAAATACGAGTACTTACGGTCGTATTAACCATTTCAGGCGTTCTTACTTGTCAGATTTGTATATATAGCACATTATACTATAAGCACAACTTCATAGTAAAGCTAAATGACCAGCTTTAAGTCCAGACGAACCATTCGCGTCGCACGCCTCGCGATGTCTGTACGCGCCTTAAGGTATAGGGGCTTAAACATGTGACATTGTGCTGTGTTCAGAGAGGCGGGTCCCCTGATGTTGTCCCCGACCGGGCAGTACATAGCGCCCTCGTCGTGCCCCGCGGGGGAACTCCTGCTGTTCATAGAGAGACATCTCGACGAGGCCACGCAACTCCTCACAGAATATAGCATGTGAGATTCCTATTAGATTGTTTTACTACTAGTTTATTGTTTTCATCATCATCATTCTCCTGCCCTTATCCCACGCTAAGTGGGGTTGGCACAACATGTTTTCCTCTTCCACTCTCCTCTATCGCTCGTCAACTCTGAACTCACTCCTCTTACTTACTAGTTTATTGTTTTATACTAGTTAATTGTTGCATTTATTTATACTTTGTATTCGTGCTTATATGCGAATGTGAGTGTCAACTCAAACCTATTAAGGTTTTTTAGACACAATATTAAGTTTTTTTATCTATTTTTTTTAGTGAAATAAATAAAAAATAAAAAATATTTACTAGCTGCGCCCCGCGGTGAATAGTTCCCGTTTCCGTGGGAATACCTGGATCAAAAGTATTTCTTTAATCCACCCTGGATAAGTAATTCTGATACCAAATTTCATTCGAATCCGTCCAGCCGTTTGGGAGTGAAAGAGTAACATAACAAACACACACACAAACAAACTTTCACCATTATAATATTAGTGTGGTTTACTGCCGCTTGTCCCACAGTACTTACATTCCAATTCAAACAGATTCCTTGGGCTGATGATCCACTCCTGAGACCTAGCTCAAAAGACGATTCAAAGTAATGTCCTTGTTTTAGTGAACCTGTAGACTTACGGCCGGTTTCAATATTAAACTTACGAATGATCGTAGATAGATTGATCGCCATAGCAACTTTGTTTACCCCCGGTTCCTATATTCAACGTACGGATGTCCGTAGGTCGGGTCGTCATAGCAACGTTGTTTATTCAACACAAAATGTGTGACACTTTTTGACAGGTAACAACGTTGCTATGACAACCTACCTACGGACATCCGTACGTTCGGTATAGGAACTGGGCATTAGACAACAAAAAATGTAGGACACTTTTTGACAGATAACAATATTACTATGGCGACAGATCCACGGTTATTAGTAAGTTGAATATTGCAACCCGGCATTAATTATTTATTGTTTCAGAAACAAGCATGTAGAGAAGGCGCTTTACAAAGAAGTTAAGGAGAGGTTTGGTCTGCTGGAACTTCACAAAGATGACAGCATCACCCCCGGTCTCATGATACTCTGCTGCCAGAGACTACTCACGAGAAGCGATCAAATATCCACGGTTAGAATATAGAATAGAAAAACATTTACACTCACACACATTACTGGTTAGATATCCACCATTTACAGTTTCCTTCATTCGTTTTATACCAGGCCTTTACATCTTTACTAGATGATTTATACAGTCAGGAGGCAAGCTTTGCCTACACTTAACATTGCAGTGCCTGGGACATTGTTAAGATGGAATAGGCTTGTAGCACCTAAGGCTCAACACACACCAAAAGAGCGACGAAGCGGAGCGCGGTTTCAGTGTCATATGAACTTTAACTTTATTTTTATTACTATAATACTTACTATCGCAGATAGGCGCGCGTATTCGAATTCGCCGGAATTCCCGCGGCGCCGTGGGTATCCGCGCGACTCTAAGTGTAGGGAGTCGCGTTGGAACAGGCATTAGAATCACCTAGCATGTAAAACGAAACTTAAGTGATCCTTGAGGTCCTACAAGAATAAATGATTTTCCTTTCTTTCTTTCTTTCTCTGTCGAGTTTCTCATGCGATAATAAGTATTATAGTAATGAAAATAAAGTTAAAATTCATGACACTGAAACCGCGCTCCGCTTCGCTGCGCTTCGTCGCTCTTTTGGTGTGTTGAGCCTAAACCATCCTCTCAGCTTTCTGATACAATAAAATACTTTATTTTACAGAGACTCCAAGGGAACATCCTGTATGTAACACATTACTACTCCATGCTGTCGGAAGGGGCGTTGTGCATTCCGTGGAACTTCAAGTAGATATAATTTATATGTAAAACATCTCAATTGTAGTCTCCACTATAGAAAATAATGTAAATATGTTCTAAATAAAAATTGATGTTTGTTTTTAGTGTTCAATGTGAACCTCAAAGATCAATATTATTGACCACAAAGAATTTCTGAGTAAATAAGTTTTAGCGTGCTTCAGAGACCCTTCATCGGCTTGTCGATCGATCAGAACACGATGTTTTTATTTCCTGCTGGTTTGATTGATCAAACTCTAATGCGGGCACCACACATTGAAGTGTTGGAACGTGATGGTTCCAACCATGTAAATTTCAAATTTCAACCATTTTCAACCTAGTATAGTACCTTCTTACTTTCTCTAAGGTTCCAAGTTGGAACCTTAGAGATCGATCTCCACATTGGTTGGAACTTCCAACACTCCAATGTGGGCATCGATCTTGGACGGTTATTGGACACAAGCGGAGCATTGCCATTGGCCATTTCTATTCGTAGCCAATATTGGAACCAAGTTAAAGCCAATGTGTGGTGCCCGCATAAAGTTCTCGTAGTCCGATGGTCATAGTTGGCTGTTATAGCTCGTTCTTCGTTCTGTAATAGATAAATCGTCGTAATACTTATATCGTCCTAGTGCCTTTGTGTCAGAAGTACCATTGATTTGTACCATTAATGGTACAAGTGACACAGCTTTGTATCCTTAGTACCATTAATGGTACTAGTGACAACTATTTTGGATCAGTAGTACCATCATAATAAAATTATGTATCGCTAGTACCATGAATAGTGGCTTCAAGGTATAGGCCCAGCAGGCGATGGAATGTGCAGATCTTGGTTTTAGGGAGGTGCAGTTTAGAAAAATACTTACGACTTAAGATTTAAAAGTACAATTTATTGCGATTTAAATTGTGATAAAACAGTCTTCAAATAATATAATTACAATAAAATATTTACACTTATCTATGAATTATAAAATGTAAGAACAAATTGTTCGAGAGTCAATAAAGAGATTTGAAATAATCACAGATTATACTATTTTATTTATTGTTGCTTTCAGTATAATGGTTCTTCCACATTATACAAGATAGTAGGTAAGCAAAACTTCGGAAATATTGAATATATCTATCAGAAAATGTACTATGTGGAAGTACCATTCATGTGAGTTTAACGTCTATTCCCGTTGTCCCCGTATACCGTGTCCCCGTACTACGGGGACAGCGGGAATTTGATTAAATATTTAAAAATACTTCCCGTTGTCCCCGTACTCTGTCCCCGTAAATATAGTTGAATAAAATAGATAAAAATTATTCCCGCTGTCCCCGTCTTTTGTTTTAAATTTTCTGTAGGTTAATTAAATAAATAAATAATTATTTAAAATAAACTTACCATACATTCAAATTTAATTTTCTTGTAACAATACTTTGTTTGGAGTAGCAGTATGGGAATGTCACTTGCGAAAGAAAACAAAGTGTAAATAAATAAATATCCTTGGACATTCCACACAGCGTCATCTAGTCCCAAGCTAAGCAATTTAATGCTTGTGTTATGGTAACCAGATACATACATATTATACATAGAAAACACCCAGTCTCGAGACAAATATAACATTTGTCCCGTGGCGGGAATCGAACCCGCAACCTCCGCGTCTCAGGCGGGCCTTCGCCCACTGCTGCACAATAAGGATTAAGGTAAGTTATTTTAAATTAAATTACTTAATCAGAATATGGAGATTTAATTTAAGAAAGTGCGCATACTTCTAGGTTACAATCATTCTTACTTTATAAAGAGTAACAACTTTTATCATCCGAAGCCGTGTTTGTGTTGGCCTCGACTTGGGTTCGAATCCGGCCGTGCATCAATGAACTTTTCGCATCGAAAAATTTATATGCGCTTTAACACGAGCTTATAATGGTGAAGGAAAACATCGTGAGGAAACCAGTTAGCTCTCTAATAGCGTCGATGGGCTTGCAACCTGTCACGTATGGAAAGTTAACTTCTGCAAAAAGTGTGCATGTACCGAATATGTACACTATTTGGACATACCTCTGACTACACCCTTATACATCTTTAAAAAAAACTAAAAATTGCCTAATGATCTGAAAGAAATTTCTACCGCTCCCGGGATACAGTCGTGATTATATTTAATTTTTTTTTATTTCATTTCATTTCATCTTTTATCATCAATCGAATCGAAAATGAAATCACCCGATCTAGATATCTTAACTCGTTACATACAATTGTATTGTAACTCCAAAGTATCCGTACTGACTTAAAAAATCGTGATGTGTTTTGTGTTATTTATTGTTTTCCAATATTCGCAAACAAATTCTAGATATATTTTTATACAAAAATATTATACCTACTTATTTAGTTATTCGATGGCTAAATTAAGATTTTTTTCTTTATAGGACAGTCAGGTTTTATAGGAGACTTCTCACGCTTGCACTCCAATTTTAATAAAAATTTGATAAATTTATTGTTTTTTAACAGTATTTCATCCGAAATACTACTTAAAAACATATAAACCCCCTAATTTACGAGTATATTCATAGTGTAAATCATGTTTAATTTGTGTTATTTGTGTAAGTTTAATAATTACTTACTTGTTTCTTTTTATCTTAAATTAAAATTCTAAGACAATCGAATAAATTTTGTTTTATTTTTCACGCGAAAAACTAAGTTGAAACAGAAATGCAGGTTTAGGGGACAACGACACGTGAAATGTTTACTTCCCGTTGTCCCCATTAGCTGAATCTACGTTATGGGGACAACGGGAAAGAAAAATAATGACTTCCCGCTGTCCCCGTCACGGGGACACGGACCATGGGGACAACGGGAATAGACGGAGTTTAAAACCCTAATTCAAAGTTCATCATGTTTCAAATGAAAATACATTACTCATTTTCTAAAGATACTTTTATGTCAAAGAACCGATGAGCTTGAGCTTAGACTCAGTCTGATTAGAGACTCTGAATACAGGCTTCTTCAATATTGGAAGTATTGCTTATGATCATAGCACCGTTATAATCACTGTATGCACACAAATACTACAGCTTATTTATTTTACAGAGAATCATGCTTCCTAAATAAATATCCTCGGACATTCCACACAGCGTCATCTAGTCCCAAGCTAAGCAATTTAATGCTTGTGTTATTTATGTATGTCACGGATTCTCAGTATCGAGTTCGCATTCTACCGAAGCTTGACTATATTATTTTTGCATCTATTAAACATACATTACAATGAGTAAATTGCAAATCGAAAAATAATGAACCAATTCTTGCTGGATTGAGCAGTTTTCGTTTTTCAAGAAATGAGCTTCAGAATATTTGATCAACTACACTATATTTTTGTTCACTGTATGTTGTAATTGATCAAAGCCCATAATACCACATATTAGATGTGAGTGTTCAATGCTGTCGCTTATTCTGCTGCACTATGACAAGCTTATTCCGTTCCTTGGTGACTTTGGCGACCGGCATGCTCGTCGCTGGCATCAACTGCCGCAGGTTTTGACTAGGTATGATTGGTGGCTGAAATACAAGCAAATACTTTATGGTAAGTATATCATACTTATATTTTATAAAAACCATTGATTATAAATAAATAGAATATAAATAAGACATCCAGAATCGGAAGAAAAAAAACAAATCTTTATTGGATTCTTGGGTTTCCAAGTGAATAATATCCAAGCCTGTGTTTCAATATAGACCGTTATTTAAAAAAACTAAGCCACTGATGTATTTTTTTTCTTTTTTAGGAATGAGAACATCAAACTGAAAACTCCTTCATGATTCAGCAAAATTAAAGTTTTTTTCTTTTTATTTTGGCTTCGCACGGCTTGTGCATTTAGCCGCTATCAAAACAAGCTATGATTTTATAGGTACGCAAATACAAATTATAATACTATGATACATACATATTAAAAGAAAGTTGAAAATAAATTCTAATAAAATATTTACTTACCGGTGGATATCTCGCAAGTTGTTTCATCCGGTCGACCAATCGCATCGCGTCGTCGGACGTTTCCGAGTCTGTGGTCATGCCGAGAGACAGCGCCCTCTCCGGGTTCCCGCCGTCAATGTATCTTTGAATCGACTGGAAATGCCTGAAAACCACACAAATATTTAAGGTAAAGTTTGTGTGTATGTTTGTTACGTCTTCACGCTCGGCTGGACGGATTTGAATGAAATTTGGTACCAGGCTAGGATAGCTTATATCAAAGATAGGATAGATTATATCGTGCAAATTCTGATCGTGTCAACGCGACTTCAATAAATAATAAATAAATATCCTTGGACATTTTACACAGCGTCACCAATCCCAAGCTAAGCAACAATGCTTGTGTTATGGTAATCAGATGACTGATACACTACCTGAATACATTTTTTGTTGTAAATACCAATATTATACATTCACAGAAAACACCCAGACTCGAGACAAATATTTGTCGTTCATACAAACATTTAATCTTGTCCCGTGGCGGGGATCGAACCCGCAACCTCTGCGTCCCAAGTGGGCTTTCGCTTGCCACAGATGTCGTCAATACTAGAGTAAACTGGTCATAAGAATAGGTCGCGTCACGTAAAAAGAGCGCTGAGGGAAGTAGCGGAAGTATGTTTGAGCCTGTGTTCACTCGCTGACGACCCAATAGCACTCGCTAAATCAACGGTATGAAGTGCGCCGCGTTACCTCTCCACCAATCATCGACCACTGCGCAGTTTGACAGCCAGCGCTGTTTTTACGTGGCGCGAGCTATAAGACCCCTGTTGGTGTGTACTATCGCCAAAAGCGTCGCTTTACCAATTTTGAAACAGTTTCGCTTGCAAGACTTAGCTAGCTGATCCTGCCTGTTATTATTTGTTCTTCAAACTTTATGACAGAGCCCCGAAATGCTTTGTTGCTATTGGTGTTCTAATGTTACAAAGCAGGGTAAACTGCTAGTCGCTTCACAGAAAAAGCACCCTTAAGGTGGTTATGCGGTGCTTTGGGTGATAGTACCTGGGCGCGTGTGGTCGCATCTTGTGCGCATGCCTCCACGCATGCGCGGCGCGCGCTCTCCACACGCCGCACTCGTCCGCCGCCGCCTGCGCACCCGCCTCCAGCGCCGCGCAAGCTCCGCGGAGATCTACCACCTGACAACATCATTAATAAAAATCTCTAAATAATCTCCTAAATAATTTCTTGGCCCAGATGGATGCTGACGTTTTCGTTGACAATGCTGTTAAATTTTATCGCATGTTATATTTCTTTTTTAATTTAATTGAAATCTAAATCTTTGACATTTATATAATATCTTTAATAATTTTTGACATTTCACTGCATGTTTATTTTCAATTTTTAATGTGTTTATCTTAACTATTAATTAACATTAATGACTTTCTATAACATTTGGACGACTTGGATTATTCTGTAAGTCCATGTGTATTTTTTTATAAATAAAATAAATAAATAAAATAAAAATAAAATTAGGCTTTCATCATCAACAACAAGGCTTTACCACCTATCTATACCTACTATCTATCTATCTATACTAATATTATAAAGAGGTGATGTTGGTTTGGTTGCTTGTTTGTATGTTTGGGGTACCTAATCTCCAAAACTACTCATCCGTATTTATAAATACATGTACACGGGGTTTTATCACGTTATTTACCTTATTTCTTTACTTCCCGACGTTTCGGCTATGTTGCAATAGCCATGGTCGCGGGTGGACTGACTACTCATCCGATTTAAAAAAATATTTCACCGATGTGTAGCGTGTACTTTACGAATGAACATAGGCTATATTTTATCAAGGTACGGTCCACGCAAGCGAAGCAGCAGGAAAGTTAGCTAGTCATTATATAATATGCAAGTCTTATTTTGATAATAGTTTTTTAACGATTGCGCAAGCTATACAATTGTTTTCAAACAAACTTACCTTCTGGAAATACCTATACAGCAGCGTTTTCATCTCATCATGAGACAACTTATCCAATCTCGCCATCAACATCTGCTCGCCCCGGCTTCGAGAGTCTTTGTTGTCTTGGGAATCTGACAGAGACGCCGACGGTGATTTGCCGCATATCAAGTTGTTTTTATACTCGATTGCCGTGTCTATCGCTTCTATGGCTTCTTCACATTCAAGGAGTTTACGCTCCTGAAAAGGAAGGACCTCGGTAAGGGCTCTGTAGCCTTGGAACAGAGATAAAAACAACAAAATTTGCGTGTATTTGTGTGTACATAAAAGTTTATCACCCCCAAAATTCTTTTAAATCTAGAATAACTGAAGTTCTGAGAGAATATTTAGCATAGTTTTATGTCTGACGCAGTAGGTGGAGGCCCGCCTGAGACACAGGAGGTGCGGGTTCGATCCCCGCTAGGGATTTTTTTTTGTATATTCTGCAAGTATTTGTACTGGGTATTTTTTCTATCTATGCTAAGTTGAAAAAAAAGGTAGCAGTATATTAATATTGATTGAATTAAGCTTAAACTTCGAAATACATATTTTATTATCGGGAATAACACATAGGCTTTTGATCCCGGTATTCCCACGGGAACGGGAACTACTGCGGGTAACACCGCGGGGCGCAGCTAGTAAAACATAATACAACATTACACATACCTCTGAATCTGAAAGAGATTTATACATTTTCCTCTTATGTCCAAGACTGCATCTTTGTTCATGCAGGCATTCCCTCGTCTTCCTTAAATTCTTAATTTCCTTCCGTAGTAACAGTTCCTTATCCTTACTCAGTTCTAGACTCTCCAGATCATTAGTCTTTTCCTTCAAAATAGTGTCTAATTGAGTGATCCTATTTGTAAAGTGTTTGAGTGAATTCACTTTTTTATCCTTCACATCCACCGATGTGTCGGAGAGCTCATCTAGTTTCAGTTTATCTTTGACTAGTTCTACATCTAATGTGTTTTTACGTTTTTCATCCTTCTTTATTTGTCTTTTAATTTGGTCTATCTGTTTCTTGTAAGTTTTGAGATTAGTCTCATGTCTTTTTATCTCTTTGACTGTGTCTGGGTCAGCAGAGCTGTATTCTATCTTGTCATTGTAGTGTTTGTGATTGGGAAGGCACATAGCTTTAGACAGATCATCTATAAGCCTCTCTTTGGCTATACAAAGGTTTATAAGCTCCTTCAGTTGTGTTTGACTACTGCTTATTTCTTTAGATAGCTTCCGAGCGAGTATTTGTTTCTGTGTATATTTTTCCTTTGTAATTTTATATTTCTTGCATATCTCTTCAGTCTTAGGTGAGTCAATCATTTTGAGGAGTTCCCTTTCTATCAGTTTGGGTTCAGGATCTACATCTTTCTTGTGAGATTCTATGAGTATCTTCTGGGTTTCTGGTGAGATTGCTTTGGCTGCTACTTTCCTAAGTAGCTCTAATTCAGGTCCGGATAAGCTTTCTCCAGGTTGGATGGTTCTCCTTCGTCCTGAGATGGACTGTGATGTCATGACTGGTAAGGATTGTGAGCCACTAGTCTCAGATATAGTGATGTCATCTGAGTCTATATGATTGAGGTACTCCTCGCATCTATCAGCGAAAAGTTGATCATTCTTCTCCCTGAAGTATTCCATAAATTTTTCTAATCTATCTTGAAATACAGTATCCGAGTGAGCATCCTCTTCTTCATCAGAGTCTACATCTGACTCGCTCCGCTCACTTGGCTCCGTGTCTTCTGCAATTCTTGGTAAACCCTGCTTAGCATTGACATCTTTATTGTCTACTACAGTATCAGTGTTCAAGCATTCATCACATTCTGCTTTCAGAAAGAGCCACTCACTAACTTGATTCATATCGGTTTCAGATAGTGACTTCGACTGTAGTATTTTATTGAATAAGCCTTCAGCATTAGACACTAGTTTCACCCACTGAGTAGTTGCAAATTGTAAGTTGAAATTATTGTCTGGCATAACTGCTTTTTCTGGGTAAACCGGTGTGTTATTGTCAGCAAAGAGGTTCACTGTCACAAAGTTCTTTATACCTCTACAACACAGACAAAGATTTAGAATTTTCAAAGTGTCTTGGTAGTCCTCAGGCTCTGTACTGATGCATCCAATGACCCAAGTGAAGGCTCGCCCACCGAAAGAATCTCGTAACATAGCTGTGAGAATACATTGATCGTAGTTTATTTGTTTGGGAGGGTTTCCAGCCAGCAATTCTTTCATAATGTTCTCTAAAGAGTAAAGTCCTGGTTCAGGGTATGCTGCCAAATCACAAAAGCTTGCTGTTGACATTCTGTGGTTAAGAACACCATTTGTACCAACCCACTTCTGTTCTACACTGACTGTGAAGACTGTGTGGTTGTTTCCCGAGCACCTCTGTCTCCACCCCAGCTGGAGGTACTGAAAAGCTTCTTCTACATTGCAGCACCTCACAAGTCCAGCACCGAGTACATCAAATATGTTGTTGTTGACGACTTGCATCCAGGTTATATGTAAAATGAATTCTCTTTCAGGCATCTGGTTCAGTTTGTGGAAAATTTCAGTCAAAAAACGGGGTACTATTCCTTGGTCACATTCGCTGTGAATGCATTCAAACCCTGCAAATATATGGTGAAACTTCAGTAAACACATCAATAACTTTTTCGGCACTATACATATACCTACATACAAGTTTTCCACTAAGCCAGGGATAATCGATTTCAATAATTAGTACTTACAAAATTTGAAGAAGTATTGGATTTCTCATTTATATACTTAAATATCTAAATCTTAACTTTTGACCTCGCATATATCAACTAAGCACTACTGTATTGTACGAATCAACTTGCCTGGTCCAAATAGAGTGTATGTCTTGCCAGTCTTAGCTTGTCCAAATACGACCACAGAAGTATCACATCCATCAAGGAAGCAATTGATCTGAGGTATCATGAACGAGTTGAAGAGGTGAGCTTGAGTGCAGTCCAGCGGCAACGCTCTGTTCACATGAAAAGTCTGACCACTTTCTGTTATGACTATTTGAGTAACTGGATTGCTGAAGATGCATTGTGTAGAATCAGCCAGGCTTGGAGGCTTCAGCCGTATTGCTATTTGCACTGGGATATCCATTGTTTACTGCAGTATGTTTAGGGTAAACATGAAACGCGACTATGTAAGGTTGTGGCTTAGAACTTTCCGTAGTATTATTTTACTCTATGCTTAGAACTATCCTTTCATACTTGAAAATTAAAGGCATGGGTTACGAGAAACACATTGGAAAGCATTATTTCATACTTTTTTACAGATTTCTTTCACTATTTTTTACTTTTTACCATTTGATGACATTTTATTGTACTGTCTGTACTGCCAATACTGCCATCTTTGTTTCTGATTTT
Organism: Xanthorhoe designata; assembly: GCA_963582015.1. Classification (NCBI taxonomy): domain Eukaryota; kingdom Metazoa; phylum Arthropoda; class Insecta; order Lepidoptera; family Geometridae; genus Xanthorhoe; species Xanthorhoe designata. The sequence goes on from OY757039.1 coordinate 10,989,111, forward strand.
GATTGATTTGTTTGTTGTAAAGATGCGCGACTATGAATGATTTCATTCGACTTAGTCGACTCCACAAATCATTCGAACCATTCGACTGGCCAAGCCACCTTAGTAACTAACATCGACTGCGGTCTGCGACTGACTAGTCGACTCGGCCAGTCGACGCGACACGCGACGACTGATATTAGTTGTGAATGAATTCCGAGTCGAGTAGGTAACCAACTAACCAACTGTACGAATGAATCGGTCTTGAACAACTAACCAACTGTACGAATGAATCGGTCTTGAACACGTGAGATGCTAACATGGCTAAGGCATCAGATAGAAAGAGAGAGATAGTAGTTGAAAATTATGAATGAATGAACTTTCGGCTACACTTCGAACGAACGAACCTCGAAAAACATGCTACAGATATTTCGTTCCTTGAAATGTCTACAGATCGGTAGCACATTCTACCCAAATATATTTTTTTTTCCATGAATCATAGCTGATTGATTATTTCATGCTTTCATTATCTCTAGGCATTCAAGAGGCACACAAAATTAATCAAGTAAATGTTCAAACAAAATATAATCGATTAAAAATCGATTATTAATAAAATCACGTATTAAAATCGTTTTTAAAAAAAAAACGATTTGTAATCGATTATTACAAAACAAATAGGGATGTGCAAAAAATAATCGATTATGGAAATAATCGATTAAACATCGATTTTATTTAAAAGTAAAAGTCGATTTGAATGCGTGATTTTATTTTTATGAATAATCGATTTAATCGATTAATAATCGATTATTAATAAAATCACGTATTAAAATCGTTTTAACTTAAAAAAAAATATTTAATCGATTATTACAAAACAAATAGGGATGTGCAAAAAATAATCGATTATGGAAATAATCGATTAAAAATCGATTTGTTTATTATTAAAGTAAAAATCGATTTTAATACGTGATTTATTTTTTATGAATAATCGATTATTAATAAAATTACGTATTAAAATCGATTTTTACTTCTTAATAAAATCGATTTTTAATCGATTATTTCTATACTCGATTATTTTTTACATCCCTAGGTACAATGTCACATCCCTACAAATAACCTACTTACTTACAAACCCGCTCCACTACTTCGTAGAAACATTAGTAATTACTAATATTAGTAGTTGTCATTCGACTTTGGATATTAGTATATTACTAATATTCAAGTCGAATGGCTAAGTTAGTAATAGTTGATTAGTCGACTAGGCAGATCATTCGCAGTCGCGCATCTTTAGTTTGTTGTTGAAGTTTCTTTAATTTGACATTGACATGACAAAGACAGATGTCGGTCTTGTCTTCATTGTTTTTTTTAGCGAAATTTTGACGGGAATTTTAGATGTCAAGTTGTCTTTTATGTTTTATTTTCCAAAACTTGTGTTTTAGCGAATGTTAATGTGTAATAATGGTGGATTATTAACTGTTAGTGTTCGTGAACGTACCTAAGTGTGGGCAAATGAAACAAAACTGAATATCATTGCATTTCGAGTTCTCTCAAAAAGTCCATGAAAAGCTTTAGTAAAGAACCCACATCTTTACTGACGCTGACTATGACATGACTTTGACTTGACTTTACTAACTTGAATTATTTTGACATGGTAGTGGCTAAATGCGTGGCAAAAGCCGGCGAAGCCAAAATAAAGAAGAAGAAGAAAAGAGTGCAGAATTTATTACTTCAGTTGAAGTCAAAGTCAGTTTGATAAATCAAAAAGTTTTAATTTGCGCCACTTGTTTGACATAATGTCAGTCAACTCAGTCAAAAGTGTCAACTGTCAAAATTGACAACACTTCGGTTTGGGTGTCAGCAGTCACAGTCAGTGTCATGCATTGACAAGGGAAAAGAATCTCTTTCCTGATCTGAGGTGTCATGTCATCATGCTGTCATGTCGATCCAGCAGACAAGGATTTTTCAGGTTTTTTATTAGTCGTTCGTCGGCGTGCTGGGTGCTGCTTTCTTCGCTTGTAATTTATTAGAACAATGTATGATAGATAGAATAAAGTAACTGCAAAAGTCTATGTGTTGGTGAACGTTTTTAACTTGAAGAAACTGGTGATAAATTAGTGCCCTTCGCTACAAATCACACAAATACTAGTTGGAGACTTCAGAAATGGACTCTGAAAAAATGGGAGACCACGGCTTAGATGAGCCGCCGAAGTTTGGGCTTAAGCTGAAGCTTAATCATGAATTCCCTTTACAAAGCAAGCAGATCATTAAACCGAGTGCTCATCAAATATTGGACTTGATGCCTCTTACTGCAAGGTAATGCACTTTAAGCTAGTTTCTCTATATTTATGATGTAACTGTTAGTGGTACGCCGGAGTCAGGATTACAATTTCAGTCAGGCAAAGTATAGGTAATATTCCTGGCTTGGCACAGCACAGGACCGGATTATGTGACATTTACGAAGGGAGGCCTACACCCAGCAGTGAGTTCCTATGGGCTGTGGATGATGATGATGAAAGTATAAGGCCTTGGCTATGTAATAAAAATAAAAATTAGTAAAAATAAAATACTTGATGATTTTTTAGTAATTGAAGTAAAAATACCATCACAAGTGTAGATTTTTATCGAGTTTTGATAAAATGCCTCTATTTTTTTTAATCTATGGCTCAGATTATTTTTTGTTGTTATCATACATGACTTAGCGTCACCCCATTTCAGTTTTTGAGATTGACCATGGGAAATATACAGGTATTTTAGAACTTCAATAAATAGGTAAATTCAGTGAAATTATATTGTTACAGATATATGAAATACTTCATTGGTAAGAAGATGAATAACAAGAAACCAATCATGGATTATTTCAACATGATTTCAGCTCAACGAATGTATGGTAAGTAATCATTAAAAATATATATCAATGAAAAAATCAGATAGTTGTGGTAATAATACAGTTTAATTATAGGTAATGTATATTCCAAGTTTCAGCAAAATCCGTTCAGTAGTTTTTGCGTGAAAGAGCAACAATCAAATCCATACAAACTTCTTTGTGTTTATATATTAGTAGGATAGGATGTATCTTTGTACTAATGTAGCTACCACCTGTGGCTTGACTTGCATGTATATTTAAATAGCTTTTAAGCTATTCAAGGTCAAGATCTACATCTACTCCAGTTTTAATTAAAATCATCCATGCTTAAAAATTAATTCCCTAACATACTCACAAACTTTCAAAAACGAATATTTAAGCAGATGTGCTGGTATCTTATTATTTATCTAACAAATATCCATAAACAGATAATGGTCTGTGTTAATCCTACTACCACAGGACATTTTTAATATTAGGTGACATTTAAGCCCTTAAACTATCTCAGAATTTTGTCTTTGTCCCTACACGCATTGTTTAGTATGTTTGTCCTGCTCGCGCGCTAAATCTTCGCTGGATTTTACGCTTAATTTTATACGTATTTTGTCATTACAGCGGAAATATTGCCTTTTTTATAAAGCTAAAATTTGGACTATCTGCTTCTTAGTCAGTTACGTTATTAGACAAAGTTTCATGATCTAATTATTTATTAAATGCTAAGGTTTTTAAACTTTTTTTAGACCTAACTTTACGATTTTTTTCTATCGAGAAAATTTCAAGGAATCGTATTTTAGAATGCTTAGTATGAATCCTCAACTTTACAGTGTATTTTTTTCAAAGTGAATAATACAGTATTGTAGATATAGTAGAGGATAATCAGAAGCACTCCGACACTTTCTGACATCCTATAGGCTCTTAAGGTAGGTATTTTGTTATCAAATAGACAGATATTCACTCAAAGGGCTCAAGGCTATTTTAGTTTAGGATAAATTGGTGAGTGTGTTCCGAGTTCTGATTGGAACTCATTAACTATGTTGTTTCTTCAAACAATGAACACAATGATTTGTGTTCATTGTTTGAACGCCTTTAACCCGTAGTTGGTAAGCTAAATATATCATATTTCCAGTTCCACTGCTTACAAGTCTACATAAGGCATCGTCCTAATAGAACGCGACTAATGCCCGGTTCCTATATCCAACGTGCGGATGACCGTCATAGCGATCGTCATAGCAACGTTGTTAGCTAGTTATAAAAGAAAAATCTTACTAAAAGTTAACGGATCCGGCCGGATCCGTTAACTTTTAGTAAGATTTTTCATTTATAATGAAATATCCAATATCCAATACCTAAGTGTGGTTTAACACTGTAAAAATAATAAAAAACTAACGTTGTTAGCTGTCAAAAAGTGTCGTACATTCTGTGTTGTTAAACAACGTTTCTATAGAGAGAGATAGATCGACGGTCATCCGTACGTTGGATTGTAATCGGGCCTTAGCGATCATTGCAAGTTTGCGCGATTTTCAATCGTACTACGAATCTGCGATCAAACATTCTGATATGAATTAAATGTCCTAACCGGCATTCGCGCGATGCTAGAATGATGAAGACTAGAATAAATAAATAAATATCCCTGGACATTCCACACGGCGTCGTCTAGTCCCAAGCTAAGCATTTAACTTGGTAGGTTAGGACGATGCCGTTTTCCTTCCTGTGCCCCAGATACCTACTTCCTACTAAGGAAGATATACCTAGGTATAGGTTTGTTTAGCGTTCCTGGATGCACGTCTCGTGAGAATGATTATACTTTTATCCATTTGAGAAATAAATGAGCGAGGATAGTTAAAATACAGAGAAGACCGTTGTTTTTCCCGCTAGATGCACCGACTCGAAGTGCATCTTCATAACGGTAGGTAATACTTATAATTAATGGAGTTGTTCAGACTCTCAATTATATTCCTAAGTACGATAATATCGAATCGCAAGACATTTAGATTATCTGTACCAAATACCTAATAGTAAAGCGGAAAAGTTTGTTTTCTTGTTTGAAAGCGCTAATCTCTTAAACTACCAGTTTGATTTAAAAAATCTTTCTGCTTTTGAATTAGTTAGGCAAGTTTATCATGAACACTATAATATCATCACTACGAGGGTATCGCTGCGAGGCCGCAGTTGGTGTTAAGATATCAAGACAAATCTAAATCAACGCAGTAATGACATAGTTATTGTTACAAGTGTTATGTTACTTCTATGCATTTGGATACCACTCGAGTGAAGCGACTAGCGAAGCGACTAGCGAAGCGACTAGCGACTGTATATCGTTAGAAAAGGTTACTTTTCGATTATTCTTAGTATACTCTATACCACGTTTATTTGTACCACAAATAGAGTATCAGTAAAAATATCTATTTTGTATCAAGAAGAACCAAATCCACGTATGGAAGCTTAATAGAGTAGGAGTAAAAATATATATTATTTTGTATCAAGCAAGAACCAAATCCTCGTTGTTTACTTATTATATAACTGTACATTTCAAGGATAAGAGACATGTTAAAGTAGGATAATTTATGCGAAAACCTTCATGAACGGCAAGGCTACAGAAGTTCAGGGAGATTGCACTGATTTGAATGTGCTTATTTTGATCTTTACGAGGCGCATAAGTGCATGACGAACGCCTATTGACGACTCTAATATTGTAGAGTTGGTATAGTAGTTGGTCATGCATGCATGACCTAGAGCTAAGTTCGAATAACTAGATAAGACCGAGGCTTTTACCTAAGGAATTACGATTTGACAGGTGCTATTATTGATTCGAACAATATTTTTTTACGATTGTAGCGACTTAAGATTAAAATCGACTTTCTATTGTTTTTAATCAAACTTCGAACTCGACTCAACTTATTTGATTTCATCACTAAGAAATTTATATAGAAAACTATGAAATGGAAGTCTGAAAACCCAGATCGCTTTCGTCATCTCTGAGTATCCTTAACCAGCAGATAGTATGAATTTTTAGCTGTTGATGTGCCGAGTAAAATTTAAAAACAAGCAACCATCTTGGAGTTGCATCTTGGATCTTGGAGTTGGTGTTAAAGTTGTGATTTCTTGTCCCCAGGTTGTCCAATCGGTGGCATAGGTGGTGGCACCATCGGCCGTGGCTTCAAGGGAGAATTCTGCCGGTTCCAAATGTACCCGGGCATTTACGAGTATGTCACGGTGCCCGAGTGTCAGTTCATTGTTAACATCAGGAACGATAAGAATGAAACTATATTCCAGTCGGTTTTGTCTACTTACAAGTAAGTATTCTATAGTAAAAATAAACCTTAAAATTGGTCAATGAACACTTGATCCTAAGGAGTTGAATTGGAACAAATATAGGTACATTAGGTACACACAAATGTAATGTATCCTACTATCCTTCTAATAGTAAAACGCGAAAGTTTGAATGGAAGTATAGAATGTTTGTTAATCGTTCACGCGACAAGTAGGTACTGAACGGATTTGGCTGCAACTTAGAATATTCATAGTTTATGACCTGGAATAAGACTTAGGCTAGTTTTTATCCAGGTAGGTACTACGAGAGCAAAGCCGCGGACGAGTAAGCTTGTTTATAATTATTTTTATTTATAATAATAGGGCAAAAACCTGTCGTCTATTTGTAATTATGTAATTTATCGTTTCTTACTCTTTTTAAATACTCGTACTATCAGATGCTTAGACATACTTACTTACTCATAAATACAAACTATGAGATATGATATTGGTAGAATACAATGTTGATTGATATTGATTAATACGAATGAAATGTTTGGGTGCAGTACCGGCTTACAAACTTCAAACCAATTGTTTCGAATCTGTGCGACAGAGCTATTTCAAACTACTATTTTTGGACTTCATACGGACGCACAAACTATTGCACTTATGATATAAAACAAGCTGTCCCGGCTGACTTCGTTATGCCAAAATCTGGAATGATTGAAACCAATCGATTTGGCAGCATGGACACATGAACGAATTCGTTCATGGATGGACATTATGTATGGGAAAATGTTTTTCATTTAATTTATTTTATCGTAAATTTTCCTATGTGTTAATGGTTATGTTCCTATTCTGGACGGAGACAAATCAAAACCATGAAAATCGGTCGAGTTATAAATTTTGGAACAAACTACTTTGTGTTATAGGTAGATAAATAGATGTAAAAACCTCAGTGAGATTCGAGCAATTTAATACGATAAGCCCCAACAGGTGTACCTACCGCAAGCGCTCGTCATACTTACGTATCTTAAAATCAATCACTTATTAAGATAAGATAGGTAGGTTATGTTACATTATCAGCTCCAAATATAGGTATGCAGATAATTAGTGGATGTCCCGTTGTATGTACTAAAATCGATATAAATAAATGTAAATGTTTGTACCTATATTTTTTACCTCTATGCGTTCCTAGCCTTTGATTTGGTAGGGTCTTTTGCGTAAGCCCGCGATGGTATATTTAAAAAAAAATGTAAGATGTTTGGTCAGCTTCAGCCAAATTCAACGTGCTAATTATCTAAACAAACTGTCAATACTTTACCTAAAAATACTACTAGAAACCACTGTCATTACCATGGCTTGCCAAAATATGCATGAACTAACTAACCTGTAGTTAAAATAATGTAGGTATGTACATTTTTAGTACTTCGTCTTTCCGATAGAGGCGTTGTTTCAAGTTTTACGTTGTTTCAACTCTCAAACAACCAACTAATGCCTGTTCCAATCCTTAGGATTCGCGTTGGAACAGGCATTAGAATCGCCTAGCATGTAAGACGAAACTGAAGTGATCCTTGAGGTCCTACCAGAATAAATGATTTTTCTTTCTTTCATTCAATTTTATGAGTGTCAGTTTGTTTAGAAAATTGGCACGGCCAATTTGGCTGTAATTATTATTATTATTATAATATATAAACTTAGACTACCACTCACTCACTGACTGACTGACAGAATTGTTCTCCCTGTTGGTGGATGGGGAGGTATGTATATTTTGACGGATTCGTATAGAGGTACGTCTGGAAACTTCGGGAAAAATCGCAAACCCCCCCTTTTTGCCCCCCTTCCCCCCCCCTTATTGAGGATCTCGGAAACTAAGAGACTTGGAACAATTTTTTTTGCGGAATCGGATAGAGGAGGCTCGGGGAAGTAAAAATTTTTTTTCAGTGTTGCCCCCTTTGCCCCCCCTCACCCCCCCTTTTGCGGATCTCGAAAGCCTTAAGACTTGGAACAAAATTTTTTTTAGATTCTTATCAAGGGGCATCTAGATAGTCGAAATATTTTTTCAAAACTCACCCCCCACCTCCCCAACCTCCCCTAAAATTGAAAGGGCTGTAACTTCACAACGGTTAGAGATATCCATTAGGTGTTTGAACAAATATTATAGTGGGTAGGCGTCGGAGGTCCTGAGTGGAGCGAACCTACGAGACCTGAGTGGAGCGGAGGGGGGAGGTGGCGAGCGAAGCGAGCCGCCGACCCCCGTAGCGTAACGAAGGTCGAGTGGGTGAGCGTAACTCAGGGCCGACGACTTGGAAACTTGAGGGTAATATTTTTTTTTATAAATTTTTTTTTTCTTAATTTTTTTTTTTTTTAATTTTTTTTTTTTTTTTTTTTTTCATAAATTTTTTTTTTCTTAATTTTTTTTTTTTAATTTTTTTTTTTTTTTTTTTTCAAAATTTTATAAGGGTCTTTCTACCTGTCAAAAATAGGAAAAAAATACCGCGAGCTGCTTGCAGCTCGCGCACCACGCAAACATCAAACAGGTCGGAGGTCCTGAGTGGAGCGAACCTACGAGACCTGAGTGGAGCGGAGGGGGGAGGTGGCGAGCGAAGCGAGCCGCCGACCTCCGTAGCGTAACGAAGGTCGAGTGGGTGAAGCGTAACTCAGGGCCGACGACATGGGATTTTTTTTTCTTTTTTTTTTTTCTTAATGCTTTAGGGCTCCTAAAGGGTTTTCATACTGATTTAGGGCTTCCCATAGCGGTTTATTAAATATTTTACATCTCCTATGGATTCTCAAAATTTTTAAAGGGTAGCTACCACCTGTCAGAAACATGGAAAAAGAAAACCGCGTGCTGCTTGCAGCACGCGCACCACGCAAACTAGTTATAATATATAAACTTAAACTACCACTCACTGACTCATTGACTCACTCATTGACATAATTGATCTCCATGATGGTGGATGGGGAGGTGGGTATATTTTGATGGATTCGTATAGGGGTAGGTCTGGTGAGTTGGGGAAAAATCCCAAACCCCCCCTTTTTGCCCCCCTTCCCCCCCTTTTGCCCCTTTTTCGAATGTTAAGAGACTTGGAACAAATTCTCAGGGGCGACTTGAAAACTTGAGGGTAATTTTTTTTTTATAAATTTTTTTTTCTTAATTTTTTTTTTTTTTAATTTTTTTTTTTTTTAATAAAATTTTTTTTTATAAATTTTTTTTTTCTTAAATTTTTTTTTTTCTTAATTTTTTTTTTTTTTTTTTTAATAATTTTTTTTTTCTTAAATTTTTTTTTCTGAATTTTTTTTTTTTTAATTTTTTTTTTCTTAAATTTTTTTTTAGTAATTTTTTTTTTCAAAACTTTATAAGGGTCTCTACCTGTCAAAAATAGGAAAAAAATACCGCGAGCTGCTTGCAGCTCGCGCACCACGCAAACATCAAACAGGTCGGAGGTCCTGAGTGGAGCGAACCTACGAGACCTGAGTGGAGCGGAGGAGGGAGGTGGCGAGCGAAGCGAGCCACCGACCTCCGTAGCGTAACGAAGGTCGAGTGGGTGAGCGTAACTCAGGGCCGACGACTTGGTGAATTTTTTTCTTTTTTTTTATTCTTAATGCTTTAGGGCTCCTAAAGGGTTTTCATACTGATTTAGGGCTTCCCATAGCGGTTTATTAAATATTTTACATCTCCTATGGATTCTCAAAATTTTAAAAGGGTAAACCTACCTGTCAAACACATGGATAAAGAAAACCGCGAGCTGCTCGCAGCTCGCGCACCACGCAAACTAGTTATAATATATAAACCTAAACTACCACTGACTGACTCACTCACTGACTGACTGACTCATTGACATAATTGTTCTCCCTGATGGTGGATGGGGAGGTGGGTATATTTTGACAGATTCGTAAACAAGTAACTCGGGTGAGTTGGGGAAAAATCCCAAACCCCCCCTTTTTGCCCCCCTTGCCCCCCCCCTTTTGAGGATCTCGGAAACTAAGAGACCCGTAATTTTTGTTTTTTGCGGAATCGGATAGAGGAGGCTCGGGAAAGTAAAAATAATTTTTCAGTGTTGCCCCCTTTGCCCCCCTCTCCCCCCCTTTTTCGAATCTCGGAAACCTTAAGACTTGGAACAAATTTTTTTTCAGATTTGTATTAAGGGGAACTTGGTTAGACAAAATATTTTTTCAAAACTCACCCCCCCCCTCCCCAACCTCCCCTAAAATTGAAAGAGCTGTAACTTCACAACGGTTAGAGATATCCATTGGGTGTTTGAACAAATATTATAGTGGGTAGGCGTCGGAGGTCCTGAGTGGAGCGAACCTACGAGACCTGAGTGGAGCGGAGGGGGGAGGTGGCGAGCGAAGCGAGCCGCCGACCCCCGTAGCGTAACGAAGGTCGAGTGGGTGAGCGTAACTCAGGGCCGACGACTTGGAAACTTGAGGGTAATATTTTTTTTTTAATTTTTTTTTTTTTTTTTTCAAAAATTTTTTTTTTTAATTTTTTTTTTTTTTTTTTTTTCAAAAATTTTTTTTTTTTCTTAATTTTTTTTTTTTTAATTTTTTTTTTTTTTCAAAATTGTTTAAGGGTCTACTTGTCAAAAATAGGAAAAAAATACCGCGAGCTGCTTGCAGCTCACGCACCACGCAAACATCAAACAGGTCGGAGGTCCTGAGTGGAGCGAACCTACGAGACCTGAGTGGAGCGGAGGGGGGAGGTGGCGAGCGAAGCGAGCCGCCGACCTCCGTAGCGTAACGAAGGTCGAGTGGGTGAAGCGTAACTCAGGGCCGACGACATGGATTTTTTTTTTTTTTTTCTTAATACCTACTTAGGGCTCCTAAAGGGTTTTCATACTGATTTAGGGCTTCCCATAGCGGTTTATTAAATATTTTACATCTCCTATGGATTCTCAAAATTTTAGAAGGGTATTACCATCTGTCAGAAACATGGAAAAAGAAAACCGCGTGCTGCTTGCAGCACGCGCACCACGCAAACTAGTTATAATATATAAACTTAAACTACCACTGACTGACTCATTCACTCACTCATTGACATAATTGTTCTCCATGATGGTGGATGGGGAGGTGGGTATATTTTGACAGATTCGTATAGAGGTAGGTCTGGTGACTTCGGGAAAAATCGCAAACCCCCCCTTTTTGCCCCCCTTCCCCCCCCTCTTTTGAGGATCTCGGAAACTAAGAGACTTGGAACAATTTTTTTTGCGGAATCGGATAGAGGAGGCTCGGGGAAGTAAAAATTTTTTTTCAGTGTTGCCCCTTTTGCCCCCCCTCTCCCCCCCTTTTGCGGATCTCGAAAGCCTTAAGACTTGGAACAAATTTTTTTTCAGATTCTTGTAAAGGGGAACTTAATTAGTCAGAATATTTTTTCAAAACTCACCCCCCCCCCCCTCCCCAACCTCCCCTAAAATTGAAAGAGCTGTAACTTCACAACGGTTGGAGATATCCATTAGGTGTTTGAACAAATATTATAGTGGGTAGGCGTCGGAGGTCCTGAGTGGAGCGAACCTACGAGACCTGAGTGGAGCGGAGGGGGGAGGAGGCGAGCGAAGCGAGCCGCCGACCCCCGTAGCGTAACGAAGGTCGAGTGGGTGAGCGTAACTCAGGGCCGACGACTTGGTAAATTTTTTTCTTTTTTTTTTTTTTTCTTAATGGCTAAGGGCTCCTAAAGGGTTTTCATACTGATTTAGGGGTTCCCATAGCGGTTTATTAAATATTTTTAATCTCCTATGGATTCTCAAAATTTTATAAGGGTCTCTCTACCTGTCAGAAACATGGAAAAAGAAAACCGCGTGCTGCTTGCAGCACGCGCACCACGCAAACTAGTTATAATATATAAACCTAAACTACCACTGACTCACTCACTGACTCATTCACTCACTCATTGACATAATTGTTCTCCATGATGGTGGATGGGGAGGTGGGTATATTTTGATGGATTCGTATAGAGGTAGGTCTGGTGAGTTGGGGAAAAATCCCAAACCCCCCCTTTTTGCCCCCCTTCCCCCCCCTTTTGAGGATCCCCCTTGGGACAAATTGTATGGGGTTTGGACTTGGAAACTTGAGGGTAATATTTTTTTTTCATAAATTTTTTTTTTCTTAAATTATTTTTTTTAAATTTTTTTTTTAAATTTTTTTTTTTTTTAAATTTTTTTTTTTCATAAATTTTTTTTTTTCTTGAATTTTTTTTTCTTAAATTTTTTTTTTTCGAAATTTTATAAGGGTCTCTCTACTTGTCAAAAATAGGAAAAAAATACCGCGAGCTGCTTGCAGCTCGCGCACCACGCAAACATCAAACAGGTCGGAGGTCCTGAGTGGAGCGAACCTACGAGACTTGAGTGGAGCGGAGGGGGGAGGTGGCGAGCGAAGCGAGCCGCTGACCTCCGTAGCGTAACGAAGGTCGAGTGGGTGAAGCGTAACTCAGGGCCGACGACTTGGTTAATTTTTTTCGTTTTTTTATTTTTCTTAATGGTTTAGGGCTCCTAAAGGGTTTTCATACTGATTTAGGGCTTCCCATAGCGGTTTATTAAATATTTTATATCTCCTATGGATTCTCAAAATTTTAGAAGGGTATTACCATCTGTCAGAAACATGGAAAAAGAAAACCGCGTGCTGCTTGCAGCACGCGCACCACGCAAACTAGTTATAATATACCGATCAAATGAACTTCGCAAGTGAAGTTCGATCGTTATTATATGAGTCTTTTCATTCGAAGATATAAGTATATTCCAAACGTAGTACCTGTAACCTACAAGGTAGACTGCACGATTTTTTAAAAGTCGAATCGATTTTACAATCGATTTCGCAAAACGATTTACTCACGGCAACCCTATTGCCGCGGCATCCCTGCTTCTTCATTCTATTCAAAGCCTAAACAAAACTTTCTTCTGGGCATTTTGGGAGGGTGGGTCCTTATATCTTCGAATGAAAAGACTCATATAATAACGATCGAACTTCACTTGCGAAGTTCATTTGATCGGTATATTATATTACGTCTTTTCATTCTCAATATAAGTATATTCCAAACGTAGATGTTTAGAGCAGAAAGTTTTGTTACATAAATAAAATTCACAGGGAAAATAGAAATTAGTTTTATTTCTAAAAAAAACTTAAAGTACCTAAGTATTTATTTACCCATATTCAATGTAGGTAAGTACATAATTAGTATGATATTTAACAATACTAAATGAATGAATTAATCAATTATTTGTCGGCAAACAAACGGATCTAGCATATTCACCGTCATCCAATAAGGGCCGGTTGTAAAATTTTGCAAAAGTATAGGAGGAACTAGACCATCCCGCCGTCTTCCGTATGATGTCTATGGAGACGCCGGCCGCGTTCGCCGCAGACGTTGAAGCGTGTCGGGTACTATGCGCTCTGAATAGGGTTGAGTCAACACCGCTCTCCGACAACACTTTCTTTATCCATTTGCTGATAGTCTGAGCTGTAGCATTTTTGTAAGGACGTCTACAGGTCAATAAAAGATTACTATTATTATTTCTAATATCTTTAGTCCTAGCTAAATAATCTTCTAGCGTTGTAGCTGGACATATACTAATATTTTCTTTAAACCGAGGAAGAAAAAGAACAGGTTGTTCTCGTCCCGGGCCTGATGTTTTTATTAAACTAGTAATGACTATCTTAACACCATTTGACTGAATATTAATTTCGTCCGCTTTAATGAGTGAAAGAGTCTGAACTCTATGAGCCGTACAAAGAGCTAATAACATAACCAATTTTTTCGTGAGGTGAGATTGTGTTATTACGGTATGTGGTATCCATTTCGCAATATGATTGAGAACTAATTGCGGATCCCATGTTGAACTATACCTAGGTGTAGAAGGTTTTAATCTATAAGCACCTTTCAACAAGCGTTTTATGCGACCATCATCTCCTATATTACTATTCAGTAATAGTGATATAGCCGAGCGATGGTTGTTCAATGTACCGTAGCTAGCTCCGTTGTTAAATTGTTCGGTGATAAATGACATGACAACTTCACTCGTACCTTTAAAGGGATAGACATTTTTAGTGGCACAGAATTGCCACCATAGTCTTAGAGATGTACTGTACTGTTTGATGGTGTTGTCGGAAAGAGATGCAAGCATCAACTCTAAAGTTGATTCTGGAGACCCTCGCTGAGTGAACGCCTCCCGCAGAGCTTCGCGACACCCAGGGTAAGTTGTTTGTGCAGAGGGTGGTGAGCTCTGGTGGAAGATATTAAAAGTTCTTTATGAGGCCCGAAGAACATTATTTCAGAAACAATTAAATTGTTCAAAAGTGGAAACCACGGCTGAGATGGCCAGTATGGAAAAACTAGTATTCCGTTTGCTTTGTCGTCGATGATCTTTCTTAGACATTTAAGTATCAACATGAATGGAGGGAACGCATAAAAATAATAATTACTCCAATTCAATGTGAAAGCATCCACGGCCATCGAATCGGGATCTTGTTTCCAAGAAACAAATAACTTGCATTTGGCGTTGGTGCGAGAAGCAAATAAATCTATCTGAGGCAGTCCAAAAGAATTAACTATTTCTTGATAAACTGCCTTCGATAGTTCCCACTCGATATCAGAATGGATTTTTCGGGATTCTTCATCAGCTTCTTTATTATCTTTGGTGTTTATATAAGAAGCAAACAACCAAATCTGCCGCTTCTCACACCACTGCCAAATGTGACGCGCCATTTCATTCAAATGAGGGTACTGTATTCCCCCCATTCGATTTATATAACTAATGGCTGTGGTGTTATCTACACGCAACAATATTGCACAATTACTTAGATCGGAAACAAAACTCTTGAGACCAAGAAATACTGCTAGGAGTTCTAGATAATTTATATGGCATCTTTTCTCACTAACGCTCCAACTTCCATTTACGCGATTCCCGTCACTAAAGGCGCCCCAGCCTGTCATTGAAGCGTCTGTAAAAATTTCTTTACAGTAATTTCCTGGTCTCATATCGTTTAAGGCTGTATGTATGTTTTTTGACCACCAAGTAACATCATCTAAAATATTCCTTGATAGAATAACTTTTGCTTCATAGTTGTCATTGTGCTGTTTTAATAAAATATATTTTTCCCTTTCCATGATTTTTGTATATAACCATCCGTATCTCACGGCTGGGCATGCAGCGACAATGACACCAATGAATTGAGCAAATTCTCTGATAGTACATCGGGGCAAGCCAATAAACTTTTTAATCAGTTGCGCAATATGGTTCCGTTTTTGTTCTGGTAATGAAATAGTTAAATTTGCTGTGTTGAAAACGAAGCCTAGAAATTTATGTATTTTTTGAGGCTGTAAGCTACTTTTTTCATTATTAATTATGAAACCTAAAGAAACTAGTAGACTTACGGTTTCTTTGACATTGTTTAGACATTCGATATAGTTGCTGCCAATGCACAAAATATCATCAAGATATTGAACGGATTTAAAACCACGAGATCTTAAGGAAGTTATAACTTCTTTCATAATTTTACTAAATACTCGCGGCGCTACAGATAAGCCATACGGTAAGGCTTGAAATTCGAAGATTTGATTTTCAAATACAAATCGTAAGTATTTTCGATGAGTTGGGTCAATTGGTATTAAAAGGTAAGCTTCCTTTAAATCTATTGTGGCTAAATATCCGTTCTTTGGTATTATTTTTGAAGCGGTTCTGTGATCCTCCATTTTAAAATGTTCCGTTGTTACAAATTTATTTAATGGTTTTAGATTTAATATAAATCTTTTACCCCCGTTTGATTTAGATGCTAAAAAGATCTTTGAAATAAACTGATCAGTTAACGGAAGAGAAGGAGCTATAGCGCCTAAATTTAATAAATTTTGAACAGCTAAAGACATCTCATGTTTCTCGGTCTGAGAAAAATTAGCATAAGGCACAGTTTGCTGTTTTACAGGCTTACTGAAAGGAATGCTGAGACCGTCACGGATCCACTTCAAAACTAATGCATTTTTTGTTATATTTTGCCAGTGGTTATAGAAATGTTGTACCCGACCAGCATGAAGTACCTGTGTTACTGTTGTGCTTGGGCCCGGGTCTGCGGCTTGGCAGGGTACTTCGCCTGTGCCGGTGGAGCTGCAGATTGCTTGCGCGTATTCGCAGGAGCCGGTCTCCTGCTCCCTCCCCGGCCGCCACGGTTGGACGTGTAGCGGGGAGGGGCTCCCCAGTTTCCCCGAGCCTGTCGTGGTCGGGGGGCTGCAGTTGAGGTCGAAGGAGCGGAAGAGCTAACGAAGCTCTTCTTGATTAGAAGACCTTGCTTCTCTATTGTTTTCGAAGCTTTAATTTTTTCGGACAACTTGTTGCCGAATAAAGTTTCATCCCGGCGAGTATCTTGAATAATATTCAAGAAGCTTTTGTCGAGGCTTGGTGTAATCAATTTGATTCTTGTCTGGCTATCGCAATAGTGCAGATCGCTAAAAATACGACATGCGTCGCTTAGGTGTTTAATGACCTTTAATTTGTCAAACTCTTTGTTTAAGAGTAAATCCATTGCTCTGTTTACGGCTGTAACGCCTGCACCTAACTGTTGTTGTGATTCAACCAGTTTCTTGTCTCGGTTTCGGGTGCTTTCGGTGATAGCTGCCGAAATTTCTGGGTTTAATTTCGGGGCCTGCAAAAAACTGCAATTTTGTGGCACGAGATTGTCTTTAAGAAGTTTTTCCTTATCTTCTTTTGACAGGCCTTTCTTAAGCAATGGTAACCATAGTTGAGCCAAATTTTCGTGGATCTTTTCTCCGTATTCGGGACCGTCAGATGTACTGGCACCCAGCGCTGACAATATCTCAGAGTCTAGTACCTCGATAGACCCTTGGTCTTCTTTGGACGCTTCGACAACCTCCAACAAAGATGCGTCGATTTGCGCATCTGTAGATACTTCTGCGGGTATATCATCTTCCTCGGACTGGACCACTTCGGGTACTCCGTCATCTATGGAGGATAAATGAAATATTTAGCAAATTCTGCTTATTGAGGGTATTCCCAGTAGGTATCCTAAATTACCCCAACGTAAAAAGACTTAGAAAAATTAATACCCTTAGATAGTTTTATAAGCCATCTGTAATGATTCTCGATCAATTTCATGGCAGATATTCAATTTAATTAATAGTATTGTCACCTTGGTAATTCACGATTAACGAGGGACTTCATGACCTTCGTGTTGATTCACGACCAACCCCCAGGTTGTATTTTGATTCTCGATCAAGATACGAATTTAGTGATGGAGAAACCTTCGTGTTGATTCTCGACCAACCCCTAGGTTTGAATATTTCAATAATATCCTGATAACCTTCGTGTTGATTCTCGATCAACCCCCAGGTCAAGGACAGTTAACACTTTTTGTCGGTAAAATAAAATGGTATGAACTTACCGTTGTTATACTCAGAATCAGATGATTCCGATGACGATATTATTCGCCGTCGTCGACTGCCCACTTCCTTTACTTCTAACTTTCGTATTTTTTCTTCGTAATGTTTAATTTTTGCTTCTGCACTTCTTTTCGACATTTTCTTGAGCTGTGGGTAGTTTTGTAGACAGAGTCTGATACGTGTGCACGCTACCTTGCACGAAAAAGGAATGAAGAAGCAGGGATGCCGCGGCAATAGGGTTGCCGTGAGTAAATCGTTTTGCGAAATCGATTGTAAAATCGATTCGACTTTTAAAAAATCGTGCAGTCTACCTTGTAGGTTACAGGTACTACGTTTGGAATATACTTATATTGAGAATGAAAAGACGTAATATAATATATAAACTTAGACTACCACTGACTGACTGACTCACTGACAGAATTGTTCTCCCTGTTGGTGGATGGGGAGGTAGGTATATTTTGACGGATTCGTATAGAGGTAGGTCTGGTGACTTCGGGAAAAATCGCAAACCCCCCCTTTTTGCCCCCCTTCCCCCCCCCTTATTGAGGATCTCGGAAACTAAGAGACTTGGAACAATTTTTTTTGCGGAATCGGATAGAGGAGGCTCGGGGAAGTAAAAATTTTTTTTCAGTGTTGCCCCCTTTGCCCCCCCTCTCCCCCCCTTTTGCGGATCTCGAAAGTTAAGAGACTTGGATCATTTTTTTTTTCAGATTCTTGTAAAGGGGAACTTAATTAGTCAAAATAATTTTTAAAACACCCCCCCCCCTCCCTCCCCAACCTCCCCTAAAATTGAAAGGGCTGTAACTTCACAACGGTTAGAGATATCCATTAGGTGTTTGGACTAATATTATAGTAGGTAGGCGTCGGAGCCGAGCCGCCGACCCCCGTAGCGTAACGAAGGTCGAGTGGGTGAGCGTAACTCAGGGCCGACGACTTGGATGAATGTTTTAGGGCTCCTAAAGGGTTTTCATACTGATTTAGGGCTTCCCATAGCGGTTTATTAAATATTTTTAATCTCCTATGGATTCTCAAAATTTTATAAGGGTCTCTCTACCTGTCAGAAACATGGAAAAAGAAAACCGCGTGCTGCTTGCAGCACGCGCACCACGCAAACTAGTTATTATAATATATAAACTTAAACTACCACTGACTCATTCACTGACTCACTCACTCATTGACATAATTGTTCTCCATGATGGTGGATGGGGAGGTGGGTATATTTTGATGGATTCGTATAGAGGTAGGTCTGGTGAGTTGGGGAAAAATCCCAAACCCCCCCTTTTTGCCCCCCTTCCCCCCCCTTTTGAGGATCCCCCTTGGGACAAATTGTATGGGGTTTGGACTTGGAAACTTGAGGGTAATATTTTTTTTTCATAAATTTTTTTTTTCTTTAATTTTTTTTTTTAATTTTTTTTTTTTAATTTTTTTTTTTTAATTTTTTTTTTTTTTTCATAAATTTTTTTTTTCTTAAATTTTTTTTTCTTTAATTTTTTTTTCTTAAATTTTTTTTTTCGAAATTTTATAAGGGTCTCTCTACTTGTCAAAAATAGGAAAAAAATACCGCGAGCTGCTTGCAGCTCGCGCACCACGCAAACATCAAACAGGTCGGAGGTCCTGAGTGGAGCGAACCTACGAGACCTGAGTGGAGCGGAGGGGGGAGGTGGCGAGCGAAGCGAGCCGCCGACCTCCGTAGCGTAACGAAGGTCGAGTGGGTGAAGCGTAACTCAGGGCCGACGACTTGGTTAATTTTTTTCGTTTTTTTTTTTTCTTAATGGTTTAGGGCTCCTAAAGGGTTTTCATACTGATTTAGGGCTTCCCATAGCGGTTTATTAAATATTTTATATCTCCTATGGATTCTCAAAATTTTAGAAGGGTATTACCATCTGTCAGAAACATGGAAAAAGAAAACCGCGTGCTGCTTGCAGCACGCGCACCACGCAAACTAGTTTATAATATATAAACTTAAACTACCACTGACTCATTCACTCACTCACTCATTGACATAATTGTTCTCCATGATGGTGGATGGGGAGGTGGGTATATTTTGATGGATTCGTATAGGGGTAGGTCTGGTGAGTTGGGGAAAAATCCCAAACCCCCCCTTTTTGCCCCCCTTCCCCCCCTTTTGCCCCTTTTTCAAATGTTAAGAGACTTGGAACAAATTCTCAGGGGCGACTTGGAAACTTGAGGATAATTTTTTTTTTTATAAATTTTTTTTTTCAAAAATTTTTTTTTTTATAATTTTTTTTTTTTTTTTTATAAAAATTTTTTTTCATAAATTTTTTTTTTTTCTTAAATTTTTTTTTTTTTATTTTTCTTTTTTAATTTTTTTTTTTTTCATAAATTTTTTTTTTCTTAAATTTTTTTTTCTTAAATTTTTTTTTCTTAAATTTTTTTTTTTCGAAATTTTATAAGGGTCTCTTGTCAAAAATAGGAAAAAAATACCGCGAGCTGCTTGCAGCTCGCGCACCACGCAAACATCAAACAGGTCGGAGGTCCTGAGTGGAGCGAACCTACGAGACCTGAGTGGAGCGGAGGGGGGAGGTGGCGAGCGAAGCGAGCCGCCGACCTCCGTAGCGTAACGAAGGTCGAGTGGGTGAAGCGTAACTCAGGGCCGACGACTTGGTTAATTTTTTTCGTTTTTTTTTTTTTCTTAATGGTTTAGGGCTCCTAAAGGGTTTTCATACTGATTTAGGGCTTCCCATAGCGGTTTATTAAATATTTTATATCTCCTATGGATTCTCAAAATTTTAGAAGGGTATTACCATCTGTCAGAAACATGGAAAAAGAAAACCGCGTGCTGCTTGCAGCACGCGCACCACGCAAACTAGTTTATAATATATAAACTTAAACTACCACTGACTCATTCACTCACTCACTCATTGACATAATTGTTCTCCATGATGGTGGATGGGGAGGTGGGTATATTTTGATGGATTCGTATAGGGGTAGGTCTGGTGAGTTGGGGAAAAATCCCAAACCCCCCCTTTTTGCCCCCCTTCCCCCCCTTTTGCCCCTTTTTCAAATGTTAAGAGACTTGGAACAAATTCTCAGGGGCGACTTGGAAACTTGAGGATAATTTTTTTTTTTATAAATTTTTTTTTTCAAAAATTTTTTTTTTTATAATTTTTTTTTTTTTTTTTATAAAAATTTTTTTTCATAAATTTTTTTTTTTTCTTAAATTTTTTTTTTTTTAATTTTCTTTTTTAATTTTTTTTTTTTTCATAAATTTTTTTTTTCTTAAATTTTTTTTTCTTAAATTTTTTTTTCTTAAATTTTTTTTTTTCGAAATTTTATAAGGGTCTCTTGTCAAAAATAGGAAAAAAATACCGCGAGCTGCTTGCAGCTCGCGCACCACGCAAACATCAAACAGGTCGGAGGTCCTGAGTGGAGCGAACCTACGAGACCTGAGTGGAGCGGAGGGGGGAGGTGGCGAGCGAAGCGAGCCGCCGACCTCCGTAGCGTAACGAAGGTCGAGTGGGTGAAGCGTAACTCAGGGCCGACGACTTGGTTAATTTTTTTCGTTTTTTTTTTTTTCTTAATGGTTTAGGGCTCCTAAAGGGTTTTCATACTGATTTAGGGCTTCCCATAGCGGTTTATTAAATATTTTACATCTCCAATATATTCTCTAAATTTTAAAAGGGTAAACCTACCTGTCAATAACATGGATAAAGAAAACCGCGAGCTGCTCGCAGCTCGCGCACCACGCAAACTAGTTATTTATTTATTTATTTATAATATATAAACTTAGACTACCACTGACTCACTGACTCACTCATTGACTCACTCATTGACACAATTGTTCTCCATGATGGTGGATGGGGAGGTGGGTATATTTTGATGGATTCGTATAGGGGTAGGTCTGGTGAGTTGGGGAAAAATCCCAAACCCCCCCTTTTTGCCCCCCTTCCCCCCCCTTTTGAGGATCCCCCTTGGGACAAATTGTATGGGGTTTGGACTTGGAAACTTGAGGGTAATATTTTTTTTTCATACATTTTTTTTTTCTTAAATTTTTTTTTTTTTAATTTTTTTTTTAATTTTTTTTTTTTTAATTTTTTTTTTTTTTTATAAATTTTTTTTTTCTTAAATTTTTTTTTCTTAAATTTTTTTTTCTTAAAATTTTTTTTTTCGAATTTTTATAAGGGTCTCTACTTGTCAAAAATAGTAAAAAAATACCGCGAGCTGCTTGCAGCTCGCGCACCACGCAAACATCAAACAGGTCGGAGGTCCTGAGTGGAGTGAACCTACGAGACCTGAGTGGAGCGGAGGGGGGAGGTGGCGAGCGAAGCGAGCCGCCGACCTCCGTAGCGTAACGAAGGTCGAGTGGGTGAAGCGTAACTCAGGGCCGACGACATGGGATTTTTTTTTCTTTATTTTTTTCTTAATGCTTTAGGGCTCCTAAAGGGTTTTCATACTGATTTAGGGCTTCCCATAGCGGTTTATTAAATATTTTTAATCTCCTATGGATTCTCAAAATTTTAGAAGGGTATTACCATCTGTCAGAAACATGGAAAAAGAAAACCGCGTGCTGCTTGCAGCACGCGCACCACGCAAACTAGTTATAATATATAAACTTAAACTACCACTCATTCACTCACTGACTCACTCATTGACATAATTGTTCTCCATGATGGTGGATGGGGAGGTGGGTATATTTTGATGGATTCGTATAGGGGTAGGTCTGGTGAGTTGGGGAAAAATCCCAAACCCCCCCTTTTTGCCCCCCTTCCCCCCCCCCTTTTTCGTATCTCGGAAACCTTAAGACTTGGAACTTTTTTTTTTACAGATTCGTAAAGAGGAGGCTCGGGGAAGTAAAAATTTTTTTTCAGTGTTGCCCCCTTTGCCCCCACTCTCCCCCCCTTTTGCGGATCTCGGAAGTTAAGAGACTTGGATCATTTTTTTTTTCAGATTCTTGTAAAGGGGCAGGTGGTTGGTCGAAAAAAAATTCAAAACTTCCCCCACCCCCTCCCCAACCTCCCCTAAAATTGAAAGGGCTGTAACTTCACAACGGTTAGAGATATCCATTAGGTGTTTGGACTAATATTATAGTAGGTAGGCGTCGGAGGTCCTGAGTGGAGCGAACCTACGAGACCTGAGTGGAGCGGAGGGGGGAGGTGGCGAGCGAAGCGAGCCGCCGACCCCCGTAGCGTAACGAAGGTCGAGTGGGTGAGCGTAACTCAGGGCCGACGACTTGGAAACTTGATGGTAATTTTTTTTTTTTATAATTTTTTTTTTTCTTAATTTTTTTTTTTAATTTTTTTTTTTTTAATATTTTTTTTTTCATAAATTTTTTTTTTCTTAATTTTTTTTTTCTTAAATTTTTTTTTTTTTTAAATTTTTTAAGGGTCTCTACTTGTCAAAAATAAAAAAAAAATACCGCGAGCTGCTTGCAGCTCGCGCACCACGCAAACATCAAACAGGTCGGAGGTCCTGAGTGGAGCGAACCTACGAGACCTGAGTGGAGCGGAGGGGGGAGGTGGCGAGCGAAGCGAGCCGCCGACCTCCGTAGCGTAACGAAGGTCGAGTGGGTGAAGCGTAACTCAGGGCCGACGACTTGGTTAATTTTTTTTTTTTTTTTTTTCTTAATGGTTTAGGGCTCCTAAAGGGTTTTCATACTGATTTAGGGCTTCCCATAGCGGTTTATTAAATATTTTATATCTCCTATGGATTCTCAAAATTTTAGAAGGGTATTACCATCTGTCAGAAACATGGAAAAAGAAAACCGCGTGCTGCTTGCAGCACGCGCACCACGCAAACTAGTTATAATATATAAACTTAAACTACCACTGACTCACTCACTGACTCATTGACATAATTGTTCTCCCTGATGGTGGATGGGGAGGTGGGTATATTTTGACAGATTCATAAACAAGTAACTCGGGTGAGTTGGGGAAAAATCCCAAACCCCCCCTTTTTGCCCCCCTTGCCCCCCCCCTTTTGAGGATCTCGGAAACTAGGAGACCCGTAATTTTTGTTTTTTGCGGAATCGGATAGAGGAGGCTCGGGAAAGTAAAAATTTTTTTTCAGTGTTGCCCCCTTTGCCCCCCCTCTCCCCCCCTTTTTCGAATCTTGGAAACCTTAAGACTTGGAACAAATTTTTTTTCAGATTTGTATTAAGGGGAACTTGGTTAGACAAAATATTTTTTCAAAACTCCCCCCCCCCCTCCCCAACCTCCCCTAAAATTGAAAGGGCTGTAACTTCACAACGGTTAGAGATATCCATTAGGTGTTTGGACAAATATTATAGTAGGTAGGCGTCGGAGGTCCTGAGTGAAGCGAACCTACGAGACCTGAGTGGAGCGGAGGGGGGAGGTGGCGAGCGAAGCGAGCCGCCGACCCCCGTAGCGTAACGAAGGTCGAGTGGGTGAGCGTAACTCAGGGCCGACGACTTGGAAACTTGAGGGTAACTTTTTTTTTATAAATTTTTTTTTTTTTTTATTTTTTTTTTTTAATTTTTTTTTTTTCATAAATTTTTTTTTTCTTAATTTTTTTTTTCGTTAATTTTTTTTTTTTTTTTTTTTTCAAAATTTTATAAGGGTCTCTTCCTGTCAAAAATAGGAAAAAAATACCGCGAGCTGCTTGCAGCTCGCGCACCACGCAAACATCAAACAGGTCGGAGGTCCTGAGTGGAGCGAACCTACGAGACCTGAGTGGAGCGGAGGGGGGAGGTGGCGAGCGAAGCGAGCCGCCGACCTCCGTAGCGTAACGAAGGTCGAGTGGGTGAAGCGTAACTCAGGGCCGACGACTTGGTAAATTTTTTCGTTTTTTTTTTTTCTTAATGGTTTAGGGCTCCTAAAGGGTTTTCATACTGATTTAGGGCTTCCCATAGCGGTTTATTAAATATTTTATATCTCCTATGGATTCTCAAAATTTTAAAAGGGTAAACCTACCTGTCAAACACATGGATAAAGAAAACCGCGTGCTGCTTGCAGCACGCGCACCACGCAAACTAGTTATAATATATAAACTTAGACTACCACTGACTGACTGACTCACTGACAGAATTGTTCTCCCTGTTGGTGGATGGGGAGGTAGGTATATTTTGACGGATTCGTATAGAGGTAGGTCTGGTGACTTCGGGAAAAATCGCAAACCCCCCCTTTTTGCCCCCCTTCCCCCCCCCTTATTGAGGATCTCGGAAACTAAGAGACTTGGAACAATTTTTTTTGCGGAATCGGATAGAGGAGGCTCGGGGAAGTAAAAATTTTTTTTCAGTGTTGCCCCCTTTGCCCCCCCTCTCCCCCCCTTTTGCGGATCTCGAAAGTTAAGAGACTTGGATCATTTTTTTTTTCAGATTCTTGTAAAGGGGAACTTAATTAGTCAAAATAATTTTTAAAACACCCCCCCCCCTCCCTCCCCAACCTCCCCTAAAATTGAAAGGGCTGTAACTTCACAACGGTTAGAGATATCCATTAGGTGTTTGGACTAATATTATAGTAGGTAGGCGTCGGAGCCGAGCCGCCGACCCCCGTAGCGTAACGAAGGTCGAGTGGGTGAGCGTAACTCAGGGCCGACGACTTGGATGAATGTTTTAGGGCTCCTAAAGGGTTTTCATACTGATTTAGGGCTTCCCATAGCGGTTTATTAAATATTAATCTCCTATGGATTCTCAAAATTTTATAAGGGTCTCTCTACCTGTCAGAAACATGGAAAAAGAAAACCGCGTGCTGCTTGCAGCACGCGCACCACGCAAACTAGTTATAATATATAAACTTAAACTACCACTGACTCATTCACTGACTCACTCACTCATTGACATAATTGTTCTCCATGATGGTGGATGGGGAGGTGGGTATATTTTGATGGATTCGTATAGAGGTAGGTCTGGTGAGTTGGGGAAAAATCCCAAACCCCCCCTTTTTGCCCCCCTTCCCCCCCCTTTTGAGGATCCCCCTTGGGACAAATTGTATGGGGTTTGGACTTGGAAACTTGAGGGTAATATTTTTTTTTCATAAATTTTTTTTTTCTTTAATTTTTTTTTTTAATTTTTTTTTTTTAATTTTTTTTTTTTAATTTTTTTTTTTTTTTCATAAATTTTTTTTTTCTTAAATTTTTTTTTCTTTAATTTTTTTTTCTTAAATTTTTTTTTTCGAAATTTTATAAGGGTCTCTCTACTTGTCAAAAATAGGAAAAAAATACCGCGAGCTGCTTGCAGCTCGCGCACCACGCAAACATCAAACAGGTCGGAGGTCCTGAGTGGAGCGAACCTACGAGACCTGAGTGGAGCGGAGGGGGGAGGTGGCGAGCGAAGCGAGCCGCCGACCTCCGTAGCGTAACGAAGGTCGAGTGGGTGAAGCGTAACTCAGGGCCGACGACTTGGTTAATTTTTTTCGTTTTTTTTTTTTCTTAATGGTTTAGGGCTCCTAAAGGGTTTTCATACTGATTTAGGGCTTCCCATAGCGGTTTATTAAATATTTTATATCTCCTATGGATTCTCAAAATTTTAGAAGGGTATTACCATCTGTCAGAAACATGGAAAAAGAAAACCGCGTGCTGCTTGCAGCACGCGCACCACGCAAACTAGTTTATAATATATAAACTTAAACTACCACTGACTCATTCACTCACTCACTCATTGACATAATTGTTCTCCATGATGGTGGATGGGGAGGTGGGTATATTTTGATGGATTCGTATAGGGGTAGGTCTGGTGAGTTGGGGAAAAATCCCAAACCCCCCCTTTTTGCCCCCCTTCCCCCCCTTTTGCCCCTTTTTCAAATGTTAAGAGACTTGGAACAAATTCTCAGGGGCGACTTGGAAACTTGAGGATAATTTTTTTTTTTATAAATTTTTTTTTTCAAAAATTTTTTTTTTTATAATTTTTTTTTTTTTTTTTATAAAAATTTTTTTTCATAAATTTTTTTTTTTTCTTAAATTTTTTTTTTTTTAATTTTCTTTTTTAATTTTTTTTTTTTTCATAAATTTTTTTTTTCTTAAATTTTTTTTTCTTAAATTTTTTTTTCTTAAATTTTTTTTTTTCGAAATTTTATAAGGGTCTCTTGTCAAAAATAGGAAAAAAATACCGCGAGCTGCTTGCAGCTCGCGCACCACGCAAACATCAAACAGGTCGGAGGTCCTGAGTGGAGCGAACCTACGAGACCTGAGTGGAGCGGAGGGGGGAGGTGGCGAGCGAAGCGAGCCGCCGACCTCCGTAGCGTAACGAAGGTCGAGTGGGTGAAGCGTAACTCAGGGCCGACGACTTGGTTAATTTTTTTCGTTTTTTTTTTTTTCTTAATGGTTTAGGGCTCCTAAAGGGTTTTCATACTGATTTAGGGCTTCCCATAGCGGTTTATTAAATATTTTACATCTCCAATATATTCTCTAAATTTTAAAAGGGTAAACCTACCTGTCAATAACATGGATAAAGAAAACCGCGAGCTGCTCGCAGCTCGCGCACCACGCAAACTAGTTATTTATTTATAATATATAAACTTAGACTACCACTGACTCACTGACTCACTCATTGACTCACTCATTGACACAATTGTTCTCCATGATGGTGGATGGGGAGGTGGGTATATTTTGATGGATTCGTATAGGGGTAGGTCTGGTGAGTTGGGGAAAAATCCCAAACCCCCCCTTTTTGCCCCCCTTCCCCCCCCTTTTGAGGATCCCCCTTGGGACAAATTGTATGGGGTTTGGACTTGGAAACTTGAGGGTAATATTTTTTTTTCATACATTTTTTTTTTCTTAAATTTTTTTTTTTTTAATTTTTTTTTTAATTTTTTTTTTTTTAATTTTTTTTTTTTTTTATAAATTTTTTTTTTCTTAAATTTTTTTTTCTTAAATTTTTTTTTCTTAAAATTTTTTTTTTCGAATTTTTATAAGGGTCTCTACTTGTCAAAAATAGTAAAAAAATACCGCGAGCTGCTTGCAGCTCGCGCACCACGCAAACATCAAACAGGTCGGAGGTCCTGAGTGGAGTGAACCTACGAGACCTGAGTGGAGCGGAGGGGGGAGGTGGCGAGCGAAGCGAGCCGCCGACCTCCGTAGCGTAACGAAGGTCGAGTGGGTGAAGCGTAACTCAGGGCCGACGACATGGGATTTTTTTTTCTTTATTTTTTTCTTAATGCTTTAGGGCTCCTAAAGGGTTTTCATACTGATTTAGGGCTTCCCATAGCGGTTTATTAAATATTTTTAATCTCCTATGGATTCTCAAAATTTTAGAAGGGTATTACCATCTGTCAGAAACATGGAAAAAGAAAACCGCGTGCTGCTTGCAGCACGCGCACCACGCAAACTAGTTATAATATATAAACTTAAACTACCACTCACTGATTCACTGACTGACTCACTCATTGACATAATTGTTCTCCCTGATGGTGGATGGGGAGGTGGGTATATTTTGACAGATTCATAAACAAGTAACTCGAGTGAGTTGGGGAAAAATCCCAAACCCCCCCTTTTTGCCCCCCTTGCCCCCCCCCTTTTGAGGATCTCGGAAACTAGGAGACCCGTAATTTTTGTTTTTTGCGGAATCGGATAGAGGAGGCTCGGGAAAGTAAACATTTTTTTTCAGTGTTGCCCCCTTTGCCCCCCCTCTCCCCCCCTTTTTCGAATCTCGAAAACCTTAAGACTTGGAACAAATTTTTTTTCAGATTCGTAACAAGGGGCATCTAGATAGTCAAAATATTTTTTCAAAACTCCCCCCCCCCCCCTCCCCAACCTCCCCTAAAATTGAAAGGGCTGTAACTTCACAACGGTTAGAGATATCCATTAGGTGTTTGAACAAATATTATAGTAGGTAGGTGTCGGAGGTCCTGAGTGGAGCGAACCTACGAGACCTGAGTGGAGCGGAGGGGGGAGGTGGCGAGCGAAGCGAGCCGCCGACCCCCGTAGCGTAACGAAGGTCGAGTGGGTGAGCGTAACTCAGGGCCGACGACTTGGAAACTTGAGGGGAATTTTTTTTTTTACAAATTTTTTTTTCTTAATTTTTTTTTTTTTTTTTAATTTTTTTTTTTTTTTTTTTTTTTCATAAATTTTTTTTTTCTTAATTTTTTTTTTCTTTAATTTTTTTTTTTTTTTTTTCTTAATTTTATAAGGGTCTCTTCCTGTCAAAAGTAGGAAAAAAATACCGCGAGCTGCTTGCAGCTCGCGCACCACGCAAACATCAAACAGGTCGGAGGTCCTGAGTGGAGCGAACCTACGAGACCTGAGTGGAGCGGAGGGGGGAGGTGGCGAGCGAAGCGAGCCGCCGACCTCCGTAGCGTAACGAAGGTCGAGTGGGTGAAGCGTAACTCAGGGCCGACGACTTGGTAAATTTTTTTCTTTTTTTTTTTTTCTTAATGCTTTAGGGCTCCTAAAGGGTTTTCATACTGATTTAGGGCTTCCCATAGCGGTTTATTAAATATTTTTAATCTCCTATGGATTCTCAAAATTTTAGAAGGGTATTACCATCTGTCAGAAACATGGAAAAAGAAAACCGCGTGCTGCTTGCAGCACGCGCACCACGCAAACTAGTTATAATATATAAACCTAGACTACCACTGACTCACTGACTCACTCATTGACTCACTCATTGACACAATTGTTCTCCATGATGGTGGATGGGGAGGTGGGTATATTTTGATGGATTCGTATAGGGGTAGGTCTGGTGAGTTGGGGAAAAATCCCAAACCCCCCCTTTTTGCCCCCCTTTCCCCCCTTTTGCCCCTTTTTCGAATGTTAAGAGACTTGGAACAATTTTTCAGGGGCGACTTGAAAACTTGAGGGATTTTTTTTTTTATAAATTTTTTTTTCTTAACTTTTTTTTTTTTAATTATTTTTTTTTTTTTTTATTTTTTTTTTTTTATAATTTTTTTTTTTTCAAAAATTTTTTTTTCTTACTTTTTTTTTTTTATTTTTTTTATAAATTTTTTTTTTCTTAATTTTTTTTTCCTAATTTTTTTTTTTTTTAATTTTATAAGGGTCTCTCTACTTGTCAAAAATAGGAAAAAAATACCGCGAGCTGCTTGCAGCTCGCGCACCACGCAAACATCAAACAGGTCGGAGGTCCTGAGTGGAGCGAACCTACGAGACCTGAGTGGAGCGGAGGGGGGAGGTGGCGAGCGAAGCGAGCCGCCGACCTCCGTAGCGTAACGAAGGTCGAGTGGGTGAAGCGTAACTCAGGGCCGACGACTTGGTTAATTTTTTTCGTTTTTTTTTTTCTTAATGGTTTAGGGCTCCTAAAGGGTTTTCATACTGATTTAGGGCTTCCCATAGCGGTTTATTAAATATTTTATATCTCCTATGGATTCTCAAAATTTTTAAAGGGTAGCTACCACCTGTCAATAACATGGATAAAGAAAACCGCGTGCTGCTTGCAGCACGCGCACCACGCAAACTAGTTATAATATATAAACTTAAACTACCACTGACTCACTCACTGACTCATTGACATAATTGTTCTCCCTGATGGTGGATGGGGAGGTGGGTATATTTTGACAGATTCATAAACAAGTAACTCGGGTGAGTTGGGGAAAAATCCCAAACCCCCCCTTTTTGCCCCCCCTCCCCCCCCCCTATTGAGGATCTCGGAAACTAGGAGACCCGTAATTTTTGTTTTTTGCGGAATCGGATAGAGGAGGCTCGGGGAAGTAAAAATTTTTTTTCAGTGTTGCCCCCTTTGCCCCCCCTCTCCCCCCCTTTTTCGAATCTCGAAAACCTTAAGACTTGGAACAAATTTTTTTTCAGATTTGTATTAAGGGGAACTTGGTTAGACAAAATATTTTTTCAAAACTCCCCCCCCCCCCTCCCCAACCTCCCCTAAAATTGAAAGAGCTGTAACTTCACAACGGTTAGAGATATCCATTAGGTGTTTGAACAAATATTATAGTGGGTAGGCGTCGGAGGTCCTGAGTGGAGCGAACCTACGAGACCTGAGTGGAGCGGAGGGGGGAGGTGGCGAGCGAAGCGAGCCGCCGACCCCCGTAGCGTAACGAAGGTCGAGTGGGTGAGCGTAACTCAGGGCCGACGACTTGGAAACTTGAGGGTAATTTTTTTTTTTTAATTTTTTTTTTTTTTAATTTTTTTTTTTCATAAATTTTTTTTTTCTTTATTTTTTTTTTCTAAAATTTTTTTTTTTTTAAATTTTTTAAGGGTCTCTACTTGTCAAAAATAGGAAAAAAATACCGCGAGCTGCTTGCAGCTCGCGCACCACGCAAACATCAAACAGGTCGGAGGTCCTGAGTGGAGCGAACCTACGAGACCTGAGTGGAGCGGAGGGGGGAGGTGGCGAGCGAAGCGAGCCGCCGACCTCCGTAGCGTAACGAAGGTCGAGTGGGTGAAGCGTAACTCAGGGCCGACGACTTGGTAAATTTTTTTTTTTTTTTTTTCTTAATGGTTTAGGGCTCCTAAAGGGTTTTCATACTGATTTAGGGCTTCCCATAGCGGTTTATTAAATATTTTATATCTCCTATGGATTCTCAAAATTTTATAAGGGTCTCTCTACCTGTCAGAAACATGGAAAAAGAAAACCGCGTGCTGCTTGCAGCACGCGCACCACGCAAACTAGTTATAATATATAAACCTAAACTACCACTCACTCACTCATTCACTGACTGACTGACTCATTGACATAATTGTTCTCCCTGATGGTGGATGGGGAGGTGGGTATATTTTGACAGATTCGTAAACAAGTAACTCGGGTGAGTTGGGGAAAAATCCCAAACCCCCCCTTTTTGCCCCCCTTGCCCCCCCCCTTTTGAGGATCTCGGAAACTAGGAGACCCGTAATTTTTGTTTTTTGCAGAATCGGATAGAGGAGGCTCGGGGAAGTAAAAATTTTTTTTCAGTGTTGCCCCCTTTGCCCCCCCTCTCCCCCCCTTTTTCGAATCTCGAAAACCTTAAGACTTGGAACAAATTTTTTTTCAGATTTGTATTAAGGGGAACTTGGTTAGACAAAATATTTTTTCAAAACTCCCCCCCCCCCTCCCCAACCTCCCCTAAAATTGAAAGGGCTGTAACTTCACAACGGTTAGAGATATCCATTAGGTGTTTGGACAAATATTATAGTAGGTAGGCGTCGGAGGTCCTGAGTGAAGCGAACCTACGAGACCTGAGTGGAGCGGAGGGGGGAGGTGGCGAGCGAAGCGAGCCGCCGACCCCCGTAGCGTAACGAAGGTCGAGTGGGTGAGCGTAACTCAGGGCCGACGACTTGGAAACTTGAGGGTAACTTTTTTTTTATAAATTTTTTTTTTTTTTTATTTTTTTTTTTTAATTTTTTTTTTTTCATAAATTTTTTTTTTCTTAATTTTTTTTTTCGTTAATTTTTTTTTTTTTTTTTTTTTTCAAAATTTTATAAGGGTCTCTTCCTGTCAAAAATAGGAAAAAAATACCGCGAGCTGCTTGCAGCTCGCGCACCACGCAAACATCAAACAGGTCGGAGGTCCTGAGTGGAGCGAACCTACGAGACCTGAGTGGAGCGGAGGGGGGAGGTGGCGAGCGAAGCGAGCCGCCGACCTCCGTAGCGTAACGAAGGTCGAGTGGGTGAAGCGTAACTCAGGGCCGACGACTTGGATTTTTTTTTCTTTTTTTTTTTTTCCTAATGCTTTAGGGCTCCTAAAGGGTTTTCATACTGATTTAGGGCTTCCCATAGCGGTTTATTAAATATTTTAAATCTCCTATGGATTCTCAAAATTTTATAAGGGTCTCTCTACCTGTCAGAAACATGGAAAAAAAAAACCGCGTGCTGCTTGCAGCACGCGCACCACGCAAACTAGTTATTATAATTATTATAATATATAAACTTAGACTACCACTGACTCATTCACTCACTGACTGACAGAATTGTTCTCCCTGTTGGTGGATGGGGAGGTATGTATATTTTGACGGATTCGTATAGAGGTAGGTCTGGTGACTTCGGGAAAAATCGCAAACCCCCCCTTTTTGCCCCCCTTCCCCCCCCCTTTTGAGGATCTCGGAAACTAAGAGACTTGGAACAATTTTTTTTGCGGAATCGGATAGAGGAAGCTCGGGGAAGTAAAAATTTTTTTTCAGTGTTGCCCCCTTTGCCCCCCCTCTCCCCCCCTTTTGCGGATCTCGAAAGCCTTAAGACTTGGAACAAATTTTTTTTCAGATTCTTGTAAAGGGGAACTTAATTAGTCAAAATATTTTTTCAAAACTCACCCCCCCCCTCCCCAACCTCCCCTAAAATTGAAAGAGCTGTAACTTTACAACGGTTAGAGATATCCATTAGGTGTTTGAACAAATATTATAGTGGGTAGGCGTCGGAGGTCCTGAGTGGAGCGAACCTACGAGACCTGAGTGGAGCGGAGGGGGGAGGTGGCGAGCGAAGCGAGCCGCCAACCCCCGTAGCGTAACGAAGGTCGAGTGGGTGAGCGTAACTCAGGGCCGACGACTTGAAAACTTGAGGGTAATTTTTTTTTTTATAATTTTTTTTTTCTTAATTTTTTTTTTTTTTTTTTTTTTTTCTTAATTTTTTTTTTAATTTTTTTTTTTCTTAATTTTTTTTTTTTTTTCAAAATTTTTTAAGGGTCTGTACTTGTCAAAAATAGGAAAAAAATACCGCGAGCTGCTTGCAGCTCGCGCACCACGCAAACATCAAACAGGTCGGAGGTCCTGAGTGGAGCGAACCTACGAGACCTGAGTGGAGCGGAGGGGGGAGGTGGCGAGCGAAGCGAGCCGCCGACCCCCGTAGCGTAACGAAGGTCGAGTGGGTGAGCGTAACTCAGGGCCGACGACTTGGTAATTTTTTTTCTTTTTTTTTTTTTCTTAATGGCTAAGGGCTCCTAAAGGGTTTTCATACTGATTTAGGGGTTCCCATAGCGGTTTATTAAATATTTTAAATCTCCTATGGATTCTCAAAATTTTATAAGGGTCTCTCTACCTGTCAGAAACATGGAAAAAGAAAACCGCGTGCTGCTTGCAGCACGCGCACCACGCAAACTAGTATAGTTATAAATACCTATAAATTGTTGGGTTTATTGACCGATTCGAATGAAAATATTGCTAGTGATCTGCCAACAGTAAGTTATGACAGTTTTTCGTGCAACACGAAAGCCTTATAGTCTTACCTCACCTGGAACTAGAAACCATCTATAAATTACGTAACACCATTTTCATAGTTTCAGCGGCCCACCCTTGTCTTTATTACCGGGTCACATAGATAACTCTTCCCTTTTTGGGTGTGACTTCATATATCTCGCAATAAATATGCGAAGTATTATAGCAGTGCTGCTTTGACTTAATCATTTCTGAATTATTTTTGAAATTATGAAAATATTTCTTTATAAATGACATCTTACTAAAAGTTAACGGCTTCGGCAGGATTCGAACCTGCGTAGATACAAGCGATCGCTTTTAAGCCGCCTGACCACTAGGCTACGCAGGTTCGAATCCTGCAGGAGCCGTTAACTTTTAGTAAGATTTTTCATTTATAATGAAATATCCAATACTACTAGTATTCTTTTATCTGTGCCAATACCTAAGTGTGGTTTAACACTGTAAAATAATAAATAAATTATGAAAATACTATACCTACTACTAATTATATCAAAATAAAAAAATATATTTGTTTCTTCAGGCGGCTCCTTTCGCCAAAGTTAGCTACTAGAATAAACGAATATGCAAATTTGTTTTTCTGTCACATACCTACTCGTAGAATGTGGGAGCACTAGTTTTTGTTTTCTAATATTTGGCTATCAATTGATGCACGTACATTGTACAGTGTAACCCTATATATGTTGGGTATCCTTAAAAAATAAATAAATAAATACAAAGATATAGGCTCGTGGGAAATTATTCCTTCTTTCGACGTCTGTGGAGCAGTGGGTGAACGCCAGCCTGAGACGCGGAAGTTGCGGGTTCGATCCGCCACGGGATAAATGTTCTTATGTTCTGCAGATATTTGTTCCGGGTTATACAGTTGATAGAATTATCTCTTTAAACTTTGCCATCACAACTCATACTTTTAATACATGTTTCAAGAAATTTTGCAGCCGTTTGAAGATCATTACCTCTTTTTATATGATAAAGAGATAAATCGGAGGTTTTTCATTCAATTTTTAGTTTAATTGTTGTTACGAGTAGGTACATCTCGGCGTTTCGGCTATGCAATAGCTGTCGCAAACTCAACAATACAGTAAAAATACACCAAAAAAAGAGTATGAGTTATATTTTGTTTTCTAGCAAGCCTAAGAAGGCACCGTCATCGTGGGAATGGAACCTGGACCCGGATAAATGTGAATACACAGGATTGTACCCGCGGGCGTGGACCGTCTACGACCTATCCAAGTATGGAGTGAAGTTGGTCTGTCGACAGATATCGCCCGTCATACCGCACAACTACAAGGTAATTAAAATAAGACACTGCCACTACAATACTTAAACGCTACAAATTAACGCTTTAAATTAACCATTAAAAAGTAAGTAAGTTCGTATGAGCAAATGGCTAATTCTGGTGACGGAGTTTTTAGGCCGCCTTACGAACACCGTCATGGCGGCCATCTCCCACAAACAAGTCTTTTTACGAATTACCAAGGACGATATAGATAAAAGGACTGTTCATCCAATACTTCAAATCGTTATTCTAAAATTAGTTATTAAAATGTATGATGATGTGTTGCTAGGAGTTTCCTTTCCATAAAATTTAGTAAATTGGACATTAGTTACCATCTTTTAACCATTACGCATCGTAGGTAATAATCGCAAAGATTTATATCACTTATTGTACTAATTGACATCACAAATACAACCAGCGGAACAAATCGGAAATTATTGGTTACTTTAAATAGAGCGCCATCTGGAAATAGATCGGGATTATAACAATATTTGAATTACGGATCCTAGAATAAACATTAGCAGTCCTTAACTATATCGTCCTTGGATTATTACGACACAAATATGAATTCTATTCACAGGACAGTAGTCTTCCTTGCGCCGTGTTTGTATTCTCAGCCACGAACTTGACCAATGAGAAGAGAGATGTCAGCATTACATTCACCTGGACTGAAGTACTGGGAAGCACGAATAAAAACAAAACTAGCGGTATGTATACTCAGCCAATGAGCACGCGCCACGTAAATAGAGCGCTGAGGGGAAGTAGTGGGGGTATGTTTGCGCCTGTGTTCACTCGCTGACGAACCAATAGGACTCGCTAAATCAATGGTATGAAGTGCGCCGCGTTACCTCTACACCAATCATCGACCACGGAGCAGTTTGACAGCCAGCGCTCTTTTTACGTGGCGCGACCTATAAATACATTTATCTTTGACAGTTCGATAATCGATTCAGCGTCAAACTTTGTGACTATTAAACTTAATATTTTGACGTATCTCTATTACCCTCGGCTCGGATGGCTCGGCTACCCCTTTAAAACATACTTAGAAGATCCTGAAATCCTAAAAACAACTCAAAGAATGCCTATATTAGATGTATCATTATTGTTTTTATTTGTATGTGTATTGTTAGAAACAGAAAAATTAAAATGATAATTTTATTAACAAAATTAGCACATTTTTTTGCACAAAGTACCATTGTAATGAAACAATTATAGCTAGGCTCTAATTAATCGAAATATGCCTAAATACGATAATAAGATCATTGAACGTCAGAACATCATTTAGCGGTTTATTACTCATGGTCTATGGGTATTAAATTAGATACCCATGAAGAAAAGAGTGTCGTTATACTTTACGTGTATTAGCTTTTGATTGCTGCTTAATTTGCTTGGTTCAATAAGTAACCAGAATAAATAAGTAAATATCCTTGGACATTCCACACAGCGTCATCTAGTCTACTAATTTATTATAAATATATACAAAATAGTTATATACCTACTTAAAAAAGAACGTGACATGTCAAAGTGGTCTATAAACGATCGTACTGAATAAATACATTTTGATTTGATTTGATTTGATTTCTATTTGTGTACGTCTGTATTGTTTCTAGCTAAACTCGACCTTGAGCGGTACTCTGAAGACTTCACCTGCGGAGTCACTTTAGAGCAGAAGGTCAATGACACGCCCTGTACCTTCACCATTGCGAAGAAGAAGCAAGAAGATGAGACTATCCATGAAGGTATCTTTATCTCGCTCTCACACTACTGACGACTGGCAAGTTTCAATATTAGCAGACATATAGACAGTTATTATGGATAACTCTTTAACGACTCTGAAATGGCACTTTTAACGATTTGCAGGACTTGTGCGAGCTGAATTGCACTTTTTGCGTCGTAGTAAGAGTCGATATTTAAATGAATATTTTCGCGAAGTGGTCTTTTCTTCTGTATCAATTATTTAATCTGTGCTTCACAATGTGTTTTCACAATGTGTGAATTGTAACAAAATAAGTTTATTACAATGAGTTCTTCATGTATTACGCATAGATTGCCTCCTGACTACGTATACCGACTACGAAGCGCTCGTGGCGAAGCTTGCTAAGACGTTCTTGATAGATTGTCGAAGTTAAGCAACGTTCTGAGCGGTAACAACCTGGATGGGTGACCGCAAGTGGCGCTTTCATCTGAGCGCTTCAGTGCTTCGGAGGGCACGTAAAATTGTCGGTCCCGGCTTTTAAAGTCTTTAAGCCATGACGGATGCCTTTAGGCGGTCTATAAACTCCGTCACCAGAGTTGGCCACTTGCTCTACGTACGAACGAACGATCTAATAATGATGTAAAAAGCTTACGTTTTCAATCAATTTGTCAGGATACTGCTTATGGAATTCATCTAAGACCTCAAGCTATGTGTGGGAGTGTATAAAGTCGAATGGCAAGCTCTCTCCCGACCCGAGCCTGACGCCCCCACCGCCCAAACTGCCGAATGGAAACGACACTGAAGAAAAGAAGGAGAAACCGAAGAAACTATATAAGTGTGAGTACGTAACACGTATTTGTGGTTGTTTTATATATTTGTTAATAGCTTAATCGCCCGCGGCTTCGCTCGCGTGGTACTTACCTTGATAAAATATATCCTATGTTATGTTTCTTCGGAAAGTCCATGCTACTATCGGTGAAAGATTTTTTTACATCGGATGAGTAGTTTAGTTGATTACCCCAAAGAAACAAACAAACCAACTTTACCTATTTATAATATTAGTAGAGTATAGATATAGATTAGTATAGATAGATAGGATTGTACGCGAGGGAATCTGCTTTCACGGGCTAAAAATAATGAATGAATGAATGGAAATTCTTTATTGTACGCCTTAATTTCTATGAAATAAATACAATCAGTGATAGAACTACGAACAATGTACAATGTAAAAATGTCTGAGTGTGATTGTTTATCTGTGATAGCAACAATAATTTTTCGCATTCTGTCAAATCTGTCATTTTTGGTCGCGTTTCACTGTCAAATTTGATAGTTTGCGACATTGAAGTTGAATTCTGAGATCGTACAAAGACGCATGAAATTAATGAAATACCAACTGATAACCAAACAGCTAAAGTGTTCGCTGTAATCATCATTCATTTTAAAAACATTATTTCAAAGCACTAGTGCATTTTCACTATAAAAATCTCTACGCCACAGAGGCCGTCAAATGTGTAGAATATGTAAAGGAGGAAGACAATTTTGCATGCATTTCAGATGTAATCCCATTCAGTGGCTCTGTCAAGGCAACTGTTCACTATCTCTGGACCTGGCTTGTCTATTTCCTCGCTAGATTTGTCGATATCGATAGTGCCCAAGGGACCCGAGGTTAGTGAACTCAGCTGAGATAGTAAGATGTATTATTTAGACCAAAAGAGGATGCCCAATAGTGCGTATATCTGTTATGTTCCAACGCAATACAAATGCAGCTTAAATATCCTGTACACTTCTAGGCGCGAAAACAGAGTTTGATGTGCAACTTCGCTATTCCTCCTAAACTATACAAAATTAAACTTACATAGGTATTAAAAAAAACTGATGATAGGTTTCACAAACGGAACATTCCGTTTTTAAAATTCCTTTGTTCAAAGTAATTATAAAATAAAATAGGCTGCTGCGCTAGTTTGACGCATACAGACACTTTAAGCCTAATTACCACAAATTTCCATTTGCACACAAATTTCACGCCTATTATTAGATGCATAGATTATAGATTCCTACTTGCTAAGATCCTGGCATTTTTCGTCTCATGTTCTCTATCCCCATCCTTTTCTTTGCGCATGCTCGTTGGTTCAAGACCTTAGGTAGGGTATAAAACTGTACACTTTAGTAAATGCTAGGGCGCCCCAAAGGTTTATTTAAAAATAGTTTGTATTGGAAAATGGTTTTTAAATTACAAAATTCACTATCTTACTATCCTGGCTTTGTTTACTTACTCTTATAAATTGGCTTTTTAATTGTTTTATAAAATACATACTTATCATTTTGACTTAGAATTTGGCATGTAAGATAACGTTGGTTGTTGCATACATTGGCTAATTATAAATGAAAAATCTTACTAAAAGTTAAAGGCTCCGGCAGGATAACTTTTAGTAAGATTTTTCATTTATAATGAAATATCCAATACCTAAGTGTGGTTTAACACTGTAAAATAATAAATAAACTGTTGGCTAATCAGCCTAGTGCGCTTCATTGCAAATTCCAATTGAACCCTGAAAGAATTGAAATCATGACGGTTTAAAACAAAATGTTCGCTGACGAAAGAGATAGCAACAGATTTAATATCCGTTTTAGCTAAAGTAGGTTTACTGAACCACTTATGTTGTATTGCAACAAAGCTTTTTTTTTCATTACTTACATTTAATTTTTATCATTTTCATTTCAATATCTAGCGAATCTAGCGATGAATCGTGTTTTTATGTTCCGACGGGGGAAATAAATGGGGCACGGTAAAATAAATTAATGAAACAAAACTATGTCATTTTTGAAATTATATAAGTAAAAAAATTTTTAATGTTTTGTCGCCAGGTAACTCGGTGGCCCTGTCGAGTGTGATATGCATGGACCCGGGAGGGTCGGGCTCCACGGAGTTCTGCCTCAACTGGGACATGCCCGTCATCAAGTACAAGAAGGACAAGAAGACTCATAGAAGGTATAAGGCTCAACTCACACCAAAAGAGCGGCGAAGAGCAGCGAAGCGGAGCGTAGTTTCAGTGTCATATGAATTTCTACTTTATTTTCTTTAATATAATACTTATTATCGCATGAGAAACTCGATCGAGTCGCGCGGATGCCCGCGGCGCCGCTGGAATTCCGGCGAATTCGAAGTAAGGAAAATAAAGTGTGTGTAAGTGTGAATGTTAGTTACTCCTTCACGCTCAAACGGATGGACGGATTTGAATGAAATTTGGTATATCACACCAATACCACAGTATACCACACGGGCTACTTTTGATCCCAGTATTCCGGGAACGTGAACTATTCACCTCGGGTAATACCGCGGGGCGTTGTTTATAATTGTTAAAAACGTATTATTTCAGATATTATACAAAGTACTTTGGTAGCGACGGCATTGCTGGCGCGTCGATGGCGGCCTACGCGCTTAGGAATTACCCTAATTGGGAGAAGCTACTTGCAGAGTGGCAGGACCCTATTTTTACTAATAAGTAAGTATTTATAGTCCTTATAATAAACACACGGGAAATTACTAATGTAAAATTATCATCGATTTTGAAAGTAAAATATTTATAGTCTTTTAAAAAACCGCGTTGGCCGAGAGGTACGTACCTCGACTTTCGATTCGTCGTGGGTTCGATACTATTATAGATTATAAAAAGGTGGTTACCATAGCACAAGCATTAAGTTGCTTAGCTTGGGACTAGATGACGCTGTGTAGAATGTCCAAGGATATTTATTTATATTTATTATTATTTATTTATTTGCAGCAACATTCCGGACTGGTTGAAGGGTGCGTTGATGAACGAGCTTTATTTCGTCGCAGACGGCGGCAGTATATGGTTCGACGTGGCGGACGAATATCCAGAGAACGATCCGAGGTGATTACACGTACCACATGTTACCAAGCATCTGTCAATGTCAAGTCCAAGTGACAACAAGATGACAGCTGTCATCTCCAAACAAATTTCTTTGTGGTCCCCTTACAAACACATGCCCTCATCATCATCATTTCAGCCCATTTCCACCCACTGCTGAGTATAGGCCTCCTCTTTATCACGCCACTCTCTCCGATCCCTTGCGAGTCTCATCCACTGCCCTAATTTTGTAAAATTGAAATAAACTCATAAATTCAAGAAAAGTTTATTATCTAAAGAACCCCCGATTTAGGTCCATTAAACGCCTTTAAAGTCGCCACTTTAAACACCACATTTATTATATTAGTTTTTTTTTCTATTTAATAAAGGAGATTTTGGTACTTAATTTGAGTTTCAAAATACCCTTGTACTGAAATTTCAGCTCCTAAGTGATTGAAAATAGGCTATTTGGCTTCGCACGGCTTGTGCATTTAGCCACTATCAAGTTATTCTAAAATTCAAGTTATGAGTTAAGGCACACAAATATAGATTATATTATGATACATTCATAATTCATAATATCCCACCCATTCCCTTGTGCCTTAGTTAAAAAAATAACAGAAAATTATTTATTTACAGAAACCAGTTCGGTCTTTTCGGGTATTTAGAAGGTCACGAGTACAGAATGTACAACACTTACGATGTACATTTCTACGCCTCATTCGCGCTTGCGCAGCTGTGGCCTAATTTACAAGTAAGTATCTCTGACTACCCTCCTACTCATCAAATTAACCTGAGTGCTTGAAAATCATCCTACTAATATGATAAAGGTATGTATGTAAGAGTGTTTGTGAAAGATCACGCTCGAACTGCTGGACGGATTTGAATGAAATAGCAGGCTGTCGTAAGAAACAAAAAGGCAGTCAAACCACAGTTTTGTAGTACCAAGGACGATATAGATAAAAAGACTGCTCATCCTTACCTATATCGTCCTTGCTAGTATTAAGGACGATAATATCGTCCTTGGTAGTACTAAATCTATGTCCCTTATCGCGTGCCTTCTATATGTTGATGCTTGGTTTCTTTACCCGTGAATTTTTTAATTATCATTCCTTGTTTTGTATGACCGAAACAGAACGTATATGTTGCTCTTTCTACGCTGAATCCATTCTCGCGGTTGATATTTGCATATTTCTTGTTTCCTCACGAATAATTTGCTTGTCTGGCGTTCGTTGGCAAGAATCTGCCCTCTGATTGTGTAACTTGTTTCACATTGTATCCAAGTTGTATCAAAGCAAAAATCACAGTAAATCGCGAAAACAACTGTCAAATATAACAGTAATTAAGTAAGTTACTTACTAATTTACTTAATCAGCGTTAAATCTGACAATTATTTTCGCGATTTTCTGTGATTTTTGCTTTGATACAACTTGGATACAATGTGAAACAAGTTACACAATCAGGGGGCTGATGATTCTAGCATTCATTCCATTGATCTATTTGCAGGTGGTGTTGCAGTATATGTACCGCGACACGATTGGTCTGGAGACGACTCAGACGCGGGTTTCATTATACGATGGAAAGTCCTGCAAGTATAAAGTCAAGGATACTGTACCTCACGACCTTGGAGATCCTGGTATGTACCAATTGTTTTCAAGTTAATATTTTTTATTTTTTTTATTTAACCTATCATGTCCCACTGCTGGGCAAAGGTCTCCCCCTTCAACTTCCACTCTGCGCTCCAAGGCAACAGTTTGCCAGTTTGATTCGAAGTTAAGTTAATATTACGAAAAGAAAAAGAAAAATCATTTATTCTTGTAGGACCTCAAGGATCACTTAAGTTTCGTTTTACATGCTAGGTGATTCTAATGCCTGTTCCAACGCGACTCCCTACACCAGGGAAAGAATCAGGCAAGAACCTGGTGGTGTGGGCCTAGCTTTTTTTTAAAAGCGATCCCTAAACAATCTAAAATAATCTAAATAGTCAAGCTTCAGTGGGAAGCCAGTCGAACAAAGTAAAGCATGTCAAAGAAAGTAAAAGTAATTGTAAAGTTAACAAGATAGCACCTCAACAAAATGACGAAAGAATCCATAGAGACGGATTCATGCTTACATTATTCACATTCCGAAATAGAGGCATTATCCAGTCAATTACAGAAAGCGCAATACACGTTGACCGGAGTGAACATAGTTAATGCGATTAGCGTCGCAGTGGTCGGAAATATCACCATCTCTGTCTCACGTGCTGTCTCTTGCGACGTTCATAATGCGCGACCGCCCGGAGGGACTAAGTTCGGCCCGATCATGTTATATTGCGCTTAAAGTAGCATCCAACGTGACAAAAAAAAACAAAAACAGAAAACATGATCACGACTGTTGACCCAAGACTTGGTAGAATCAAAGAATACGAACGTATAGACAGCATTATTATTATTTGCACAGCCTTGTCTTGCAATCGCTCGATATCACGCGCCTAGCTGGCCGAGTCCAGGCAAGTGCCGACGTGTAGAGTTCATTTGTCATAGCGAGGAATCGCGAGCGTTCACTCGCGATTACAGTAGCACTTGTCTTTACATCAATAACTACGCTCGCCTTCGCTCGTGCTGTCGTAGACTTAGCCAACATGTATTGCGGGCATAACAATATTCCCAAATCATACTGGGCACTGGTTTTTTTTTTTTTTTCGGACGGATTTTTATGTTAAGTGGTCTTCCGGACCTTTATAACTTCACCGGGCTTTGAGGAGGGGGGGGCACTGGTGACCTGTAGCACAGGTTTTTATACCTATTTCAGGCACCAGTCTCTCACAAAACAGGTTCTTACCTCTAACCTACAATTGTTTTTCAATTTATCACTATTTTTAACTGTATTTATTTTATTTTTTAAATTATTATATATTTTTATTTATGTTTGTGAGAGAAACAAATAAACAATTTGAATTTGAATTGGAATCATCTCTCCGCAGAAGACGTACCGTTCTTCCACATAAACGCGTACAACATCCACGACGTCAGCGAATGGAAAGACCTCAATCTGAAGTTCATCCTCCAAGTGCTTCGTGATTGGCGGTTACTTCGGGCGCACTCGGCCCCCTTCGGGCGACGCTGCGAGTCCATGCAGTACATAGACGACGTGAGGGACGGAGGGGAGAGGGCTTTGTATACGAGAGGGCCGGTGTCGCATCACTCCACGCCCGCGGCAACGCCAGTCGCTAGAAACACACAGCAAGAGGTCACTATACAAGCTTTCA
This sequence comes from Xanthorhoe designata, assembly GCA_963582015.1. Classification (NCBI taxonomy): domain Eukaryota; kingdom Metazoa; phylum Arthropoda; class Insecta; order Lepidoptera; family Geometridae; genus Xanthorhoe; species Xanthorhoe designata. Next base: position 11,032,665 of record OY757039.1, read on the forward strand.
GACAAATTGAAGACCTGAGGGCCTAGACAATGTACAATCGATTGACGAAAGCGATAGTAGAAAAGTCCAAATATGACAATGCCTTAGATATGTCACGTGATCTGAGGGCCTAGCCAACCGGCATTCGCTAAAGCGTACGTTGAAAACAGATCACGTAACATATCTGACATAATGTCATATTTGGACTTTTCTACTATCGCTTTCGCTAATCGATTGTTACATTGTCTAGCTAGGCCCTCTGGTGCAGTGGGTGAAAGCTCGCCTGAGACGCAGAGGTTGCGGGTTCGATCCCCGCTGCGGGACAAATGTATGAACTGCAATTGGCCAAACTGAACCCTGCGATACCGGGGTTAGCTGTTACCAGAGTGCACGTGTGATTATGATTTAATAGGTTAGGACTTAATAGACTTAGGCCTGTATTCAGAGACCTGACTCAAGCGTCGATTTGAACTCGGTTCAGCGGAACTCTGCTTAAGCATTGATTCGTTGCTTAAGTATCGTTTGTATTCAAGAACGTTGCTTGAGTAAATGCTCAGCTAAATCGAGTCTCAAGTGTCGATTACTTTTTGTTTATGAATTCAGTCTGTTCTCATTTACATTTTTAATTTATTTTGTACTTCCATTTCGTTATACGCAGAAATTCAAAATGCCTGGATGAAAAATTAATGGCGACTCTCGAAAGTGAAGTAAAAATAACGTGTAATGGAACGACTTTAGAAAACTGACAAATTCATTCATTCATACGTCAGTCGTCAAGCAAGTCAATCAAATTTCAACAATCGCCAAATCGCGGGATGAAAATGTGAAATCAATGAATTTATTTTTACGCTTTGACCAAAGACAGGTAATACTGCTTGGTTATCGGCGGTAGTGCTTCTTGCCCTGGTCTGATGCATTATGTAGTGTTTGTAGACACAAACGTTGTGGAAGATAGCACCAGCACTCGTTGAAGATGACGAGACACGAAGGATCTCTCTCAACAAGCTTAGCCTGGACATGATCTAACGATTAGCTGTTTCCCGTGACTCCTATAAACTTTATTTAATACGTTTTAAATAAGTGTGTGTAAAATATTAAATAAAAACATTATTGTAGTTTTGTCAATATATTTTTTATTTTACCCCAGCCAAACCAAATGTGTTTAGGTTATGTACGTAGGTAGAATTTTCGACATAAATAAAGTAGGTAAGTAATCCTTATGAGTACCTACCTACCAAGACTAAACTAATAGTATTCTTTTATCTGTGCTAATACTAACTATAAATTCACAAGTCCTTATAACATTTGTCTGTATGAAACAGAAACAAGGTCCCCATGCATATTTTGAAGTCTTGTCTTGTGTGTCCGTTATTCTAGCATGCTTAGATGACCTCGAAAATACAACGAATCGAATATATTATCCATTTTTACTGAAAACAAAACAAAAATGCTATCTGAGTAAATGCTCAAGCGTGGTCCAGACCACTCTCAAGCATTTACTCAGATTCCTTTGAAAAATGTCAAACTCAAGCATCGATTTCATTTGATTGAGGTTTTTGAATAAGGAATTACTCAGGTGAACTCGACTCAGCTGAACTCGACTCAGCTGAACTCTGATCAGCAAAACTACTCTCAAGTAACGTTCTTGAATAAGAAACGATACTTAAATCGACGCTCAAGCACAGATCGACGCTTGAGTAAGGTCTCTGAATACAGGCCTTAGACTTACCCCCTTATGCATATTGGTTTAGTAAACCTTATTTAGTTAAAACGGATATTAAATGTGTTACTAACTCTTTTCATTGACATAAGAGGAACAAGAAAAAAACATTCTTTAAATCCATATTAAACTGACAAATCTTTATGAATAAAACCATTATTGTTTTTAGCACTTAATATACCACTTCTTACTTCAAGCTGTTTCCAAATTCGATAAATAAAGCCTTTATTCTACTACTGTTTACAGATTTTCTTACTTACTAAACTAAGCATGCATCTATGATTTTTTTTTCACAGTAATTTTACGTAAAAACCTATACTAGATCAATATTATTTCAGGAAGCCCCACCCCAGCCGGTCCCAGGCATCCTAGAGCTGCTATACGGGTCGTCGACCTCCCCCCCCCTCGCGGAGGCGGCCCCCCCCGCCGCGCACGAGGGCTCCGGCGCCGGGGCGTGTGATGCGGGCGAGTACCTGCGGGACATGTACCCGGCCTGCGCCGCCTTGCTGCGCCGGGCCAGGCTCTGGGACCTGGATGATGACGGGCTGATAGAGAACAGCGGGTTCCCTGATCAGACGTACGATGCTTGGGTTATGACGGGGCCGAGGTGAGATGTTACGGAACTATCGCGTTATGAACTGAGTGGAATAGCCTAAAGTTGTGTTTTTTAAAACATATTTTGTGTTTGACGCCAAACGCAAGACTGTCATTTCGCCTTACTTAGGCAGGTAGGTAGGTAGGAAGTGCAAAGTTTTCCAGCGAAACTAAATGACAAAATGTTACTTAGGCGTGACGTCATGCGCTCTGATTGCTGTTTAACATAACATGGCGGAATGCTTTAATTTCTAATTCACCTTTGTAACGTACATTATTTCAGATTGCTATAAATACCTACCCGAACTTATAGGTATTTATGATTCTAATTTACTTGTCCTTTTCAGTGCGTACTGCGGCGGCCTATGGCTAGCGTCCATCAGCGCCCTACAGACCATGGCCCGCGCGCTAGGCCACGAGGCCGACGAGAAGGAGTTCGCGGCCTTGCTAGGACGCGCCAAGCACGCCTACAACGACAAACTGTGGACCGGGGAGTTCTACAAGTTTGACACGAAGCCCGCGAATAAAGACGTGCTTATGGCGGACCAGTTGGCTGGACACTGGTTAGTGATGTAGTTAATACAAATCGATAGCGTTTGTGATTAAATAGTTTTTTTTTTAATTAGGCTATACTATCCCACTGCTGGCCAAAGGCCTCCCCCAATTATTATTCCTTCCAACTCTTGCCCCCAAAAAGTACCATCATAAGAAATAAACATTTAAATTAAAAAGAGGTTATTCAAGAGACAAAAACTGATTGAAATAAATAAAATATTTCATAACTTGACCCAAAAATACGGGTGTTATAGATTTGACCGATACATGTATCTGTGGCACCATAGCTCTTAAACGGTCCGTTTTGAATGCAATTTAGATTTTCTAGGTGATTTTTAAACATGTCTTATAAAAATCGGTTTAGACGGATATGGGGGGTGGAAAAAAAAAAAAGTGGGGTTGCATATTATGTACTTAGTGTCAATTGAGTACTTAACATTTTAAATTAGCAAACTTGTTTCAATTATTCACAATTGACAAAGCGGGAAAGGATTCCACAGCGTGGCCGGACTTAGTAGCACACGGGCTGAGATGATAATGATGAAACTTTTCCAGGTTCCTCCGAGCGTCCGGCTGTAACGAACAGGTGTTCCCCACCGCTCGCGTCCTCAAGTCCCTCACCTCCATCTTTGAGCACAACGTGTCACGATGGTGCTCCGGCCGCCTCGGCGCCGTCAACGGGTACGTGACGGGCGTCAGGCCGCGCGTCGACGGCACCGCGCTGCAGAGCGAGGAGGCATGGACGGGCGTCACCTACGGACTGGCGGCCACTATGATATACGAAGGTATGTCTGTATGAACGCTACGTGACGGGCGTCAGGCCGCGCGTCGACGGCACCGCGCTGCAGAGCGAGGAGGCTTGGACGGGCGTCACCTACGGACTGGCGGCCACTATGATATACGAAGGTATGTGTATATGGACGCTACGTGACGGGCGTCAGGCCGATAAGACGGGCGTCACCCACGGGCTGGCGGCCACTATGATATACGAAGGTATGTCTGTATGAACCTTAGAGAAAGTAAGAAATAGAGCTCTGTATAATTCTTTCTCATTCACACAAAAACAAAGAAGAATATAATACAACATTCTTGTAAAAGAGATAAGGCATTAGATCTTTTTTCTCTCATCGCGTGTCGTTTTTTTGTATGGCCGGAAACTTGATGCTCCGAAATTTGTACTAGGAAACTATGAATTCACTGCATTTTTGTCCCTCTCGTCGGCATGCCCGCTGTTCGTCCAGGTGCTATACTAGGTCCATGATATAAACGTGACGGGCGTCAGGCCGCCTAGACGGGCGTCACCTACGGGCTGGTGGCCACTAATACGAAGGTACGAGTATGACGTGAACTCTCCGTGTTGGGCGTCAAGCCACCTGGACGGGCGTCATCGTGCGAAAAGTTAGAACTTGACCAAAATAAGTTGGTGAACGTAGATGAACGAAACAGACTATAGTTTGCTGAATACACTGTACTTACCTATCTTAGGATTATTTATGTGCTGTGACAAAATATTGTATTTAAAGGGACTCTTCTATCCTGATCTCTTACTCCATACAAAAAGTAAATATTAATTAATTATAAGTAATGAAATGCTAAATATTATATTTAGAAGTCAAAACTATAGAAAAGCTACCATAAAGAAATAGCCGCGTACTGACCAAACGAGCGGCTTCGCGAGGCAGCCTCGGACATTTGGCGCAGTACGCATGCCGCGCGAGGCGGCCTCGGTCTGTAAGTTTTCTAATCCGAGGCTGCCTCGCGCGGCAAGGCTGAGCTACCGTGAGCATCGACGCTCTTTTCGACTCGCTCTATTCGACGAATAAGCGAGGCAAAACACTACCGTCTTGAATGAGCGCGGCAAACGTACTGAGGCGCCTTTGAGCATCGAAAAAAACCGACAACGCTGGGCTCGGGCCGCGGCACGCTCGGACGAGGCAGCGCGTGCGTTTGCCTCGGGCGAGGCACGTCTTGACCGACCGTGGATTTGCCTCGCGAGGCTGGTCGCTCAATCAGTACGCGGCTAATTAAAAATATAACCTGTATACATTGTTCTAAGGTATGCACGAAGAAGCGTTCGCGACAGCGGGCGGCATGTACGAGACGATGGTCAAAATGGGCCTCTCCTTCGAAACGCCCGAAGCGTTCTACGAGAACGGAAACCATCGCTCAGTGGCCTACATGCGACCGCTAGCTATATGGGGGATGTATCAAGCTATAATATCCACCCCGCCATCTTCACGAAGATCTTCGCAGCAGAAAACAAACGGACAACCGCACCATGCTAAAGATTTATAGCTTTATCCAATAAATAGCTCGGTGTTTTTGCACGAGAAAGATAGGTAACGAAAGCTCGCGGCATCGCTTGGTTTTGCGGTGTCGCGTTTTGCATTGGCTGTGTTTATTCATAGAAGTCATCGGTGCTTTAAACGAAATATAATCTTACTGATAGTTTCGTCTTCGGGTTATAAGGTTTCGTGGCCGAGTTAAGCAGCCCGGCTTAAGGGTGATCGCTTGTATCTCGCGGGTTCAAATCCCGTCGAAGCCGTTAAACTTTTAGTAAAATTTTTCATTTATAATTTCATAGAATTCGTAAAGCCATGTTCTTATTGGTCAAAAAAAAACTATGTATACTATCGATGACGAATTAACAAATTACGTATAAAGCGGTGAGCTTGGCAAGCCAAACGGTATACCAAAAATAAAAGAATAATAAAAGGTAAATTACGCGATAAAATCCTGTAAATTCAATTTAAAAGCATCCTTGACGAAAAAACAGTCAATTTTCGTTCCGGTTTTTAACGGACTACAAAAATGGAAGAGGTTTTCAATTCGTCGGATTCTCATAACGTGCCAGTGAGCCGCTGTACTTTAAAGTCATGTCCCCTGATTGTGTAACTTGTCTCGGATTGTATCCAAGTGGTATCAAAGCAAAAATCACAGTAAATTGCGAAAACAACTGGCAAATATGACATTAATTAAGTAAGTTACTTACTAATTTACTTAATCAGCCTTTAATCTGACAGTTATTTTCGCGATTTACTGTTATTTTTGCTTTGATACAACTTGGATACAACTCGAGACAAGTTACACAATCCAGGGGATGGTTTAGGGCCTAAATTAGGCATATTCCGTTGGATTGACTGCCTGATACCGTACTCAGCGGTTTACTCGTCAATGCTCAATAATGAGCCGGTGTGTATGCCACGTAGGCTAATAAAATAGGCCTTAAATCTTTAACGGGATATAAATCGGTATAAATCATGTTAAGTTATCAGATACACAAAATACTTCCATAAACTTTGCTACGATTACCATAAAAGAGGGTTTTGGTATATAAGTAACATTATATAAAGTTAAATTATAATAAGTAATTTATTATATACTAGCAGACCCGTGCGGCTTCGCTCGCGAGTTGTAAATGCTATATTCCTATAGTAACCACTTGACTTGTAGTCTTGATGAATGTAAGTGTATTGAAAAGAGACCAAGCGAGTGCATATTATATATTTACAAAATGTACTAGTACAGAATCCTGTCTGGCCTAATCTGGGTACAATAAAATATTTTACATATTTAGCTGATCCCGGAAATCTGCAACGAAGTTTCAATACGTCTAACCAAAGGGTAGATTGACTGTTTGGTGTAGTTTCTAGTGAAGAACCAGTATGAAAACTATAAAAGAGGTAGGTAACCAACGACCACAGTCAAAAATACAAAATTATACTTATTTCTCGTGAGAATAGTAGAAATCGGATTTCAACTTCTTTAACTATTTCGCCGCCGGACCATTTGTACCATGAAGCAGTACCATTGATGGTACAATTGGCACCGATTCGTCCCAATTGTACCATGATAAATGAAACTAGGATGGCGCCCGGGTTTACTCGCATTTTGGATTTTTTTCTTGTTTTATTAACTTTTTAATTCTCTTAGGCTAAGCGTATGCTGAGAAGCAGGCGACGCAGCACAGCATAGTACAGCACAGTGCAGGGCAGGGCAGTTGAGGCAGACATGTGCCCTCTCCGCATGCTGCGACGCAACTGACATTCGCATCCTAGCTAGTACAATCAATTAAACTTTCTGTCATTGCAACAAATTAATAAACACGTCTCGACGTGCACGCGTCGCGCAGAATTCTGTGCCGGCACTACAATGAGCCGCAGAGCAGGACAGACACATGTCTGCGTCGCATGTGCCTGCGCCGCAGCGTACGTAGTTCAATGACGTTCCATGCTTTACAAAATCTGCTCTGCTCTGCCCTGCGTGGACCTGCGTCGCCTGCGTCTCAGCATACGCCTAGCCTTATTGTTGTCTCTCAATGCATACACTCTAAGAGCCGTCGCAAACTGGGCGACTGGTCGCCGATCTGTCGCTGACGCCTGTCGCCTAGTGTGCGCCTAGATGAACTTGTCGTCGCTACTAGGCGACACTGACGCCAAGTGTTGTGAACATTGTCGACGGTAGCTTTTCGTCGCGTCTAGTCGCCGAGCCGTCGCTGTCGCCTAGTGTGCGCCTAGGTTAAAGTATTTAGGTTTTCGTTCTCATAATTGTTCTCATAGTCCTAAGGGACTTAAAATATTCACCGTAATATTTACCCCGTTATTCATATTGGACTAGTAAACTTATTTTAGCTAAAACGGATATTAAATCTGTTGCTATCTCTTTTCATTGCCATAAGAGTAACAAGAAAAAAACATTCTTTAAATCTATATTAAACTTGACATCTTTATGAATAAAGGCAGTTTTCCTTTTTACATTTTCGGGAAAATACTGTGCATTTTTTTTTGTTTTTATAAATAATCAAAGCTAGTTGTGATAATTCGTTTGGACGAAATGCAATGCAATTTAATTATGTAGTTTTGAGAATTGTTCTTGTGACATAAAATTGTTACCTATATCAATGAAATTATTAAAATATTACGAACTTGTTTTTAAAATCTAATGTTGGTGCAATGTTTGATTGTATTGAGAAATGCATAAATTTATACTGTGGTCAATAAAATATTTTGTAAAAAGGTTGTTGTTTCATTATTTTAAACCAATCTCCATTCTTAATTTTAATGTTTATTTGACTTTGATATTATTAAACATAATAATAATTATGATGCATTTAAACGACTTTTCCATTTGAAAACACATTTATTGCAATTATAACATATTTATAGATTAAATGCATGAATCGTGGTATATTTCCATACAAAAGTCAAAATAAACATGGTTTTATTTAAATCTTTAAATATATAAATTCTAAATAATCCTAAATTCTAAACATATAAATGCTTATTTCATCTACCTACTTAATTAACTACAGTATGGTTTGTACTATTTATATATTTAGATTACGTATTTTATAGTTAGATGTTTAAATAAATTAAAATAATTCTCGTTTCTGTGCAACATTTTCGAAAGTTGAATCAAAGTTTTAAATATTTCAACTGCAAAAACAATTATGCTAGCTTTTGAGAATGCTGCTCAGAATTAACATAATGATTAAGAATGCCTTTAAATTATATACAAATATTTACAGTCACATTGTTTTTCAGTCTTTATTTTCGATGGAAAATACTACGCAAAAAAATCTTTAACACGACAGTTTAGAAAAAATATTGGTGGGTGTTTGTTGTTTGTGATGATAACCAAATAATTATGTTCTAATCTTCTCTTAAACAAACTTTGGTGATCCTACCGGAGCTGTTTACTTTTAGTAAGATGTTTCATACATTTATAAACTTTGGGGAGTTATGTACAGGGTAACTAAAAGCTAGCCTCGTAAAATGTTCGGTGTATTAATTTGATTTTTCACTGTACACCTAATCCCCATTGTTTCACTATATAGAAATAGCCTTTCCATATTCCCGACTTTTCGTCGCTGCAATGGAACAGAGCTTTATACATCAGTAGGTACTTATACATTATTTTTTCTGTAGAAGTTAATATGAAACACAAATGAACTTTCTCCATGAAAGCTTCATAATATTGAAGTTATATAAGTTTGGCAGATCTGTAAAGTTAATGTTTGGCAGATATGTGTACAAGGTGAGCGTCGGCTGTGTCACTTGTACCAATAATGGTACTTCTGAGACAAAGGCCGGTTCACGCGTCTTGTCTACTTTTAAGTTTCGTTTAATTCTATTGTTGTTTTCATAGCATTAGCTTGCCTCTATCCAGGCGTTTCTGTCGCTACAATGGCCCAGTCTGGTTGATTCATTATATTCTACATGAAATCCTCCTTGAATTTATTTATATTCTTCATGAAATCTTCCTTGAAGTTATTTATATTCTTCATAAAATCTTCCTTGAAGTTATTTAAATTCTTCATGAAATCTTCCTTGAAGGTATTTATATTCTTCATGAAATCCTCCTTGAAGTTATTTACATTCTTCATGAAATCCTCCTTGAAGTTATTTATATTCTTCATGAAATCTTCCTTGAAGTTATTTAAATTCTTCATGAAATCTTCCTTGAAGGTATTTATATTTTTCATGAAATCCTCCTTGAAGTTATTTACATTCTTCATGAAATCCTCCTTGAAGTTATTTATATTCTTCATGAAATCCTCCTTGAAGTTATTTAAATTCTTCATGAAATCTTTCTTGTTATGTGTTTGTGGCAGATATATTCATGTACAAGTGTGCGTCGGTGTCGCGCGTCTTTTCCCTTGTGAAGTTCAGTCGGAGATGGGTCTCGCTGTGTTCGGAGACACTGTCCAACGTGTCACGGGAGGCACAAGCTTCACGCTCTACTATGGTCGCCATGTGTTGGCCTCTGAAACAAATAAAGAGAAATAAATCACACTAATATTATAAAGGTGAAAGTTAATAAATAAAAGTAAGTTTGTATGAGCAAGTGGTCAACTCTGGTGTATCATACTAAGTAATATAATAAAGGTGAAAGTTTGCGTGTATGTAAGTGTGTTTGTTACTCTTTCACGCTCAAACGGCTGGACGGATTTGAATGAAATTTTGTACCAGGATTGCTTATGCCCTGGATTAAAAAAAAGGCAACTTTTGATCCCGGTATTCTCACGGGAACGGGAAGTATCTACCGCGGGTAAAAAATTTAGTTCATAAAAGTTACGGGGGAGGGCGCTGCAATTTTCATACATTTGTGATAGATACTTGACTCTGTATCGAGGACAATATCCAATCCAGTAAATCCAATAAGAAATAGAGCGCTGTATATTCCTTTCTCAGTCACACAAACACAAAGAAGAATATATACAACATTATTTTGAGTAAAAGAGACAAAGCATTATATCAACAATTAAAAAAATTAAATAAACAATTTGTATTTGTATTTGTATCTTTTGTCCCTCATCGCGAGCCGCGTTTTTGTATGACCGGAAACTTGATGCTCCGAATTTTGTACTACGAAACTATGGATTTACTGCATTTTTTGTCCCTCTCGGCGCGGCAGGCTCTCTGTTCGTCCAGGGTGCGTAGACAAGTGACAAATGTTTCGTATCCATTCTCTTTCTATTATCGCTACACCTCACCTTTGATTTGACATTTCTGAGGCCCTAGCCATGTTACATTTCGACAATCGCTTTCGATTAGAAACTAAAAAAAATGTATAGGAATTGACATTCGATGACGAAAACTCGAGCGATCAGAAATGTCAAATCAAAGGTGTAGCGATGATAGAAATCGAATCGCTTCATAGCGAATGCCGGTTGGCTAGGCCCTCTGATCGCTCGAGTTTTCGTCATCGAATGTCAATTCCTATACATTTTTTTTAGTTTCTAATCGAAAGCGATTGTCGAAATGTAACATGGCTAGGGCAGCAGGTACTATACTAGGTCCGTGGGAGGTGTGTTACCGTGGGTCCTTGGGATGTCCGAAGGTGGTGAACTGTGGCAGCACGGCGCGCGGGGGCGGGGGCACGAGGTAGTCGTCCGTGCGACCCTCGCCGCACGACTGCATCGTGAGCGTCGAGCACGATATCTGATTGTAACACTTATATTAGAAAGCCGTGTTGGTCAAGTGGGTTAGTACCTCGACTTTCTATCCGAAAGTCGAGGGTTCGAATCCGGCCGTGCATCAATAAACTGTAAAGTTCATTGATGCACGGCCGAAAAAAAAAAAATGAAAAAATGAAGTCGAAAAATGTATATGCGCTAAACTGAATTTATACGTTATGCTAAATTTATATGCTGCGTGTAAGCACGAGCTTATAACGGTGAAGGAAAACATCGTGAGGAAACCAGTTAGCTCTCTAATAGCGTCGATGGGCTTGCAACCTGTCATGGTATGGAAAGTTAACTTCTGCAAAAAGTGGGCATGTACTAAATATGTATGTATTTGGACATACCTCTGACTACCCCCTTAGACATCTTCAAAACGATCTAAAAATTGCTTATTGATCTGAAAGAAATGTCTACCGCTCCCGGGATACAATCGTGATAATATTTTTTATTAGAAAGGTGACAGCCCCACACGTATTGACCATTGTCTTTCCTGTGGATATGGCTAAGCTGAGAGGATGGTTTAGGCGCTACAAGCCTATTCCATCTTAACAATGTCCCAGGCACTACAGAGTACCGTTAAGTGTAGGCAAAGCTTGCCTCCTAACTCTGTATAAATCTTCTAGTAAAGATGTAAAGGCTTAAGACGGTTTGTGTGTGTGTAAGTATTGTATGTATGTTCGTATGAGCAAGTGGCTCTGGTGACGAAGTTTTTAGGCCGCCTAGAGACCTCCGTCATGGCTTAACGACAGAGGTAAAGTTGGTTTTTTGTATGTTTGGGGTAGGTAGGTAATCTTCGAAACTACTCAACCGATTTCAAAAATTCTTTCACCGATGCGTAGCATGGACTTTCTGAATGAACATAGGCTACCTACTTATATAAATATATTTATATTTATATACTTATAGCCTATATTTTATATGTCTATATTTTATAGGTAGGTACCAGCGAAGCCGTGGGATATCTAGTATAGTTAATTTTTATCCTGTCCATCCAAAGGTTACCTGGAAGAGATCGCTTTTAGCGATAAGGTCGCCCATTGTTACACTGTTTTATGTATTGTTTTGTTATGTTCTTTCTCTTTCTTTTATGGTGTGCAATAAAGTTATATTCTATTCTAATCTTATATATACCTAAGTAAAGCAATATGTATGCGCGTGGCGTGTCACACAGCAGTTGATGCGCAACTGCTTTTGGCGCCACTGAAAACCAGCGCTCCAACAGTCATGATGCTGCTTGGAGCATATGCTGAGGGGTAGCCTTATTTTCTTGTCACTCGATTGTCAATAAGTATTTTCATTTGTATGTTACCCATGTTTATGTTGATGGAAAATAAAAACTTTTTCTATTCTATTCTACCTATTATATTCTATACCTAAGTATAGGTCGCGCCACGTAAAAAGAGCGCTGACTGAGGGGAAGTAGTGGGGGTATGTTTGCGCCTGTGTTCACTCGCTGACGAACCAATAGCACTCGCTAAATCAATGGTATGAAGTGCGCCGCGTTACCTCTCCACCAATCATCGACCACGGAGCAGTTTGACAGCCAGCGCTCTTTTTACGTGGCGCGACCTATAAAGCTACTTACAATGGAGCGAGCTTTGTCATCGTTCTCTGACAGCACGCTGTTGGTCTCGGCGACGCTCCCGCCGCTCACCGTGCTCAGCCGACCGGATGACGACGAGCCTGGAACAAACACCAATTCTAAGTTCGCAAATAAAACAAAGTCCAAAGAGGAAATATTTTTTTTTTAATTTTGTCAGTAGGCATTTCAGATCCTTACAAAATTCTAAGGCCATTTCTTCATCAGAGGATTTTGTAGGTATCTAGCTAGGTACCTACATTACATAAGTATTTTTTAAGCTATTGCATAGCTTCTATCGCGGGCCTTGAGCGTGGAGACCGAATCCGGAAATTCCGTAACGAAAATAACCTAATTATTGCATAGCATTTTTTCTGAGTGGGGAACTCCGAAAAAATGCTATGCAATAGTTTTACCGCGGCAGTCTCGTGTCCGTGAACTTAGCATATCATGTCCCAGCATATCATGTTTTTGCGATAGTTCTCTTCGCATGCAGATGAGTTCTATAGTTCCTGATACTTTTCAGCAATAGTTCTGGCGTTTTTAGCTGAAAAAAACACGTTTAAAAAAATGATATGCTAACTTCCCGTAGCATATCATTTTGCAGCAAATCAAAAATAAATGCTTGTTCCAGTCGCATGGAGGTGTGTTCTATAGTTCCTGATACTTTTTAGCGATAGTTCTGGCGTCAAAACGTCAGAAAAAAATAATTTGTAAAAATAATTTGCATAGTTCCACGAAGACAAAAACTTAAATATATCTATTTTAATCGTATCAAACTATTCTAGAATACCAGAACTCTTTCGTTTCTCACATATCCGTAACAAAACTAGAACCTCCAATTCGAATTGAGTCCAGAACAAACGCTTAAGTGCCAGCATATCATGGTAGAGTAGTTAAAATATCGAAAAAAATAATTTGAATGTTGTCAAACAATTCGGTTAAGCCAGAACTCTTGCGTTTCATATACATCCATAACAGACCTAGAACCTACAACTTGATTCAAGTCCAGAACTAACGCGTAAGTATCAGCATATCACGGTAGAGTAGTTGTAAAATCGAAATATTCAAATTTGACTAAGTCAGACAATTCGAGAAAGTCAGAACTCTTGCGTTTCATATACATCCATAGCAGAGCTACAACCTACAACTCGATTCAAGTCCAGAACTAACGCGTAAGTACCAGCATATCACGGTAGAGTAGTTGAAAAATCGAAATATTCAAATTTGACTAAGTCAAACAATCCTAGAAAGTCAGAACTCTTGCGTTTCATATACATCCATAACAGAGCTACAACCTACAACTCGATTCAAGTCCAGAACTAACGCGTAAGTACCAGCATATCACGGTAGAGTAGTTGAAAAATCGAAATATTCAAATTTGACTAAGTCAAACAATCCTAGAAAGTCAGAACTCTTGCGTTTCATATACATCCATAGCAGAGCTACAACCTACAACTCGATTCAAGTCCAGAACTAACGCGTAAGTACCAGCATATCACGGTAGAGTAGTTGAAAAATCGAAAAATCTGAATTTGACTAAGTCAGACAAATCTAGGAAGTCAGAACTCTTGCGTTTCATATACATCCATAGCAAAGCTAGAACCTACAACTCTATTCAGATCCAGAACTAACGCGTAAGTACCAGCATATCACGGTAGAGTAGTTGAAAAATCGAAAAATCTGAATTTGACTAAGTCAGACAAATCTAGGAAGTCAGAACTCTTGCGTTTCATATACATCCATAGCAGAGCTACAACCTACAACTCGATTCAAGTCCAGAACTAACGCGTAAGTACCAGCATATCACGGTAGAGTAGTTGAAAAATCGAAAATCTGAATTTGACTAAGTCAGACAAATCTAGGAAGTCAGAACTCTTGCGTTTCATATACATCCATAGCAGAGCTACAACCTACAACTCGATTCAAGTCCAGAACTAACGCGTAAGTACCAGCATATCACGGTAGAGTAGTTGAAAAATCGAAAAATCTGAATTTGACTAAGTCAGACAAATCTAGGAAGTCAGAACTCTTGCGTTTCATATACATCCATAGCAAAGCTAGAACCTACAACTCGATTCAGATCCAGAACTAACGCGTAAGTACCAGCATATCACGGTAGAGTAGTTTAAAAATCGAAAAATCCAAATTTGACTAAGTCAGACAAATCTAGGAAGTCAGAACTCTTGCGTTTCATATACATCCATAGCAGAGCTACAACCTACAACTCGATTCAAGTCCAGAACTAACGCGTAAGTACCAGCATATCACGGTAGAGTAGTTGAAAAATCGAAATATTCAAATTTGACTAAGTCAAACAATCCTAGAAAGTCAGAACTCTTGCGTTTCATATACATCCATAACAGAGCTACAACCTAAAACTCGATTCAGATCCAGAACTAACGCGTAAGTACCAGCATATCACGGTAGAGTAGTTTAAAAATCGAAAAATCCAAATTTGACTAAGTCAGACAAATCTAGGAAGTCAGAACTCTTGCGTTTCATATACATCCATAGCAGAGCTACAACCTACAACTCGATTCAAGTCCAGAACTAACGCGTAAGTACCAGCATATCACGGTAGAGTAGTTGAAAAATCGAAAATCTGAATTTGACTAAGTCAGACAAATCTAGGAAGTCAGAACTCTTGCGTTTCATATACATCCATAGCAGAGCTACAACCTACAACTCGATTCAAGTCCAGAACTAACGCGTAAGTACCAGCATATCACGGTAGAGTAGTTTAAAAATCGAAAAATCCAAATTTGACTAAGTCAGATAAATCTAGGAAGTCAGAACTCTTGCGTTTCATATACATCCATAACAGAGCTACAACCTACAACTCGATTCAGATCCAGAACTAACGCGTAAGTACCAGCATATCACGGTAGAGTAGTTTAAAAATCGAAAAATCCAAATTTGACTAAGTCAGACAAATCTAGGAAGTCAGAACTCTTGCGTTTCATATACATCCATAGCAAAGCTAGAACCTACAACTCGATTCAGATCCAGAACTAACGCGTAAGTACCAGCATATCACGGTAGAGTAGTTGAAAAATCGAAAAATCTGAATTTGACTAAGTCAGACAAATCTAGGAAGTCAGAACTCTTGCGTTTCATATACATCCATAGCAAAGCTAGAACCTACAATTCGATTCAGATCCAGAACTAACGCTTAAGTACCAGCATATCACGGTAGAGTAGTTTAAAAATCGAAAAATCCAAATTTGACTAAGTCAGACAAATCTAGGAAGTCAGAACTCTTGCGTTTTATATACATCCATAGCAGAGTTGTAGGTTCTAGCTCTAGAATCTATTTTTCGATTTTTAAACTACTCTACCGTGATATGCTGGTACTTACGCGTTAGTTCTGGATCTGAATCGAATTGTAGGTTCTAGCTTTGCTATGGATGTATATGAAACGCAAGAGTTCTGACTTCCTAGATTTGTCTGACTTAGTCAAATTCAGATTTTTCGATTTTTCAACTACTCTACCGTGATATGCTGGTACTTACGCGTTAGTTCTGGACTTGAATCGAGTTGTAGGTTGTAGCTCTGCTATGGATGTATATGAAACGCAAGAGTTCTGACTTTCTAGGATTGTTTGACTTAGTCAAATTTGAATATTTCGATTTTTCAACAACTCTACCGTGATATGCTGGTACTTACGCGTTAGTTCTGGACTTGAATCGAGTTGTAGGTTGTAGCTCTGTTATGGATGTATATGAAACGCAAGAGTTCTGACTTTCTAGGATTGTTTGACTTAGTCAAATTTGAATATTTCGATTTTTCAACTACTCTACCGTGATATGCTGGTACTTACGCGTTAGTTCTGGACTTGAATCGAGTTGTAGGTTGTAGCTCTGCTATGGATGTATATGAAACGCAAGAGTTCTGACTTTCTCGAATTGTCTGACTTAGTCAAATTTGAATATTTCGATTTTACAACTACTCTACCGTGATATGCTGGTACTTACGCGTTAGTTCTGGACTTGAATCGAGTTGTAGGTTCTAGGTCTGTTATGGATGTATATGAAACGCAAGAGTTCTGACTTTCTAGGATTGATTGACTTAGTCAAATTCGGATTTTTTCATTTTTCAACTATTCTACCGTGATATGCTGGTACTTACGCGTTAGTTCTGGATCTGAATCGAATTGTAGGTTCTAGCTTTGCTATGGATGTATATGAAACGCAAGAGTTCTGACTTTCTAGGATTGTTTGACTTAGTCAAATTTGAATATTTCGATTTTTAAACTACTCTACCGTGATATGCTGGTACTTACGCGTTAGTTCTGGATCTGAATCGAGTTGTAGGTTGTAGCTCTGTTATGGATGTATATGAAACGCAAGAGTTCTGACTTTCTAGGATTGTTTGACTTAGTCAAATTTGAATATTTCGATTTTTCAACTACTCTACCGTGATATGCTGGTACTTACGCGTTAGTTCTGGACTTGAATCGAGTTGTAGGTTGTAGCTCTGCTATGGATGTATATGAAACGCAAGAGTTCTGACTTCCTAGATTTGTCTGACTTAGTCAAATTTGGATTTTTCGATTTTTAAACTACTCTACCGTGATATGCTGGTACTTATGCGTTAGTTCTGGACTTGAATCGAGTTGTAGGTTGTAGCTCTGCTATGGATGTATATGAAACGCAAGAGTTCTGACTTTCTAGGATTGTTTGATTTAGTCAAATTTGAATATTTCGATTTTTCAACTACTCAACCGTGATATGCTGGTACTTACGCGTTAGTTCTGGACTTGAATCGAGTTGTAGGTTCTAGGTCTGTTATGGATGTATATGAAACGCAAGAGTTCTGACTTTCTAGGATTGATTGACTTAGTCAAATTCGGATTTTTTCATTTTTCAACTATTCTACCGTGATATGCTGGTACTTACGCGTTAGTTCTGGACTTGAATCGAGTTGTAGGTTGTAGCTCTGCTATGGATGTATATGAAACGCAAGAGTTCTGACTTCCTAGATTTGTCTGACTTAGTCAAATTCAGATTTTTCGATTTTTCAACTACTCTACCGTGATATGCTGGTACTTACGCGTTAGTTCTGGATCTGAATAGAGTTGTAGGTTCTAGCTTTGCTATGGATGTATATGAAACGCAAGAGTTCTGACTTCCTAGATTTGTCTGACTTAGTCAAATTCAGATTTTTCGATTTTTCAACTACTCTACCGTGATATGCTGGTACTTACGCGTTAGTTCTGGACTTGAATCGAGTTGTAGGTTGTAGCTCTGCTATGGATGTATATGAAACGCAAGAGTTCTGACTTTCTAGGATTGTTTGACTTAGTCAAATTTGAATATTTCGATTTTTCAACTACTCTACCGTGATATGCTGGTACTTACGCGTTAGTTCTGGACTTGAATCGAGTTGTAGGTTGTAGCTCTGTTATGGATGTATATGAAACGCAAGAGTTCTGACTTTCTAGGATTGTTTGACTTAGTCAAATTTGAATATTTCGATTTTTCAACTACTCTACCGTGATATGCTGGTACTTACGCGTTAGTTCTGGACTTGAATCGAGTTGTAGGTTGTAGCTCTGCTATGGATGTATATGAAACGCAAGAGTTCTGACTTTCTCGAATTGTCTGACTTAGTCAAATTTGAATATTTCGATTTTACAACTACTCTACCGTGATATGCTGATACTTACGCGTTAGTTCTGGACTTGAATCAAGTTGTAGGTTCTAGGTCTGTTATGGATGTATATGAAACGCAAGAGTTCTGGCTTAACCGAATTGTTTGACAACATTCAAATTATTTTTTTCGATATTTTAACTACTCTACCATGATATGCTGGCACTTAAGCGTTTGTTCTGGACTCAATTCGAATTGGAGGTTCTAGTTTTGTTACGGATATGTGAGAAACGAAAGAGTTCTGGTATTCTAGAATAGTTTGATACGATTAAAATAGATATATTTAACTTTTTGTCTTTGTGGAACTATGCAAATTATTTTTACAAATTATTTTTTTCTGAAGTTTTGACGCCAGAACTATCGCTATAAAGTATCAGGAACTATAGAACACACCTCCATGCGACTGGAACAAGCATTTATTTTTGATTTGCTGTAAAATGATATGCTACGGGAAGTTAGCATATCATTTTTTTAAACGTGTTTTTTTCAGCTAAAAACGCCAGAACTATTGCTGAAAAGTATCAGGAACTATAGAACTCATCTGCATGCGAAGAGAACTATCGCAAAAACATGATATGCTGGGACTTGATATGCTAAGTTCACGGGCATGGCAGTCTCCGAGTGCCACACGTCTTTTTTTTAATTTTGCCACTTGTAGGCATTTAAGATCCTTAGAAAAGTCTAAGGCCATTATCAGAGGATTTTGTAGGTACCTAGGTAAGTACCTAAGTACCTTACATAAGTACTTATTACTAAAACTCACTTTCGCTCAAGCTGCTGTTGGGCCTTGTATTTCCATTGCGCTTCTCTATGGAACCATTTTGGTTTTCATGATCTGTAAAAAGATAAAAAAACATGACTTTGATACATTCTGATACATTACAATGCCCTTCGTAATAGTTATATAATAGTTTTATTGTTGCTGTAGCTTTTTGGGTGAAAGTTTTGCTTGTATCTTTAGTTATAGGTACAGGTAACTGAGGTCACAAATTTTCATAACTAGCTGCGTCCCGCGGTGTTACCCGCGGTGAATAGTTTCCTTTCCGGGAATACCGGGATCAAAAGTAGCCTATTCTTTAATCCAGGGTATAAGCAATTCTGGTACCAAATTTCATTAAAATCCGTACAGCCGTTTGAGCGTGAAAGGGTAACAAACACATCTACATATTTACACACTTACACACATAAACTTTCACCTTTATAATAAGTATTAGTGTGATGATCACACTACAGTTGTGTAAAAACCTTTCAGTGGATGATTCATAGTTCTCGGAGTGCTGGATGCAGGGTTTTCCGAGTAATGTGAATCACTACCTAGTAAAATTATGATTCTGGTTGCATCATCTACAAGTTTTCAAATAATATTAGGTAGGTAGGTACCTACCTCATTACTAGGACCTATACTTTGTCCCAAAACCGCGATAGCATGAGAGATGACCTTTGCCCAGCAGTGGGACACGATGAGCTAATAAATAATAACTTACGTTTGCTCTTGCTCTTTGAAAACATCTTCTTGACGCGTTCAAACGGCGTCGGCCGCTTCATATGATCTTTGATCCTCTGCTGTATCTTGTCATACTCATCCCTCATCTTATTCAACTGCTCCTGTTTCTCCTTCAACGACTGCTGCGTCTCATTTCTATTCTTCCACTCCATCACTAGCTTCTCCACTTCAGATATAGAAAAGACATTGTTTTTGAAGTCAGTGATAATCTCTGCCAGTTCCTCTTGTCCTGTTAATGGACAGATACTCCCAGATTTGACACTAGGGCTGCGCATGTCTTTGGTTAGGTTTATTTGGCTGATATCACTTGTGGGCGTGTCGATGGTGAAGGTCTTCGATTCTTCGGTGGGTGAGTAGAGGAATATATCGGGCTGTGAAGGCATTAGTCTCGAGCTGTTCGCGTAGAGATTGTTCGGTCTGAATTTAGGGCTTTCCACTTTGATGTTGGATGGTTGGACTAGATAGTCGTGTTCTAAAGCCTGTTGGATCCTGTGCTCGGTATCGTGTAGAGGGAATTCGTTTTGGTAGAGTTGTTCCCTTATTTTTGGTAGTTTGAGATTCGGTCGTGGCTTCTTCTCTTTAATGTCTTCTAAGTTCTGTGTGCAAGCTTCGCTGAAGGGGTCTGTTGACTCTGTTCCATTTTTCTCAGTCTCAGTCGGGGAGTCGACGGTGTCGCACGTCTCGACAATACGAAGCTCGTCTTTGACTTCTGTGCTATCTTCTTTGTCGTTGTCCGACATGTTTTTCAGATAGTAGTACATGTTTGAGAATTCATTTATTTTCTGTAACAAATGAAATAGAGTTATCACGTTTGCTAGTTTATGATGACTGTATCAGGAAAATCACGTCTAGCTAACCGCATGATTAATTAAATTATCACCAATACTTACCTACCCATTTAAATTATCGTGTAATGTCATACTAGGAAACTTAAGTAATTACTATTAAAGTTTCCTAGTATGACATTACACGATAATTTAAATGGGTAGGTAAGTATTGAAAACTAACATTTCACAATAATTCTATTTTAGAAGTAATAAACTAGGATTAATGAGGTAAACATTTTTTGAACTTCTATTTTATGGATAAAATCTATAAACTATTAGCTTACGTATGTTCAGCGTCAATTGAACTTATCGTCACTACGCATAGCAGTGTCACTAGAACCAGTAATGGTACAAATCAATAGTACTATCGACACACCACACAAAAATCTATACATTTACGAGTAACCTACGAGTTGCTTGTCAGTGGGGTCTCCCGGTTGGTTAAATACTCTAAGGTCGCTCCCGAATAAACCTTACCATGTCATGTCATGAACGTAAGTGACTAAACTATTAAACTAGCGCTGTTTAAATCATCTATTTAAATGTTAAAGGCCATTGATGACTAGTTCGGAAACTACGCCGGTTAATTCATGAAAGTCGACTTGTTAATTTTACACCTAAACCTAAATCACATTTCCTAAAACTGTGTATTTTGTTTAAACTCGTCACTCGCCTCGGCACGTGGCGCAGTTACCGCAAGCGGCTATGCTTGCGGCAAATCAACCAGGTAAAACAATAATTTGTTTTCTTTCATCATCTAATTAGCTTTAATTAATTTATACAATACCTAATAAAAGTTAGTGTTTTAATTAATCTACTTGGAGCTGTTTGTACTTATTTTAGCTAGCTAGACTAATTTAAATTAATTTACGGGACTTTATCGCGTAATTACCTTCCTTACTACATATATTATTTCCCGATGTTTGTAACGAGTGCGTTACAAGCGTCACGTAAAAAGAACTGCGAGGGGAAGAGGCGGGGGTAGGTATAGCACTCGCTAAATCAATGGTATGAAGTGCGCCGCTTTACTCCTCCACCGATCGGACCTAAAAATCAACTAGGTACTGCGCAGCTTTTCCCCTCAGCGTTATTTTTACGTGACGCGATTTATACAGCTCTCGTGGTCACGGGTAGACTAATCGAGTGTGGAAACCGCGACTACCCTCAATTCGGCATCAGAAGAGCTAGAATAGTTTTAGCAGCAGACCCCATATTATGTGTTCCCTTCCACAGATAATCCACTAGGAAAAACACTGATTTTCTACTAGCTGCGCCCTGCGGTGTCACCCGCGGTGAATAGTTCCCGTTCCCGTGGGAAGACCGGGATCAAAAGTATACCTAAAGTAAGTATACTTTAGTATATCCTGGTACCAAATTTCATACCAAACCGTCCAGCCGTTTGAGCGTGAAGGAGTAACAAACATTCACACTTACACACACAAACTTTCACCTTTATAATATTAGTGTGATTACATTAGACTCACCAAGTCGACAAGTGGTCAGCCAGTCGGTAATAGGTACTTGTGGTCTACCATGTCCGCGGGTGTCTTGTGTCTGAGTTTTCAGATATACCACTAGAAAAAACATTTATTTTTTCCATCAGACTCACCAAGTGGTCGGCCAGTACATCAGCCAGCCGGCAATGCTTTGGTCCCTGGCCAGGTCCGCGGGCGCCTTGTGTCCTAGTTCTCAGATACCTACTTATTCTAGTATGAAACACATTTAAGTATTTTGTATATCAGACTCACCAAGTGGTCGGCCAGTACATCAGCCAGCCGGTAATGTTTGTGGTCCCTGGCGAGGTCCGCGGGCGCCTTGTGTCCTAGTTCTCAGATACCTATTTATTCTAGTATGAAAACACATTTAAGTATTTTGTATATCAGACTCACCAAGTGGTCGGCCAGTACATCAGCCAGCCGGTAATGTTTGTGGTCCCTGGCGAGGTCCGCGGGCGCCTTGTGCCTGACATTCCGGAGCGCGACGGCGGCGCCGCCCCCCGGGCACTCCAGCAGCTGCCAGCACACGCGCTCCAGCCCGAAGCGCGCCGCCCAGTGCAGCAGTGTCGGGTACTCCTCACCACCTGGAGACCGGCTTGGGTTATGAAAGTATCCTTGGACATTCCACATCATCTATATCATTGACGACCTCTGTGGCGGAGCGGGCGAAGGCTTGCCTGAGACGCGGAGCTTGCGGGTTCGATCCCCGCCACGGGACAAATGTTTGTATCTTCTACAGATATATGTTCCGGGTTTGGTTGTTTTTCTATCTATAGTATGTATGAATTTACAACAAAAATGTATCTATGTAGTATATCAGTCATCTGGTTACCATACACAAGCATTAAATTGCTTAGCTTGAGACTAGATGACGCTGTGTGGAATATCCTAAGATATTTATTTATTTATCTATATAAACAGCTCGGTGAAGGTCGTTGTATGACGGGATCTTAGACTACTAGTCCCAACAAGATGGTAACTAGATGACTGTGTAGGTAGGTAGGTATAGATATTCCATTTCACGAAGTCCGTTGGACTTTAAATGTCATAGAGAATGCATGTCCACATTTTTAGTGTGCGTAAGCTCAGAAGCAATCAGTCGACGCGCCGAGACGCGGTCCGGGTCGCGTATTGCCATAATGTATACTAGCACAGACAGGGGTTGCTCTGTAATCGCACGCAATATGCTCTTGTAGCTAGTAGAGAGCATACTGCATATCAGTACAGAGACAGATTGAAATAAAATACACTTTACTTTGCGGCACGCTCGCTACGCTCGCTCGCCTCGCGCGCTAGTGGTCACTGTTCAAACCTAACCTAACCAACTGATTTCGATCTGGGTGGCTGATTATACAAACTGGTCTGTAGTCATACGTAGTTTGCTTTAAAAATATGCAAGCAAACTGTATACTTATACAGACTGGTCTGTAGTCATACGTAGTTTGCTTTAGAGTATTTGTTATTTTTAAAAGCACAAAGTGATCGAGTACAGACTATGGGTGTCTGTACTGATATACACAATGGCAATACGCGTCCGGGTCACATAGTGTCTATTTGTGTTCACGTCAGACTTTAGTAGCGAGTACCGTCAGCATGACAACTAAGCACAAGGTTGGGGCTAATCAGACTTCGTGAGATAGAAAAACTATACTACCTACATAATATTATATACACGAGTAGATAGAAACCTGATCTCAGGGTCAAATATCTGCCAAATATCTGCCGAAAATAGGTACCTAAGTACAAAAAAGTACCTACTTGACAATTAGTAAATCAAAATGAATGTCCCTCTTTAAGTACCTATCTAACCTGGTTTTATAATTTTAAAATACCGGCCCAGTATTTTTTGTTAAGACCTACTCGTATACCTATACTAAAACAAAACAAAGTCTGTTTAAACTCGCCCAACTTTGAATTTAAACAGCTTAAAAATAGTTCAACTTACTTGAAACATCGGCTTTCGGATTGAACTGCTCAGTCGAAGCAAGCAGGTTGAAATGCGGTGGAATATTCTTCTGAAACGCGCTCAGCATCCAACTGTCCAACTGCTCCTTACTCGAAGTCTTAAAACCCAGCGTCTGTACCACACGTGATATCACACTTTTAAAACATTGCACTATTGAAAACCACATTGTAAAATCTTTTGCTATCGTTTTCGTACAGTTTATATCATTTATTTTCCAGCCTTATAAACTACCCCCAAATGCAAGCAAATTTAAAAAAGAAGGTTTTATGTTTCACTGTGTATATTTTTTCATAATGACCGTCTCAGAAGGGGTCTATAAAATCTTTTGTCGCTATTACTTTCACGGTAATGAAAAGAGACGGCAATAGTTTTCAGAGCCTATCCCGTTTTAACTAAATGGGTAATTTAATCAAATAACGACCCTATATAGTTCACATAACACACTATTCGTTAGCACTTTTAATCAAAAGACGTAGCACTAGACGTAGCACTTTTAAAACATTTATTTAAAGCGTAGAACTAAAAAGCTCGTAGTACAAATACACTGCACGTTTGTTTAGTATTTTGTTCTTTATTAAATGAATGTAATATTTATTCAAAACGTCCATCATTAATCGAACTCTTGTGAACACTGAATCAAGTGGTGACATTCCAAATTACTTTATTACATAGCCCGTTATCCCCATAGCTACTGAGTTAATTAATTATAAACTGAGGAAATTCCACAATAAATGCACTTATAAAAGTTAAACATATTTAAAACACATTTTTAACTTTCACGACTTGAACGTACCTATTATTATATTGTAATCGGGACATATTTGAGTTAAAAACAAAAAATTGGTACGCGATTGAGTCCCGATATTAAACAAGGTAAACCTACTTATTGTAGGTACAGTAATACAGTAAAATTTGTTAAATCAACTGTGGTGGGTTAAAGGCAATAGGTAACTCGAATAGTTCGATAACCTCTGCGGCGCAGTGGATGAAAGCCCGTCTGAGACGCAGAGGTTGCGGGTTCATTTCCCACTGCGAGACATCGTGGCCACAAACAGATAAATCTAAAAGTCAATGATCATTTATTAACTAAAAGCGATGAGGTCGCTCACGCATTTGATAATTTTTTCTCTAATATACCACATGTGGTGACTCAATCATTAAATTCATCCGCCACTATAGCATACGGCCTTTTGGAATCCAGTGTTGTTCAGGGTAACAATGAATTCAGGTTTAGTTATGTTAACGCAGACAATATTGTCAAAATATTTAAAACACTGAATATTAAAAACACTGAAGATTTATGGGGGATTTCGACTAAGATATTAGCTACTATTGTTGGTGATATTGCTCCATGTTTAGCTTATATCTTTAACAATTGCGTTGACGAGGGAGTTTTTCCCAATCTAATGAAGATGAGTAAAGTTATTCCTTTATTCAAATCTGGTAATGTAACTGACCCCGCTAATTATAGACCAATATCGATTCTGCCGGCGTTAAGTAAAATATTTGAAAAACTAATTCTTAATCAACTGCTCTCTCACTTTAATCTCAACGGACTTTTACACCAGCACCAATCTGGATTTACGAGAGGTAGATCAACAACCGATGCAGGTACATTGCTTCTAAAACACATATTATGAGGCCTTTGAGAACTCGCAAGACGTAGTCGGAGTTTTCTGCGATCTGTCGAAAGCGTTCGACTGCGTATGTCATGCGACTCTAATTTCTAAATTAAAGTACAATGGTGTCGTAAACCAAGCTATTAACCTGATTAGATCTTATCTTTCTGAGAGACTCCTTAAAGTTGAAAATGGGTGTGCCACAGGGCTCGATACTAGGCCCTTTTCTGTTTCTAGTGTACATAAACGACCTTCCTTCCTTTGTAAAAGACATGTGTGACATTGTTCTTTTTGCTGATGATACATCTTTGCTTTTTAAAGTTGATAGGTCTAAGGATAATTATGATGATGTTAATGCCTCTTTAGCCCAAGTCTCAAACTGGTTCACTGCTAATAACCTCTTACTTAATGCCAAAAAAACTAAATGTATTAAATTCACTTTGCCTAACGTGGTTCAGAGACCTACAAAAATTAAACTAAATGGGGAAGCACTTAATCTTGTAGATTCAACTGTTTTCTTAGGTCTTACAATCGACTCCAAAGTGCAGTGGGGTCCGCATATTGAAACACTTGCAGGTAGGCTTAGCTCCGCGGCTTACGCAGTGCGTACGATTAGGCAACTTACTGACGAAGGAACAGCTAAGTTAGTATATTTCAGTTACTTCCATAGTGTGATGTCGTATGGTATTTTTCTTTGGGGTAAAGCAGCAGATATTCAAACTATTTTCGTTTTACAGAAGCGAGCTGTCCGCGCCATTTACAAAATGAAACGTCGGGACTCTTTAAGAGAGCGTTTTAAAGAAATAAATATTCTTACTGTTTTTTCGCAGTATATTTATGTAAACTTATTGCACACTCACAAATATATAAACAACTTTAAGAAAAAAAGTGATGTGCACAAAATTAACACTAGAAATAAAAATAAATTATGTGTGCCTAAATTTAGACTAGAAAAAGTAAACGGTTCTTTTATGGGAAATACTGTACTTTTTTACAATAAACTCCCAATCAACGTAACTAACCTACCGACTCAAAGGTTTAAAACGTACATAAAGAATATTCTTGTAGAGAAAGCGTATTATTCCATTGAGGCTTTTATTAATGATAAAATTGCGTGGCCTGATGTCACTGTGCCCCTCGACGGTTGATGGTATACAATATCTTTACTACCTTGATAAGTAGGTACCTACCACTTAAGTCGGCCAAGTGTAGCGTGTGATGCCAGACAACATTTTGTTGAGGTGTTATCTTGTTAACTTTACAATTACTTTTACTTTCTTTGACATGCCTTACTTTGTTCGACTGGCTTCCCACTAAAGCTTGACTATTTAGATTAAGTATTTTAGATTGTTAAGGGATCGCTTTTAAAAAAAAGCTAGGCCCACACCACCAGGTTCTTGCCTGATTCTTTCCCTGGTGTAGGGAGTCGCGTTGGAACAGGCATTAGAATCACCTAGCATGTAAAACGAAGCTTAAGTGATCCTTGAGGTCCTACAAGAATAAATGATTTTTCTTTCTTTCTTTCTGTTTGCATGTTCTACAGATATTTGTTCCGGGTCTGGGCGTTTCTCTATCTATATTTATGTCGTATTTACAAAAAAAATTATCGAACCCATAACCTCTTGCGTTTCAGGCCGGCCTTCGCCCCCCGTGTCAGCCACTAGGAACATTTACCTGGCACATGAACTCCAGCGGATGGTCGGAAGCCCTGAGGAGTTGGTCCAGCTCCCGCAGTCTGCTCTCGCACTTGATCTGCCGCCGTCCTAGAGACTGGCCGTTCTTGCTGACCCGAACCCACACTAGCATCGATACTTCTAGGCATGATTCTGTGGAGAAAATAAATAAAATAATAAATATCCTTGGACATTTCACACAGCGTCATCTAGTCACAAGCTAAGCAACTTAATGCTTGTGTTATGGCAACCAGATGACTGATATACTACTCAGATACTTTTTTTTGGTAATACATACCTAATATAGATAGAAAAACATGCATCCAGACTCGGAACAAATATCTCTACAGATATTTGTTCTCTACAAATATCTGTAGAGATATTTGTTCCGAGTCTGGATGTTTTACAACATTTGTCCCGTAGCGGGAATCGAACCCGTAACCTCCGCGTTTCAGGCGGGCCTTTGCCCACTGCTGGTGCACCATTAATGGGGCAAATCAATGGTGCAAACGTAACCGCGGGTCAGGGGCGTAGCTACCACCGTATCTGCCGTATCAATTATACGGGGCCCCCGGGTCACGGGGGCCCCCAACGTGCGTAAGCAAAAATTTATAAAAACTTCCCAATTTCTATTTTGCCAAATATTTCCTTTAATTTTATGCAAAAGTCTTTTTTGTGACAAATCTTTACCTTTTATAAGGGCCCCCAAAAAAATGTATACGGGGCCCCGTCAAGGCACGCTACGCCCAACCGCGGGTATATTTGTACCAAATTTAATCAAAATTAGAAGCCGCGCTCTACTAGTAGGTATAATATAAAAAACTTTGCCAAAGTCTAAATTGTGATTGCAAAAGTTTATGAAAGACTTTGAAAAATTCATCGCGTGGTTTAATAGGCCGAAATTACGCTTTTATGGAATTTCCTAATTTCCGAAGTTGGAAATTAGTTTTCTAATAGAAAGAAAGAAAGAAAGAAAAAATCATTTATTCTTGTTCACTCAAGGATCACTTAAGTTTCGTTTTACATGCTAGGTGATTCTAATGCCTGTTCCAACGCGACTCCCTACACCAGGGAAAGAATCAGGCAAGAACCTGGTGGTGTGGGCCTAGCTTTTTTTTTAAAAGCGATCCCTTAACAATCTAAAATAATCTAAATAGTCAAGCTTTAGTGGGAAGCGAACAAAGTAAGGCATGTCAATAAAAAGTCGTAGCAATCAACGCTTTTGGAAACACATACGTTTTCTCAGAGTGTTTTGTGTGTGAGTGGGACGGTATAGGTAAATCTGGAACTCTACACTCTTACGCGAAAACTCATACTTGATGGATTTGGCTGAAACTTGGAATATCATAGCTTATGTTCCGTGCTTCGGAGGGCACGTTAATTGTCGGTCCCGGCTTTTAAAGTCGTTAAGCCATGACGGAGGCCTTTAGGCGGCCTAAAAACTCCGTCACCAGAGTTGGCCACTTGCTCATACGAACGAACGAACGAACCTGAGATAACACCATGTTATAATATTTTATAACCGGTCAAGTAGCATACGAGCGAAGCCGCGGGCGTATGCTATAGTCTTCTATAGTTTCGGATTTCCCCAATCTGTTCTAGTTAAAAACTCAATCCTGTATAAATGATGGTGACAGTTTTCAGAAAGCACTAAAGTTAGTTCGTATGAGCAAGTGGCCAACTCCAGTAACGGAGTTTACAGGCCATCTAAAGGCCTCCGTCATGTCAAAAATCAAAATCAAAATATATTTATTCAGTACGATCGTTTATAGACCACTTTGGCATTTATTTATTTATTTACATACACACACATAGAAATATAACATTACAGTTGTACTAATTCGTCATGTCACGTTCTTAAAACTAGGTGATTCTACTGCCTGATCCAACGCGACTCCAGAAAGAAAACGCGACCAGGGAAATAATCATGGCTTAACGACTTCTAAAAATGGGACCGACAAGTTAACCTTCCCTCCGAAGCGACATACGACTATGTAGGTAATGTATGTCAGGATCCTCATAAACCAACACAGATCAAAGGTTAAGAGGATAGTCACCTGGTATATCAAACTGCAGTGTGTAAGGGTTGCGTTTCTTGTAGGTTGGTATGTGGATGACCTCGCCCTTCTTATCCACCATTATCTTGATGCTATCCTCGTCTCGGATGGGGTCGTTTAGAAGCGCTATTACTCGACTTTGACCCTACAAGTAAAAAGGTGTTATAAATCTTAGTAACTGGATGCGTACTGGATGGTATAAGCAATCCTGGTACCAATTTACAATAAAATCCGTCCAGTAGGTAGTTTGAGCATGAAGGACTAACAAACATACACACACCAAACTTTCACCCTTAGTGATCAGTTTAAGGTGCCTGTATGGGTAAAACTAGCGCCACCGCGAAAACAGAGTTTGGTGGCCACCAAGTGCAACTTTGCAACTCCTCCTAAACTATACAAAATGAAACTATTACAGAGGTATTAAAAAAAAGCTTATGATAGGTTTCACAAATTGTACATTCAGTTTTTTAAACTTCCTTTGTTCAACGTAATAATAAAATAAAATAGGCGGTGGCGCTACGTTCACCCATACAGGCACCTTAAAGTATTTGTCTTACTATTCACATTTTAATTGATCAATGATGTTTTTTTCACTTACAATCTTAACCTTCTTTGGGACGATAGAGAAGCTGACTCGTTCAGCAGCAGTATCACGACAGTCCTTGGTCCTCAACACCCCAACTGCCGCCGTTAGAAACGTGTCGACGAACGCGCCGTCCTTTTCTCGCACTGACATCATCTGCCACTGCGAGATTGTAGGGTAGTCTGAAAATACACTTTGTATGAGAAGAAAAACTAACCCCATCTATACTAATATTATAAGGAGGTAAAGTTGGTTTGTTTGTATGTTTGGGGTAATTTCCGAAACGAATTATCCAATTTCAAAAAATCTTTCACCGATATGTAGCATGGACTTTCCGAATGAACATAGGCTAAAGGTACCTTGATAAAATATAACCTATGTTACACGCGAGCGAAGCCGCAGCCGCAAGCTAGTCATCTACTTAAAGGTAATGTAGACCCTTAGATTTTTACAACAATAGACAAATAGAATACTAATAAAGACACAAAGACAGAGTGATTCAAGAGGAAGGTTTATATATTTTAAAACTTGATATTATATTAGGAGAAAACGTATGAAGCGGAGGCGGATCGCTATTTCATAATGAAATAACAAATTATAGTGCATTTTACAATAGACTACAGATTTAGCAACAGCTTTTGACACATTTTTAATTAAATAAAATGAATTTAGGTACCTACTCGTATTACTCGTACTAGCGATAAAAATTAGCCAATTGGGTTAATCACAAAATAATACCTAAATGAAAAATTTTCTGGGTTTTTAATAAACATGCGGGAAAATGGGGTTAATCGAAAAATATCAGGTGACTGAACCATTCTACAATAGACATAATTAGAAAAATAGGATAGGAATGGCCTAAGTTTCCGGAAACAAGCTAATTATATCATGGTTTATGTGCATTGTGGGTATTTCAGTCTCTAAGCGGATATAATCGACCGATCATTGTTTTCTATTATTGGATTAATTTAATTAGATGCATAGATATTTATAGCGATCGGGAATTCATCAAGTAAAAATAGCGTTGATTCAAGCACCAACAATGTTTATATTCAGAAAATCTTCATCTGAGTAATAGCGAAAGTGACACAATTTACTTAGTGTCTTATAATGTGTCATGATGTGGATGAGTATACAAGTAGAGGAAGGCCGAAGAAGAAATGAAGGACTGTGTGAAAGAGGAGTGAATTCAGAGTTGACGAGTGATAGAGGAGAATGTAAGAGAAAAACATGTGCTAACCACACATAAAAAAAGTCCTTACCTTCACAGTTGTTAGCGATCACTTGGTGTTTCTCAACACCGAGCAGCATCACCAGAATCTTGTCCACTTTGAAGATCTCCTCACAGTTGATGTCTTTCTTCAACTCCGACATCTTGGTGGCGAAGTTTGGGCAGAGGATCAGTATCTGCAGCTGCGCTTTTGAGAGCTTCTCCAATTTCTCCTGTGAGTCGTTCGAGAGCAACTCTTCGACTGTCACTGGTGTTACTCTGTGCCAATAAATGAATAAAGGATAAGAATTGTCTTATTTTGACATTCCAATATATATAATTTCTAGCTGCGACCCGCAGTGTTACCCGCGGTGAATAGTTCCCGTGGTAATACCAAAATCAAAAGTAGCTTATATGTTAATTCAGGATATAAGCTATCCTGGTAGCAAATTTTATTCAAATCCGCGTCCAGCCGTTTGAGCGTGAAGGAGTAACAAACATTCAAACTTAAGTGCATAGGAAGGTACTTACACACCTTACACACACACAAAATTTCACCTTAATAATATGAGTGTGATGTGGAACAAAGAACATAGTGGAAATGATACATAATTTATTTAACTCACAATATTTAATTGTTATAATATACTTAAGTAAAACTATGCATAATTTAGTAGGTACATGGAAATGCGGGAAACCAACAGAGTACCTACTTGATTGGCAAAATTACTACTCATTTTATAAATTGACAATAATTACATCCACACACCACGTTTATCCTTTTAAGTTACCATATAGCAACAACCTTATTCGTGTCCGAAAATATGAACTCCGTTAGTGATGGAAAATTTTACAATAATCGGTAGGTAATACATATTAAAAGGTAAATTAGCGAAAATGATGTAATCAATTATATACCTACTAATCTTATGAACATAAATACTAGTGGCAATTCCGAGTATCGCAAAAGCTAAACTTAGCTAACCAAAAATGATGCCGTCCCTTTCATAGCGATGGGAATAAAAAGGATGGCATTAATTTTAGTTAGTTTGGTTTAGCTTTTGCGACACTCCGAATTGCTACTAATGATAGACTAACTAGGTATACTAGTTATAGATTTTTTTACTTATAGAAATTGAATAAAATGAATATTAATTTATTCAAGCAGATCAAAATTTATGATTGTTTTGTTATTTTATGTGTGTAGGTACTACATCGTAGAGTAATAAATAAAATAGCTACACTTTGCCACGCAACACAATGCTCACTTCATCAGATCCCGAGAATGGGCTCGCTCTAAACTAAACTGCTCTGCTACACAGTTATTTCACTTTTGTAGCTGTCAACGTTTCATATTTTTCATTGTATTAAATTTGAAATTTGTAACAACTATAAATTATTTAAACTTTTAAACTTACCTATAATGATGTCTAGCTCGCTGGGACATGATCTTATCAAAGCTGGCGACGAGGTAGTCGGACCACAATGCGCTTTCTGGAGATCCAGAACTCCACAGGATTGCTATGTCTTCCATTTCTGCAACAAACAAACAAACTTAATTGATACTACGTAACATACTGAAGAAATGTGTGAAACACATTTGAAGGAGCAAGGCTATCTTTGCAGTGATGATTAAATTAAATTAAATTAAGTTAAACAAATCAGGCAGGAGAAAAATAAGTATCACAATTAAAAGAGCAATCATATTACCGAACAATAACAATGCCTTAAGACAATCATTTAGTCTTTCGAATAATGAACCCCATAACCAGCAAAGAAGACTTATGGATAAAGAAAACTGAACTCTTTTAAACATTTCTAACGAAGTGATGCTTCAATGCCAATAAACCTTTTCCAGTGATCGATCTCTAATTAATTAAGCATTGATCGTGACCGCTGACCCGTTCCATGGCCCTAATCGGACCGCACACAGCCATTACACATGCAAAATACACGGATATGTAGGTATGTATGTAGGTATGTGGCTGTAAAAAATCAGAACCTGAGACATTTGACTTTCAAAAAGCAGTCTTTATATTTTTCTGGAAAATCTAAATAAGTAGTGTGTATGTGTAGTTATTTTTTTGGTGTCGTGATGATTAAAATCTTACTCTGAGTTTTAAAATGTTTAGGGAATGCTGATGAAATTTCTCATTTCGCTGATAGCATTACTACCAATTTTTTTATTCGAACACAGAAGAAAGAGTTGAAGAAATAAATCGACAGCAGATGATGCAAAAATGATCCATACTCGTTACATCTTTGCCACTCTGTGAGCACAGAGCATCAAATGAATCACATTGGACAAAGGACCACTATATCTCAAACCAGTGCGGTATCAATGCATTAATATCAAATTCATCTTACGGCGTATAAAATAGGAAGCTGTCAGGATAATCGAGGCATGAACGATGTCGTTCACTCGACGGGCTGGGTCGTTGGCTGGAGCGAAGTTCACGACCGCCCGGATGCACAGAGCTTTTTACATGTGTCCGATTGATGTGAATGCATCTGATTTGTATCTGCGTGGTGTCTTAGCAAAAGAAGCGCAATAATGAATTCAGTATGGCTACGTATGTAGGTAACTTAAAAAGCAGCCTTGTAGCGACCGACATGGCTGTTTTCTGCAAAACTCGGTAGAAGAGTAGCACTAGTGGCGAAGCTTGCTAAGCAACAGTTCCTGAAGTTAAGAAAAAATGCTGGATTTCAACAAAAGCAAAGTTTAGCCTGATTTTTCGTTTTGGAATTTGTTTAAAACAAAGAATTTTGAATATGTTCTCTATATTTTAACTTATGAAAAGTATCAAATGAAAGTTGGTGTAAGTAAATAATTTAGTTTGTGTAGGTACATTTAATATTATCTCTGAGAAAGTGGAGCTCAGTAAACATTATGTGATTGAACACGATGTGCGGTCTCAAAAGTCTTCTGGTTTAATTATAAAGACGCTTTTATCGTAAGTATATTATATCTAGACGGAAATTCCACTTGAAGACACTTAACATGAGCAGACGTATGACTAAATAAATGCCTGTATAGTTATTTTACATCTCTATCTAAAACAAGTCAATACTCGAAACAGTCTTTAATTGATTACCTACGAGTATACGCTCTACATAATGTACTATTATACGAGAGTCCTGAATACTTTCTGGAACAAAACATAGTATTCAAGATCATTATGTTTTCCATTCATGTATTTTTTTTAGAATCGCATCAGTAGTTCTAAATTTCACCTAGTAGTTACAAACCTAATATAACGCCTCTTTTTATAACATAAATAGGAGTTGTACCTAATAATCATAAACGCAGTAACACTGTCCTAAAAACACACATATTATTTCTCCATGAAAGTACGTTGGATTTGAAATTTTATGGCATGCGTCGCCTTGCATACGCATCTACAAATAAGCTATGCAAGCCGCGCGCCGGAAGCCTGTACGAGTATAAACCCACCTTTGCCACAGAGTATAAAGCAGTTGTACGTCCTCTGCCGCCAAATGCAGAGCCGACTAAATGTGATATCCGCTTCCTAAATAGACAAACGTCTATCGACGACGCCCGGAATAACTATAGCCGATTAGATGCACCGCTACACAACTTGCAAGGGTGAAGTTGAGCTTAAATACGCAGGAACGGATAACGGATGTGCTCATTCAATTCGGAATGCACTTATTAAATTCCGTTGATCTTTGCATACTTCAAGTTCAAATCCGAATTCAGTTTCCAAAGAACTTTTTTAAATGTGAAAGTCAATCGCTGCTCAGCAATAGTGAAAGCAATCTTCAGAAGGATGTTCCAGTTACCAGTTAATGGAACTTCTATTGATTTATCGGTTTTCCGACGCGGCTTCCGTCTATTTTTACCACTTCAAGTCAAATGCTTACGCAAGCAGGTAGGGTACGTATGGCTGGTGTTGAGATTATTGACATGAGAAGCATGATTATATATAGCTAGATTATTTTTTAAAAGAGCCTGAACTATATCCCATCAAATTAAGCCAAGATTTTGTAATGCTTACATAATATTTTGGCCTCAAAAACTGCCCCTAGATATTGCTTATATTATGACACTCTCAAACACTCATGTCTGTATCTCAGATGCGTTCATTTATCCAGTTCTTAACAATGTTCTAGATTCTAGAGATATTGTAGGTATGTAGTTGCAGGTAAATTTGGCACATGCCCACATTTAACTGAAACATGCCATACGTGTACATGATGTGTCATGGCCATGTTTTATGCTAATTAAATTTCTTTATCTTTCCAATATCTGCAGGTTTATGTTGGTAAAATCTTCCGAACTAAGCTTTCATGAATAAGCGAAACCTCAATAATTGCCCGATATATCGATTCGTAGAATAAGGTAGTGTGCTCTTATCCGTGTTTATCTAAAAGTTTTCAGTTCAGTAGCCGCTGATGTCTTTGATGTCAGGATTGCAACAGCGCAGGTGTTTGATCTTCAGTTCCGTGTCATTGTTTGGAAAGCTATGTTGTAACACCATCAATCGTTTTAAGAAGCTCTTGTGGCGTAACTTTGCTTGATTCATCGAGTTCTGTAGCCAAACAGATGCAAAGCATCTTTCGAGACTATTGAAAACTGTTCTGTATTACGCAGCTAAATAATATAAACTCGTTATTCATATTCAACAGAATTAGTACGGCTCTATAGAATGTTATTTTGTTGACACTCTTATGTCAATCAAAAGAGATAGCTACAGACTTACAGGTCTAGGAAGTTCGTAAGTCCATTAGTGCTCGTTCGCACGAGAGCTTTTTTAACGTCCGTTAAAAAAGCATTCAAATGACGTTAAAAAAGCTTTCGTGCGAATATGGGCTTTAACGTCCAACGTCCAGCGCAGAAAATACAACACTGCTCGATAAAAAACCGTCGCGTTTAAAAAGCGCTGACGTGTGAACATATACTTGGGAATACATTTGTTCTATTTGAACGCTTTTTTAACGGACGTTAAAAAAGCTCTCGTGCGATGCGAATGAGGGCTTATGCAATTAAATACGGTAAAATTTTAAAACTTTGTTCATAAATAACTTAATGATTAATAAACTCATGTCCTGATCAACCGTCGTCTTTGATTACAGAGGAAATATTAATGATCTACCTATGTTCAGAGGACGACACACACCTCAACCAAAGAGAACGGCGCTACGGAAGACTAGCGCTTTGACAGGTTCCTTGGTTCCTGCCTAAGCATCATGCTGAGTTAGTAGCCATTTTTGTCATTTTTCTTGTTTTATCTTTCTCTTTTTATATATAATGTGTTTTCTATAATTGTAATGACAAAATAAAGATTTTTCTTTCTTTCTTTCTTTCTTTCTTTAAAAATAATTATCCCAATACAGTAAACTGCAGTGTAAATTCAAGTGAGTCAAGCAGTAGTTGATGAAGTTTGGAATGGGATGGATTACAGCTAAAAAATTCGGTCACGGAATTCGCGGGGACAGACTACAGTCACCCGTATTTTAAAATTCCATATTTGCTAATTAAATACAAAATTGAATTTAAATCCAGAAATTGCAAGTAAAATAGTTGCTACCCAAATGTTGAGTAAATTTAACATAATTAAATTACAATTTATTTCGATCAAAAAGATTTCGGCATAAATGAGGAAGATTGGAAGGTAATTCCACCCAGAGGAAAATTATTTCGGTAAATATACGATATCTGAAAATTAGCGAAATATAATAGGTATATTTCACCAAAGACGATAATAATTTTACATTATTTATTTTAAAGTAATGAAAATGGCTTTTTGCCAATATTGTGTTTATAGATATATTTCATGATATTTGCGGAGGTAAGGTTATAACGCGTTCACTGCTAACCCTCCTGAGGTGGCTGCTGGCCCCTCTCTGATACGTACCACAATTTTTTTTTAAATTTATTTATGACTAGATGCGCGTTGTGTTACCCGCGGTAAATAGTTCCCGTTTCCGTGGGAATGCCGGTATAAAATGTAGCTTAATTTTTAATCCAGGGTACATTCTGGTATACTAGTATTATTTTATCTGTGCTGGTACCAAGTTCATTCAATTCCGTCAAGCCGTTTGAGCGTGAAAGAATAACAAACATTCACACTTACACACACACTTAAAAACAAACTTTCACCTTTATATAATTAGTAGGATAGGATTTAACTACAAAGTAAGAGCATCAGTAGCACTCAACGTGGTAAAAAACTAAACATTATTCACGCAGTCATGTCGTAAACAATCTAATTTCTCACCCATTCCCAGAAGCATGATTAACCTGCAGGTTCGCGTGGGCTGTAGGTGTGTTCATTGTTAGCTTGTTATGAGTGATTCTATTAATTTTAACATTAGTTATCGACGCCCTAGATAACGGAGGAAGTTATTGTCTGCGAAGAAAGGGGTTATAATATCGAACTTCATTACTATAATATCGCCCGGACGTTGCTATGGCGCATTTATTTATTTTATTTTAACCTGTATCGTCTCAATGCATTCCAAGGAAAAAGCTCTCTTATTTTAACAAATCCCGATTCTGAAATTTACTTTTTATTATTGACTTTTACTCTGAATTACAAAGTCACCTGAATCATTGTCGAAATAATTCCTCCAACTTTGGGTTATGGAAACAATATTGAAGGTCACTGGCATATGGTCTCAGGAACAATAACTTAAACTTTTTAAATTGCATTAAGCTCTAACTAAAGGAAGGTAAACGTGATAAACACTCGTGTAACTAAAAATTAGATCGCGAAAGTTAAAAAGTTAAACTAAACTTCAAATAGGTACCTACTATACAATAAAGTTGTTATTTTTTTTAAAAACAGGATTACCTAAATACCCAAGCAAGTTCATGCTTCCTTACCTTCAAACATTCTAAATCCCAAATAAACCAAAAACAAAAGGTATTAGTTATAAAATCAGATCAAGACATAGCACAACTCTTCTTCCGTCAAATAAAATAAAAATAAAAATCTACAATTCTTAAATAACACGAATGCACGTAAATAATTGTACCATATTGGTAACCAAGTCAGCAAGCAATTATTGTTGGCTAGTCTGTGTAATACACGTGTGTACAATGTGCTACAGCAACTGTCGGCTACTGTACAGAATATGATCCTGCTTATCTTACGGCGCCCGTCCAATGATTCACGATATCAAAATAAATGTTCTTTTCCTCGGTTCTGACAGTTCGCGCGGTAAATCAGACGCGGCTCAATTATAAAATTATATTTGGTATTATTTGTCGGAACTCGTTAATTATGTTATACATGAAGTCTCGACGGCAACTTCATATGTTGAATGGCCATTTGGGGAATGTATAGCTGTGGTTCGTGGTTTCACTCAAATTCAATTTTTAGAGGATCGTTTTCTGAGACTGGTCGATGATATTAATGTAGCCATAGGTGAAATGTTTATTAAGAAACCTTAGAAAGTTTATTATTTCTTCAAATGTTATACCTAATCTATATAAGTAAAAAAATTAATCCTATTTCGTTGTCATGACACTCGATAGCTCAAGAATTTCTAATAGTTCATATGGTATGGTGGTACGAAGTGCGCCGGTTGAGCTTGAAACAAATAAAATCGATTGAAATTGCATAAGTACCTACCTTAATAATATTTATTATATAATATATTACTTATATTAATATTTTTGTGTAAGTCAATAAGGAGGATAATAGGGAGGCCTTTGCCCAGCAGTGGGACACGATGGGCTAATTAAAAAAAAAAAAAAAGTCAATAAACGATTCATATAGATTAAATTCCATTAGAAACCCTCAAAATTTTATGAGAGTGAGTTAGGGAGAATTGGGAGCAGCGAGTGCGGTGAGTGAGCTTAATTTAGTTAAAGTTAGTTTGTCTAACTTGATTAAACAGCATTTCCGCTGGCTGATGGCTTCAATTTGCTAAAGTGGGTGGAAAAGTTCTGTTTAACTTCAAGTAGGTACCTACAATGGAAATTGTTTGAAACTAGAGACTCTAATGCTTTTAGTCATACATAAAACTACCTACATGTTATGACATGTGTTCGTAGATTCACATATAAAATATAACACTGTATATATTGTTCATGAGAATATAAAACTGAAGAGCATACGACTTCAGCCTCATGTAAATTATTTAAACACTCTATATTTTTAAGAATTAGGTAGGTACATTTTTAAAGGGCTCAATGATGGCTATTCTGGATGTCGCCAAAGCTAAACTAAACTAATTTGACAGCACCTAAAATTGATGCCATCCCTTTTATTTCGATCGTTATGAAAGGGAAGACAACATTTTTAGTGCTGTCAGATTAGTTTAGTTTAGTTTTAGTAACATCCAGAATAGCCACCAATATCCTTTGAATATATCTGAGGGAATGGTTAGAGACACTTAGCTTGACAGTTTGAAAGCCCATCGCCGCTTAATTAAGTATGACGAATTATTACGATTTTATTATTTCCCGACGTTTCGAGTGCATTACAGCGCTCGTGGTCAACTATTAAATTGTCGGTCCCGGCTTTTAAAGTCGTTAAACCATGACGGAGGCCTTGACGGAGGCCTGAAAACTCCGTCACCAGAGTTGGCCATTTGCTCATACGAACCAAATTTGTACGAACTAACTAAATAACTACCTAAGGTAATTACGCGATAAAGTTCCGCAAAAATTAGTTATAATTATGTCTAAAGATCGCGAGTTTAACAGTGATAATTGAATTAATCAAAACGCGACTCAAATATGTACCTACCTAGATTTTACCAAGATTAATCGATTGACTTCCAAAGTATTTACCGAATAGATGTTAGTAGGAAGCTGAAAGTACCTAGGAGTCACACGCGATAACAAATTATCATTGTCCTCTCACCGTTTATAAGAATTGTTCGTAAACAAAGCACTTAATGAATAAGGAACATTCAATTAAGTAGTGTTTTGTTTGCCTACTGGAGATAACGACTGTGTTTTGCCCAAATATACTCATTTGTGAACGATACCCTTTACGACCTTTGTAACGTGAATACAAACACCTCATTCAAATTAGTTTGAAGAAGAATTTTAGGTCATTTTCCGTATAAAATACCTCCATTGGGTTTTGTTACATCTAAGAAACACAATCTGTGGGAGCAAACAGGAGAATACAGAGTATATGCGAGGCGTTTAAACATTTGCATTCCCGATGCGCGTTACATTACGGGAGTAGCTTCGATGCATGTAAATCACAACATGTTTATTCAGCCATACACGCCACCCTGCATAGGTAATGGGCACATACAACAAACATGGAAATCGCTGCTCACATCACAATAAACAATCTCGACTTAATCGATATACACATAAAGCTTAGAGTCATTTGAATTTCCTACGAAAACGGTAAACCTAATTTGGCAGCGTTGTACGGTGTTCCTTTGACATTGATTTTGGAAGGACCTGATCATCGAATTCAAAGTGACGATGCTGGTCGAAGGCCATGATATACGTGTGTAAGACAATGGCTTATTACCTAGACACAAAGGGCGCTTATGGATCGCTTAAAAGCATTGTAAAGGACGATGCATCGAATAATAATATTTTAAAATTAATTGCAAGAACAAGTCAACTTAGCAATTAATTTATTTTATCCGAATTTATTGTTTCTAGAAAAGATTCTGCGAGTGGCTTTTACCGTAAAACTACAACTAGATCTTTATGAATTGGAGTTCAACGAAAGTAAGCACATACCTAATAAAATTTAGTAGTCTCTTAAAGCAACGGAATTGAATTTTATAGCATTTTTACGACCGTAGATAAACTAAAGCCATCGTTTTATTTGCAAAAAAAAACTCACAGGCTCGTGACATAAATCCAAAAACGTATAATTGCCATAGTAAAAACAAAAGCACGGTTGAATAAAAAACTCACTCGAATCCATTGTAAGGCTGGCGTTCTGAGATTTCCTTTGTTTTCACGTTACAAGTCTGTCATTGCACTGAACTGCAGGCGAACACTAGAAAGCGCGCTAAATAATATTAGCAAGAAGTGACAGGAGTGTCGGGCGCTGTCGGGTCGTTTCGCGATGTACTGCGCGGGCGCGAGCAAGGAGCCGGCGACTGGCGTCAGGCGACGCGCGCGCACGCGAAACGAATACTAAAACCCGGTCGCGACGATTATCGCAATCTGTAGTCTTCAACCCTCAGATACTTATCTCAGAACCCATGTGTAAATATTCCAAATCACACTCGGCACGGCTTTACTGATGGTCGGTCATCGGTCGCTATACTTTTAAGGGCCTTTTCCTGATAAGCGATTTATTCTAATATCACAGTTTTATTGTAACATTGTTTTGGTTGTCGATAAATCATGACTGTTAAGTTTACATGTCAAAAGTTAGTGCATTTATGTTTATCAAAGCGCCGAAAAGCATTGGAATTTTGGTACAGGCATATTGTCTTGTAGATATCGAGGGTCTAAAGGCGAGAGTGCAACGATCTCACTATCAACGCGATTGACTTGTTTATAGTCATTTATCATGTCTAGTTTCAAACATTATTACTTAATAATAGAATTTACTGCAATAACTTCCTTATTGACATTCGATGATAAAAGTCTTAGTCCATCTTCAGTAAATAAGATGACTTTTTTATGGATAGTAAAAACTCGTGAAGTTTTATAGTTTGGTGTGGCAAGATGGACACTGAGAGTGCGAATGGCTCGTAAACAACCTAAATAAATATGCTTTGTTATAAAACAAATTATAAGGTGTCGGATGAAGACGACATGACACAAATAAGCTGATAGAAAAGACTAACAAAACTCATAGGCAACAAACGCTAGCAAATATAAATGTTTAAGTGATTTAGTATATTGTTGCATACACTTGCAATATTGTTACACAAATATACTTACCAAATTTTTTTTAATTTCTGGTAAGTGTTATAAATAATAGTGCTAACTCGTTTTGAAAAGTACATACAAAAGAAAGTTTAGCTCAAAGTAGGTAGGTAAGTACTTAGTTATTTTTCTGTACAAAATAAATAAAAACTATCTAATGTATAAATGCTAATTGTTTAATGTGTTTAATAAATTAATGTGTTGATTGATAATGTCATTGTCATACTTACTTAAATAAATAATGATTTATATTTATAAGATCGAAAAGATTTTAAATAGTCCAATACTTTATCATGAAAATAAATAAGGTACGGCTTGAGCGTGCCACTAACGACCTCTTTTTGGCTTTCAAAATGATCGCAAAAGTTGCCAGCTCAAGGCGTTCCTAGGACAAGTAACGTAAAAAGAACTAACCTTTGAATGAGAAGTTCTTAGGCCGTCGTCTCTTCACAATGTCCTC
Organism: Xanthorhoe designata; assembly: GCA_963582015.1. Taxonomy (NCBI): domain Eukaryota; kingdom Metazoa; phylum Arthropoda; class Insecta; order Lepidoptera; family Geometridae; genus Xanthorhoe; species Xanthorhoe designata. Next base: position 11,074,948 of record OY757039.1, read on the forward strand.
CTCAGTGAGGTTGACCCTCGGGGCTTGTGATCTTGGCACTTCACTCGGCACTGCTGTGACCTCTCCTGACCCCGCGCCTCCAGTGGTCAGATACCCCCCGACTGAATGCCTCCTTCTCCCTTGAAGAGGAATGGTGTAGAAGACTTCTTCGCGTTCTTGCACGCCGTCTGTTGTGGCTACTGTTGCACTGATTTTGCCCTTCCTAAGAAATTTGTTTGTGTTATGTCAGTTGTATAATACTGTGTGACCTCTTGGGATTTGTTGACTATAGTTTGTTTTAAATTGTCTATGAAAGTTTGGCTTGAGAACCTATATAGTAGGTATCTAACTTTCGGAAACATATTATAAACAAAAAGTGTACTCTACATATTGTATAATTTTAAAAGCGTAAAGTTACTCAGTTAACGAAACTATCCTGGAGCAAATCTTCGTAATAAAGTTGCTACATCTAAATATGCATCTAAGTAAAAAAGTGACAATTCAATCGGACCGGACCGGACAGAGCTGGCCCATCTAGATAGCGTCGAAATGAATGAAATACAGATTAAAGTGTCTATAAATGTTATGAAAATGCTTACTTTATTCGTGGAGCAGTGAACGTATGCCTCATATCTCCCGGCGCGCAATCCCCTGGCCGCGGTTGTCCCTTCAAAAACGCTTCGGCCTGTTCCGGCTCCTTCGCCGACAGCGACCTCAGCAGAGCTCTGAACTCTTTACGCCGTGGACTCTCTGGCTCCCGTCTTCTTGGCGAGCCAAGAGGCCGCATGTCGGTCCACACGCGGCTTGGCGCGGAGCGTGAACATGGCTCGGAAGGTGGTTCCGAGCTATCGGTGACATCTTTGTTTGGTAAAGCGAAGTACGACGGGTTATCTGGAAGGAAAATTACTAATTTGATTTAATCAGTTACCTTCAAGTTCGTCGCTTTTGTCAGCTGAACCTGAAACTTTCAGTATCTGGCATTATTTGAAACGAGATTGCTAAAGTCAGACTTGAATGGCTTACTAGAATCACAAAAGTTTTTATATCAGCTTTGTTTGTTCCCAACGTGCGGGGTTTGCGCATTGGTGAAACTTTAAAAATAGAATATTAATTTTAAAATTCATTTCTTCATTTTTTGATCACATAAACACTGACCAGTACGCGACAGTAATTTTTTTTTTAAATTTAATTTTTTTCTTTTTTTTACGTACCAAGAAGCATAGTGGCCAGGATCTTTTGGTTGGTTCGCACGGTATCAGTGGCCAGTACACGACTGAGGGAATTATTCAATAAACCAATGGACTAACGGCTCTCCATTACGTCCGAGTGCTGCAACCTACTTTGAGAGCCGGATAATGCGAATTGAAGGCAATCTTCGCCCATTGTCTACCCTAGGCGGTACAGTCGGACGTAACGATAACATGTCCTGTTTCAAGAAATGAACAGATCTCTCAGACATTGTTGCCATGAACAATATTTTTAATCGTTATCATCCAGCTTTTATCACTAGGTGAGGTCGTCATGTCGCATCAAGTTCTTCATCCCCATTTTCTCATTTAACGCTCTATCTTAAGTTTTAAATAGGTACTATTTTAATCCAATAGGGTACATTTAATTAATTAATTTATACAAAATTGTTCTTAAATTTAGAACAAACGACGATTTTAGTTATTATTATTGCCTTCATTAGGTACCTACTTATCTTCAAGGTACTGATGGATTGTTCACTTTTGGTACAAAGTAGTGGGTTTCAAACAATTATAAAAACATTAGGCATGATTTTCATAGACGACTGTATATTATTTTACGTGTTTGTTGCCTACTGCATAAGATATTATAATGTGGGTGCTGAAATAAGGATAACTTAATCTAGGTACTTAGTTTATGGGTCAAATCTTGAGTAGGTCAGCCACGACTATTTGCGTAGACGCGACAAACGATGAACAAAAGGCGCTCTATTCTTTTGGTCCACTAGCCTTGGCGACCTTTTAAAGCCGCCTTTTAAATTTATTTTTATTTGAAAGTACCTGATAGTAGGAGGGATGTCCTCGGCATAAGTCTACAGAAGTCTTAAATCAAATAGGACTTATTATGTAGTATGTATGGTTAGTCTAATAATGATCATAATTTCCCAGCAATAAATCTAAACAAATCATTATGCTTTCTTTAATAATGATTTCCTAACCATTTTCGATGACAAGAATATTCTTCAGACAGGCATATTTAATTCGCTAAATACTTCCTAATTATTTTTTATACAGTTTATGTTCCTCAATGACGTTTAGAGAGCTTGTAATGGAGATTTTTGTATTATTGTATAGTTTTTTGTTATGCCCGCATGTGCGTCACATTTCGGACCCTTAGACCCTGGGAACATGTGGCACGGGACAAAAACATCTAATACTGTTAGTGTTATTTAATCTGTGCTGTTACTGTTTCACTCCCATACATTTTATTTTAAACTCCTTTGTAGAATACTGTATACTGTATAGGGTTTGTTGCTTGAAACTATGAATTTATCAATCAGTCACGTAGAAATTATTAACTATTTTCAAAAATGGAAAATGCCAAATTTATATTCAGACTAATTAAAAAGTACTCACCTCATCTGCTTAAATAGTCTACATGACTGATCGCAAGATTTTTATTGATAAATAAAATACAATATTTTATTGATTCTCGGATTTTCAACAAATGAATCAGGATAATTTGACTACGTTCATTTCTGGGGATACAATTTTTATTAGTAGCCACCGATTTTTCGTACAGGTGATTTTGTTTAATCCCACTATAAACTTTGAATATTCATAGTTTATGACCTGGAATAACACATAGGCTACTTTTTATTTAGGTACCACGGGGGCGAAGCCGCGGCTGAGTAAAGCTAGTTGTATCTGTGAGGTTTATTGGCTATTATTATCTATACCAAAAAATCTACTATGATTTTTGTGAGACAAGATTCTACAGTGAACTCCATACAACATCATCATATAGATAAAACATTACGTACTTAGTTACTATACAATATAGACATTACCTACATTGTAACGTAATAAAGCAAGACATCGTCGACAGACAGACAGTAATTGATTGACGTTTTTTACTGACGGACGTTTTTTAATTGGAAGCTGTTCAAGCTTGGTCACAAGACTGATTTGGTTATTTTTGTTTTTTAAATTGATCGCAATTGTTTTTATTTCGTGTTATTTCAGGGACGTCGTAGCAATCTTTAAAAACCGTATGGCAGAAAAGATTAGTAAATAGACGAGCTTAAATATATTTTTTGTAGGGCACATCTGTATTTAATTATTCATCAATTTGGATTTTCTCGGAAACACTAAAGATTATTTAAAGAGTTCTTGAAATGTGAGTCACTTTATATCCTGGCGATGTTTTTGGAACTTCTTGGAATATCAAAATTATGTTACTTTAAAAATTCTATGATTGCTGTAAAATAACTTATTTAGTTATCCCTTAGAAATGTTTATTATTTATCAGGTAAGTCCAAGAACACACATATTTATCTAAATCAAACGCTATCACCTATATTATACCAACTAAGAATAATATAAACATAAGTATAATAATTTCCTATCTATTAGCATCATATAATTACCTACATTTCAAAATACATAATATAATGCCTATATATGACAACACAGTTTACAAACAAACAATATAGGAAACCTAGGTATATATTATATACAGACAGTTCAGGTTTTGTTTCAGACGAGCGTCACAGCGTAGACGCGACCAAGACGCTACCAAAATTAGTACAAAAGTTCACTCACTTGTAGCGCGAAGGCAATAGTCAAATTGGGGTCCCATCTTGTCCATATATCCAGTGACACTACACACGACACATCTCCACGAAGGCGCGGCGTAGTCTGCGCTACGCCCTATCTCGCGGCAATGCGCCGGCGCAGGTGGAGCTTTCATACGATTACTTACTTTAACACGTGCGAGCTTTCAAGGGAATAGGGATGCAGCATTGCTGTAAGTATTTCTTCACGTATTTTGGATGCATCTGTCGATATTGTCGGATATTGTATTCGATACAATGACATGTCCAAAATCGAAATAAAAGTTTGGTAAGTATAGAAGTTATTGAGCAGGAATACTTTTTTATTTTTTGAGAAAGCTTCAAGAAGGCAGACCTAATTTTTATGTAATTTTCTTGAAATATTGCGATATTTTCATCTATGCCTACGATCTAACAAAAGACACAAGGAATATAGAAGTCGCGTCCCTACCGTGAGCTATTATTGATTCTGTGCGTTCAATAGGAAGCCCACAGGAAACGCCTAAGCGTAGTCTAACGCGGATTGAAAACGGCGGATATAATGCACTCCGATGTTTATATCTCATCTGCTTTATTTTTCATCCGGTTATTGCGACAGCTGCGATTGATTTTTATGGTGTGATTTTGTAAAATTGTAAACATTCGTGAAACACTCTTTCCCGTTATAAATATTCTGATTAGAAAGCTAATGAGCTCGTGATTTAATAAGAAAAATGAACGCATCGTAGCCAAGTTGATATTTAGTCTCATCATAGTAACAATTAATTTAGGCCCGATTTCTGATCTTCCGATAGGTAACGTTTAGTAAGATTTAAATTCATAATTTGACACTCATTGCTTAGAAAATAAGTAAGACTGCCTTATTAATTATCTAGAATAAAGTCGGCAAGTCAAGGAGAAGATAGATTCACTCTCGTAAGTTTTCAGGAATTTATAATTGAATGGTTGAAATTCAACGTTCCAACGAACCTTTCGTGAATATTATTAGTTTGAGATTTTTGACCACCCTTACCATAGACAAAATAACTAATCTCTGCCCTTACTTTAGTACTTTTTTGATAATTCCGACATCTCCATAGTACCTATCGGCTAAAAGTGAAAAGTGTGGTGACTGCACGAAACACGCGCCTATGCCTTGTGGTGTTGAGGAGGGAGTCTGGCCAGATTTAATTTCTAACAGGCCTGTAGTCAAGGCTTTAGGTGCTAAAACTAAAATTCAAATACCTGTATAAGTAAATTAAAAAAAAAACTATGATACGAGTACGAGTAGGTAGGTATATAATGACGATTGCATTCCCAAAATACGGTAGACATGTTCTTTCGGAACATTAGACACTTTTAGATCCTGTGCAGAACTGCAAATTCTGCAAAAGCTGAGAAATAAGTACCTAGAGATCATGATGCACCTTTAGGGTGTTACCAGACCAATCGATCGACCTTCAATCGACGTTATCAGTCGATGGCAGAACCAGTCGACATCGATCGATATTTTTTGGTATGGTAGAAACCATCGATCGACGTCGACCGCTCCGTGCCACCATCGAGCGATGCCATCGATCCACGATCGATCGATTGGTCTGGTAACACCCTTAAGCTTTTTGGGTTCAAACTAGCCCTGAGTCCTCTCCTGAACAGCCGTCTGGTTTTATTTTGAAGTGTTTACGGTGCGCGTGCGCTCAGAAGCCCAGCTAGGCGTAATGTTTGTAAATAAACCCCGAATGTTGACGTCCATTCATACTCAGCTAACGCCCCAAAAGGGGTAGTCGGAAATGAACCAAACATTACACTGCTATGAATACAATGTGTAAAAATAAGTTTATGACCTAGCCATTCGGATCTTTATGGCATGTGTTTGACGGTTATCGGTGTTTGGGCAGTTCAGCTTTTAAGCTCCGGAATAGGTAGGTAGTACTATAAAGTAAAAGTAGAAAATCTGATAAACCTATAAGTAAAAAATTTTAGCACTTAGGTGAGGCTAACACTGAACAATTATAAATATTAGGACTGCACATAATCGAACATAATAATTAATCACCGTAACTTTAAAACAGATGTTTTTTCTTGTATCTCTGATGTCAATGAAACAGTTTTAGCGACGGTAACAGATTTAGCCGCCATATGAGTTCTAAGAAGCCTCTAAGTTCATTATGTATAGGTTAAGTATTTTATTGAATACATCCAATTCTACATAAAGTTTTCTATATAAAGTTTGTATAAAAATACTTATAGAAGGATGTTTGTTACTCATTCGTGCAAAAACTACAGAACGGACTTGGCTGAAACTTGAAATATACCTACATAGTCTATGACCTGGAATAACACATCGGCTACTTTTTATCCAGGTAGGTAACATGCAAGCGAAGCCGCGGGCGATTAAGCTTGCAGTTTATATTTTTGCAGAGCGTGTTTGAACGAGCTATTGAGCTTACAAATGAAAAAAAATACATTTGTCTTATCCTAATGAAAAAAAATACTTATAAATTATTATAGTATCGTGTTTGTTATGGCCCTTAGGTAAAGCATTGGGCAAAAGTGTCGCACCAACTCGTAGATGTCACGTTTCGCCACTTCAATAAAGTGTTGTTGTAAACCGAGATTTGACCCAAAAAGTTGTTTCATCCTAGTCTCAAGAGCTTTTACATTTCGAAATACGAAAATGCTCAACGTTGCGACATTTCATATTAAAGTCAGAACAAATTATATTGTACCACAGATTATATATTAAACTAGTAATTGTACTAAGACATCAAAAGTGGGTTAGTAACAAGATGACTATAAAAGTATAATAATTAAAGTATTATAGGAACTTCTTACCTACTTTATTTGCATAATTAAATATATTATATTCACATGTGTAAATTATATCTTTAAATATCACTATCGATAGGTACCTACTCATGTCATTTAAGGAACCGTTCAACAATCCATCCGGCTTATGGAAACAAAACTAGCATCTACCTAAGTTATTTTTCTGATTCTTAGCAAATAATATACCTAACAGTGCTTACCTAATAATAATACAGGCTACCTACTCATTGTAACGTTTACCTTTTATGGTAAGAAAGATCATTCACAGCTACTCTTGCATAAATCAAATTTTCCACCAACATTCGATATTACCATACAAATGGAAGGCTCGTTACAAATTGCCCCTGTTAGCCACTCAGCTGTTACAGCGCTTTTTGTATCGCATTCAGCTCCGCATGAACACTATCTTTCAGGAGCAATTCAGTTGAGGCTGTAAAAGTTGTTTCATCGGATGGCTATAAGTAGAACATTTTCGTGTATTATTACTTAGGTACTTACCTATATTTTATCGTGGGAGTGTTTACCAACTGCATCTCTTGGTGTTATCCCGAAAGTAGCTAATACCTTCGAATGGTGTGATAGTCAAGTATTTTGTTGTCTGTAAATGATCATTCGGAGCTCCAGGCGACATTGTAGCTCGCTAACGGTACGCATGCCTAGCTCTCCCGGGACTATTGATTTTGTACGACTGGATAGTTTTATATAAACAGATCTTGTGTTGATTCTGTTGACGAGCTGAAAAGTGGAACTGAAATTGATTTGAAGCTTTCATCGGAATGAAATCAATTAATTTGGGCGTATTGATATAGAACTTTGATGAAATCATAATATTTGTATTGCGAGGGTTGGTGTGCCGTATTCTCAAACCAAGGTGTAGGTCATACTTGAAAACGTTTAATTTAGAAAAGCTCTAATATAAGTTTACAATAGTGGCAATTCTGAGTGTCGCAAAAGCTAAACTAAGCTAACTAAAATTGTTGCCGTCCCTTTCATAGCGATGGGAATAAAAAGGATGGCAATAATTTTAGTTAGTTTAGTTTAGCTTTTGCGACACTCCGAATTGCCCCCATTATCTAAATTAGTATCCCAACTAAGGTTGTGCAAGTGCACGATAAGTTAAAGACATATGTACCTAGTGGTAATTCTGGACGTCACCAAAACTTAACTAATCAAATTTGACAGCACTAAAATTGATGCCATCCTTTTTATTTCGATCGTTATGAAAGGGACGGCAACATTTTTAGTGCCGTCAAGTTAGGTTAGTTAAGTTTTGGCGACATCCAGAATAGCCACTAATAACATCTTGTTTCAAGACTTGGGTCGCTAGGACTGCGTATCGTCAGAAACATTAACTATAAATAGTGTAGGTACCTATATTTTATTATTCACAATACCTATGTGACTTTTTATTTTGTGCCCAGTTGCTTGCTCTATCAAGTACATCATAATTGGATCGCGAAGAGTGGAAAAAAGAAGATATTATCAAGGTCCGCAAATGAAATTATATTCTCTAAATACGGCTGCAACTGAAGTCCTTGTAAATGCTAAGTACCGTCCTCACGGGCTTACCTAATTGCCTTATCCGTTTGTTTATCTTTAATTATGAAGCGACCCATTTACGAGTAGGTAAGCCTGCCTACACATTGTTTAGTGGATGCGTTGTTATTCAGTGTAGATTAAATGTATTAACATGAGTAATCCTATAGTATAGATAAACGGCAGAGGTTAATGTTTGGCCAATTTGGTGTACTTATGTAGTGATGAATTCCCGCCTGAGACGAAGTAAGAAAAAAGGTACAAGTTCGATTCCTACAGCGGTAAAATGATTTAAGGATCTGATAGTTGTTGCAGTAGAGTCATTCTGTAACAAATCAAACTCGAATTCACTCAAGTGACTGAACTCACTTGCCCACCTTCCATAAAAAAAAATAAGTTTGATTTCGGATTACAATAAAATTGTTCTTTAATGTTAAAAAAAGATAAAGCTCGATGGTGATAAACTTAAAAGCTAAGCTTACTTAAATTCTACCTATTTTTTTTTGTAGGTAACTAAGTTCCTCAGTATAGGTAACTTTGCAAAGTCGAAACGCATTTATTTTTAACGTAGGTAGGTAGGTACAGTCATAAACAAAACACAGAATGCCCCTTGTTGCATGCCCCGGAGGACGCTCGCGCACAAAAGTGAGCTTTGTTTTAGATGCAAGTAAACAGAAACACAGTCGTTCAACATCTGGCGTATTTTTTTTCTTTTTTGAGGGCTCGATTTCTGAGTTCGAAAAGGTTACATGTAAGGGGAAAGAGGAGATAAATTGAGATTAGAACTATAAAACATTTTTAAAGATTATAGGTACTAAATAAGTGCTATTGACTAATTTAGTGGCGTTTACCACCCCGGTAGGTGGTAAACGCCACTAAATTAGTGCCAGCCATATATATAGGTACTCGCAGGTGTATAATGGATTTAAATGATACCAATACGAGTAGGTACTACGTTGTATATTTACACACCATTAGGTTCCTAAGTTCCTGCTGAAAGTGGATTCATAGTTAACAAAACATAAACGAATGTAATATGAAATCGAAACCTAGTAACTTAGTTTAGTACCTCTTATTACGATGAAAGTAGTAAGTTTACCTACTACACAAGGGAAGAATATGTATATTTTTTTATTTCGTCTCTCCTCTAAAAGCGACTGCTTTATCTTCTGTGGGCAGCGTAAAATGTCCAAACAATGGTTTGGCTAATGAATGACAAACGTCTATAGTTACAAAAGAAATTACGGAAACAACGAGTTCCTTTGTAGTTGGTAATAGGTATACCTACCTATACATATACCTCTCGTGAGTGGCACGGGCTGTTTCCAGGTTTATTTTAGCCGATTTCGTTTTATAAAGAAGCGGCGAGCAGTTATAGTGTCATAAAATCTAAAACTTTATCTTCATTACCATAATACTTGAGCCTAGGTAAGTACTTATCTATCTATGCACATAAAGTGTGGACATGTACGTACCAAATATGTATTTGGACATACCTCTGACTACTCCCTTAGACATCTTCAACATGATCTAAAAATTGCCTAAAGATCTGAAATAAATGTCTACCGCCCTTTGGGATACAGTCGTTATCATATTTCATTTCATTTTACGTAGGTACTCAAATGGGCACTCAATGTGCTTTATATAAGTAGTCGTTTAGCCATGACGGAGGCCTTAAGGCGGCCTAAAAACTCCGTCACCAGAGTTGGCCACTTGCTCATACGAACTTACTTACCTACTTAGTAGTATCTACAGTAGGTACAGACGTTATTTTCTCATTTTCGGTTTTTTATTTTCGGTAAGTATTCAAATTCTCCTGATCCAACAGAGCATCAAATAACAGAATTTCGCTGGGGGAGCATTAATAGACCCTCCGGCTAAAACGAGAGACGCTGAGATTGAAATTTTATAATGTAATGGTCTGCATGGCTGGGCCCAGGTTTCAATTTCATTTCGCTGATTGTTTATGGCAACATTTTTGCAAGATATTTTTAAATACGAAACGTAATATTGGTGGCTATTTGGGATGTTTAAAACTAAACTAAACTAATTTGACAGCACTAAAATTGATGCCATCCTGTTTATTTCGATCATTATGAAAAGGACGGCAACATTTTTAGTGCTGTCAAATAAGTTAAGTTTAGTTTTGGCGACACATCCCGAATAGCCACCATTGTGTTCATTTTAAGTGTTCTTTAAGAAAATGTGTAAGGTAGGTAGAATAACGTAGGTAAGTATGAGCTAGGTAATGGCCATTAAGTTTGTCATACCTACGTTATGCGATATTTTATGAGAGTACCTACACTACAAGATAAGAGTTTAAGTATCTCTTGGTATTCTTACCCTACATTATTATAACCTAATAAAATCGTATAAAATTTCCATTAATTACCTTACCGTGAGCTCTGATTCTATGTTGTAATATTCAAGCTTGAAAATGTTTTCTTTGCTGAAAACGACATCAAAGACTAAAAGTTAAATGTTCGAAGAGCGAAAATTTTTCAGTATCAAAGCATTCCATTCCTAAATTCAGCACGATGTTATAATAATTATAATCAGGATCCAGGAAGTATGTTCACTGAGTATCTGGGTAAGTGTGAGTATTCCGTGTTGTGTTCGCAGAATTAAGTTTATTTTTGCAGGCGCATGCCGCGGTATTAGCATGCCTCATCGTTAGTCATAAGCCGCTGAAATGTGCAGAAAAAGGTGTATTTTTACATGAGTTTGTCATTAAGAGTTCGGTGACGTGGCTCGGCAAAGTCAATGTGACGCGCGTTCTAAAGAGCGTGTAATAGTAAGAGACGGAACTGCCATATAAAAAAAAGATCTATGAAAAAAAGGAATTTGCTTTCAACGTTACAAAACCAAACTACGCCATACTGCCAACATAGTAAAAACAAAGAATTATAACTAGAGATGTACCTTAGTGACTATCGATAATTTATCGATATCGGCTCTAGGTGGGATTTCTGGATTCCATAATTCTTATTCATGATTTTTTGTATTTCTTACAAATAAAAGAATGAAATTTATCTATTAATTTATTTGAACATAAGTTATTTCGGTGGCGATAAATCGATATAGCTAGGATTCATTTTTAGAAAACGACGTTTTATCCGTGTTTTCAGGCAATGATTGTCATCCAGGTACTTTCATTATAGTGACGATGATCATCAAGCTTTTGTTTATGCTTCGCCATGCTGCTTCGATTTTTTTGTATAGGTTTATAGGTTATCTGCAACAAAATTTGTTGTATTAATATATTAAAAAGCATCAAAGATAAAGATAATATTTCAATGATAAAACACTTAGGCTCAACTCACACCAAAAGAGCGGCGAAGCGCAGCGAAGCGGAGCGTGGTTTCAGTGTCATTTGAATTTTAACTTTATTTTCATTACTATAATAGGTAAGTACTTATTATCGCAGAGAAGGCGCGCGTATTCGAATTCGCTCGGTCTCGGACTCGGTCGAGTTTCTCATGCGATAATAAGTATATAGTAGGTAATGAAAATAAAGTTAAAATTCATATGACACTGAAACCGCGCTTCGCTTCGCCGCTCTTTTAGTGTGAGTTGAGCCTTATGCATCCGTCCTAATAGAACGCGATTACGCCATTATCGCGTAAGTAAGCGATGCGACCATCGTGTCGGTCACGTCATTCTAGTCTTCATCGTTCTAGCATCACGTGAATACTGGTTAGGACACCTATTCCATATCAGAATGTTTTGATAAAAAATTAACATGATATAATGCAAAACCTACTAGGTACCTATAAAATAATGTCTAAGTTGCGTAAATTCCAGTATCTAAACAAAAAAAAAACTTTACAAAACATAGCAATCAAACAAATTAATTAGAACGAATCATTTCAGTTTCGTAAAACCAAATATCGATATCGATAAATCTAGGTTGATGTGTGTCAAGCACTATGTATTGTTTACATGCGTTATGAGGATAATTTTCTTGCAAAAAACACTGAAACCTTTACGAATTGTATCATAAGTTTACTTAATTTTGATATTAAATGGCATAAAATTGCTTACCAATCTATATCTAATGGAAATTTAGACATAAAATAAGTTTATTGTCATCCAGACGGCATGTTCTTTCTTACACCACACATTTCACATGTTATTTTAGTCATTTTACTTCCACGATCAAACACTATAACAGCCTACAAGATAAATTAAAGTTTTAGACAGTATTTAGTGAACTATAAGTGGCAATTCTGAGTGTCGCAAAAGCTAAACTAAGCTAACTAAAATTGTTGCCGTTTTGTCCCTTTCATAGCGATGGGAATAAAAAGGATGGCAATAATTTTAGTTAGTTTAGTTTAGCTTTTGCGACACTCCGAATTGCCCTCATTAGCGATTTTATAACAAAAATGTATGTACGAAACAAACAAGACTTTGTGAAGTTTTTGAATTGACACAGATTAAAATGATTCATGACGGTGTACTTCTTCGTTCTTATGTTCGTTCATTCGTTCTTACTATATTCCGTCTATGTCGGAGTGTCCTACTTTAGTATAGCTCTATAGAGTTTCCAGTGCTCTTCGTTATTTGAACGGGTTACGGAACGGCCATAAAAAAGAAAGCAAATTTCTTACAATCGTGTTTTCGTTCAAAGTTGGCACTAGTATTAGTTGTCATAGCTATTTTGCAAGAAATTTGCTTGTCTCCCGTAGTCCCAAAAATTATGACTGAAAATTGTTTTTATTCTTCACACAGTGTTGTTTTTCTGTTACTAGACCATATAAGCTATGTTTCTAACAGAAGGAAACTTAAAATATTCTAGTGTTTAATACTAAATAAATGTAAAGAAAACATGTCTTCTATGATGTAAAAATATGGAAAATGCGATTCGGTTTAATTTCACTTTAGCTAAGTATTTTGAAAAAAGCTTCTGGCAGAGACCTAGATAAATGCTATCCTAATACGAATAATACCATACTATGCTGAAGATATGCGCAAATTTCAAATGGTTATGGTATTACGTTTGTATGGGGAAGTCGTACAGCTCAGAAGCCTTAAAAGGGTAATTTTAGATTACTGCATGTTTGGTAATTTGAATGGGTACGGTGCGCGCGCAGACATCGACTTTTAATTTGATGATGACCATTGATTAATTACCTAGCTGAATTAAAACCATTTGTCGTATTGAATTAGTAAAACGATACTCTTAGTGAATTTTTCGGCGAATAGAAATTTCGTAATAGATAGGAAAGTATGTAGGTAGGTACCTATGTTGTAAATGACTTACAAAAAAAATTATTTGGTAAGTAGGTAAGGTACCTATTTCCCTATAGGGTTTTCGAGATCCTGTGCAAGAGTTTAAGCGTGCAGACTTATCTAACCTTTTTGAATTATTCTAGGTAACCTAAAAATATTATGAATAAAAACGAGGTTAAAAAAAAGTTAATTAATTTGCTATATGGGGGTTTCGAATTGAGTTAGCACCAATTGCTTCAGAACGTCAAGTTCTTCATAATACAACTCTGTTAAAAAGCCAGTGCCTTTTGTTTCAATACCAGAATAGCAGTTCATTCTAGTAACTAAACAAAGTACAATACAATACCTATTGGTAGAACTAGGCATACTGTGCTTCCTCGGCTGCTTAACTTGCAATTGGTCACTTCCGCTCGTCCAATTTACTCCATGCCGGTCCTTGCTGGACAAAGTACCATGACAGACAATGGTATCATAATACCATAGGTACTTAATGTGTTACGAGCTGTTATACATTATAATATACTTATGTAAGTTTGTACACTCAAAATACATAACGTTTTTCCCTCAAGATGGTGTTCATTTTCCTCTATCGCTCGCCATGTTAACTGAGTTTTCATTTGACCTTAGTTCTCATGTCTCCTTTACGTAGGTAATCCATCCATACATTCATCTTAAATAAGAAATATGAGATATCTAAAATAACGCAACGATTTGGTCCTGTGATCAGGTTTGCGGAACGATTACTTTATGTTATTATTATAAGTTATAAATGAAGGTAATCATTTGTAGGTATAAGTAACTTTAGGACACTTTATAAGGTAGAGTCATGGTCCTGAGAGATAACTCTATTATGAAAATGAAAATGAAAATTTGTTTATTACAGCGAAAAACCAGTTTACAAATAAAACCAGTTAAAAATAGTTGTAGGTACACAAGGTCTAGGTAGGTACACAAGACAAATTTCGCTGACTGATTTTACTGTATATGAATGTATATATGAATTATAGAATATTCTAATAAAGCCAGGCGATGTTCTCACAGACTTGTCCCATATCTAATATTCTACGAAATACTAACCCTGTTTCACAGAGATTAAACTCCCTTGAATACTTAGTTAAATTACGTCACTTACTACAGTACCTAATAAATAATATTTACGTAACGTCTAAAATATAGTCATGACACTAATTAGGGTTCATTGCCTTGTACAACATCAATAGGTATATTAGCCCTTATCAGTAAACTAAATAGATGCACGGCTCTTTACAAAGGTTTTTATAAGCGCTCGAGATATGGAAAACATTTCCTTCACGGAATTAATAGGCAAGAATACTAGAGCCACCAAGTATAGCCTACCTATTATACATCTAAAATAAATAAGGAACGTTAATAAGCTCATAATTAGACTCTAAGTATAAATTGGACATGGCCTCAGATCCATTTTTTTAATGTATGTACCTACTCAATAACTTAAGTTCCTAAATGAATAAGTAAAGAGATTCGCGAGATTCTAATCTTCTTGAGTAGGTAGGTTCCCAAGATCCTTAATAATTAAGGAGGGTTATTAAAGGGCTCAAGATCTTAAAAGGTCTAACGAGGGTTGAGCGCTAAATATCTACATATCTTAGCAAATGCTCAATGCTCATAAATTGCAAATTAGTAGGTAGGTACCTCATTAGTATTCATACATCATAAAGTGTTTGGTATCTTTTCATATTGGTATTTTTGAAAACAGCATGTTTTAGGACAGTTCAAACTAAACAAAAACTCTTCTTATTTATTACATAGAAAGTTTTTAATCTCAGCAAGCTTTACCAAACTGAAAAAAATACATCCTTCAAGTTTAATCTATAAAAGGCTCGGTTTCGCCAGGGATAATCAACTAGATTAGAAACCTATTCAAGGGCCCGAGCAAGCCCAACCCAATTTACCTTTCAGGGAGATTTTTTAAAAATCTAATCAGTGTTGGGATAGAGCCTCAACTATACTATAGGTATAGCAAAACGTCTGATAAGCTTTATTTTTTTTAAGATACATTATGTGACAAAATTATGGAAACCGACTTCAAATTTCGTAAGAGAGCAATTTTCTGCACTTTCAAGGTGCATTTCTGTTTAAAACATGGAATATGGAATGGATATGATATTATGATATTATGGAATGGATTTTGGAATACTCTTTCAAACAAAAAAGAATTTTCAAAGTCTGTCCTCTATTGATGTTTTATCGGTGAACATAGGAGGAGGGAGGATTGGTCCTAAGTGGCCCAGTAGTGGAGATGACTGAAGAGAAAGCAGGGAGACGGAAACACCACAGACTCTAAATAATTAATAAAATGTAGGCCTTTAGATCCTTGACCAACGATAAACTTGAACACTTGAATCGTGAAATGATTGAGTTTCGAGTGAGAGGATCGCTTCCGCTATTTTCTAGGCCAGTAAATAAACTGGAGATTAATATCTAAAACATGATCTTAACCAGACACCTGAATGCTTACTGTAGAGTTCATCGACTCATAAAAACGTTTACAGACAAGAATGATGCAGACGCTATCAGCAGCTGAACTAATGTCCATACACATCTATGCACTTGATAATACTCTTTTATCGGTAGGTATTGTAAAAGGTATGCTATTGGAATATAAATGTGTACTTACCTATCTGTTTGTAAATGAAAGCGAAGGAAGATAGTCATGTATTATCGATCTTTATGTAAAGAGCTATTTAGACGAAAATAAAGTTTGAAAATTCAAATAACTAGTTTCTATTTTAGCGCAACTCGGCAAGCAAAACTTTTGAATAACATATAGGTACTCTTATTATAGCGCATTTTATGTTTTCAGTAATGAGAATCTCTTTATGTCTACAGCGACAGGCAAAGAAACTATGGCATTGATACACCCTAAACAGTACCTAACCCCTTTTCCAGCAGTAGGATAAAGCGCCACAGTATAATTACTTTACGCTCCTTATACGGTTCAGATTAATTAGCTTCTTTGATAACATCAATATAACGTACCTATATAGGTGCTATAATAGAGTTATCACTGCGCAGTAGCTAAGGATCTGCCAAGCACAATGAATAATAAATCGATAAGTTCCTTTCACATTCGACTCCTAGCACCGCTCTTTAACCGACTTCAAAAGCGAAAGGTTCTATGTTCAACTGAATGTTTATTTTATGCTTATTCACCGATTATTCCGTCAATAGTGGATCGATTTTGAATTTTTTTTTTGAGAGATTAGGTAAACGAGCACGTAAAAAGAGCGCTGGCTGTCAAACTGCTCCGTGGTCGATGATTGGTGGAGAGGTAACGCGGCGCACTTTATACCATTGATTTAGCGAGTGCTATTGGTCGTAGGTGTTATGTAGGTACGTCAGAGGTAATCAAATTTAAAATCTTTGAGGATCTGATGAGGATTTTCGGAGTTGTTCATAGAAACGCACTTCGAGAGCGCGGGAAATTAATTTATAGGCTACTTCCTCAAACTTTGTGGTGTCCCAACGGGGCTCTTGTTGCGGCCAAACCAAATTTTTAAGACCCTATGTACCAACTTGAAGCAGTAAATGAATATGAATATAACATTTCTCTCTTCTTTTTCATTTTCTACGAAATTATAGTCGGTTTCATATTTTTTTTTAATTTAGTCACTTGTAATGTAACTAGTTAAACTTAGCCGTGGTAGACGGCTGAGCTACTGCAGGCGCGTCACGAGTGCGTAAAATCAAAATACTTACTCAGAAAATAAGATGGATTTTTGAACGGGTTTGTGATTGATAAATAAAATACAAATACCCAGGAAATAAGATGGAATTTTGAACAGCTTTGTGATTGATACATTTTGTAGGTAAGTACCAAAATGCGCATCTATCCTTGAACGAATGCTTTTACTTTATATTTTTAACCTGTATGAAATCCTTGTGAAAAAGTGGCACGTGGCACGAGCCGCGTTAAAAGAAGGCAGCGATTCTTTAATCGCTGCCTTCTTTGAACGCGGCTCGTGATTTGGCGCAACTAACAGTACCTAACTGTCACTATCACGTACCTACTGAACTTAATTAAGTGGCAGGTTAATGAGGTTTGAGGAATGTTTCTAATTAATTCATGTAGATAGGTAGGTACTCCTGACAGACTCAATTATGTAAACAATTATGTATAGGTACATAATGAGAATCGCAAATCGGTTTTTAATGGTGGTGTTTATTTTATTTGCTAAAAACCTAAGTGTTTCAAATAATGTCGATTATTATTAGAAATAAAATCGACTACGTTACGTATAATAGTTTGAGCCAGTTTAAAGCTACTGATTACCAGAACGATAAATAAAAATAGGATTTGTACCTACTCAATTGTCTATTGCAACTTTATTTCCAAACGAAAATAATATTTAGTCTCCGTTTTATACCTACTAAAGAAGGATTTATTATTTCATAGGACAATTTCATTACCTACTTATGGAGGATTTATACCAGAATTTTTTTTTTTTTTTTGTCCTACTTTAGTATAGCTCTATAGAGTTTCCAGTGCTCTTCGTTATTTGAACGGGTTACGGAACGGCCATAAAAAAGAAAGCAAATTTCTTACAATCGTGTTTTCGTTCAAAGTTGGCACTAGTATTAGTTGTCATAGCTATTTTGCAAGAAATTTGCTTGTCTCCCGTAGTCCCAAAAATTATGACTGAAAATTGTTTTTATTCTTCACACAGTGTTGTTTTTCTGTTACTAGACCATATAAGCTATGTTTCTAACAGAAGGAAACTTAAAATATTCTAGTGTTTAATACTAAATAAATGTAAAGAAAACATGTCTTCTATGATGTAAAAATATGGAAAATGCGATTCGGTTTAATTTCACTTTAGCTAAGTATTTTGAAAAAAGCTTCTGGCAGAGACCTAGATAAATGCTATCCTAATACGAATAATACCATACTATGCTGAAGATATGCGCAAATTTCAAATGGTTATGGTATTACGTTTGTATGGGGAAGTCGTACAGCTCAGAAGCCTTAAAAGGGTAATTTTAGATTACTGCATGTTTGGTAATTTGAATGGGTACGGTGCGCGCGCAGACATCGACTTTTAATTTGATGATGACCATTGATTAATTACCTAGCTGAATTAAAACCATTTGTCGTATTGAATTAGTAAAACGATACTCTTAGTGAATTTTTCGGCGAATAGAAATTTCGTAATAGATAGGAAAGTATGTAGGTAGGTACCTATGTTGTAAATGACTTACAAAAAAAATTATTTGGTAAGTAGGTAAGGTACCTATTTCCCTATAGGGTTTTCGAGATCCTGTGCAAGAGTTTAAGCGTGCAGACTTATCTAACCTTTTTGAATTATTCTAGGTAACCTAAAAATATTATGAATAAAAACGAGGTTAAAAAAAAGTTAATTAATTTGCTATATGGGGGTTTCGAATTGAGTTAGCACCAATTGCTTCAGAACGTCAAGTTCTTCATAATACAACTCTGTTAAAAAGCCAGTGCCTTTTGTTTCAATACCAGAATAGCAGTTCATTCTAGTAACTAAACAAAGTACAATACAATACCTATTGGTAGAACTAGGCATACTGTGCTTCCTCGGCTGCTTAACTTGCAATTGGTCACTTCCGCTCGTCCAATTTACTCCATGCCGGTCCTTGCTGGACAAAGTACCATGACAGACAATGGTATCATAATACCATAGGTACTTAATGTGTTACGAGCTGTTATACATTATAATATACTTATGTAAGTTTGTACACTCAAAATACATAACGTTTTTCCCTCAAGATGGTGTTCATTTTCCTCTATCGCTCGCCATGTTAACTGAGTTTTCATTTGACCTTAGTTCTCATGTCTCCTTTACGTAGGTAATCCATCCATACATTCATCTTAAATAAGAAATATGAGATATCTAAAATAACGCAACGATTTGGTCCTGTGATCAGGTTTGCGGAACGATTACTTTATGTTATTATTATAAGTTATAAATGAAGGTAATCATTTGTAGGTATAAGTAACTTTAGGACACTTTATAAGGTAGAGTCATGGTCCTGAGAGATAACTCTATTATGAAAATGAAAATGAAAATTTGTTTATTACAGCGAAAAACCAGTTTACAAATAAAACCAGTTAAAAATAGTTGTAGGTACACAAGGTCTAGGTAGGTACACAAGACAAATTTCGCTGACTGATTTTACTGTATATGAATGTATATATGAATTATAGAATATTCTAATAAAGCCAGGCGATGTTCTCACAGACTTGTCCCATATCTAATATTCTACGAAATACTAACCCTGTTTCACAGAGATTAAACTCCCTTGAATACTTAGTTAAATTACGTCACTTACTACAGTACCTAATAAATAATATTTACGTAACGTCTAAAATATAGTCATGACACTAATTAGGGTTCATTGCCTTGTACAACATCAATAGGTATATTAGCCCTTATCAGTAAACTAAATAGATGCACGGCTCTTTACAAAGGTTTTTATAAGCGCTCGAGATATGGAAAACATTTCCTTCACGGAATTAATAGGCAAGAATACTAGAGCCACCAAGTATAGCCTACCTATTATACATCTAAAATAAATAAGGAACGTTAATAAGCTCATAATTAGACTCTAAGTATAAATTGGACATGGCCTCAGATCCATTTTTTTAATGTATGTACCTACTCAATAACTTAAGTTCCTAAATGAATAAGTAAAGAGATTCGCGAGATTCTAATCTTCTTGAGTAGGTAGGTTCCCAAGATCCTTAATAATTAAGGAGGGTTATTAAAGGGCTCAAGATCTTAAAAGGTCTAACGAGGGTTGAGCGCTAAATATCTACATATCTTAGCAAATGCTCAATGCTCATAAATTGCAAATTAGTAGGTAGGTACCTCATTAGTATTCATACATCATAAAGTGTTTGGTATCTTTTCATATTGGTATTTTTGAAAACAGCATGTTTTAGGACAGTTCAAACTAAACAAAAACTCTTCTTATTTATTACATAGAAAGTTTTTAATCTCAGCAAGCTTTACCAAACTGAAAAAAATACATCCTTCAAGTTTAATCTATAAAAGGCTCGGTTTCGCCAGGGATAATCAACTAGATTAGAAACCTATTCAAGGGCCCGAGCAAGCCCAACCCAATTTACCTTTCAGGGAGATTTTTTAAAAATCTAATCAGTGTTGGGATAGAGCCTCAACTATACTATAGGTATAGCAAAACGTCTGATAAGCTTTATTTTTTTTAAGATACATTATGTGACAAAATTATGGAAACCGACTTCAAATTTCGTAAGAGAGCAATTTTCTGCACTTTCAAGGTGCATTTCTGTTTAAAACATGGAATATGGAATGGATATGATATTATGATATTATGGAATGGATTTTGGAATACTCTTTCAAACAAAAAAGAATTTTCAAAGTCTGTCCTCTATTGATGTTTTATCGGTGAACATAGGAGGAGGGAGGATTGGTCCTAAGTGGCCCAGTAGTGGAGATGACTGAAGAGAAAGCAGGGAGACGGAAACACCACAGACTCTAAATAATTAATAAAATGTAGGCCTTTAGATCCTTGACCAACGATAAACTTGAACACTTGAATCGTGAAATGATTGAGTTTCGAGTGAGAGGATCGCTTCCGCTATTTTCTAGGCCAGTAAATAAACTGGAGATTAATATCTAAAACATGATCTTAACCAGACACCTGAATGCTTACTGTAGAGTTCATCGACTCATAAAAACGTTTACAGACAAGAATGATGCAGACGCTATCAGCAGCTGAACTAATGTCCATACACATCTATGCACTTGATAATACTCTTTTATCGGTAGGTATTGTAAAAGGTATGCTATTGGAATATAAATGTGTACTTACCTATCTGTTTGTAAATGAAAGCGAAGGAAGATAGTCATGTATTATCGATCTTTATGTAAAGAGCTATTTAGACGAAAATAAAGTTTGAAAATTCAAATAACTAGTTTCTATTTTAGCGCAACTCGGCAAGCAAAACTTTTGAATAACATATAGGTACTCTTATTATAGCGCATTTTATGTTTTCAGTAATGAGAATCTCTTTATGTCTACAGCGACAGGCAAAGAAACTATGGCATTGATACACCCTAAACAGTACCTAACCCCTTTTCCAGCAGTAGGATAAAGCGCCACAGTATAATTACTTTACGCTCCTTATACGGTTCAGATTAATTAGCTTCTTTGATAACATCAATATAACGTACCTATATAGGTGCTATAATAGAGTTATCACTGCGCAGTAGCTAAGGATCTGCCAAGCACAATGAATAATAAATCGATAAGTTCCTTTCACATTCGACTCCTAGCACCGCTCTTTAACCGACTTCAAAAGCGAAAGGTTCTATGTTCAACTGAATGTTTATTTTATGCTTATTCACCGATTATTCCGTCAATAGTGGATCGATTTTGAATTTTTTTTTTGAGAGATTAGGTAAACGAGCACGTAAAAAGAGCGCTGGCTGTCAAACTGCTCCGTGGTCGATGATTGGTGGAGAGGTAACGCGGCGCACTTTATACCATTGATTTAGCGAGTGCTATTGGTCGTAGGTGTTATGTAGGTACGTCAGAGGTAATCAAATTTAAAATCTTTGAGGATCTGATGAGGATTTTCGGAGTTGTTCATAGAAACGCACTTCGAGAGCGCGGGAAATTAATTTATAGGCTACTTCCTCAAACTTTGTGGTGTCCCAACGGGGCTCTTGTTGCGGCCAAACCAAATTTTTAAGACCCTATGTACCAACTTGAAGCAGTAAATGAATATGAATATAACATTTCTCTCTTCTTTTTCATTTTCTACGAAATTATAGTCGGTTTCATATTTTTTTTTAATTTAGTCACTTGTAATGTAACTAGTTAAACTTAGCCGTGGTAGACGGCTGAGCTACTGCAGGCGCGTCACGAGTGCGTAAAATCAAAATACTTACTCAGAAAATAAGATGGATTTTTGAACGGGTTTGTGATTGATAAATAAAATACAAATACCCAGGAAATAAGATGGAATTTTGAACAGCTTTGTGATTGATACATTTTGTAGGTAAGTACCAAAATGCGCATCTATCCTTGAACGAATGCTTTTACTTTATATTTTTAACCTGTATGAAATCCTTGTGAAAAAGTGGCACGTGGCACGAGCCGCGTTAAAAGAAGGCAGCGATTCTTTAATCGCTGCCTTCTTTGAACGCGGCTCGTGATTTGGCGCAACTAACAGTACCTAACTGTCACTATCACGTACCTACTGAACTTAATTAAGTGGCAGGTTAATGAGGTTTGAGGAATGTTTCTAATTAATTCATGTAGATAGGTAGGTACTCCTGACAGACTCAATTATGTAAACAATTATGTATAGGTACATAATGAGAATCGCAAATCGGTTTTTAATGGTGGTGTTTATTTTATTTGCTAAAAACCTAAGTGTTTCAAATAATGTCGATTATTATTAGAAATAAAATCGACTACGTTACGTATAATAGTTTGAGCCAGTTTAAAGCTACTGATTACCAGAACGATAAATAAAAATAGGATTTGTACCTACTCAATTGTCTATTGCAACTTTATTTCCAAACGAAAATAATATTTAGTCTCCGTTTTATACCTACTAAAGAAGGATTTATTATTTCATAGGACAATTTCATTACCTACTTATGGAGGATTTATACCAGAATTTTTTTTTTTTTTTTTTTTTTTTATAAGTAGGTATATAAGTAGGTAAGTACAATACAAACTTAATAACTAAGGTAGGTAAAGGTAAAACCTACTTAGTAAAGGTCACATCACTGAAAAACCATAGGTAACCAGAGAACGATTCGTTGAAAACTTGAAATATTTTTTGAGATATATTCCAACCTACTGGTAAATAATACCTACGCATCAAAACGTATAAGATTCCAAAAATGATTACTTACCTGATTATAATAGAGCTAGCTAGCACACATTCATTTTGTATTCCCTGTTGTACAAACTAACACAACATCCGATCCGAAAATAGACGCCAAAAATCATCTCAAACTACTTCCCCTCTCCAAAGCAGTGTTTCGAGTAGATTCATATTTCAATCATAATTATAAACTTTAGGGGGTTACAGCCGACCAAATGATATGGTGAACAGTGGTGAATTAAAGACAAAACAAGATTTGAAGATTTGAGATTGGTTTATTTTAATGTTGATGTCGAGCAACAACAAACGAACGTGTGATTGTGTAAAACTTTGTAAGGTACCTTCCTACATTGTCGCTCATTTAAAAAAACACAAGTACCTACCTAATCATAGTAATTATGTGCACAATGTATGTGGCTTGCTTGTGGCTTTATATTTTACGGTTTTGCTAACACGAGTGAAAGTGTTACGTAGGTTCGTTATTTTCATATCTTTTGTCATGTTTACTGTCATCTATTTCGTCGAGTGTCTTTTCTCAGTTTTCTGAAGCATGAAATGGTGAATAAAGGTAGCTCCCACTCACCTTGAGTTTTTTCCGCTTCCGTACAAAGGAGCTTCGTGTCTCAAGCTTTCAAGCTTCGAACAAAAACCCGAGGTGAAAGGGCACTTAACTTGAGATGTGGCATATGAAATAGGGCACGTTTTTTAACTTAGAACAAAGATAGATAGTTGTGAAGCCCTCTCAAACACTATCTTATTTAAATCTTTTCTGTTTTGCAGTCCTACAGATTTATTTTAGTCTCATCATAAGTTTATATCCTCTTGCATAAGTGCTAAATTGTTGTGTCGTTTCTTTTTATTCTTTTATTTAGTTTCGTAATACGAAATGGGTAGGTATGAAGTCACCGTTCCGAAAACAATCACACTGAATCCAATTCATGATTTTGAGCCAATATCTGAGAATATACCCAAGCTTATAAATACGATACGGAGTTTATTTATGAGTACATCTTTGAATCTGACAATAACGAGACACAGTCCGCCCACACTATCGTAGTAAACGTAAACACAACGCTCATAACTAAACTTCGGACTTGCCTAATTTACTGGGTAGGTACCTAGGTACTTTTCTTACATGGACCAAATATGCAGTAATTTTCCACATAGGCTCTTGAAAACACAACTTGTTCCAAATGTTCCGATCAAAAGTATCGACTGCTATTAGCAGTTCAGCGGACTTACAAGGTTATAAAAAAAGTACTACCTGCCATTAGCCCGCTCAATTAAATCTAGTCAAGTCTTCCTAACAATAAATTATTTGGGCGTCACAAGATACACTTTGTTTCAGCAGACGTGTCCCTTTTATAAATGCGACTAGTTAGTAGTGCTAAACAAAAAATTAAAGGTTGACAAACTTTCGGCGGAGACACGGGTCGAATAGGAAATGTGGAAGCGAAGCTGTATTGTTGTTAGGCATTCATATGCTACCGCTCACCCATTGCCGGGACATCCGCCGCTTACTTCCGCTGCCAAAGATGGAAGATCTTCGAGCTGGTTCGTTGACACACACCGGCGAGCATCACTTTTATAATTTGGAATACTCTTTCAGTTCGCGATTTTTATAAAGCAGATTCTGTGAAGCACACACGGCCGCAGCGGCCGGTGGACCGCGTAAACTTACGTTTTAGCGCGTCTTCGGTAGCTATTTTTGATGCAGAAGCGATGGGACGCCAATGTCTAGAGCATGCACGGAATATGCAATGTCGTCAGCCTTCATTTTATACTGAACGCGTGGATTTCACCTTTACATATACCTACCCATATATATACCTCTATACCTCTTGTCTTTGGAACTTCTAATTATTTGAGTTAGCTCTAGGTAGGTACCTACTGTAACCAATGCAGGTGATAAATGGTCAATGGACAAATATTATCGTTCCTTCTACCTAATTATTTTTATTTTTAGAGTTCTATACTTAAGTTGGTTTATACATGAGCTAGTTGCTATCGCTAGTGATTTTTGAAAATAAAAATAAAAAATTGTGGCAAATAAAATAATTTACTATTAAGTACCTAGGTACCTGCTACCTAAGCAGGTAAATCTGGGTAGGTTAAATACCGACCGCCTTACTCAAATTTATTTCGATGTCTTTATTAAACTCCTTAGCTTGAGGTAAGTAAGTTTATTTGAAATACGAAAGTTTCGTATCCGAAAACTTCCGATCTCAGTATTTTCTTCTCACGGCACATAAGTACCTACTTATGGGTTATTCCCATCTGTAGGTACTAACTACCTATGCAAGTAGGTATGCCAGGTAGGGTAGACCCATTGTCTAAAAAGTTTTGTTTGGCCACCTTGGAATTAAAAGGCGTGTCGCCGATAAGATCTCTTCTGATTTAAATAATAATTTCATTTTCATAAAAAGTTAAAACTCTACTAGCGCCTAAAGTGTAACGTACACGCGTTAATGTTTAGTAAACCTGATAGGTAGCTCATATTCGTACACTAACTGGATGATTCTAAAGAGGAATTATATCTATTGTTATCTTTTGTTGAAAAGCACAAAAGGATCCAGCCACTGCTGGTGAAGTAGATAAGCTATTGTAACGTGGCCTTTCAACGGGTTTTGAATAAGAAGGGAACCCAGTTAGTTTGAAATACATTTCATAATGTATTACCTCCTGCCGGATAATTGTTACTTTTATTAATAGAACGTATTGCTCAGAGAATACATGTAGGAGATAAACGAAGCAATATTTCAAAAAAGTGGAGCAAACAGAAGAAATAATCGCTAATGTAATGAACTAAGTAAGTACCTACCTGTAGAATCGAGTCGTACCTTTTGTTGAAAATAAAACAAATAATTATCGAGCAGGAAAAAGGGACTTTACCTACTATGACCATTTAAGTAGGTACCTACCTATACATCATCGCAACAACTTATCGAGCGCGCGAGAGGTTTTGGTAGAGACGGTCAATTTATTTTTTTCAAATAATTCGATAGCTGGGTCGACCATAATCGATTATTATTTTAAACATTAATACATAATAATACAAAAACAAATCAGGTAAGTACTTACTGATTTCTAAATTCGTACAAAAAAAACTTAGTTGTCAATGATGCAATAGTTATTAATCGCTTCGACGTAGATATCTCTATCGAGTGCGCAATTGCGCATGTCTCGATTTGAATCAAGTTATCCAAGCACAGCCGTAGCTGCCTCGACTCTACTTTCCCCAGTACAGTTCGGGGTATCGCGCCGGCAGGTCGCCATCATGACGGGCGTGGACGAGATACTGAGTTACAAACGTAACCCTGACGATGACTTCTACGGCCTTCTGGGGTGCGATGAAAACTCCACCGTGAGTACCAACCCTTATTCTAATTCAAGTTTTATTTCTTTTGCGTAAGGTATATTCTAGGATACCTGACAATGTATTATCGATTCTGCTTAGTGACCTTATTCCGAGGCCTCGACCTGACCTACATCCTTGAGCTAGGTTTCCATAGGAATACCTATTGGTTTCAGATCAAACCCATAGCTTGACCACCCATACCCAAAGTTTGCGTCATCATGATTTGTAAATTCAGGGTTTTCCGTGTCGTTCATGTTTCGATAGATACAGAGCTTAGTTGTTATTGATTTTTTAATTGCGAATGCGATTATGCGCAATTGTAACAATCATATTTAAATTTATTAAGATAAGAGTTGGTTTCGACGTAGCGGTAAATTTAACTGGTTTCTTGACCTTGATGAGTTTCGTGGTTTGGGCGTTATTTACAAACAAAGTTTTTTGTTTTAGATCGAGCAAATAACTACGGAGTACAAGGTGCTCGCTTTGCAGCACCATCCGGATAAGAACGATGGGGACAAAGAAGCGGAGGCTATGTTCCAGAAGTTGAAGGTTGGTAACTTACCAATCAATGCGAGACTAGGATAAAAAAATTCTCTATCTCTACTGATTTTTCTATGATTTTATCATATATTTTGCCATGGCAAACCTTTAGTACCTATTTCCGGCGTTAGTTGTAAATAATTTAGTAAAAAAGTCATGATCTAAATAATAAAGTGAATTGTTATTTAGGTACTGAGGAGTTCCGTTAAACGACTGCACTCCAAATCAATTTTGTCATTAAAAATCCAAATCAATTTAATAAATCTCATTAATTTAAATTGAATTATTGCATCCAATAATGAGATTTACGACGTCAAAATGTTACGAAAACGCAGATTTCTATCGATTTTTGCGAGCTGGCTCTTAAGGGTCACGGAGTAATAACTATGCAATACCTACAATTATCATATACCAAACAGTAAAGAGGAACCGTCTTAAAATTAAGTTGTAAAATTTGTCTTTGACTTGCCATGTGCCTAGATACTTTTGAAAGGCTCTAGTAGCAAATAGATACATATTATGCCAACCTGTATTGCGACTAATCTCTAGCTAGACCTTGAAGGACATCCTGAATTCCTGACATACCTACTCAAATTACTTATACATTGTTCAAACCAGTTAGCGTAATTTCTCTACCATGAAAACCACCGTTGCAAGAACATCTTAAAAGAAACCAGTTAGATATAAGTGGCGATGAGCTTGATAGCTACTACAGTTGTCACGAAATGCTGTGAAAGATTAGAATAAATAAAGCTAACTTCACTATCAATAGTAGGTAGGTTAGGTACATTAGAAATCTGAAACAGTAATTGTTCTTGGAAACAAAATCGATGGCGAATAGGGCTTTTATTTAAATATATTGTTGATATTGTTTGATGGTGGTCTTCACGACGTATCCGTCGACGGAGAACCTTGCTATTTGGATGAGAGCTATGTTTCGCTGATGTGCGCGAATATGACTGGCGAGCCCAAGTTATAAATGTCCTATGAATTGTTTTAGGAAGCCAAAGAGACGCTCTGTGATCCGGCAAAGCGCGCTTTGTATGATAAGTGGAGGAACAGCGGGATAGCCATGGGGTACAAGCAGTGGCTGGGCATGAAGGACACCGTGCAGCAATCCATGCATTGGTCCAAGCCGAACACCAAGGACCGCATGTTGGAGGGAGATGCTAAGGTACTGTCTTCCTTATGCAGGCACCACACATTGGAGTGTTAGAACGTGTTGGTTCCGACACTCCATGTGGGGAGCGATCTTGGACGGTTATTGGACACAAACGGAGCATTGCCATTGGCCATTCTATTCGTAGCCAATGTTGGAACCAATGTGTTGTGCATTACATTTATTTGCACTATCGGTTCACCAAAACGGTGTGTGAACTGAAAGTTAGTAAATTACATTGACAGGGGATTTTTTCCGAAGGTAATTTACCTTATAAGACACACATTTCTAGTATATCTACTGCATCATAAGTTTTCCTGTATTAAATGTTGTTTCTAAACTTGAGTTGACTAAGAAGTTTTAAATAACTTCTTAGTCAACTCAAGTTTAGATATATTTATATATTTTTATGTTATATATTTAGTTAGTAAGAAAAACGATAGTTTAGATAGGTACGATTGTTTCATTATCATTTTAGGGTGAGGCTTATGTTTAGGTTTGGCATATTGTACGAATTTGAAACTTTTAAATTATGTTTGCGCTGATATTACTTTGCATCGAAATAAATCTTATTTTATTTGTCCAGGGGTCGTCGGGACCGTCCAGCCTCGGCGGGCCTACGAACGCCGCCGCCCGCCGCGCCTCCGAGGGAGGGGCCAATCTCTGGGGCCGCTGGGGCCACGGCAACACGGAGCCACCTTCCGAGGTCATCTCCAAGTTCCGCAACTATGAAATATAACTTCATATTTCATACCACCCATCCGCTCGGCATGGGTGACCCAATTGTTTAATTTTGTCATCAATGATGACCCTATTTTTGAGTTCCTCAAATTTTGATTTTTGTAACCTGTGCTGTGTTACAATCAGGCTGTTACAATAATTGCCATTATACTATTTGATGTTGTATTGATTAATTAAGGTTAGTTTTAATGACGGCACAAAATCAGGTCAGCTCGAATGTTACTCGAATGTCACTCGTATTTTTAGCTATTAACTTTTTAATTGTTCTTGGTGTAATATGTGTCTATAACAATAGTATTTTAAAACAGTTTTCAATGTTTTCGATGTCTAAGTGTCAGTATTGCGTTCCAAAGTAGCGTAGTAGTCCCCTACTCCCGAGTGTAACTAGTTAGCGTAGGCACGATACTTAGGTGTGTACTTACCCTTAGCTTTAAGCTGTGCACATTCCTGATGAAGTCTGATTTATGAACTTTTCTGCTAACACGTTAATTAACGTCTATTTAAGAATCTCTATGTATATTTTGAAAAATTATATTTTTGATCCTGTTTATCTTACTATTAAGTCCTACGTTATGATATTATTTTTACAAGAATGAGATTTGCGGAGGTTGTCAAGAGCTAGAACTTACAGGGTAGTCATGAGGCGGAGGTTGTTTTAATTTATTATTTACTTAAGTATATTCCTTTGTACCTCTTCTGACCTTAATAAGGCAACTTTCATATCGTCCCAACCTAGGTGTTGTGTTAGACATAGAAGTTTACTAATGTGTTGATGTTTGATCAGTATTTATTTGGATGTTTGTATAAATGTTCATAAAATGTTATTATGAGTAGTGAATTTTAGAAATTTCAGTGTTTTATCAATAATTCTGACAAGAAACCAAATATATTAATGGTTTTATTTTTGATGTTGTTTCATCTTTAAATCAATAAAGGATTGCCACGCATTAATGTTTCATTAAATTTATTTATTTACCTACACTACATATTACATTAGAAATAAAAATTGGGCTAAGTATAGGATTGTAATACTAAGCTAATATCTGCATGAGCCAGTTATATGGGTTGATCACATAATTGAATCATGTATAATTGTAATCATTGATTAGGCAGATGATAAAATCCGCTTCTTCCTCGTGCTCCTTGTAAATACTCCTACTGATAGGAGCACCAGGACACCCATGACCAGGGGTTACGCCAGTTTACCGTAGTATTGGAGTCTTGCATGGACTAAAAATTCCATACATTTAGAATACTTGACACGTGAGCGAGGATATTATTATATATAATACACAAAAACCGCCGGTAACCCTACTGACGCTAAAAGGAAAAATATCAGGCAACCAAAGGTAATCGAGTATTTTACAATAGGGGTTTTTTAATACGTCATGCTGTCATGCATCGTCATAATTTTGCCCAACTACTAAGTACAACGGTCATTACTAACATCCTACAACTATTTTCAAGGTAGGAGAATGGTATGAGTCATTTTAAGTCAACTTACCAAATGTCAACTTACCAAAAGTTATTATATTTAGAGAGAAAATAAACAATAAATTAAAAAGACCTTTAAATTTACGAAGGCCCAAAAGGCGCTGGCGTGACAACATTGTTTCCATCCAGGAGGAATGGTGGGAAGCGGCCGGTGATCGCGAGAAGTGTAAGGATATGGGGGAGACTAAAAAAATGAAAAAAAATGCACGATTCCGAAGTATTGGTCATGACTTTTGTATGTTTACTTTTTACTTAGAGCAAGTATTTTAGTATCCCAGTACAAAATAAAATGCAATCGTTCGTTCGTTCGTTCGTATGAGCAAGTGGCCAACTCTGGTGACGGAGTTTTTAGGCCGCCTAAAGGCCTCCGTCATGGCTTAACGACTTTAAAAGCCGGGACCGACAATTTAACGTGCCCTCCGAAGCACGGAAGCGCTCAGATGAAAATGCCACTTGCGGTCACCCATCCAAGTAGTGACCGCTCAGAACGTTGCTTAACTTCGACGATCTATCAAGAACGTCTTAGCAAGCTTCGCCACGAGCGCTTCTAAAATGCAATAAAGCAGCCGTTATGATGTATGTTTATGATGTAGGTAAAAAAATATCAAGTTTAGGTATTTCAGGCGCCAGCATTCATGTTTTCACTCGAAGACAACAGCGACACATTTTTCAGAGAAAATGTTATGTAAACAACGCGTGTCGCAACGGATGGAAAGAGTTAACAGCAACACGCTCCTGTTTAATAATACCAGGGATTCTTGTATTGGAAAACACTGGCACGAGCTATGTGTGCAACAAGCAGAAACTAAAGTATATAATACTAGTAGTATAAGTACTAGTTCGTTCGTTCGATCGTATGAGCAAGTGGCCAACTTTGGTGACGGAGTTTTTAGGCCGCCTAAAGGCCTCCGTCATGGCTTAACGACTTAAAAGCCGGGACCGACAATTTAACGTGCCCTCCGAAGTACGGAAGCGCTCAGATGAAAATGCCACTTGCATCCGTCCATCCAAGTAGTGACCGCTCAGAACGTTGCTTAACTTCAACGATCTATTAAGAACGTCTTAGCAAGCTTCGCCACGACTATACAGTTTATATTCATACCCACTTCTAACACTGACTGTACAAGACAATACCAATATCAAACTATTCTCCAAAAGCAGAATATTAAAAGCTGTTATCAACAGTCTCCAATAACCAACTCGAAGCATTGTAGGTATTTTGTTCATATTAAAGAGATCCACTCCAAGCCGGAGTCATCTTACTCAGCCTCTCAAATCCCAATGAACTAAAAGGGTAGCAATAAGATCCAAGTCATAGATAGCACGCCTACGAATGGGATTTGACGAAATTAGAAAAGTTTCCAAGTTTCCTTTCTCTTGTTCTAGTGCTTTTGGGAAGGTCGAGTGGATTTGAAGATTTACTTGGACTTGATTAGATACCTACATTTATTCAACGTGTCTAGTTATGTATTTACTGATAGTGTCTAAATATTTTATTGAATACTAGCTTACTCGCGTGGTACTTGATAAAATATAGCCTATGTTCATTCTGAAAGTCCATGCTACACATCAGTGAAATATTTTTTTTTGAAATATTTTTGAAATTTTTGAAATAAAATAAATAAATATCCTTGGACATTTCACACGGCGTCATCTAGTCCCAAGCTAAGCAATTTAATGCTTGTGTTATGGTAACCAGATGACTGATAAACTACATAGATACATTTTTTTTTTGTAAATACATACATATTATACATATTATAAATCGGATGAGTAGTTGCGGAGATTACCGTAAGTATATATACAAACAAACAACTTTATCATTTATCTTTAACTTTACTCCTTTTATTTTGGTGTTTTATGGAGTTTTAAATCAGTATTTCGGATAAAGACGCGAACTCAGATTCGCGACATGAGTTTTGGTAAATGTAACGGGAAAGCATTGGGAATGTTTATCTAGTAATTTGGTGGTTGCAATTTTTAAGAACAGAGCCTCTATTTAAAATCATAATTCATGACGAAGACCGTGTAGTTTAACACTGGTAGAGTGAGCTGCTCTTACAGTTTGCGATTAAATAAAGATATGAACACGATAAATACATATTGTGCTGACCCTACCCATATGGGTAAGCAGAGACCACAGATCTCCCGAAGATGATGATGTTAAGAATTTCAAGAAAAAAAAACATTTTCTTTCCTTGTAAAACCGGCAGGCAAAATGACGAATGGAGCAAGTACACTCTCTAGACTAGACTCTAGCTAGAGGCTATAGAAAACACTTCTAGGATACATTTTCTGTATAACAAAGTTGTCTAGAAGTGTAGAGTATGGCCTGAGGTGGGCACCGGGCAGCGGGCACCGCTCGTTATCTTTATGCGGTTATTGTTATGGCAGCGAGGATTCCAGTGGATGTTTACAGAGAATCTCCGGTTGCATCGTTAGCGACGACGCTCCACCACCTTCACCAGTTTCTCGCCAGCTGCTGGCCGTAGTGTATTCTAGTGGTATATTTCTGTGCTTTATTGGTATTACTATTTTTTTTATTATCTGGTATCGCGTATTGAAATTGTCTACCCGTTACCACGGTGACTATATTATCTGAAATATAGACGTATAAATAGAATGATTTTAATACGCGGATAATCCTACTCGTTTTTAAAAAAAGTCGTGAAAGTTCGATAAACTGTAAACAGTTGTGTTTAAGTTGGTAAGTTTTTATATCGAAAAAATTTAGCTTAGGCCGTTTCTTTTGCGAGTTTGCGGTGTAACATCTGTAACTGTTTCGGACCCGGCCTAGATCTATCCAATCGAACGATACTTTAATGCGATACTAAGAAGTAAGAATATTTTTATTGTGCTCTATGAAAACTTACAAAAACACTCTCGAGTTTAAGGTATGCGTGTAACTAGCGCCACCGCCTATTATATTTGAATATTAGGTACGTTGAAGAAATGAATTTTAAAACACTGATTGTTCCGTTTGTGAAACCTACCTATAGGCATTTTTTTATATTTTTATTTTGTTTAGTTTAGGAGTAGGTAGAGAAGTTGCACATCTGTTTTCTTTTAGTAAGATTTTTCATTTATAATGAAACATCTGTTTTCACTTCTCTTCCTCGAAGGAATCTTCGCAAATATTACGGCTAAGATCCAAATGTATTATCATTGGACAGCCAACTGATATTTACAAAGCACCTTTGTAGGTACCCTGCTACAAAATTGAAATCGGTTTAATATTTTTATACAAAATTTTGAGTTGTGTATAAACCTACACTCATTTATTCAAATCAAAATAACTTGGTTTCCGAAGTATTGCTTAGTTTAATTTAAAATTAGATGTTCTCAATAGATCCATCAAAACCAATAGTGTAACATTGGGACAACCCAATGTTACACTATTGGTTTTTATATTGGAAATCGCACAATAGGATCCGGTCCTCGTCGTCTCAATATGGATCTAATAAGAACATCTAACTTTAAATTAATCTACGCAATACTTTATTTTGATTTGAATAAATAAGTGTAGGTATTTATAATGCTCATATTTAAATTTTTATAATATTTGGAAGCAATATAGATTTAGGTTCCATAAGTTTATCTAACTGACGACTTGACGATCCATTTATTCAGAGTGAGTATTAACAGAGCTACGTTTACAGAAACACTCTCAGAAACTCCTAGGATACATTTACTCAGTTAAGTTTTGGTTTAGTTTGTTCAGTAGTATGTGGATTAGTATTTACCCTAGACTTGGTGTTGAATTGAAGGCAATTCCTGTTTTTATATTAGCCGTCGCAACAGAAAGGTTTAGCATTTTTCCGTGTGTTTTCCGAAACGGAGACTTAAGTTGAAACTAAATATACTGAAAATAAAGTTGGAATCCGCGTGAAAGGTTACCTCAAAGTGAGATTGCAGACAATATTCTACGGAAAGCTCACAAGCAAGCATCAATTCCGTGAATACGGAATCGGCGGCGCAAGCCGACACGTTGATGGAGTTGACCTTATAACAAAGAGTTAATGTCGCTTTGTTTGGTGGAATTGGACTCTGAAGGTTGAACTTAAGGTGCATGTATGGGTGAAACTAGCGCCGCCGCCTATTTTATTTTATTATTAGGTACGTTGAACAAAGGAATTTCAATAAACTTAATGGACAGTACTTATGTGAAACCTATCATAAGCTTTTTTTTAATACTTATGTAATAGTTTCATTTTGTATAGTTTAGGAGGAATAGCGAAAACGTTTGGTGGCCACCAACTATTTGTACATTAAGTTTATTGAAATTCTTTCTTCAACGTAATAACAAAATAAAATAGGCGGTGGCGCTTGTTTCACCCATACAGGCACCTTAAGAGATAAGTACCTAAGTTAAGTTAATTTAAGCAAGTGGTCAACTCTGGTGACGAGATAGACAGGTACCATTTGATAACTTCAGAAGTGTAGCAATTTAAGAACGAAAAGAATTCTGAAAGACTACAACAGTAACGCGTTCAGTGCCCATGACTCACGTGGCTTAGTTGCGAGCACTCGGCCCCGTCGGTTTTTCTGTTTGTGAATGTCGGGTTAAAGTATTTTGGATGCTCCTGTCCGGCCATCTTGCGTTTTTTGGCGTGGTGATGAGTTCTTCTTCTTCTTCTTCTTTATTTTGGCTTCGCCGGCTTTTGCCACGCATTTAGCCACTACCATGTGTATGTGTATATATTTTCGTTTCGTCAAGGTCGAGTCAAAGTCATAGTCAGCGTCAGTAAAGATGTGGGTTCTTTACTGCAGCTTTTTACATGGACTTTTTGAGAGAACTCGAAATGCAATGATATACAGTTTTGTTTCATTTGCCTACACTTATGTACGTTCACGAACACTTAACAGTTAATAATCCACCATTATTACATATTAACATTCGCCAAAACACAAATTTCGGAAAATAAAACAAAAGAGACAACACGCCATCTTGAATTCCCGTCAAAAAGCCCCGGTGATGAGTTTACGTCCTTTTCGAGACATTGATTTGACCATGACTGGGGTACTGACTGATTAGGGTAGTTCTCATTCAACGGTAAGTAAGTAAGTAAGTTCGTATGAGCAAGTGGCCAACTCTGGTTGGTCTCTCAATTCAACGGTGCTGTCGATAACGACATCAGTATTTTTAGGAATTATGTATAATTGTGTTTTTTCTTTTAAAGACACAGATAAAAACTGCTAAGAACTTTAGTTTACTTACATATTTTATTATAATGGCAAACCACACTTGTTTAGGTATTTCATCATGAAAAATCTTACTAAAAGTTTTACGGCTTCGACGGGATTCGACGGGAGTGGTAAGGCCTTAAGGGTGATCGCTTGTATCTCGCGGGTTCGAATCCCGTCGAAGCCGTAAAACTTTTAGTAAGATTTTTCATTTATAATGCTAAGAACTTCTACTTTTTTATGTATTGACATTTATAAAGCTTGGTGTTTAACACGCATGAAGGGGAAGAAGCGAAGAGAACATGAGTGTTTCAAAGCAAACACAGTAGTGTGCAATGCTAAGCTCTACCATGCATGTACTTACTTTGTTTGTTCTGAAATGCTCTTATATGCAACACCGGTGAAGACATCTTTCAAGAAACGAAAAACTGATCTAAGAAAGTATCCTATACCAAAACCGTTTGATAAACTAATACCATGACTCATGAACTCATGACACTTCCACACTCGCGTTCGCGGATCGCGGCGCAAAGCTGTCACCGATCCACACTCATAGAAATTTTGACAATATTGTTCGCGTTTCTTTGTCGCGGGAGAGAATACCGACAAAAAGAAAGAAAGAAAGAAAGAAAGAAAAATTATTTATTCTTGTAGGACCTCAAGGATCACTTAAGTATCGTTTTACATGCTAGGTGATTCTAATGCCTGTTCCAACGCGACTCCCTACACCAGGGAAAGAATCAGGCAAGAACCTGGTGGTGTGGGCCTAGCTTTTTTTTAAAAGCGATCCCTTAACAATCAAAAATGCGAGGGAGACGCGGAAGTCGTGAAGAATATGCGAATGGAATCTATACCCGTTTCGCGGATTGTTCACGGCTTCGCGCGCGATCCGCGGCCGAGTGAGGAGGGGGAGACTTTTATTTGACCTGCCCCCTGATTATGTAACTTGTCTCGATTGTATCAAAGCAAAAAGCACAGTAATTCGCGAAAACAACTGTCAAATATGACAGTAATTAAGTAAGTTACTTCTAATTTACTTATGCCCGATTCCTATATCCAACGTACGGATGACCGACGATCTATCTCTATAGAAACGTTGATTATACAACACAAAATGTATGTCACTTTTTGACAGATAACAATGTTGCTATGACGATCGATCTACGGTCATCCGTACGTTGGATATAGGAATCGGCACATTAATCAGTGTTAAATCTGACCGTTGTTTTCGCGATTTACTATGATTTTTGCTTTGATACAATCGAAACAAATTACACAATCAGGGTGCTGTTAATTACCTACAACCTTATAACTATAGAGGGTTTTTATAAAAAATGTGTTCATTTATTTTTTAACCGATCTATCAAATCAAATCAAATGGTTTATTTAATTCTCTCACAACATAATATATAAAAATATAAAGCAATATTTTTTTAAAATAAATACAGTTAAAAATAATGATAAAGGTTAGAGGTAAGCCTGTTTTGTGAGAGACTGGTGCCTGAAATAGGTATATAAACCTGTGCTACAGGTCACCAG
Organism: Xanthorhoe designata; assembly: GCA_963582015.1. Lineage (NCBI taxonomy): Eukaryota > Metazoa > Arthropoda > Insecta > Lepidoptera > Geometridae > Xanthorhoe > Xanthorhoe designata. The sequence continues at coordinate 11,112,215 of OY757039.1, forward strand.
TGCCCTTTACTCCACTGATTTAAACATCTAACTAAACTAATAAATTTTATCTAATTAGGTAACAGCGATTTTAATAAAACTACTATGACCTTTAATATAAATTACCACTTGTGAAAAGCCCGCTTATCCCGTGCGAGAGATTTCATTTCGATTAGCTAAAATTGTCGCAATCGGGTTGTTTGGCAACAGTTGGTTAAGAGTTTACCTATTTTGTTCGTTTGTTTTATTAAAAGGTTTTGGTATCAATATTTTCCGTTGGTCAGCTGAAGCAGTATTAGGGTAATGTATAAACAACAGGAACGTTATGTACAGTATAATCATAATTCTATATGTAACGTTTTTGTTGTCTTATATTGCTCTCCACACCACATAGAAAACTACTGTAAAAGATGAATGCGATTGAGAAGATCTTAAATGTGTTTTGTATGACATTTAATGTATTAGTTAGGTAATAGTGGCTATTCGGGATGTCGCCAAAACTAAACTAATTTGACAGCACTAAAAATGTTGCCGTCCCTTTCATAACGATCGAAAATAAAAGGATGACATCAATTTACCTACATTTGGCGACATCCCGAATTGCCACTTATTATTATTAGTTAGTTTATGTAGGATTTGATTTAGGTACCTACTTACATTGTTTCTTTGAATTCTGAATTATAAAACTACTTATTAATAATCAATAAGTTCTATAAGTATAAAATATAAACTCACAGCTAAATAGTACAGTGCAATACAAATAAAAATGAATATTGTACATAATCTAACTAAGTAGGTAAACACAATGATATTATAAACTCATTATAGTTAACAAATGCGTTAATACTATCAGAACTTATACAGGGTGTCCCAAAATACGACGGCAACTCGGCACTAGGCAAAAGGCCTACTTCTGTACTTCTGACGACGCTGTTAAAATATAGCAGCGTGCTTTACCTATGTTATGGTACCAGCCATTTAAATGAAAGAAAAAAAAAATCTATTTTTCTTTCTTTCTTACCATTATCATTTATTTATGTATTTATTTAATCGTATGACGTAGGTACATAGCATAGGTATTGACTGATATAAACATAATAATTTTTGGTGGAAATATTTTGTTATAAGCACTTTCCCAGACCAATCTTTTGATAAAGTAGTCTAAGTAAAAATACCTTATTTATGGAACATGTTTTGTTTAAGACTTGCTTCAACACTTATCATCAGAAAGAGCAAAGAATAAGAGCAAAGAATTTCACTGGTTATACTAAATTTTATCCAAGAATCGATATTGATTCTCACTTCTCACACACTTTGAACACTCACATGTCACATTTTGTAAATTAACCTTCACTTACTTGACATCACTTCACTAACGCCATCTGTTGAGCTTGTTGAACAACAGCGGTTATCTTGAGGTTTTCGGCACTGGACGCCAAAGTCTCCTTGCGATCCCTTCTGGTTGGTACTCGAGATTGCAGGGTTTGAGGAACTCTTGCCCTCCGAGTTTAATCCATTTGTTTGACACTATAGACAGTCCGAGGAATTAGGAACACAACTTCAAAGGTAAAAGCTATATGAAACAGTGGCATTGATGAAGTGTGCAGATTGTTAAACAGATAGTAAATAATTCGACATTGGTCGGTGTAAAAAGCTATGGTGAGTCACAGACACAATTAAAACATAAAGAAATATAATACTAAAATACTCTTAAAAAGCGCTAGTTACGAAACATGCAAGACATTTAGCAAGCGATACGGTTATCTAGTGCGATACAACATGCATTATATAAGACAGATACAAATTTTTTATGTGAGAACAGTAAAAGTACAAAATTAAAACTTAATTATAAAGCAAAATATAGTTTAAGAAAAAAGTTTACGAGAGCGCCATCTATTACGCTTGGGCGGAAACTCTAGTCTTGAATAATGCCGGTAGAGGTCGAGTCTCCGCTTGGAAGTCGAGGTTGCAAGGCTTTCGGAACTCCTGCCCTATTTCATGGATCCATTTGTTCGCAGCTAAGAAGGATTAAGATAATTTAAAGCATGCAAAAGCAATTTAAACTCGCCATACGTCTTAAACATCTCATGACGGAGGCCTTAAGGCGGCCTAAAAACTCCGTCACCAGAGTTGGCCACTTGCTCATATGAACGAACGAGTTGCAATATCATAATCAAATCAAATCAAATGTTTATCGAACTCTGTAATAAATATACTTTAATATTTCTGGTCAACTAAGGTAGGGTGGGTGATTAACGCCCGCTGTTTATTAACGCCCGGGTAGCAGAAAACACACTAAATATCGTATTATTCAATTGACACTCCACGCATAGGTAGAATGAATCAATATGAAAGCGCAGGGCGAGCGGCGGCACGCTCGCGCTACATTTGTGGCAGTGTGACGCCTCGTCCCGGCAGGGTCTGTCAAGTACCGCGCTACTATAATAAATGCCACGACAAATAGTATAGTTTTTTATGTATTTTTTGCGATTTGGGTATGATTTTTGGTTTAAAGAGATTCACGATAATCTTGTTCTACTATTACTTAAATATTTTGTGTCGATTTCTATGTTTTTTACAAAAACGTGTCAGTGTCAAATAATAACGTCCGGCTGGGGAATAACGCCCGGTAAAATGACGGTTGGGCGCTATTAGCCTGCATGGGCGTTATAACCAGAGAGCATTTTTATAATAGTACATAATGTCCAAAACGACTTTACTACTAATTGCAAATTTAATTCTTATGATAATCGCCTTACCGTGTAAATTACCCGATGATAGGAGGACGAAATCGTCGCGATACTCACCCGTGGAGGTGGTTCCTTAGTGTTATAAATTTATTAGACAATTCTCTTTTTAATTTTGCCAATTACATATTATTTGATAGATTTGCCGAAGAACTTTGTATTTATAAAAAAAAACCTTTGTTATTTACCTAATATCTCCGGGCGTTATTACCCGCTGTCTACATAATAGCGCCCAATGAACATTTTAAAAATATCTTAATTCTGCCTTAAAAACGGTTAAAACGGAATGTGCTCATGATGTATTATATGGAAATTATGAAAAAGTTCCATAAATATGACCAAATACAAACATACCACGTGATGTAAGGTGTATTGTTAAATTGGATAAAGTTAATCTTAAATGTTGATTTTGTTCCTATATTTTTAGTTTATGTACGGTAATGCGACTTTAGATAATTGTTGTGAGATAATTTTTTGTTGTTGTAAGCCTATTTATGCATTTAAAGCCTGGTTTATGAAACGGGCGTCAATAGACATATAACTTTTAATAACGCCCAAAATAGACCTTTTTTAAAAACTGAATAAACATGTGTATTGAGAATAAAACTCAACGTAAGGTGTTATTTTTTTGTTTTACTTAAAAAAAACATTGAATATAAGCATTCTTTGTTTTCATAATCATGTAAATATGGAAATTATTTAAAATTAAAGTTAGGTGGGCGTTAATCACCCACAGTACCTTACTTTAAAATTAAGAGACAAGATTTATCATCGAAAAGTTATTAGTGTGAGTTGGTTAAATAAACTATAATGCATTCAATACAAAGCTTTCATGCTGCTGAAATAGTGCTAAGCAAGCTGCATGCAATTGGTTTCATTAAAAAACAAAGATAACTGGTTTCCTCACAATGTTTTTACTGTAAACGCTTAAGTGAAAGTATGTTTGGATGTTTGTTAATCACAAAAACTAGGTACTGAACGGATTTGTCTGAAACTTTGAATGTACAGTGACGGTTTGAAAATGTTCGTCGGTTTTTAACTTGATTCGTTCAACGAGCACGAGCACATAATCCCTTTTGAAACTTGAAAAAGGTACGTCACTGGAAAATGTTGGTAGGTACAATAAAAATTTATTCTTGCAATTTAGAGCAAGCGAAAACCAACTCTAAGGTGACGAACATTTTCAAACCGTCAGTGTACATAGTTATTAGCTAAGTCCACACTGTGCCCTTTTTTGTTCATCAAAGGCATGCGTCACAGCGCAGAACAGCGCACGTGAGCGCATGCCTTGACGCATGCACTATGTATGACAGTTGAAAGCTGTGATACTCGTCTTCCCGACTCTGATGGATTTTTCTGTGCCACAAACCGGTCAACAGGACATCGTTATTGATAACTAACACTGATAGAATACTTAGAAATTACTTTTTTTTGTAAATACATACATACTTATATTATTTATTTATTTATCTTCGGAAAACCAACAGCTTTTACAAGGTGTCCTTAAAAAACAAGATAGAAATAGTGAGCCAATTAAAGGTTTTCACTAATAGATAGAAAACACTCAGACTCTAGACAAATATTTGCAGATCATGCAAACATTTCTCCCGCGGCAGGAATCGAACCCGTCTCAGGCAAGCCTTCGCCCACTGTGCCACAGAGGTCTTCAGGTGCCAATTATATATCCGGGTAAGTACCATGTGAGCGAAGCCGCGAGTACCCACTCGCGGCTTCTAGGTATATTATAATCGTCAGTACTATTAAAGGTCGAAAACATACCCCACTTGGATCCCCGGAGCACTGGGCAGGCGGCGTGCCTGGTGGCCATGTCCCCCTCGCCGGAAGGGTGCAGGTTCAGCCAGAAGGCAGCCGCACCCTTTATAGGGAACAGACTGAGACCCAGCTCCGTGAACACGGTGGCGCCACCTTGCGACACGTCAGACATCTGCAACAAATAAGGCAAGTCTATGTTATTTATAATTTCACCATTGAGGTACAATCTATAGAGCCACAATCAGACAAATAAAATTTCCGAGCCAAAACTCGGCGCACGCTAAGTAGTGCGCCGAGTTTTAGTTTTTGCGTACAAGCGACATTGAACATTATAATTATAACAAACGACATTACGTCTACATTCGAGCAAATGTCATTGTATGTAGGTATGTAGAACATTGCTCGGACATTTTTTGAGTGTTGTGAGCTATTAGATTGTGACTCTTTAGTAAAGTAGCTCAATGCCTACCACAGAATAAATAAATATAGAGTATATACGTCAGGCTGGTTACTATAACACAAGCATTAAGTTTCTTAGCTTGGGACTAGATGACGCTGTGTGGAATGCTCAAGGATATTTATTTATTAAGATCGAGAAAGGTGTTATATGTCTATCTTATTTTAATTACCGACTGTCTTTGTCCATCGTTTGTATTATAATCGAATAAATAGTTAAATATGCTGAAACTCACATAAAACAACACCGTCGCTATTCTGTTACCGGTCAAACCCAGTCGGTTGGAGAAAATGTCTTTTTGCTGCAAAGAAGAATAAATACACTGTTAAACAAACTAAAATAATTATAAATAGGTAGTATGACCGGTGTCAGACATACATACATAAAATCACGACTCTTTCCCATGGGGGTAGGCAGAGAGCACGGATCTCCACTTGCTACGATCCTGACACACCCCTTTCGCCTCATTCACTCTCATAACATTCTTCATACACGCTCTCCGGTTTAGGGTACTTCGGACCTGGCCTTTCTCCAAAATGTCACCAATTTGGTCCAAATATGTTCGCCTAGGTCTTCCCCTCTCCAGCTCTTCCACATGTCCCATTCACACCCGCCTTGTACACCTGAGGCCCTAGCCATGTTACATTTCGACAATCGCTTTCGATTAGAAACTAAAAAAAATGTATAGGAATTGACATTCGATGACGAAAACTCGAGCGATCAGAAATGTCAAATCAAAGGGGTAGCGATGATAGAAATCGAATCGCTTCATAGCGAATGCCGGTTGGCTAGTCCCTCTGTTTCGTTAACCGAAACTTACTTACACCACATACTTGGAAAAAGCAATTAGAATAGCATAGCAATTAGAACTAGCATAGAATAGCAATTAGAACTAGCATGTAGAATTGTAGACTATACGAAGTAATTCTGGCCCTACTGAAATGAATGATGTTTTCTTCTTTATTTCTTTGTTTTTTTGTAAGAGATTTGCTAAGAGATATTCTGGTCGAAGCGACGCGTGATCCGAGGGCTGGCACTTATTTGGCTCAAAAGATCAGCATTGCCATCCAGCGCGGCAATGCTGCCAGTGTCTTGGGCACGCTTCCATCTGGCAGTGGTTTGGATCAGTTGAGCTACCTATAGATCGTTTGTAACGATCTATAGGTGGCTCAACTGGTTCTAATTGTATTTTGTACAGTTTGTAAATTATGTAGTAGTTTAGTTTCTGTAAATAAGACGATCTAGAGATATATATTTTAATAAGATAATGACGACCTCTGTGGCACTGTGGGTGAAAGCCCGACTGAGACGCAAAGGTTGCGGGTTCGATCCCCGCTGCGAGACAAACGTTTATATGATCTGCAAATATTTGTCTCGAGTCTGGGTTTTTCTATGTATAATATGTACAAAAAAAATATATAAGTAGTATATCAGTCATCCAGTTACCACAATACAAGCATTAAATTGCTTAGGGACTAGATGACGCTGTGGGAATGTCCAAGGATATTTTTTTAATTTTTTTTTATTCAACCTTCCCATTCCCTTGCCATCACTCAGTCTTCCCGTAACAACAACAATCCTTGTAACTCTTTGGTCCTCTTTGGCGTGGATAGCACAGAGATCAATAACATAATTTCTAATCTTAAAGACAAATGTGCGGTAGGCTGGGACGGAATCCCTACTTCTGTTATAAAATCTGCCAAAAACATTTTAATTCCCGTACTCATGCACGTTTTCAATGTATCCCTATCAGCTGGCATCTTCCCGAGTGTTTTCAAGAGGGCTGTGTTACACCCGATTTTCAAAAGCGGCGACCGAGACAGTGTCAATAATTATTTCTGTCCTTACTACGTTATCAAAGATCTTTGAAAAAATACTTAACGAACGACTGATGAATTTTGTCAACGGAAATGATCTGCTGTCTTCCAATCAGTTTGGCTTCCGGAGTTAAAAGTCCACAGAAGACGCAGTAATAGAACTAACTGATACAATCGTAAAAAACTTGGACAAAAAACTTAAAACTATTGGTATCTTTTTAGATCTTTCCAAAGCTTTTGACACTGTCTCGGTGCCCAAACTACTCAGCAAACTGGAAAACATTGGGATTAGAGGTGTCGCACTTAATATGTTCAGAACCTACCTCGAAGAACGCATCCAGTACGTCGTAATTAATGATCTTCGAAGTGAAGAAGAACATGTCCAATATGGTGTCCCCCAAGGAAGCGTCCTAGGACCTTCTTTGTTCTTAATCTATATTAATGAGTTGTGCAACTTACAACTACCAAACTGTAAGATTATTACATATGCCGACGACACGGCTCTTCTGATTCACGGTCGTAGCTGGCACGAGGTTCGTAACCTCTCCGAAAATGCCCTAAGAACTGTCATGACCTGGTTAAATTTCAATCTCCTCACCCTAAATGTCTCAAAAAGTAAATTCATCCCTTTCACTCTAAATATGTCCACTCAACCAGTACCTTCCTTCTCTATCCGAGCTCACATATGTCCCACAGATGCCGCCCCAGTCTCCTGCACTTGCGGTTACTTAGAACGCTCGTCCTGTCTAAAATATCTAGGAGTCAATATCGATGCCACCCTTTGCTGGAAGCAACACATTAGCCTCACTGTCTCTAGAATTAGGAAATTGATATTTGTTTTCAAAAATCTAAGATCTATTCTAGACATGCACTCACTAAAAACAATTTATTATGCTCTTGCCCAGTCAATCTTATCCTATTGCGCCACCTCCTGGGGTGGTGCTGCTAAAACCACTTTGCTGAGACTAGAACGGGCCCAAAGAGCCGTCTTAAAAGTAATGTCGAAAAAACCTATCCTATTTCCAACAAAGGAACTATACTCACTCTGCTCAGTGCCAACTGTACGTCAAATATTTATCCTACGAACAATCCTCCGCAAACACTGTATGCTGCACTATGATAAAAATTTTAACTCTAATCGGAGATCACATAAAATCTGCAAACTGGAAACACACCGGACTGTACTAGCAAGTCGACAATTCTACGTTATTAGCTCTTTCCTATATAATAGTATCAATAAAATTATTAATATCTACCCCTTGCCCTACTACAAGTGTAAAATTAAATTGCTTGAATGGCTCTTAACTTTAAATTATGAAGAATCTGAGGACTTTCTTAAGTTTGCTGAATAGACTACTTAATACTCACACACACACTCACTCACCCTCACTCACTTTCATACACACACACACTCACCCTCACACACGCACACACACACACACACACACACACAAATATCTCACGCAAACACTAGGTACTTATAATGTTTCTGTAACGTTATGTAACGTAAAGTGTTCAATTTTATGTTTTTTCATGTTATTTTCTTTAGTTATACTTTTGTAACTTTTAATTGGTTGGAACTAAAATACAAGTATGGAGGAGGGCGTTGATGCCTGCGACACAGTTTTTACAAACTTCTGCAGGTATCATCGTTTTAATAGTTTTGTAAGCCACTGTAACTGTTCCTCAATAAATATGATTTGATTTGATTTGATTTGATTTGAACCTATCATGTCCCACTGCTGGGCAAAGGTGTCCCCTTTCTCCCTCCACACAACGGTCCATTTCTATTTCCGACCATGTAGAGTCAAACGCATCCAGGTCATCTCGCCATCCCCTTCTGGGTCTGCCGCGTCTTCGTTGCCCGCTTGGTAGTATGTGTAACGAGATTGGCCCAACGTCCTGAATGCAAGTCACATGGCCAGCCCAATCCCACTTCAAGCGAGCTGTCTTGATGCCCACGTCTTCAATGCTATTTATTATTAATTATTACCAAGGATATTTACTATTTATTTATTTACTTACTCTAGCGAAGTCATAATGCGGTTCATAGTGCCCCCCAATCCCATAGTTGACGACCTGGAGCTCCTCAGCCGAGAGCATGCTGAGGCCGGTCATGTCGGTCACGCGCTGAGAGATGCGCGCTATTTCCGGCGCTTCCTCGTCATTCAGCCACGATGACTTACTGATGCGGTTTTGTGTCTTGATAAGTTCACCTGTTAATGGGTCTAGAACCACTGCTCGTGCGAACTGGAAATAATAAAGATTGCTCTCAAATTCAAATTCAAAATGTACGTCTTTTTTAAACTTTTTTTTTATCAAAACGAGCCTAGGTGACAGTATAATTGCACGTTTTTAATTACACGTTGGCTTATGAATACGAAAAGTCAATAACGCACGTGTTTTAGACAAGTCATGTTACTGCCGTGCGGAATAAGGCCCCAGAACACATTATAAAACATAAACAAACGGGTATTTATCACGAATTTTACCTTTAATATTCGCCCGACGTTTCGACCGTGCAATTCACACTAATATTATAAAGGTGAAAGTATGTGTGTATGTTTGTTACTCTTTCACGCTTAAACGAATGGACGGATTTAAATGAAATTTGGTACCAGGATTTCTTATACCCTGGATTAAAAAATAGGTATATATCCCGGTATGCCCACGGGAACGGGAACTATTTACCGCGGGTAACACCACACTAGTACCTAACAGTCTTACCCGTGGCAGGGCCATAGGTTTGATGACTTCAATCTCATCATCGCTCAGAACCTCGTGGAATATAAACACGTCGGGTTTTATGTACATCTGCTCTGTTTTGATCGGCGCGTATTTCAGGAACGGGTGGTTTTCATTCGAATACCAGCATTTTAATCTGAAAATTATATCATTAGATTAGGTATTAAATTATTGTTATTAGCTTGGGACTAGATGACACTGGTGAAATGTCCAAGAATATTTATATAGATAAGTATTTTTTTTTTTTAAAACATGATTCCTGAAACTAGTTTTGACGGCTTTTTCCAGAAATCCCCTGCGAAAATCATCTTCAGCCCGCCTAGCATGGACTGGGGAAAACTTTCCACGGGGAGAGGATAAAAATCTATTCCCCGGCTGTCATTTTATCCACTCTCCGAGCACGGGCTCGGCGGTAGACAACTTATCCACGGTGGAGAAACCATTCTCTCCGTCATTGTTGCCATACAAAGAAAATTTAATAAATTTAACAATTTGTTAGCTCAATTTTCAATAATTATTCGTTCATTTGCTTTATCATCTATGGTTGGGTATAACACGTCTAAATTAAAATGACGGTAATGATGTGAGTTTCAATACATGAAATCGACATTTTATTTTAGTAGTGCTGCTGTGAGATCAGCTGTTAGTTCATTGTCATTGTTTGTTTTGGTTTGGTGAAAATTCACGAAGAATTATAAGAATCTGATAATATGTCGACATAGGTGCAGTCAATAGCGCCCATTAAATGAATCAGTTTCTGTTGAAGCTCTTTTCTATAATGGTGTTATTAATAAACAATAGTCGCTTGCTATTCTACCTACATTCTAATGAATGCACTCGTAATGATAATTCAATGCGTTAAGTAAGTAAGTAAGTTCGTATGAGCAAGTGGCCAACTCTGGTAACAGAGTTTTTAGGCCGCCTAAAGGCCTCAATGCGTTATTAAGCTCCTCACATAAGTACCTATATACAGAGCCATATCTTTGGTGACTCGAAAATGATTTAAGTATAATTCCGTTTCGAGTCTCTCTTATAAATCTTCGGTGCAGTTTCCTCTCCATTATATTTATTACACGCGTAAAAACATAATTATAATACGCTCGCGACATATTTTTTCCTTGGAATAAATTATATACTCACCTTAGCGGATCGTGGATAGCCTCTCTCTATGTTATGTCAAACGAGGACTATTTTATCCACGTACTAGTGAGTCCATGCTATGAGGTGGGGATATGTTTCCACCGCAAATGTCAAACGTAGATAAATTTATTCTCTCTTCTGTTACCATGCTATAGAGGGTGGAGAAGATAATTTTATCTCTTGAAGGTGGATATAAACCGGGGACAACATTTTTATCCCCAGTCCGTGCTAGGCCGGCAGTGGGATATTTAGACTTTTGTCTAGAAATCCCCTGTCAGTTTTCATAAGAGAAGCAAAGGGGATTTCTGGTTAAAATTGCCACAATTATCTGTGCCACATCATAAAGGTTTAATACCAAAACGTATGATGTAAATGTAATTGAATAAATATGTAGTGTATTTCATCTGGTTACCATAACACAAGCATTAAATTGCTTAGCTTGGGACTAGATGACGCTGTGATCGATCGAGTGAGCGAAGCGAACGCAGATCTTAATGGCAACTTTTGGGCGATTTTACGTTGTATGTTTGTATGTCTCGACACAAATTCAATCTTAGCAGACAGATTTCGTAACAAAACAAGTGACGTAAATAGAAGGTACTTATAGTCGAAGCAACTAGGTTAGGTACAAAATAAACTACCAATCAACGGTACACGAGATCTCGTTCGGGGCGAACTACTAGTTATTATTTAAAGTACCTTTTGCTGATTTCTGTAGGTACCTCCATCTCGCCGCGACACAGCGCCTCGTAGACCCTGCGTTCCCACTTCAGAGACCACTTCGGCTGCCCATCCTCGTCTACTTCCGGTTCCGGTTCGACTTCCGGATCGCCCGCTTCCTTTAAAAGGTGGTATAAAAATTAAAAAATCCTACTAAGTAATATAATAAAGGTGAAAGTTTGTGTGTGTGTAAGGCTCAACTCACACCAAAAGAGCGGTGAAGCGGAGCGCGGTTTCAGTGTCATATGAATTTTAACTTTATTTTCATTACTATAATACTTATTATCGCAGAGAAGGCGCGCGTATTCGAATTCGCCGGAAGTAAGCTATTAAAATAGATAGAATAAAGATTGTATGGAAACCTACCAAGCGTCTTTCGTTCTTGGTCTTCTCTTCCTGCTCTTTGATGGTCTTGTTGAAGTACCGCACGTTGCCGAGAGCTCGCTCGTGGTTGGGGTCTACTGCGAGCAGCTTGTACGTCCACTCTAGTGCGGTCTTTACGTCACCTGGGAGTTTTTAATGTTGTTTACTACTGTACCTATAGGTTGCGCCACGTAAAAAGAGCGCTGGCTGTCAAACTGCGCAGTGGTCGATGATGTATGTATGTACGGGGACTCCCTTTTCCGCATTTAGACTCAAAGGTGGTCCTTTATGCGTGGGGATAGTGGTCGATGATTGGTGGAGAGGTGTTGCGGCGCACTTCATACCATTGATTTAGCGAGTGCTATTGGTTCGTCAGCGAGTGAACACAGGCGCAAACATACCCCCCGCTACATCCACTCATCGCTCTTTTTACGTGGCGCGACCTATAGTAAGGATGATATAGATAAAAGGACCGCTCATCCAATACTTCAAAACGTGATTCTAAAATTAGTTATAAAAATGCATGATAGGTGTCGCTAGGAGTTTCCTTACCATAAAATTTAATAAATTGGACATTCCTTACCACCGTTAAACTTATACGCAACGTAGGTAATAATCGTAAAGATTTATATCACATTAATCACTTATTATACTGGTTGACACCACATCAAATACAAACAGTGAAACAAATCGTAAATTATTGGCTTTGCTCTAAAAAAAACTGGCATTATTAACTATGAATACAAGAGTAAAGCTAGAATGTTCGCATTATGGTATTTCTAAGCCAATTATTGACACAATAGCATTGTTATCAATTCAGTCACAGCTCCCGTGAAATGGCGATTTATGTTCGTCAGAAATTGCTGTCAACAGTTTTTCACCACCAGTCAAGCATGAAACGCCATAAACACACGTGAAACAACACAACAGCATTTTGGAAAATGAAAGAAAGAAAGAAAGAAAAAGCAAAAGACATTGCAAGCACATTAGTTTGTTTGCATTCTAAATGGATTCGTCACTATGCTTTACCGTTTTGAGCTCGTGTCAATATGCATTATACGAGTACAGGTACTCGTATAATATTTTAATAAGTATTGTTTTTTATAATTACTTATTTAAAAAAAATATTAAAATATGATCACGACTGTATCCCAGAGCGGTAGACATTTCTTTCAGATCTCTTTAGGCATATTTATCGAATAATTGTTTGCAAAATTATTGAGTTTAAATCTTATAGGTCTTCTTTTGTTTCTGCGAATCTAATGATCCTGTCCCCGTTGAACTTTAGTTGGTTTAACTTACTGTTATAAAAAGTGAAATACTAACTGTTAAGACAAGGTCTCGAAATATGAACGTAATGAAAAACTTTTACCGTACACAAATACATCAGTAGAATGACATCAGAATGATGACACACTTAACATTTGCAGCGCGAAACATCTCTAACTTAAGAGTAGGTAGTACAAGGTGTTGTGTCACTACACTAGGTACCTACTTAGGTACTATTAGTTTAACAGGTTTACAAAAGCTTGTGTATAGCATTGGCCTATAATCAAAGGTCAATATATTATTTACATGTGCTTGCAAATATTGCACAATAACAAAGTTGAATCGGTTGAAATATAAAGACTAATCTTGTTGATTGACCACAGAATCGCTTTTTTTTTTATGGCGTTTAAAATCAATTTTGCGGATATCCAGTAAATAATTTTATACAATATTTTTCTATAATTTTATAAAATTGTCTTTTATAGTGCTTGGGCGGACATTCGGAATATCTATTTAAAATACCTACAGAAAAGATATGCAATTTTGACCAAAATAAGCTCGACTTCTGCGGTGTAGATTTTTAAGCGGTAAGTTGTAACGCTTCTTACTAAGCTGAGTATCAAGTCTGCGAGCATTTGTTTTCACGTTATGCTCTGAACACAGTTTTCAAAATATTTAGGTACTCTTGTTATATCAACTTGATATTCCAAGTTAGAACTTTTACATTGTAAAGTTTTGGTAATACAATAAAATCGATGAATTATAAAATTTGCACGTCCACGAAACAGTTAGAACACAAAACGTGATAACATTGGATAATTGTTGAATCATCTTGGTGGGAGGGCTACGACTTGCTCATGATTTTGTTTTTTTAATGGCGTTTTTTGGGCTTTAAGCTACATAGACGCGGAAAATCACACTAAATAATATTTTATCTTATACAGAAATGATACTCACCAGACAAATAATGCGCAAATCCGATATAATCCAATATATCGACTTCCGTAAACGAATAAGTATCATCTCCGGACTCTTTGTACTTCCTCAACGCTTCTGTCATCCACGCTAGAGCATTTTTAAAGTCATTCTCGTTGTATAGAGTCTTACCTAGCTCATAGCACTCGTCTGTTGTCATTGGTGTACTGGAAATAATTTTTATAATAGGTCAACGTCTTGGGTTCCAGACGAGGGAAGGCGGCGTCGGGGTCGACCGAGGAAACGTTGGCGGGACGATCTCGTCACCTTTGACGAAGGATGGTGGGACTCGGCAAAGGATAGAGACGGTTGGAAGAGTTTGGGGGAGACCTTTGCCCCGCAATGGGACGAGACAGGTTAATAAAAAAAAAGGTATTATTTAGAACTGAAGCAGTATATTTTTAAGCCTTTATTCGTTATGGTTTGTCATAATAATAACATTGGTAAGTACTCGAATAAAATAGTTCTCCGTGACTCAATAATGTTGCTAATTTATTAGGTACATAATGTTTGAACGAAAACGTGAGTTTGCGTATCAATATCATAATAAGGTGAAGGTTAGACCACCTGTTTTTTACAAAAATAGCATTAAATTAATCATTAACTATTACATTTTTTAATTCATTTTATTTGTTACATTATAGGCTAGCTGCGCCCCGCGGTGTTACCCACGGTGAATAGTTCCCGTTCCCATGGTAATACCGGGATCAACAAGTCCATGTGTTAATCCAGGATATAAGCTTTCCTGGTACCAAATTTCATTCAAATCCATCCAGTCGTTGGTGCGTGAAGGAGTAACAAACATTCACACTTACTTTTAAGTTAAAGTAAGTGTGAATGTTTAACTACTACTTACTTATACCACTATAACTTATAATACTTATTAGTGTGATTAATCAAATTAAGTAGGTATGGTCGTATGCACATGAGATAGTGAGTACCTAACTAAAGTGAAGGATAATACTTGCTCATACGAACTTACACTTACGGTACTTACACTGAAAATTGTATACTACGAGTATGTTAGAAAACTTAAGTTAGATTTGGTATCAAATAAGCATTGTTGCCTTCCAGGAGGAATGGTGGGAAGCGGCCGGTGATCGCGAGAAGTGGAAGGATATGGGGGAGACCTTTGCCCTTGCCCAGCAGTGGGACACACTATAGGTTAAAAAAAAAAGCATTGATAATATTTACCTATATTCAACTCCATTCAGCAATCCCTCAGACAGTTCGCGCACGTTAAGTCGGTACGTCTCCTGCAGCCTAGTGAGCGCCTGAGCCGCGCCCGTCAGGTCTTCCATCGTTGGATATATCAAATCAGTGTGGTTCATTGTTATATTCTTTATGTATTCTGCAGAAAATATACGTCAATAACTAATACCCGAATACTGATACGATACTTTAATATTTGGGTTCCATTTAAAGATCCCCTTCAAAGGGGATTTTGGGAATTTTAGTGTCATAATCCCCTTTAGATCAAAAATTTTAGATGAAGAGGATTTTGACGCTTAAATTACCAAAATACCCTTTGATGCTAAAATCATAATTTATAATATTCTGTGTAATTCGGTAGGTATAAAAATAACAAAAATTAATAATTTTTCTTTTGAAATCTAACACGTTCCATCTTGTCAGATTTGTGTAGACAAACAACAGCACAACTTAAGTGGCGGTTTATTCCACTAGAAGATATCCTAATAAATAACTAACACCGATTTGAGATAGTCGACACAAATGTATCCTAATAAATAACTAACACCGTTCTGAGATAATGCCAAAAATAAACAATCCAAAATCACACAAGTATTCCCTTTAATAGGTTTTATTTAAACATGTTTTATTTATGAATCGTATGGCACGGCCGTTAACTTACCAAACTGACATTTTTGGGTAACTTTACAAACAGGCAGGTAAAGATTTTAAACAACTGAATATTTTTGGGGCAAAAATAATATCTTACAATGTTTCGTTATCAAGGTATTTTAATACATTTGCAAGTGATAATGATGATCACCAAAGTATACCTAAGAATTTTAGGCATTTCATTTAAGATCTGAATATGTATGTTTAAGGGTGTAGTGTAGGTAGATAGTCAAAGGTATATTTAAATACACATTTTGGAGAAGTTAGTATTCTATACGCGACAGGTTAAAAGCCAGTCACTAATAGAAAGATAATTGGGATCACACAAGGGTAGCGATAATCCAGTAGCCAAATTGATGAATGACATTGTTATCGTACAAAAAAATTGTAAGGACCGAGTGGAACGTTAGATTCTCAGGATTATATCCAGCCGACGAAATTGCGATCCAGATAATTTTAGAAACCGATACGATTTATACTTAACCAAAATTCAAAATTCAGGTAATTTTAGAAACCGATACGATTTATACTTAACCAAAATTCAAAATCCAGGTAATTTTAGAAACCGATACGATTTATACTTAACCGAAATTCACACTCCAACTTGGTGTCCAAGACTACTGGGGGGTTAACGCCAGTTTACCGTAGTATTGGATACGTCCTCGATACCGAGTCAAGTATTACAAATGTATGAAAATCCGCCGGTAACCCTACTGCATTAACAGTTTAAAACGTAAAATGACCAACGAGTACTAAAGAAGATCACTGATATCACACCGTTTAAGTTTGAATATGTCTTGGAATCTTATCTTTTCCCAATTAAATCTTTAGTCATCAGTAACCAATGACGTTACTTACCTGTTCCTCTCTTGAAGCTTTCTTTCATCAGATCCAAGTCGGTAGTCAGTCTCTTAAGAAGCGTGAACGCGTTAATGGGATTGCCCAAGTAGTTAGGTATATCATCCATGGCCTTATTGTGTTCCTTTTTGTATTGATTCAATTGCCTAAAATAATGTAATTAGGAATAAGTATATTTTGTCAGAAGATAGCACCTTCGAAAATGTGTGTTTGAGTCTAAAATATAGATAACAAGCTGTAACCCTGTACTCACTTTTTCAAAGATCTCAATCTCGTCTCTTCCTTTTCAATGTAATAGTCTAGTTCATCGATGATTCTCTTGTGCGTCTCCAGTAGCGGTTCCATTTCCACAATAGCAGTAAATAGTTCCGTGTTGACATGACAACATAACAAAGCTACCAACAGACTTATTCTGGGCAACATCTTCGTAAAGCTGAAAGAGAGAAAGCATATCGGAATAGTATTGTCCTACCTGTCAATAGGAATACAAAATACTTGCAAGAGGATAGTAATGCTAAATGCAGCTACAGTTTAATTTATCTTTATAAATATGCAGTAAGTAATTGCACCTAAATAGCCATAGGTATTATGCATTAGGTAAGTAAATGGCTTTATGTTCCGTTCAAAATGTTTTAAGTAATGTGACACAACACTTACGTTACAATCACATAGTAACATGCACTGCATGAATCTATTAAATTACATGATAGAGATATGATTTTATAGTTATTTCACAATAAATTTAAAACGACATGAATGAAATTCGAAAAGCATGACTTGAAATCACGATTTTCAGAATTATTTACCTACTTTATGCATTCAAGTTGCAAGATGGACACAAATTGCATTTTGTCAGACAATGGAGATGCTCTATTATGGAAAGCTCTACTTATAATAGAAAAAATCATTTAGGTAGGTACTTATTTTATCCTACTTTACTTAAAATTAGTTTTAGTCATCCCTAATAATAATAAGGGCAGGTACCTAACAGGTAAAATCCCCTTCGAAGGGGATTGTCGAAGGGGATATCTGGAATAATCCGAATTAACTGAACACTTTGTCTTTTGGGGGGCACGCAAAATTGTCTTCACCGCCGGAAGGCCTCTTAATGGTCTTATTAGCAGCCTTGCCACGACGGAGGCCTTCAGGCGGCCTAAAATATCCTTCGACAGAGTTAGCCCCTATTTATTTTTTCTCCATTATGTAGCTCACATAACATACAAATACCTATAATAAGCAAATTCGCTCTACATTAAAATAATTTTAGTAACGGTGTTTATTAATACCTAAGTAAGTGTAGGTATTAAGCAAGGACCCTTTTTACGACAAAATAAACTATTATATAAAAAAAATGTCAATGAGCTTACAAAAGAATTGAATGATTGCACCAATTGAAACTCATCCAATGAATTAAAGATAAACAGGGCTCCGTATTTTTATTGTGGTAGGTACCTACCTATATAATATGCCTAGTATTTGAGTTGAAACCTAGCCTACTTTCTCAAAAGTCGAAATAAATGGTTCGGAAATTTCAGAAGGATCTAATGATGTAGATTTAAACGCGAGAAATAGAAAAAGCTCTGACAGAAGTAATATCATCAAATATGAAAAAAGAGACCTGCGATTAGTGTCACTGATTTAATAAGACAACAATTTAATAAGAAACAATAGGAATAATAAATCTTAGGAATAGATTACTTATTTACCAGAAAGAACCAGTCATTATACTTTAAAATAAATAATTATATTGTTTAATATAAATGGTACTTTAACTAACTCAATTAATAAATTTATTCTTAAATAATAGTTAAGTATTCGGTTATAATCAGGGATAAATAAACCAATCATTATTACTTACTGAACAAAAGAAATAAAGTCTAAGTTTAATAAGAAATTTCATAAATCCAAAATAAACTTACCATGACGCAAATATGCACTCCAACTAACAAAATTTAGATGCAAAGATAAAACTGTAAGTTTACTTACTCTGCTGAAGAATTCTCACACAGCTTTCAGGTGTTGTTCTCTCGCAATAGCAAATCGCATTCCGGTTAGGTTCGATCAGCTATTGTACCGTTTACGACAGTAGGTACTAGATATATTAGTGGATGGAGACACAACCGCGCGCGGGTCAACGTACAATGTACTGAGCAGAGCTAGCAACGGGTGCCGCGCGCTGTGACCAATCGAAAGGAAATTAAAAATCATTTTATTTTCCCCTTGTTCATAATGTCAAGTGACACTAACTGATATGTCCCCAGACTGGTAGTATTTCATTTTTCCCGGTAGAGTGTTTTAATACATTTGAGAGTTTTACTTTAGAAAATATATTATACCTATTCCTATTGGTAAGAATAGATACACTTTCCAGAACCAGTACCTACCTACCTACTGCTTTAAGGTGCCTGTATGGGTGAAACTAGCGCCACCGCCGATTTTATTTTATTATAACGTTGAACAAAAGAATTTTAAAAAACTGAATGTACAGTTTGTGAAACCTATCACAAACTTTGCAGAAGTTGCACTTGGTGGCCACCAAACTCTGTTTTCGTTATTCTTCCTAAACTATACAAAATGAAACTATTACATAGGTACTATTAAAAAAAAGCTTTGTTCAACGTAATAATAAAATAAAATCGGCGGTGGCGCTAGTGTCTCCCATAGAGGCACCTTAAAAGTGTAAGTTAATTTGAAATCTCATAATTTTTTTTATTTTTGGAAACTATGACATGTTTTGGGCGAAAATACAGAACCAATAACTATGCTCAATCTTGGCATTTCAAAACTAATAAATACTTACTGTTTAAAAACAACAAACTCTAACAATCTATCCCTATTTAGTTGGAACATCGCATCGTATGGATTTACAAAACAAGGGTTATTTACTACGTTAAAATTTAGTTCATTCCACTTTGCCCCACAACTGGGGCAAAGTGGAATGAACCAAATTTTGCGCCTTGATGGGGCAAAGTAGAATAATTGACGGAATTTGTATTTGCTGTCTCGGTACACTACTTCATCATACCTAAGTAGAGGTTTCAAAAAGTACCAAGCTCAAAATGTTTAAATAAATAAAACTGTATGTTTATATTCTGTATTATAAAACAATATAAAATCAATAAGTTCTACATAAATACTAATTCACAGATATATGGCAAACTGATACATATAAATACAATTTAATATTCTACATAATCTAACTAAATCAACATAATATTATAAACTAATTATAGTTAACAAATGCATAATAATATCAGAGCTTAGATAATATTTGTATACTTATAATAGTAACTATGATGTACCTAACTAAACTATGAATACTAGGTGTTATAAGAATAATCTCGAAAACTTATTATAGGTAGTTTGGGCTTTACCAAAAATCCGAAGATTATGTTACACTACCTGCGCCCCGCGGTGAATAGTTCCCGTTCCCGTAGTAATACCGGGATCAAAAGTAGCCTGTGTATTTATCCAGGATATAAGCTATCCTGGTACCAAATTTCATTCAAATCTGTCCAGCCGTTTTAACGTGAAGGATTAACAAACATTCAAACTTACATACTTTCACACTTACCTACACACACAAACTTTCACCTTTATAATTATTAGAGTGATAAACAAATCAGACGTAATATTATACATGGTTAGCACTACAATACATCATTTTAGTTCTCATTAACACTCTTATAACACCTCGTAGGATAATACAGCCAGCATATTTTACCTTTGAACACACATAATGACTTTAAAACGCATCACAAGTTTTAATTATAACTGCAATAAGTACGTAAAAGTACGATTATTCTAAGTATTTTAAGTTATTTAATACATAATATTTTATTGTTTGTTAAGCCAAAAACATCCATGAAAGTGCGACATCTGACACAAAACATTTAGAAGAAATAGAGGTAATCTTTTAGAATTCAGATGTGCATCAATAATATTTAAATTTCCGAACATAAATTATATTTCATAAACTTAATTTTATTTTCGTAAATGCAGAATTAAAAAGTTATTATAGGTTGGTACATAATAAATTATTTTAACACTTATTCAAGTCTGGTAACAGTGTAGCCTCGATAAGCATTTAGATTATTTTAGATGAAGAGTCACGTCACGGGGCGTTTTATATGAAAATAGAAAAGTCACGTGACAACCTACATCTATAAGGTACCTCTCTGAATTTGCACGAAAGTTATAAACTAAACAATTTCCAACATTGTAGGTACACTGACGGTTTGAAAATGTTCGTCACCTTAGAGTCGGTTTTCGCTTGCACTAGATTGCAAGAATCAATTTTTATTGTACCAATTACCAACATACAATTACCAGTAATGTTCCTTTTTCAAGTTTCAAAAGGGATTATGTGCTCGTGAACGAATTGAAAAAGACTCGTTGAACAAGTTGAAAGCCGACGAACATTTACAAACCGTCACTGTACAATTTGAAAAGCTTTTAGTAAATTTTCTCGTTTTTTTTATTATGATCGAGCAAATCAATATAGAATTCGTAAAAAATCGTTTGTAGCTAAACAAAGCTTGTTGTATATATTATTGTTAATGAAGAGGCAGGTTAATTAAACACCCGTTTAATAAAGAACACTGGTTATAGATTCACTGGTTATACGAAATCCTATCCAAGACTCGGTATATTCTCACTTCTCACAAACTGTCACATTTTGAAAAGAGACGTCACTTGCACTCACTAACGCCATCTGTTGATTTGTTTTAGCAACGGAGTAGTTATCTTGACGTTTTCGGCACCGGACGCAGCAGTTTTCTAGCGATCCCTTCTGCTTGGTAATCTAGATCGCACGGTTTGAGGAACTCTTGCCCTCCGAGGTGAATCCATTTGTTTGACACTATAGACAGTCCGAGGAATTAGAAACACAATACATCTTCCTTGGTTATGAAAGCTAATTGAAAATAGCACAATTGATGAAATACACAAGCTGTTTGTGAATTCTTTGATACATGCATTTAGGCATAGCATTCGGCATTCTTGAGTACTTACTGAAGTTTTATCTACAACCAATAGTCATAATGTTTTTAAATAAAATACAATCAAATGTTAAATTAGATAAATATAAAAAGCGCCACATAACCAACATTCAAGATTTTTAGCATGCAAGATGGTTATCTATTGCGTTACAATAAAATAATGCAAAAATGTGATATCTATGTATAAGCAAAATTTGGCATTAGGTATAGTCCGCGCCACGTAAAAAGAGCGCTGGAGAAAAGTGGAGGGGGTATGTTTGCGCATGGCTACACTCGCGCACGAAAGTACTAATCCTATTGTATGTGTGTGTAATAAATATTTTACTCATTTCAACATATAAGTCACCGTCTTTCATGAATAAAATAAATAAATTACTCAGATGAATATCATTATTGGAATTATTATTAAAAACATGTTTTAGTCAGTGTTCATTGTTAAATTTAATTAAGTAAGTACCTACAAAATGCAGGTATTGTTGATAAATTTTATTATTATGATCAACAGCATTTTTAACAGCCTCTCTCTTCATAAAACTATGTATCTACGTCATAAATCATTTTTCAGATTTTTCTATGTAAAACCATTTCGTAAGCGAAAACTTTTGTACGCAATGATATTTTGCAAACGAATTTGACGTAGTGACAGCGCGGGAAGCTAAGGACTGCTGACGAACCAATAGCATGCGCCGAATCAATGACAGCGTTACCCCTTCACCCCGCGCCGCAGTCCACACCACCAATCGGACCTAAAAATCGACTCTGCGCAGCTTGTCAGCCAGCGCTCTTTTTACGTGGCGCGACCTATAGTAGTTGTAAAGTGTCTCATGTATTTGTGTAAGTATAGTTAATTCAATTTTTCCTTAGTCTTATAATATCTTTATAGACAGTGTTTCATAATTATCTATGATACAAGTAAAAACTTGAAAGTATATCAAATTACAGTAAAGTGAAAAGTTTACGAAAAGCGCCATCTATTGTGCTTGTGCGGAAGCTTTAGTCTTCAACAATCCCGGTAGTGGTCGAGTCTCCCAGCCCTCCGCTTGGAAGTCGAGGTTGCAAGGTTTTCGGAACTCCTGCCCTGTTAGATGGATCCATTTGTTCGCAGCTAAGAAGATTAAGATAATTTATAGCATGCAGAAAGAAATAGGACACACCTTTCGTCGCAAAAATGATTAGAATTACATCTGAAGATTGAAGACACATCATAAGTGCTTCGGAGGGCACGTCAAAGTGTCGGTCCCGACTTTTAAAGTCGTTAAGCCATGACGGAGGCCTTAAGGCGGCCTGAAAACTCCGTCACCAGAGTTCGCCACTTGCTCATACGAACTTACTTAAGTGTTATTCTGTTAATTTCAAAATGAAACAACAAGTTTTGTCTATGTATTCTGTTTGTGTGATTCTGTGTGAGTGAGAGTCAGTTAGGCTATAAATAAACTGGCATGCAATAAATGCAAAGCTTACATGCAAAAAAGTGCAAATCCGCATGCATAAAACATTACATAACAACATTGCAGACTATCTTGTATCAGACCATAAAACCATGAGCGTATCAGACACAAAAAAAAGGTTTGCTGGAAGAAAACTCTAGTTAGGGTTAAGCTCGCCTTTGTACATGCCTTATAATTTAGTTTTTTCTTGTGTACAATAAAGAATAAAGAAAAGAAACACGATTAGCACTTTGCCGTCTGATGGTACGGTGACGGTACGGCCGGTCAAAACATGGAATGGGATAACTATACTATGAACGAGCTATGACCAGCCGTCACGTGTTTGCCGACAAGTATAGGTACACGTAAAAAGAGCGCTGACGGAAAGTAGTGGGGGTATGTTTGCGCCTGTGTTCACTCGCTGACGAACCAATAGCACTCGCTAAATCAATGGTATGAAGTGCGCCGCGTAACCTCTCCACCAATCATCGACCACTGTGCAATTTGACAGCCAGCGGTCTTTTTACGTGGCGCGACCTATACTGTCCAATAATGGGACAATATTGGCAGAACTGTCCTATAATGGGACAGTATTAGTAGGTAGACCATTGTGGTGCTCCAATGGGGTTCATTTTGTCCCTTCAACTTCAACTGAGAAACTTGATTAAACTGAAATGAACCAGTATTGGTACATACCCCACTTGGATCCCCGGAGCACTGGGCAGGCGGCGTGCCTGGTGGCCATGTCCCCCTCCCCGGAAGGGTGCAGGTTCAGCCAGAAGGCAGCCGCACCCTTTATAGGGAACAGACTGAGACCCAGCTCCGTGAACACGGTGGCGCCACCTTGTGACACGTCTGACATCTACAACAAACAAGACAAGTCTAGTAAAATTATTTTACAGTGTTAAACTGCACTTAGGTATTGGATATTTCATTTTAAATGAAAAATCTTACTAAAAGTTAACGGCTCCGGCAGGATTCAAACCTGCGTAGATACAAGCGACTCTTAAGCCTAGAAATAGGAGTCTAGAATTCTAGATAGATAAAAACTTACGTAAAACAACACCGTCGCTATTCTGTTACCAGCCCAACCACCGAGTCGGTCGGAGAATGCGGTTTCTTTTTGCTGAAAAACAAATCATATAAAAATTACATTCCAAACAATGATAATATTCAAGTACCTATACCTACTATGAGTTTTTTACATCCTACTAATATTAAGTTTGTATGGGTGTATGACTGTATGTATATGATGGATGTTTAGTTACTTTTACGTACGTACCGATTTGGCTGAAACTTGTAATACACATAGATTATGACCTAGAATAACCCATAGGCTACTTTTCATCCCAGTTAGAAACACGCGAGGCGAGTGAAGCTGCGATCGGAAACTTGAACATACATTATATTATAATCTGGCCTCTTTCCCATAGCGGTGACAGAGACCAGGCACGTCCACTTTCCACGCCATTCTAAGCTTTATGTTCAAAGTAATAAGATACTTACTCTAGCGAAGTCAAAATGTGGTTCATAGTGCCCCCCAATCCCATAGTTGACGACTTGGAGCTCCTCCGCCGAGAGCATGCTGAGGCCGGTCATGTCGGTCACGCGTTGAGAGATGCGCGCTATTTCCGGCGCTTCCTCGTCTTTCAGCCACGATGACTTACTGATGCGATAGTGCGCTTTTATCAGTTTACCCGAAACCGGATCGTGGACCACTGCTCGTGCGAACTGAAAACAATAAACTTAATTAGTACAATAATTCTTCTTCTTCTTCTTCTTCTTCCTGCCCTTATCCCACTATGTGGGGTCGGCACAACATGTATTCTTCTTCCATTTCCCTCTATCAGCCGTCATCTCAGCACTCACTCCTTTCTTACTCATGTCATCCCTCACACAGTCCATCCATCTTTTCTTTGGCCTACCTCTACACCTATATCCATCCACATTCATACCTAACACTCTCCTAGTAACATGACATTCTTCCCTCCTCATAACATGTCCATACCAAGCTAACCTATTACTCCTCATCTTTTCATTCACTGGAGCCACTTTCACACTTCCTCTTATGTACTCATTCCTTATCCTGTCCATTCGCGTCACTCCACACATCCATCTAAACATTCGCATCTCAGCCGCATGTATTTTTCGTTCATCCGTCCCTTTCATAGCCCAACATTCAGATCCATACATTACGACAGGTCTAACGATAGTAATAATTAGTACAATAATTATTATTATAATTATAACAACAATAGCCGGCCGAGAAGGCGTTGGCGGGACGATCTTGACGTGTTTGAGAAGGAGTGGTGGGAGATCGCCAAAGACAGGGGACAGTGGAGGATTTTGGGGGAGACCTTTGCCCAGCAGTGGGACATAGGAGGTTACTAAAAAAAAAAAAAAGTACAATAATTGGCTGGACGATCTCGTCACCTTTGACGAAGGATGGTGGGACTCGGCAAAGGATAGAGACGGTTGGAAGAGTTTGGGGGAGACCTTTGCCCAGCAGTGGGACGAGACAGGTTAATAAAAAAAAAAGTACAATAAGCAATTGTGGCTGAAAAGGTGAGGAGTGCCAGATTAGCATGGTATGGTCATGTAATGAGGGATGAAAGACATATTACCAAAAGAGTTATGAGTATGAATGTGGATGGGTATACAAGTAGGGGAATGCCGAAGAAGTGGATAGATTGTGTGAAAGATGATATGAATGTAACAGGAGTGAGTTCAGAGTTGACGAGCGATAGAGGAGAGTGGAAGAGAAAAACATGTTGAGCCGACCCCACTTAGCGTGGGATAAGGGCAGGAGAATGAGTACAATAAGCAAGTGTTTTTTTTTTATTCTCGTTCTCCTACCTGACAGAATCAGAGACCTTATTTTCTAATTATTTCTAGCTATGGTGGGAATTTATTTATCGTACCCTTAGGGGGCAAATGAAGGTTATTCTCATTCATGCTAACATTTCCATTATTTTCCTCTATCTCATTCATATTCCCTTTTTCTTACTGTTCTCTTGCTTATTCATTTCATTTTCATTCTTGCAAATATTGACATTGTTTAGCTCAAGGTGGTTGTATGTGTCAAACTAGTGTGTGTGTGGCGGTGCCACCTATTTTTTATCTATTTATACTAATATTATAAAGAGGTAAAGTTGGTTTGCCTGTATGCTTGGGGTAATCTCCGAAACTACTCATCCAATTTCAAAAATTCTTTCACCGATGTGTAGCATGGACTTTCCGAATGAACACAGGCTATGTTTTATCAAGGTAGGTACTACGCGAGCGAAGCCGCGGGCGAGTAAAGAGTAATTTTATTAGGTTGTGGGTCTCGCAACCTCCGCGTCTCAGGCGGGCTTTCACCCACTGCGCCACAGAGGTCGACTAAAAAATGTACTTACCCGTGGCATGGCCATAGATTTTACGAGTTCGATCTCATCATCGCTCAGAACCTCGTGGAATATAAACACGTCGGGTTTTATGTACATCTGCTCTGTTTTGATCGGCGCGTATTTCAGGAACGGGTGGTTTTCAGTCGAATACCAGCATTTTAATCTGGAAATTACATGTGAATTTAATAAGCAATAAAAAATTAAAAAGTGAGTATAGTATAGTGCAACAAACTTAATTGCCCCGTTGAGAGGGGCGCTGTTGTATTTACTGAATGGACCTAGTACCTGGACTAACAGCGAGCATGCCGCTGAGGGACAAAAAATGCAGTGAATCCATAGTTTCGTAGTACAAAATTCGGAGCATCAAGTTTCCATGCAAAAAAGCGGCACGCGATGAGGGACAAAAGATATAATGCTTTGTCTCTTTCACTCACAAGAATGTTGTATCTTTCTTCTTTGTTTTGGTGTGACTGCATATACATAATAAAGACTCACTCTCAATCAAGCGCTCAACACTACAATAACAATCAGTTCGCTCGCTTTAAGCGCATAGTGATGAAATACCCAATACCTAAGTGTGGTTTAACACTGTAAAATAATAAACTATAGAATTACCGTTTACTAATTTCTGTAGGTATCTCCATCTCGCCACGACAGAGCGCCTCGTAGGTCTTGCGTTCTTTCTCGAAGGACCACTTCCATTGGCCGTCGTCTTCTTCGGGTTCCGGTTTCTCAGTTACCAAGGATTGCTTCGGATCGCCTGTGTCCTATAAATAAGGATTCGTCAATGTTACTCCTATAGCAAAGGAAAGAGATAGTACCTAACAGATTTAATATCCGTTTTAGCTAAAGAAGGTTTACAAGTCCAATATGAATTCTTGACACATGACACAGGCTCTTGACGCATAGCTAAGAAAACTCGCTTTAAATAACAAAAAGTGGCCAAGTCTGGTGACGGAATTTTTAGGCCGCTTAAAGGCCTCCGTCATGGCTTAACGACTTTGAAAGCCGGTACCGACAATTTAACGTGCCCTCCGAAGCGCTCAGCTGAAAATGCCACTTGCGGTCACGCGATCTAAAAAGAACGTCTTAGCAAGCTTCGCCACGAGCGCTTCTGTTCTTCTCTATAAAAATTTTTGTTGGTTTTAGATTAAGTATTAATTTACCCCAAACATATTTTTAATGAATGTAACTTACCCCACGTCTCTCCTTCTTGATATTCTCTTCCTCCTCTTTGATGGTTTTCGTGAAATGCGGCACGTTGCCGAGAGCTCTCACATGGTTGGGGTCCAATGCAAGCAGCTTGTGCGTCCACTCTAGCGCGGTCTTCACGTCACCTGCGACAAAAACACCGGGTTTTATAATGCTGCAACCTGATTGTGTAACTTGTCTCGGATTGTATCAAAGTTGTATCAAAACAAAAATCACAGTAAGGCTCAACTCACATCAAAAGAGCATCGAAGAGCAGCGAAGCTGAGCGCAGTTTCAGTGTCATACGAATTTCAACTTTATTTTTATTAATAAAAATAATTTATTTGTGTACCTACTTGTTGTAATACTTTTTGTATTACTAAGATTTATTCGTGTACATTTTGGCTTTTTGCATGTGTATTGTGAGAGGCCTTAATGTGTATTAAAACAAGTAAAGAGCAAAGAGCCTGGGCTCTTAATGTGATCCCAGAATAAACGATTCTAAATGTCGACTTCATACTAACTGTTTAAATACACAAGGTCTCTCACAATACACAAACAAACAGCCAAATTGTACACAAATAAATCTGTAGTAAAGTATGACATCAGAATGATGACACAAACTAAACATTCACACGAAACATCTCTTTAACCTATTGTGTCACTACTATTGGTTTAGCAGCTTAGGTTTACAAAATGCGTAGGCCTTCAAGGTCAATTTATTATTTACACTTGCATACTGTTATTGCACATTTGGCAATTAGTTTTTACACCAAAATGGGTGGCAACATCATTGGATGTGACAACACTATACTTATTATAATAATATTTTATTTTCAACGAACACACATCGCGATCCACATGTTTTCGCAATTTACTGTGATTTTTGCTTTGATACAACTTGGATACAATCCGAGACAAGTTACACAATCAGGGAGCAGACGAATGATACACAACTTATTTTTTTTTTGTAAAAACAATTATTACAATATTTAATTATTGTTATGTAGCATTATATCGCATTTTAGCGTTAGTACCACCGATTGTATACCATAGTTAAGTTATTGTAGTACTCGTATAATGCATTATTAATTTTCGTATATAAATAATATAATAATAAATAAATATCCTTGGACATTCCACACGACGTCATCTAGTCCCAAGCTAAGCAATTGAATGCTTGTGTTATGGTAACCAGATGACTGATATATTATTACATACTTAGATACATTTTTTTTTGTAAATACATACATATTATACATAGAAAAACAACCAGAATATGGTGTGCAATTAAGTATTTTCTATTCTATTCTAAGACTCACCCAACAAATAATGCGCGAATCCGATATACTCCAATATATCGACCTCCGTAAACGAATAAGTATCATCTCCGGACTCTTTGTACTTCCTCAATGCTTCTGTCATCCACGCTAGAGCATTCTTGAAGTCCCTCTCGTTGTATAGAGTCTTACCTAGCTCATAGCACTCGTCTGTTGTCATAGGTGTACTGGAAATATAATTGACTATACTTAAAAGTATGAAGGTTTTAAATATAGTGCTAGCAAGGACGATATACATTCAGTCAAATAAGTATCGGGAATTGATGATTTGTTTATGGTTCCAAATTAAAAATTTTGTTTTTTCTGTTGTTGTTAGATTGGTACAACTGTTTTCCATTTTGGGGCGGAATTTGAGTTGCATCTGTTATTTAAATTAAATACAGTGCTGTTTTTAGTTATATCATATCTAGTGTGTATTGCGAATTTCATAATGGACAAAAAAATCGAACAAAGAGTTTGTCTTAAATTTTGCATTGCCAATGGAAATTCGTGTTCGGAGTTACTGAAAATGTTACAGGCTTACGGTGAATCGAATTGATCAAAAACATGTGCTTTTGAGTGGTACAAAGCGTTCAAAAGCGGTCGAGATGTGATGCAAGATTTGCCTCGCTCTGGTAGGCCATCAACGTCTGCAACTGAAGTTAACATCGCAAAAGTGAAGGAAATAGTGACTGAAAAGCCTCATTCAACTTTGAAAGAGATAGCCGCTGAATTTTCTGTATCTCACGAGTCGATCCGTACCAGTAGAGAGTAAATTAGACGAAAAAGGCCAGATTTCTTGAAAGAAAATTCTTGGATTATGCACCACGATAATGCGCCTTCGCACAAGGGCATCACTGTGACCAAATTTTTGACCTAAACACTCAACAAATACCATTGAGAAACTACCATATTCACCAGGTATGGCTCCAGCCGACTTCTTTCTTTTTCCTAAACTCAAATTACCACTTCGTGGCATCCGTTTTCAATCGGTAGAAGACATAAAGGAGAATTCGCGGCGAGAACTGAACTCAATTCCGGAAACAGCGTTTAAATTTTTTTTTTGATGATTGGATTATTTGTTTGCGTAAGTGTATCGTTACTGAAGGAGCATACTTTAAAGGTGATAAAAAAAATTGCATAAATAACAAATATTTTGTGAATTATTAATCTTTTCCCGGTACTTTCTTGACAGAGTGTAGGTAAAAATACCTATCGTCCTAGGTGTTAGTCACAAAGGCCGTATACAGAAAGAAAGCTGGAAACTTATAAGCGCTTACCGGCGCTTGACAACGCTGGTCCGTCCTACACAAAGGAAGCATGTTGAAGCACAGTTGTATATTAATTTTAAATGGCAGCGCCCAGCACTGACCAGCGCGTGTTGAAGCTTGTGGGAACTTGTCGGCACCGTTCAGTGCTTATCGGCGCGCGTTCATATATTTTCCTGCGCTGTCAAAAGCTGGTAAGCGCTTATAAGTTTCCAGCTTTCTTTCTGTATACGGCCAAAAACTCCACCACTTAATAATACATTTTGTTACAGAAACCAAGAGATAGTACTAGGCGGAAGATGGTGCAAATCCAGCTACACACATTTACTTTTAAAAAACAAAATAAATTTGTAATTAAAATTACGTATTGCCGTAAGTCTCGTCAACGCTAGGGCATCAACACACATTTCGGTGCATATTATAGTATTACTTCGATTTGCTATAGTGAAGGCTAGGCTTAAAACTCAACAGGCATAGAAATAGCTACTTTAGCAATAAATACAACACTCCACCGAAATTGTCCCTTTTAAAACGTCACCAGTGAAAAGTTTCAGTTGTATTTAGTACTTACTGCGTAGGGCTATAGGGAAAATTGAAAACATTAGTTTGGCATGGTTTTACGTACCTACCTAATGATCTTTAGATAGATCAACTGGTTTTTGTATTTTGCCTAGATTAATAGATAAATACGAGTAGATTCTATATGATTAACTTTAATAAACTTGAAGAGTTGCCGTGCATTTTATTTTCATGAAGAATTTATTTAAATATTATGAAAAACGAATATAATTATAAGTTTGTGAATGTTCTTTCGAAATGTTTCTTAAAATTCTAGCAGGCTACCGCTAAACAAATTTTAATAGAACATTGAATCTGTTTATTTCTCAGTTCTTTGAGCAGGATTATTATATAAGCCGTTGACGAAAGCTTCAACATCATACAAATATACAGGGTACACAGCTGCACTTAGGCGGCCAAATATTTGCCCTACTAAAGGAAAGTAAGTTTCATGGTTGTGGTAAATGAAATACTGGATGAAATTAGATTTACATGTTTTAATGCAACAGCTACAAAATGGTAGGCAACGGAAGTGACAAAGACCATGGCGCCACACGCGCCTAATAAGGGAACTAAAAATGGTTGCGTTCTATTTCTCTAACACCTACCCTGTATAAACATCTGTCTAAAAGATCTCAAAGTATATGTCTACCGTCTCTTGAAAATACAGTCGTGATCATAATATTTTCTTTGTTTAAACATCCATACTAACTTTCGCGTTTATAATAATTAGTAGTATACTTTGCGAATAGAATACTTTTAGTATCGTTATCTGCACCTTAACTGTTGTTACTCAAATAATAGTCCTACGTGACTCAATAATGTTGCTAATTTATTACATAAGCGATAAAGTGAGAACGAAATCGTGAGTTTACTTATCAATATCATAGTAGGGTGAAGGTTAGCCACGAATTCATTTAGTATGAAATAAAAGGTTTTCTAAATATTTTACTGTCTATTATTTATTCCAATGCTTAATTTGTTATAGATTTTTGAACTTGTATTGATAATTTTAGAAACAAACTACAGTGAAACTGTCGAAGGTTCGATCTAGGCTTCGTTTAGATCAAAGACGATTAATATCTAGAAGACAGACAAAGGCCATACACAAAATCGTAACCCTATCCCGCAGTACCAGATAGCCTGAGAACTTTAAAACATCAATTTTATCCAAGAAATTTCAATACTTAGTAGTAGGTAGCAACAATATTCAATATTTAAACATTTTTAACTAGAAAGTAATTGAAATTTCTTGGATAAAATTGATGTTTTAGAGTTTTCAGGCTATTTTTTAGGGTTACGATTTTGTGTATGGCCATTGTCTGTCTTCTAGATATTAATCGTCTTTGGTTTAGATTAAATACTTTTACCACAAACATTAAAATCCAACTAATAGGTACCACTTCATTGTTGTAATGATTTCCGTACTATTATTAAAAACTAGGCACACCCGGCATGCTTTGCTAGCCTAATAAGGTATTGGGTTGTCATTTTTTTATTCATTATGAATATTTTGGGCTAGAAATCTTCGCGGGCGCTAAGAAGGGGGTAGTACTTAAAGTATAAAAATATAATATAATAATGGGGGCAATTCGGAGTGTCGCAAAAGCTAAACTAACCTAACTAAAACTATTGCCATCCTTTTTATTCCCATCGCTATGAAAGGGACCGCAACAATTTTAGTTAGCTTAGTTTAGCTTTTGCGACACTCAGAATTGCCACTAATAAGGGGTTAAAGGTATTTTTTGATGCCAAGAAAAATGTGAAATTAAATATACTTTGACGACCTACGCATTCCAGCCGTTTCGGTGGACTGCGGTCATAAGAAAGAAAAAACGAAAAATCATTTATTTTAGTAGGACCTCAGGGATCACTTTAGTTTCGTCTTACATGCTAGGTGATTCAAATGCCTGTTCCAACGCGACTCCCTACACCATAAATACCGTGACAGTAGTTTTTTATACAAGACCGTGACACGAGATTTTATATACAAATAATATAGAGGTAAAGTTGGTTTGTTTGTATGTTTGGGGTAATCTCCGAAACTACCCATCCGATTTCAAAAATTCTTTCACCAATTTGTAGCTTAGACTTTCCGAATGAACATAGGCTATATTTTATCAAGGTAGGTACCACGCCGGCCGCGGGCGAGTAAGCTAGTTATGCTAAAAGCTTTTAATATCAGATTGTATGTACCTATATTCAACTCCATTCAGCAATCCCTCAGACAGTTGGCGCACGTTAAGTCGATACGTCTCCTGCAGCCTAGTGAGCGCCTGAGCCGCGCCCGTCAGATCTTCTAGCGTCGGATACTTCACGTCGGAGTGGTTCATCGTTATATTCTTTATGTATTCTGTAGAAAAATATATTCAATTTATTGCTTCAAGTTGGTACATAATAATAAAATACTTGAACATTTCACACGGCGTCATCTAGTCCCAATACCATACATATTATTGATAGAAAAACCTACAGACCCGGAACAAATATCTGTAGAACATACAAACATTTGTACCGTGGCGGGAATCGAACCCGCAACCTCCGCGTCTCAGGCGAGCCTTCGCCTACCGCGCCACAGAGGTCATCAAACATAATGGTCTTAAAAATTCGGTTTGGTTAACAAGAGCCCCGTTGGGACACCACAATGTTTGAGGAAATAGTTGTAGTACTTGCTTAAATACTAACATAAGAGTAAGTACCTTAATTTTACCTAACTTATTTCAATAACAATAATGCAATTACCTACCAATTACTTAGTATTTTCTTAAACCATTAACCTGTAGATGGCGCTAGTCGGTGATCTAATCGAAATATCATCTTACTTAGTTTCATCTTCGGCGTCATAAGGTTTTGTGGCCGAGTGGCTATGGCAGCCAGGCTTAAGGGTGATTGCTTTATCTCGCGGGTTCGAACCCCGTCGAAGTCGTAAACTTTAAGTAAGATTTTTCATTTATAATGAAATAGGTACTACCTAAGTGTGGTTTAACACTATAAAAAATAAATAAACTATATAAAAATGACAGTCAAGAGGCATATTTCCCTTTCGGCAGTTTCCGCAACTAGTTTTCGTAACCTAATGCTTTCTTTTTAAAAACAATAGATATACCCTATGGTTTGACCCTAAAAAGCTTAAAGTAAACATGCTGCATCTACGAACCGCTGGTAAAAATCGCTAAGATCGCTAACCTACATTCCTTTTTATTTTTTATTTATTTTAAGTACTGTAAAATCCGTTAGACTTAGTCAGTGTCACCACCTCTAGGACCTGTCCGAAAACCAGCGCTGCACCTTACCTACCTAGGACAGGTGCAGCATATGCTGAGACAGGGACCTAATTTGACCCCACGCAACACATTTTTTTTTTTCTTTTTCTTCAATAATATTCTTGTATGTGTTATGTAAGTCTTTTGTCTTACCTACCTAAAATATTATTATTATTATTGTTCTTTGCATTTACTGTTACTTTTACATAATTATTACGTGTTCTTGGGGCGAATAAATGTCTTTTCTTTCTTTTCTTTCTTTCTAAGAACAACGGGGTTCATAAAAATAATTATCAATATCAAGTACAAGTGTATTTGTTTTTTAATTAAATGTGTTAGGTAACATTTTGGATCTCAATCCGAAGTTATACTTTAAAAATTGTTATAATCCTTGTTGAAAGGTATCATGAGTGACTCATACAATACAAAGGAACTTAATATATTGCATAAATGTGTCAAAAGTGTAGCTAATACCGTTTTAAGATCATGCCAAAAATAAACAATCCTAAAATAAGAGTCCAGTTTTTCCTCTTATGCCAAACATGCTTTATTCATAAGTCGAATGACAAGACCGTTAGTTCACAAAACTAACGTTCGTTGGGTGACGTTTCACGTCGACAAAGATATTCAACTTTTTTGAGGAAAATATTTTGAAATATGTTACAAAATAATAGGTTTTTTTTACATTTACTGGACTAATATATTCCATACATTTGAAATATTTGACCGGGTACGTAGGATAGTTAACCATACCACATATAAACTGATGATACGCCTAAGATATCTATACTAATATCATAAAGAGGAAAGATTTGTATTTTTGTATGTAACGAATAAACTCAAAAACTACTTGACCGATTTAAAAAATTCTTTCACCATTAGAAAGCTACATTATCACTGAGCAACATAGGCTATATTTTATCCCAGTATTTCCACGGGTACGGGAACTACGCAGGTGAAACCGCGAGGCACTGCTAGTAGTGTTAAAGTATGGGTTGACCTAAAAAAAATATAGTTTTCTAAGGAAATCCTAATGCGAGCATCACACATTGGCTTCAACATTGGCTACGAATAGGATGGCCAATGGCAATGCTCAGTTTGTGTCCAATTACCGTCCAAGATCGATCCCAACATTGGAGTGTTGGAACGAACACGTTCCAATACTCCAACGCGTGGTGCCCGCATTATGCATCAAGTTGCAGTATAGGTCGCGACAAGTAAAAAGAGCGCGGTCGGGGAAGTAGCGGGGGTATGTTTGCGCCTGTGTTCACTCGCTGACGAACCAATAGCACTCGCTAAATCAATGGTATGAAGTGCGCCGCGTTACCTCTCCACCAATCATCGACCACTGCGCAGTTTGACAGCCAGCGCTCTTTTTACGTGGCGCGAGCTATAACCAATGACGTTACCTGTTCCTTTCTTGATGCTCTCTTCCATGAGATCCAAGTCGGTAGTCAGTCTCTTAATAAGCGTGAACGCGTTAATAGGATTTCCCAAGTAGTTAGGTATATCGTCCATCGCTTTAACATGTTCCTTTTTGTATTGATTCAGGTGCCTGTAAAAACATAATTATCTTCCATACTTACTATATTATAGAACCTAGTTTGTAAGAGCAAGTGGCCAGCTCTGGTGACGGAGTTTTGAGGAAAACGATGCATCGTGCCAATAATCTCAGGTCAGTTAATTGGTGCAAACTGAATTCGGAAGATTAACCAACATAAGCTGACCGATGATGGACATGAACTCACGATGCATCGTTTTTGGCTTGTAGAGTAGAGGGGCAGACGTACAAGAGTACTTACTTCTTCAAGGATTTCAATCTCGACTCCTCCTTTTCAATGTAATAGTCTAAGTCATCGATGATTCTCTTGTGCGTCTCCAGTAGCGGCTCCACTTCAGCGATGGCCGTAAATAGCTCCGTGTTGGCATAATGACATAAACATAACACGGCTAACAAACTTACTTTGGGCACCATTTTGACCAACCAATCTGAAATAGACAAAACATAAATAATAAATATCCTAGGATATTCCACACAGCGTCATCTAGTCCCAAGCTAAGCAATTGAATGCTTGTGTTATGGTAACCAGATATGACTGATATACTACTTTTATATACTTACAGTTTTTTTTTAATACATACATATCGACCGTTTCCGCTACAAAGGTCGTATAAACCAAATACGTACTTTTGGCAATGAGCAAAAAACGAAAATGAAAAAAAACTTTAGTCCATAACTTTTTTGTTTTTATAGTTATAAAGTTGTGATCAATAAAGAAAATGCTTATGTTTGGACCGTGCATTACCTCACTTAATTACAACAGTGTCGGGGCTTTATTTAAAAAGTTAGCATGGACTTACACCACTGAAAAATAAAAAAAATGGTTTATACGCCCCAAACAAAACTCATCTAAACACGAGCGTCAGTCGTAATTGCCATTTGTGTACAGACGAGTATAGTTTTTGTAACGTATAGACCATTTTTTTTACTAAAAATGCATTTACACCCTACGTAATGTACCATAAATGTAATGTATTGATCCTAAATAAATGATTTCTTTAATAATGAGTGGGTAGAAACGCTG
Source organism: Xanthorhoe designata (assembly GCA_963582015.1). Classification (NCBI taxonomy): domain Eukaryota; kingdom Metazoa; phylum Arthropoda; class Insecta; order Lepidoptera; family Geometridae; genus Xanthorhoe; species Xanthorhoe designata. The sequence continues at coordinate 11,148,921 of OY757039.1, forward strand.
AAAATGAAGAAAGAAAGATTTTTTTAATAATAGCTAAAAGTTTATTAGTGTTTCTTAGTTAGTAACAAGTAATAAGGTGCGTGTATCTAGTATAATCATCATAATAAGGCTTATATTACATCTTCTACCTTATCTCCGTTCAATAAACTAGTTATTTAGCAAGTAGTGGCACAAAAAAATAGAGCCAGCATTTTCAGCAATGGGAAGCGCTCAAAGTATGTTCTTTTTAGCGTCAGTTGACTAAAGCGCAAGTGTTAAGGGAAGTTGAAAAGCTCTCTGATTCGGTCACTGAAGACCCAAGATCCAATATTATCCGACTATAGTGTCGGATAATATTGGATCTTGGGTCTTAAGATAATTATCTCGGAAACCAGCCTGTACCAGATACCAGAGAAATTAGCTCTGAAGCAGCTTCAAGGACCACATGGCTCTTGGTGAGGACAGAATTCAAAAGCTCTCAATTTCGTTTTGCTCGAAGGTAACCGTGGTGGTACTGTTCTTTTAAGAAGAGTGATATCACATTAAATTACCTATTAACTAGGAATATATCCATCTCGCATCTGAGTCATGCTTATAAACTGTTTTCCAGTTCTAGGAGATTAATAATATGACAAACCATTTAATTAGGTAAGTCCATCTTCAAGAAAGAGGTCAATCGTGTAATTCAACTTGGATGGAATCGTTTGGGAAACTTCGTAACGTCTTTTCGTCCTACATACCTCAGTGCCTGAAGACGAAGGTATTCAACCGGTGTGTGTTAAGAACCAGTAGGTAATGACTTACAGATCCGAACCCTTAAAGGCCTTATGAATTGGCTTAATGTCGCTCAACGAGATAATAATGAAGATGGCTCGGATTTTTTCTACGGAATCAAATCAGAAATAAGCTATAGCTCGAATAGCCTTCTTCTGCATCACGAAGGCTCGCCCGGCGTCGCTTGCGTGTGCCCACAGCTCCACACCGTATGTGAGTGTGCTGTGGACAGTTGCAAAATAGCACGAACGCACTACCTCGCGGGTGCCTGTACTCGCCAGTCTTCGCAACGCAAACGAAGCCCGGCCGAGTTTTGAGCTATCGATTTGGAAACCTAGCAGCTTTGTTGATAGCACCTGTTCCAACTCTGCTGATCCCGCGAGCACCCTAAGTGCTGGGGGTCTTTCAACGTTTAGCTTGAAGGTTAGGCGCTACTTCACAATAAACATGCATCCGCCGTGAACTAGTGGATAGAAGGTTAGGAGATGCATGCAGCATGCCTCTTCTAACCGAAACAACTGAAGATCTATGATCTACCGTCATATCTGAGATGATGATGATGATTGATTATCACTATGACCCATGATATACGACGTAAAGAGAACAATTTAAAAAATGTATAGTAGACGTAATTACCAACTTACCACTTTTAATGTGAGTTACGCCCTTTGTAGCGTAAGCAAATTGAAATAGAATTATATTTTTTCGGGTGTAAGTCACATAATATTTTGTGATTGTGTTTTACGCCCCTATTATTTCGAAAAATTTGTAGTTACGTCAAGTCTTATTTCGTAATCCTAACCAAATGTGTTATACGCCTTGTTTTTGCAGGCAAGTGTTGTTCAGTTGCATGCAAATGTTGGGGAGTAAAAGCCATTTTTTTGGACTTAGCGCAATTCTAAATATACCAATCGATAGAGCGTAAAAAATGCTATAGGACTGCATTCTTAAGTCAATTTGGCCAAAATGGTTTATACGACCTTTGTAGCGGAAACAGTCGATATTATACATAGAAAACACCCAGACTCGAGACAAATATTGCAGATCATGCAAACATTTCTCCCGCGTCAGGAATCGAACCCGCAACCTCAGCGTCTCAGGCGAGCCTTCGCCCACTGTGCCACAGAGGTCGTCAAATAAATTGGATTAACTACTTGTACGGTCGGCCAAGAAAGGGTCTAGCAGTTCTGACAAAAGTTTCTGTGAGATCTAACTATCGATAAGGTTGACTTTTTCTTGCGATAATTCAAACTTAACACATGGTATGACGTAAATATAGTAGAGAGAGCAATTGTCACTTCATAATGTTATTGCAAGTAAAAATCGACTTTGTTGTTTCATGATGTTCAAATGAAACTCTAACATAGGGTAGCAGAGTACGTTTTTGGCCGACCGTACCAAAACCTTCCACAAAAAAATGTGTGAAACTAAGTTACAATTTGAATTTGTCCATAAAATATGATGAAATACAGCCTAAGTAGCCCATATTGTGCTTTAATTATAATTTTAAAGGTTTGATTTGTGCGTTGGCTCTGTCTAGCATAAACTGTCCGACTTAGTTTATATTTACTTAGTATTAAGATTGGACCGCTGCAAAAAAAGCTAGGCCCACACCACCAGGTTCTTGCCTGATTATTTCCCTGGTGTAGGGAGTCGCGTTGGAACAGGGCGTCTACTCTGCAAAACGAAAAACGAAGTTTCGTGACAATTTTCGGGTTCTAATTATGTTGGTGAACTATTACGAATTCAGTATCCACCAACATAAGCTGACCCCGAAAATTGTCACGAAACTTCGTTTTCGTTGTTCCAGAGTAAGGGCCCAGGCATTAGATAGAATCCCCTAGTTTTAAGAACGTGACATGTCAAAGTGGCCTATAAACGATCGTACTGAATAAATACATTTCGATTTTGATTTTGAATCATCATAGATGAGAAATAAATCCAGAAGTCCATTGTAGTGCTGAACTTGTAAGGCGATGAAAAATATGTTGATACTCAAAAACAATGTTAAAACCGCTATGCTTGTTTCCGTATGTAAAAAATTATATTATTATAACAAAGCAAAGATGTAGATAAGTAACATTATAAATAACATAATTAACTACTTACATAATTGAACGATCTAGTGGACTGTATAAGCGAAAACGATATCAATCCGAAACAAATCACAAACTGAACATAGGGCGGTATGGACACAAACTAACAAAATTCCACTAACCTGGACGCACTTCCTCCTGGCGTGGGATCCAGCTGTCAGCAAGCGTAGCGGGATCGTCTCTGCTCGAAGATGGGTCCGATCTCTTACCAAACTCGGCTTCGCACCACCCAACTAGACACTATACATGCAGCCTGGATCAAGGCGGCTTGTGAAACTTGTTAGTGCTGTCACACCGACCACACGAAATTGTACAGTTTATGAATAATTAAATAAATTAGATAAAAGGAACCAACAATTCGAAAAAGGAACCAGTATCCGCGACAACGACACGACAACGACTGTTCAACTTTTTGATTACGACTCAAATTGTAACCGACTATTTTTTTTACTATTTTTTTTGACAGTGACAGAATCGCCCGCGATGACATCAACATATATTATGCCAAACCTGAACATTCCGGCCACCAAAATACACAGTATTTTAACGCGATTAAAACAATAGTAGATACATAAAACGAAAAAATTAGTAATAAATTAAGCTAACCGAAAAACAAAAATTATAAACGAAAAAAAACAAATTTTTATACACTACACCTGACTTAAGTGGAGGTGGAGGACGTCTGTGGAAGCACACAGAGCTTAACGACAGGTCGTTTACACTCTCCAGACGCAGTATGCAGTGTGACAACGCGACAAATGTTGTCAGCACCCAAATGGAGCTGGGTCACACGGCCAAGTTTCCATTTCATTGGATTGCATTGCTCGTTCACAATCATCTTGAAGGAAGAGAAAAGCAAATCAACAAAGTTGGCATTATTAGCCGTGAACAAACTCATCCTCTTTTGTTCCTCGAAAGCCGATCCACCATTTAAGACTGAGGATTGAGGCCAGTTTTCCTGCGGGCGCGACAACCAAGGCGGACCCGACCACCATGTTTCACGGCCGCCTAAATCAACGGGTAACAATCCTCGAGAACCGTGATCCGCTGGGTTGTCAACTATAGAAGCATGTCGCCAGCAATCGGGGTTTATGCTATCGTGAATCTCAGTCACTCGACTGGCGACAAACGTTTTCCAACGAGAAGGACAAGATTTGATCCAGGTCAGAGCGACACTGGAATCAGACCAAGCGAAAACGTTGTCCAGTCGATGAATTTCTTCCAATGAAGACGCGACAGAAGACATGAGATTCGACAGCAATACCGCGGCCATCAATTCTAAGCATGAAATAGAGCGCTTACAAAGAGGTGCAACTTTCGATTTAGCGCCACATAGGCGCACAACTATGGATTGATCCTCACAAATCGCACGGCAATATATGACGGCGCAGTAACCACGCTCCGACGCGTCACAAAAACCGTGGAACTGGAGGATCTTGAAGGAAGGGACCATCCTACGATGTAGCGATAGAGTGCTCAACGACGACAACTGTAATTTGAATTTGAGCCACTCATTTGAAACATCTACAGGAGCGTCCTCATCCCAATCAACACCGGACAACCATAACAGTTGCTTCGCGAGAAAAACGGCAGGTGACAACAATCCCAATGGATCCAAGATCCGGGCTATGTCCGACAAAATTGAGCGTTTTTTACACCGGCCACCAATAGCCGATGTTTTGAATGTGAGATGATTCTTCGTGGGTACCCACAACATCCCGAGAATCTTCAAGGATACTTCTTGAATCTTTTCAAGATTATGAACAGGCTCTGTGTATAAATCTGCAGACGGCAATCCGCTGAAGAACTTTTCGTGATTGGAGGTCCACTTGCGAAGATGCAAACCAGCCGAAGACAAGATTTTATGAAGCTCTTGGCGGATTTGAATAGCAGATTCGACAGAATCTGCTCCAGACACGACATCATCCACGTACGTATCTCGGTTGAGTATGGCTGCGCCGAGTGGAGCACGGATCCTAAACTCAGTGGCCAACCGGGCTATAAACCACCAGAGTACCTGGTAGAGAGCACATGAAACCCTGGTAGAGAGCACAGATGGTCGCCATAGGATGCGCTGATAGTCAACGTCCTCAGGCGCAACGAGAAATTGACGATACATCCTTTTAATATCGCCCGTAAACACGACAGCATTCCAACGGAAACTTATTAAAATATCAAAAATGCTCTTTTGCAATTTAGGACCTGAAAGCAACTCGTCGTTCAAGGATTTGTTTTCGCCGTCCCCTGCACTAGCATCGAAAACCGTCCGAAGAGGTGTGGTGACAGAGTCCGGTCTTAAAATCCCGTGATGCGGAATATAATATAATTTACCGACATTCGACGGCGGAGGATCTACCTCTTCCCTGTGGCCACTTTTGGCATAGTCATCCATGAAGTCCACATAAGCAGTCCTAAACTGGGGGTTAACTTTGAACTTATGTTCTAAATTATGAAAACGCTTTAGAGCGATTTCCCGAGAATTCGAGAATTGAGGTTTATTCTGAGGTTCAACGAAAGTGAGTGGTACCACTAAATCCACTAACCTACCCTCAGAAGTTCGACGACAAGAAACCTGCATAGAATTTTCACAAACCAACTTCTTTTCTGACAAGACAATAGGTTTGGGCGGGTCGACAGTTTCTAATTCCCAACACCTTTTAATGGAGTTATCCAACGACAAATTCGACACGAAAAAACAATTCTTTTGTTTACCTCCAGAATTGCAACGAAAACGAGAAAATTCCTTACTATCAACAGTGCATTCACCCATCAGTATCCAGCCGAAAATAGTAGGAATTGCAATGGGCTGACCTGGACTACCCTTGATTAAACCAGGCCTCAATACCGACGCAAGAATGTTGACACTAACCAACATATCCACTGGACCTGATTTATAAAATTCAGGATCAGCAAGGTCTAATCCTTTAACATGGTGCCATGACGAGAAATCAATTTGTCCAGATGGCATATCTGAACAAATAGTGGAGAGCACCGAGGCTTCCAACGAAACTTTATTTGAGAAATCCCTACTAGTAGGAATCAACTCACAGCTGACCGACCCCTGTGTAGCAGTTGAAACTTGACCAATACCGCTCACAGATTGACCATGATGATTGTACTTCAATCCTAGACGGCGTGCACAGGACATGGTCATAAAGTTACAGGCACTGGCACTATCAAGCAGGATGCGTACACGAACAAATTTGTTCCATTTATTTTTTACCAAAACGATAGCTGTGGAGAACAGGGCCTCTGTATGTGGGGTGTATGCAGCTAAAGCTACCTGGGAGCTTGGATCTGACTGTGAGGGTGCAGGTGCAGGTGTGGGATCTGATGCAACTTCTTCAAAGTGGAGCAAGGTATGATGATCATTACCACACTTACTGCACTTAACCTTTGCATTGCATTTCTTCACTGTATGGCCTGAACGCAAACACAAAATGCACAATCTCTTTTCCTTTACAGCTTGGAACCTCACCATCGGAGACTGTTTTAGGAAACTCGAGCAACTATCTATCCTGTGCCCTGCCTCATCACAATTCATACAACACTCTGTTTTGGCAACAACAAGCGATGTTTTAGTTTTAAAAACTGGTTTATTAACAACAGGATTTAACTGTTGTTGACTACAATTATCTAATGCACGAGAACGTTTTTCGACAAATAACATGATATCCTCATAGTCGGGGATGTCTACATCAGAACCCAATTGGAGTTCAAAGGCTTCTTTAGTTGCTGAATCTAATTTTGACCACACGAGTTGAAACAGCATAAAATTCTGGTCAGGTAAACTATATTTTGACAGAATAGCCAAATTCTCTGTAAAGGTCCGATGCACTCTTTCTAACTCCGAACCACTCTTATTTTTAACAACTTCACAATTTAATAACCTATTATAATAATTAATTGCAATATTCCTCTTCCTGTCATAATATTTGTTTAGGGCCTGATATGCCACTAAATAATTAAAATCTGTCAGGGGGTAATTTTTAATTAAATCATAGGCTAATCCCTGCACACTCGACAACAGGTAGTGCAACTTCTCCACATCTGGAATATCCCTATGATGGATTAAAGAATCATACAACTCCTTAAACGACACCCAATTTTCCAACTTTCCATCAAATGCCTTTAAACTTATTTTTGGGAGTTTTGCTAAGTTACTGTGCGGAGTCTTTATCTGGTTTGTACCCAACTGCTTCAACCGCGCCAAAACACTGCGTACTTTGGTGTCAAAGTTAAGTGTATGCTTAAACTCCGTGTTACGATCCGCTGTTGGCGTTCCAACCAACAAGTATTTTTGAGCGGTGTGAAATTCTTGAGCTAGTACCGAAACGTCTTGTTCGCAGACTCCGACCAAGTCTGAAGACTCTAAATGTTCTAATCTCATGAACGCGTAATCACGAGCGATTCTGTTCACATCACCTACTTCAACATCCTTGCTACTAGCACCTTTTCGTGTATCTATTGGCATCTTTAATAATTGAGTTGTTATTGCAATCACAAATAAAGAAACACGATATTACACTAAACAAAATACAAAATACGAACTTATTTGTTTACTTTAGTGTAAATAGTAAGTAGTGGCTATTTTCACGACTATAGGGATGTCCTACCAATGAAGCATTTACTAGTGATGAGGTACTGACCGATTCGATTGATTGCAAATTTGATGGCCGATTGTCAACCAAACGTCAAAGTCACTCGATTAGTGACATTGACCGAAACGACAAATTGTTTGACAGACAACCATCAACTCGCAAACTACCGGCAACAATTATTATAACGATCAACGGACAAAAAATATTAAACTACCAACTACGAGTAAAATTAATTATCTTCACAAAGAAACTACGTAAATTTTAATGCAATAACGTTCCGAAAACGAAAATAAAACGCTTTTACATAGGTAACTTTACTTTAATCTGGCCGTAGGACCAAAATGAACGATCTAGTGGACTGTATTAAGCGAAAACGATATCAATCCGAAACAAATCACAAACTGAACATAGGGCGGTATGGACACAAACTAACAAAATTCCACTAACCTGGACGCACTTCCTCCTGGCGTGGGATCCAGCTGTCAGCAAGCGTAGCGGGATCGTCTCTGCTCGAAGATGGGTCCGATCTCTTACCAAACTCGGCTTCGCACCACCCAACTAGACACTATACATGCAGCCTGGATCAAGGCGGCTTGTGAAACTTGTTAGTGCTGTCACACCGACCACACGAAATTGTACAGTTTATGAATAATTAAATAAATTAGATAAAAGGAACCAACAATTCGAAAAAGGAACCAGTATCCGCGACAACGACACGACAACGACTGTTCAACTTTTTGATTACGACTCAAATTGTAACCGACTATTTTTTTTACTATTTTTTTTGACAGTGACAGAATCGCCCGCGATGACATCAACATATATTATGCCAAACCTGAACAATAATTATCCGCTAAATTTAAATTATCGTTATATTACAAGAATTGTGTTTTTTTCCTTACTTACAGCTACTGTTAACCTTTAACTGGTGACGTCGGGCCTCACAGGCCCGAGAGCACTAACAAAACGTTATTTCACCCCTTTCCCTGCGCGTCCCGGGTTTGTGCGTCTCAGTAGCTTCAAGTTTAGTTGCACCCAAGCCGTGACAGCGATAATAGTGTCGGCATGAGCAAATTCGGTGAGTTATGCGTATTTAAAGTTTTACTGAGGCCTCTCAGGCCCTACGTCACTTCTTACGTTACTTTTTTGTTAGTGTTATAAAATTGTTATTTGTGGTTTATTATAGCGTGAACCTGCAAACATAAAAGATGGATGATACAGAACCTCCTAGAAAATGACGTACAGTACTGGAGCAGAGAAATTCAGTTCCAAGTACCTTCTAGTAGACAGGTTTTATCGCGAACCAGTTAAAATGTCGTTCTATAAGAAGAATGGTTGTGGAGTGAAGACTCCAGTGGTTCTGAAGCTGATGATTTAGGAGAAAAGTACGTTCCAGAGAAAATCAGGAAGCTTGAAATGATTAACATATTACAATTTTAGCAAGGGAGGATGGACGAGATTGATAAAAAATGTTCAATCTAAACCTGCAGTCACCGTACACGAAGATGGACCATGGTGATCTTTTATCGCATGCTGGACATAAGTAGGTAGGTACCTACGGTGAACGTGCATGTTCTTGAAAAGAAAAGAAGCATTGAGAGAGGGGTTTTCATGAAATATTGGCCAGAGGAATGATTTTACAGCACATGAAAAGCAGAGTTTATAACTCGCGAATGTCACTTGAAATAAGATTGAACATCTGACGAATTTTGGGTTCAGATTTGCCACCTGAGCCACAAATCACGCAGAAGACGCTAAAGAGATGTGCCACTTGTCTACCTAAGCTGGACCGGTAATCTTGTTACCATTGTATTTTGTGTAAAAAGCATGTATGCCTGCAGTGCGCGAAACAATTGTATCCTGAGTGTCAATAAAAAATTGACAAGTTTACCCTTTGTCAGTTTTGTAATTATAAATTTTATAAGAGATTTATGTTATTTTATACGATGATTGAAGTCTATTCTATGATCTAAAAATATTATTTTAAATAAGAATGTTGATTTTTGTTTTTTTGTGACTAGATGTTGATCTCATGTCGTTTTTTCTAACAATGCGAGAGCAAATTTTAATATGTCTGTTCCTAAATATATGTAATAATTAGAAACACATAATCGTTTTATTTAATACCTTAATATCCAAATTAACACAAATAAATAAGTTAGTCACTAATATTTATGTACATCGCGAATTATACGTATATTCAACCGAGGCCTGTCAGGCCTAACGTCACCACTTACGTTACACAAATACCACGTCACCAGTTAAAGGTTAAGAAAGTTTCGGTTTTATAAAAAGTATTAGTACCTATTACTACTCCTTCTTTTTAATAACTTAACATAATAATAAAACAGTACCTACCTAAGTAACTCGATACTTTATTGCTACTTTAAAAAGCCTAGTACGAGTTAGCACTCGTATTAAAAAGTAAACAGATAGGATTAACATGACATTCAAAAGTCTTTTTCTCGACAATTAATTGCCGGTATTTTGTTCAAAATATAGTTAAAAATTATATAAAACCTACTAAAGAATTCACTTTACGCTACGCTAGTAGCAAGAAATATTGATTAACCCCCGGTTCTTATATCCAACGTACGGATGTCCGTAGGTCGGTCGTCATAGCAACGTCGTTTATACAACACAAAATGTATGACACTTTTTGACAGATAACAACGTTGCTATGACAACCTCACTAAGGACATCCGTACGTTCGATATGGAAACCCGGCATTATAGGCTCGATTTCAATTATTGATGTCCAAGAAATGAATTTTATATTGAGCTAAGACACTCTTACTGTTAAATGTGTTAAAAGATGTATAATCCTATAGTAGGTGTAGGTATGAAATGCGTAACGTAGCGTAGGTAGGTACTTACAATATTGTAATTGAGTAATATAACCAAAACCAGCAATAAAATAAAATATATTTTTTTAGGAAACACGTAAGTAATGAGAGATAATGAAGTGTTTTGAAAAAACTTCTCTACCATTCAATCTGAATGACATCGGTCATTTGCCCCCCTAGCCAAGTTACAACTACAATCGCTTTAGCACACAAACGAAAATTTTTTTAGGAATTGACATTTGATGACGAAAACTCAAGCGATCAGAAATGTCAAATCATAGGAATAACGATGATAGAAATAGAATATACGAAGCGTTTGTCACTTGGCTTCAGGCTCTGTTCATCGGTCAATGACTTCAAATCATAGCCCATTAAGTATAATTTCGCCATTGTCAATAACGCGTGGGAATGAACTCATCAATTATACGGAATTCCTGTCAAACCACTAGCTTGGTCGAGTTATTTAATTTAAATTATGGTTTCGTTGAGTTTCAATAGGCATATTAGATTATTTATTTGCGAATTATTATTATAAAAAATAATTATCTAATGTGACAACAGAAAGGCGTTTTTCTATTATAGGTATAGGTCGCGCCACGTAAAAAGAGCGCTGGCTGACAAGCTGCGCAGAGTCGATTTTTAGGTCCGATTGGTGGTGTGGACTGCGGCGCGGGGTGAAGGGGTAACGCTGTCATTGATTCGGCGCATGCTATTGGTTCGTCAGCAGTCCTTAGCTTCTCGCGCTGTCACTACGTCAAATTCGTTTGCAAAATATCATCGCGTACAAAAGTTTTCGCTTACGAAATGGTTTTACATAGAAATATGAGAAAAATGATTTATGACGTAGGTACATAGTTTTATGAAGAGAGAGGCTGCTAAAAATCCTGTTGATGATAATAAAACAATGTATCAACAATACCTGAATTTTGTAGGTACTTAGTTAAGTAATTCAATTTAACAATGAACACTGACTAAAACAATATGTTTTTAATAATAATTCCAATAATGATATTCATCTAAGTAATTTCTTCTTCTTCTTCTTTATTTTGGCTTCGCCGGCTTTTGCTTAGCCTACCACGCACTACCATTAGACAATTAGACAATTATTTATTTCAACTTAAAATAACATTACAGGTAGGTACTTAACCTAAGGCGTTATTCTAACAAATGAGATCAATTACTTACTAATAAAAAGACAAAAATTACAACTTAGGTAAGTACAGGAAAATACTATATACAAGCCATGTCATTATAATTCAAGTTAGTGAAGTCAAGTCATTAATTTTATTCATGAAAGACAGTGACATAAATGTTGAAATGAGTAAAATATTTATTACGCACACATAATATTTATTGTCAACAGTTGAACTGACAAAAGTAGTCTCTAACAGGGTGTTAAAACGGTGTATACTAGCTTGCGCGAGCCGAGCTGCCCGGCTACAATAATACAATAGGATTAGTACTTTCGTGCGCGAGTGTAGCCATGCGCAAACATACCCCCTCCACTTTTTTCCAGCGCTCTTTTTACGTGGCGCGGACTATACTTACCTACACAAAAACATGATAAGTATTGAGAAAACAAAATTTTATTACTATCTGCCTTAGGTAGAGCAAAGCTCTGGTTTATTTTCCAGATTTTTGTAAACTAGATAAGTTGTAGGTACTTAAATTTAATTTTTTAATTATTTTATTAAAAAAATATTAAGTACTTACATTCAACTTAAATATTAAGAAACGTTAAGAAACGTTAAAATCCATTAATTTTTATCTATCATAATGAGATCATTTAAAGATGGCCTTTATTTATTACAACCTTAAAGATTAATCACCTAATGAGCTAAAGAAACGTTTTAAACCAAGATCATATCATGCATGTCATCATCATCTAACTGCTACTCGCAGTACCAACGAGCAGTAAATTCTACAAATATGTTTTTATAGTTCTTTCACAATAAATTCAACACGACATGTCATGACATTCGAAAAGCGTGACTTGCAATCACGATTTTCAGAAATACCTATTATGCATAAAGCTGCACTCACGATGCATTTCGTCAGAATAGGAAGACGCTCTAAGAGAAAAGCTCAATGACTCTTTTGTTGTAGAAATTTCAGAATCTCCCAAAACGGGACTGATTCTAGCTCTCAACATTTAAATGTTATTTTTAGGATTGTGTTGGATAAATGCATATTGACTTTGATTTGGTAGCTAGTCAATGAGCACAGAGATGACCATGATGACATGACCTAGAGACAAAGAAGACGAATTCAAGCATAACTTTTTTTGGCAACTTTTCAGAATGTCGTTAACTACCTGAGTACATCGATTCTTTTCAGAATCAAAATTTCGAAGGTCAATATCATGGGCATTCAAATAACAGTTTCCGTTTCATTATGTTGGTAGAACAATATATATTCCCAACACATCAGTCTGCTTACCATGACACATTCCGGATTAAAGATCGCTTCTGAGTTCTAACTGATACCATTGATCTGTATTTTCAATTATGTATGGATGGACACAGATAATATAAAACTATACGTAGGTATGTATGGATAATCATTGGCTCCTTTATGGTAGTCACTGTGTAGTGTAGAAGCAATTACAACCAACATTTGACTGTACAAATTCGTATACTTCACATCATTATAAAGCTCATGACAAAGTTTGCCTAGATGTTCTTCACTGATGCCTTTAGGCGGCCTAAGAACTTCATCTAAGTACATCTCTATTAGACAAACATTATGTACTTACCTATGAACCTAAACAAAACACGTTACAAAAAATAATAAAAAGTAAATAATAATAAGCAGATTAGCCGTATTTTAATTAAGTACTTACGTGTGTACGCAAGGTGTGTAGTAGACTTTTAGATCACAAAAGTGTTTGTTAAAATAAAATAAAAAAAAAGAAGAAAGAAGGGCGTATTGTTTTAAAACCTTGTCAGCTTATTTCTGACAAAGCAGCCGATTCGCTGATGAGTGTGAACAGAGTAATTTCTAGAAGCATAAAATATGGTAGGTACACGTGACACGACGCGCGTCGCCGGCCGGCCTGGTATTATCATTTACGATAAATATATAGGGCGCTATCGAATTTTCTACAGCCTCTTATTACGTACAGATACAATAATTCTGTCAATTGAAACTCATTCAATGAATGAAAGTTGAACAGGGCTACGTAAATATTTATTAAGACAAGTATTATTTAAGTGGATTCTTACTTTATCAAAAGTAAAAAAACAAAAATGAAAATAAAAAATTCACCAAATTGTTAAATTTCGATTATGATGTAGATTCGTTAGATAAATGACTGTTTTGTCTAGAAATAGGAACGTTATGTGAACTTCAATGCTAATGTAATGAGAAATACAGTTTTAGAATTATCATTTATATCATTTTTAATGATCACGAGTTACCGTTTAACTTATTAAATTCTAACGGAGCAGAAACTCTACCGCAAAAGAAACAAGATCTTTATGCAAAATATCATTTTCAGGGGTCTGGAAAACTTAAGGCTTGTTGATAAATCTTATTAGTTCGATTTTTCAATATCTTTCTACATTTATTGAGAGCTTTTATTGTTTTCAACGTAAGATTGCGTGATTACGATTTGCAAATAGAGAAAGCTCTGATAGAAGAAAGAACATTCAAATAGGTAAATGAAACCTTTACGATTAGTGGTCAGTGGTCACTGATCCTTATACAGCTTAAAATAACCGCTAGACACAGGCGTATAGCTGTTGACAGCAAAAAACATAACCAGTTACAATTTTACATTAAATAAATTAATACATAAGTAGACTATAGTAGTACGTAGTACTTATATTAAAGTTATGACTCAAATGAATAATTTATAGCCAAATATAATCAGATTTGGTTCTTTATGAGCAATTTATTAATCAATCAATATAATAGAAAAAACTAGGAGCCAATGAACATAATAAAAATCATAAATCTATCTGAGCTCCGTGAAAAAGCTTTCGTACCTACTATCCACAGACACCTAGGTACCATGGCGCAAATAGGAAGTCTTAACTTCAAGAACTAGGTGCAAAAATAAAACTGCTTAGGTACTCACTTGGCTGAAGAATCTCACACAACTTTCAGGTGTTGTTCTCTCGCAATAGCGAATCGCATTCCGGTTAGGTTGGATCAGCTATTGTACCGTTTACGACAGTACTAGATATATTAGAGGATGGAGACACAACCGCGCGCGGGTCAACGTACAATGTACTGAGCAGAGCAGAGCTAGCAACGGGAGCCGCGCGCTGTGACCTAAGCCTGCGTTCACAGTAGAGCTTTTAACTATCGATTACTTTCGATCTCGTTTAGAACATGTACGGAGAAGACTGGATGTGGACTGGTGAGATACTAGTAGACGTTAATAGTTTTTTTTTTCTTTTGGATGGACTTTTATGCTTTTTGTCACTGGAAATGCATTGACGTTAAAGTAGGTAAGTACCTAGTTTAAGTATTGCATAATTATATTCAGAAAATAAGCTGAAGCTATATAAACGAATACGCACATTTGCATGTTCAGTTGAGTACGATCTGGGTAATCTAGTTTTTATTGTTTATTTAAGTAGGTACCTACCTACATTACATTATAAATATTTGATTATTAGGTAAGTATAAGTAACTACTAATAAAACTCTGAAGCATTCGTTATTTCTATGTTTAAGAAACAATTGGGACATCATTTTAATCAGCGTGGCAAGTAAATACCACGCTCATTAAAATGAATGACATTATTACTTTTTTTTTAATTAGCCTATGTCATCCCACTGCTGGGCAAAGGCCTAGCCCAATTCCTTCCAACACTCGCGATCACTCACCACTTCCCACCAGCCTTATTACTTACCCACTTTTTTGTTCATTAAATTATTTGGTATCTATAGGCAAGGACGATAATAACATCGTCCTTGGTATAGGTACCGTGGTGGGAAGGAGCTCTTACTATTTGGCCCCACAAATGCATTGATTGAAGATAATTAAGAGCTGGGATTGTCGCTATTCTAGCCCGGCGCCCGACACCAGCGATCCCTTTAATTTCATTTTATTTTTATTTAAACACGTACAGTACAGGTATTTTTGTAAAGCGAAAAATTGCATGGGAACTTAAGTTCTTTCACCACTTATATTTAGGAGTACCTACGAAAAGTTATTAACCATTTTGTCATATTAAACAATGGTCAATGGACCCTCTGAATTTCACAAGCATCCATTGTGCCCTTTGTTATTTTTATTTATGTGGCTTGTGACTAAAAATCCTAAACAAATACCTAACCTTTAGTTGGTAAACAGGACAACTCTACAGTGTGACCAAGCCCTAACCTCAGATGAGACGACGTCCCCACTTCCCCCCTCTCTCGCGTATTGATAACAATATTGTATAGATATGAGCCGGTACGGAAGCTAAATATTTTTACTCAGACATTTTTTGTAGGTAATTTGTAACTAAAGTTAGCACTGTACTTATCTACCTAGCTAGCTTTAAATTATAACTAGGTACATAGTTACCTACAACTACAACCAACTCGACACGACGCAACAGAAATTTTTTAATTTTGTAGTGAGCAAGCTGTTATGGCCGACTGGGACTCACACGACTCTCTATTTCCTATAAGCATGTTCTAGGTTCGACTCTAGGCTGTGCACCAATTTCTTTGCTTGCTTTTTGTTTCGGAAAATTTATGGATAATAAGCTTTGCAGCCTTACTGACTATTAAATCTTCAGTTGAACATTTCACCAAAATAAGCCGAAAACTGGCCAAGTGCGTGTGGCCACGCTCAATGTAGGGTTCCATAGTTGCCCAATGTGAAGGTGTTTACTTGTATTTAGATGTACATCCCATTGGATATTAAGTTTAAACTAAAACATCCATGGTCCTCACATTTGGAGACGCCCATGGTACCTGGGCTTGGAATGGGTAATAACATCTTGTCTAAGATATTGGTACGTAGGTAGGTAAAATGTTGGGTGATATCTCTCCTCAAATAAAATATAATATCTAAATATTTATGTGCTATTGAATCCAGAATAATCCATTGTGACCATCAGCCTGATCTGAAGGCTCTCAGTAGAAATTTAACGAAAGTTCCTATTCAAATCTACTAGGTGTAATAGGAAAGTAGGTACCTACTTGCTGAAATAGGGACAAAAAAATACTTAAAGTCAAAAATGCTCATGAATTTTCCAAGAATTTTCAGATGCTTGTTCCAAATGCTGTCACATTTTTGGTCTTTATAATCAACATTGGCATTCTGTGCTCAAGCCTTGTTGAGTACAATACCTACAATACAATTATGACTATACTGGCTGGTTCTACATAATTTATTTTCAATAAAAAAGACGCTACGCCTACTACCTAGTACTACTATGAAATTAGAATATCCTAGGTCAGACAATATCTTTTACTTTTACTCACTGTGCTTTTACTTACCAAGGTTTCAGATGTAGTTCACCACATCAAAGACGGAGGAAGCTAGTTTATTTATTAACTTACAAAGAATTTGACAAAAGCTCGATCTAAGCTTTTTCTAAAATAACATTCATTTTCCACTCCACTTCGATTATTTTTATTTCGTAAAGAGCGGGGGGAGACGGCAGGGCAGAGGCAGACAGAACTGAAAGTCAGAAATAATGCTTTTCATTGGTTGATGCCGGCCGAACAAACACGTCAAAGTCAAATCACTCAAGCAAGATGACGTTGACGTTGACTCCTAATTTGACTCATAGAACAACTATTAAAATGTTACCAGCATCACTGCACATACCTTAGAAGTAAGTAGATTAGAAATAGAAAAATATTTATTTACATTCACTCACACATACACACAAGTAGTTATTTTAACAGATACTATCAAGTCAATCTACACAGCTGAGGGCAACGGCCGGCGTCGGCATCGGCAGCGTAGCCCTGCAAAACTCATTTGTATCAAACCGGGTTCAATTGAGTAGGTACCTACTCCCAACTCGTCCAGCCCCCCCCCCCATATCATAGTAGGTATTCGACGAAAAATAAAAACGCAGATTATTCGCACGTTACATAGAAGTTCCAGAAATTATTATTCGATCGACTGAAGCGAGTAAAGAAACTTGGACGATTTTGCGTTGTAAGTAGGTGTAGGTACTTATGTTCCGGCTTAACTTTCAAACCGATAATCCAATTTTTATGAAACTTGGTAGGTAGGTAGGTACCTACTAGTAAAGAGAATAAAAACACTACGTTTAGGTACTAGCATACACATGCGTTAGCATCCTAGTAGTCTGTGATCTACATTTGTGTAGGGAGTCGCGTTGGAACAGGCATTAGAATCACCTAGCATGTAAAACGAAACTTAAGTGATCCTTGAGGTCCTACAAGAATAAATGATTTTTCTTCTTTCTTTCTTCTGCGTTGTGTGCGAGATATAATACTCGTTTGCGTCCCACTGTTTGCGCCAAAGACTTTGTACAGTACAAAGCCTTTGGTTTGCGCCGACCCCCGTGCGCACTGTAGCGCGACAGCAATCTCCCATCTGCCGCGCTCAACACCATAAATATTACACTAATAAAAGGTACTCAACACCCTATAAGAGCTTGTTAGGCTTTATTTACCTACCCTGACACTTTAATGTGTTTGTTAAATTCGCCGAAAATGTGAAATAGGTGAAAAAGCCGTTTTATGTTATTTTATTATAGTATACATAGAGGTAGGGTGGTGTGGTAGCCAGTGAATCAAGTGTACTCAGTGAACCACAGGGCCTACAGCCATAACGTGACGTTGCCAGCTTATACATTAATACACGTTTGAACCGCCTTCTGATGCTAACCTGTCAGTCGCCGGCGAACTGTCGCCCGAACCGAGCGAGCTATGAGTAAACTTCTGTTTTCAAGTGCAAAAAGTAAGGAAAAAATGTCAGTATATTTTTCTCTTTACTCAATTTGTTAAAGTCCTAGGAACTGATGTGTTGTTTTTATCTAAAGAATAGATTAATTAGCATGGTTTAGATTTATGCTTGTTATCCAATCGCGTTCCTGATAACTGTAGAAATTTTTTAAATATTTTAATAGGGGTATGGTACACAGTGAAACGTTTTTTTTTAGCACTCAATGAACCATGGTTAATCGCGTACTACTTTAACAATTTTATATAAAAAAACCCTATTTCTTCTGGTCACACTATAACTTTGGAGATATCACTTAAGATAATTTTTATGATATAAGAAATGTTAGATTAATGATCTTAAAATGATAGAAGATCATAATATAAGAAATATTAGATAGGTAATAAATAGATCATTTAATAACGATAAATACGCCAGAGCTAAAGCCATAAGCCAGAAGTAAATGCTAAAAAACATCTTGATTGATATAAATAATTAATAAAAAACACAATTACCTTTATAATGTAACATCCTTCTAGGCTTAAATCATTAATGGTAGAACAACGATTTATTGTGTACCACATGGTTTACTGACTACCCACCCCCCAGTTCATTGTGTCCCCCTAGGAGTACACAATGAGCCATTTCCCTCTTTTTTTTTAAAGTCTTTTTGCCAAGTATTTATCAGCTAAAAGCTAAAAATACAAATGCAATTTCAAAGTCATTGAAATTTCCTAAGTCATGGGCTAAAAAGTATTGTAAATATGTTACAGAAAAAAAAACTACAGCTTTCTAAACTTTTGGTGGTTCAATGGCTACCACACCACCCTACCTAGGTATTAACCACAGAACATAATTATTTACTCTGACGAGGTATTAACTCGTTTTTGCTTTCTGTAATATTGATGTGTCAGTAGTTTGTCGATTTTCTTTGATTTATGTGCCGTGCCCAGTTTATTTTTTTTTATTTTTTTTGGTTTTTATATATAACGACTTATTAGTGGCAATTCTGGATGTCGCCAAAACTAAACTAAACTAATTTGACAGCACTTAAAATGTTGCCGTCCCTTTCATGACGATCGAAATAAAAAGGATGTCATCAATTCATCAATGTTGGTGCTGTCAAATTTAAGTTTAGGCGACATCCAGAATTAGTACCTATAAAATGTAATGTTATAATATTGTGTGTGTGTCAATAAATAAATAGCAGTTGGCATCTCTAAGTTTGACGTTTTCTAATATTAGGCAGGCATGTCTTGCTTTGCTTGTGATCTTGTCGTATGTTTTTTAGAGGTTATGTTTTTGTGTTGTGGATGTTGAATGTGGGTTTCTGCTATTAGTGATTTTATTTTACACTGGTTGCGATAGACGTCTCCACGACATGTCTGGAGTAAAAATAAAAGTAATTAGTCGCAATCCTGATGACTACTTACGTGCAACTAAAAGGGATATCCATAAACGTATGTTTTTTTAAAAATTGTCTGTCTAAAGTTTTGAGTATGGTATGCACTTGATTTGTTATCATTAGTATCTATTTCCAGTGCCTAGAAATTACGACCCCAGTCTACATCCCCTGGAAGCGCCGCGCGAATACGTACGAGCGATAAACGCTGTGAAATTAGAGCGGGTATTTGCAAAACCTTTTATCGGCAACCTCGATGGTCACAGAGATGGGGTATCGTGTATGGCGAAGCACCCTAGTAGACTCGCAGTACTGGCGAGCGGTGCTTTCGACGGTGAGATCAGAGTATGGGATTTAGCCACTCGGAAATGTACCAGAAGTTTCGTAGCTCACGAAGGCTGGGTGCGTGCACTCAGTTACACAGCAAACAGCCAATCTATTACTAGCGTTGGTGACGACAAGACTATCAAAACGTGGAAGACTGAAGTTCAAACAGAGGAAGATGAGGATCCAATAAACACATTGCTGAGTATGTCAGTTGTGTCCGGTATCTCCCACCACAGGAATAAACCAATTTTTGCGACTTGTGGAGAGCAATGTCAGTTGTGGGAGAACACAAGGAATGAGCCCATAAAGATATTCAAATGGGGAGTGGACAGTCTACATCACGTAGCATTTAATCAGGTAATTTTATACTAATTTGCCAAAAATACAGGTTTATTACTGTATTTGGATCCTCTGGCATAACAGAAAGTTTGTTTTTCATGTACACTGACGGTTTGAAAATGTTTGTCACCTTAGAGTTGGTTTTCGCTTGCACCAGATTGCAAGAATCAATTTTTATTGTATCAACATATTACCAGTGACGTTCCTTTTTCGAGTTTCAAAAGGGATTATGTGCTCGTCAAACGAATCAAGTTGAAAACCGACAAACATTATCCAACCGTCACTGTACCTAGAGTGTAATTCATTCTAGATGGAGGAAAGACATATTGTGCTGACCTTACTGAGTGAGAAAAAGGCAGGCAGATGATGATACTATAACATGAATATCAACTTATTCCAGGTAGAGAACAATTTGCTAGCATCATGTGCCAGTGACAGGAGTATAATTCTGTACGACTGTAGAGAGTCGGGGCCTCTCAGGAAAGTAGTCATGGAGCTCAGATCTAATGCTCTATCATGGAATCCTATGGAGGCTTTTATCTTTACTGTAGCTAATGAGGATTATAAGTAAGTTTATTTTAGCTTTCTAAACCTTATCACTAAATATGATGCCTGTTAATCCTGCTAGGTGGTTTGACAACATACTCAATATAGTTAATTGATTCAGGCATGACTTTGCGGAAGCCCATCTTCAGATATTGAAAATTTCTGAATATCTAGTATCTACTCCTCCGCTTTTTTAATCTAAACCAAGGTTTCCTCACAATGTTTTCACAAAAGCCTCCCAAGGGCCTTTGTTTAAACAAATATCTTTAACACTTTCCTTCTCAAAATTTATTTAACATCAAATTGTAATAGTTATCAATCTAATGCAATTTCTTTTACTTTTTTCCAGTCTATACACATTTGATGTCAGAAAACTGAAACAACCAATTAACATTCACATGGACCACACCTCAGCTGTCATAGACATTGACTATTCACCGACTGGACGCGAATTTGTATCAGGGAGCTACGATAAATCCATAAGGATATTTGAAAGTTTGAAGGGCCATTCCAGAGATGTCTACCACACAAAACGAATGCAGAGATTGACTTGCGTTAAATGGTCATTGGACAATAAATATGTGCTGAGTGGGTCTGATGAGATGAATATTAGAATGTGGAAATCTAGAGCATCTGAGAAGCTTGGGGTTGTAAGTATTTTTAAATTTTTTATCTGTTCTAAAATGTTTGAATGAGCCTATTGACTGCACCCAAAACAACTACAATGAGGTTCGAACTTTTTACAATTTCATGGATTCAATTATAGAACCGTGATGGTCTTCAGGTGGCCTTAAAATTAAAACACTGCTAGCAGAGTTAGCTAGTTCATATCATACATTTTCACGAATATTCATACACTGAACACTTTTAAAAACCCCCTTGAACCCTTGAACACTTTTAAAAACGTGTAAATTTTGTAATAATAATACTTACAGGTATGTATAAGGTTCAGACATGCAGATTAGATTTTTCATCAAAACTTAGTGTTTTGTGAGAAAATTTGTTTATAAGAACAACTCTTTCAGCTAAAACCACGCGAAAGAACCGCACTCAACTACACCGAGGCCTTGAAGGAGAAATTCGCTAATCACCCTCAAGTGAAACGCATAGCGCGCCACCGTCACGTGCCTCAGCACATCCACAACGCGTCTAAAGAACTCCGGACTATCAGAGAGAAGAGCAAGCGGAAGGAGTCCAATAGAAGGAAGCACAGCAAACCAGGAGAAGTACCATTCGTGCCGGAGAGAAAGAAACATGTTGTTAAGGAGGATGAGTGAATAGAGTTGGTTAGTCTTGCTTTTGGGTTTTATTTATTACTAGCTGCGCCCTAATATATATTATCTCAGTGTGTATAATTCTTTCTTGAATAAGGGCATAAAAAACATTGATACAGTTTTGTATTAGAATATATTTTAATACTCTTTCCACATTGCAAAATAATTGATTATTGAAACTAAACGGCCACTTTTCTTTGGCTTAACTGAACAAATCACATGCACATTAGATGTAGGTTTAATATTAGAAAACAGTTATACTTTCCGGAAAATAGCTTTTGTGTTATAGTAATTTCAAAAAGTTATTAACAGAATACTCTACTAGGTACTACTTACTACATTATTTATGAAATAGCTGCGCGCGGTGAATAGTTCCCGTTCCCGTGGGAACACTGGGATCATAAGTAGCCTATGTGTTAATCCAGGATATAAGCTATCCTGGTACCAAATTTCATTGAAATCCGTCCAAGTAACAGAAATTCACATTTACACACACAAACTTTCAACTTTAAAATATTAGTGTGATGATAACACTCATGAGGAAAAATCTAAATTACTTACTGATGCTAGCTCATTAGTTCATAGAATATTGACTTACATGCTAATAATAAATAGACACCAACCCACACTGGGTTTTAGAAACTAAAATATACATTATAGAAGTTAAAAAATGCAGGTCAGACATGACAGTCGAACCCGCACAACCTGTTTCTTACCCCACCGCATACCGATTAAAAAAAAATACGGGTCAAACATAGTAAAACATAGTAAACATAGTGGAACCCTCACCCCTTCTTACCCCACTGCCAAACAAAAACCACTTAATATAAAAATGTTCGTGCACAGCACATACTTTAAAGTTTCTAAAGTTATACTTTTATCAATAGTTACGTTTACGGGTCATATTACTGACATTACAACTCAGTATACACCATTTTAAACAGTTAAGTTACAAGTTTTTATGGGAATTATCTAAGAAAGTCGTCATTTATTTACCGACATAGCATGTTGTGTTGTTGTCATCATGTAGAAATGTGTCGCTAATTGTAGTTAAAGATCGTTGAAGTTATGCGACGTTCTAAGCGGACACAATTTGAATGGGTGACCGCCAGAGGTATTACCAGGTGCATGCTTCCCTGCTTCGGAGGGCACGTTTAATTATCGTTCTTTGGCGGCCTAAAACCTCCGTCACAAAAGTTGGCCACTTGCTCTATAAACTTTCTTTACCCAGATGAAGATTCCGAGACCTCGACGTTGCGTTGACGATATTTCTACGTTATTAACTAGCGTGTGGTATTACAATGCCTAGGTCTAACTCGTTAGAATTTAAACATAGCTGTAGATTGCTCTAGAAGTCTTTAAGACTCCATCATACGAATTCTCAGCTTTGGTCGAAACTAAAGAATGTACATGAATTGAGGATATTCAACAATACAAAGCTTAGGTATCTAAGTTTATAATAATTTTGAGATGTGAAGACTGTTCTATCCTGTTTGATTGTCCTTTCGGCGAATACTAATGTGATTGGGCATTGTCATCATTCGGATCTCCATTCTGAAATAAGATTAAGCGAATCATCTCCATAATCTTGCGAAGTCTATGGTCTACCTCTACTCATATTTATGAATGAATTAATGAATTGAATGAATGAATGAATGAATGAATGAATTAACACTTTATTGTACACAGAAAAAAAACATACAAATACACATAAAAATAAATATTGTACAAGGGGCGGCCTTATCGCTGAAGGCGATTTCTTCAATCCAGAAAGAAGGAGATAGAGCAACCCAGAAAGAAGGAGATAGAGAAAAATTAAGTAGCAGTGCACAATAACAGCTATAATTATACAAAACAATTCTGTTACCTAAAAGTTGCTACATAGATGAAGCTAAAAAAAAAGTGACGTTTGAGTTTGAGTTTAAAAGTGTGCAGCGATGGAGCTTGACGGATTTCATCCGGTAGACTGTTCCAGAGCCGAACAGCATGGACAGAAAAGGAATTACCGTAGAAGGATTGATCATAGACTGGAAATTTAAGTGTTAAGTTTTCTGATGACCTAAGATTATATGAATTGGAAGAATGAAGGAATTGAAATCTTTCCTTAAGGTAACTAGGAGATGAAGGATTAAACAAAATAGAAAAAAGAAGAGAAAGAACATGTGAACATGTGATGACCTACAGTATATCCCAAGGTAATGACTTCATATCAAGGTTGTTCTCCAAGACGGCGCATATGGCGAGGGTCCTGAGCGTCGGAGCCATGTCCAGAATGTGCATATCGCTGTTGTCTATTAACCCTTCTATTCTGCGCGACGGCTCTCCTGTGATCATGCCAGGTGTTTCAGGGTTGAAGCGGGTGCTGGGGCTGAAATAACTTAGAAATGTCAACACCAGCTTATAGACACTACCTATCTACCTAAAAACTTCGCTTAAAAGTGCGTTACAGTACGTTACTTAGTTCTTGCGTAAAAATTGGCGTGACAAAATGACTTTAAGACCAACTATAACCCATTACTAGCTCATCTAGCTGAGTGGGACGTGCGCCATGGACACTGAACGCATTATAGTTATGGACTTGTAACAACAAGACTTGTAACAACAAGACTTGTAGAAAGCTGCCGAAAAATATACCATGATCTAAGTATGTATTGCTTAATTATTATTTAAAGTGAAAAAGACTAGAACTTACCTGGTTCCTCCAAAAAGGAACATCTTATTATCATACATGATGCAGGCCTGGCGTCTTCTCTCCGAGGGAGGGGTACCATTCACAGGCCAGAACTGCCACTTGTTCTCCGCCACAGAGTATCTCCAGATGTCATTGAAATGTCTTGTTGTGATGCCATTGTAGCCTCCAAATATGTACATGTATCCTTTATGGAGCCCTGGAAGTGTAAGTTTATTAATCAATTCTGAATTTTTTTGCTTTAACTTTATTAATGTCAATAAATGACATAATGGTGGCTATTCGGGATGTCGCCTAAACTAATAAATAAAATATCCTTGGACATTCCAATCTGACAGCACTAAAAATGTTGCCGTCCCTTTCATAACGATCGAAATAAAAAGGATGGCATCAATTTTAGTGCTGTCAAACTAGTTAAGTTTAGCTTTAGCGACATCCCGAATAGCCACCAGTAGCTGAAAATATTTATAAACTAAGCTTTATGGTAGTAGCAAGCTAAGTTCAGGAGTATATAACACTTACAAGCAGAATGGCTGCGTCTTGTTTCTGGCCATATGCCCTGTGGGTTAGCCACAACCCATTTATTTTTTGTTGTATCCAAGTAAATCAGGTCAGGACAGTACACTTCCTCTTGCGAGTTGTATGGACTATTCAAGTCTCCGCGCCCTCCAAATATGTACATCCTGTCTCCGATTGCCACAGCTGAGTGGAAGTCTCTATGGGCTGGTGCGTTACCATCTGGTACTATGAATGTCCATTCCATAGTATCCAAGTTTAAATAGTGGACATCCTGGGAGTATTGATCAGTGTGATATTCGAATCCAGCAAAGATGTACATTTTGTTTCCTATAAGGCATGCTGAGTGTCCATCTTTGGCAAATGGCACTTGGCCAGTGACTTGTGGATTTGACCATTCCAGAGCTTTTGTGTCGAAGCAGGCTAGGATCTCGCATTGCACAGCATTATTCCTTCCTCCCCACAAGTATACCTGGAAGTTAATTTTACATACAATTGTGTGTCAAGGTTAACTTATGTAACGGCACATAATATTCTGGTTATTGTAAATTCATTAGGTAATGTTTTGCATAAATTGGTTCCTTGTTCAAATTAGAATAAATTAAAAACAGAAAGATAGTAATAGGTAGGTATATTAGAATGATAACAGTCAAACTTGAAATTTCAGTTTCATTTTATTTAGCACAGTAGAAACGGATTTTAAACACTTACCTTATCCCCGTATGCAACAGCTGAATGTCCATATCTCTCAAAAGGGACATTGTCTTCTTCCTGCTTGTAGTCTACATGCGACCATCTCATGGTTGTTGTGTCCAGGATATGCACCGGTATCGGCTGCCAGTCCTTATACTCATCGGTGGAGCAATATCCTCCAAAGGAGTATATTTTATCACCGATCGATACGGCTGCATGATTTACTCTCATCGGTCCACCTTCTATATGCGCCGTCCACTTCATATCGGCTGCTTCCTAAGCTCTTCCAAAACAAACTACTTTACTACATAAAACTGCCGCAACGTAAACCAGAAGACCCTGATTCAATCACGGCAAAAAAAAAATACAATAAGAAATACCTCTTGTATTCAACTGCGAGTCGGTAATCGATCAATAAAACTGAGATTGTTTTGTTGCATTGCATGTTGGTTGCGATCATTTCATTTCTATTTTGACATGGATTGTATTCTGATTCTGACTTTGACATTTGTATGTAATTGAAGTTGACTTCCACTTGACTTTGAGTTGACTTCTCTACTGACTTGAATTCACTGACGTGTTACCCCTTTATTTTATCTTTGCTTGAAATATGACATGGTAACTAGTATCTAAATGCGTGGCACATGCCGTGAGAAGCCAAAATAAAAAATAAATAAATATCCTTGGACATTTCACACACACACCTAAACGTAGTGTTTTTATTCTCTTTGCACACACCCATAGAAACCATCCACTCTGTAGGAAGGTATATAAACGAGTAAGTAATACTTTCATGTTATACAAAAGTACTCTGTGAGTAATACCTTGGTACCTAGGTAGGTATAGATAATAATATTATTGTAAATCTGTTTTGAAAAATTTGTTTTTTACTTTGAAGGGTCTAATAAATTTGGTACTTAATGATCTGACAAGAATCTTCGGAGCTAGAACAGAAATGCACCTCGAGAGTGCAACAAATAATATAATATTCAACAAAATATAATTTAAAATAGACTTAAAAATTAAAAGGTTGATTGCACCTAACATAATATAAAAGCCATGTTTTAATTTAGATAGGTCAAAGAGAATATAAACACTACGTTTAAGATAGGTAACACTCAGCTGTTGTAACACAATTTTATAGACATTAAGCGAGTTTTGTAAGTAGGTAATTTTAATATCTTGACGCAAAATTTGCAGAGATAAGTACCTATTATAATTTCAAGCAAATCGACAGGCGGATATCACACAAATTATACATTACCTATGCAATATTATGATAAAATTATTTCTATCTCTTGACAAAGTCTTTTTTCTTTTTGACGACCTCAGAGGGGCCCGCCTGAGACGCGGAGGTTGCGGGTTCGGTCTCCGCTGACAAATGTTTGCATGATCTGCAAATATTTGTCTCGAGTCTGGTTGTTTTCTATGTAGGTATAATAATACCTATCCTACAAGAAATGCTCGTTATAAGGTAGGTATTACCACAGATAAAAGAATACGTATTACTTAGATATAAATTTTATTAGATGTAGGTAAGTAGGTATATTTTATTGGTACCTATGTATTAGCTGGTACCTACCACCTACTACCTTATGTACCTACCTTTATTTATAGCTACTTAGAAGGTACCAGTAAAATATTTAGGTACCTACCTACTTACACTAACTTAAATACTTTTTTCATCAGGCGTAGAGCAATAGGCGTGATCTTTCAACGCCAGGCGGCGTTATGGCCCAAATCATTTGTTATTATTTCTATCACGCGTCGAGTTTCCAAAACAAATTGTATTGTATCTGACAATATGAGCGATTAATGTTCGATTTCATACAAATGTTCCGCTGTCTTGAGAAAATGGATTTGCTTTTCTTTTTATGATATTTCACGAGGAGATAGGTATCTACCTACTTAGGAAACTTCCTTGGTAGATACCTACCCTAAAGAAACTAGCACTTGTTATTATGATTTGTAATTTTTAAATCATAATCCTACCTAACAGTTAAATTGCAAAAGTGCTGAAGGTGCCTCATACCTACTTATTTTATTGGTTCAAAAATATTCAGAAAATAGGTAGGGGAAAGGTGTACGAGTTGATCCCCTTAAGGGAGAATGCTTCGCATTTAAAGAGCAATCAAGTTATTTCAGATGTTTAAGCTTATGTAGTTAGCAAATTTAACTATCTAACTTTCCTCATACTCAAAATGTTTAATTTGATTTGTTTTGATAGCTGGATTTCACTTTTTTTTAAACCCTACAAAAGGATCAACTTGTACACCCCGGTGTCCAAGATGATCCTTGGGGTATGGACAAGATGATCCGGGGATCGTCTCGACCCTTTTTCAACGAAAATTATAGGTTATGTTATAATTACATTGAAAATAAACTCTGGAGGTGCTTACATAATCATTTAAGTATAAAAATAGTTTTAACAAGGCTATGAGATCACACAATCTAAATTAACAAAAATTAAAGGATAATTTTCAAAGTTTACTAGGGTAAATCACACTATTTTTTACCTATTGATTAAACTTTGGTCTTAAACATCAGGCACTTTAAAAATTACATTTTTCTTAGACATCAGTCATAATTATTAATTATGAGATGAATTAACAAGTTACATGTTCCATAAATCCACCGGATCAACTAGTACACCCACCGACGGATCAACTCACCCCAAACACAACTTTTTAGCCTTTGTAATATAACCTAACCTCTAATGCGTCTACCGTTGTGGTGCCATGCAAAAACCGTAATTAAGCATTATACAAGGCTACAAACACAACAATCTTTACAATTGATTGTATACAACAAAAATACCATAGTCTCAAAGTCAACCTTACCTTAGATCAGAGGCACACGATATTTATTTTTTACGTTTCACGCGCACTCGCCACTCACACCGCCATTACGATTTGACTGATAGGAAGGGGGGTTGGGGGCTACAATCTACCAAAGAAAATAACTAGATGGCGTTCATAGTTTCGCCACAACGGCCAGGGATCGACATACCCCGTAGGATCAACTCGTACACCTTTCCCCTAGGTATAAGGTACCTAGGTAATTAGAGATTTTTTCTGTAACATTGTCGAATTTTTGTCTAAAAGAGAGTTAATAATCTATTTGAAAATCAACTGCTTACCTAATTACCTACCTACCTACTTACTTAGTTACCTACAAACAGTGATGAACCAAACCTATAAATTAAACTTGAATACCTACACACTTTATTTTTGTATTAAAGTTTAGTTTCTGTACATAGACTGTAGGTAATTTATTACATCTTTACCTACATAACTGTACAAAATACAATTAGAACCAGTTAAAAAAGTTAAAGTAGGTACTTAATACAATAATTACAATATAAAATGTCATTATAATAGCACACGGGAAATTACTCACGTAAAATTATCGTCGATTTAGATACCGACAATGTTTCGATTCTTCCGGAAAATCTTCATCTGGGTATGAGTGTGGTCACTCCTCGCGGTCGCGTCTCACACACTATGCTATTAGGTATATGCACTATGCACGTGTGCTATTATAATGTCTAATACAACTCACGATAGTTTTGAAAGTGAAATATAAAATGTATTTTAACACATCACCTACACTACACATTCATTGATTAATTCTAAAAATAGGTTCTTAGGCCATGTATTTTTGCAACATTATCAAGTGGAAAACTCCATTTCTTCCCCCAGCCATCAGGGTGACATCGTGACGTACAGAAAGCGCATTGCCGATGACGTGCTACCTATAAATCATAATATTTTCGTCAGCTAGTCCGGTCTGCGACTTTCCTCGTTTTTTGTCTGACTTCGACGGAAGGGTGGCGACATGTGTTGTGTTTAGCAATTGCATCTTGACAGATTGTTTTAGGATCGTGTTTTTGTGAAGGAATATTTTTTATTTTTTATTAGAAACAAGATCATCTTTGACAAGTCTACGAGCTAGGTTATTTTATTCTGGTTCTATCTCCGAAACCGTGAGAGAAGAAAAGGTGATACAATTAGTTTCTTTGTCATACGAAACATAATCCATAATTATCCATTTAATTCATTTTCATTTATGATAGAATAGAAAACGCCATGTTCTACAACTAACAACCGTAGCACTCGTAGCGGTCGTAGCGATCGTAGCACAGACGTAGCACGCTGATTGTAGCTTATCTACTTATTACTACAAAGCAGTATTTACTGTGTAAGAAAATACAAAACGAGCAATGAATAGTAGGTACCTACCTACTTTAAAATTTTATATGTAATGTTTTTTTATGACTTTTTAACCTTTATAACAAATAGGACCTATAAAACCTATATAAAATACCATCACCTAATGCCATGGTTCGACACCCATGCAAATAGATCAATAACGATATTGCTCTACAATCTCCAATATGCATACAAACATGAAAGTAGCTTTTGAAAGCTACTTGGCTACGCTCCACCCGCTATCAAATACCAACATTTGTCATCACAATCCTATAAAAAGGTACCGTCACTAATCCGGCACCCCACACCCCAATCTGCATACGCAAGATCATTTTACGCCCTATCCAGAGAATGAGCTATTGTTGTTATTATTGGGCATTGGGATAAGCGCAACGTTTGTTCGGCAATCTTGCCAAAAGGAAACACGCCTTTAACTTTCTCGTGAGATGATACTAACTGGAAAAATGCAGAACATTAATATGGCATATAATACTAATTATATTAAGAAGCGAAATAAATACACCTATGAAATAAGATATCTTAAATGATTATATCTAAGTACTCGTAAGTAGTTATGGTCATAGCTAAGTTAAAACATTTTCTGCTGCTATCGAGTCCGATTACCTAAAATAATTCCTAGTTTAAAATAGCATCTGAATAAGTAAACAAAAGTTGATAAATCATCGCATCACAATCACATAAAGCAGACTAAAAACTTATTTCACTTACTTAAGTACTATATTTTTTTTTATTATTATTTTAGGTAGGTATTTAGCACACTCAACTACATTAGGTAGGTACGTCATATCTCAAATACTTAGATAAATTAATTCACTATTAAAATCTGTATGCGCACAGATAAAATAATGGTATGCGTTAGTTTTGAAGCATTTATTTCATTATAAATTAAAAATCTTACTAAAAGTTAAAGGCTCCGGCAGGATTCGAACCTGCGTAGATACAAGCGATCGCTCTTAAGCCGAGCTGCCTGACCACTAGGCTACGGACCCTCTTGAAGCATTTAGTCAAAGGACAAGATTTAACACACTCTAAATACTTAGATAGGTATAGATAGGTAGGATACGAAGCAGGCGATGTGTCTAGTCGCCTCGGTTATTGATACACGGAAAAGATTTCTCTTTGATGGTCGTGGTTGGTTCGATTCGACGCCTCTCGATGTGCCTAGTGGTGGACTTCGCTATCGATGGAATGCTATTGATCAATTGACTCATATTTAAAACAACAGAATAGTTTTAGTAAACAGTTTATTTTCTTGTTCTTGGTTTTGGATAATTATTATTTTCGTTGCTCTCACGATCCAACGATTGAAGTTTAATGTGATTTTATCACTAATTAAAATGACGTTTTAAAACAAGGAATATAACAAGAGATAGGTACACAAGTTAGATAGGTACACAAGTTAGAATGGTACAAGGAATATAGGTACTACTATATTCTTTATTATCCTTTGAGCTTTTAGTGTAAATTAAATACATACCTATAACCATCATATACTATTAGATTATACAGGTACAGAGTCGACCTTAACATAACCGGAATACTTTTCTTCCAGGCGACCCTTGAAAATAAAGAAAACTGATTAGAGCAGTAAGGACAACTCGTAAGTACCTACCTACCTACCTAATCTACTGTTTTTTTAAATGTATCGATATGAAAATACGCATCACTACAAATTCTTAGGGCCGCATCGTTCCCCACACAGCGGCGCATTTCTTGATGGACTTTGGAAGTTTTCAATATTATGGCTACTTTACATGTGCCATCTATAGTTTTATTACGATTTCGCATTTGCCGCCTGATGTGAAAAACGATTTCAACTTCCAACGCAAGAGTGGTGATTCCCAACTTTATGTTTTTGTTTTTTGTTAGAGGCTGCGATTTGATGGTTATTCTGCTCTCTTAGCTTTATAAATGGTTCGGTGAACAGACATCATCATCAACCGCCTATATTTAAAAAAAAGGCTTGTCTTTTATACTATTTACATACCACAATAACTTAAAACACTTTGGAAAAACATATTTTTCATATTTCTATATTCATTCATTGTGCTAATTTATATTTACCACCTGCTATATGGGTGGGTGTTTTAGGGGCACTGTGGGTCACCAACAAGACCTGGATGCGATCGGCTCAACACCGGAACGAGTGGCAGACATTGGAGGAGGCCTACACCCAGCAGTGGGTTAACACAGGCTGAAAATGATGATGAATTTATTTTTCCTAAACATGGTCTAATCGACATCATTGCGTTAATCTTTTTGGAAAGATTTTATGTCGGAAGATCTTGCATGTCTAATCTAACAACGAAGGAAGACATGCAGTTTATGTATCTGTATTTTTTTACCAGTATTTTTCAGACATTATTAATTTTATTACATCTTCCATAATATTTATGATAAATGTCTCTAAGCTATCAATCTTAATATCAAATTTAATAACCTCTACAATGATGATTACTTATATAAGTGCGTTTTATAAACATTTTAAGAGAGTTCAATGTTGACTGTGGCTACACGATGTTAGAAAGAGAACAGTTTTTGCGATAAACTATGTTGATTCTAACTTAGAATCAACATAGTTTATCGCAAAAACTGTTCTCTTCTTAAATGTGACTTCATCATTCATTTTTATCAGACCACCATATTGCTCGCGGTCTGCGATATTTTTTCCATCCGCCAAAACCGTATGTCATTTTTATGTGGGCACTTTTCGACGTTATATTCCATTCTATTGTGGCAAAGGTGCTCATAGGGATAAGGGCCCTAATATACGATTATCGGTGCCACTCACTATTGTACTTGACCTATTCCCTGAGTTATTGGTCTTATCTACTTTGATAGTTAAATTTCAGAATTCTTGAGAAACTATTTCTTTACGGCAGAATGTAGAGCTAGTATGATTAGGGATGATCAATTGATGATAAAAATTGTAATTAGTTGTGAAGACGATGGCGTATTTAATTAATACGTTTGATATTTTTGTAGTCATTACAAATTAAGTGCTGAAATAATGTGGCTTTCTTTTTGCATTTTGAAATCTTTACCTATTCCTAAAACAATTACCATTTAAAAAAAAAAATACAGTTAGAAATAAACACTACTGCACTATCAATACAGCATGATTTCATTCGTTTAGTTTTTCCTACATCCTTTGAACTAACCTGGCATCACTGATGTGTAATCTAAATGATATCAGTCGATGCTAATCGGGCCCTCTTGAATTCTGTGGCAAAAACAGAAACCGCCCATTACGGCCAACTCGGTACAAGTAGCAAATTCTTAAGACATCCTTATCCAGAGAACACATAAAAAGCAGACATCGTTTTTCTTTTAAAAAACTCTCTCATTTGCCTATCAATAGTGGTTGAGGCAGATCTGACCGTAATAAATGTCATACTTTATGGCACTTAGGAAAAAATGCAAGGGAGCCATTTTACATTTTGGGTGACCGGGGTTCGGTATGTCGAATTACGCATCGAGTAGGTAGCCGTTTCCTTGGGGAACTTTAAATTACCCTTTCGATACAGTTGTAGAAAAATATTTTATAATAATTGTTTATGTTGAAAAGTAAGTGGGAGGGGGAAGTGGGGGAAAGTGACTAACCCTCGGTTCCTATATCCAACGTACGGATGTCCGTAGGTAGGTCGTC
Source organism: Xanthorhoe designata (assembly GCA_963582015.1). NCBI lineage: Eukaryota > Metazoa > Arthropoda > Insecta > Lepidoptera > Geometridae > Xanthorhoe > Xanthorhoe designata. The sequence goes on from OY757039.1 coordinate 11,182,755, forward strand.
ATAGCAACGTTGTTTATTCAACACAAAATGTATGAGACTGTTTGACAGATAACAATGTTGCTATGACGACCGATCTACGGACATCCGTGCGTTGGATATAGGAACCCGGCATTAGACGTAATAAGTTTGATTTCTGTGTTCTCAAGAAAAACAACAATAGATAGGTAGCACAATCAACAAAAAAAAACAACTTCAACCCGTTTTGCTTCAAACAGTTTATTGTCCCAAAATCTAGGCGGAAACTTCCATTATCTGTAATCAGATTATATTTATTTCAGCTTAGTCGCTGGTACCGAGCTTTCGTATCAGATTAGCCGCTACCATTGTTGCTCTAATGAGATTACTCATGTATGATGCAAAACGCTCACGATGCACTGAATTTCACTAAAATACGGGCTTACCCTCTACACATGCGATCGCTATGAGACATTGTTTTGCGATGCTTTAAATAATTTTAGAAAAGGTTTTATCTAATGAACTAACATTTTATATAAACTTGTGAATGTTTTAATGAAGTTCTATTCTGGCAATGGCTGAACGAACTTATGTAAAATTAGTTGGTTTCTTTTAAATTCTAGATAAATTTAAAAAAAATTATTTAAATGAACATAAGAAAAATTGCAATATCCAAAACTGCATGACCACCGAATGAAAATCGACAAAGAGCCTATCAAATTATAGGCTGTGCTATTTTTCTAATTTTATCCAAATTCGTTCAGCCTTCATTAAAACAGTAGGCAAACATTAGGTTGCCCAAACATTCACACAGCATGTTTAAAACTTGTGTGTAATCATGACTGATTCCGTTATTTTATGCAAGATTCCATCCACGCCGTATTGACTGAGCGAATCATGTGATCAATCAAAGATTTAAGCCCCCTCTATCGACACATCCAATTTGAATGAAAACTGGAAACGTGGCTATCGCTGTATCAAACATATTACAATCCGTCAGATTTGACTTCGTATGTGATGCATGTGTTTAAACAGTTAATATTTTAAATGCGGGAATGTATACCTAGTTATTTACCTTTTTTACGTAGTATCATGATTTTGATTCTATCACTTAAACAGGGTGAAAATACGGATTTTTTTAGTTTATGTTCATGAGACAGCCGGTTTCCGCTTGGGGGCAGAGGGGTTATCCTAAATGTTGCAATCCTTTTTTGCTTGATATCTTTTTCTAAATTTTGCATTTCTTTCAACTACACTAAAGAAGCAAATCAATATAACCTATTGAACTTAAATCTGCTTAGTGCCTTGCAAAAACTTTATCTCCACACCACATAGTTTCTTTGAATTATTTGGCGTGTGGTTAGGGTTACTGACGGATTGATGGATAGTCGGCTTTGATAAAATGCTTTACGCAAATATGCGTTCTATAAAATGGATCACGGAGAGGGGACAGTAGTGTATTGGCACGAAATGTTTATCTGAACCTCATTGAATTACTTAAATACTGGGTACCTAAGTACCACTAGTCGAAAATTTTGATTTATTTGAAATGCTTTATTCTCAAACACTGGAGAATATTTAGAAAATTGATCAACATTGTAGACTACGATATAAGTACCTAAGCTCGTATGAGCAAGTGACCAACTCTGGTGGTAACGTCATGGCTTAACTACTTTAAGAGCCGGCACCGACAATTTAACGATAATCATGATATTCATTGACAATGGATGTGATGATCCTTTGTTGTCATATTATATTTCTAGAAACTAACATTATATTAGGTCACAAATTAGGTTGCTATAAAGTTTCAATTAATAATAATCAAACTTGACATTAAATCCTTCTCAAAATGTTAATTTAATATTGAAAATACCGATCTGATTTATCGAATCGACTAAAAAGCGTTAGCATTAAAGATTGTGACACAATATTTGCTCGGTGCGAGTGTGGGTTCCCGATAAAAATATTCTATTTATTATGAGCAAGGAGAGCACATTCAAAACGCGTCACGCGTTGACATTCGACTTCTGCTTCGCGGAAACAGGGCTGTCCAAATATAAATTAACCATCTAAAATAACTGCAGTATCGGTTTTCTATTTCTTCTATTAAGTTACTATGTATGGAGCCGGGATACATAAAATCTAGTCCGGCTCTCAGCGCACTTAGGTATATATCTATAAACAAAGCTTAAGCTCATACATTTCGTTGTCATATCTAACTGTACCTATTTGCTTTGTAAATGTTTGTGTGATAATAACTTAACTATTTTATATGCAGTAGCGTTTCTCACTACATTCGAATGACTTACAAACTCTGGTGACGGAGATTAACATTCATTCCGTCAAGTTATAAAGGCTTTGCAGCTGGAAATAAGATTACAAATGGTACTTATAGGTAGTCATGAAAATTAGTAGAGTAGGTACTCTACCAAAATTCTTGCCCGCTCCAATTAGCCATTCTTCTCAGTCATGTTTTATTATTGTCTGACAACGCTGATGTCGTCGTCGGCCTGGTGGTCAGCTCTATGACCGATGCGAATTATTTCTTAGAGTGTAGGTATTAAACACTCGAGTGATTTACGTTTATTTATAACTACGCATAATGCTTAAAATACGGTTAGGTATTTGTTTTTTCTGAAAATTAATACAAGAAGTGTACTAAATAAAGTACCTCGGCAACCCTAAACCATATTTCGCAGTATCACGCGTCCGACGCTCGTCGCTCACCCTTCAGCTGTGTTAGGTACTACGAGTTTAGATATTTTTCATCAATGCCTTCAGATTCCTATTGAAATCTTGTCACATGTTCTCAAATTGAAATAGACTCGATTTTATCACAGTTGCAAAAATCTTCTAATCTGAAGATTCGTTTTTTTATTAACTATATAAACAGAATATTTTTAAATTAAATCTTTTATTTCTTATAATTTAGGCCACGTATATATACGGCAGTACTAGTATAGTATTATTTTATCTGTAGTGGCAGCTATCTAAAAGTATTTCCAAAGATACTAATTAGCCTCGTTCCTTGATATCATTATACACCTAAGTATAAAATGTTGTTAAATTCGTGTCTCTAGTCTTGCAAAAAGAAAATAAGGATTTCTTTCGTAATTTTTCAGTAAACCTAAAAACATCCAGCCACGAAAGGCGAAGTTTAATTTCCACCAACCCAAAAACTGAAAACAGCAAAGCCAACAAGTACAACCCGTACACTATTCAGGGTAAAAAGAATCATTGAATGTGCGGTCAGCACCAAGCCGCGCTAGTCAAAGCTCTTTGACTTCAAAGGCACGAGTATAACTGGCGAGCACACTGCAAGAGAGTACAAAATAAACGGCAGCGCGAAGAGTGCAAAATAAATGCGGCAACACATTACACAGCCACTGAATCGAGAGGGCGACATAAAACTGGAAAAAATAAGCTGGTACGAGTGATGCTTAGAATATCTTGGATTTAACCTAGAAAGGTATCTTTATGGAAAACAAGAGTAAGTAAATGTATAATTTTAAAATAGTTAATCGATTTTCCTAGTAGCTGCAGCAGACGCTTTTCTTCTGTTAACAACCTTATGAAGTTTCAAGTTATGGATGTGTGGAAATAGATACGTATTATTGCAGTTGGTCATTGGAAAAAGCCAAAGACCTTTTAGAGATGCAAAAATACAGTCACGATTCCAAAAACAGCTTAGATTTTAAGACATTTTAGAGCCCTTGTCTGGGAGTATTTGTGTCACGTTATACTTACAGTTTTATACCAACGCGGGTGACTATCGCTACACCTGTCATTGTAATAACGATTTCCTTATAATGTTTTGTGAAAAAATAATGCTGGACCATCATCTAGAATGCCAATAGATTTGTAGAAGCATTTATCATGTTAAGGTTATAATATAATTTCTTACGGAACCTCAATCAAGAGTCAGGTATGATCATTTAGATTACACACAGCATCATCTCGAATGCTTAACATTTGAAGGCACGTAACCCTGCTGTTTGTGGCTGTTGTTTTGTTTCTTTTATTCCTTCTGATATGATCCTGTTCGTTAGTATTTCGGAATCGCAGTGAAAAGTAAGGCAGCTACCCTATTCCCGCCTAGGCAAGTCATGTAGCGCCATGTCAATATTGGTCGACACTTGACGAGTCGGATGATTTTTACATCAAAGACTCAAAGTGTGACTCAAAGAGCTCGCACCTCGCAGCAAACAAACTGACTCTCATTGTCTGCATTCCCTTTGAGATGTGTGAATCTAATTGAATGGGAGCAGGCAAAGCATTGGTTGCAATGTGTTCTTTTAGATTTTGAAGGGTTGGTTTTTTGGTCAGCCAAATCGACCTGACATGATCATGTTTACCATAAAAATAGAAGTTGACAATAATTTTGTATTATTTACATACATAAACGAGTAGGCGTTTATCTAATTTTCACAATTTTTAACGTGTAGAGCTTTTTACTGAATTGTCAGAACTTTGCCTAGGTAAATAATATTCAACAGGACATCATCTAAAAATGTTATGGGATGGATTAAATGTTATTGGGATTTCAAAAGAAAACGTGCAAATTACCTAACATTATTTAAATTAGGTATAAGAAATGCTTAATTAGTGGCAATTCTGGACGTCACCAAAACTTAACTAAAGCAATTTGACAGCACTAAAATTGATGCCATCCTTTTTATTTCGATCGTTATGAAAGGGACGGCAACATTTTTAGTGCCGTCAAATTAGGTTAGTTAAGTTTTGGCGACATCCAGAATAGCCACTATTGATTTCTTATAATATTATTCAATAACAACTTACTCTGAATTGAAATGATCATAAAAATGCCAACGAGTATTCAGTGGTTATAATATAACTTCAAAGTGGAAATCAAATTAGCGAAAACATAAATTACCAAAGCCCACCTTCTATTGTGAGCAAATTTAATTTCCTTGTTCCAACCGAAGTAAGGATGTCAAGAGTACCTAGTTTAGCCAGAAATTAAATTTCATTATTATTTTACAGATTTCCTCACTTACCACTGCGATGACAATTTTTTTTTATTTTTAATCTGTTTTATCTTTCTGTTTCTAGCGTTTAGGGTTCTTACTTTAGTTTATTATAGAGACCATCGATGAATCCGAAAAAGGTTCTTAAAACTTCTAACTTTTAAGTTGTAAGGGTGACGTTTGTGAATATTTTTTTTTTATTTCACCATCCAATATCCAACCAGTAGGTATTATTTTTTACTAACTCTGCGTTTTTTGGCAAGGCAAATATCGATTTACAATAAATCTGTTTGTATACTTTAGTTTAACGCTTTCATGGTATATGAGATTATACTACTTCTAAAAAATGTGGACATGTGCTGAATACGTATTGGATCAAGAACATTTTTTAAAGATCTGAGAGAATGAATACCGAGCCTTGGAGATACAGTCCTGATCGACGAGCCTCACTTTATTTGATTGGCTCACCATTGGAGTTTGGCTATTCACTGGAAGATGAGTTTAGTAACTCCGCCATATATTTGACTCTCCACAGACTCCACACTAATTATTTGAAAAAGTTGTGATAGGTAAATAACGCCATAAAATCACGTGAATTTATCAATATGGGAATTGTGGGAGTCGCGCATGGATCACCGAAAAAGTCAGCTCCTACACTTAGTTTGTTGACTGATTCATTCCTGGTGTTGGTCGTGTTGGAACAGCAGTAAAGCTTTTAAGACCTACTGAGTAAATGATTTTTGAATTTTAAATTCTTTTTTTGTGAAATTTCCGGCTTTTCTCTTCAGCCAGCACTATTCAGGCGCGATTGGAGCACAGCTAAAATGTCTACCTATTGGTTGCATGGTTACATTATTTACTGCTCTCGGGCTGCACTGAGTAATGTTATTAATTGGGTTATGGTGCGGTCCGATGCTCCATTCACTGTTATTGTTTAGACGACAAATGGTTTAGCGGAAAAATATACTGGCCGGTGGTTAACAGCGGTTTATTTTCATGTTTTCCAACAAGTTCAATGGGAATGTTTTATGTGAATTGGGGGTGTGTAATCGTTAGGTTGTTGACATTAGAAAAACGGAATAAAACCTGAAAGGGCGCTGAATTTAAATAGAATACAATATAGATTGGAGTTTGAGTAATGTCGGCGGGTTTAAATAGTGTTAGTGATTACTTACCTACTGATTTTGTACCTATATGAATTGCCTAAAGCACCTGAATATCCTCTTAGACAAAGTCAAAGATCCTTTAGTGTTTGGAGTTCTTGATTTAAAACTCGTAATTAGGTGTTACCTACATTTAAGCATGTAGATATGGGAGGTTGGCACAAGCGAAGAGAGGCCTATGCCCAGCAGTGGGATGAGACGAGCTGCACGTGATGATAAAAGTAAGTAAGTTCGTATGAGCAAGTGGCCAACGTGATGATGATGATGAAGCATGTAGACTTATACACATTATTTAATAATAATATAATTATGTACTTCATAAATTGATTAAACTTTCAGCTATCATTAATGCCCTGATTTAATTTAATTGGAATGTAACTGTATTGTAAGTTATTGTGTAAAAGACGATACGATGCTATTTACAGGGAAAATGGAAGAAAATAACCTTTTGCCAACACCACTTAGGATAAGGGTGAAGATTATGCTAATGAATTTGATTGCGACTAAGGTGACGTGTAGTGTAATCGGAAGAGCCCATGTTTCGACCTAGCAAAGTATTGCTTTGCAGATTGAGTGAGCGCACCGCATTTTAATTCCATAATTGAAGTGCATTCGATCTGCACGTAGATGGGACATAAAATCCCACGTTTCACAGCGAGGATTACAGTTGTTGCCTGTCGCATAGTAGAGTTACCGCTTTAATATAAAAATAAAGTTTAACGAGACTCGCAGTGTGCAGTGCGATGTTGCTGAGCCCGATTTATTGCGAGCGAACGCAATTTGTTTCCGATACTTTTTGTCGGCTAATCCCTGGTTTTTTGTTAAAGTTTCGTTCATTTCCTATGCTCGAGGAACTTGTCTATGATTTACAGATACCTACGTTTTGATGCAGGGTCATTTACGCATACTAGCCAATTATATTAAATTATCTTTATTTTCTTTTTTTTTATTAAAATCTTTTTAGCCTGAATAAGTTTCATAATTTTTAATTCTAAGTTTATTTTTTTCTTAAATTCATCTCACTGTCCTGAGATGGAACAAAATAATTTTGTTTTCAAGTTTTTGGGCATATAAGATCCTTCTAATGCTAAAGAGGGGTAGTCAGACGCACATCCAATACACAATTGGCATGTGCCCACATTTCAATCGATAGCTGTTGTTACACTATTCCTAGATGTTTTATTCCGAAATTTAACAATATTTGACGGATAATTCTTGTATTTTTATTTTTATTTGAGTAAAACCGCGAGGCGGTTTTACAAAGTGATGATGCTTTCTCCAAAATAATAAAAAGCTACCTATTTTCTACACTTACGTTCAAGTTTCATATTTGGCTGCACCAAAAGCGCGTAACTTGCCACTTGTCATTAAATTACTTTTAATATATATCTGTGTTATATAAGTAGGTATAGTTTGTGTAGTCTGTTGTAAAATAACCATGCATACGGGGGCAGTAGATCGGAGGGTGATAGATGGACTAAGCGAGTAACCGAATGGATTCCACTGGATAGCAAGCGCAAACAGGGCAGACCTAAAAGGAGATGGAGAGACATATTTATCCAAAGATGTGGCCCGGAGTGGATGAGGAAAGCGAGGGAGAGAGACGGGGGCAGTAAGTAGAACACTTAAATAATAAATCTGGTTAGTAATTCGCCAGTTATCAGTATGCAAAGTGGAATAATTCTGTCAGCTAATCTTGATTATCAACAGCATTCTTATCAGCTCGCTAATTAACAGTTTTGTAAACTTTTAAACCCAGTGAATATTCATGAAAAAAAGAAGAACTGGTTTTTAGGTATTTATAAACAAACGTAGAAGTAAAGGTAAGACACTACTAATTCTCTTGCGACATTTTTAGGACTCTACCTATAATATTTTCAATATTTTTCATCATTTTATTCGGTTTTTTTTTATCTTTTTATATTTTTTGTACACATCAAAATTGTTTGGGGGGTGCGCCTATAATTGAGGTGGCACTTCATTTTTTAATTATTTTTAGTCATACTTATTACATGTAATGGTGTTCACTTTGTTGGTGCAACTGAATAAAAAAAAAAAATATGATTTGAACCAGCGACAGGAGGAGACCTAAGTTTTTTTTATTTTATTTTATTATATAATGTACTGAACCTATTAATATAAATATTCCTACATAAAATCCTCTAAAAAATATCAGATTCAACATAGGGAAGTAAATCAATGCGTGTAGAGCTGGCTAAGCTTAAAGTTTTTAGAAATTGTTAATGCGTGTACCTACAAGATGCTTAGAGGACAGGTATTCGAACCATGGCCTTAAGCTAAAAAGTTTACTGTACATTCCACTAAGCCATTGTAAGTAGGTACATGTCTAAATAAGGGAGGTCAAGCATCGCTTCTAAATCGCATTGAGAACGCGTCAAACACGATTCAGTAGCGATGCAAAATCGATTTATAAAAGGCTGGGTGCTACATCGCTAGAATAGAAGCTGTGGGCGAACGCCCTAAGAGTAGGTAAGGACTCTATCATAAAAATAGGATACAACGTGAAGTCGACAAAGCGACGTTGTATCTTAAAAATCTACAACAAGAATTAGCAACGTAAGTATTCACGATAGGATATCGCATTGTCCCACGACGTACGATACGACGCGACGTTGTATCGTATAGGTAAACTAAAATAAAGGTAACTAAACTTACATTCATTAAAATAAGGTCCAACTTTCAAGGGCGATTCACGCGGCAGCTTACCGACGACGTCGTGTCGTGCGTCGTGGCACGATGCGATATCGTGGCATGAATATTTACGTTGTTACGTAGATTTCCACGATATGACGTTTCGCGTCGTAGCACGATGCGACGTCGTATCGCGTTTTTCTGTAAGAGCCTTAATCCTACTTAGTTGATCTATGAGTTTACAATAAGCCAAGGTTTCATGATAAGTTAATTTAAATAGCCTTCGGTTGATGATGTGGAAAATAATTTAATGTCTGAATTTCGAGAGATTACGAATAGCCTGCGTTTAGTAATCTGTTTGCAAATAAGATAACAGTTGAGTCTTTGTTGCGACATTATCTCTGTATGATTGATATTGCCTGCCACTGGTTGTTTTTCTGTAGATCTACCTGTAAATTAAATAGGCTCAAAACTATGAGGATACACTGATCAACAATAAAAATACCTATAAGTATATATAAGTAAGTAAAATAGATTTAAAAAATTATATCATTTTTTTTAAACCTGAAATCTCAGAGAAAGGTTACTTTTCTGTTCTGCGTAGGTGTTGGGACGGAAAAACCTGAATTTGTTATTTCACCAAAATAAAGGTATCTAATATTTTAATTAAAGAATAACAAAAAGCAACTCGTAGTCACTCGTCACATTATATATATTCCTGTCAACTACGATGCTGTGTCGTTGGTATCAGGCACTACGAATTAATGATAGCCAAGACCCAGAACAAATAACCTATCCACTTGAAACAAGATTTTACCGTAGTAGGAACCAAACTCGCATTTCTTTTAGAACCAACCCTCACCCACTAATCCCTCTACGCCAATGTCAATAATCAAAAGTGAAGTTTGAAAGATAAATATAAAGTTTATTTTGGACATACCTGGTAGGTACTCACGCGATCTTAATATAGATGTTCTGTTTTTCTTTTCATGCTCCTACCTAATAATAGTAGAGCCGTTGTATTGTAAAACCCTTAAACGAAACACCCAAGCGCCAAGGACTCTCCAATAACTTTACATTGTTACTATTAAATAATTTAAACAAACAATTATCAAGAAAACATCTTTCACAAAGAACTTTCTCGAAACAAAATTATCTTTTCAATTCTGAAACTCTAATCATCTCCTTATTTTCACTGTGATAAGGTTAAACTTCGTTCAAGTTATTTCGCAATACGAAAGACTGACGCAATTCTGTAACTAAACCTTATTGGTTGTAGGGTAAGGTTTATATTTGGTTGATTGTTGTTGATAGAGTAGGTAGTGTGGTTGTGGATATGGTTGTGTATTGAAGTGGCTTTCAGAAGTTCCGTGATGTCGTGGATTGCCTTTGTTTCGACACTTCTGGCCCTTAGTATTGTAATCAGCAATAACTTGAAGGTAAAATAAAACCTAGAGTGTTCTTGAGGTTATTGACACTACGACTACCTATAGAAAGACTTTCGTATAGATGTTAATTTATTATGAAACACAATAATAACTTCTTTGCAATACAACAAAGGGTTTCATTTTAATATTCCCGTCTCAAGGCACTAACGCCGCGTTCGAATTAAAAACCGAACAAAATGGTGAATTGTTTTTTGTTAAAAATATTTTACCTATTAAAATTCTATTGAATAATGTTCTATTAACGAAGAAATCAAAGATAAAATATCGAAGTTTCATATTCTTAATTGTAACGGCTGAGAAATAGAGAGTAGGTATTTTACACGTAGAAGTGTTTTACGCCTGAGAATTTAAGCCTGAGAATGTAAAACTGACAGATAATGCAATAATAATAAAATATGGTTAGGGTCTTTCTATTAATGTATTAGGTAGGTACGTAAAACTTTTTTGTATTTTTATATTTACTTATGAAAAAAAGTAGGTAGGTACACCTACCTTACCTCAGTTAAGTAGCTAAAAAAATAATCTGTCACAAGTAATTTCCCAGTAGGTACATTCTACAACACCATCAGCTAAAGCTAAGAACCGTCCAGGTTTCATTACTTATACCTATACAAAAATAAATCATTTATTTATTTATTTATTAAGGCAACGCCAACAGTAGGTACACATAATTACCTACACATTGTAAAAAACATTCATCTAAAAATACTATGATATGTGTAGGTATCCATTACAGGCATGCACAGCACTATTTAATAATCATTATTATTATGAACCTACGTAGTAATCAAAAATAAAAACTAAATTTATTAAATTAAGCAACAAAACAAAACTCTATAGGTACATGTTAAATTAAAATACAAAAAAATTCAAATCATAAAAGTCAATCAAACCGTTTCAGAGAAGGCGAATCACACTAATAGAGATCAAATATAAATTTTACTTATTCTAATAAGTAAGAATAACTTCCTCAATTCTACGAGTATTCATCGATTTGACCTACTAACACAACCTTCCTAACTTCGTAGAGCATTAACTCGACAATTATGAAACAAACGCTAATCCTGACTGACCTATTTTGGGTAACATAACGCAAAGTTTGTTCAAATAAATATATAGAAAATACCTATAAAAGTATACGGGGGAGAATAGTAAAAATGGAATAGGAAACCTACTAAAATGTGTCTGAAATAATTTCAAAGAAATGATAAATATTTTTTAATGATTATGCTACATATAAACAGGGGGATATTACTTTTGTCTATTATAAATACTTAGTTGTTTTAAAAGTCTTTATTCTAAATTAGTTACATAAGTGCAAGTTTGTCAAAATTAAAGATTGAAGTATCAAAAATATTAGCATTTGTATAGGAATAGTAAATCTACTGAGCAATCTCGAAATGAGTGCTCGCAGCACGTGGTTTCTCAGCAGGATCTGTTCTTATTGATTGCCGGTGACATTCTTATCAATCACGCACGATGGCGCGCGGCCGCGTCACAGAACATCCAAAAGAAACAGAAACGTTTCTTCGCGCGCTCGCGACGAACGCAACGAAAAATGAGGCGGAGACTCGACGACTGTGTCGTTGCCCAATCGAATTAAAGTTGCAGCCGCGGCCGGCCAATGGGGCCGCGCCGCCGGGGCGGGCGCGCGCACGCGGCCGCGCCCTCGTTTCGCTCCGGCTTTTTATTTATTGTTGCGCGGAACAGCGCGCACGTCGGGCGTGTGATGCGTGTGTAGTCAATTATTCCGAGTATGGAGTCCGCCGTGGACTCAGCGTCGACTGCGAGCGAGATGAGCGGCTCATCGGGGGGCTCGCCGAGGGTGAAGGCGTTGTCGCCAGCGCGAGGAATGTCGCCACCGCAGCTCCTGGCGCCGCGGCTGCCGCTGCCGCCGCCGGGCCTCGGCCTGCTGGGCTCCTTGCAGATGATGCACCACTCGCCGTTGGAACTGATGGCGGCGGCGCACCACCATGGCCCGCCGAGATACGGCAGTCCTCCTCCCATATCAACCTCGGACCCCTCGGCTAACGAGTGCAAGCTGGTTGACTACCGAGGCCAAAAAGTGGCCGCTTTCATCATCCAGGGAGATACTATGTTATGCCTCCCGCAGGCCTTCGAACTCTTTTTGAAGCATTTAGTTGGGGGACTGCACACAGTGTACACAAAACTTAAAAGACTGGACATAGTGCCGCTCGTGTGCAATGTGGAGCAGGTTCGAATCCTGCGCGGGCTCGGCGCCATCCAGCCCGGCGTGAACCGCTGCAAGCTGCTCTCCTGCAAAGACTTCGACGTACTCTACAGAGACTGCACTACAGCAAGGTACGTTCCACTATATATCTATAATTTTAATTATGTTTATATTGGTGTTCTCGTTGTACAGTACATTTTAACACCAATATTCATGGTTCTAGCTTTAGATAATTATCTAGTTATTGTTTTCTGCTTTATTTTATGTTTCAGATATTTAAACACCTTCCTTATTTTTTAAATACCTCTTAAAATGATTTATATCGTTTATATTTTTATGTTGAACCTATAAAATAGTTTATTTGCCAGCTAAGTTTATGCTGTTTAGTTAGGCCTAACTTCATTATTTTAAATCTACTGTAAACAGTAAAAACGATCTGACTTAGTAATGATAATTAAAGCCTTAAAAAAACACTAATATCATTGCATTTTACTTAATTATTTTCATGTAGGTTACCGTTATGTTTGCAGAAGAGTTTATTGTTCTGTAGAGAGCGCGGAAATTCTATTAATCTTTCATAATATTTTAATACGCACAAAATATTTCCACTGGGTAAATAATAAAGCGGGTTTGGGCGACGGTAGGGTTAAATCTCTGTTAATTAGAGCACCGTTATGAATTTTTAAATAGTAATTTTTACAAACGCTAAAGTTAGATTAAAAAATGTTGTTGTGGTGCGCGCTGCGTCCGCGTAGGCCTATATCGTCATTCCCTCGCTTCCCCGAATGCGATTTTAAAAATGTAATGGCCACGGAAACTGTACGTTTGGGAGGTATAAAGTTTTTTTAATTGTATCGAGGCTTTGTAATATTAAATGTTTGTTTTATTCGTTAAAAGCCTTTGAGACACTCTTTTATCTAGCGATGTTTTTGGGTGTTGCGTTCTGCTTGCTTTTATTTAATTATTAGGTAGTTTCCTACTTGTAGTATTTTAGTTTTTATACTTATTTGACTGGTGGGACACTTTTAACGGTTAGTGGAACCTAAAAATAAATGAAATTAAATGAAATATGATCACGACTGTATCCCAGGAAGCGGTAGCCATTTATTTCAGATCTATTGACTTAAAAATAAACCTAAGTAAATGCTATTTAGTATAAGTAAAAAAAAAATTTGTATTCTAAATACCTACGTCCATAATTTCCATGTTCACAGTCAACAGTTAAAAAAACAGACTTAGCGTTTGTCTCACTAATTAAATTATAGAAAAATATTCCTTACCAACCGTCAATACAAATTAATAATTTAAAGTTAAAAGGTTTTGTGATTTCAATGAAGGCACAGACGGATAAAAAGACGAATCGAAAAAAATGGATACAGCGCTCCAACGGCCGTTGAATCAGACTAATCTGTATTGACACGTTTCCACCATTACGATTTCACTAATGCTCTCCACAAAGAAATCTTGTTTCTTATGATAATATTTTAAGATAAATACCGTGTTGTAACCTTGTATTTTTTGTGGTGTTGAATATCAATTCTATATTTGTACTTAATCTTTATCTTGGTGGGTCTAATTCGTCAAACATAAATATTTTCAAACATGACTTATTGAAATTGGAGGTAAAACTTTTTGATTAAATTAAATTGTGAATTTTCGATATAGTACAAATATTTGAGTCCTCTGGACCCCACGGCGTGTTATGCTGAATAATGCATTTGGAAACGCGATATTTTTGAGAAATGGTGCGCCCGCATTACAAAACGCAGTGTAAATAATAGGAGGACACTCCTTTTCACGCTTCAATAATTGCTTGACGGCAGATAAACGGGGGCATATCGTGTTACTCCGAGCCGTAGGGGTGTTCTGACTTTTCTTTAACTCTTTTATTGGATTTGCTTTTGTGTTTCTTCAAATCTGGTTCTCTAAAGATGTCTTTGGATTCGTGTAGGATTGAACTATATTATTACAAATTACTACAATTTGTCGATAATAAGTTACTTAAAAAACCAGTTTTGTTGTTGTTGGATAGTTAAAAATAATGTCAGGTGATACCTATTGCGACACAATAGGAATATCTACCATGTTTAATTATTCTTATAACTTATCATTTATTTTAAAGGGGTATCTCAATGCAAAAATAAATATTGTATTGTGTAACTTTTCTAGGTCTTCACTGTGAATGTGATTTAAAACCCGTAGTGGTTTCCGTAAAAACAGAGATTTGTGCATATTGATATTGATTTTGTACATATTATTAAGGAGACGACAAATAAATATCCATCTAGACCCAAACTAAGCAAAGCTTGTACTATGGGAACCAGATAAATTATCACAAATAATTATAATAAGTACATAGGTACCTGATGTACCTGCTTATAATACTTAAAAACAACTAGACATAGAACATACATCCATTTTCATCACACAAATGTTTAAATGCGGAGAAGGTAGAGCTACTACCAACTGAAGTAAAAGCCAGCCAACAAATTATAATTTTTTGACTAAGATCTTACCTGAATGGAATCTTAAATTTTAGATTTAGATTTAAGTGCAATTTAAACCTTTGCCCATCTATAAACATAATTTTAATGAGTTTAACATCGAGAAATCATAAAAAATGTATTTTATTACCTACGTACGCCACAAAGCTCAATCTAAACTTATTTTAAAAAACGGTTAAATATATTTTTTTAAGTTCTTGCGTGGTTCTTCTTACCCCTACTTCCTCCAAGAATAACGTGTGCGCTCTACTGACATAGAAGCTAAGTAGTTTGAAATCTCTGTTTCCCGTGTCGGCTTATCCCAATCAATAGAATCAAAGCATTGGACCGTCCATTGTCTCTGCTACAAAGAGAAGCTTCAATTACGGAGGTCATCAACACGACTTTTTATGGAATTTACAGTATTTTACAGCTTTACGACTCATTTTGATGGTCCGCCTTCAAACGGAGTGATATTTTGTAAATAAACAAGGACTGAAATAACTACCTCATTACCTTTGTAGAGCCGGTGTCGGAGTTCGGAGACTTTTTGTTGATAGTTTAACTTCGTTACTTGAAGTTATGAAAAAATGTTTAGATAGTGCCTAAATCTGATCACATGGTTCGGTGGAGACAATTCCTTAGGCTGTAGGTGTTGTACATTCATTTGATGATTTGCTTTCTTTACAAATTAAATTGTATGTATCAACTAACTTTTTTTTTAAATATGGCATAGAAACCTTAAATTGGCAAACGTTTGGATAAGAATAAACAGGTTGATAATATCTAAGTTCTGTTACCTGTGTTTCAAAATGTAGGTAAATATAAAATCCAAGATTAATGTCGTTGAGCCATTGGGTCACGCCACTAAATAGGTATCAAAGTTTATTTAAAATTAATTTTTGTGTGGGCAATGGTCTATGTCCATATTCCAGTAGGTATATCTGAACGCATCATAACTTCCCTTGTGGATGCAAGGAATAACATTGTCCCATTGGCTGCGCTCCAACTTGTGATTCTCATTGAAATATTAACCAAGACACTGCAATGCGGAGACGCCGTGCCTCTGCCAAATTAATTAATTGTTTCGGATAACTTGAACACACCTGTGCTTGTGATATTCATAATGGTGTGTCGGTAGCACAAACAATTATGATTATTACGGACATTAGGCATTCTAGGCATGCTAATGGTGAACGGATATCACACATAAATCAACAAGGTGTTCGTTAGGAGTTTTAAGATTGAGTACCAATGCGGAAAATCACCCATTCACAATTTTATCGCATTCATTGATCATTCAAGACAAATAAACTCAACCGAAGGAACGATTTCCTCAAAGGCAGTAAAGCGACAAACGCCTCCACAATGGGAATATCACGGAGGCAATTTATTACGATTGCTCAACAAGTGGGGACCTTCCCAGACGGAAAGGAAAGAATGAATGTACCACTCGAATCACGAACCTACGAGCCCCCGAGCTCAGCCGAACGGCGGAAGCGGAACCCACACCGACATTCGAAATACAACCGAACAATTCCAAAAAGGAACGCACACAAGTGACACGAGGGAATCCCTCCCGGCTAGACGGAATTATCTCGACCTCTCTATTTCCGTTTCGCGTACTATTCGAATTCCATCTCTCTTACACTCGGAATCGGCCTATCTTCTGTCTCTATCGCATTCGATTCATTCATGACTGTGTATTTGAATGGATTCGGATTGTTTTCTTCCCTCGAATTCGGTCGGCGGCACTCGAGGGCTGCCGCCGGTGACACTGCACGCGTTGCGACCAGAATGTTCCAGAACTTTTATCGAGATTTGAGTGAGCAATGTCGTGATTGAGTGCACTCGCTTCCGTGTAGAATATGTTATTGTATCGGATGGCGTGTGTTCTCTGGTAGCCGTTGTAACGTCTTATAATTGCGGCTCAGTATGTGTTGAGCTCTAATCATGTTTAATTATAGTAAAAAGGAGTCATTGCCGTTTATCATGAGATGAACTGTTACCTACCGCGAGAAAATGATGGATTAATGCTCTACTTGCGAACTTAGATTTCAGTTCGAAAAATGATTAATATCTGCTATAATTTACGTCTGTTTGTACTGCCAGATTCCATTTGAAGGTTAACATTCGAAGTTCATAATTTTAAAGACGCACGTCGTTCTTTTATTTTGAAAATAAATTATGTTTCCAAACAAAAATAATGAGTTCTAATAACAAAAAATAGGTAATTATTGTCTTTGCCAGAGACGATACACTTGTCTTTTAATTAACCCAACTACTAACATTACACAATCATTTCTGCCATTATTTAAAAACATTTTACGGATTTGAAAAATGGTTAACGACTCATAATCAAGGTTCTATAATCTCTCCATACAGAGTAGTAACTGTACAGCAAAGGGTAGATAGCTATTAATCCGAGATTATCAAGACAATAGGAGGAGGAAATGTACGTGTTTTTGTCGACTCGCTTCACTCGCTCGCTGTGTGAATGAGACGCGATACTAATTGCAAGTCAAATTATATGTTTACAATTATTTGATGGGATTCTCATACTTACTAAGTAATGAAAGATTCTCATTGAAGATTCTCTATATAGAACTACGTTAAGAACGTAGTAACGTAGAGAATCTTTCACTATTTGTCTGAAATTATTGCCAAAGTATAATTGTTAAAAAGGCATTGAGTTGGAAAATTAAAATATAAAGCGAGTTTCAAAACAAGGTAAACTTTTCCAAATCAAGCTATTTATGCAATATTTGCCTGAAGCAATTCAAAATTTCTGGTCTCTATACACAAAATGACAATTAAGTAATGTATTTTTTAAAAATTAAATCATTGCTGATTTATTTTTCAAAACGATAGTAAAGTAAATGTGATCTGGTAGACATAAAATTCCCCTAACTGTTGGTAAGCAGATGGTTGTGGCAACACTACCATCTTGCGGTGAGTCGATAAGCGATAACTGGGTAATAAAATAGGAGTGCATGCCTTAAATAATGCAGGGTGTTTGCAAAATGCTTATCTTTCAATGTTCTTATGGGTTAAGATATGGTATATTACTCTGGGATTTTAAATATAATGTTTAGTTAAATAATGTTTGATTTTAACAGTTGAGCACATTAAAACACAATGAGAAGCCCTCAAAACTCAATGTTTTGTATAAATTAACCATTGAAATTCTAATAAAAACATTATTTTGATTTTTGAAGAAACAAAAGTTCATTTTTGTCTATATAAAGCAACAGTTTTCTATTGCTCTCTTCTGTCTCATAATATAATATAAAGGCTCGCTAAACTTTAACAGATCTCTAGGCATTCAAGATACCTTGTATTTTAGAGTCCCCTTTGGTTCACGGCAACATTTTAGTAGTTGTTTTCTTTAAATATTATTTATGAGATGAACTGATGACATCCACAGATCATCTTCACAATTAAAGAACAACAAAGCTTGTAATACAAGAAGCAAGCTCACACAATTACGCTATTATGAAGTGATACCATTCTGCAGTATTAGATGTTTTGTTCAATTTCCCATGATATCAATTATGTTCTTTCCTTTGGCGCCTAGATTCACATCAATTTAAACAATGTTTATGTAGAAAATAAACAGTTAAGATGGTTTTTGTTTGTTTTTAATTGATTTTTGTTTTAGATTATCGACCTGAAATTCAAATTTTGTAATTATTACTTAAATAAATTCAAACAAACTACACTTATTTAAGCACTTTTAAGGCTACATTTAATAAAAGAAAACTTCTTTGGTTCTGTTCATAATTTTTTTAGACTCTACTTTTTAAAAAATGAAAAATGAAATGAAATGAAATATGATCACGACTGTATCCCGGTAGACATTTCTTTCAGATCATTAGGCAATTTTTAGATCTTTTTTTAATTTAAACACTTTTAACTTAGATATTTATGATTAATTGATCAATTTTGATTATTGACTGGTTTTGCAGTTTGAGAGTAGCTCTACCTTCTGTAGGTCTTGGATTCGAATACTTTTCAGCTAATGTGTGATGCGAAAGAAACATAACCCAACAATTAGGCTAAGTAGTTAAAGTAAAATTTAATAGATATAAATATTCTGTTTGTTTTTTTTTTTCAGTATATTTCCTGTGGGCAAAGATAGCGCCAATAAATAATTGTTTAATTTATAGCAACATTATGCAATTTGCATTCCATACGTTGTCAAAAAGCCTTTAAAATTAATACTAAAGTAGCTTTAAGAGCTTTACAACTGCAACAAAATAAGATAAAGGCTCACTGTCTTGAACCCTCGTTAAGGTCTGATATACGATTAACAATAAAACATTTGCAACAATTTAAAACGAATCGATAAAACGTAGATAATCAAACAGCTTGAGACGTAATAAAATGTATCTTTATCTTAGAGCAGATGAGATTGTACATAGTATTCATGATTTATAAAATATTGTAAATGACTTCATAAAATATTAAAAAAACATTTGTCGTTCCGTTTAACTGAAGTGATCTATGAAGTCTTACCATAATAAACGATTTTTCTTTCTTTCTTTCGTTCAAGGCATAGATGGTATACATTATACGAGTAGAGTATAACAACTTAAACGACCGGCGTGCTCTTCGAAGCACAGAAATCATTAGGATGGACAGTACATTTTTAATCTACGAGTTATTATTTTATTGAAAATGTATAGATTATAATGGCACAAGTTGATGGTTAAATAATTTTGGAGCGTTTGGATGTGTTCATCTTAGTGCAGGCGACTGTACCAAGCCAATAAAACTCTACTTTTTAACAACTAGTCCATACAATGTTATTCTTATGCTAACATAAAATTTGTATTGCAATTATCAGTCTGCAAGTCGCATCCACGATTAAAATAATTTAGTGCCGGTTTTAGTAATTTATTTCGCCTCAGAACACATTTAGTACAATTATCGCCGATGCACTTAAAAGTATTTATGTCCTTAGGTTTAATAGTTCGCGCCATTTGCGTAGGGCATTGGTCATTGTAGGAATATAAAATGTAGGTTTATGAATTTAAGTATCTTGGAGAACTCATTAAAGGACTAATATGGAAATTGACTGCTGGCTACTAAATTAACTTGAGTCTTGTCATTCATAATGGCTTAATAGGTTTTCTATAGATTAAATGGTTGCTAAATCTGTTGCTGTCTTTTTTTTCAGAGAGAAAATAAAACAACAACGTTTACAGCTGTGCAAAGTCATATAAATAAAAAAAAATTCAGCCTACAATTCATTTTTAGAACGTTTTTACGTTATTTTTTTCCCTGAGATTTATATTATCTATGGTAAATGTCAAGCTTGAAACAGTTATGATGATTTTTGCTTATACCGTTTCAAAAGACAACCTAACAAAACCTCTCAAAATATTATAACCTATATAGCTAGTAGGTAAGTTTTAGCAACCAAGTAGGTACGTTTACGAAGTGTTACTTATTTAGTGACCATGGCCTCGACTAGCATCCCAAATATCGATTACCACGCGTAGCCTAAAATCGATACGGTCCAGATGCACAAAAATGGGGCACAGGAATCGATTTGCCCCACATTTCGGGTCTAGCGGCCGCGAGGGTAACGCTCGCGATAAGGGATAGTGCCCCCCCTAGGGGTGGAGGCGCCCCCCTCGATAATATTTACCGCCCCCCGGCCATACTTACGCCCCTTCGTATTTACGGGTTAGAGAAAAACAAGGGTACTCGAGCTTCAGAAGGTGCAACGTAGATTTTAATCCTTTCTGATGTTTATGATTGATGGCGGATTTAGAGATCGCGTTTCTGAAGTTGATGGATCCTCTATGACTAACGTGACGCCGACTTCATTTGAATGCTTTGCAAATGTACCGAATTAATTGTACAACTAATGGCCAACAATTGCATAGATCTGTTGAAACATTTTTTTGTAAAATCAATAAGTAAATGTTCTGTGAGTAATATGAACGCTTTAAATTAATTATTGCTGTTTTAAAGATCTCTTATCTAATCTAAGACTTTTTTTTGTCAATAGCTTGTATTAATAAGCTGTAGCTAAAATTTATAAGGGTGTGTGTAAGGTAGAGCAAGGTCTTAGTAAGTAAAGTAAGTTCGGATGAGCAAGTGCAACTTTGGTGACGGAGGTTTTAGGCCGCCTTAAGGTCTTAGTATTTTTATGCAACATGCCATGGCATTATCTGCAAAAGGCCACACAAGATGAAAATCAATCGATTCACGCAACAGAAACATTTTGAAGCGATGTCTATCAAATAATCGTTTTAAAATAAGTACCTAATAATAACATTGAAAGTAATGCATCTATTTTGAATAGCCGCTAGCGCCACCTGTCAATCAATAATAATATTTCAATAGTCTTAAAAACTTAATTAGACTGCTTTCAACGACAGAGCATTAATAACTGTAGAGAATGAGATGAGACATGTCTGTTAGCAATTATAGCGTTTAAATTAATGCTTGTAGAGTTTATAATGTTTTGAAAGTTATTAGATTCTAGCGGCAAATATAATTTTGTTTTGTTTTAAATTGATGCGGTGACGATGAGTAAAGATGTCAGTCTGATTGACTTGACTCGTGCTCAATATCGCCCAGTGCTTCGGTCGTCGTGGCATAAAGAGTAATTATTTTTTAATTTTTGTAACTGACAGACACCACAGGCTTTGATATTATTCTATTCATACTGAGCAGAGCAATGGTTTATTCTAAACGATCTTAAGTAGTTGATTCAAGCTTTGACATTACATTAAAGTATGTTTAGATTCAGAATAGGTACCTATAGTGTGTTTCGAATTCAACTCAAGAGTGAGAAAAATAATGATTTGTTTTTTCGTTGTCAGCTGCCTTACAAAAAAGGCTGTAAGTATACTTTATATGATTCGGAAACATTTTACCTCATTTGTTTATTATATTATTCGGTTAGTTATGTACTGACGAAGGAAATTAAGTTTAGGGAATTGAAACCAGTCATTGTTCTTTTAATTGCGGCCAATTTATTCCGTTCTAGACGAAATGTGCCGATCATCGTGTGTTCATGGTACCTAACTATAATGTACCTACGGAGTATTATATTACTTAGTTACTATTGTAATAGTAATATGTACCTACATAGAATAATTTATTTTACTATTTGCCTAAAGGCTGGAACGATGTGTAGAGTCTTGATTTTAGCTGATCTTTTTTTTTAGATGGTTTTTTGACTCTAGCCTTTGTTATTTGTAAGACTTTATTCAATGATGTTTTATTATAAAAAAGATGTAAGTACCTAGTACCTACCTATTTATGTAAAACTTTTATATAGGTACTACATCTTTATTATTTTAGGGACGTTGCGTTAACCAAATCAACTACAATGATAAAAAATAATCATATTATCTGTGATTTTGTGGTAAGATAATTGACATTTTTAGTATGTAAGTAATATATACCTAGGTAGAATATAATGGAATAAAAAAAAGTTTATTTGATATACTTACACTAGAAAATTATGGACACACTTAAGAAAGTTACTTATCCAGTTAAAAAAACAAATATGAAAACACAAAAAACTGGCAAATATTTTTACCACAGTACTTATGTACCTAAGCAAAACCTCAGATCCCTACCTAAGTTATTGAGTCTAGCCGTTATAAAATCAATTTTGGAGGCACATTCGTCTAAATTTAGGTGATGATTATGTATAACTTTGAAGGAAAACTTTTTTTATGATTTAAGATTTTTGAACTTGTACGATCTGAACATTGTTGAGATGGAAGCTTGCCCAGCACACAACTCATCTTCTTAGCTTAAAAAAAAAAACTACATTTAGAGATGTTCATTTGTAATATCATTCAAATATAAAAGAAAGGGTTGTACAACGCTGACTCGCACAAAATTCCATCTGCATATCTCTGATTGATGTGCCCTGTAATTATCTGGACGCGATAATAACACCACTGGCCACTTTGTTTCTGACGACTTAAGACGAATGAAATGAGAAATTCTACTCATAATAGTATTGCCTTTTGATGTTTCGTTGATTAAATGTTGCAGATTTAAATTAATTTTATGTGAACCAATCTTCAAACGATCTGACATCACTAATGTCATCGCCTTGTCACAAACAATTTGAAATACCTACCGATATACAGTCTGTGAGATAAAATTGCTATTAACTTCGTCAAAGTTTGCCATAATCTTATACCATTTGAAGTTAACTGTTGTTATGACCTTTTTTGTATGTAGCTGACAACACTAAAAAAATGTGCGTGCAAATTCAACGTTCTACAATGACATTTGACATTTGAATGTAGACGTTATGTCGTTTGTTTTAATGCTCAATGTCGCTTGCACGCAAAAAAGAAAAAGAGTTTTGGCGTTTACATTTTATTTGTCTGATTGTGGCTCTATAATACATCTCAATGACTTACAATCTTTGATTTTGATTTAAATTGTACCATTCTTCTAAGCTCCCTAAAAAAATTAATAAATAAATATCTCTGGACATTACAAACAGCGTCATCTAGTTCCATAATATTCTCAAAAAGTAAATAAAACCTGACTGTAGTAAAATTAGCTGTTCTATGTTAACCGACATCTTTGCCATGTCTGTTCTTAGCCTTGTAACATTACCAATCTACTGATCAGATCAGTAAAATATAGCAGACTAAAGGGAAATACCTAACCATAATTATCACTAAACTTTAAAAACTTTAAGTAGATAATAAAATCCTTTTCGTAATAATAGTTTATTTCCACTTAACCAATTATTAATTTACCAATTTAACCTGCCAAAACGGTTGTTTACATAGAAGTTGACTTATTATTTATCCATGAAAAGCCTTAATCTACAAATAATGTTTTATTAAAGATTAATTATATGATTTCCTGAAAACCGCTCCTACAAAGTGTGAATATGGCTACCGCGCCCGCTATATAATCTGTGTAATAGTCTGTATCACTTACAATGTAAAGTGGCCTTTATTGCTTTGATTCTAGATTTAATATGGCTTGGTTATCACATAAACCTGAGGTCAGGTTTTTATTACCGCCATAAGACATACGACCACAGCGTATTATTATTTATTTTAAAAATCGAAGTATCTGACTACCTCTCTAAGATACATTTTTATGAAGCAGGTACATATTTTATTTGCTTAAAACACTTAACCTATAAAAAAATTTGAAGAAAGCAGAAGATTTATTATACCTACCTTATCTTTTGAAATCTGTGTGTTAAATATGTACCTAACTACCCACAATTTTAGTTTTTTAATTTCTGCTCTATTTCATTAGTTGTTCCAATCACCACAGAGTATTTGTTCAAATCACTACAGATTATAATGTGTATGTATCTGTGTTCCTTCGATACCTCTATGGTTGAAAGTAAAAACATATTATTTGATATCTGTGTAATAGTATGGTGCGGTGGATTTATTTACATAAATGGCCAGTACGGACAAATTGTCTTTATGTTCTCCGTGCGTGCGACCCCACGAATCAGAATATTAACGTAAACAGTAATGGCGGTAAAAAAAGCTATTATGCAAATGAAACATTTTGAGGTAAATAGAAACTGACGTAATGCGATGTTCAGAATGGTAAAATAAAGCGTTTTTTGTTGAGATTATTAGATTAGTATTTCTGCTTTTAGGTTAGTTGCGTTGCGTGAGAGGTTGAATACTATTGTAAGGAAATTGACCTGAAAGGTTACCTACCTACGAAAATGATTAAGTTATTTACATCATAGTACTTAGGTACCAATTCATAATTAATATCAACTACATGCAAACCAAAACATAACGTAAAACTTTAATTAATTACATACAGGTTCGTTTAAATTCGTTTAAAAAAAGTTTAGTTCTCTATACCGATATTTAATGACACTTTCAAATGCATCGTTCTAATTTTAGTTGCGTAACTAGGTACTCACTATCACAGTATGTAATATACTTACTAGGTACATAACTCACCTTACTCTCTTCTGTTGTACACTAAAAAAGTATCTCTTTTGATATTATAAGGTTTCAAAAATCATAACGCTTGACTGCTCTCTCAGAGCAGATGGTAAAGAGCGCTCAAAACATACTGCACAATCACACGGATTACAAAATTGCCATATCCATTCAGATCATAGATATGAATTTATTATGATACACATTATTTTTAATAACAAACGATTGTTAAGTCGAATATGCTACGTCACAAGCAAAATAATAGAGTTCGTTGGAACGTTTAGCGAACCCTCGGGAATTGAAATAAAAAGTGTTCGAGATGTAACAGCGATATGATTTTGCACTTTTTCTATTTTGATACGTGTTTTGAACACTTCTGTGGGGTGCCAAATCGATTGGCTATAACGGAATCATGATATTACCAAATACTGTTGTAAAAAGAATAGCTGATGCAAAACTCTGAAGATTTTTTACTAGGTATACGAATAGGATATTTTACAATTATAATCTTTTGTCTTAAACGTTTTAACGTTTCGCTCCAAGGCCCTCTTATCAACTCGATCAATATTCTTAACATTTTCGACCATTTTCCTATTCTGTGCCCTAAAATGGCGATGTATATCTAGATATTTCAACTGTATTTTCATTTATATATTTGCTGCGCTAAAAGAAAACTATTCTATGAAGTTTTTTACGAAACAACCGCTCCCCTATTTTCGGTTGGCTAACATAATTACAAGGAAGATTGCTACGAAGTGACTTGTAATTTGACCCCTTCAAAATGCTGTTTATAATTTTACCAATTTTATTCATTAATGGTTTTTGACGGCTACATATTTTTAGGCACTTTAGATGAACACAATCAAAGTGTTTCATCATTTAGATTTTATTATTCGTCATTTGTTTTTTTTACACAGTGTTTTTAAATCACGCTGGTATGATCAACAATAAAGTTTCTATGTGTGTCTTTACGTTTACTGCTTCTTCAAACTAAATGGCTTAACGAATTTTAATGCAACTTGAAACATACATAGCTTTTGCCTTGAACAGATACGTACCTAGCCTTTAATAACGATTTGAATAATTATTATAATTTAAACAATAAAAAATATACTTAATCAGGCAATGTTTATAAATAAATAATTTATGATTGGTAAACATAGTGGGGTGCAATTGGTACCTAATATTTATAACAATAGAATTAACTTTTTAAAACATAATGTCGAATCCGGAAAATACTTGAAATATTCGGACACAGATGGACGAAAGCCCCCATTCGTAAGAATTCGATTAATTAAATAAATGAGCAATACCGGAAAGAAATTCGGCAACCCTTGTCTGTTTTTTGCAACGGACATACCTCATTTCGTTTTAGGGCGTAATTGACTCGTTAATTTTATTTTAATATTCTGCTTTTGAAGAATTTTGCTTTTAATCTAAATCAGATTGCTTAGATTCTTTTTTTTACGTTTTATGCAACATTCACATTCACAAGAGTAGGTAAACTTTTATGTTATAATTAAGAAGCTCTAGATTTTTGACTACAATGTTTTTTTGCCTTCAGTCTGTTGTCTCTTTTTAATGGATGTTTTCCAGATTATTGTTAAGTATAGCGATTCACTTTTGTTGCAATTAAATCGTAAGATCTTTGAAGTTTCTTTGCTGAATAAACGTCAACTTTTCTATGAATATCTTCGAATCGGATGTATTCCGAGAAGGTGCATCCAACACATCTTACTCCCAGTTATAATTCAATTGTGAGTGCAGTTAAAAACAGTACGATTCGCAGCGTTTTTACATTCACTTGTTACATGTAAATGAAATACAATGATTGTAAAGAAATGCTATCTAACTGGGGATCTAACAAACAACTCAGTTCGCTACTCATATTTCCAATTAAAATGCCTCCGTAGTTGTTGCGAATCAGATAGCTCTATTGTCCACTGAATAGTTCTGCATTCGATAGATTTATGGCCAGTTGCTATGAGGCCGGAGTCTGCTAAAGCACGGGAAATAAAACAAAACTTTATTGCAAAATAAATAAGCCTTAAGGCGGCCTAAAAACTCCGTCACCAGAGTTGGCCACTTGCCAATACGAACGAGCGATTGCAAAATATCACACGACTCTGTGGCACCGTGTGGGCTTGAACCGTAGTAGGTTGCGAGTTCGATCCGCGCGACAAATGTATATCTGCATTTGTCTCGAGGCTGACTGTTTCTATGTATAATAGTATGTATTTACAAAAAAAATATTTAAAAAGTAGTACCTATAACAGTCACCTTGTTACTATAACACAAGCATTAAGTTCCTTAGCTTGGGACTAGATGACGCTGCGTGAAATGTCCAATGATTATTTATTTATTTAGATCTATAGGTACAATATTTTTTACTAACTGTCCTACTACTTGGCAAAGGTTCCGGCGTATCTTTCTAATCATTTCTGTCCGTTAAAATTTTACCACCGGGTGTTGGGAAATCTCTATCAAAGATGACTAGACCTTCCCTTCAACGTTTCCTTGGCCGACCATGACTTTAGGTACATCCAGTAAAAAATACTGATTATCTGAAGGTTTTCTATAACCCTAAGAAACTTGAATCCTTGGTTTATAACTATGTTTTAAATATAACACTTAAACCAAGGATTCAAGTTTCTTAGGGTTATAGAAAACCTTCAGATAATCAGTATATACTTAACATTTAATTTCGTGGGTTTGGGACCCCCTTTTAAGTATAAAAGTACCTGTATTAGAGAATCCCGCTCTTCCGTGATTCTATAGAATATATTTTATTAAGTACAGTACCTACAAATACCGACGCTATATTGGACAGTGTAGTTTAATATCGACGGCGGAAAGCGGAAATGTCGTATCTCGAAAATTGGCCTAAATGACTTATTACTATATTGTTGATGAGGAAAAAAAGCCGCATCGAATGGTCTAAGTCTCGTTTTTCTACGATGAAAAAAAAACATTATACGCCCTTGATTTTTTCCTAATTTTTGTACAGCTCACAAGAAAAATTGCTGTAACTAGAGGAAAAATAGCAACTTTTACAAATAAAACAGATACGACAACACGTCCAGCATAAAAAATAGTTACGACATTTTTTTTATATTGCGGACATTGATTTTGTAAGAGATACAGCATTTCGGCGCCCCAAAATTTTACGTTGCCATAGATACATCAATATGCTCAGGACTTTTTAATATTTACCGAACAGTTACTGCATTTTAAACATTTAATTTATTAGCGAAATCTTACTCCTACCCCGACGTGTTCCCTATATACGACATTCCAACCGCGCGGCAATTTTGCGTAAGCGCTGATTTAGAGAAAACGTATTTGTTTTTTTGAGTATATTTAAAATTAAAATTTTGTTTACGTGTTTAAAAACAAAAACCTTAAGAGTTCGGGTGAGTTTTTGAATATTAAAATTTAAACTACGTATTTTTAGGTTAAGAAGTGCATTAGGTATTCTTTGTTCTTGTGTAGGTATATTAACTTTATTTTTAGGAACAAAAAAAGAATCATCTTTGTTCAAAAAAATAAAAATTAATAGGTATGCTCAAAAAAAAAGTATTTTTAGTACTTAAAATGCGTCTTCATTGAAAATTAGAGAATTTATTGATGCTCGATCTGAGAGCTCGCTATCAATAAATCAGGATGGCTTCATCCCAGGGCTGTCTACGGTTGATTCCATGTTTGCTGTTAATGATAACTCAGGAGTTTCCGGCGAAAAATTAACCACTGTACGATACGATTGAGTACCTACCTCGCCCTACAATCTGGTGGAGTCTTCGCAAGAATATTATCCCAGGAAGATTCGTCGACATAATAGCTGACAGTCATGTATATGAATACCTATTAGATTTACTATCGATCTTTCGTATGAGCAAGTGGCCAACTCTGGTGACCAGATTTACTATAAAAACCACAGAGGGACAGGCAGCATAAAAATGAAGGTGTACATCAAGGGTCAGTCCCCAGTCCATATCTCTTCTGTTTGGTGATGGATGCGCTCACTGAAAAAGCACAAACTCAAGCACAGTGGACTTTTATTTACGCAGACGATATAGCTATCTGCACAAGATCACGTCAAGACCTATAAAATGAACTCGGGGAATAGAAGCAACAATTATTTACCTGCATCTCAGTGAAGGCAAGACATAGTATATGGTGTGCCCAAATACCTACACGTGATCCATCGATAGTGAGATCCACTCACTATCGATGGACAAGGAGGTGTGACGAATATAAATTATTTATAAGAGTCTAATTCGACCGATACTTGCATATAGAAGCGAAACCTGGACAAACACACATTGTATCTAGGTGGTGGAGATGAAAATACTTCGGTGGATGAGCGGAATCACGAGAAGCGACATGAAGTCCGCAACGAATTTGAGTGCGGGAGTCTCGGCGTGCGCGACATCAAAGATAGGTGTATTTAGTGGTAAGGAAAAGGATCGAAGCTGGTTTGGGCACATTCAAAGGAGACCATCCGAACATATCACGCAGAAAATGATGTCGCTCAACATTTCTGGGTACAGGCGGAGATTCCTTTCCGCTTGGACCCAGAAATAACCAAAAAATAGATGGACGTGATCAAAAAATATTTATTGGACTGCAGTGTTTACCAGGAAGACTCGTTAGATAGAGCCAAGTGGAAGAAGAAGACGAGGAAAGCAAACCCTACCATCAGATAGGGATGATAATGCTTTAAATGAAGAGAGAGAGAGTCTTCATTGACATCTCGGTGACACTGCAAAATTGTGGTAACAACAAGCTGATCTGATGATGGAGTCAGGGGCGGTTGAGCAGAACTCCTTAGTAAATTACAAAAGATCATCTGTGTTTGGGACCATTTTTGAATCAGCTCATCTTTACCCGATAAAAGCTTGTACCGTACTTATTAAAAACATATTATAAGGTTAGCGTGATGTTGGCTCTCGAATTATTAGTAAACAAACATTAGCAATATAGCAGACTGAATGTTTTTTATAGCAGATCAGTCTGATGAAACTTAATCTTCTTCTTCCTGCCCTTATTCCACTAAGTGGGGTTGGCACAACATGGTCTTCTTCTTCCATTTTCCTCTACCAGATATCAGCTCAGCACTCACTCCTTTCTTACTCACTTCTTTTATTGAAACTAATCAGTTCGCCCGCGACCACGGTTGTTGTAACACAGCCGAAACGTTAGGAAATAATAAAAGGTAAATTACGCGATAAAATCCTGATAAAACTATTTAAAAGTATAATCATGAAGACGAAATAAAATACAGCAGACTGATTATTGCAAGCAGTTATGAAGAGGAAAATAGCAGACTGATTGTTAAAACTAATTATGAAGAGAACATAATAACAGATTGATTGTTATTGATAAGTAATATGTGGGTACCTATAGCCGACTTTTTTGTGTCATTACATTCTTAAAATTACAATAAAAGCATTAAATAAAAGATACAGTATTTTATTTGAATAACATCTATAACTCAGACTGTACTTAAACCATTTTATTTTTATAAACTCATTTCATTAAAATCTCTTACAGCAAAATGTTATGATTCGTATGGTTCATATTTGAGATACAGCAGATCTGTAGCATGAAAACTTGTATCTATTTCAAGTGGTCATACATTTCACCTTAGAGATACAGCATTTCCGCTGCTCGATTATGAAACATCAATTGCTGTATCTCCTAAGAAATCAATGAAGCAGTAACTTTACGATATTCTCATGAACTGCATTAAATAACTTTTGGATTGATATAAATATATACCAGATTTCAACTTTCTATCTTCATTAGTTTAAGAGTTATGATTTTTTTAAATAGTTTTTTGGCTCTGGTGTAAAGTTGGATATTTTGAGATACGACATTTCCGCTTTCTGCCGTCGATATTCTGTATTCGTCTGCATTTCTAGCTACTGTTGTTGCACGTCACTAAATGCCCATTAGATTGTCTACGCAATGTATTCTTTCATGTCCGCGCATTTCTGACATTGGCTGATGATAAATTGGATTAGTTTAGAATACTAATTACAGTTTACATTAGAATAATACTCTTTCTGATTTGATTTGACTGCCTGAGACGCGGAGGTTGCGGGTTCGATCCCCGCCGCGGGACAAATGTTTGCATGTTCTGCAGATATTTGTTCCGGGTCTGGTTGTTTTTCTATGTATAATATGTGTGTATTTACAAAAAAAATGTATCTATGTAGTATATCAGTCATCTGGTTATTATTTATTATTTTAAACCAAAATCATTGATGAATAAAATCTTAATCCTATGCAGTTGAGAAGTTGAATCAGGTGTTCCTTTTGGTAGACACCAAGTCTCCATTTTATCATAACGGAAGTTGTATCACCGTATCATGACATATTCCTTGAGCAAACAAGCGCGTCCGTGCAACTTTGTCACATCAACTCGGGTATAATGTGCATCTGTATCGTTAGGTTGCATTTTTTTTAGGTAATTCGAAAAGGTTCTACCCGTTTGTGAAGCAATGTCTTATCTTATGAATGAAAGATCATGTTGGATTTCATTTTTGGTCTTGAATGAAGTGAGGATTTGGTTTGAAATTATTGTTATAGAAAAAAACAATATAATCTATATGATATCAAAATGAATCCTATTTCGTTGTCACTCAATAGCTCGAGAATGGCTGAACAGAAGGATACCTAATTCTTTTTTTTATGTTTTCAAATAGTTCGTAGATGGTTCGTGCATTTAAAAACTGTCACAGTTAAAACAACACATTGTTTATTTATGTACAAAAATAATTCCCTCATACTTTTTGAAACTTTTAAGTTTCTACCAAAAATGTGGTTAAACGGAAAGACGCGCTTCTAGGATCTTAAACCTTCCTGAACCTATTTTTCATTTTAATCATCACATCATAGTAACGGTCATTGAACTCCAGGCGGCACTTTTGTTCCTCACAGTAAACCTATTCATAAATTTGTCCCTATAGATAAAACTGAATCAGACCACCAGGGTAGCAGGATGTGTAGTAGGTGCACTAATCTTGTTTGAAGAGTACTGTTTACCTCATTACTAGAAGTGCACAAACCTGGAGGTTGATATCGTTTAAATTATAGCATAGGCTGTAAAAAGGAGGATTTATTACAAAAGTATGACGACCTTCTTTTCAACTGGCTTGTTTTTCGAATGAACGAGCTTTGTATGAAAGTTTAGATTTTTTGCTACAGTCCAAGTTAAACCTATTCAAGCATTAATTAGTGTTGTCAAAAAAGTATAGTCAGCGTAGTTTAATATTCTATATGACAAAAAATGCCACTAAAATATTTTGTTGAGATGAAGGTCATAAGCGATGATGAGTAGGTAGAGAGTAGAGTCTAAATTATTCAATTTATAAATCGTAATTGTACTAAGTTTGGTAAAATAATTTAAGTTTCATAAAACAAAACAAAAATCACATCAAAACAAAGTAACAAGGTAAAAAGTAGCGCACAGTTATGCAGTGTAGTAACTCGGTAGGAAATGCAATTAGCCTGTGCTCGCCCGATGCCTTTAAGTCACTCAAGCATGTAACTCCTTATCTCTGTTGCATGTTTTTTCAATATGCAATCCCAGACAATCGTGCACTTTTATCTGGCAATCAGAATTCTCAGGTATTTTTTTCATTCGTGGGTTCTAATTATTGCGCGGTTTCCTAACTAGCCGGCTGTTTCTTCGTGTCAATTGTGGTGAGACACATTGTTTGGCAGTTCCTTTTAAGGGCAATTAAAGTAATATTTTTAACTTTCAAACCAGAACTATTGCTTGGAACGCTACAAACATAAAATAGAATAGTAGAGAACCATTTTGTTTTTCAAGAAATACAATACTACAGCAAAAACATCCAAAATCTAATCATTGTGCACGTTTGATGATCATTTTATTTGTTGCCAACTTTTGTCAACATTTTCAATTTCAAACATTCAAATAACGAACGATGCTCATAACAAAGTCGTCAAACGAGCAAATAAATGCCGAAATTGGCCACGCATTGTTGCCATTTCAGAATTTACAATATCGCCAATTTTTGTGTCCGTGTGTATTATTACGTTGGCTTATTTTTTGCCAGTTAGATGGTATCGCGGCGATCGGATCAGAATCGTTCGAATGTTTCACGTGCTTTCTAATTAGCTATTTTTGCTTATTCCTTTAAACGAGCGATTATATTTTAATAAAGATGATTTATTTGCATCGGTAACTACTTTACTACTCAGTTCATTGCAGAACCAGCCAGTTAGAACGTGCTTTTTACCTAGTCCCATTCGCACGAGTTATTTTGATTACTCTAATTAGTGAAAATTCAAACAGTGCAGAAAAATAAGACACATTTGATTAAGTGGTTATTCGTTATGCATGAGGTCTTAATCCAACTTGTTTCGTACAAATGGTCGTAAAACTATAAATTAACATTCTATCAGCTCTGGCAGGTAATAAAAATAGAAATGTTAATTTGAAATGGATTGAGCCCATAATTACACAACTGTCACTGCCAAAAAAGCTTTTACCAAAACCACATAGTGCGGGTTACAGAATTACACAAAATAAGGCGTGTTTCCTTCCCCTAAACGTTTTGATGTCTTAATGATATCGTCGGAATGTATGCAGCCCGGAAGTGAGCGGTAACGTCTACAAATACCAATTTCTAATGTTTTAGCTTTCCTTGCCACGATATGAAAACTTAATATTCTGAGTCACATTTGATTTAGGAGAAACGGTTATAGAGTATAACTCTTTTATTTGTATTTTATAATATAAATGGTATATGGCTGACTGCAGTCGTGCGGGCATATTATAAAATTTTCTAATTTAAGAGTCAAGCGTTGTATGCATAACATGATTAACATCCGTTTAGCATTATTATGTTTATATAATGGTGTACGTAGTGTATAGACCACCAGCATTATTTTCTATTAAACTCGAAAAACATTTCTCTCTCTCATTTTTAAGAGTTCTTGTAAAAAAACAAAACCTATGCATATTTCATTTTCCAATTTAAAATATTTGCCAAATGTGTGACTATTAGTTAAGTGAAGACAATGTAAATAGATAAACTCAATTAGATTATACCAGATATAATTCGTTTCCTAAACGCGGTTCGCGTGTTCCTAATCTTGCATGAAGAAAATACTTGGCAGTTCTATCTAACAACGTAATTCTCCTGCATGATGGGCGTTGCAATATTAAGTGTGACGGTTGCTCTATCTGCATTGTTTTGATTACTTTATATTTATTTTAATTAGATAAGAAAAAATACTGGCCGTATGTTAAAACATCATTGTCACCTATTAAAAAAGAAAAGACGAAGTTCTACGTAGATTTTTTAAATTTGGAATACTTTTAGTAATTTTAATATATCTGTTCTATTTTTGAATAAGGTGCATGTAATAATGTTCTTTTGAGACTAATACCATGCACTGAAGTGTAAAAGCTATCATATTTTATAAAAGTGGTAAAATGTCATGCTATCTTACTTTACTTTAGTGGACAGCTCGCCTTAGTAATAAGGCTTTAGAAACAGGTGTATGCTTAGCATTTTAATATCTATCATATTGTTAATACGACAACTTGCAATTAAAGTAGTATTATAATTATAATAATACAATGTAACTGGTGAGTAATTGTCGTTGACTTTTAAACTACAATCAATCGAAGTTTATTTTGTTGTGGGTAACTTTGCAAAAATTATTTATAGTTTTTTAAAATAACAAAAACATTTAGGATATTTTTACAAAACCATTTTAAAGGTGGGTTTTTTTGTTTATTTTGTGGTTTCACAAAATAAACTTATTCGTATATATCTACCGTTACATTAAATTTTCGGAAACGAAATATCAGAAAGAAAATGTTAGAAATTCCATAAAACAAATCTTTTTTATATCAAAAGGAAATGTTAAAAAAAAATGTACTGATACATACTCGTATAAATGTAGTGTAATCAGTCCTCTGGTTACCATAACACAAGCATTAAGTTGCTTAGCTTGGGACAGCTGTGTAAAATGTCCAAGTATATTTATTATTTATTTATTTTCAAAGTTCCTTATTAAAATGCAAGCAAAATATTTACTGAAACTCTAAGTTTTTGACAAGCATCTTTCTTAAACACTCCAGACCTCGACAACTGATATTTTCCACTAATCCAAAGTATTTTGAACTTTACCATCACAATAATAGAAGTGTAATTTTTTCAAGCAGTTCAAAGTTTCAAACTGCAATAAATATGCATTTATGATCCGTTGATTCTAAATTGGCAGTGCAATTTGAACTTTATTGGTTTGTGAATAGTGGTGGGTTGGAATAGTACCTATTGGATTGGAGTTATAAATCGTGATCACGTCAAGCGCCTCGGGCCAACCGCTCCTGTTGCCTTTCATTCCTTAGCTTTGTATTCTCATCCAAACTTGTATGATTTATCATTATTTAATTACATTTTTCTCACGATTTGAGTTTGTCTTATAAATAAGTACAATTAGTACTTTTTTATAATGTAAAACATGTTATATAAATTAAAAAACGTGTAAAGTAGTCGAATATGGAAAGAAAAAAAAGAAAGAAAGAAAGAAAAATCATTTATTCTTGTAGGACCTCAAGGATCACTTAAGTTTCGTTTTACATGCTAGGTGATTCTAATGCCTGTTTGTGGGTGTGGAAAATGCTTTCGACTGATTATATCACCGTGCGTCCACACCGCTAAACCATCTCGTGCGTTGAAAAGATTATTTTCAACCCTTGCATAACAATCTACTATTATTTTTAGAGCTAACAAGTAATTTTAAATCCTTATTTTGGCCAGGAACAAATAGGCCCCATTAAAGCAAATAATTTAATGTAAGTAAGTAGGTACATAATTATCTACGAATCAAAACAAGGCATTCAATAGAAAACGTATGGTATATAACGTATATATTGCAACCTGTCACGTATGGAATGTTCATCAACATCATCACGATTTCTACCACCGCTGGGTATAGGCCTCCCTTCGTTCTTGCCATTTTTCTTATTTTATAATGGAATGTTAACTTCTGCAATATGTAGGCATGTACCATTACACCAGTAACAAATCCAAATACCAGAATTATAACTGTTTTTATTTTAACTTTCTGGCAATTTTTGTACCTTCTGTTGTAATTCACTTCACTTCACTTCTTATATTTGGCTTTCGCACGGCTTGTGCCACGCATTTAGCCACTACCATGTGTTTAAATTTTTAGTCAGTTTAGTCAAGGTCAAGTCAAAGTCATAGTCAGCGTCAGTAAAGATGTGGGTTCTTTACTGCAGCTTTTTACATGGACTTCTTGAGAGAACTCGAAATGCAATGATATACAGTTTTGTTTCATTTGCCTACACTTATGTACGTTCACGAACACTTAACAGTTAATAATCCACCATTATTACATATTAACATTCGCCAAAACACAAATTTCGGAAAATAAAACAAAAACGACAACATGCCATCTAGAATTCCCGTCAAAAAAAGCCCTGTTGTAATTCAGTGTTGTGTATTTTGTGTGCTTAGTAGCAAATAAATGATATGTCTATGTCTATGTCTATGACAGTGTTGAATTTGTTCCTAATTTGCAATTTGTCACGTGATTTGACCATTGATTAGTTTGATTTTTATATTCTTAGCTAAGAATAGATACAGTCGTGATCATATTTATATATCAGACTTTTTTTTACCTTCACACCGAGTCACCGACATTGATATTCATGTGTGGCCCCAACCTATCAAAGAATCCATCGTTCTGAGATCTTATATATTTTTCAACAATCAATTATATTTGAATGGTTGTTACAGGGACAGAAATAGTCCATAAACAATGAAGTGACGTGTGCAGAAGCCACCTGCTATTGATGACATACATTTACCGTAACTGTCTGGGTCTCTCAATTATGCTAAAACTGCTAAGCGCCAGTCAGCCTTAGCCGTTGACGCTTCAGTTGGTTTTATAGACGCTATTCGCTCATCGTAATATCACGTGTTTGTAAAAAATGCGATTAAAACTCCACTATTCTGAACCTAGCAGGTAAATTTCTAAGTCGATTATATTTTTCTGTAGGGGAAGACCGGTACCCTTCGTACACTTTTTACTCTAAGCCCTGTAAAAAAAAAAAAAAAAAACTAACTGCAATTTTGTAATAAATTAAATGCTATTAGATAACCTACATATCTAGCTATAGTAATGAGATACATAAATATTTGTTCAATGCATCTTAACCGAGTAATAGCGGTTTTCGTAAAAGATGGAAATTGTACGAAGGCACCCCACACGCGGGGTAGGTTCGTACATACCATGGGTCACATTCGTACATGGTAGGGAGCATTCGTACACAGTAAAAAAAAAAAACCCATTTAAAATGTTTTTTATTCAAATATGAGACTTTTTTTCCTTAAACGAATTTAATCTTAGATAATCTATCTTATTAAAATGTTCGCAATTGAGATCAAACACTTATTAACCTTAAAAATAGAAGGTACTGTTTTTACGTAAAATTCAAATAAAAACCCGTTACAAAATCTTATTATAATATACTAATTAACTTTTTTTCTTTTCTCCCGATCTGTTCTCTTTTTTAGGTAACTTCGTGGCATAGTTCTGAAACAAAACAATTATAAAATTCTTGGTAAATAAACAGCAACCAGCTGTTTAATTCATAGATCTGATCATACATTAGAATTCCCTTTGTCATGGGTGTCCCAAACTACAAGTACCATGGTACCACAACACCCAGACCCGGAAAAAATACTTGCCGTGGACCCCCGCAAATAACTCCGGGGTACATTTGCATGCACGAGTCTACCCCCGTTTCTATGTATGAAGGTACCCCAAACCCAAAAAAATAATATTTAATTCAAAATAAAAAAAACTGTTAGCTTTGTAGCAAAATAAAAACGTACACCATAAAGTAAGGCATCAGTGCTTTATTTGTAATAAATTTCTTTTACAATTAAAGTAAAACTTACTGGTAGCAAACACTTTCAAAGATGAACCCAAACTATACTTACGCGGAGCGAAAACAGGTATCGACTCATTCCACCGAAGCCGTCGGTCGCACTGCCTTGTTATTCCGCAGGTACCTTGCGGGTATAGGGGGTAGTCACACACTTAAGTATGAACTCGCTAACGTTTTAAATCGCGGAGAAATATTGACTGTACGAATGCTCCCGCTGTACGGAGGGTACCGGTCTTCCCCTACGTCTGGTGGAAACGTTGACAGTTGATGCTATGGCAGTGGCTAAAAAAATAAACTGCATTAAGTTTACAAAATTCAAATTAATCATTTAGTAAAAAGTTTCCCTTTTTAATTAGCGGGGAGTTTAATCTGAGTCGCGGGATTAAAGTCCTGAACAAGGACTTAAACGATACAGAACTAATAATTCTTCAGAGTGTTATAAATATGAAAAATAAAGGATGTTGTTACAAGGAAAGGGGTCGAAGCGAAGTAACGGGCACACCGAGTGCAAAACTTTGGTAATTATTGTTGTTAAAAATGTTCGGTTTAAAATATTGTCTTTGAGTAATTTAACATTTTGCTACTTTAACAAAATGTGAATGATACCAGAGATACGTTTTACTAGAGTTACTTCTTTCACTACACTCCCCTGTGATTTAAGATTGAATATCTTCTCGCTTTGACTAATTTAAAAGTACTTTCTTTTACTGAAACTTGTAGGTTATAGGTATACAGCGATAAAATAAGCTTTTAATATTATAGTCTTTGTTTAATTGGAATAATGGAATTATGTATATTGAAAGTTTTGTAATCCACTCACAGATAAAAATTTAGCTTGTTGGTATCTTATTTAATTATAAATAACTTTTTTTACTGATTTGTGCATCGCTGGTTTTATTGTTATTTTACCTTGTGACATTATATTGTTAAAAAAGCACATGATTATTTCCTGTGGTCAACGTAATTATTGAACTACTACTGCGCCAGCGCACACATCTGAAGGCCCGGTCGGTGTATTCTCATAAACACCATAATTACCTACCTTGCCGTGGTCACGGCTAATGATATTTTATTGTCTAGCTTCCACTTAACTGGCGTTTACGACGATCATTTGCACTTGTATTAGTAAAAATGCGTACGCAGAAGTAATATTGCAACTTTCTTGTATGATTGAAAAAAAATATAGAGCATTGTCGATAATTGGTTTATGTGCGATTGCTATTCAATTACGAAGAAACTTAGTGGTGCGTGCGTTTTTATCTAGAGTTTTTTCATAAGCTTGAGTGTTACTTTGTTTCATTTATTTTTGATTAATGTTTGTTATGATTTTTCTCAAACAATTGTTACAGGACAATCTTCGCGTGGATAAATAAAAATAAAAAATTGAAAATGTAGGCCGAAATTGTTATACGGTATAAGACATTGCTCTAAGTGTAACTCGAACTTAAACGGAAATCAGATACTTCTAAGTAAGAAGTAATGCACTAATTGCCCCGTTCCGAATGGGGGTGGGAAATTAATGCCCTCGGGAGGATAAAGGCCAATTATTTTCCCGAAAAAATGTTCTTAACGGTTGTGTCAAAACTTTGTAAGGGCAGTGAGCAGGTGCCAGGAAAGAGTTGCCCGTTCGCCTTTGTTTTGTTTTATTTATTTACTTTGTGGTGAGCAAATACCTATAGCTGGGTTTGATTACTTTGTTTGAATATTGTTTTAGAATTTCATTCAGTTCATGCATTATAATTTAGCTGCTGCCCGTGACATCGCTCGCATGTGGAGATAATGTATCTTCCAAGTAGTAAAATCATTCATCGGAATCTAATTAGTAGTTATTCACTACAAACTACTTTTTTGGCAACCTATTGTGTGTCCCACTGCTAGGCAAAGATCTTCCTTTGACTTCCACTCTTTATGCTTCAAGACTACAGTTTGTCAATTTGGCTCGTATGTATACCTACAGAACGTCTCGCCATCTTTTCCTGGGTCTACCGCGTCGTCTCCGATTTCTGTCTTCGGGCACCCACTGAGTGACAAGCTTAGTAAGATAATTTTACTTATTTAAAACCAATGTCATTAAATTCTGGCAAGGATATTTAAGAGGGCTAGCCACTCGTATTTACATTATTAATTTGATTCGCAGAGTGGGGTGGATGTTTCGTAATTATTTCTCGGTTTTAATTGAGTGCTATGAAATTTCTAGTCTCTTCAGTGAGATCATTGCTGAGTGGAAGATATTTATTTAAATATTAATATTATTTTCTGAAGGACTGTCTGAGATTGTTTGTTTTCTACAACATTATCGATGTTGTTTTATTTTTGAAGTGAGTATTATTATTTTTGATAAAAAAATGTTTGTATGTCAAGTACATACAATACATACATACATAAAATCACTTTACCATGGGTAGGCAGAGACCACGGATCGCCACTTGCTACAAACCTGACAAACCTCTTTCGCCTCATCAACTCTTATTGCATTTTTCATACAATTCATTGTATATCAAGTACATTCTTGAGAGTACCTTACTTACCTACTAGACATACATATGTCTAGTAGTAAGGTACTTATTTAGTTATAAGCTTAAATAGTTTCGTAGACCCCCTACATCCCGTCAAATCAGAACCAATTTATTGTAGCCTAGACATATCAATCATATTCTAGGACTGTTGTCAATCAACTTGTTAAAAGTAACTTCTATTTATATCTAACTCTTTTAGTGCTAGGGTGCGAATTATGTGCAAAGAATCATCAAAAGCAGTCGAGCCTTCGGAATTCTTCTCCTAAAAGGAGAAGAACAATTATTGCTCACGTGACAGTTTCGAATTTATTCTTAATTTGACACTTGTCACGTGATTTGACCGTTGATTAGTTAATTTTGGAGATGATTTGCGTTCGAGAAACCGGCTATCGGTGATTATCATTATTGCCTGTTCCAACGCGAATTCCAATATACACTACAAACTTATAACCCCTCTTTTTCGTCATGGGTTAATTAAAGAACAAGATCTAGTATAGACAAAAAAGGATGGGAGACAAAAAAGGAATAAATTTTGAAATGAAAACAAAATACCTACATCGTATTTACATACAAATTAACTGTTGAACTGTGACTGGTAATCATTTGTCAGTCTGTTGTGTCATTGGGAATGGTGCATTTGATACTTTCATCTGTCAATGCAAAGTATGTCCTAAGTTTTTATATCTTAAAGTTCAAATTGATTTATACGGTTAGTCTCAGAAACTGAGAGCTTTTTACGAAGCTTTGGTGGGAATATAGTATTTATGGTGTTGATATAAGGTTGGAAGTTATGTTTTGGTATCGAGATAGCCGAAGATGAGCGACTGCGCTCAATTTATCATGGCGCAAGTATCCGCCCCGGTCGTAACGAATCGCTGGTAAATAAATTGACCACAAATATTTCGGATTTCTTTTGACGGTCCTGGGACTTTTATTTATTTTTGTAAGTTATGTTCCAGCTACCTCCATTTGAGACTAGCTTCCTTCTATTTAATTAAACTATGTCTTATTAGAAAACATACATATTTAGTAAATCATTTTTTTCTTTTTATGTAAGACGATCAAATTAAGGTTAGCTGTAATCTTTACCCGCTGTAAACGGCTATCAAGTTTATTCGTTAATACTGTAAATGATACCCATTTTTATGACCTTAAAATTATTTTAAAATGATAGCACCGCTGTTTTTTAGCACTGAATTGAATCGAATATTACTTTAAATTTTGGTGGTATCACTGACTCACCAAATCTGCCTATAGAGATGTAGACGTCTTTTAATCCTCGAAGTATTATAATAATTATGATTTTCCTTTAAGCGTTTGATACTGATTCGTATTACTTTTAAGGGGAATTTTACAGAAAATATAGCAAAGGGAAGTGCCCACTAAATTGCACTCATTACAATCCATCCATCATCGAAAAGTCATCAAATGGTTCAAATGTCAAACGAAGCTAGGGCGCAATAAAAAGTGCTATTATTAAAAAAGTGACTGCGACTTTATTTCTATTGTCGATTGCCGATTTAGGATTATTAACTGACTTGCATGTTTTTTGTGTTCTAATATTGATAGATCGGCTTTTTCAAGAGGTTTTGCAGCCGTCAATTACAATATGGGGTTATTCACAAAACTGGCTGGCAGTGTGAATAACTTACTAACTTATTTCAACAAGCACTAACTCAATCTTATTGTAGGTTTATGAGGATTCGTCGTAGATATCATAGATATTGCAAAATATGATAGAGTTATTGAGTTTTTATTGTGTGTAAG
The DNA here is from genome assembly GCA_963582015.1 of Xanthorhoe designata. NCBI lineage: Eukaryota > Metazoa > Arthropoda > Insecta > Lepidoptera > Geometridae > Xanthorhoe > Xanthorhoe designata. The sequence continues at coordinate 11,224,826 of OY757039.1, forward strand.
TTGACATGAGTAAGGGATTTTTATTTTCTACATTTTTGGAAAACTTACAGCTAGGATGAATGTAAAGATGACGGCTGATAGAGAGAAATGGAAGAAGATTACAATGTTGTGCCGATCACACGTTATGTGGGATAAGGGCAGGAATAAGATAATGATCTATTGTAATTGCGTGCGAATTATTCATGGACATTTTCTGCTATTTTTGGGCTTAAGCTCATGTCATTACATTTTTTCTTTTTTTTAGTACCTAACCTACTATGTCCCACTGCTGGGCAAAGGTCTCTACATTATAATAGAAATAAAATACTAGCCACTTTATGTGATGCATTGTATATGTCTAAGTAATATTGATTACATAAATGCCCTCAATACGATGTTAAGGGAATTGGATTTAATTTGGTCGAATTGATTTCCTTCAATTTTACGATTTCATTTGCGTGATCTGGCCCGGTAATAACCTAATAAACTGTTCCATTGGGAGGGTCAGCTATGTCTGATTTTATATTAATCCATTTTAATGGATAATATTCCGTAACCATTGTATTTCGACTCTAGAATTTCTCATATAAGTAAACTAACTATTGAGAACTAAGGCATTGTCACGCTATCGAGTAGGACATACCTATTGATTAAGAAGCTGAGTTTTGATCAACATTAGAATTATAAAAATAAAAAATATGATCACGACTGTATTCCCAAGAGACGGTAGACATTCACATACAATAAATTAGGATTATTAGTATAAATTTATAACTTAACTCCCACAAACATTAGAGTTATAAAAATAAATACACTAAATACTATAATTTTGCAAAATTTAGCCTATGCCTCTACATATAAAGTATTATTTTGTGCCTCTGCCATTTAACTTCGTCCAAATGATCTCACTTCTAATTTACATCGAAATAAATTAATGTTCGACGCGGAACGTCAGATTCAATTCAAAAAGCGAACAGCCGTTGATCATGCCATACGTCGCGCGAACACGGTGAGATCGCGTGCAATCCTGCCGGCCGTCATATCTAAAAGCTACCCCATATTTTAACAACTGTCCTAATACATCTTGCAATGTTATTTTAACTGTTTTTGCTACGTATAATTGTTTGATCTTTTCGTGTTTACTTTTAATTTTTATTATACATTTTTGTTGCTCCCTTTTCTGTTATGATTGATCGCTTGTTGCGGACAATAATTACCTACGTGAGAATGTGTTTCGTTATTAGGTTTTGTTTAATTTATTTTAGGGTATTGATTGGAATAAACATGATTACGTAATGTGCATGTAAATTTATCTGTGACTCGAATATTGACAACCAAACTTTTTAAATTTAAAATTCAACGAATTGGATCGATTTTTTTCTTCATTTCAGGTGCCTGTCAATGAAAGCGCCCGACAGGTATGTCACTATCTCACCGCGCGTTCGGTTTCGTTCGGCCGGGTTCGGTTGCGTTCGGAAACGTTCGGACGGGCTCGGCCGATCAGCTGATCGTTCGGCTATGGGGGTAGCCTGGAAGACCTCACGTTACACCCGCAACGCAGGACATTACAGTATCATTTTTCCCAAAAAATTGCTTATTGGTGTGTTTTTTTTCTGTGACTCGTAATTTGCCATCAGTAAAGGTGGGTTTCATTTCATTATGTTCTTGGAACTGGATGTTCACCAATAATTATCTTGATTGCTTGGACCTTTTTATATATTTTTGATTTTTGCATACGTATAAGTGGTGTGATTATGTTATGTATCTCAGTGTTATTGCAATTGTGGGTGTAATGTAAGTAGTCGTTGTTTTCGTTCCAGGTTCCACCCTAGTTAGTGAACCTCCCCAAAGACCACAGATAAATTTACAAGCTACATGATCAGTAGATATTGAATGCGTTAGTTTATGTTTATTGGCATGATTGTGTATTTATTTTATTTTATGAATGCCATTGCGGAAGCCGTTATCACGTAAGTACCTACCTACGTACCTGTAAATCTAAATGTTACTGTTTTTTAAATCCTCCTCCTTTAAATCGGTCGTATTGTTAAAAACGAGGGGTAGTCCATTAATAATCTTGTGTTCAATAAAACTTATTATACTCATTTATTTGTTTATACCTACTAAAAATACAAAAAGTCTACCTACATGCGTTTTTGTGAATAAATGAATAAAAAAAATCTAGATATCTTTAACAAAGGTATTATATAAATACGTTAAGTTCAGAACTCTGTTTTTATCATAGTTACCACATTAAAATAAAAAAAAAACGTATTTTTCGCAAGCATAAAACATCACAGAAACGTAAAAGCCGAACAAAGCACTTCAAAACCTAAACCAATGACAAGCGCGTGATCATCATCAAATCGTAAAGGATTTAACGCGTCTGTTGGCACGCTCCCTTTGTTGGTCATAAAGCCGGCCATTAGTATGTTTGATAACGTTGTACAAAAAGAGACTGTTGTATCGGCTACTGTGGCTCCTGTGGCTCCCCGTGACTCCCTGTGGTTACGATCAATGATGCTATGGTGTACAATGCGCTCTCGTGTTTGGTTGATCGGACTAGGCTTGTTAGACGAACTTTTTGTAGCGAATCAAGTCTACTTATAAAAAAAAATTGAGTGCAACTGAAAAGCATTTGATGGGAAATATTCGATTTCTCATACTTTGCTATGATTATAATCAACAACGATATTTATCATTGATATCTTTGAAAAGAAAACTAATCTGCTCTTGCAAGTAAACTTATTATTTGAAGAAAAGAAAAATATCACCATGTCATATAAATAATATTACTATAACTTATACCTACTATAGTTAAATAATCTAAAAACCCAATAATGACCTGCCTCTACACACTCAAAATAATCTGGGAGCTCACGACAAATAAAAAACTTTGCTACCTCCAAGTTTATAACCACAAAGATTAATGACAGTCACTTTATGAAGGAATTTGAATAAGAAGATCTACATTAGAACGCCCACCGCATCATTTCTTAAACATCAAATTATAATCCTTTCGTCTTTAGATAATGTGACTGCATTTCGATTCAATTTTTATCTTATTAACCCTTCAACAGCCACTACACGCTATTAAATTAATTAAAGTTAAATAAACACTGTTTATTGCGTCTTTACAAAACAAATAACACTTTAATCAGTTGTAATAAAGATGAAAACCGCACACGAAACTCTTTCGCAACAATGTATTGGTAATTTATTTATCACATTGAATGCATTCAATCGTTTCAGAAATATAATAGGTCAATTGCACACTAATTGAAACGTGTTGTTTTATATAAATTTTATTTACGTAAAGTCGTAAAAGTCAAAATATTTTACCTTTGAAGTTCTTGTAGATACAATTAGTAAAATAACAGTAATCTATAAAAAATGTTATGTAAAAAACTATAGTTACGTTAGTATTTGTAATCTGGTGATCATTATTTTCAATAACATTAATGATTTTGTATATCTAACAGTCGCAGACATAAACATTTCCCTCTAAAACCGTTAAAAGGCAATTCAATGCAAATAACATCCCCATTATACGGACAAACGGCTCAGCAAAACATACGGCAATCACAACAAAGGCTCGGTTTACATTCTAACGCCTTTTAAACTAACAAAGGCGAAATTCAAATAAACACTAAATCGTTAACCCTTTGACCGGCGGTGGGCAATTTTCACGGAAAACGGAGAAACGATTTTGCAAAGGGTGTTGGGATAACACCCCGTCACCACTGGTTCCGACAACTGGCCTATTCTAAAATCACTCGACATACACATGTCATGTCATCATAACAGAGGTGGTAGAGACCAGTTTCATGGTTTTATTAGCTCATTTAAAACTGTACTTAAAAAAAACTTTTCTTTATAAAGCCTTGATATTAGAGCACCGTAGTTAAAGTTTGATCTGAAATATAGAGTCAAGTTTTGGTGTTTTATCATTAACTTTCCATAACTTACTCGTACTATCAAAAATGTCTCGTAATGTTCTCGTTTGAAAAACGTTGTTCTTGAAAAAGTCGAACATTATTTTTATCTGGCAGTCTATGCATAATATCATATTTTATCTCGCATGACCTATAAAATAAGTACCTAGCATTTAAATGACATACAAGAATATCAATAGTTTCAAAATAAATGCAATACGTCATCAATTTTAGCCAATACTTCCTTAATGATGCAAAACACCTGCGCATAACAGAAAACACGTCACATCAAAATGTCCAGCTTGTTTATAGTATTCCCTAGTAATGATACTACACAAAAACTGGCCACACAGATAGCCTAGTACCTAACGATGATTGAAGCACTTGTAGTCAACAATATTAAAAAGTAATTGAAAATTACAAATTACAGTAACATAAAATATTGAATCGCAAGAATAATTGTCTATTTATCCATTTGTTAGTGCTAATGACAAAAATATGAATTTTTAAATGTTAATGTTCGATGCAAGATATACACGTCGAACAGGTTTGCTAGTCGATGCAAATGTTTTATTCGCTTACGTGTTGAACAATCGTAATATCGACAATTTGACACAGCGTCGTGACAGTTTGAGTGCGATTTGGAAATAGACTCCCTTTCTCAAGGGAGTGTTTGTATGAAGTAAGAGGTGTCCGCCTGTGCCGTTTGCTCCACTGCTGTCCCTATTGTTTGTTGATTATTCCCTTTTACCTGTTTGTTTCAAATCCCTTTGATGTTTTCGATTTACTTAAATCAGGGTGTTAAGACAAAATGGTAAACTTTATTTTAAGTACAATTGCCAATTGAATTATTCAGTCATGTGTATTAAATATGTAAATGTGATTTCATGAACTCCGTTAGTGAGGTTAAACTATGTATTTTGAATACTGATAAATTTAACTTTCTAATATATATTTGTGATTCGATTGGAATTAATACAGTCGTATCAATTCTATCTCAACTGAGGTGTGGTCATTCCTTTGATCCCACCGACGTCTTTATCAGTGTTTTAAACAAAAGGTATGCTCAACAACTTGTCAAACTACTCATTGTTATCTCCACCTACACAAACCAGTATTATCATCAAACTCAATAGAGTCCAATTTCTTATATCAACATTCTCAAAGTCATCGCACTATTTTAATTCTAGATCCTATTCTGTACGGTTTAAGGTTGAATATTTTTTGTCTTTTAATAATTTAAAATTATTTGGAAAATTGCCAATGCTCAACTACGATTGGTAGGAACAATGATAGTCATTCTACTGATTTGTTCCGTTCACACTTCAAATTGAAGGTTGTGTATGATTGGAGTGTTTTTGTGAGGCTAATTTTCTGTTCAATGTCGATGTTTCTACTCGTAGTAAATAACCAACATAGAACAAAGTTAGGAAATATAAAATAATGCATACAATAATGGATAAAATTATTGAGAATAGTAAAATTATAATAACAAGCATTTAATTTCTTAGCTTGGGACTAGATGGCACTGTGTGGTTCAAGGTTATTTATTAATTATCTGCAATTTTGAAATCACAAACCCTTGGACATTTTTGTTTCTGAATAAACTGAAGATCCAAAGGATTTTACTATGTATATAATACTGTTTATTTTTAATTTTCGTTCGTTCGTATGAGCAAGTGGCCAACTCTGGTGACGGAGTTTTTAGGCCGCCTAAAGGCCTAATTTTTAATATTATTTTTTTATTTTTAATACTTTCGATTGAATCGTATTAACAATGACTATGGTAGATTTATTCATACCTCCATACTCTCAGTTGCACCCCATTGTCCAGCAAGGTGTTAACATGCAACGTGTCTAATGAGCCCGATTGCCAATTACGCCACAACTGGCTGGCGCGTTGCTCCTGGCCACTAACCGTACTCACCCACTTGTGCAAAGAGCCGTGATGAGAAACGGAACGTAAACTTTCCCTCTCATCACGATGCCCCAACTCGCACTTGACATCCCTATCACGAGGGCGCTCGATGACCACGACTATACCACAGACTTGGTAAACTGTGAGAGATTTCCACTGGAATAGATTTATCAGGGATACATTTTAATCCTAAGAAATTTCTAGTTGCATCATACATTATGCAACTATTCACGGTGTTTCTTAATCGAAGCAGTGAGACGGTGGTTTCTGAAAAAAGTGTTTATATTAATTTTAAAAGTTAGTAAATTACATACAATCCCCACCCTTTCGTTTGACATCGAACACGATGAGATAAGAATAAAAAACCAATCAATTTCGAGAAGTATAATTGTTCCTGTCGCATCTAATATCGGGTGTACATCTGAGTTTATTCCAGTGAAAGTTACCAAGACAAATGAATCTATAAAATTAATTGGACAAGTAATCGAAAACTCAGAAAGAATTTCTTCATCTCTGCTGTGGGGGAGCGCAGAAACAAATGAAGGGCGGACATTGAATAATTCGATTTCCTTATTTGCGCCAATCAATAACTTATAAGGGAATCCGATATCGTGAAACGAAAGATATTGTCTGAATATCAAACCAAAATTCGACAAATTTATTAATTCGGAATAGACTTCCATTTTCAGAAATGGCGCGGGCCATAATGAACCACGGAGCACAGCGGTTGATTTTAATTTATTATGAAACCCAGGTGCAAGACAATAACTGAATTGGAAGTGATCTCAACAGTTAAAGGGTGGCATCGCTCGGAGCAATACCGTCGGTCGCAGACAGCACATTACCAGTTATAATTGCATTTGCTACCGACATCGCCTGACGTCTCAGCGTATCTTCGGCTGCAACACACAATCGAGTTTACAAACCCTCGGGAATAAGGTGCTTGATGGAAATATTTCCCGGCCTGATTGACTCCTAACTATCTTACTTAATAAAGTTCCGTGTTTATTATTAGAGTCCGAGAAAATTAATAAGACTCAAAGCAAACTTGGGACGTGAAACGAAACTGAAGAGTGATGTTCCACAAAATAAGCTTATTAATTTTGATCCGTAATACAGTCGGGTACTTATTTAATTCCGGATATAACATTTCTGTGATTGAGTCCCGGCGGGGGGAGAGAGAGGGCGTGAATTCCAACAAAATTAGCACCAGGGGTCGAAATAAAAAAGCGAAGGAAAAATTTAATGAACAGGAAAATGCTCCTTTTTGCAGCTATTCCATCTATTTATCTACATTGGGATGCCCATTACCTTGCTAAGAGAAAAGTTTACATTTTTAATTTAATGATTCCACTTTGTGGAAGTTGGGCGGGTTTCGGCGAGATCTTAATTTGGGGATTTCTCGGCGTCTCGTTTTGTAAATATTATTCCTTTAATAAGACCTCACGTCGAGGGGCCCTGCCGCTGAATCCGTGATTACGACTCTCTTTGCGCGCTTCATTTTGGACCTCGTCATTTTGATTGGCGCTAATGAAATTTTTCTTACTCCGTGTGCCGTTTCTTGTTCCTGACAGTATAATTTTCAAGGGACTCGAATCACTTTGTTGCTGCGTCACAAACACACCCTAAACATTTACGGGGGGTAATTTCGAGACGTTACTTTTGCCATCTTCATTTACGTGCTCTACTTAGTAATCCAATTTTTTACTTATCTCTTTCCTGAGTGCGTGTCCCATCTGTGGCGAAATTTCTAAATCGTGGAGTCCCATCTGCGTCTGCGTGCGCGATGACGTTTGGCTTTTAGCGGTTGTTTTAAAATTGAATATTTGATGCCCTATTCCCTTCTGCGGCCTCAGAGCGCCGGATCATTTTTTGAATGTCTTTGTTAACGACCGCACACATTACGAGTAATCGCCGTGTACCACTCGAGATGCTCATTTATATTTCAACGATTCTGTCGAGATGCTTCTTGCCACTTCTGTTGTTACTTTAATAAGTCAGTTAGAACACAGTTATTGGTAGTTGTTTTCTATTTTAAATGAGTTGATATGAATGTAATCATTAGTATCGATATTTGCATTCGCTATCGGAGCAGGGCGAGCCACTCGACAGTTCCCATACACGAATGGTAACAGCTTAGTTCCTTTCTAATTACTCAGATAAGCGGCTCCAATAACGGTTACTTTATCACAATCATATGTTAGGAATCTAATTGGAATTTCGCATGTGATGTCGATGTGTAATGTCGGTGTTGATACGCTGAACTCTTTATTGGACGATATTGTGTTTGCTTTAGATATTGATGATTGTTTCATAAATATTGGTACATGTGATAAACGTTGCGAAAGGTTTACATGTGGGTTTGCATTGGTTGCCGCATTCTAATTTGTTTTTTAAAAGCTTATTGAGTGTTAGGACTTTTATTGATAACAACTCAACTGATGGTTTTGCACAAAAAATATGAGTTATTAATATTTTTGATTACCAGAATAAAATTAATAAATGGTAAGCACCTGTCCAATGAAATGAGTTGTTGCTTATAAAATTAATTCCTTGACACAAGACCCACACCAATTTGTCAAAACTATGAGCACATTAATACATCAGGATGCTGAATTTGCATTTAAACGTTTCCGATTTAGAGATAATTTACAAAATTACAGTTATTTTAATAGAAAATTATAGTCAGCGTTTTATATTTCGGGGTTGATAGGGTCGGGTTTTTTACGAAGACATCTGTTGTGTGTTTTTTTATTTTAAAAGGAGACATGATGGATCAGTTTCAACACGTATACGTCGGTCCCTTTGTTGTTTGCTTTATGGCTATGTAATGTGTTTCTTTGTTTGTTCTCAGTGTGTTACAGTCGCTTCCGAACTATTTGGGACGGTCTAGTACAAATTAATCGAAATCTAGGCATGCGGCTTGCAAATATTCTAACTGAAAATAACTTTAATGATCTTCTTAATTTTTCCGCGTTAATTTTTGAAGTCTATATTTTATGGGCCATAAATATACTTAGCTGATTCTGCGGGTTGCGTCGTGGTCGTATTTAGGTCTTCTATGGTGCAGGTGTTTGGGCACAGAGGTCATTCCAACTTTGATGAGGTACCTACAGACTTTGATCAAAGACATTTTTTGTTTTTGTTTTGTAAAAAACTAAACTTAAAAGCTTAATCTCACGATTTTTTTACGTGTCGCTAACACAAATACAGATCTATAATCCTCTCAAGTAAAGTGTCTTGGAGCAGAAACTCAATTACAAGCGGATTAAGGGACAACACGTCTCAACAATAGAAATAATTCAAAAGGTGAAAGAAAAAATGCATCGTCACGTAACTTTTGTTAAGTGTGGGAGTTGAGTACTCTTAAAAACCAACGTTGCGTGTTTTAAATGGGATTTAGTGCAGATTTCGGCGTAATCTTATCTGTAGACCTTACAAAGATACGCACCACGTGTTAGATGGGCTTGCTAGGGTTATGGAGTTTTTGAGACGAAAAAAACTCCCGTCCCTCTTCTTTTATTTAAAGAAAAGAATGCAAGATAAGTACTTAATCTATGTGAAGTATGAGGACAATATAGGAACAACTTTATGTTAAAGAAAACAAAAATTGTGGAAGAAAAAGATTGACTGTTTGTTTCGAATGAGATTTTGGCGCGTAACCTCGCTAAATCTCGAAGTAAATTTCATCGTTATTTCTGACCATTTATTCTGTACACTTCTTCGTATATTATAAAACACATGCAAACGGGTATTTATCACGAATTTTACCTTTAATATTCGCCCGACTTCTTCGTATATTATTTTGTGCTGTTCTTGCTAACACTCTTTTATTCATAATTATCATGTCCAACAAGACTTATATCTAAAGCTTTTCCTACCATTTGTAGAAAGTCTGTTCAATGTCCTATTCACGAAATTTTTCTGTCTCTGACATCTGCAAAACATTTCTCATCAGGGCTGAAATCACAGCAATATATTTTTAAACAGTAAACATACTTAGCAACAAAACAACTTTGTCGTGTTTGTTGGTTTCGCCAGAGATGTTCTGTTATTGACACGTCCAAACAACCTTTTGATCAAAAAAGCATTGGACAAATACTTTGGTCATCAGACTTGATCATTAGCTCCTAAGATCATTCTATTGGGTGTTATTATGTACTTATGCTATGTATTGTATGTGTTTACAAAAAAAGTATTTAAATAGTATAACACTCACCTGGTTACCATAACACAAGCATTAAATTGCTTAGCTTGGGTCAAGATGACGCTGTGCGAAATGTCCAAGGATAGGTATATAATATATATATTTTTTTAATTCAAGCTTTCTGTAATCTTAGCAAGGAATCTTCAGTTTTAACTATTTCGGGTCTATAACCAAAGTTGTTTTTCTTATTCATTTTATTTACTGTGCCGAAATGGAAACGTAGAAATAAATGGATCCATTCAAGAGCTGAATGAGGCGCCATTCGGAGAGTAAATATGGAGACAGACCTAATCTTCATTTATCTTGACAAACCAACGTTTTTGATATTTGCCCAGTAAATATATTTGGGATGTTATTTTGGTCGGAAACTTTGGAAAATATATTTTGTTGTTATGACGACATTGTTAGGTACTGATTACATACTTTATAGGAAAGTTTAGTGAATAGGTATTGTTTTAACTAATTTTGAGTGAATTTATTAATTAACTGGGTAACGGGTAATTTTCCGTTATGTTCCGTTTAACTACTCTATTAGTCATTAAAACTAACATACAACATTATCTATAAATAATTAGTTTAGTTTGTTCATGTTCACTAAAAACATACCAAAAAATACAAACTCAAAGTCTCAAGAACGGTACAGTCAGCGCGAAACTCGGTAGCAATTACAGTCGTTGAATAAATCACAGGTAATCCCGACCGCGAATGGGGACGAACGATTGCGAACACGAAACGAATGCGAGCGAAATGCGAATGTTTATTTACTCACGCCACTCTAAGGCACTTGTTCGTGAGATTGCTAGTAGAGCTACGAATGTGAAGGACATGGCATTTTTGGCAGTATTAGGAAGCTATATAAGGCCGCAATTCATAAAGATTTGTCAATTTAATATAGATTTAAAGAGTGTGATTTTCTTGTTACTCTTATGGCAATGAAAAGAGATAGCAACAGATTTAATATCCGTTAGAGCTAAAATAAGTTTACTCGTCCGATATGAATATCGGGGTAAGTCCTTGCAGAATGTGGGACAGGGGCATGAAGATGATAATAATAATATTAGGAAGTGGTAAAAGTAGCATAGATTTTTTCGTGAACTAGTCATTATTATGTGTGGTTGTCATTATGGCTTAGTGCATTATTTTGTTTGGCAATGAAACTTCAAAAGTACAACTATTTTGCATTTAAATAACATGTAGTGGAGAATTGAAATATAATAAATACTATTCGCTCTATAAGTAACTTAATAAAAATATATATTCAGGTAAGTACATTCAAGTAATTTTATATTCGAATTGAATATTTTTTTAAAGAGTCGATTGTTTAAAAAAAATTTTTAAACATTTTCTTGCACCAGGTATGTTATGACAATTTCCACACGAGTTATTTTTTGAGTTTATTTTTATATTATGTAGGTATCTTTTTAGGTTGCCGTGTCTTAATCATCGTAACACGTGGTAGAGTCGTCTAAGCCACGATTCGCACTCAACATGCGACCACTCAATCATGCGTCGACGTCTAGTCGTGACTGTACTCGTTGATTTGCCAATTCATACCCCACGATCTCAGGAATTAGGTCTAATTTCGTAATTTCTGTATTTGCCTTTCTTTCAACACATTGAAAGTTGAGATGAACTGATAGGTTAGAAAATTGTACATTTCAAATAAAAAACATGTTTTGAATTAGCTTTGGTTTTAACCCAACTTGTTTGATGATTCATCAGGTTTGATATTATCACAGAATTTATATGAAGTTCAGAGTGTGGTGTTGTATTTTATAAAAAAAAAAACCGTTTTAAATTTGCTTAAATTAGCTACGGTATTTTTACAATTTAATTATTTTTTAATTGCAATAAACAAATAGAAACAAAAAAATTACAAAAAAAAAACATAATAATTTGAAGTCTGTAGTCATTGTATGGTGTCTCAGCAAACTAAATAATCAGAGTGAGATTTTGACTTTAGCAATTGATCACCAAAATACGTTGGAAACTTCCAAGATTGAAGGTAGGTATCAATGTTATGCAGGGATACAATTCAGGATTATTTAAGCATCAATAGAAAAACAAGAATTATATCAGACCATAATAAATTAAGGACAAGCTATTTCAACACAATCATCCTAAAAATGTCCCTGCGCGAGCAACATTGTAAACATTGGATTAAAAAATCCATCAAATTAATTTAATTTACCACGTATCCATTTCCACTGAACAAACAAAATAATAAAGGTTCGAAATTTTTAAGAAACGTCAACCGCTATATTACTGTAACATTTAAAAGTATCTTAATGAATGGTCTCGATCGCTATCGCTTCATGGGCCGATGACAACGCAAAGGTCGGAATAGTTTAACCGTTATCTTTCAACGTTCTTCATGGTCTTCTGTCAAACCCGTTTATCAACGTGAAAGTATGATGATCTTGGTCTCTCTTCAAGATATAGAACTGAAAAGAAAAAAACTTTTGAATAAGAATCATGGGTTATTTTTTTTACAAAACTAAAAACGGCCGTATAAAAACGAGTAAGAGTTCATAGCAAACTCCGCGGCGAAAGTGTATTGCAATGAAGTGGAGAAAAAACGAAACCTGCCTTTTGATTGATCACCAACTCCGCGATGTTTTTGTGTGAAATTAAAACACGAAGTGGGCATGCACTGGATTAAAGAATTCAAAGGGAGTCTTTTGTTGAATTTCGAAAATAATTTTTAGAGACCTCGTTTCGGACATCGATTTCGCATTACCGTTAGATTGATGGGGGCATGTTGTTTCAACTGCATTTTTTGGTGATTAATACATTTAATTTCATAAGGTTTTAATGGGTAAGAAATAATAGATTGGGGTGCCAAAAGGAGGCCTAAATCCAACATAGGAAAGTCCAAAAGCGATGATGATGATGTAGAAGAGATTGGCACATAATCTGAACTGTCATAAACTTATGGACAAATATAATAATTGCGAGAACTTTTACATGATTACAAAAATGATTTTATTTGAATTATTGGCCGTTTTATTTTTTTAACATTATTTTTGACGTTTTACAAATCTTTTACATAGTAAGCGAAGTCTATAAATACTTTTGAAAGCAATAAGGCATAAATAATAATAATTTTATTTAAATACGTTTGAAAACGACAAGTTATTAAGACCCATAGGAACACATCAACACGGGAACCGCAACTGAACCGCGAACGAGTAATTAAAGCATCTATATTTAACGTGATGCATACCAAATTCATGACTTAGAACTCTAGTCTTGGATCTGCAAGAAACGGCCAATGCAATATAGCGGTGATATTGAATTGGGAATTCTAAAATAAAATAAAATAAAATGAATCTAAGTATGATGAACCAATTCATGAACTAATACTATCAAATTACTTTTTAGTTAAATTAATTACCTAGTTAATTTAACAACTTAGAGATAACGCTACATTTAGTGTGATCTTTACAATGTAAAATTATTTGATACCGATGCGATTTATGTAAAAAAAATGAAAATAGAGAAATAATTAAGATAGAGTGATATGTGAAAAACTAATTAAAATTTTAGTACCAAGGTAGAATCATACTATGTGACTGGGATGAGACAGATTTATTGGATTAAGTACTTTATTTCAGAGTGCAGTCTCTAAAATGTTTTTGACGAATATAAATAAATAAGTAAATATCATTGGACATTTTACACTGCGTCATCTAGTCCCAAGCTAAGCATCTTAGTGCTTATGTTATGGCAATCAGGTGACTGATATAATTCTTCGATACATTTTTTTTTGTTAATAATGCCTGTGTAACAATGACGGTCATATTTTCTCAGGAAAAATTATAAGAGGAATGGGGAGATGTGTAACACCCAATACCACAAAGGTACGTAATAATGGCAGCTATTTGAAGCTTTATGAACGATCAAAATTGCAAGAGCACGTGTATAAAATACACTTTGCAAAGTAGATTTAAATTTTAATAGCAAGCCTTCAGTCGAGGGTTGTAAGTAATGTCTTGGCGTTGGATAAGTATGGAGTTCCTTCCTCTATTCGGAGAATTTCTTTCTGGAAGTTTCTATTAGTTTTCAAGGAGGGGGGAACTGGCAGAAAACTTTGTACGTGTAGTGTATGAGACAGTTTTAATTGCAAGGTTAGGTAGCTTCCGCTTACAGCTTCACATAGTAGATGTGGTTTTTAAATAAAATTATATTCATCAGTTTTCATGTATTATTCCAATCGTGTCTTTAGTTCAGTTCGGTGTGTTCACACAACAATCTTCAAGCAGCCTCTATATTATCACATTCTCTCACTGTTAACTGAAAATCAACTACGGGACTGTTTATACTACTACGATTTTCTGCTTGCGAGCAATTTTAAGTTCAGTTAGGGAAGAAGGAAGCAGGCGTATCCACACTAAGCTGCCAGACTCAGGTGTCGACTGCGGCCGATTTCACAAGACAATGCTTAATAATTTCATTTCGCCATTACGGCGGCCATCTTTGCAAGTCACAGTTAGAGGGCATCGGCGCACCCCTCCACCGCAATTTGCATTGTAACTCGGACCACGTAGACCCTAGCCACACCACCTCCTAACTCTTGAATATATAATTTTGTTGCTTTTATTAGCAAGTTTGCGTGGGAATCGGCGATAGCCTCCGCGGCTCGCGATCCGCGTTTATTGACGATAACTTTCTAGATTTATTTTATAAGACTCTGTGCCTCACTAGGGTAGTTCGGACCTTCGCGGTACATTTTATATCGCCTATAAAACTCCGATGTATGCAGCCATTAAAGTATTTGTTGGATTTATTTGACAGGTTGTTTTTAAATTTTTATTGGATACGGTAACATTGTTGCGCAAATTAAGCTCTCAATCGTAATCATGCTGCTGATTTACAATCCTACTGGCTCTGAGCTAACGATGATTGCAATGGTGATAAACCTTTGCTTTGCAGTCGGCTAATAAAATAATAAAACATCGAGCATGCAAACGGCAGTACTACATAAATTGATACAAAATTGCTTACCTAACCCTTTGGGAACTCTAATGTAAAAGTTACCCAATTGGTAGACTTTAAATTTAATTCTGCTGATTATGAACTGAGCTTTACATTTGGGGTTTACTCGGCATAATCTTGATTTGACGTTTGTTTATGTTTTTAATCGATTCGGAGAAATATAAAACCTTGAAGATCGTACAACCTGACTTTTGAAAACATGTTCCTACTACCCAGATCTTGTATGAGCTTAAACGTCTATCATTTAATATAAACAAAACAACGTATTTTAATTACCTTTTCCTAAAGGTAGGTATAATTTGTTAATTATCGTCTTACAAACTGCTATTTAAGATAGCAAAAGACGATTTCTAAGAATATATAAATAAATACTTCTAAAAATTACTAGTAGTCGGAAAACATAGATTGTGACACCGGAAAGGAGAAACATTGAGCTTCGACACGAAATAAATTGTTCCCTAATTCTAATGGTTACTTTTAGGGGAATGCATAATTCCATTCCGTGTTTTCAACTCTTTAGGGATATCGCAAATGGCTTGTGAAAGGTTTCTTGCGAGGAAGTTTGAAAGCTTTTCTTGGAGGAAACCGTAATGGTATGTTTTTGAGGTTTTTTTATTTTAGCTTGAAGGAATCATAACAGAGAAATGTACTGTTGCCTGATATCTTAAACTTAGTTTCATTTTATTAAACTAAACAGGTTGACTATATTATATTGTGCATAATCAGTAGCATGGTATATATTTTCTCAGATATTTAGAGAATCTGAATACCCGACCTTTCTGTTCAGCTTAAAATCATTTAGATATTTCCCCAAAAAAAAAACAGAATAATATAACTCTTAAAGAGAATACATTTAAGTTATAGTAGAATCGACGCCAAAACCACCTCCTATGCCAATTCAGAACCTAACCTAACAGTTTATGTAACTAGTGGATGACCGGTTTCAACCGGTTTCCCATCATCTTCGAATCATTTGCGCTGTCACTAAACAATTCGACTTGCCTCCCAATGCTTTTACAATTTTGGGAACCGTTTCATCGTAATCAGTTTTGTCACATTCCATTGAATTCGGTTTGGGAATCCGTTTGAAACAATGAGCTGATTCGATTTGTAACGGTTCTTTTTAAATATTGTAAAACATAAGTTTCTTATGCCAATGAGATGCAGCGCTTTTGGAAATAATGTTTGAATAGATTATCATGACTTTAATTTGATTTTTTTTTACTACCCTTGTAGACATTTGAAGGAAATTGGACTATAGGCCTTTCAAATAAAACTGAATGTTCGCTCGCTAGAGACGATACAATAGAAGTTATTAACACTTTGAGTCCAATCGACGCACTAGGGATCATCTTCAACTCAGTGTCGTGGTCCTCATCTTCGAAGTACTTCGAAGTTCATTGCATGAAGCAGTGAAGTCTACACATTCTTACAGTTTCACTAGAGATGTGTTTTAATTAGAAACTCGATCTGAGAAGACATGGAACTAAAACTGTGTCAAATGATAGAACAATTTGAACGTGCGTTTATAGGTATTTCTGTCATTAGGTCACGCCCCTTTGTCAAATTAAGGCAATCATGAGGTTTGTTATGATTGTGCGTCCTTTTCATTCCATACAAATGTGCAAGAGAGAGCGGCCTAAATTAGCTCCACAAGGCAAACAGAGTATAGACGTCTTGCAGGCTCTCTAACAACGTGATAGCACGAAAAAACATTACAAACTCGAAAGAAGACTATCAAATAGAACTACTTACTAGACGCTTGCAGGCTCAGTAACAGCGTGATGGCATTAAAAACTTGTGCTAAGTGCATGGTACCAAATGAAACTAAATTGGAAAGGAGAGACGTTGCGACAGCCATCAATCGCGCCCGCGATGAGTTATCGAATCTATTAACTCGAGAGATTACCGGATTCCGTCTATTACGCGCAG
Organism: Xanthorhoe designata; assembly: GCA_963582015.1. Lineage (NCBI taxonomy): Eukaryota > Metazoa > Arthropoda > Insecta > Lepidoptera > Geometridae > Xanthorhoe > Xanthorhoe designata. Next base: position 11,241,795 of record OY757039.1, read on the forward strand.
ACCTACTAACGGATAGACTTGTATTGTATTATTGCTTTTCTAGTATCTATAAGGAGGATCTTTGTATTGTGCATATTTCTAGTATGTAATTTTTTTTGTCTGATATGGGTGCAATGTTAGTATTTAATGTACACTTAAATGCCTGAAATAAACAAATTTTATTTCATTTATAAGAATATAGTATAAATTCTAGTCATACTTAATCTAGTATTTTCACAATCAAACAATCTTAGATGGAGAGAGTAGAAAATCGTACATGGAGAGACAATTTAGATTATTAAAGGATTAGTCCACGGTAGCTCCAAAGAGGGATGGATGGAGAAAAGGAAGGAAAGCATTCGCTCAGCAGTAGGATACTACAGGCTCTTAGAATAATAGTAAACTGAGTATGAGCTTTATGAAATCTTTTAAGATTATCTGATGCTTCATTTATTTATTATTATGTGCACATAGTGTCTAAAAATCAAATAACAATCTTCTCAGTAAAAACGGCTGTTTATATTCGACCTTAAATATGGTCTGTCCAGTCTATACATGCTTGTGTCTACGTAGTAGAGGCAGACGATTTGTACTAATTATAACGCGCGAACGCGTCGCGACGCGATTAGCTTTCCAGAGAGATCGCAAAACCACTGCTCTACCAACTTCCTACATTCTGAGGTTTTACTTAGATAATAACTAAATAGAATAATAAACAATTGAAACTATACTTTTTAACTTTAACATGGTCTTTAATACAATGTTTGATTTATAAGACTTGTAAATAAGCACTTTTTTATCGAATGTTTCTGAGTGTAGTTCAACTGATAGATGACATTATTCTTAGGATACCAACTTTGACGAGAAGGTACTCGTACAACATTTCGTAAACCCGCAAGTTTCTACTCTACAGAGGATGCAGGAAGCAGCACCTATAGATATGCATAACAGAACAGCAGATGCAAATACTTACTCTGTGGTTCAGATATATTTTTATTTGTTTAAAAACACTTTGGGTGTTAAAAACAAATGAACAATCAAAACAATTGCAAGCTCAGCTGCAAGCACGTGCAGTGTGTAACTCAACACTTTAGAACAAAAGCAGGCGAGACAAGTGTCAATATCCTCAATGCATAAGACGCCCGTATCCTCACACTCAATGCCACTCGGTGGGAAAGCTGAATGCACTTGGTGAGGAATTTACCCCTTTGGAAGTTTTGTAACACACGACATGGCTAAGTATTATAGGAGGTTGTGCTCACCGATGATCACAGATTTGGCTTATAATGTCTCCTGGCATAGATATTATAAGCTAAATAATTATTGAAGACATAGGATGAGAAATATATAGACTTCTCGTTTGATATTTTTACGTTGTAGGTAATCATTATGCTGGTTTTGTTCCTTAAAATATCGTAAACTACTGTACTTATTGCAATTTGTTGTTATTTTTTACTTTTTAATCTATAGATGCTTTAATCGTTTTCAATGAACCTTTAAAGGACAGAGACAAGACGCGACGTCAATTTCCCTTCCCGTAGCGAATTCATCGGCACCCGAGTTAATCGACGCAGCTAAAATTAACAACAAAACTAATTATTAAAAAAAATATACAAGCTACCGTTTTCGACGCACAAATCGAAATCGAACTAAATATACCGGCACTAATTACCACCGAAAAAATGTCGGAATTGAATCCAAACATTTGTCTCTTAACGAATCGTGTCGCGGCGGTCGGCGTCAAAGCGAGTGATACGGCAGTTTCCGCCGATGCTAGCCTATCGCTCCTTCGGCTACGCCTACCCAATAAATTAGATGCTTCACGTAGCACACCGCATAGTTACAAACTAATGAAATCCCGAAAAGATCTCAACCCATTTTCTCAACTTTTCCGAAAGAGCGGCCGTCTTCAAAGATTTCGCGGAGAAATAATTCGCTAATAACGCTCGCAGCGCGGGTATGTTATGCAACCATAGGAATTTCATTAGATACACACGCGTCTGTTTGTTAAGGAGCTTTCCATTGCTAAAAGTTTCTTGAGGCGGGTATAATTCCTTTGTTTGTTGTTAGGGTGGTGCGCCCGCTTCACCCACTACGTTTTCTAAGTCATCGAGTCCAATTATGCCCCTTTGTAGGTTTTGATATGTAAATTCGCGATTTTATTAAACAAACCGTGATGCCATTCGGGGGCAGCGAGCCGGATTAATAGCTTCTTCAGATTTGTGTAATCGCTTTCTCTTAAGACAACAGGCGAGGTGAATCGCGGGGGACCTATTACTCGTTTGATGTTACTCTTTATACGGAATTAGGCGTTCGCTATCCGCCTAAGGGACGGCTAATACCGGCAGGTGATTGTGAACTTCCTCACCAATCTTTAATTCCGAAGTTCCATATCAAACGTTCGTTCCATAAAAAACTTCCAAAACTAATTTTACTGAATCTGACCAGCTTGCAAAGGCGCTGTTTGTATTATTTTAATAGTAAAAGAGTATTACTAATGTAAGATCAGTAAAATATTAATCCCGATACCAAATGACGGATAGTAAAACGCTCATAAAAACATTCGAGTAATAGTCGCAGGAAACGCCCGACAAATTAATCTGCACACAAACATAAAGCGGCCGTTATGACCGAAACTACCCATTCGATTTAAGCTTAATTTTTACCCCAGCACTATTAATAATTTACATGGGATAACGCCAGCGTTTGCGCCATATTACAACGCATAAATTAATAATGTCTCTCGCTTGTTTAACTGCGAATCAGATGAGTTTTATTGACAATTTTGTTGGGAAAGAGCAATTTGCGGGATGACCGGCACCGGCCTGACGCCGAGTGGTCACCAAATAGGGGACGTTCATATGCAAACTGTTCATAGGCAATTGTCATATATGGAAATATCTGGTAATGTCGATAGTTATGGCAACACATTTCGCTAATGAACGCTGCGGGAACAGTGTCAATAAAAATCTCTTGGCACTTTTGGGAATGGTTATAGGCTAGTGTTGCTCACCTATCTATGATATTTTCAACCAAATATATTTACAAATGCTTACCAGGTTACAGTAGGTATACATAACTAATTTGTCTCTCAGTTTTCGTTGCTTAGCTTGGGACAAGTTGACGCGGTGTAAAATATTCTAGGATATTTATTTCTTTTTGTTTTATATATTTGATAGCCTCAAATTTTAACTATTATATTTTGACAAAGCTTTTACTTTGTCTTACACGTAGAATAGGTATTAGTACGAAAGCAATACTTTTATGTATCAATCTACCCTGAACACTTTTTACACAGATGTTTCATAAAAAATCTGTAATTATTAAAAAACATGTACCTACCTAACTGACAAAGATCCCTTTAATTCGATCCATCATCAGACCAAAACTAGAGCTAAGAAACTCCCCTCATATCGGACTAGTAAACCTACCTAGCTGAAACGACTATTAAATCTGTTGCTATCTCTTTTCATTGCCTTATTGCCATGAGAGTTACAAGAAAAATCATTCTTTAAATCTATAATTTAATTGACAAATCTTTATGAACCAGCTTAATTCTTGGTGTAGATGTTTCCATCATATAATTCGTATAAAAGACAAAATAGGAGTTTGGGGGAGACCTTTGCCCAGCAGTGGGACAGAATAGGTTAAATAAAAAATAAAAAAAGGCAAAATAATAACGATGGTCTAATATTTCACTGCGACGTGGTTTTATAAAGAAGTATAAGATAGAAAACATGAACATTTTTATAGTAATTCGCAGTTATAGCAAACTGGAATTATAATAAGTTCTTTATCAGAATAATGAATAATCCTCTTACCCAGAATCTTCTAATGGGTATGAGTGGGACTCGCGATGTGTTCACTAAAGAGTTATTACACGAAATTGACTAAAGAGTTATTCGACCTACGAAAAACAAATAATATACTCTATCGTCGGATCATTTTAATCTTCGAGAATAATGTATTTAATGTCAATGAATACTTGAAATCCATTTCTACAAACTTTCATTCACTTTGTTTATTCCATTTTCATTCTAATACATTTAACATAAAGTTTATTCTCCACTGGCAGCTACTTCACAGAGACTCGTAGTCCTGTAACTTAATATTGCGCAAATGTACACAATTGCATTGGGCTGGGGTTGCATAGAGGCGCTGACATACAGACGCTATTGTGCAAACAGGGGCTCCCGTGTGGAATGGGCCTTATTGAAATGACTACTCAATTGCCAATCATAGATATGTATTTGCGAATCAAATGGAATCGTCTGTTTGTTACCTTCACAATACAAAATGGTGTTTTTGCGTTTTGACCTGCCTTTAGTAAAAGCTAAGGTATGTTATATAGTACACAATTATGTATGCTCTAGCTTTTTATGTAAAATAAAAATCTCATTATAAACCTAAATAATTAAATACCCTTTGTTTAAATATCAAAAGTGGAATTCAGATATTATCCGTCACTTGTATCAAAATTAACAGCATTTTTGCAAATTTCAAACCTTGCCACAAAGTAAAATACATTTTTTTTTGCTAACAAATGAAAAACTCTCATAAAAAAAAAGGCGAAAGCCCGCCTGAGACGCAGAGGTTGCGGGTTCGATCCCCGCTGAGGGACAAATGTTTGTATGCTCTGCAAATATTTGTTTCGTGTCTGGGTGTTTTCTATGTATAATATGTATGTATTTACAAAAAAAAATGTATCTATGTACCTAGTTTATCAGTCATCTGGTTACCATAACACAAGCATTAAATTGCTTAGCTTGGGATTAAATGACGCCGTGTGGAATGTCCAAGGATATTTATTTATTATTTATTATTTAACTTAATATCTAAGGAATGGTAAATATTATTGTCAAGCAATTAAGATCTGTTATCAATGAATTTTTCCACACGCTTGTCCAATGTCCAGTCCAGTCCAATTATCTCAAAATCAACAATCACACTTTTCATTGCCCCACAGATTAACTATCAGTTAGTTAGCGCCGTATTGCACCCTCTAATTAAACAGCCACTAAGTCAACGTCCACCATAGTTTAACTAGCACTAGTGCTAAATAACGGCTGGTATAATTTACTTGTATGATTGGGCGGTAGGGGTGTTGTGACAATTTGGTGCTGGAGTGCACTGAGTGTTGAGGTCAGCGATTTAAAATAAAAACTAAACATTTTTAGTACTGGAAAAATCATATAAAATTGTATTATTTAACACGTTGAGTGTCCGTGACGTATAGTATCATGCCAAGCAGCAAATGCACTAGGACATTCCAGCAGAGCTTGGAAACGAATCAATACCAGTAACATATTCGTTACGTTCATTGTACGTCTCAATAAAATATTATGTAAAAACTTTACAGATCCTACCGATAGATTTTTGTTTATGATTATTTTGTCTTACTAATGTCGTTCAACTGAGCCCAAGTTCTCTCTTACAACCCTGACCTAAAAGATCTCCCAACAATATCTTTTCAAATCAAGATCCTACTACGTTCCCTTGGCCGATTAGGACCAATAAAACCCTCTGATTATTCAATTATGATTTGACACTAAAAAGGTGCGCAGACGCACTAGGTATTTAATGGTCATTGTTAATACGAGTATGTCAAACGGGGACATCCCTGTCTGCCCTATTTCACACATTTCGAAAATAATTGCTGATAAACTGTAACTTTGACAGGTCCATCTGCCTCGTTCAATTCGCACTTGATCGTTAAACTCTGTATTTTATTTGACATGGCTAATGAAACTAGAAAAATAAACCACTCCAGTAAGAATTATTTTGTCATTAGAATTTGTCTAACGAAACATATTTATGAAGTCGTGCGTAATAAGAATGTCACGATAATGTATGTTTCAATGATGTATGTTATTCTGTCGATTGATGATAATTGAACTAATAATACTTATATAAAACAATACACATATTTTATCTATACTTTACTTATACTAAATTACTCTGATTTATATTGTCTTCTAAATTTTCTTTGGTCAGAACAAAAGATTATGATATTTTTTAACTCCTTATATCTTCTGACTTTCAAGTACCTCCTACTTAGGTATATTATATTGCAATACTTACAATACTTAGTCATCATCACTATCTTTATCCCAAGATGAGGCTGGCATGGCTGGATGGCATTCTTCTGTTGCCCTTTCTATATTTCTTACTACTCACATCCATCTCTTTCTTAACATTGAAAGCCTGTTTTTTCTCATGTAAGTAATGTTTTATTTTCTTAATGTATTGAAGAAGTGATAAATCAACTCGTATAAGAAATGTCGGTCCTTTGTGTTGTAGCACAAGACAGTGAAAGGATATAGGCTAGATAGTAAGTAGTAGGTACCTAGTATACTTAGTAGTATCAATAATAATAATGAACTTTACGATCGCTTCTATTAAAATATTGACTCCTGTCTCTGCTATTTTCATTGCAGCTGGGCAATGTTCTTGGTCTTTGGCTTTACCATTACGCTTGTCAATATACCAGCTACCTGCCGTATCGAATGAAATAATAATCGAACCGACGACGTCCGTTCAATTATCCCTGAAAATTGAGGCTCATTAAAATAATAAAACAGCCCGCGGCGGAATTAAATTGAATGATAACAAAAGACTGTTAATTCGCTGGATGCGGCAGGACATGTATGATAATGATAAGAGATGGTGGAGGGAAATTCTTCATGCATCAACGTTCATTTTTATTGTAAATCATCAGCTTTATAATTATTTTGGTCAAATGGTGCAAGACAAAAACAAGAGACTTTAGTCCAGCTGTGGGTCATTACCGGGTAATTGATAAGGCATGGAAAATATATTAAGTACAGCAATATATTAGTACCTACATTTTGTACTATCTTAATTGGGCTGAACTATAAAACAAAATAAGTACCTACCTATTATATATAATGAGAATATTTATCTGGTTATCCACAAGGATGTCGTAGTGGTATTTTGACTACTTTTATATTTTAGACACAAGTAAAATCGTAGTAGTTAGTTAGTATGCCTCTCTTCCCTTACCTAGTACCTCACCATAATTTAATAATGTTATATTAGTTTTCTTCAGTAAAGTGATCAGCTGCCCTAGCCATGTCACATTTTAAAAACGCTTTAGAATAGAAACGAAAAACCGAACTGACACTCGATGACGAAAACTCGAGCGATCAGAAATGTAAAATCAAAGGTAAAGCGATGATAGAAAGAGAATAGATACAATGTCACTTGTCTACGCGCCCTAAAATGTTAGAATCTTTAAAGCGTCCTAAAAATTCCGTCACCACAAACTCACACTTACCTACTTTATTCAATGATGACACTTCGTTTCTGACATCCACTTCGTTCCTGACCACCCCTATATAAACTATTATACAACTACATAGGTATGGATCTTGCAAGCCTGGGCGATACCGTTCGACCGCAGACCGCAGCACGCGTCACTATCGGTTACCGTCCATTGCTCATGTTTCAGTAGGTACCGTCAGAGGATTTGAACAATTCTAAGCTCTTTGATTAAACTTTGACGACGTTTTGCAAAATAGTATTTAATATGTTGTTATTATGCACATGTTGTTGGTCTATTTGCGATAAGTTTATTATTTACTACAATTGTACCTCTTGTGTTTGATAATTGAATCTCCTTAAGTTATATATTAAGCTCATGAAATTATAATTTTACCGGCAACTGTAACTCTACCTATTTACTTTAAAATAGTTATAGAATAGAATTAAATAATTAATCGACAACATAAAAATAAAAACAGTAGTTGTTCAGTACCAGATACCTACCTCAAAATGCTATAAGTGATCTACGAACTTGTCTTCCACCTAAACCCTCATCTGAAGGAAAGCCTCGACGAGATTCACGATAAACTCATTATTATTCATCTAGTAGGGTATTGCTGAAAGTAGACGAGTGTGACTACTCTGGTGCAGCAAGCGTCCATAAGCTATCTACTTCTTACCATCAGGTTTACCATCATCATCACCATCATCCACAGTCCGACTTCACCCACTGCTGGGTATAGGTCTCGTACCCTCTTATTAATAAACAAAGATCAAAAAGTATTAACTTTAAGTTTTATTTGTATTTTTATTCTGTGTACAATAAAGTGCTAATTCGTTCATTCACTGACGTTCTTTGTTAATCTTCGTTTATTATTAAAGGGGCTTTAGTTTGTGTCATTACTCCACGATCCTGCGCTAGTCCGATCCATCGTTTGCCCGCGACTTTATTGATGTCATCTGCCCATCTTGCAAGTTGTACCTTAGTATTAAAAAGTACAGGATTGTAAATTGTAAGACAATGCTGAATGTAAAGTCGGCAGACTAGATTTTTTGTATTTGTATAAGCCAAAGACGATTAATATCTAGAAGACAGACAAAGGCCATACACAAAATCGTAACCCTAAAAAATAGCCTGAAAACTCTAAAACATCAATTTTATCCAAGAAATTTCAATTACTTTCTAGTTAAAAATGTTTAAATATTGAATATTGTTGCTACCTACTACTAAGTATTGAAATTTCTTGGATAAAATTGATGTTTTAAAGTTTTCAGGCTATCTGGTACTGCGGGATCGGGTTACGATTTTGTGTATGGCCTTTGTCTGTCTTCTAGATATTAATCGTCTTTGGTATAAGCTAACACAGGTAGCACAGTAGCCAGATTTGTTTAATTATCTAATTGTGATGTCCCCGTGTCCCGTAAGTAGGATCTGTCATATTTGGGCAAGATAAGCCCAGCTGGGAACGGAAGTCATGACACGTCGGAGATAATAATGATTGAAGTAATAATTAGTTCTGGGTTTAAGTAGCTTATTAAGTTTTATTGGGACCACCCGAACTTGTAACTTGTGAAGTTTCGTCAGCATTTTTGCTCGATACACATACCCATTGCTGGGCATGGGCTCGTTAAGTGAAGTTAAAGTTTGTATAGTTTTGCATGAATGATATGAATAATCCAAATTGCAATTACATTCTACACCTAGACTACAAATGGTTAAGTTTGTTACGAAGCTACACTAAAATTGAAATTTAAAGTTAAAGTCAGTAAGCATTTATTCAGTAGTCTGCTATCACATAAAACATTGTGTCCTGTTGAAAAAAACCCAGAAATAGGTGTTTAAAAGAGTTAAATCTAAAAAAAGCTTTCTTGAAGTAAATCAAAAGGGCCAATTGTAGGCCGGATGTAGAACAATACAATGATTCCCACATGCCTCTGACAAAACAGAACAAGGCTCGAACAGTCTAAACGCTGAAATAACAAGCCGATTACGCCATGATCAGTGCTATAATACTTTTGGGGTACAAGCTGAAGCGATTCTCAAAACATCTTCGAAGATTTTCCTAAACGTTAAATAATTTTCACTCATACAACATTCTGTCATTAAAAGTCTTAAACAAAAATTTTAACATTCATATTGTGAGCGCTTAAAATTAACGTAAGTCCAACCACATTTAATGAATGAGTGAATGAATTAACACTTTATTGTACACAGAATAAACATACAAATACAACTTAAAATACGTAGTGTTAAAGGGGCGGCATTATCGCTGAAAGT